>CAWUFW010000171.1:0-1350833 GCA_963921515.1 Calotriton arnoldi | reverse complement strand
GTAAAACAAGAGGAAAAATGGAAAGACACGCAGGCCTATGTGGCAAAAACAGCACACTAATAACTACCACAACAAAATGGCCCCCAGAAACATGGTGACTCACAGGCACAAGGCACGGCAAACAATGAACTCAAGCAGGCCTATATATGGGCAGACAAAGGATGCCTTATAAAACACACACAGCTTTAATGCAAAAACTAAAATCCACATGGCTAAAAACACTTTGGAAAGTTAGACAACCACTACAACAACACAATTATAATTACACAGTACACACGCAAAAAAGGCATTTATTTACCACACCAAATAAGTGAAATAGTCAGACCCTCCAAAAAAACCCACATTTCGCAATTCAATTGAATCTATTCAATGCCATCCATGGCCTAAATGATGCCAAAATTCCACAGACTACACAGAAACAGTTTTATGCACCCATGGTGACTACCTCTGGGCCTACTGGCATACTGGGCCGCAAGCTTGGAGGCCTATGGCAAAAGCACAGTGGCTGGTTTAACAAAATGGCCGCCGCCCACATGGCCAGGCCACCAAAAATAACAAAAAGTGAAGACAAAGGACAGGACCAGGCAGTTGGAGACTCTGGGCAACTTGCTACCTCTTGGAAAAAATTGTAAAACAAAAAAAAATGACTCCTTGCTCACCAAACTACATCTAAATGACAACCTGAGGAGTTTTTGTGCAAAATGAACTAAATCAACATTTTCGAGAAGGTTTAATGATGCTCGAGAGATATTGTTCGCCAGATTGTAAATTCTGCGTGTTCGGCATCGCGATCGTCACAAAATGTCGTTATCGCGCGCGAAACGTACATTGAGCGCGAAGAAGATAAAAGTGTAAGTCCGCGTTGTCGCGCAGTGCGGACTTGCCCAAAGTCCGCGAGCTGAACGCCCAGGGTTACTTACTGGCTGAAAAGGCCTATTTATTTAACAAACACCCAAAAAAATAAAATACGCCCCAAAAGCCACATTTTGAAAATCAATCCAATGCCATCCATGGCCTAAATTATGTTACAATTCAACAGACAACACAGAAACAGTTTTTATGCACCCATGAGGATGACTACCTCCGGGCCTACTGGCACACTAGGCCGCAAGCTTGGAGGCCTATGGCAAAAGCACAGTGGCTGTTCACACAAAATGGCCACCAACACATGGCCAGGCCACCCAGAACAACAAGAAAAGGAACACAAGACAGACAATGCAGGCCTATGGCAAAAGCACAATGCCTGGCTTTACAAAATGGCCGCCACCCACATGGCCAGGCCACCCAAAATAACAAAAAAGTGAAGACAAAGGACAGGACCAGGCAGTTGGAGACTCTGAGAAACTTGCTACCTCTTGGAAAAAATTGTAAAACAAAAAAAAATGACTCCTTGATCACCAAACTACATCTAAATGACAACCTGAGGAGTTTTTGTGCAAAATGAACTAAATCAACATTTTCGAGAAGGTTTAATGATGCTCGAGAGATATTGTTCGCCAGATTGTAAATTCTGCGTGTTCGGCATCGCGATCGTCACAAATTGTCGTTATCGCGCACGCGAAACGTACATTGAGCGCGAAGAAGATAAAAAGTGTAAGTCCGCGTTGTCAGCGCAGTGCGGACTTGCCCAAAGTCCGCGAGCTGAACGCCCAGGGTTACCTACTGGCTGAAAAGGCCTATTTATTTAACAAACACCCAAAAAATAAAATACGCCCCAAAAGCCACATTTTGCAAATCAATCAAATGCCATCCATGGCCTAAATTATGTTACAATTCAACAGACAACACAGAAACAGTTTTTATGCACCCATGAGGATGACTACCGCCGGGCCTACTGGCACACTAGGCCACAAGCTTTGAGGCCTATGGCAAAAGCACAGTGGCTGTTCACACAAAATGGCCGCCAACACATGGACAGGCCACCCAGAACAACAAGAAAAGGAACACAAGACAGACAATGCAGGCCTATGGCAAAAGCACAATGCCTGGCTTTACAAAATGGCCGCCACCCACATGGCCAGGCCACCCAAAATAACAAAAAGTGAAGACAAAGGACAGGACCAGGCAGTTGGAGACTCTGGGAAACTTGCTACCTCTTGGAAAAAATTGTAAAACAAAAAAAAATGACTCCTTGATCACCAAACTACATCTAAATGACAACCTGAGGAGTTTTTGTGCAAAATGAACTAAATCAACATTTTCGAGAAGGTTTAATGATGCTCGAGAGATATTGTTCGCCAGATTGTAAATTCTGCGTGTTCGGCATCGCGATCGTCACAAATTGTCGTTATCGCGCGCGAAACGTACATTGAGCACGCGAAGAAGATAAAAGTGTAAGTCCGCGTTGTCGCGCAGTGCGGACTTGCCCAAAGTCCGCGAGCTGAACGCCCAGGGTTACCTACTGGCTGAAAAGGCCTATTTATTTAACAAACACCCAAAAAAATAAAATACGCCCCAAAAACCACTTTTACCAATTCAAAACAATGCCATCCATGGATGCCCGGCCTACATGATGTTTAAACTTTAAATTCAACAGACACCACAGAAACATGCACCCATGGGTACCTCTGGCTCTAGTCTGGGCCTACTGGCTGAAATTCCAATCAAAGAAAAACAACTAGGCCCCTGCCGAAACTACAGGCCACAACAATACATTTTAAAAAATATGGAAATCCCCCAAAAAATGTAGGTACAAACAAGCCCCAATCAAACAAACAAGTACACCAATTCTCCAACTTACTTGTAAAATCTCAAATCCAAGAGTCCTCAAATCCAATCCAATGATATGATGCAGCAGACAGACACAAAAAGTGATCCTTCCAGCTCCAAATCCAAATGAAAGTGAACAGCACATGGACAAAACACTGGGAGGAGCCTGCTGGACAGGAACAGGAAGTTTGAGAATCAGGGGCACTTCCTTCCTCTTGGAAAAAAAGAAAAAGGACTCCTTGCTCACCAAACTACATCTCTAAATGACAACCTGAGGAGTTTTTTGTGCAAAATGAACTAATTCATCATTTTCGAGAAGGTTTTATGATGCTCGAGATATATTCTTCGCCAGATTGTAGTTTCTTCGTGTTCGGGATCGCGATCTTACCAACACTGCCGCCGGAAGTCAGATCGCGCGTCCGAATGACGTGTTCGCGTTCGCACACTCTCGCGGGATCGTGCGGCCGGATTCCAAATCTCGTGGCGCCCGCGAACGGATAGGAAGTCGCGTCGGCGAACGCAGAATCACGGTAGGTCGTTACCGCGCGTGCGAGAACGTATATTGAGCGCGCGAAGAAGAAAAACAGCTACGCTACGCCGCAAATTGCGTAGTGCATGGTAACTTCGCGTTCTACGCGAATCGCGACGTTACCGCAACTTCGCAAGCTCCGCGAGCGTAGCGTAGTTCACCGCCCAGGCTTAGTTGGAACCAATTGCAAATTATCTAGATGTGTATTTAATACCATACGTAAAAAGGCTAACATCTTACCTACAAGATACCGGTGATCTGTTAAGACGCATACAAGAGATTCCTTGGATTTCAACCTATAAATTGATCACAATGGATGTAATATCACTTTACACTAACATCAGGAATGATATAGGTCTACAAGCATGTGAACACTTTTTACTTGAACGCAATATCCAATATGCTGATCACAAGAAAATGCTATTGGAAATGATAAAGCTCTGACTAACATAAAACATCTTCATGTTCGTTGAGGAAATCTACCGCCAAGTAAAAGGGACGGCGATGGGCTTTGCCTTTAGTCCCAGTTACGCCTGCCTAACGATGGGATGGTGGGAGAGCAATTTGGCCTGGAATCCTAATAATGATGTACATGTCAACAAAATCATTATGTGGTAAAGATATATTGACGATCTGATATTAATTTGGGATGGCTCCAAGGAGGAATTTGCGGAGTACTTTGAGATTTTAAACAATACAGAAACGAATCTCAGATTTACTTATGAAATAAGTGAGGAAAGAGTTGTCTTCCTTGACACTGAAATATACATTCAGAATAATGAAGTTCATACCACATTACACCGCAAGAAAACAGCAACTAATGCCACATTACACGCTGACAGTTTCCATCAATCTAGCTTGATTAATAATATCCCATATGGTGAGTTCCTGAGGATAAGGAGGATTTGCTCGCAAGAAAATGAGTGGCATAAAAATAGCATTTGGGCAGCAGCCAGATTTAGACAACGTGATTACAACAAGAAAGTGATAACTAATTGCCGTTTAAAAACTGAAAAATTACAGAGATCTGAATTGATCAAAGAGAAAAATCCAATGGCTAACAACAATGAAAATGACCAGAAAATACGCTTGATTACACCTTACTCTACTAAAAATAAACAAATCATGCGAATACTACGAAAAAATTGGCATATTCTACATCTGGATGCAATTGTGGCAAAAATAGTAGGAGATCACCCAAGTCTAACATTCAACAGAGCAAGTAACCTCAAGGATCAGCTAGTTCATAGCCATTTCATCAACAAAAAGAATGCAGCAACATGGATCAAACCCAAAGGATTCTATAAATGTACGAATTCTAAAGTTTGTATAATTGCGAAAAATACAAAGGAAATCGAAATGGCGAACAAAAAGAAGTGGAAGATACAACAACTAATTACGTGTAAAAGTCAATTCATCATTTATATCATTGAATCTCCATGCCACTTAAAATACGTGGGCAGTACAATTTGCGAACTTAAGAAAAGGATTTTAGAACATGTACGTGCCACTATTAACAATGACAGAAGCAATGCAGTGGCTAAACACATGGAGAGTGAACATGCGGGGAACTGGAAAGATCTTAAATTCTACGCAGTAAAAGCGGTTGAACGTAATTCACGTGGTGGTGACAGAGAAAAGATCTTGAGACAAAAGGAATCTCGATACATTATAAATTTCTGCACTATGTCCCCGCATGGGTTGAATCAGGACGAAGAGTTACATTACCATCTATAACTCATATTCTTTTGGTTGCTATGGAACCTGCTGATAATTTGGACATTGCTTCCCTTGTATATATGTAAATATAGTATTATTCATGTAAAAAAAATTATTAATTTTTGTCACTGTTTGTTTATTAGTTTTGTACAAATTTTATGGCTCACTTGCACAGTTTAGCAACTGACAGATCTATCTCTTTGCCTGCTCTCGTCAGATGTTCATGGAGCTCTGTTCATAGAAATGTATGGTTAATTAGTGAGTAACCTCAATATACATAATGAGAGGGCATTTGGAAGAAATGACTTGCAATGAAATTGTATGATTATTATTCACCACACAATGTCGCTTCATAAGTCTCTATGATGCATTGGGGAAGGATGCAACTGGAAACAGTAATGGATAAATAAACATTCATAAAATTGGGTTTACCATAAAATGCCCACTGGAGGGCTTGAAGTAAAAAGCAATCATAGTTCACGCTAAGTTTAGCAATGGAATTAATTGTGAAAATGGTAATGGTCTGTTTATAATGATGATGGAATGATTATGTTTATCCTGACCAGTGACATTATTGACATGCAAAATAGTGCTTTTGAGAGACTAAGTAATGAAAGGGTGTTTAAATTGGCATATGAAATGGTCAATGACTTTATTGGCAAGAGAATTAACTGTGACTATATGTACAGTATTTACTTTGGTGCACTGGGAGATTTTGTGTTAAAAAGTAAAAAAAAAAAAAAAGAAATGTTTTAGTAGAACGTATATGTTAACCTTTTTTGTATACAATAATGAGATAAACTACTATATCCAGAATGCATAGCGGCGCCTTGTAGGAAGTGATGTAATGATACAAGGAAATTCTATGTTAAAAAGAAAAAATGCCGCCGTGCTTTTGTCAATTTACCCGTGAGCAAGATCTCTGTGGAGATTGAAACGCGTTGGGTTGCTGGCACGCTTTAAAATAAAGAACGCTGGAGCAGTTTAAATCAACTGGAATTGACTCAAATTATTATGGCATCTGCGAGTGCGAGCAGAATTTCCTTTTGGATACATTGTAGCGAGTAGAAACGGCGTGGCCCTGCCGTACCGCTGTCTGCACCGCCTGAGAGCGTCCAAAATATCGGGAAAGAGGGTTAAGCTTCGAGGAACATATATATATATATATAGCTTTGGGTATGTAGATGTAGCTATGTAAATCTATACTTGCCTATAAGTACTTACCTTCTCACGATTTTAGTCTACGATATTTAAGCTTCAGTATTTTGGTTCCACCATATTCTTGTCATATAACGGCTACTTGAGCCCTACATTAAGTAGGAATCCACCGTCTCTGCCTACATGGATTTCCATAGAACAGTCTACTCAAGGCAGAATTCTGGCACTCAAACATGCTGGCACTTTACCCCTCTATCGGAGCAAAGCAACTACGATGTCGTCTGCACATGAACTATTTCAGTTGCTCTTCTTCTATTTCAATGGTTTCTGGAATCTCGTTATTATATATAAATAAATAAATAAATAAATGCAAATTCATTATACTCTGCCACCGGTCCTTTTGTACAGTGACCTAGCTATTGGACTGCGCTGCTTTTCCTGTTATTTTTTGAGGCAAAGACGTCACAAGTTTTGTCAGGAATATTAACCGCCACATCTGGCTAAAACCATAACCGATGAGACACCACTATCTGATGGCTTGTAGTTGTGAGTTGGCGCACTTTCACCGTTTTACAGCAACTAGGCAAGAGCCCTGCAGTTATTTCATTTTTACTTGTACTTTTTTGTATCGTGTTATAAATGGTCAGGCGTTAATAAATGTGCTTGAATGAATGAATTAATTAATTTGATACTGCGCCTGAATCACCCGAACTGGGGTATCTTGGTGCCCATCAGTACAAAAAGGCTCAAACCAAATCTAAAACAGTACCTTTTTGTGCTTTTCTAAATTTGCTATAGTCAGGAAAGGTTCTAACAGAAAATGGCAAATATGTTCCAGAGGGTGCGGGCCAAACAGGAGAAAATCTTCAGCCACATGTAGCTCGTCGAATACGAGGGACTGACAGTAACTCCTTCTCACTGGAACGCAAATTCCTAGCAGGATGATATCGTTTAAGTCTCTGACAGAGATACTCAGGACCTTTGCCCAGCCAGACTTTGTAGGTTAAGCAGCACATTTTGAATATTATCCTATTCTTTACTGGCAACCAGTGAAGAGGTTTTGAAAGGGGAGCGGAGGCTGTTCTAGGCGGTCAATTGCATATCAACCATGCTGCTGTGTTAGGTGGACTGTCCCTGTGTCCCGACATGAATAAATGTCCCGGTTTTTGGGACAAAGGTCAGCTAATTGCAATTTTAAAGAGAATTAGAAGGCATGCTGTTCTTACGCGGGCTGTTCAGAAGAATTAAAACATTAAGCAATTTATTCAGTTTCCGTCAGGCAGCACAGGAGGAGTTTGGCTGTATGCTCCCAGCAGAGGGGAGACAGGGTGGGAAGAAGGGCAGGGGGCATAGGGTAGAGGCCCTGCCATAGATAATGTTAAGTAAATGTAGCATTGTAAATGTATGCCTGTATATGTGTGTGTGTGTATATATATATATATATATATATATATATTCACTGAAAAAACCATGGGTTTCAGGGGCGTTATAGTTAGTTGGACATTTCACTCGTACAAAACCATAGAAATTCCCCCGTTATAGTTAGTTCAGCTAACTATAACTCGCGCGCCCACAATGCACTGCTGATGATGTCACATATTACATCACTCATGACATGGTCAGTGACATCACTCATGACATCACTGATGACATCTCAAATGACATCACTGATGACATCACTGATGACATCACTGATGACATCATCCAGTGAATGTGTGTTTTTCTGAAAATTAAATATGTTTTATATATGTATATCTCAAGGTCGATGGAAGAATAAATGGGTATATAAGTGTCTAAATGGATGATTTTTTTTGTAAAATTGATTGTATAACTGACTGATTAAGTGTATCTTAGTGAATACATGGGTTAGTGAGTAATGTTTAAATATGAAAATATCTGTATCAGTCTCTCACTTTGTGTATAAGTGGCTGCATGGGTTGGTGAGTAGCTACATGAGTGTCTATATGGGTTATTAGTTGGTTTTTGAGTATCAGTATGAGTGTCTGAGTGTCTGTATGGTTCGGTGGGGGTATTACTTAGTGCATAGATGCATGAATGAGTGACTCACTGTTTGTATGTGTTGAAGACAGCATGTGTGCAGGACTGTATAGGTGGATGAGTGTGTGTATGGGTGTGTTAGTGAGTGAATGACTGTCTCAATAGTGTCTTTATGAGTAACTACATATGTTTTAAACTAGTATATGTGAGTATTGGTGTATATAAGTGAGTATATGTGAGAGTGAGAGATTGGAAGAGTTCCTGTACAAATAAGTAGGTGTTTCTATAAGTGATTGTTTAAGAGAGTAAGTATGTGTAAGTTTCTGTAGAAGTTAGTGTGGTAGTGTGTGTATAACTGTATATGCAAGTAAATGGATGTTTGATACTTTGTTTGCATGTGTGACTATGTGTGTGAGTAACTCTAAGGATGAGTGTCGGTGTGTAACAGGATGTATAGGTGTATGAGTACATATGATGAGTGAGTACATGTATGAGTGACTGTATAGGGACTGTTGGTGAATGAGTGGATGTGTGTGTATATCTTGGAATTACTGAATAGGTGTGTTGTAACTGGTATTGGTATGTCCATTGTTTTGAAAATGTCAGTTTGTATTTTTGAGTGTGTGTATCAAAGGTTATATTAGGGTGAGAGGAGGTCTGCCACTCTATCACAAGGATGATGTCATCAGTGATGTCATCAGTGATGTCATTTGAGATGTCATCAGTGATGTCATGAGTGATGTCTCTGACCATGTCATGAGTGATGTAATATGTGACGTCATCAGCAGTGCATAGCGGGCGCGCGAGTTATAGTTAGCTGAACTAACTATAACGGGGAATTTCTATGGTTCTGTACGAGTGAAATGTCCAACTAACTATAACGCCCCTGAAACCTATGGTTTTTTCAGTGAATTTCTAAGGTTTTTAAATGCTAATTTCTAACTATAACGTGCCTGAAACCTATGGTTTTTTCAGTGAATTTCTAAGGTTTTTTAAATGCTAATTTCTAACTATAACGTGCCTGAAATCTATGGTTTTTTCAGTGAATATATATATATTTATTATACTATGTATACATGTGAAAATGTCTCGGTCCGCCTGTTTGCCTCGGTGGCACCGAAAAAATGGGTGGAACTGACGTCAGCACGCCGACGAGGTCCTCTTATGGCTCCGATGACGCCATACGGTGTCGCGAGCGGAGCCGTGCTATTATGACGTCCTTGTTGACGTGGGAGAGCTAGGAAAGAATTTCCGTGGAATGCTGGTGCAGGGGATATTCACCTAAGTGTTCAGGCTAGTCCTTTGGGAGCAACTGTTTATGTTGCCACTCCAGAAACCAAAACCAGTGATCAGAGGGCAGAGGCCCTGCAGATGGCACACGAGGTGGGGTGCCCAGTCGTGTGCACCGGCGGGGCAGCGAAGTGACAAGCACCACAACCCACAAAAAAGGTAACGAGGGCACTGAATAACACAGGATCTTCTCTTTGTATCTGGCAGGAACAACGAAGTTAAAATGCCCTAGTACCAAAATGTAGAATTAGTGCTACAACGGTCTTCAAGAGGACCTGCGATGCCGCTTCTGCCTCCCGTACCCTGGAGGCGGCACATGGGTCACGCGGTACGGTCATACTGCGGTGGGACGCACACTCGTTGACCTCTCATGGCACTGCTCCACACTTCAGGGAGGACGCTTTCCATTAGCTATGTTTTCTGATGACGTTTCGCGCCGGCCCCGTCCAACAACAGAACTCCTTTAGATCCAAACAGACTCTTTCACTCTCTCACCGGAAGTGAAACCAGGCCACGCGGACACTTTCACAATACAACAGCCGGGAATGCACTTTTCGGTAAAAAAACCACATTCCTTCCTCCTAATTAATCAAATAAACGTCTCACTAAAGAACAGGGGCCAGCTTCGATCGGTAAGCAGCCGTTACAACGACTTTTTACTTTGCGATACCATTACAACGCATGCATTACCACGCATGCGTTGTACATCGCGAAGTCATTACTACGCATTTTTTAGAATGCATGGTCATTTACCACGCATGCCTTTACAACGAATTTTGTTGTAAAGGTATGTATGGTAAATGACCATGCGTTCTAAAAAACATGTAGATGATCCACGTCGTTGTAAGGAAACAGAGGCTGTTCCGTTTCCTCACAACGACGTGCACCGCCCCTCAGAGACGACGTGAAGCAGGAACCACGAGGAGAGAGGAACCACGAGGAGTGAGAGGTAAGGGGGATTGGGCATGGGGCATGGGGTGGGGGTTTCTTTTCTAGGGTTTAGGGTAGTGCAGTGGTGTTTGGGTGGTGTAGGGGGTTGTGTTTTGGGGGGGTAGTGTTTTAGGGTTTAGGGTAGTGCAGTGGTGTTTGGGTAGAGTAGGGGGTCGTGCTGGGGGTAGTGTTTTAGGGTTTAGGGTAGTGCAGTAGTGTAGGGGGTCATGCTGGGGGTAGTGTTTTAGGGTTTAGGGTAGTGCAGTGGTGTATGGGTAGTGTAGGGGTCGTGCTGGGGTAGTGTTTTAGGGTTTAGGGTAGTGCAGTGGTGTTTGAGTAGTGTAGGGGGTCATGCTGGTGGTAGTGTTTTAGGGTTTAGGGTAGTGCAGTGCAGTGGTGTTTGTGTAGTGTAGGGGGTCATGCTGGGGGTAGTGTTTTATGGTTTAGGGTAGTGCAGTGGTGTTTGGGTAGTGTAGGGGGTCGTGCTGGGGGTAGATTTAGGGTTTAGGGTAGTGCAGTGGTGTTTGTGTAGTGTAGGGAGTCGTGCTGGGGGTAGTGTTTTAGGGTTTAGGGTAGTGCAGTGGTGTTTGTGTAGTGTAGGGGTTGTGCTGGGGTAGTGTTTTAGGGTTTATGTTAGTGCAGTTGTGTTTGGGTAGTGTAGGGGGTAGTGCTGGGGTAGTGTTTTAGGGTTTAGGGTAGTGCAGTGGTGTTTGTGTAGTGTAGGGGTTAGTGCTGGGGGTAGTGTTTTAGGGTTTAGGGTAGTGCAGTGGTGTTTGGGTAGTGTAGGGGTTCATGCTGGGGGTAGTGTTTTAGGGTTTAGGGTATGGCAGTGGTGTTTGGGTAGTGTAGGGGGTCATGCTGGGGGTAGATTTAGGGTTTAGGGTAGTGCAGTGGTGTTTGTGTTGTGAGGGGGTCATGCTGGGGGTAGTGTTTTAGGGTTTAGAGTAGTGCAGTGGTGTTTGTATAGTGTAGGGGGTTTAGGGTAGTGCAGTGGTGTTTGTGTAGTGTAGGGGGTCATGCTGGGGGTAGTGTTTTAGGGTTTAGGGTAGTGCAGTGGTGTTTGTGTACTGTAGGGGGTAGTGTTTTAGGGTTTAGGGTAGTGCAGTGGTGTTTGTGTAGTGTAGGGGGTCATGCTCTGGGTAGTGTTTTAGGGTTTAGGGTAGTGCAGTCGTGTTTGTGTAGTGTAGGGGGTCGTGTTTTAGGGTATAGGGTAGTGCAGTGGTGTTTTGGTAGTGTAGGGGGTCATGCTGGGGTTAGTGTTTTAGGGTTTGGGTAGTGCAGTGGTGTTTGGGTAGTGTAGGGGGTCGTGCTGGGGGTAGTGTTTTAGGGGTTAGGGTAGTGCAGTGGTGTTTGTGTAGTGTGGGAGGTCATGCTGGGGGTAGATTTAGGGTTTAGTGTAGTGCAGTGGTGTTTGGGTAGTGTAGGGAGTCATGCTGGTGGTAGTGTTTTAGGGTTTAGGGTAGTCCAGTGGTGTTTGTGTAGTGTAGGGAGTCGTGCTGGGGGTAGTGTTTTAGGGTTTAGGGTAGTGCAGTGGTGTTTGGGTAGTGTAGGGGGTCGTGCTGGGGGTAGTGTTTTAGGGTTTAGGGTAGTGCAGTGGTGTTTGTGTAGTGTAGGGGGTCATGCTGGGGGTAGTGTTTTAGGGTTTAGGGTAGTGCAGTGGTGTTTGGGTAGTATAAGGGGTAGTGCTGGGGTAGTGTTTTGGGTTTACGGTAGTGCAGTGGTGTTTGTGTAGTGTAGGGGGTCGTGCTGGGGGTAGTGTTTTAGGGTTTAGGGTAGTGCAGTGGTGTTTGTGTAGTGTAGGGGGTAGTGTTTTAGGGTTTAGGGTAGTGCAGTGGTGTTGGTGTACTGTAGGGGGTCATGCTGGGTTCTAGTGTTTTAGGGTTTAGGGTAGTGCAGTGGTGTTTGTGTAGTGTAGGGGGTCGTGTTTTAGGGTTTAGGGTCGTGCAGTGGTGTTTGGGTAGTGTAGGGGCTCGTGCTGGGGTAGTGTTTTTGGATTTAGGGTAGTGCAGTGGTGTTTGGGTGGTGTAGGGGGTCGTGCTGGGGTAGTGTTTTAGGGTTTAGGGTAGTGCAGTGGTGTTTGAGTAGTATAGGGGGTCATGCTGGTGGTAGTGTTTTAGGGTTTAGGATAGTGCAGTGGTGTTTGTGTAGTATAGGGGGTCATGCTGGGGGGAGTGTTTTAGGGTTTAGGGTCATGCAGTGGTGTTTGGGTAGTGTAGGGGGCAGTGATGGGGGTAGATTTAGGGTTTAGGGTAGTGCAGTGGTGTTTGGGTAGTGTAGGGAGTCGTGCTGGGGGTAGTGTTTTAGGGTTTAGGGTAGTGCAGTGGTGTTTGTGTAGTGTAGGGGGTTGTGCTGGGGGTAGTGTTTTAGGGTTTATGTTAGTGCAGTGGTGTTTGGGTAGTGTAGGGGGTAGTGCTGGGGTAGTGTTTTAGGGTTTAGGGTAGTGCAGTGGTGTTTGTGTAGTGTAGGGTGTAGTGCTGGGGGTAGTGTTTTAGGGTTTAGGGTAGTGCAGTGGTGTTTGGGTAGTGTAGGGGTTCATGCTGGGGGTAGTGTTTTAGGGTTTAGGGTATGGCAGTGGTGTTTGGGTAGTGTAGGGGGTCGTGCTGGGGTTAGTGTTTTATGGTAGTGCAGTGGTGTTTGGGTAATGTAGGGGGTCGTGCTGGGGGTAGTGTTTTAGGGTTTATGTGAGTGCAGTGGTGTTTGTGTAGTGTAGGGGTCGTGCTGGAGGTAGTGTTTTAGGGTTTAGGGTAGTGCAGTTGTGTTTAGGTAGTGAAGGGGTCGTGCTGGGGTAGTGTTTTAGGGTTTAGGGTAGTGCAGTGGTGCTTGTGTAGTGTAGGGGGTCGTGCTGGGAATGTTGTTCATTTCTATGGCAAAATGAACCCCCTCATTTTGTTCCTTTTTAAATTAAATGTTTTATGTGTTACCAGTTTATTCCAATCAAGATGGCTTCAGGTGTGCCATAATTATGTCATAAGTAAGACTGTTAGCTCTCTAGTTGTTCTTTAGAACACTCTGGGAAGCTGCAGTAGAACACAAAGGCATCAACTGACAGGCTGCTCCTGTTGAAATATAACAGGAAGATATTTGAGATCACACTTGAAACATGTCCTAATTTTTCTTTCTACAGCACTAACCATAATTTCTATGACAAAATGAACCCCATCATTTTGTTCCTTTTTAAATTAAATGTTTTAAGTGTTACCAGTTTATTCCAATCAAGATGGCTTCAGGTGTGCCATACTTTTGTCATAAGTAAGGCTGTTAGCGCTCTAGTTGTTCTTTGGAACACTCTGGGAAGCTGCAGTAGAACACAAAGGAATCAACTGACAGTCTCTGCCCTTGTTGGATGTACATGTTTTACTGAGAATGTCAGACTTCATTCTCACATGACTGAGAAAGATAATGTGAATTTACAGAAAATATGCTCTCATTTTAGCTTCTGGAGCACCTTCCAAAACTCTATGGGACAAGCATGTGAAAATAGTTTTCTCTCAAACATGATTCATGATATCCCAGCAGAAGGTTTTTCACAGGGTAAAATCACCTTAGAACACACCACAATTCCTGAAATTAGTATGGTACCATCAACAAATGAATTCTAATGTAACTAAAGTCTGTTATCACCCTTTATAGTTCTCCTTTTGGTAACCCTCAAAATCTTTGATTCACTACAATGCATTTCAATGGGGTACTATCATGTATATTGGTCCCAAGATGGCTGCCAGCAATTCCAGGATGAAGTGCTGACAGCCAATCAGATCTCACAATGACATGTGTGGTTAGGCTCCGCCCAGATATATATGTGATTTTACTTTTGATTTTCTCAGGAACTACTGAACGGATTTACACCATTTAACCAAAAGGCACGACTCTGAACCAGGGGCTTCCTTTTTGCCAAATTTGGTGTAATTCCGTTCAGCAGTTCGGTCTGTAGCTGCGACTAAAGGTTCCTATGGAAAATTGCATGGGGAAAACACGTTTTGGGACCCCCTTTTTTCTCAGCCCCCCGAGACTTTCAGGATAGGAGCGGACCGGAGCGGGCCATAAGTTTTGATAATTTCGCGAAGATTCGTCGACCGGCGCCAAAGTTATTGGAAATAGAATGTTGTGAATTTCCTATGGAAAATAGGTCCTAACTATAACTATCTACTGGCGACCGCCAGTAGATAATATATTTATATATACGCAAAAAACGGGACCGGCCAGATATAAAAGTAAGACTAAAGGCTTTAGTCTGACTTTTATTTCTGGCGTGTCCCGGTTGTTGGTTCTCAAAATCTGGTCACCCTATGATGTGTTTTGCACGACCTGCATTTTCGACAATCAATGTCTCATTGGCAGAGGCCAATAGCGCATTGCAGTAATCCAGCTGTCTGACAACAAGGGCCTGTACCAAGGTCTTCCTTGCAGATAAACGCAGCATGTAGAAGCAAGTGCCCGTTGTAGATAGGATTTGGTCTTTCATGTTAAGTTCCTGATCTATCTTGACTCCTAGATTTTTTACTACTTTGCTTGAGATGGAACCCTTGCCTAACTCCGTCGGCCTCCAATCTGGAGTCCACAGGGTTTGGGCTTTCCCAAACAGAATAATCTCTGTTTTCCCTGGATTCAGCTGGAGGAAGTTATCCGACATTCACTTGACAATTGCCTTCATACCGCTCAAGAAGCGATACTTAACTTTGTTGAAATCTTCATCAAACGACAAGACCAGCTGATGTCAGCAGCAAATACTCCTACAGAGTCTGTGATAGATGATTTTATTTACACTGCTGAATTGTCATGATATTACTATAAATGATTAATAAAATATGTTTTAAAAAAAAAGGACAAGACCAGCTGAGTATCGTCGGATATCAAACCCATATGCTCTGATGACTTTAGCGAGGGGTGCCACATAAATGTTAAATAAAGTAGGGCTCAGGCATGATCCTTGATGTACACCTTTATCGAAACGCATGGGCTTGGCTTTGATAGGTCCCAGCGAGACTCCCTGCTTTCTATCCTTTAAGAAGTTTGAGCAGGCCCACCAATCCTGACTTCTTGAAGTCTTTGAAGTAACTGAGCATGGGACACAGTATCAAATGCTGTGGAGAGGTCTAAGAGCACAAGCATGGCAGGTGCACCAATGTCCAGCGAGCACCTAATGATGTCCGTCACGGCAACCAAGGCCGATTCGGTGCCATGCTCTGCTCTAAATCCTGATTGATAAGGATCCAAGGTTTTATTCACTTCAAGGTAATCAGTCAGTTGTTTGTAAATTAGGCCTTCCGTCAGATTGCCCAAAAGTGGAAGTAATAAGATGGGTCTGTAGTTTGAGAGAATAGAAGGATCCAAATTGCTCTTCTTTTGGATAGGTATGACCAGCACCCTTTACCAGGCTAAGGGGATTTTTCCTGACACGATAGATAAGTTGAATAAGGAGCTTCCTGCAAAAGCAATTTGGCTAGCCAATAGAGCTACAATCCTGGGCGGACAAGGGTCCATTGAAAAACCGGATTACGCCCTTTCAAGCCCATGTTGAACTTGCTCCAGAGTAAGGGTTTGGAAATTATCCATCCTATAACACCTAGGACTAGAAGAAGGGGTGCAGATTAAATCTTCAGTGGATTGGTGCGACTTATTTGTAAAATTTTGATAGATCAACTTAATCTTGTCTTCAAAGTGGTCAGCAAGAGAATCACTTAATTCCTGGGTGGCCTGAAGTGGCTGTGAGCAAGCCGAAGGATGAGTAAATTCTTTAAGAATTTTAAACAGTTTCTTAGAGGAGATGGCCGCTTGATTGATTTGGTTGCAAATGTACATTTTGCAGGTCTTTTGGATTTTGCAATGATATACAGAAAGTGCCTTCTTGAAGGCAAGTTTGTCATCTAAATTATAGTTGAGGCACCAGCATCTCTCTAACTTCTTGGAAAGCGCTTTTCCAGCTTTTAGCTCTGCGGTATACCTGGGTGAAAAGGTTGCAGCGAGGTATTAGACTGAGTTCTTAATGGCGCAGTACTATCAAAGGCTAAATTCATGGCAGATTGAAATTCTGCCAACATTTGGTTTACTTCAGGGTCTTGCCTGATTGTGGGAGAAACAAAAACCTCTGTAAAGGAGTTTGGAGACACAGAGCCAGCGTCTTGTTGTCAAGTTGTCTCAAGTCTGTTTTACCAGAGTTGGCAATCTGGAAACAGATCAAAGCATGATCGGTCCATGTGAGGGGAAGGGGTGGCTCACAGTGTAAATCTTTAGAATTTGTAAAAATCAGGTCCAGGGTGTGGCCAGCAGAGTGAGTGGGATCTAAGATTTTTTGATGGAGACCCAAGGTCTCTAAGTCAGCTAAAAGCTGGGACATATCTGTGTCCGAAAGATTGTCAAAGTGGTAATTAAATTAATCTAATAATATAAAATTTTGTGCAGATAGCACATGGGTGGCAATGCTCTCAATAAGATGATGACTGAATCCTTTTTTGGCCCTGGGGGGTGGTAGAGCAAGGCATTCTTCCAGTGATTGTTCTGACTAAATTCAATTTTAAAGACACACATTTCTACCCACTCCGTATTAAGGGAGTCTATGAGAGAAACTTTAATGGTATCTCTGAAGAGAATGGCAATGCCCCCCGGTCTACCAACTCTATCTACTTTAATCATTTAATAGTTATCTGGGAGAGCCTACGTAATAGCAGGAATGGAGCTGGGGCTTAGCCAACTTTCTGTCAGAAAACCCACATCAAGCCTAAGCGAAGAAAGATGCTCCCAACATTTAGTGGTGTGTTTAGGTAGGGATCTTACATTGCATAAGAAATTATTTAAAATGTGTGTGAGACAAGGGGGCTGAGTAGGCTGCTGCTGGTATAAGGGGGAGTTCCATTCAGTGGAATGAGTAGGGGTGTTAACAGACACCATGTCTTTTGACCTTGTGTCTAGCAGATCGTCAAGCTTTCAACAATATTTACACATGAGGCAGCTCATAGGACCCTCTAACATTTGGGGGGAACAATTAGCACAACTTTGATCCACTAACATTAAAAGCGCCCATCTTTCGCATAAGTTAAAAAGAGTCTTAGAGGTATAGGTAATCCTAGGGAGACTAACCTTTGAGAACAAAGGAGCAGGGGTCCTTGCTCCTGGTGACGGTCGGGCATGGATAGGCGCAGACGAGCTTGCCTTTGGCGCACCTTGCTGACAGTGCAGTAGAAGGATTGCAGTGGTGGTGCAGCAGAACACAAAGGAGCTGCCTGATTGCAGCAACAGTGTCAGAAGTGCCACTCGACCTGGGAGTCTGCAGGCCTAGTGTCCTGCCATAATACAGTGTTGACCCGGGGCACCTGCAGGGTGAGTGAGGATGGTCTGGACAGTCCTCCTGTAGGGACAGATGATCTGTGCTTCGGCATGGGCTCAACATGACGCCCTTGGTGGACTTTGTGTGGCACTTAGGTATGATTCATCTCTTGATCTGTCTCTGATTTTAAGACCATTCTGTTCCTCTCATGTGACATCTTTGCTGGCCACTCTGGGCTTAGAATGTCCTGGATGGCAAGCAGAAGGTAGATAAACTGATCATGATGCTGTAATACTCTGTTTACTGTTTTTTTAAATTTTACCCTGGACAGACTGGACAGGCTGCGAGGATCTCGTTCATACTCATCTACATTGGGTAAAGTGGACCAGTGCTGTAGGTCGACATTTGTGTCCTAAGTCTCACCCGGACCTGGAGCTACACCAATCTCACTTGTATAGGTGATTTTCTCCTATGTTAGTCAGCCACTACCATAAGCAGGGTGAAAACTGAGAATGGGGAATGATAATCAGAAACAGGTGGAACTTACCCCCTTCCCAAGGTGGTTCATAAGAGCAGCTGTCAATGAGCAGATGGTCCAGAAAGAGGGCAACTCCCTATCAAGAAAGCTCTCAGATGAGTCAAATGAAAGCTTATCCACCATTGATGCCAACATTGACTTCATAACATTCTGTATGGACTGCACAAGGGATCAGCTAGACAAGCATAGTACTTTCATAGATATGGATTAGAGCTGCAAATCTGGCATACAGGAAGATACGTTATCACTATGGAGAGCGAGAGAAAGTCAGATCAGTTGCACTCTCCCGCTGTTGATGCTTACACACACAAGCAACTGATGAAATAAAATGTCTACCAAGGAAACTTCAGATTTCCTGTTGTGTCGGGATGTTAGATTTTGTCTCTGCTCTGTCCTACAAGTTTGGAATACCCAAAGATATTGGAGTAGACGCCTCACTCACTTATCGTGACATGCTTCATCATTGGCGCCTATCCACACCCGGGTAAGATGGTACTACCAGGGCGGACTCAACCATAGATGGAATGGGAGTTCTTAGGTTAAGATGGCCGCAGGGAAGGGGCTGCAGAACTGAGCTCCAGGCTCCGGGATCACTAGCAGTGTACATCCCGACCGGCTCAGGCTCTTTCAGCCCCCCCTGTAGAGTGGTGCGACTGACCTGCTCACCGGGCCAACTTCGGACGAGGAAGCTCGGGACCAAGACGCAGCTCCAGGGGCGAGAGGGATCCACGCCTAAACCGAGAGGGACCCACGCTGCAGATCTCCAAATCTCCATCATCGGAGCTCCTGCGTCACCGAGGCGACACGCGGCGACATCCGTTCCTAACCCGCCGAGTCCCGGGGGCCAGACGGAAAGGTATGCCAGATCCGGAATGACAAGACACTCATTGACCCAGAGCTGAAGCTCCGACGCACAGCCACCGCAGGCAACTTCGCCTGACCGTGTAATGGCCGCCAGGCACAAAGACACCAGTGAAATCGCTCAGCAGAAGGGCCTTTCGAGGACCCCTTGAAGCCTGGATCCTCATAAACACAGCGAGGCAGGTCAGTTTCGAGCCTCGTCGGTGGCTAGGTTGTCTCGAGGCGGGAGCGGAGCCCCGGACCTCAACACTTCACGAGTTCACGCTGCCTGACCCCGTAATGGCCGCCATGAACCCAGACTACTAAGGCTGCATGAAGACCCCACGAGGCCCTTATTCACCCTACCACAGTAAGGCTGGACATGCCCGACCTCCAACAGTAAATAGGCGGTCCCGAAGCGGGAGCAAAGCCCCGAGTCTCAAAAATAATAATAATAAATAAATAAATAAAGAATTAAAGAAATAAGAAAATAAATAAACAATTAAAATCCTTATTCTTCCACCAGCAAGGACAGAATTACTCCACAGACCGCAAGTTGACTGCTCCCGCTCCCCAGGGCACACGAGCACTGGACTGAAGCGTCCCTGCAAGGACTACCCTGAGTGCAATCCAAACTAAACAAAAACCAGCCACAAGAGGGCTTCGATCCAATGCCCCTCCAATGCTCCGGACATAGCAACAAGAACTCTCAGGTCAGTGCAGGCAGCCTCCAGGTGCCTGTCCCCAAAATGGCCACTAGGGCCTAAACAAGGGCCGGCCACAAGAGGGTCTCGAACCAACGCCCCTCCATCGCTCCCAAGGACTAACAGGTTAGTGTAGGCACCCTCCAGATGCCCATCCCCTAAAAAGCCCACACGGGACCCTATCCTCGAACCACCGTCGCATCTCTGCAGAGGTGTCCCTGCCACCTATAGAGAGTACCCTTAATGATACAGGCCCCCTTCCCAAGATTCCAATCCAGCACAGACTCTCAAACCTGGTCCTAGAGAAGCCCTAAGCCGCACGCCCCCCTCACCACCGGACCCCCTCCTGGGAAGTCAATTCCTCGAGCTCCACAACCCCCCCACCAGACCAGAAAGCACTCTCCGACAACACTGCTACCACACCCCGGAGGGACCCCGCCTCCCCACGAACCCATTCATAATGCCCCCGGCCACGCTAATGGTTGCCACCCCAAAATCTCCGAAGTACCTGAAACCCCACGGGCCGAACTCCTTCGCGATTACTTTCCCCTCCAAACTCACAAGTAAAGCGAAGAGACACTTCAAACATAGACTCATCAGACAGCACCCTGAAACACTAATCGTGGACACCTTCCACTGCTCCTCCAAAGGGCAGATAAAAATGGATTTCCTCTTCCACACGGAAAGACCCGACAATTGGATCACCATCCTCAATACACATCTCCACATCTCCAAAACCACCATCACATCCCATAGCCGCAAACTGACGACCTCTCTCCCGAACCACCAAACGCTGAGCGGCAACATCTCCATAACCATCTACTCGAATGGCACAGTCCTGATACAGGCTAAGAACGATAACCTCGAGGTTTTCGACTCCCTCTTCCCCTCGCTAAAAAGGCACCCTTGCACGCTACCCGACCCGGCCTGACCCCTCTCTTCCCCCAGTGAACCCTTCACGTCAGGTGAGGTGCCAGACCCCTCTCGCGTCCTCCTCGAAAACCTCCTCCCCTCCCCTCGAATCACCTCCTGCAACTATGCTCCTCCTAAGAACGATCCCATCCCCCAGGCAGACGACCCTCCCACCCCTACCTCCTCTCCCATCCCAACCAGCCAACCAGGAACGAGCACTACTCCCAAGCTCAGTCTCCCCACAGCCCCACCCCGCCCTCAGGCCACACGAGGCCGAACCCTCGTTATGAGCCAACACTCCCCCTGCCCACGATCCCTCCCAGAGACAAATCAGGCAGCTCCTCCCCCAACAGCTATTATGACTGGGACCCACCCCCTCCCCCTCGGGCAATACTGCCCCAGGCATCCCCCTCCCACCTTGGATAACATGACGCATCGCCTCACCCTCCTAGAAACCCAGCTTGAAATCCTGATCCGAGGCCTGAATGAAACTTTATCCAACCTGGTCACGATCCGTAAGCCCACTCAGCCCCCCACCCCACTGCCAAATCTCACCCAACCCGAATGTGCCACGACACCGCCCCCCAACGGGCCCCCCGTCCCCCCCCCAGGTCCTGGCCATCGATCAACAGAATGGGTATTGAGAATCGCTCTGAGAGACCCAGAAGAGCAAAAGCTGCACTTTCCTCCCGGGAAGCGGCATACCTAGCCTCAACCTACGACTCTCCCTCGAATCCCTCCCCTAAATCCATGATCCAAGTAATTACGGGAGTCGGAAGAGAACACCTTCCATCGAGAGACCCTAGACCCCCACCTTACCTAACTTCTCTACCTAGGGCCCCATCTACTAAGAATCCAAGCAATGGAAGGCCCCCCATTAACTGCATGCTCCTAAACTGCAGATCGGCCTCTAAACATGCAACCGAACTTGCAGAAGCCATCCTCTCCCATGATATAGACATAGCATTCATCACGGAGACCTGGCTCAACAATCTCTCATACCCCACCATGGACATGCTGGTGCCTCCTGGATTCACAATGATCAACAAAGACAGGAAAGTGCAAAGAGGAGGGGGCATAGCAATCATTCACAAGAACAGCATTTCCATTACGGAAACTGCCTCCTGCCTATATAGCTCCTTTGAATGTCTCTCAGTCAACATCAAGACAAGCGATATCAGGCCATCCCTCTGCCACCTCCTATATCACCCTCCAGGCAACTCCTCCGAATTCGGGGAACACCTCTCTGACCTGATTGCCCATTCCTCACTCGGAAACTCAAATAACATAATTCTTGGCGACCTTAATCTAAGATGGAATGAAACAAAAAACCCGCTTATTCAATCCCTAAACAACCTCCTACTAGAAAACAACCTGACCCAACACTGCTCAGAAGAAACACACCACAGAGGAGCAACCCTCGACGCAATTATTGCCGAAAGCAATGCAATCACGATCGACCACATCCTTCCCGTAGACTGGTCCGACCATCACATCATCCTTTTTCACATCAACCAAACGGTCCTTACTCAACACCCCTTGCAGGACCCCCCCAAATGGATCAGGAACACAGCTCAGATCCCTCGAGCGGATCTAGAAGAAAGAATAAGCGCGCTCCTCCCCAACATCACAGATCACCTCTCAACTATCGAACTCACCTCTCTCTACAACTCGAACATGACGCTCACCCTGGACCAACTTGCCCCTCTGAAACTAAAAAAACCCAGAAGCATTCCATCCAGATCATGGTTCACCACTGACACCAACGAAGAAAGAAGACATCTAAGAGCCTCAGAAAGAACCTGGAGGAACAATCCCACCGCCCTCCATCGTGATCAACTCCAAGCAGCCCGCAGGAACTACAAAAAGCACATTAAGAACAAAAAGACTTCTTTCTTTTGCTCTGCGCTAAACAACGCAAAAAACAGACCCAAAGAGCTCTTCAATATCATCAGGAAACAAACCTCTAAGCCAGCGACCTCCTCAACGCAGGCATCTAAAGAACGATGCGACAACTTCGCCACCTTTTTCAACAACAAAATCGCCAAAATCGATCTCTCACTCGGCTCCAATCTCATCCCCTCCACCGAGATCCAGGCGTCGGAAACCAACGATAGCGACTCCTTGAATACCCCAAATCACTGGTCCTCCTTCATTCCCATTCAGGAAGTAGAAATAGTCAAACTAATCTCCAACGCTAAACCCTCATCCCACGCCCTTGATCAGCTACCCCCTCAACTGACCAAGGACTTGAAGCTCGCCCTAGCCCCGCTATGGTGCAAGATCATTAACAGCTCACTGAGATCAGGAGTCGTACCAGACTGCCTCAAAGTTGGTCAAGTCACACCACTACTGAAAAAGCCAGGACTTGACACTGAGGATCTGAACAACTTTAGACCTGTCTCGAACTTACCGCTTCTCTCCAAAATCCTGGAAAGATGTGTACTTTCTCAATTGACCCAACACTTGGACAACACCAACTTTCTAGATCCCCATCAATCGGGCTTCAGAAAAAGCTGCAGCACTGAAACCGCAATCCTCAATGTCATAGACGACCTACACAAATCACTCGACTCGGACCAATGCTGCCTTCTCATCCTCCTGGACTTATCGGCTGCATTCGATACAGTCGATCACAAGCTTCTCATCAAGGTTCTACAAGAAAGGGCTGGTCTAGAAGAGACGGTCCTCCAATGGTTCTCTTCCTTTCTCCACAACCGCTCACAAAGAATAAAAAAAAAAATTTTTTAGTCCGACATCCACCCCGTTAACAGGGGTGTTCCACAAGGGTCAGTGCTCTCCCCTCAGCTTTTCAACATTTACATAGAACCCCTTACCACTCTACTCAGGAAATCCAACATCCCTTTCCACTTATATGCCGATGACACTCAGCTATATCTGGAAACCTCCTCCATTGAAGACATCCAGAGACTCAACGCCACGCTTAGAGAGGTTCAACATTGGCTCTCAAGTAACCACCTGAAACTCAATCAAGAGAAAACGGAAATACTCCTCATTTCCAACAAAGACGAAAACCCCCAAATTGCAGAATGGCTCAAAGCCATTGACGCCCTCAAGGGTAACCTCATCCTGGCAGATTCGGTAAAATCTCTAGGCATCACCCTAGACCCGAAACTGGACATGAAAAAACACATCACAAGATCCGCTAGAAGTTCCTTTCTCAACTTGAAATTACTATACAAAATTAAACCCTTCCTTCCGCCCAAGGACCTGATACAAGCCACCCAAGCACTGGTGCTCTCCAGAATCGATTATGGGATCGCAGCCCTGACCGGTACAGCAAAATCCCACCTCGCACCCCTGAAAACAACCTTTAATGCAGCAGCCAGAATGGTCACCGGGACTAAGAAATTCGAACACATCTCCCCTGCACTCAGAGAACTTAAATGGCTCCCAATTGAGCTGCGAGCCAGCTTCAGAACAGCTTGCCTCACGCACAAAGCCCTGCACACAGGCAAACCGGAATACCTAGCCGCCAAACTCAAAAGGGCCGGCCAGTCCAGGAACCTCAGGAGCTCCAGCACTCTGCTACTCATCCCGCTGAAAACTCGCAAACAAAAAACTGCGGCCAAATCGTTTGCTGGAAACGCCCCAAAATCTGGAATTCCATCCCACCCCACATCAGAACGATCCCCTCGTTTCCAAAATTCAAAAACCTGCTCAAAGTCCTCCTCCTTGACCGCTCTCGAGCAAACCATTAGGAGCCAAGGAAGTACCTTAGCCGGCATTCCACCTAACTTCAACTATGTGACTGATGACACCACTGACTCTGATCAAGAAAACTTTTTGGATACTCGCATTGCTGGATCAAGAAAACCTTTTGGCTAATCGACTTAAGGATTGCGGATTATTATTTTCATAACCAAGTCACTTTCCAGGTCACTCTGCATATAATTTCCCTGTGCAATCTGACAGAACTGTAACGTGCTATGACGTTATAGGATCATTTTTAATGATCTATCTATTGTATTTGTTGCTTATATATTCTTGTAACATTTGTGGTTTATTTGTACATGCAATGCTAGTTTGACCTGCACCCCTACATGCTCCTTCTGCCCGATCACTCCTTTGTTTGACCCTTATCCGGCACGATCCCCTATGTTCCTCCTTATTCTCTGTATTGCCTATTTGCTCATAAGCTACCTGCTGTGAAGCGCTCTGATGCCCTCGGGTCCAGCTAGCGCTATATAAAACTCCTTAAATAAATAAATAAATAAATAAAGCAAAACTGGATAAGCAGGGATCCAGAAGAGTGATACTTTAAAAATACCTCAAGGTATACCCAAATACTTTTACTTTATTGTGAGGGTACCTGAGGTATAGATAAAAACGTGAGTTTTTAGGGTTCCATTGAATTCACTCATTCAATAATACCCTTGTTTCTGTGCCAACATGTTTCGGCCCTCTCTATGAGCCCAATCAGGTCTGGGGCCTTCATCAGGGCTGTGTTTTTTGTGTATCCCTGCTTTGTCTTGTGCACACATACCATGCACACTCGTGAGGCCTAATGCTCTCACCTGTCAAGCAGGGTGAAAACTGAGAATGGGGAATGATAATCAGAAACGGGTGAAACTTACTCCCTTCCCAAGGTGGTTTATACGAGCAGCTGTCAATGAGCAGATGGTCCAGAAAGAGGGCAACTCCCTATCAATAAAGCTCTCAGATGAGTCAAATGAAAGCTTATCCACCATTGATGCTAAAATTGACTTCATAACATTCTGTATGGACTGCACAAGGGATCAGCTAGACAAGCATATTACTTCCATAGATATGGATGAGTGCTGCAAATCTGGCATACAGGAAGATACATCAGTTGGAAATGACAAACATTTGACAATAGAAAAAATAATGTAATTCCTCAAAGCCCAAATTAAAGTCCTTAATGCTACATCCTGGTGCAATAATATCTGCTTTGTAGGGATTCAGGAGTCGCTGGCCAGGTCAGATGTAAACCTTTGTGGAGAATCTATTTCTGAATCTTTGTGATAAAGCAATCTAGTCGCCCGTATTTATTGTCAAGCGCACGCTCACAGACCATTACCACCAAGCCCTCTCTTTAGGGCCTCAGTGAGACCATTCATAGCACGTTTGCTGAATCATAGAGACTACAATGCTGTTCTCTGCTTCTTGCACAAAAAAGATCTTAATGTACATAGGTGCATAAGTATTTTTTTTTACCCTAACATAATTTAATCCATCAGAAGGGCAGACGGTCATATTTGTCAGTCAAGCAAAAACTGCAACAAATGAACATAATCTATGCTATAACCTCCCCGGCATGCTTAAAGATTTCCATGCACGGTAAGACTCATATCTTCATCAATCCCTTTTGGAAGATGAGGAGAATTAGAGCATTGTCCTCTCAAAAGGAGGCTGGAAATGGTGACTACCCATGACCCAACAACAGCGGCTGAGTTTCTCCACAGGTTCAATTGCTTATTGTTCAGCTTGACTGTCAATGTTTTTTGCCTAAAATTTTCCCTTCTAGGTGCAAGGCTAGTGTCACGGCTGAGCGGGAAGGACGTCTACAGAGCACAGATGTCTGTGAATTGGTATGAAGTTGATTGGTTCTGCTCTTTTGGGATTGCAAATGGAACTGAATACATTAAAGGCCTGTTTGATACGGTTGTTAGTACATTACCGTCTTGTGAGGTTTCCAGGTCACCTAAGATCTCATTACGTCTAACTCCATATGTCATATTTTATTCCAATGTGGGAACTATGCTCTATGACTATCAAGCCAGACGCGCCTACGCTTGAGTAGATTGAGGCTGGTACTCGCCACTCTGTGGTTTAACACTTGTTGGGTTGTTTTGTTAAATCACACAGTCCATTGGCTTCGATGTTATACGACATTTCAGGCTATGTTGGAGGTGTGCACTATTAGGGTGGGAGGTGGTGCATAGCTTTTAGATTTGTGACCTCACCATATCGAAAATCAGATGGGCCATCGGCTTGCAGCAATATATACCTTCATTTCTCCGTAGTCAAAAATGAAGGGTAGCACCTTGAGCCATGCCAGCCCTGGTATGAGTCTAATTTCCCACTTGGAATGTCTTGGGATTAATTAACCTTATGGAGATCAAGGTAAGTTAGGCCTATCTAGGCAGACTTAATTAATATTTTATTGTTTTCCTTCAGGAGGCCCACCATTCTAAAGCAAACAGGAATAGCTTTGCTAGTTAATGGTATGCACAGAAATACTTCACATCCTATTTACCTCTTCTAGAGGTATTGCTGTAAATATGATCGGAGCTCACACCCGTAGGTGTGCGCACCGATAGTGGCCGGAGCACCCCATGGAGCTGTGCCCTCTCCTGCTCTCGTGACTTACTGGTAGAAGGCAGGGGAGGCACCATGGGGGTAAAAAGTGCCTCCTGTCCCTTGTTTTGTGAGTCGCGGAACCGGAAGTAACAGACTCGAATAGATCACCACTTCCTGGTCACTGTGTCGCAATGGCAAGGGGGTATTTAGAGTAGTCTGACTCACGGCCTCCCCCTCTTTGATTCCCCTTTGTGATGCCGAGACCAGGAGGCACTCCAGCCACCTGCATTTACCCACCCATTCAGGCCGTTTAACCGGTGACAAGAGCAGGCATGCAACGCCACCTCCTCACAGGGATAGAAAGACTTTCTACAACAAAATACACCCTAGGATAGCACTGAGGGGATGGGCAGCAATCCTTAGTTCTTCAAGGGGCATCTAAACTGGCTTGTGGGCAAAGTGTAATGGTCGAGTGCAGAGCAAGCGGCTTTAGCCCCTGTTCTCACAGTCTGCCCCATTTGACAGCTTGGTGGGCAGGGGGACCATGGCTGGTGTTCCAGAACGCAAGGCGTCGGGACCACCCCCCAGGGATATAGGTGGTTTCACCTGTGTGGTCCAGGCAAGCATGCAGAAGTATAGGATATTCGGCCCTTAGTGCTGTGACATCTCAGGGAATGCCTCCGCTGTAAATAGGTGCTACAATCATTGCTATTGTTGGCACAAGTTTTTCTAGAAGTGTAATTCCCACATGTTCCTTGTATGCTTGTTAACTGTTCTTATGATTCTCAAAATTGTTTTCATTTACTTCTTCAATTTCATGATCATCATGTTTGTGTGAGATTGTTAATACACATGACCTTTTACGTATGGCGAGTAGTAGTGTCTTGTTATTGATTTGGTTGAGTTGGAGGGGGGCGTGGTCCAAACCAGGGGTAATGGGGAGTTCGCCGGTCACTATCAAAAATGGCCTACCATTTCACTAACTGGAAACAACTGTTGACAGTTAGGGTCGCTTATTTTAGTACAGGGAATCATTGGGAGTAAACATGTTACCATTATTAAGAAATAGGATCTGAACACTGAATGTCCTTCCTTCCTTCAACAGGTAGTTGTACGGTGTTTCAAACTGGATCCACTCTTGGTCTTGTGGGGTGGGGACTTCAATTTGATTCTAGATCCCAGAAATAGCTAGATCTCGTTAAGTGCCAAAGCCTCAAACAGCTGCTAGTGGTTCACGTTTGCAATGTGTTTACCTGCATGTATTACTAGACACATGGCATGCCAGAATCATAAATGACCAAGGCTTCTGTTTTTACTTCTCAGTGCATGACATGTAATTCCCCATAGAATTCTGGCTTGTGTTGATGGATGGATGAAATTTGGTGACAGATACAGACTACAAGGCATTTGGACCACTCTCCTGCAGATATGTGTATTGAATGTTCAGTACAGTCTCATGCTGGACACCCTTGGAGATACCCAGCTGGGCTCTGTAGGATGCAATGGTTCCAGTAGAACTCAGGGAGGCCATGGTGGAATATTTCCAGAATAATGTTGACTCTGTTGCTAGTTAGTGTATGGTATGGGAAACTTTCTAGGTGATTATCAGCTGTGTCAGTCTGAAAATCCCAGAGTCTTGAAATCTATTCAAGTCTACCTTCATAGACTTGTGAATACAGTTCTTAAGGGGGCAATACACTCGGCATCAGTTCTGGTAGATCTTCAATTCAAGTTTTCAGATTTAAGGATGAGACAGAGAGAGAGAGATCAAATTAAAGGGGAAACATGCTTCAGGAGAAGGAGCGCTTGAGGGCAGAACATTAGCAAAATTGATTTGGTGATTATGGGTGTTGGACTTGGCCCTTATTGTCCTAAACTTTTTCGCTTTCCCCCCTAGCCTTTTTGACCATGTGTGAAATGATACCTGCTGCGCAATGGCGTGCGCAGATTTATTTGTACTGTTGTAAAGAAATTTTACTTTTAAAATGGACGCCATGGCTGTGTGCTTGTGCCTGCCTGCCAGAGGTGGGTTACCAGTCTAGTTGTTTGTTTCCCAGCACCCCCAGCTTTTGGAGGGAAGCCTGGCACCCAGGGTGCTTTACACCTCCCCTTAAACCAGTTGGGACCGGTTCCCCAGGGAACCTTCCAGAAGCTTCCAGCCCTTTCTGGTAGGTGGGGTGAGGGGGGCTGTGCCTCCATGTGCTCAGACGGAGCGTGGACTTGACTGAGAGGGGACACTCTGCCAGGAGGTACCGCCACATTGGGCCTGTGTGCTGGCCCCTGTGCCCATCTGCACCCCTCCGCTGTCCACAGGGCCAGTGAGAGCCCTTTACTGGAGTGAAGACTGCTGTGTCAGGAGGAGTGCCACTTTATGGGAGATGACTGCTTCTAGGAGCTGCTGTCCTGTTCTGATGAGTACCCACTGCCTGCTGATCTTGCCCAGTATTGCCTGCCTGCTCTCCTGCCGTCCTAAGCCCAGCACCTGGTGAGCGCTATATCTTACTGCCTAGGAGGTAAGGAGCTGACACCTGCTGCGCTGCGAGAGAGCTATATTTCTAGAGTTGAAGTGCCTGTGCTGCTCTGCCTGCACTCTAGCGCCTAGTGGGACTATTTGCGTGATTACCAGAAGAGATGCGCTATCTGCTGTCCCTGAAGCTGGTGGGACCGAGCCTATCGCAAGCGCTACATCTAAAGTGCCAGGAGTGAGGAGCTGATGCCTGCAGCGCTGTGATTCCAAAGTGCTACATCTAAAGTGCCAGAAGTGAGGAGCTGACGCCTGCAGCGCTGTGCTGTCTAAGCGCTATATTCAAGGTGCCAGGGGAAGAGGAGCTGGCGCCTACAGCGCTGTGCTGTGCTGTCTAAGCGCTATATTTCAATTACCCCGCGGTGGTGAGTGGGGCTCAGTCATCCCGTTGTTGGGGGGTGTGTCGGGGCACATTGCCGGTGCCCGCCCCCGGTGCCAGTATTCTTTTGGGGGCATTGGATTACCCAGGAGAACAGAGAGAGAGTGAGAGACCCTCCTGCCCTAGCGCTTTGCGCACCTTTGTTTTCGCTGCCCTGGCAGCCAGCCCTGACTTTGCAGGACATAGGGCTTCTGAGTCCCTGAGAGAGGCCAGTTGGCCTGGGCCCAGTTTCAGAGTGTTGTGGCCCCGATTGGGGCGACCGGGGTTTATGCTGGCGAGGCCTATTGCCCCATATGATTTATTGCAGAATAGGGTTGTACGATGCATTTGTACCTAGGATGATACCTAATGCTTTTCCCTCAGGTTTGCAGTGCTGATTTTAGGCCTATTGTGTTCTAAGGGGGCACCCTGCTAAGGTTATGGGAAGGCCTCATGTGCCATACCTCATGCGGATAAAGTGGCTTATGCCCCCCCTGGTAGTATGGTTATGCATAAGGTGCTATTGAGATGCCCCCTGGGTTTATGCTAATGGGAGTGATGCCTAATGATAACGCCTAATGCTCCTACACTGAGGATGATGCCCCCTGCTGATGTATGCCTTCATGCGCATAGTGTGTTTATATGCCTGACCGGATGTTTTCATTCTAGGCTTCATGTTTATGCCCGATGCTGTTGGCGTTCCGCCTAATGTTCATGCCCACAAGGATGCCTAATGTTATGTTATGTTATGTTAGTAGAATTTATACAGCGCACGAATACCCGTAGGTGATTATGCCTATTGTGCATGTTTAATGCTTTCATGCCACGTTATGAGGCTTCATGTTTATACTCACATGTTATGCCTAATGCTTTTATGCTAATGTGTTTAAACTACGTGCATGGACTTGCCAGAAGCTACTGGCTGTTATTCATCTAATGCTGATGGTCTTTACATTTATTTCTTACACTTCATCCTCATGTGCTTGTTGAAATGCCTCAAGTGTTATGTCTATGCTGGTAATGCTTTTCTTCCCCGAAGGCCTGCACTGCTGGTTTTATGCCTACTGGGCCTAGGATTCATGTATCATGCATTTATGCTCATGATGATGCCTCATGTGACGCTTTATGTTTATGCCTAATGTTTATTGCCAGCATTGCTAAGTTCATGACCTAGCCAGGAGGTACTGGCTGTTTTACATTTACTACTGATGGTTACATTCCCTAGATGTACTCTGTGATGGACCTTACATCTATTCTTTCCTGGCACCTGGTGATAATTCTGGCAGTGGCCCGATTGGCCCTGCCCTGTAAATAGTCCCCCTCTGTACATGACTACCTGGTGCCAGTTGGCGCCGTGTTCACCACTGTGATTACCTCTTGCTGTGTTTTGCATAATACATATGCTGTTTTTTTTTACCTAAACTGGTGTGGTCTCCTTTTGTAGTGTGCCTGGTGTGTCGCCTGTGTGTGCTGCGCAGATGCTTTACACATTTCCTCTGGAGTTTGGCCCGCCCGCTCTGCACCACGCTACCCGGTACTAACATTGGTGTTCAGCGGTGGGATAGGACTTGTGTTTGCGCAGTACCACAGCGACAACTGGTTGCACTACAAAGGGTGCACTTGAGAGTAACCACAGATTTGGGGACTGTTTTGCTGATTGTATTTCCTCCTGGAAGTGTTGTTTTGGGGATTGTGTCTCCCTGTTGCACTGTGGGTGGTGTATCCCGAGGGTATCACCAGGATGGGGTTAACCTACGACGAGGATTGCCTGTGGGAGTACACTGAGCAGGAGGTGTTAGACCTCTGCCGTGAGAGAGGGATACCCACAGTAGGCAACACCCGCAGGAAGTTGTTCCTCTATGAGGCCCTGAGAAGGGGGGAACCCTTGGAGCCCTGCGGGGACCTTTCCGATTACCCCTCCGCATATTTAAGGGATGGATTTGGTAGAGACCGTGAGGGGGACTCTGAGAGTGAGGGGTCCCAGTCCATAACTCTGGAGGGTAGTGACTCTGAGGAGGAAGGAGATGTTAGGGCAGAGACACCGGTAGCGAAGGAGGACACCATAGAGAGGGAGTCCCGTGCTGGGTCCAGCCCCAGGGGCACTGCCCCACCCCTTTCCCTGTCCCCAGAAGAGTGGGTAGATAGGAGGGAAGAAAGGGAGCATCAGCTGGCTTAGGAGAGGCTCAGGTTAGGGCACGCCAAGGAGATAGCGCAGCTGAGGGTTGAGGAAAAAAGGCTAGAGACCGAGAGGGTCCTAGCGCAGGAGAGGATGGCGGAGGCGGAGAGGGCCTTCGCCAGGGAGAGACTAGCTCAGGGGGGTAGGTTGTCCCCTGAGAGTGGTGTCTGTGGTCTGGATTCACCAGTGAGGGTGGGATCCAGTGGTGGCAGCGAGAGTGGTTCCAGTGTGGGAATTCCCACTCCCAGAGCCCGGAAGATGGTGCCTGATCCCCAGGAGGAGGGGGGCAGGTTGGAATTTAGGGGCAGCAAGAAACTGTCCCATCAGTCTTGGGGGGAGTATGTGGACGTGTGTTGGACCGCACTGGAGGAGTGGATGGTGTGTGGCGAGGTGATCGATTGGGATGGGCTGTTCCATCTGATTATCAGGGAGCACGTGCTCAGGAGTTGTTTCCCAAGGTTGCGCCACCACCTGTTGCAGTGTGGGCTCTCTGACCCCAGGGAGCTTCCACGGGAGGCAGACCTCTGGGTGAGCGCCAGAGTGTCTGAGGAGGCATTGGGGAGTGACCCCGAAGGGAGTGGCTCAGGGATCTTCCCGTCCCGGGAGGGGGGAGGAGTGCAGAGTAGCCCAGCTAGGTGCCAGGGTAGTGAGAGGGTTGTAGGGCCTCACGTCCTATCTACAGGAAGGAGTGAGACGGGGACGTGTCCCGAGGTGCCCCAACCGCAGTATCAGGGCCTGGAGAGTTCCATAAGGGAACCCCAGGTTGGGAGCCTGGGCTGTCCCAAGAGGCCATCCTTTGAAGGGGAGCCCCTAGTGTCAGGAGTACCCGGGGCGTTGGTAATCCGAGCTCCAGGGGTTCTGGGGTCTGCTCAGTCACAGTGTTTAGATCCTGGGCTGGGATGCCAGGTTCAGGGACTGCCTGACCTGGAGGGAGGGACACCTATGATCAGGGTCCCTACCGGTTTGACTTCCAGGGGTACTTCTCCAGGTGGGAGGGTGCGGAACTCTGGAAGGGGGTGCCGAGGGAGGAAGGACTCGCCTCTGGCACCAGCTCAACCACAGGGCTTCGATCCTGGTTTGGGAGGCCCGGTTCAGGTATTGCCTGACCTGGCGGGAGGGACGCCTGTAAGCAGTGTCCGCCCGGAGTTGTCTTCCAGGGGTACTACTCCAGTTGGGAGGGTGCGGAACTCTGGGAGGGGGTGCAGAGGGAGGGAGGACTCACCTCTGGCACCGGGGCAACCTAAGGGTTTAGACCCTGGGTTGGTGGATCGGATGCAGGGTCACGGCCCTGGACGAGTGAGAGAGTGGTGGTCTGAGGGTGCCCCGCATAGGAGGAGAGGGCGGAACCCCAGAAGGAGAGGTAGGGGGAGGAGAGCCTCGCCCCTGACTTGTGGACAGTGTGAGAGTGTGGTCCCCAGCTGGGAAGACCAGTGGCAGTTTGGGACTGCACGGAGGAGAAGGAGTGTGGTCAACGGGCACTACGGGCCTGGGGCTACTGCCCCCCACTCTGTGAGACAGCCAGGGCCAGAGACATCTGCATGGCCTAGGAGCCGGTCCTGGCTGCAGCCAACTAGGGAGCACCAGGGGGGTGGTCTAGTTGGTTCAGGAGGAGTTGAGAGAGGGAACCATCGGGTTCCGGAGTGGCGAAGAACCTGCGGGTGCCCCTGCAGTTGCGGGCCCGCGTCCACATTTTCTCGCCCCAAGCAGGGAAGCCCATCAAGGCATTGATTGGTCTACCCTGGCTTTTGGCTGGGAGGGGGTTGTGTTGGACTTGGCCCTTATTGTCCTAAACTTTTTCGCTTTCCCCCCTAGCCTTTTTGACCATGTGTGAAATGATACCTGCTGCGCAATGGCGTGCGCAGATTTATTTGTACTGTTGTAAAGAAATGTTACTTTTAAAATGGACGCCATGGCTGTGTGCTTGTGCCTGCCTGCCAGAGGTGGGTTACCAGTCTAGTTGTTTGTTTCCCAGCACCCCCTGCTTTTGGAGGGAAGCCTGGCACCCAAGGTGCTTTACACCTCCCCTTAAACCAGTTGGGACCGGTTCCCCAGGGAACCTTCCAGAAGCTTCCAGCCCTTTCTGGTAGGTGGGGTGAGGGGGGCTGTGCCTCCATGTGCTCAGACGGAGCGTGGACTTGACTGAGAGGGGACACTCTGCCAGGAGGTACCGCCACATTGGGCCTGTGTGCTGGCCCCTGTGCCCATCTGCACCCCTCCGCTGTCCACAGGGCCAGTGAGAGCCCTTTACTGGAGTGAAGACTGCTGTGTCAGGAGGAGTGCCACTTTATGGGAGATGACTGCTTCTAGGAGCTGTTGTCCTGTTCTGATGAGTACCCACTGCCTGCTGATCTTGCCCAGTATTGCCTGCCTGCTCTCCTGCCGTCCTAAGCCCAGCACCTGGTGAGCGCTATATCTTACTGCCCAGGAGGTAAAGAGCTGACACCTGCTGCGCTGCGAGAGCGCTATATTTCTAGAGTTGAAGTGCCTGTGCTGCTCTGCCTGCACTCTAGCGCCTAGTGGGACTATTTGCATGATTACCAGAAGAGGTGCGCTATCTGCTGTCCCTGAAGCTGGTGGGACCGAGCCTATCGCAAGCGCTACATCTAAAGTGCCAGGAGTGAGGGGCTGATGCCTGCAGCGCTGTGATTCCAAAGCGCTACATCTAAAGTGCCAGGAGTGAGGAGCTGACGCCTGCAGCGCTGTGCTGTCTAAGCGCTATATTCAAGGTGCCAGGGGAAGAGGAGCTGGCGCCTGCAGCGCTGTGCTGTGCTGTCTAAGCGCTACAGCGCTGTGCTGTGCTGTCTAAGCGCTATATTTCAATTACCCCGCAGTGGTGAGTGGGGCTCAGTCATCCCGTGGTTGGGGGGTGTGTCGGGGCACATTGCCGGTGCCCGCCCCCGGTGCCAGTATTCTTTTGGGGGCATTGGATTACCCAGGAGAACAGAGAGAGGAGTGAGAGACCCTCCTGCCCTAGCGCTTTGCACACCTTTATTTTCGCTGCCCTAGCAGCCAGCCCTGACTTTGCGGGACATAGGGCTTCTGAGCCCCTGAGAGAGGCCAGTTGGCCTGGGCCCAGTTTCAGAGTGTTGTGCCCCCGATTGGGGCGACCGGGGTTTATGCTGGCGAGGCCTATTGCCCCATATGATTTATTGCAGAATAGGGTTGTACGATGCATTTGTACCTAGGATGATACCTAATGCTTTTCCCTCAGGTTTGCAGTGCTGATTTTAGGCCTATTGTGTTCTAAGGGGGCACCCTGCTAAGGTTATGGGAAGGCCTCATGTGCCATACCTCATGCGGATAATGTGGCTTATGCCCCCTGGTAGTATGGTTATGCATAAGGTGCTATTGAGATGCCCCCTGGGTTTATGCTAATGGGAGTGATGCCTAATGATAACGCCTAATGCTCCTACACTGAGGATGATGCCCACTGCTGATGTATGCCTTCATGCGCATAGTGTGTTTATATGCCTGACCGGATGTTTTCATTCTAGGCTTCATGTGTATGCCTGATGCTGTTGGCGTTCCGCCTAATGTTCATGCCCACAAGGATACCTAATGCATGTGATTATGCCTATTGTGCATGTTTAATGCTTTCATGCCACGTTATGAGGCTTCATGTTTATACTCACATGTTATGCCTAATGCTTTTATGCTAATGTGTTTAAACTACGTGCATGGACTTGCCAGAAGCTACTGGCTGTTATTCATCTAATGCTGATGGTCTTTACATTTATTTCTTACACTTCATCCTCATGTGCTTGTTGAAATGCCTCAAGTGTTATGTCTATGCTGGTAATGCTTTTCTTCCCCGAAGGCCTGCACTGCTGGTTTTATGCCTACTGGGCCTAGGATTCATGTATCATGCATTTATGCTCATGATGATGCCTCATGTGACGCTTTATGTTTATGCCTAATGTTTATTGCCAGCATTGCTAAGTTCATGACCTAGCCAGGAGGTACTGGCTGTTTTACATTTACTACTGATGGTTACATTCCCTAGATGTACTCTGTGATGGACCTTGCATCTATTCTTTCCTGGCACCTGGTGATAATTCTGGCGCCGGCCCGATTGGCCCTGCCCTGTAAATAGTCCCCCTCTGTACATGACTACCTGGTGCCAGTTGGCGCCGTGTTCACCACTGTGATTACCACTTGCTGTGTTTTGCATAATACATATGCTGCTTTTTTTTACCTAAACTGGTGTGGTCTCCTTTTGTAGTGTGCCTGGTGTGTCGCCTGTGTGTGCTGCGCAGATGCTTTACACATTTCCTCCGGAGTTTGGCCCGCCCGCTCTGCACCACGCTACCCGTTTCTAACAATGGGTCCAACATTATAGTGGACATTGATACTGATGTGGATGAGGTGACCTTTGAGGCAGGGAGCATCCTCAATGAGTTTGTTAAATTTTATTTGCAACTCTATCTTTCCATCACTACCAGTGTGGAGATACATGATTCTCATGAAAAGGAAGATTGCGAGTGGTTAATTCTCTCACAGTAGCTGACATAAAGACTACTCTCAGTAGGATGCAAACTGAGGAGTTTGGGTTAGCAATGACCTATCAGTGGAACATTAGAGAGTATATTGACATCTTAGATCCTCGTCTTCTACTGATGCATGAAACAGTGGTGCTCTTGGGCTTGCTTCCTCAATTTGTGCGGGGAACTATTATAATCTTTTGAAAATAGATAACTCTCCTATGTGCAGCAGTTCCTATGGTCGATTGTCCCACAGTAATACAAACAGTAAAATTAGCTAAGATTATCGCAAGTAGGTTGTTGTAATTTCTGACATGGCTGGTCCTCCCAGACCAATCGGGTTTCATGCCAGGTGGTTCCACATCTTAAATGCACACTTTATTTTACTCTTCTACATTAGATTCAGACATATTCTCACATGTGGCTACAGTACTCGATTCAGCCAAAGGTAATATATTTTATGTTCACAGTGGTGGGCAGGAGGATTTTTTTTAATTGGTAAAACTTCTGTATTTACAACTGGTTGCATGTCTTAGGTTGAACGGGTTCTGAGCCACTGGCAATCTCTATGGGCACACATCAGCGGCACTTGCTATGGTTGATTTCATTTGGTCTGGCTATTGAGCCATTATGCAGTTTGCTTCGAAAGTTTCAACCTCATAGGGGTCTCTGCTTTCATATCTGTCACAATCTCTTTTTTTATATGCAGATGATTTATTTACTGTGTTCTACTCTTTGTCCCCTTTTATTTGTGAATTTCTCTGATTAATGGCAAGCCTTAACTATGCCAAATTTGTTGTTTCCCCCCTCATCTTGAGTGCTAGATAATGCGCATTAAACTATCCACTGATGTGGGACTCACACACTTGCTATCTAAGAGTGCACTTGAGGTGGTCATCAGAGATACTAATGGAGTTGTCAGGCGAACTTCTGCATCACCCTTCCGCTATCTCAAGCTGGACGCATTGCACTAAAGAAAATTGTAGTTTTACCTAATTTATTATATCTATTTCTGAGTATTCTGATTCCTCTGCCCTGGAAATTATTTAGTAACCTTCGGTCCCTTATGATTAAACTGCCTGGGGAGGAGGAGGTGGGTGCATTGTAAACAACTGCATACTAAATGGCAGACACTTACTTTGTCCTCTAATGCATGTTTTTTTTAACCTAGATTCTGAGTTATATTACTTTGTTGCCCATGCACAATTTGCACAGCTTTGGCATAATCCTCTACCTCCTATCCCACATCTGACCATAGAGTGAGATATAGGATCTTGTTCTTGAGTCTGTCTTATGCTATTTGCTAAGAAGAAGATTAGTAGATATAGACACTATAGTGTGTACTAAAAGGCATGATACAGCTTAATGGCAGGACTCAAACAAGTATTTGTCTCTGTTTTTGCCACTGGCAAATAGTTATTTGTCTCTCCTTACTATGTAGCCCAACTTTCTAGGATAGTAGTAGGATGTTTCTGTGATGTCTTTCCAGAGGACTGATTTATGCATCTGCAAATGTTTAAAGACATGGGTCCTGATTCACAAATGTAAACTTACAGTTTTGTGTAAGTTTACTCTTTTTTGGTATTCACTAACTACGATTTAATAGTAGCTTTACAACTGCGGAGACTCTGCAGTCAGGGTGGTAAACTTAGCACATAAAAAGATAAGCCAGTCCAACGCAAAAGTGTAAGTTTGCCTTTGTGAATCAGGCCCATGATGAACTGCATGGCCGTGGATATTTTTTGTATTACTCAGTGCTTGCTATAGTTCAGAACAAACATTCATCTTTCTCTTTGGGACTGAGCCCAGGCCCCATTTTATCTTTGTCACTAACTAATGCTGATCCTAACCACCTGATCTTGCATTTATACAGAGCTACGCCGGATGTGAGGGCGAGCAGACACTTGAGAGCTAGCACAAATGGTTTGAGATGGGATGTACACAATCAAGGGACATCTCTCTCAAGAGTAGGCATAGACTGCTGCATTACACATTTTATGTAGGATTTGTTATACCCCTAAAGGATTGTATGAGATGGGGTTGGCGAAGGAGATGGACTGTAGGAGGTGTCAGGCTGATTTCCTGCATTTGGCCTGAAAGAGCCATGACTTTGCAAAATACTGGAATTAAATTGTTGCCTCTATATTTGATATTTTAAACTCGATACTGTCGCCCTCCCCACTTTCGGCATTATTGTGATATGTGGATGAGTTGCATGCCTCAGTGCACAAATTCGCTGCTCTAGCATTTTTAATCAGGGCCGGTCTGGCCGTAGCGGGCACCGGGCGTTTCCCCGGTGGGCCGCCAGGGTGGGGGTGGTTTTGGACCCCTGGGTGGCCGTTTTTGTTACCGGGGGCAGATTTTGCAGCATAGCTACAATATCGGACCCCTGTAACAAAAGCTGTTGAAACCGGCCCTTTGCAAACAGCTCGGATGCCCACCCCCAGGGGGCCAGCCGAGCTGTTTGCCAGGGCCGGTTTCGGTTCCCAGTCCGGCCGTGCTTTTAATTACTAAGAAAAGAGTAGCCACATGCTGGGAGCGCAGCCATGTCCGAACATGGCCAATGAGAGACGTCATATCCTGTAATGATAGGGTAGATTTGTCTACTTCCCGGCTACCCTTTTCATGAGCCTGAAGGGGCAGCAAGTCCCACTAAACCCCTGGATTGATGCCTTTGGGCAGGCGAGCTTGCTTCAAATGTCCTCCTTTGGTGAGATGCTTTGGTTTGATAGGCTATCCCACTGCACTGTAGTTCTGATGTGTTGGTTGAATATCTACTTTTTATCCTTAATCAGTCACATGGTATGCCCTTATTCAAATTCTTGTTCTATGGTGCCTATTGTGCTGACTGCAACTATGATGATACCTGTAACAAGTGGTATTGTTGTTTATTCTATTATTAATATAGTGATTGTTGAGATCAAAGCGATTTGTACTGTATTTCATTTTATTACCTAAAACCCTTTTAAAAGAAACCTCCTACCTTAAAAAAAAAAAAAAATTCTGAAACAAAGACTCAAATGCACCCCCTCAAAAAATCACTATATTCAACAAACGGTGGCACAGCCGATAGGTCAGACCTTTAATCAGACCTTTAAGAGGCGAGTGTTGTCCTATTGGCTTTTCCAGTACTTCTTTCTATTGGCACTCCCACTGCTTCTGTTTCATTTTTTTGTTTTTACTTTATCGTTCTGGAATGGACTTTAGCCATGTTGGAAAGGTAAAGTAAAAGCCAAAATGGAGTTAAAGATTTCAAGATGGCTGCCATGTGCTGCATGCATGCTCACTGTTTCAGTGACTGCTTTGGAATCCACTGGCATCCATTTCAGGTATTTTACTTTAATCTTTCAACATTTCAGAATGGTCAAGTAAAAATGAAAGCATGAAGCAGTGCCTAAAGAGAAGCAGGCGTCCGGATAGCACTTTTCAGCTGCTAGGCTTTCAAAACAAGAAAGAACAAATAGAGAGAGCAAGTGGGGCAGGTCCCTATGAGGGGAAAATTAATGAATCCCAGTGTACGTGTGTGGGGAAAGGCACTACTTTTTTAGGATGTTTACATTCGCATAATGTTAGGCAAAATGTTGAGTGCTGATACTTGTGCTAAAGACAACCCTGCTAGTCAGTTCCTGAAGCGAGATGAACTCCAGTAACCAATGGCTGAAAAGGGTTCTTCAAATGCTCATTTCTGGATATATGTGTGTGTGCTGTCTGCTGTGTGTTTTGGGATAACAGTAGCTCTGAACAGACCGCTAAAGCTGTCTGCAGGCGAGACTTAAAAAGGAAGACAGCCAGATGTGTTTCAAATTCAAGGACCCAGATAAGTTTATCCATGCCGCGTAGCTATTCTCCTATAGTGGAAGAATACTGCGGTTTTAAATTTAAGCAATCTAGTTCAATTACTTATGGTGATATTAGACTTCAGGTAGAGTTGACCATTATGGAAACTTTAATATATTTTTGGATCATCATGTTTTTTATTATGTGCGGCATTACTTATGAGACTTCGGATTTTCCTTAACTCAATGAAGAAATTAATGAAGAAAAGAGCACGGGGCTAATTAACGGAGGAAAGAAAATATCTGTAATTATGGAACTGAGAACATCTTTTATAGTTTAAATGGTCAAATTAAATAATTCCACATTTAGAATTCTCAGACTCGTTTGTTGCATTCATTGCATTACTGTTATGAAATGTAAGAAGGTTATTTTATTTTTTCTCTTTATTTAAGTCAGTCTTGTCGGTTTATATTAAGTATGCTGATTTTCTTTCTTTGACATCTGGATTTTTCTTTTGTTAAATAAAGAAAAACATAGGAAAAGATATGATTTGCACTGAGAGAATTGACAGCGTTTTCATGTTGTGTTCTTCCAGCTTTCCACTCGTTTCTTTTATTTGACTTGAAGATAATGTAGCATAGAGGTTTGTCCGACATAACAATGGGAACCAGAGGCCTGATGTATGAAAGGATTTTCCTCATTCTGGGTCCTTTTAACAAAGGCATTTTGGAATACTTAAAAACTTACTCCTGTAGCACTCTGTTGCGTACTTGTATATGCGTTCGCGAATAGGAAATGAAACGTCCAACTCCCTATTAGTAAAAGTGCAAAGAAGGCACAATTTTAATTTGCAACTATATAAAAGTTGCAGTTTGCAGTATGCGTAGTTATTTGTATAATGATCTGTGACTCTTTTTATGAAATCAATGCAAAAATAGTCCTAGTTCTTAATTACAAGTGTACAGTGTTCAGTTTCACTACAGCAAACAACCAATAGAATGTTGAACTCCAACGGTTTTTTATGTCTTATACCTCAAAATGTAGCAGTGTAATGAAAAAGTAGATTTTTGAAAAACACTATGTGCTTGTTGCAGGCCATTGTTCTTTAGCACTCGCGTATTAAGATTTAGGGTGGAGTAATGTGTTGCACCATCTATCACAATGTACATAAGTTAGCGTGGAGCTTCAATTGAATCTACAGACTCTAAGGCCCAGATTTACTCACATTTTGCGTCGTGGTTGTGCCACTGTTTTGGTGCAGCCAGGATGCAAAATGCTAGGCGAGATTTACAAAGCCACGCAAGGGCCAATTTGCGCCATCTTGCGTGGCATTGTAAAAAAGACAAGCGTTGGCAAAGCCTATAGGTCTCTCCTATACAAAAGCTATTGGCTTTAGCAATGTGGTTTTCCATGTTGTACACCAGTGTGGCTGCTGTTCAGCAAGGCTAAAAGTTAGTGGTGTTGCGTGTTCTAGAGTGGAGTGGTGGGGAATAGAGTGTCGTAGACTGGATTTGAGGGACTAGAGTGTCGTAGAGTGGAGGAGGGGGAGTAGAATGTCGTAGAGTTGAGTAGAGGGGAGTAGAGTTCAGTGGTTCAGTGGCAGAGAGTGTTGTAGAGTGCAGTGTCATAGACTGCAGTGTCATAGAGTAGAGTGGCGTACAGTGGAGTGGCATAGAGTGAAGTGGAGTGGGGTGGAATAGGGTGGAATGGGTTGGAGTGGATTGAGATAGTGGGGTAAATTTGATTGGAGTAGATTGGGGTGGATTGGATTGGGGTAGTGTGGTTTGGGTTGAGTGGAGTGGGGTGGATTGGAGTGGGTGGACTGGATGGGGTGGATTGTATTGGAGTGGGGTGGATTGAAATGGGGTGAGGTGGATTGGATTGGGTGGATTGGAGTGGGATGGATTAGATTGGTTTGGGGTTGGGGTGGATTGTATTGGAGTGGGGTGGATTGGATTAGAGTAGGTTGGTTTGGAGTGGGGTGAATTAGAGTGGAGTGGAGGAAGTGGTTCGGACTGGACTGGAGGGGGTGGATTGGAGTGGGGTGGATTGGATTGGTGTGGGGTGGGTTGGATTGGAGTGGAGTGGGCTGGGTTGGATTGGAGTGGGGTAGGTGGGGTGGGTTGGATTGGATTGAACTGGAGTGGGGTGGATTGGACTGGAGTGGGGTGGATTGGATTGGATTAGAGTAGGGTGGATTGGATTGTGGTGGTCTGGATGGATTTGATTAAGTGGGGTGGACTGAACTGGGGTGGATTGGATTTGGGTAGAGTGGGGTGGATTTGAGTAGAGTGGGGTGGATTTGAGTAGAGTGGGGTGGATTGGATTGCAGTGGAGTGGTGTGGATTGGAGTGGTGTGGACTGAATGGGTGGATTAGATTGGAGTGGGGTGGATTGAAATGGGGTGGGGTGGATTGGATTGGGGTAGGGTGGGTGGACTGGAGTGGGATTGTATTGGAGTGGGATTGATTGGATTGGGGTGAGGTGGATTGTATTGGGGTGAGGTGGATTGTATTGGAGTGGGGCCGATTATATTGGATTGGAGTGGGGCAGATTGTTTTGGATTGGAGGAGGGCTGATTGGAGTGGGACAGATTGTTTTGGATTGGAATGGGGCCAATTGTTTTGGATTTGAGTGGGGCAGATTGTTTTGGATTGGAGTGGGGCTGAATTTTTTGGATTGGAGTGGGGCAGATTGTTTTGGATTGGAGTGGGGTGGATTGTTTTGGATTGGAGTTGGGTAGATTGTATTGGACTAGAGAGGGGCAGATTGTTTTGGATTGAGCAGGTCGGAATGTTTTGGATTTGAGTGGAGTGGATTGGAGTGTGGCAAATTGAAGGGGGGCAGATTGGAGTGGGTTAGATTGTTTTGGATTGGAGTGTGGCAGATTGTTTTGGATTGAGTGGGGCAGATTGTTTTGGATTGGAATGGGGCAGATTGAAGTGGGGCAGATTGTTTTGGATTGAGTGGGGCAGAATGTTTTGGATTGGAGTGGGGCAGACCGTTTTGGAATGTGACAGATTGTTTTGGATTGGAGTGGGGCAGATTAGAGTGCAGAGGACTGGAGTGGGGTAGATTGTTTTGCATTTGAGCTGGGTGAATTAGAGTGGGGTGGGTTGGGAGGATTAAAGTATAGTGGATTGGAGTGGATTGGATTGGGGTGACTGGTTTGTATTGGAATGGGGTGGATTGGTTTTGTCTGGGGTGTTTTGGACCCCAGACGGACCCCACCGACCTTAAGAACCCCACCGACCTTAAGAACTACCGTCCCATCTCGCTCCTTCCGTTTCCGGCCAAAGTCATCGAGAAGACCGTCAACAGACAGCTTGCCGCCTTCCTCGAGACGAATGGATCCCTCGACCCCTCGCAGTCCGGGTTTCGGGCCAACCACAGCACCGAGACCGCCCTTATCGCAGCCACCGACGACATCAGAACCCTAACCGACAACGGGGAAACAGCTGCCCTCATCCTCTTGGACCTCTCCGCGGCGTTCGACACCGTCTGCCACCGCACCCTAGTGAAGCGCCTCAGCAACATCGGAATCCGAGAGAAAGCACTGGAATGGATCATCTCGTTCCTCGCCGGAAGAACCCAGAGAGTCCGCCTCCCCCGTTCAGATCCGAAGCCACCGAAGTCATCTGCGGCGTTCCACAGGGATCCTCACTCAGCCCAACCCTCTTCAACGTCTACATGAGCCCCTCGCAGCCATCGCACGCCGACACAACCTCAACATCATCTCCTACGCCGACGACACCCAGCTGATCCTCTCCCTCACCAACGACCCCACCACCGCCAGAGCCAACCTACACGACGGGATGAGAGACGTCGCCGACTGGATGAGGAACAGCCGCCTTAAACTGAACTCAGACAAGACGGAAGTCCTCATCCTGGGCTCATCACCCTCCGCCTGGGACGACTCCTGGTGGCCCCGGCCCTGGGCACCGCGCCCAAGCCAACGGACCACGCACGCAACCTGGGCTTCATCCTGGACTCCTCCCTGTCGATGACCAGACAAGTCAACGCCGTCTCATCTTCATGCTTCAACACTCCTGCGCATGCTCCGCAAGATCTTCAGATGGATCCCCACTGAAACCAGGAAGACCGTCACCCAGGCACTCGTCACCAGCCGACTGGACTATGGGAACACCCTCTACGCCGGAACCACAGCCAAACTTCAAAAAGACTCCAGCGCATCCAGAACGCCTCCGCACGACTCATCCTGGACATCCCCCGACACAGCCACATCACCGGACACCTAAAAGACCTGCACTGGCTCCCCGTCAGCAAGAGAATAACGTTCAGACTCCTCACCCACGTACACAAGGCCCTCCACGACCTGGGCCCAAAGTACCTCAACGACCGCATGACCTTCTACACGCCCACACGCCAGCTACGATCAACCAGCCACGCCCTCGCCACCGTACCACGCATCCGCAGAACCACCGCCGGAGGAAGATCCTTCTCCTACCTGGCAGCCAAGACCTGGAACTCCCTCCCCACTCACCTTCGGCGAACCCAGGACCATCTCTCCTTCAGGAAGCAGCTCAAGACCTGGCTGTTCGAGCAGTAACTTACCCCCTCCCCCAGCGCCTTGAGACCCTCCCGGGTGAGTAGCGCGCTCTATAAATGCCGTGATTGATTGATTGATTGATTGAGTGGGGCAAATAGGTGTGGGATGAGGTGGGGTGGACTGGAGTGGGGCAGATTGGAGTTGGGTGGATTGGGGTGTACTGCACGATTATGTGTTAAAGCATCATTTCAGAAATTACACATAAGAAAGAAACAATGTCGCTTTGCAATAAAATAATCCTCATCTTTTGAGAACGTCGCCCACGAGCAAAAACCAAAGAAAACTGGAGTGCAAATTGAGAAAAGAAGACTTGGCAAAATATAAGAAAGTTAATTATAGAAAATAAATATTTGCAATTTTGTTTGTCCTGCTGGGCATGTTTTTGCCAGTCACATGCCTTCTGTTTGTAGGGTACTAATAGTTAAACAGAACAAAATAGTACCTCAATCACATCGGGAGCAGCGGAAGGGTACTGATTAAGCTGAATCAATCAGGGCTTGGTTCCTGCTCCACAGAGGAACGGAAATGATGTTAGGCCTGCCTTGACGTATTAGGAAGCTGTAAAGAAGGGTGCCATGCAAACCAACAAATGGTATGCAACGGGCGTGCTCCAAGCCCTTTTTGTTAACAACAGTGTCTCACAAGCGAGACAAATGCACTAGCGCATGCTCTCGCAGGCTTGACCCTAAAAAGTAATGCAAAGCAGTGTCTTGCGCTTCTTTGCTTTACACAGCGATACAAAAGGGGATGATGGACGGAACGTTTGAGCCAATCAAACACTCACCCCAGTCAACTGATCTGGTTTAATCCATCATCATTCTTTAGCTCACTCCACCACTCCAGTTCAGACATGGCCATATGCAAATCAGTCTGACCCTGTGCCTCATGGGAATAGTCCAGCCTGAACTGCCAAGCCATGTCTTCCTGGACCGGAAACAAGCATCCTAGGACCGGTCTCTGGCATTCCAGCCGCCATCAGCCAGGCTTGCTTGAATCCAGTGGCAAAGTGAGCAGGGACCCACGTCTGGGCATACCCCGCCAACTTAGGGCGAACAAGCGATACAAAAGGGGTTATGATGGACGGAACGTTTGAGCCAATCAAACACTCACTCCCAGTCAACTGATCTGGGTTTAATCCATCATCATTCTTTAGCTCACTCCACCACCCCAGTTCAGACATGGCCATATGCAAATCAGTCTGACCCTGTGCTCATGGGAACAGTCCAGCTCGAACTGCCAAGCCATGTCTTCCCTGGACCGGAAACAAGCATCCTAGGACCGGTTTCTGGCATTCCACTCGTCATCAGCCAGGCTTGCTTGAATCCAGTGGCAAAGTGAGCAAGGGACCCACGTCTGGGCATACCCCGCCAACTTAGGGCGAACAAAGCGATACAAAAGGGGATGATGGACGGAACGTTTGAGCCAATCAAACACTCACCCCCAGTCAACTGATCTGGGTTTAATCCATCATCATTCTTTAGCTCACAGGTAAGACATGGCTTGGCAGTTCGGGCTGGACTGTTCCCATGAGGCACAGGGTCAGACTGATTTGCATATGGCCATGTCTGAACTGGGGTGGTGGAGTGAGCTAAAGAATGATGATGGATTAAACCCAGATCAGTTGACTGGGGGTGAGTGTTTGATTAGCTCAAACGCTCCGTCCATCATCCCCTTTGGTATCGCTTTGTTCGCCTCTAAGTTGGCAGGGTATGCTCAGACGTGGGTCCCTTGCTCACTTTGCCACTGGATTCAAGCTAGCCTGGCTGATGACGGCTGAATGGCCAGAAACCGGTCCCAGGATGCTTGTTTCCGGTCCAGGGAAGACATGGCTTGGCAGTTCGGGCTGGACTGTTCCCATGAGGCACAGGGTCAGACTGATTTGCATATGGCCATGTCTGAACTGGGGTGGTGGAGTGAGCTAAAGAATGATGATGGATTAAACCCAGATCAGTTGACTGGGGTGAGTGTTTGATTAGCTCAAACGCTCCGTCCATCATCCCCTTTGGTATCGCTTTGTTCGCCCTAAGTTGGCAGGGTATGCTCAGACGTGGGTCCCTTGCTCACTTTGCCACTGGATTCAAGCTAGCCTGGCTGATGATGGCTGAATGGCCAGAAACCGGTCCCAGGATGCTTGTTTCCGGTCCAGGGAAGACATGGCTTGGCAGTTCGGGCTGGACTGTTCCCATGAGGCACAGGGTCAGACTGATTTGCATATGGCCATGTCTGAACTGGGGTGGTGGAGTGAGCTAAAGAATGATGATGGATTAAACCCAGATCAGTTGACTGGGGGTGAGTGTTTGATTAGCTCAAACGCTCCGTCCATCATCCCCTTTGGTATCGCTTTGTTCGCCCTAAGTTGGCAGGGTATGCTCAGACGTGGGTCCCTTGCTCACTTTGCCACTGGATTCAAGCTAGCCTGGCTGATGACGGCTGAATGGCCACAAACCGGTCCCAGGATGCTTGTTTCCGGTCCAGGGAAGACATGGCTTGGCAGTTCGGGCTGGACTGTTCCCATGAGGCACAGGGTCAGACTGATTTGCATATGGCCATGTCTGAACTGGGGTGGTGGAGTGAGCTAAAGAATGATGATGGATTAAACCCAGATTAGTTGACTGGGGGTGAGTGTTTGATTAGCTCAAACGCTCCGTCCATCATCCCCTTTGGTATCGCTTTGTTCGCCCTAAGTTGGCAGGGTATGCTCAGACGTGGGTCCCTTGCTCACTTTGCCACTGGATTCAAGCTAGCCTGGCTGATGACGGCTGAATGGCCAGAAACCTGTCCCAGGATGCTTGTTTCCGGTCCAGGGAAGACATGGCTTGGCAGTTCGGGCTGGACTGTTCCCATGAGGCACAGGGTCAGACTGATTTGCATATGGCCATGTCTGAACTGGGGTGGTGGAGTGAGCTAAAGAATGATGATGGATTAAACCCAGATCAGTTGACTGGGGGTGAGTGTTTGATTAGCTCAAACGCTCCGTCCATCATCCCCTTTGGTATCGCTTTGTTCGCCCTAAGTTGGCAGGGTATGCTCAGACGTGGGTCCCTTGCTTACTTTGCCACTGGATTCAAGCTAGCCTGGCTGATGACGGCTGAATGGCCAGAAACCGGTCCCAGGATGCTTGTTTCTGGTCCAGGGAAGACATGGCTTGGCAGTTCGGGCTGGACTGTTCCCATGAGGCACAGGGTCAGACTGATTTGCATATGGCCATGTCTGAACTGGGGTGGTGGAGTGAGCTAAAGAATGATGATGGATTAAACCCAGATCAGTTGACTGGGGTGAGTGTTTGATTAGCTCAAACGCTCCGTCCATCATCCCCTTTGGTATCTCTTTGCTTTACACTGCGTCGGGTAGGCGTTACATGGGTGGCGCATGGGCGTTCCTATGCATCCACCTATGTATTTTGACACAAACCCAGATTTACTAACCTGGGTTTGCGCCAAAATGGTGTGCCTACCCGAGAGAGGTGTAACGAGGACAAATATCTTCATTTCCCTGTGTTACTTCCTCTTTCCATGTGTACTGCAGAAGAAAGAGGAATGTGTCTCTGAGGATGGTTTTTGTGAGGGGAGGTGTCTCTTGCTGAACAAAAACAATCCTTACCACAACACATGCACTCTTGCGATATGACACAGGGATGCCTGCATTGGCGCTAGGCAGTCCTAAGTGCGAACACCGACAAATATTAATGTGAGAAGTTGGCCTGGCATATGCTGTTCACTAATTAAAGTGGACACCTTGCACCAGGGCAAATCGACTCTTATGGTAGATAGGTTTAAGACAACCTTTTAAAGAAAGCTATCCTAGTGGTAGCTGTGGAGAGCAGCCTTCAGGCTAAGTCTCGGAGGAATGTAAAGCAGCTTGTTTTACCATATAATCTCTTGAATCACCAAATGAAAAGACACCACACAGGTATATATATCAAATATATATGTATTTATTTCTAAATAACTCTCTACTAATCTCTTTATGAGATTAGAAGACAAACATATGCACAAATCAACGTTTCACAATAAGTTAAGCACAAAATATGGCTGGGGCCCTAGGGGCGTACCAGACCATATACTAAGTAAGAGACTTAGAAACAACGACTTGCAAGGAGACAAGGCCTAGGGCCTTCAGAAGTGCTGGGGCCTCACGAAACCACCTAAGGCAGGTAAGTAAAGGACCCACGGGGGACGCGTGCAGTGTGGATACACAGGCGCGAATCGCCGTTAACTTCAATGGGGCAAGTTGCGGTTGGAAATAAAGAGTTTTAGGATACTTCGGGAGAACCTACAATCAAGTCACTTACAGGGTAAGTAGTTCTAGGGCCCACACCCACAGGAGCACCGTAGTGCTGGAGTTACCTCACCCAGGGAAGCCGGGTGCACAGGTGTCCTTTGGTGTCGGGTCGCGGCGTCGTTTTCAATGGCGAACAAAGAAGACTTGCTGCTTGCGGGAGCTGAAGAAGTGTCCGGTGGAATCCAAGCCTGGATTCTGAAGAAGGATGACCTGAAAGCAGAGGGGACAGTGTTCAAAGTCACTTGGCAGTGACCCGGGGCAAGGAAGATGGATGCCCACCGTCGTCGGTCGCTTCAGGTCGGTTGCAGGTGCCTTGACTCTTCAGCCACGTGGTCCAGGAGGCGTCGACGACGACCAGGAGCTGGATTCGGTGTGTCCCTCGACGTCTGCAGCTGACTGCGGTGTCGGCAACTCGATCGGAGCCAACAAGCCTTGGCAGCCGCAAGTCTCGGGGAGATGAAGAAAAGTCAATGGCGCAGACCAGCAAGGTCTGAGGGACTCACCCAGCGAGGGTAAGTCAGGGCAGGCCTGGAGCAACCAGGGGAGCCCTTTGGTTTCTTTAAGAAGTCTTCTGGGGACCCACAAGCCAGCGGGCAAGGGATCGCGAAGACACCTCGGGCGGAATCACTCAACAGGGGCCCACGGTCACTCGGGACGGTGTAGGCCTCTGATCTTCGGAGGGATTCCTGCTGGAGGTCGGGACCACACGTGGTCCAAAGCACAGGTTCGTAGAACGTTGTGAAGGGGTTGCACTCGACAATAGTGCACGGTACCCAGGGGTCGCGGTTCCTCGTTACTCGTGGGGTCCACTTGCCTCAGCTTCGCTGGGGACTCACGATGGCCTGGGAGAGGTCAGGAAATCCACTTCTTGGGCTGCAGGGACTTCGGACTCCGGCGGGAGCGGCGTAGTTTGCGACCGTCGTTGTCGTTTTTGGTGCCTGCCAAGCAGGGGAGTCACTCCTTGACTCCAAGGGAGATTCTTCTGTCTTCCAAAGGTAGTGGAACGTCGAAGGGCCAGGATTCTTCTGTAGAGCGTCGTCCAGGGGTTATCTGTTTTGCAATGGCAAGGTTCCCCCTCTTATACTAAAAAGAGGGGATGGACTAACTCTATGACCCCACCTATGGGAGGGTCAAGGGAGGGGTGGCTACACCCACTTCCCTTTGTCCAGTTTCGCGCCAGAGCAGGGGCAGGTAGCCCCTGAGCTGGTTTGAACTGGCATATGCACAGAGGAGCCTTCTGCTCCCCCAGTGCAGGACTTCAAAGCACTCTAAGAGTGCACCCACCCAGCCCCAATACACTAAACCCTGTCTGGGAGGTGGTTACACCTCCCTGTGACAGGATGCCTATTGTTGGGCTTCCTCCACTGTGAGTTTCGGTCATCAGCAGGAGGGCAGCCCAGTGTCTGTGACTGGTGGCATCCATTTTGTGATGCCAGGGCTCTTTAGGATTCTACCGCGTTTCCACAGCAGGTACATGTCTTATCCCTCTAGAAGGGTGGAATGCTACCCCCGCCGCCAAGATTGGCGGGGGGTAGTATTCCAAGATGTTTGACACCAAACACGACATGTTTTGATGCAGCCATTCCAAAGTTAGCATTTACCGCGAGGATATAATGCACTTAATAGTATATGGTTTAACCGCATCCACAAACAGCACCAGAGAATAGACTCTGAGAGCTGCAGAGGGGCCCTGCTCAGGCAGAGGCACCCCCTCACATAGAAGCCAAGCACCCTGCCCTCAGGATTGATAGGGCCTGCCTTAGGGGTGACTGATAGGTTTATATGTGTGTGCAGGAGAGATATAGGAAACCTATATCTCAGTGAGGGGTGCTAGCACCACCTCACCCAGGCTGCAGTAGCAGGCCTGTGGTGTCAGATTTAGACTGCTTCCCAGGGGTGGCATAACACATGCTGCAGCCCCTGGTAGGCCTGTGAAGTACCTATGCCCTTGGCACCTAAGGTACCATATACTAGGGACTCATAAGGCACCACAGTATCCAATCACTAGTGCACCTAGAGTGCACTCCATGTCGTTTAGAGAGAGCAGATAGACTGGGGCCCTGAATAGCAGGGTCCCAGTCCAACTAAGTCATAAACCAGCAAAACACCATAAAAAAGTGGGGGCAACCATATAGTCAGATTCCACCTTCCTACATAACCCCCCCAAACGAAAGGAGATAAGGCTAACCTTGGCCAGTTGAGCCTTTATTGACTAAGTGGCCATATAAGGAAGCACCTGCACTAGCATGGTTGCCCCCTGTCTTATGGTCCACTAAGCAATCCCTCACCCTAAGGGTATGAGAGGGTCTCCACCATGGGGAATCACTACCTGTGGTGTGCTTTGGTAAAGTACCAGGCTGGTGAGGTGTCTGAGTAGGGAAGTGTGGCCCTAGGAATGTTGGCCTCAGCTTTCTCAGCTCCCTGGTCACCATGTATGCCTGTCTTTCCATGACTGAGTGGTACTCTGCTCTAAGGGTCAACCTTTGACTGCCTACAGCCGGGGGTTGGGTCCCTTTGGGTGGAACACTGGAGGGACATGGCATGTTTGGAACCTTTTGGTCCCAGGTTTGCCCTTGCCTAACAGAGTCCTTCTGGGGGAGGTCCCTACATAAAGGTATGGGGGATCCCTCAGTGGGTTGAGGAATTTCTACCTGGCTAGGGCTACTAGCCTGGGTGCCCCTAATCTGCTGATGGGGGGTTCCTCTGGACAGGGGGCCCTGGGGGTCCACTGACCTCCCTGACCTCTGCAGCCCTGGGCTGACTGAGGCAGGGTAGAGAGGGGCAGGTTACCTGCTCCAGACTGGGTACCACCTTGTAAGGGTCCTCTGCCATCAGGGGGTGGCCAGGCCAGGCCTGACTACCTCTGTGGCAGTTCCTTCACTAGGGGTAGGGTCAGTTCCCTGAGGAGGCTGACCCTTACCTACTGTCTGGAGGGAAGAAGACTTTTCTTCAACCCTTGTGCTCTCTTCTGGGGGAGAGTGGGCCATTCTTCCAGGCTCCATCTCTCCAAAATCTTGGGCTGGGGCTGTGGCCATCACAGCCCCACTAACCTTTACAGGGACACCCAACATCTTCAGATGGGTTTGGTGTTCAATTTCAGCCCAGGCTGAAATTTCCAGATCATTGCCCATCAGGCAATCTACAGGTAAGGTTGGGGACACTGCCACTCTTTTTGGGCCTGTGACCCCCTCCCAGCTGAGATTGACTATGGCCATGGGGTGATCTGTTCTGACACCATCAATGTTGGTCACCTGGTATTTAAACTCAGGTAAAAGCTGGTGAGGGGGACTAGTTTCCCTGCCACCATGGTGACACTAGCCCCTGTGTCCCTAAATGCCACAGCTTTCTGACCATTAATTATTGGCTCCAGTCTGTACCTGCCCAATGCTGTGGGACCCACGGTAAAGGTGGCAAATCCTATACCACCATCAGAATCTGAGGAGTCTGTTGAGGGGGTCCTGTCTAAACTAGGGCCCACCTCTGTTCCTCTTGCAAAAGCACCTAACTTTTTGGGTGCACTACTCCCAACTGGAGGATTACTACTGGTAGTACCAGGAGGGGTGGTAGTAGTTGTTGGAGGAACATTTTCTTTATTGCCAATCCTGGGACAACTGGGATCAGATTTCCAGTGCCCAGGCTTTTTACAGACATGGCAATAGGGTTTCTTTTCAGGAGAGGAAGGAGTTTGGGACCCACCCCCAGAAGAGGAATTTTGGGGCCCTGTAGTGGACTTATCCTTGGATTTATCCCCACCTTTCTCTTGGGACTTGGTAGAATCTTTCTTGTGGTCACCACCCTGATTCTTAGGCCTTACTCTGGTTCTGACCCATTTGTCTGCCTTCTTTCCCAATTCTTGGGGAGAGGTCAGATCAGAGTCCACCAGGTACTGGTGTAAAAGCTGGTTTTGACAATTATTAAGGATCTGTTCTCTCATCATTAGATTATAAAATCCTTTGAAATCAGTAACCCTACTGCCAACCAGCCAACCCTCCAGAGCCTTGGATGCACAATCTACAAAGTCTGTCCAGTCCTGAGTCTGTGCCTTCTGGGTATCTCTGAACTTCAACCTGTACTGCTCAGTGGTTAAGCCAAACCCATCTATCAGTGCACTCTTCAGGACCTCATAATCATCAGCATCCTCCTCCCTAACAGTGAGGAGCTTGTCTCTTCCTTTATCTGAAAAGGAGAGCCACAAGATTGCTGCCCACTGCTTTTGGGGGACCTGCTGTACTCTACAGGCCCTCTCCATAGCAGTTATCCACTTGTGGATATCATCCCCACTCTGGTAGGGAGGAACAACCTTGCTCAGGTTCCTATGGTCAGGAATATATTCTCTGCCTCTAGGGACACTGTTGCTGCCACCAGGGGGTTCTAACCCCTCTCTTCTAGAAGCTCTCTGGATCTCCAGGGCTTCCCTATCCAGTGCCAACTGTTTGGTTCTGAGGGCCACTTTGGCTTCCTCATACTGGAGCAGTTTGCACCTTCTCTCAAAGGAGGTCTCTCTTAAGGAAAAGTATGAGCTCCTCTGCTGGACAAATTCTCTGCCAGAGTGATAAGAGTGGTCAGATTCCCTGGAAGGGGATCTGTGCCTCTCCTCCTCTCTGTCAGTTCTCTTAGGGAGAATTCCTCTGTCCTTTTCAGGCCCCTTGAAGCCTGGCCCTTCAATCACAGAGTCTTGGTCATTCTGATTTTCATCATCTGACCCAGATACTATGACTGACCCACCCACTGATTCAAACCCTTTAGCTCCTAGAGCCAATCTCAGGTCATCTGCTGTCAGCAGATCTATCAGGTGCAGGGTTGAGGGACTCTGTCCTATCCTCAGGTGTCTGTCAACACACATGGCTCTCAAGTCAGAGAAAGCCATGTCCTTATACTGAGGCTGAGTGGATCCACTGGGTCCACCCTTTAAGGACATTCTAGTGTTGTGCAGTGTTGTACTACCTACACTAGTTTGTGGCCTACTGATCCTAGCTTGAGCTGTGGAAAGGGTGTGCTATCCCTTGGCACACAGCTCTAAGTTCAGTAGAACTTATTGATACTAAGCTTGACTTTATATGTACCTTGAGTACCTATAATGGTTTTCAGTTAGTAATTCAAATAGAGATTTTCTGGTAAAACAATGGCAAGCTGGAATCCCACACGCTGCCCACCAATGTGAGAAGTTGGCCTGGCATATGCTGTTCACTAATTAAAGTGGACACCTTGCACCAGGGCAAATCGACTCTTATGGTAGATAGGTTTAAGACAACCTTTTAAAGAAAGCTATCCTAGTGGTAGCTGTGGAGAGCAGCCTTCAGGCTAAGTCTCGGAGGAATGTAAAGCAGCTTGTTTTACCATATAATCTCTTGAATCACCAAATGAAAAGACACCACACAGGTATATATATCAAATATATATGTATTTATTTCTAAATAACTCTCTACTAATCTCTTTATGAGATTAGAAGACAAACATATGCACAAATCAACGTTTCACAATAAGTTAAGCACAAAATATGGCTGGGGCCCTAGGGGCGTACCAGACCATATACTAAGTAAGAGACTTAGAAACAACGACTTGCAAGGAGACAAGGCCTAGGGCCTTCAGAAGTGCTGGGGCCTCACGAAACCACCTAAGGCAGGTAAGTAAAGGACCCACGGGGGACGCGTGCAGTGTGGATACACAGGCGCGAATCGCCGTTAACTTCAATGGGGCAAGTTGCGGTTGGAAATAAAGAGTTTTAGGATACTTCGGGAGAACCTACAATCAAGTCACTTACAGGGTAAGTAGTTCTAGGGCCCACACCCACAGGAGCACCGTAGTGCTGGAGTTACCTCACCCAGGGAAGCCGGGTGCACAGGTGTCCTTTGGTGTCGGGTCGCGGCGTCGTTTTCAATGGCGAACAAAGAAGACTTGCTGCTTGCGGGAGCTGAAGAAGTGTCCGGTGGAATCCAAGCCTGGATTCTGAAGAAGGATGACCTGAAAGCAGAGGGGACAGTGTTCAAAGTCACTTGGCAGTGACCCGGGGCAAGGAAGATGGATGCCCACCGTCGTCGGTCGCTTCAGGTCGGTTGCAGGTGCCTTGACTCTTCAGCCACGTGGTCCAGGAGGCGTCGACGACGACCAGGAGCTGGATTCGGTGTGTCCCTCGACGTCTGCAGCTGACTGCGGTGTCGGCAACTCGATCGGAGCCAACAAGCCTTGGCAGCCGCAAGTCTCGGGGAGATGAAGAAAAGTCAATGGCGCAGACCAGCAAGGTCTGAGGGACTCACCCAGCGAGGGTAAGTCAGGGCAGGCCTGGAGCAACCAGGGGAGCCCTTTGGTTTCTTTAAGAAGTCTTCTGGGGACCCACAAGCCAGCGGGCAAGGGATCGCGAAGACACCTCGGGCGGAATCACTCAACAGGGGCCCACGGTCACTCGGGACGGTGTAGGCCTCTGATCTTCGGAGGGATTCCTGCTGGAGGTCGGGACCACACGTGGTCCAAAGCACAGGTTCGTAGAACGTTGTGAAGGGGTTGCACTCGACAATAGTGCACGGTACCCAGGGGTCGCGGTTCCTCGTTACTCGTGGGGTCCACTTGCCTCAGCTTCGCTGGGGACTCACGATGGCCTGGGAGAGGTCAGGAAATCCACTTCTTGGGCTGCAGGGACTTCGGACTCCGGCGGGAGTGGCGTAGTTTGCGACCGTCGTTGTCGTTTTTGGTGCCTGCCAAGCAGGGGAGTCACTCCTTGACTCCAAGGGAGATTCTTCTGTCTTCCAAAGGTAGTGGAACGTCGAAGGGCCAGGATTCTTCTGTAGAGCGTCGTCCAGGGGTTATCTGTTTTGCAATGGCAAGGTTCCCCCTCTTATACTAAAAAGAGGGGATGGACTAACTCTATGACCCCACCTATGGGAGGGTCAAGGGAGGGGTGGCTACACCCACTTCCCTTTGTCCAGTTTCGCGCCAGAGCAGGGGCAGGTAGCCCCTGAGCTGGTTTGAACTGGCATATGCACAGAGGAGCCTTCTGCTCCCCCAGTGCAGGACTTCAAAGCACTCTAAGAGTGCACCCACCCAGCCCCAATACACTAAACCCTGTCTGGGAGGTGGTTACACCTCCCTGTGACAGGATGCCTATTGTTGGGCTTCCTCCACTGTGAGTTTCGGTCATCAGCAGGAGGGCAGCCCAGTGTCTGTGACTGGTGGCATCCATTTTGTGATGCCAGGGCTCTTTAGGATTCTACCGCGTTTCCACAGCAGGTACATGTCTTATCCCTCTAGAAGGGTGGAATGCTACCCCCGCCGCCAAGATTGGCGGGGGGTAGTATTCCAAGATGTTTGACACCAAACACGACATGTTTTGATGCAGCCATTCCAAAGTTAGCATTTACCGCGAGGATATAATGCACTTAATAGTATATGGTTTAACCGCATCCACAAACAGCACCAGAGAATAGACTCTGAGAGCTGCAGAGGGGCCCTGCTCAGGCAGAGGCACCCCCTCACATAGAAGCCAAGCACCCTGCCCTCAGGATTGATAGGGCCTGCCTTAGGGGTGACTGATAGGTTTATATGTGTGTGCAGGAGAGATATAGGAAACCTATATCTCAGTGAGGGGTGCTAGCACCACCTCACCCAGGCTGCAGTAGCAGGCCTGTGGTGTCAGATTTAGACTGCTTCCCAGGGGTGGCATAACACATGCTGCAGCCCCTGGTAGGCCTGTGAAGTACCTATGCCCTTGGCACCTAAGGTACCATATACTAGGGACTCATAAGGCACCACAGTATCCAATCACTAGTGCACCTAGAGTGCACTCCATGTCGTTTAGAGAGAGCAGATAGACTGGGGCCCTGAATAGCAGGGTCCCAGTCCAACTAAGTCATAAACCAGCAAAACACCATAAAAAAAGTGGGGGCAACCATATAGTCAGATTCCACCTTCCTACACATGGCTTGGCAGTTCGGGCTGGACTGTTCCCATGAGGCACAGGGTCAGACTGATTTGCATATGGCCATGTCTGAACTGGGGTGGTGGAGTGAGCTAAAGAATGATGATGGATTAAACCCAGATTAGTTGACTGGGGGTGAGTGTTTGATTAGCTCAAACGCTCCGTCCATCATCCCCTTTGGTATCGCTTTGTTCGCCCTAAGTTGGCAGGGTATGCTCAGACGTGGGTCCCTTGCTCACTTTGCCACTGGATTCAAGCTAGCCTGGCTGATGACGGCTGAATGGCCAGAAACCGGTCCCAGGATGCTTGTTTCCGGTCCAGGGAAGACATGGCTTGGCAGTTCGGGCTGGACTGTTCCCATGAGGCACAGGGTCAGACTGATTTGCATATGGCCATGTCTGAACTGGGGTGGTGGAGTGAGCTAAAGAATGATGATGGATTAAACCCAGATCAGTTGACTGGGGGTGAGTGTTTGATTAGCTCAAACGCTCCGTCCATCATCCCCTTTGGTATCGCTTTGTTCGCCCTAAGTTGGCAGGGTATGCTCAGACGTGGGTCCCTTGCTTACTTTGCCACTGGATTCAAGCTAGCCTGGCTGATGACGGCTGAATGGCCAGAAACCGGTCCCAGGATGCTTGTTTCTGGTCCAGGGAAGACATGGCTTGGCAGTTCGGGCTGGACTGTTCCCATGAGGCACAGGGTCAGACTGATTTGCATATGGCCATGTCTGAACTGGGGTGGTGGAGTGAGCTAAAGAATGATGATGGATTAAACCCAGATCAGTTGACTGGGGGTGAGTGTTTGATTAGCTCAAACGCTCCGTCCATCATCCCCTTTGGTATCTCTTTGCTTTACACTGCGTCGGGTAGGCGTTACATGGGTGGCGCATGGGCGTTCCTATGCATCCACCTATGTATTTTGACACAAACCCAGATTTACTAACCTGGGTTTGCGCCAAAATGGTGTGCCTACCCGAGAGAGGTGTAACGAGGACAAATATCTTCATTTCCCTGTGTTACTTCCTCTTTCCATGTGTACTGCAGAAGAAAGAGGAATGTGTCTCTGAGGATGGTTTTTGTGAGGGGAGGTGTCTCTTGCTGAACAAAAACAATCCTTACCACAACACATGCACTCTTGCGATATGACACAGGGATGCCTGCATTGGCGCTAGGCAGTCCTAAGTGCGAACACCGACAAATATTTGTCAATATGGTGCTATTCAGCTCTCTTCCATTCACGCTTTGCAGCTCAACAACTTGCCTTGCTGTGGTGCTTTGTGTGAACTTTGAGTATATCTGCCCCTATGTGTGCAGCCACCTCTGCTCCTCAAGCACTGTCCTGGTCATTATTCAGAATTTATTGTGAGATCACAGAACAAGATCAGCTTTTAATATTTCTGTGATGTCTCATATACAAGGTACGGGTAAACGTGCCCTCATGTTTAAAATGTTACCCGTTTATTATCTCGCCTTTACAGATGAAATCAACAAATGTTAATATGACGTGACAGTTCGCTTTCTTCCTTTTGGATTCAGAGATGTGGTGGTTTCCTGACTTCCATTAGTTGAATCTTCTGTTTTCATTCACAGTTTTCACTTCAGTTGCATATTATCAGCGCTACCAAGCGTCACCATCCTTTGACCACAATTATACTGACACCTTCGCACCGAAAATCAAAGAATCAAAGTTTATTACTTTTAGGTCAAGTTACAAATGACTTGTTTTCATTTATCTCCATTACTCCCCTTAATTTTGACTGGAGCTCTGTGAAAGTATGAATTTTCAGAACCTCATTTTTTCTGAGTGAAGGCACTAGCGTCCCGTGAACTAGTGGTGGTACTTCCAGATCGGAGTTCGCTTCGGTGACCTTTTACATGCCCGGTCGTGTTCAATATTTGTTGAGTACCAGACAATTACCCATAGGCAGGAGCACCATGAAATTCTTCCTGACGCCTAATCTTTAGGTCCTCTGGTGATCTTTGGTGTAGAATCTCATCTACTAGGGATTCTTCTGGTGACAGTGGCTTCTTTAACTCTTTCGCATGACCACATACCTCTTCCAACTCCCTCTATTCGGCAACAAATAAATAGTGATAGAGAATACCAGAGAAGCCTCAAAAAGTAATGTGACTGCCTACTAGTCAATTCCAAGGTATTAGGGTGAGCATGTGGTTTTCGACTCGGAAGAAAGGAAGACTTTTTTTTTTTTTAACACAAGGTTTATTGAGTATGGCGGATACATTTCTGGTATTGCAATATAGAAATTATACATTTTTTAGAGTTTTACAAAGGCATAAGGGTTACAACTGTATTAGGCTACAGACATGCGTTGTTGACTACATAGTTCCAATGGCCTCCAGTTTTGTTTTCATGCTTGTAATATGAACAGATTTTAATTATAATGTATCAAACCATACTGTTTTACTAAGTGTCATATTTCTTAATACCCAAAACCCCCTCCCAACATATACCCCCCTAACTAAATCAATCAACAATAAAAACTATTGCCGCTGTCATCATATTGCACCGTATCAGGTGCATAGTATTATGTGATAGTCACGTCCGATGACATAGGGAAGGACAGGGGATATAAGGAAGGGAAGGATGAGGAGCGAGGAAAGGGAGGAAGGGGTGGGGCGGCAACGGGGACACCTCCATTGACCAAAGGCACTGCATGGGTAGGAATCAAATAGCCTCATCACAATCTTCTCGTGTACTTTGAGAGTGTTCTGATATCTCTTCTGTTTCTGTCTTAAACAGCTCTATTAGGTGTGCCCAGTCCAGGGATATTGGGCGTTTTCTCAACCCCCTATACTCCTCCCATTGCAGCGCCTCTCTCTCTGCTACTGCCCAACGGAGAACTTCTTCCCTCCATTTACCTTCACGTGGTGCCATGCGGGATTTCCAGCGCTGTGTAATCAATCTTTTTGCAAGCATCAGGGCTAATCCCGCAAACCGGCGTAGTAACTTGGCTTTCCGTGGGAGAGGAAAAAGGCCCAGGAGACAGGCCTCAATAGTGTCCCAAGATGTGCGTTCCGTTAGTGACGATAGCCTCTGCATAACCTCCGACCAGAACACACCCAGCACTGGACAGGACCATAACATATGAATAAAATCAGCATCCTGAGCAGGATACCTCGGGCATTTCGAAGAGGTAGCAGGGTACATTTTCTGTAGCGCTTTAGGGGTGAGATAAGCCCTATGTAATATAAATAATTGTATTACTTTCAGTCGGCAATTTCGAGAAACTCGTCTAGGGTGTTCTAGCATTAGGGCCCACTCTCTATCCTCTAATTCTCGCATTAGTACAGTTTCCCATTTTTGTCGGAGATGTCGCAATGGGGTATTCAGATGTTCCCTCAATCCCCGATATAACCACCGAACAAGGTGGCGGCCATGTCCCATTATGTGAGTAGACTTCAATAATTGAAAAGTGGGAGGTTCCCTCCGATCTACCAACCAATATTTCCGAATGAATTGTGTAATTGCTGCATGTGTGAGAAATAGGGTTCCTGGTACTGTGTTAGTGCGTACGAATTCTTCGTGGGGCATCAGGTTACCATCTAAGAAGAAATCACCGACCGTCTCTATACCCACCTGTGCCCAACCTCATATCCGCGCCTTTGACACTATTCCTCGTCTGGTGGGCAGGCCACACAGTGGGACATTCGGGGCGTATGGGAAAGGTATTTTTGCATATTTGTAAGCTTGTTTCCAATAGTGTATCGCTATGTGTAGGAGAAAAGGAGGATTTTGCGGCCTATCAGCCCCCGGACATAACAGTGCCTGTAGGGTTCTACGCCTTAGACGATCAGGAGAATATCCTATTTCAAATAAATTATGGCCCGCCAGCCAATATGCCAGCCATTGTAACTGCCCGACCACACAGTACGCTTTAAAATCAGGTGCCCCCATCCCGCCCGCAGCACTGGGAAGCTGCATCTTGGCTAATGCTAATCTATGTCTACCAGAACCCCAAAGTAAAGAGGATAAAAGGGAGTCTAATGTTTTAAAAATCCATGCTGGGAAAATAACCGGGAGGTTCACAAAATGATAAAGGAGTCTGGGCAACATAACCATTTTGGACACTGCTAGGCGACCCGCTACTGTCAGTGGCAAAGTATTCCAAAAAGAAATTTGGGAACAAAGTGAGTTAATAGTCCTAACCACATTTCCATCTATTGTATCGACAGTAGTTCTATAGATGTATATTCCTAAATATTTAAATGTTATGGGTTCTACTTTGAATTGCATCTGTCCAAACCTTAAATAGGGACTGGTATATGTGTTATAGAAGGAATACGCTACAGATTTTGAGGCATTGAGACATAGGCCGGACACCTCCCCAAAGTCAGAGAACACGGCAGCTATCGTGTGCATGCTTTTATTCAAATCCCGAAAATACAATAGCATGTCATCTGCATAGAGTGACACAGAATGGATTGTACCATTTATTGGAATACCGTACGGAACCATAACCTGACGCATATATTGCGCTAAAGGTTCCAGCGCTAATACAAATAATAAAGGCGACAGGGGGCAACCTTGCCGCATTCCACGATAAACAAAATAAGCGGGTGAGATAGTCGATCCAGTTTTAGCACGGGCTGTAGGATTAGTGTAGAGTAATTTTATTCAATTGCAGTATGCCGTGGGCAACCCAAATTTGGTCAGTACTGCCATCATATAGGGCCAACTCAGGGTATCAAAAGCTTGGCGTACATCTAATGACAAACAGCCAGCAAAAGGAGCAGTTTCCGAAGCCGCATGTAGCAAGGCATGTAGCCGGCGAATATTTAGTGAGGTGCTGCGTTTGGGTACAAGCTCACATTGATCTATGTGCACTAGCTTAGGGAGTAAGGGGAGAAGCCTCGATGCCAAAATCTTACTGAGTATCTTATACTCAGTATTAAGGATCGATAGAGGTCTATAGGACGTAACTTCAGTAGGAGCCTGTTAGAAATGGGATCTCTAGTTGGCAAGGGCTTGCACCTTTGTCCAAGTAGGGACCCTTCTTCCTAGTCAGGGTAAGGGTGTTACACTTGTGAAGTAACCCCTGCTCACCCTCGTGGTAGCTTGGCACGAGCAGTCAGGCTTAATTCAGAGGCAGTGTGTAAAGCATTTGCACATAACCAACAGTAATACAGTGTAAGCACTACAAACGGACACCACACCAGTTTAGAAAAATAACCAATTTTTATATACTCAAGACAAGACCAATTACGACAAAAGTCCACAATACTATACTTTAAAAACGAATACTTGATAAGGTAACTTCTTCTTTGCAGGAATAGTTCAAAAACAAAGTTCGTACGAGTCGGTAGCTCCGTCCGAGCCTACCGCGATGCTGAAAACCACAGAGTCTAACAGTTCCAGCCGGCCGCGTCGATACGGGCCAGCAGAGTCGTGAACAGACTCGGTCACAGTACCTTTCTCGTTGTGGCTGGTACGGAGTGTACGAGCCGGTCGGCGTTCGTCGCGGTTGCGGTGCAAGACGGAGCGATGCAAAGTGCGGTGTCCCTCGATGCGGTGCAGGCAGCGGCTCGATGAGCGTCGTGCAGACGGAGTCGGTGAGTCCAAGGCGTGCGATGCAGGGTGAGACGATGCTCAATGCGGTGCTGACAGGTTGCGATGCAGGCGACCTAGCCGGAGTGCGGGAGCTGGCGTCGGACAGCGGTGCGAGTCGGAGCGGTGCGTCGCAGACGTGCGAGCGGTGCCCCAAATGCGGTGCGGTCACGACTCTTGATCCAGTTGCAGCGACCGCGTCGGTCGGGTCCGGCTGGTTCAGTGAAGCGATGCGATGCGAACTGCGGTGCCCACAGGTCACGGTGCAAGCAGCGGCTCGATGTTGGCGGCGTCGGACGTCGCCCACGGTGAGACCAGGGTTGCGATGCGAAGCGGGGCGATGCGGTCTGCGGTGCAAACAGGTCACCGGCCAGGGATGGATTCGGTTGACGGAGTCGGTTGCAGTTCCCTTCCTCTGTGGCAACTGAAACAGCGTTCCAGAAGCGGTACCCAGAGGCTTGTGAAGTCTTTGCAGTCCCTGAGACTTCTTAACAAGAGGCCAGCTCGGTTCCAGGCCCTTGGAGATACTCAGCACAAGTTTGTAGAAAGTTCCTTCCTTTCATTGCCCAAGGCAGAAGCAGCAGCTGCAGGCCAACCCAACAAAGCAACAACACAGCAAAGGGGCAGTACTCCTCCTGGCAGCTCTTCCAGCTCTTCGTCTTGGCAGGTTCCTTGATTCCAGCGAGATCTAAATTCATGGGGTCAGGGCCCCAATATTTATATCCCAAATTCCTTTGTTCTCTGACGGCAGAGAGGCCTTTGCCTAGTCCAAACCAGTTCTGGAGCACTTTGTTGACAAGTCTCCGTCCCTTCTTTCAGTGAGTAGGCCAGGGACATTAGACGCACCACAGGAGGTGGAGCCAGCATTGTGGAGGGAAGGCACTGTCCTATTCAGGGCCCAGGTGTGACCCCTCCCACCCATCTACATGTAGATCTTGCTATTCAGCCCTGTGCTGACTCACCCTGTCTCCTGGCATCCCCCAGCCCCTGTCACTCACACTCCAGACAAGGAATACACAACCTCGCAGAGGCAGGCTTGGATGGTTAGACAAGAAAATACCCACTTTCTAAAAGTGGTATTTTCAAACACAGAATGTTCAACTAAAAGATGCATTTTATCATTCTGAGTCCAGGCATACTAAACTCGAATTTCTACCATGTTCCCGGGGTCAGTTAGGATTATAAGCTGTAATAATCAAAACTGCCCGTTCTGGCCTATGGGGAACAGGTAGCCTTGCAATAGTGAAAAACGAACTAGGCTGTAATTCACTATCAGGACATGCCACACACACCAGGGCATGTCCTACCTTTCGCATACAACGCACCCTGCCCACAGGGGTATCTTGGGGATGACTAACATGTAGGAAAGGGAAGGTTTAGGGACTTGCAAGCGTGTGCCCTTGCCAAGTCGACATGGCAGCCCCAGGCTGCGCACAGGTTCTGCAATGGCAGGCCCGAGTTACACTTTACGGGCTGTTTGCGTGGGTGGCACAATCCAGTGCTGCAGCCCACCAACAGCATTTGGTCTATAGGCCCTGGCACTCGCAGTGCACTTTACAAGGGACTGACACATAAACCAAATAGGCCAATCATGGAAACGCCAATCCGTAACACATTTTATACAGGAGCACTTGCACTTTCCCACTGGACAGCAGTGAGGAAAGTGCGCAGAATCATTACACCAGCAAAAACAGAGTCAAAACCGGGAGGTCAGAAAGCAAAAAGTCAGGGGAAACACGCCAAAAGATGCCAAGTCTAACACATGTCCCCTCCAGCTAAAAGTAGGGAGAATTACCCAACCCCATTGGAGTTCTCTTCACTAAGGCGGAAGAACCTGGACAGACCATCTGCGTTGGCGTGTTCTGTACCATGACGGTGTTCCACCGTAAAGTCCATTCCCTGTAGGGAGATGGACCACCTCAGCAGTTTTGGGATTCTCACCCCTCATTTGCATCAACCATCTGAGGGGCCTGTGGTCTGTCTGAACCCGGAAGTGAGTCCCAAACAGGTATGGTCTCAACTTCTTCAGCGCCCAGACCACAGCAAAAGCTTCCCTTTCTATGGCACTCCACCTCTGTTCCCTGGGAAGTAGTCTCCTGCTAAGGAAGACTACAGGCTGATCCAGGCCCTCTTCGTTCAGTTGTGAGAGCACCGCTCCCACACCATGCTCTGAAGCGTCAGTCTGCACGACAAATTCCTTGGAGAAGTCAGGTGCCTTGAGCACGGGCGCCGTGCACATGGCTGCCTTCAGGGCATCAAAAGCTTTCTGGCAGGACTCAGTCCAGATCACTTTCCTGGGCTGCCTCTTAGAGGTCAGCTCTGTTAAGGGGGCAACGATGGTGCCATAGCCCTTAACAAATCTCCTATAGTAGCCGGTGAGACCTAAGAAGGCTCTCACCTCTGTCTGGGTCTTGGGGGGCTCCCAAGCCAGAATGGTGTCAATCTTGGGTTGTAGGGGCGCCACCTGGCCGCTTCCTACCTGGTGTCCCAAGTACACCACAGAGCCCTACCCGATCTGGCACTTACTGGCCTTGATCGTGAGGCCTGCACCTTGCAGAGCCCTCAACACTTTCTCAAGGTGCTGTAAATGTTCTTCCCAGCTGGAACTGAACACAGCAATGTCATCCAGGTAGGTGGCACTGAAATCCTCCAGCCCAGCCAACACCTGATTGACCAACCTCTGAAAGGTGGCAGGGGCATTCTTCAACCCAAAGGGCATCACCCGGAATTGGTAATGACCTTCTGGGGTTGAGAATGCTGATCTCTCCTTGGCCCCATCGGTTAAGGCAATCTGCCAGTACCCAGACGTCAAATCAAACGTGCTGAGGAACCGGGCAGCTCCCAACCGATCAATGAGCTCATCCGCTCTGGGGATGGGGTGCGCGTCAGTCCTGGTGATGGCATTGAGCCCACGGTAGTCCACACAAAACCGGAGTTCTGGAGTGGCACCGGGCGCAGCAGCCTTTGGGACCAAGACCACTGGGCTGGCCCAAGGACTGTGGGAGGGCTCAATCACCCCTAACGCCAACATCTTAGAGACCTCCTCCTTGATGCTGGCTCTGACCCGGTCAGTCAACCTGTAAATCTTGTGCTTCACAGGAGGGCTGTCACCAGTGTCCACGTCATGGGTACACCAGTGAGTAACACCGGGGGTCAGAGAGAACAGTGGGGCGAACTGTCCCAACAACTGGTGACAGTCCCCCTGCTGCTCCTGAGTCAGAGTAGGGGAGAGGATCACACCTTCTACTGACCCATCATGCTCCTTGGTAGACAGGAGGTCAGGGAGAGGTTCACTCTCCTCTTCCACCCCATCATCTGTCGCCAAGAGCATTCTCACTTCGGACCTCTCGAAGTGGGGCTTGAGGCGGTTCACGTGAAGGACCCTCAAAGGGTTCCTTGGAGCCTGCAAATCCACCAGGTAGGTGACGTCACTTTTGCGCTCCTTTACCTCATATGGCCCAGTCCACTTGTCCTGCAAGGCACAAGGTGCCACTGGGGCCATGACCCACACTTTTTGCCCAGGTTGAAATTCGACCAGAGTGGCATTCTGGTCATACCATCTCTTCATTTCTTCCTGGCTTGCTTCTAGGTTCGCCTGAGCGAGTTTCCTGAAGCGGGCAGTTTGGTTTCTAAAGGCCAGCATGTAGCTAAATACATCCTGGGAAGTTTTCCTGGGAGCCGCCTCCCAGCCTTCCTTTACCAAACTCAGAGGTCCTCTGACAGGGTGGCCATACAGGAGCTCAAAGGGGCTGTACCCAAGAGACTTCTGAGGCACCTCCCTGTATGCAAAGAGTAGGCATGGCAAGAGGACGTCCCACTTACGCCTCATGGGTTCTGTTAGACCCTTGATCATGCCTTTCAAGGTCTGGTTGAATCTCTCCACCAGACCGTTTCTTGTGGGTGGTAAGGAGTGGTGAACTTGTAGGTTACACCACACTCCTTCCACAGGGATGTCATATACTTGGATATGAAATTGGTCCCCCTATCAGAAACCACCTCTCTGGGGAATCCCACATGGGAAAAGATCCCCATTAACGCCCGGCCCACCACTGGCGCCGTCGTTGTCCTGAGAGGGATTGCCCCTGGGTACCCGGTGGCATGGTCCACCAAGACCAGGATGTACCTGTTGCCCATGGCTGTCTTGGGATCCAGTGGCCCCACAATATCCATCCCTACCCTTTCAAAGGGTGTTCCAACAACAGGAAAAGGTTGGAGAGGAGCTTTGACCTTCCTCCCACTCTTACCACTTGCCTGGCAAGTTTGGCAAGACCTACAGTGTGCATCTGACTGCCTTCGCATTTGGGGCCAAAAGAAGTGGGTGACAAGCCTGTCAAAGGTCTTGTCCTGCCCCAAATGTCCTGCCAAAGGCACGTCATGAGCCAGACCCAGTAGGAAGGTCCTGAAGCGCTGGGGTACCACCAGCACACAGGCTGACCCAGGCTCAGCAACCTTAGGCTCACTGTATAGGAGACCACTCTCCCAGTAGATCAGATGTGACCCGGACTGATTACCAGCTGCCTGGTCTGCAGCCTGCCGCCGCAGACCCTCCAGAGTAGGGCACTCGCTCTGCTCCCTGTAGAACTCCTACCTGGTGGGACCCCCTTCTTGCTGCCAATGGGTCAGCTCAGAGATGTCTCCCAGTTCGGCTACCTGCTCCCCTGTAGGCACCGGGCGTCCCCTCGAGGTCCGCCTCCTCCCGGTCCGTGGGAACTTCGGGGGCTGGTTTCCCGTGCCCCCTGCCCTTTCTCTTGACAGGGACTTGGGCCACTGTTCCAGGCTCCAAGTCCACTTGATCACCCTTTCTGGCTGCCATTAACCGAGTAGACACGCATGCCCACTCTGGCAACCCAAGCATCTCCAAGTGAGACCTGAGCTCAACCTCCTTCCATAAGGACTGCTCCAGGTCGTTTCCTAGCAGACAATCTACAGGGCATGGTAGGGCTCACAACCACCCTCAAGGGACCTGAGACCCCCCATTCAAAGGGAACCTGCGCCACCATACACTGGCGCTCAGAGTTGTCGACAGCAACTACTTGGTGGAATGCTCCTGGGACTACTTGCTTCTCAGACACCAGGTGACACCGGACTGAGGTCACACTGGCTCCAGTGTCTCTGAGAGCCTCTACCCTGTTCCCATTAATGGTCACCCAGGTGCTATATTTCTTTGTGTTAGGGGGCACCTGGTTTCCTGGGACCATCTCACTGTCCCCTAGTGAGACAAGGGTCATTTCTGCGGGATCCCCACCCTCCTGTGGGCACCCCTCCTCCCCAAGCGCTACACTAGCCAACACTTTGGACTGTCCACCGGTGGGTGGCTGTGTCCCCTTCGGGCACTTGGGGTCCCCCTTAAAGTGACCTACCTGGTCACATGCATAACACTTATGGGGCCGGTCTCAACAGGCTTCCCTGTAGAGACCCCATTCTTCTTATCACCGGGGGCTGGGAACCTTTACCCTGGGTACTAGTTTGGGGCCCTTTAGAGAACTCCTGTGCTTTACCCTTGTCCCCCCCACCTTTCTGCTGGGGACCCTGCCCACCTTTGGCTGAGTCTCCCCCAAACGCTTTCTTGTGGACCCTGGTACTCACCCAGCGGTCCGCTTCCATAGCAAGCTTCCTGGGGTCAGTTAGCTTACTATCAACTAGGTGCTGGCGCAGATCTGCAAAACATAGACTAGACAAGTGCTCCCATGCAATCAAGTTGTAGAGCCCCTGAAAATCTGTTACACTACTGCCCTTCCCCAACCATCCAGAGACCTGCAGAACACATCCACACATTCCAACCAAGTGTTGGCATCAGACTTCTTACTGGACCTGAACTGATCCCTGTACTTTTCAGGAGTAAGACCATACTTTGTGAGAAGGGCATCCTTCATGTCAGCATAGGTGAGGTGATACCCCTTACCCAAAGCTATCAGAGCATCCCTTGCTTCTTCCGGGAAAAGTGGCCACAATCCTGCTCCCCAATTCTCCTCAGGGACCCCATTCATGTGTATGGCTGCCTCATAACCCTGAAACCACCTTTGTATGTCATCCCCCTTCTTGAACTCCTTGCCTACGTTCTTGGGAATGTGCACAATCCTGTCTGCCTTTCTGGACGAATTGCTGCCACCATCTGAGCCTGACTTACTCCTAGGTTCTAGCTCCTTCAGTTCTCTCTCGTGCTCTAAGAGCATCTTCCTCTCCTCTATGGCCAATCTCTTCTCCTCCCGCTCACTCTCCAGCCTGAGCTTCTGCAGCTCAAACTGCCTTGCCTCCCGCCTGTCCTCCAGCTCCTCTGGGGACAGACTGCTCTGCCTGACCTGGCGGGTTCCCCCCTACCCAAAAGCATATCCACCCTGGAAATAGGCTCCTCCACCTCCTCACTGAGATTACCAGGCTGCCCACTGGCATGTCTGGCTGCTACCCAGGCCCTCAGCGCCTTCTGTAGCTCCTCCTTCCTTGTGAGGCCTTTAATTTGGACTTTCAGGTTTTTACAAATTGCTTGTAGTTCCTTTACGGCGTAGGTTTCCAACCTATCCTCCTCAAAGATAATTTCCAGAGATGCAACGGATGATGCAGCTGTGTCAGGCATGACAAAAGTAGTGAGTTGAAAACTGGCAAGATCAAAAATAGGCCAAAAGAAAAAGAACCAGTATGTGGTACGTAATGGTCTGCGATATGGTAGTAGTGCACACCAATCACTGTAAGTCAAGTGCAAACACAAGTCCTATCCTCACCGCTGACAACCAATGTTAGAAATGGGATCTCTAGTTGGCAAGGGCTTGCACCTTTGTCCAAGTAGGGACCCTTCTTCCTAGTCAGGGTAAGGGTGTTACACTCGTGAAGTAACCCCTGCTCACCCTCGTGGTAGCTTGGCACGAGCAGTCAGGCTTAATTCAGAGGCAGTGTGTAAAGCATTTGCACATAACCAACAGTAATACAGTGTAAGCACTACAAACGGACACCACACCAGTTTAGAAAAATAACCAATTTTTATATACTCAAGACAAGACCAATTACGACAAAAGTCCACAATACTATACTTTAAAAACGAATACTTGATAAGGTAACTTCTTCTTTGCAGGAATAGTTCAAAAACAAAGTTCGTACGAGTCGGTAGCTCCGTCCGAGCCTACCGCGATGCTGAAAACCACAGAGTCTAACAGTTCCAGCCGGCCGCGTCGATACGGGCCAGCAGAGTCGTGAACAGACTCGGTCACAGTACCTTTCTCGTTGTGGCTGGTACGGAGTGTACGAGCCGGTCGGGCGTTCGTCGCGGTTGCGGTGCAAGACGGAGCGATGCAAAGTGCGGTGTCCCTCGATGCGGTGCAGGCAGCAGCTCGATGAGCGTCGTGCAGACGGAGTCGGTGAGTCCAAGGCGTGCGATGCAGGGTGAGAGGATGCTCAATGCGGTGCTGACAGGTTGCGATGCAGGCGACCTAGCCGGAGTGCGGGAGCTGGCGTCGGACAGCGGTGCGAGTCGGAGCGGTGCGTCGCAGACGTGCGAGCGGTGCCCCAAATGCGGTGCGGTCACGACTCTTGAGCCAGTTGCAGCGACCGCGTCGGTCGGGTCCGGCTGGTTCAGTGAATCGATGCGAACTGCTGTGCCCACAGGTCACGGTGCAAGCAGCGGCTCGATGTTGGCGGTGTCGGACGTCGCCCACGGTGAGACCAGGGTTGCGATGCGAAGCGGGGCGATGCGGTCTGAGGTGCAAACAGGTCACCGGCCAGGGATGGATTCGGTTGACGGAGTCGGTTGCAGTTCCCTTCCTCTGTGACAACTGAAACAGCGTTCCAGAAGCGGTACCCAGAGGCTTGTGAAGTCTTTGCAGTCCCTGAGACTTCTTAACAGGAGGCCAGCTCGGTTCCAGGCCCTTGGAGATACTCAGCACAAGTTTGTAGAAAGTTCCTTCCTTTCACTGCCCAAGGCAGAAGCAGCAGCTGCAGGCCAACCCAACAAAGCAACAACACAGCAAAGGGGCAGTACTCCTCCTGGCAGCTCTTCCAGCTCTTCGTCTTGGCAGGTTCCTTGATTCCAGCGAGATCTAAATTCATGGGGTCAGGGCCCCAATATTTATATCCCAAATTCCTTTGTTCTCTGACGGCAGAGAGGCCTTTGCCTAGTCCAAACCAGTTCTGGAGCACTTTGTTGACAAGTCTCCATCCCTTCTTTCAGTGAGTAGGCCAGGGACTTCAGACGCACCACAGGAGGTGGAGCCAGCATTGTGGAGGGAAGGCACTGTCCTATTCAGGGCCCAGGTGCGACCCCTCCCACCCATCTACATGTAGATCTTGCTATTCAGCCCTGTGCTGACTCACCCTGTCTCCTGGCATCCCCCAGCCCCTGTCACTCACACTCCAGACAAGGAATACACAACCTCGCAGAGGCAGGCTTGGATGGTTAGACAAGAAAATACCCACTTTCTAAAAGTGGTATTTTCAAACACAGAATGTTAAAACCAACTTCACTAAAAGATGCATTTTATCATTCTGAGTCCAGGCATACTAAACTCGAATTTCTATCATGTTCCCGAGGTCAGTTAGGATTATAAGCTGTAATAATCAAAACTGCCCGTTCTGGCCTATGGGGAACAGGTAGCCTTGCAATAGTGAAAACGAACTAGGCTGTAATTCACTATCAGGACATGCCACACACACCAGGGCATGTCCTACCTTTCGCATACAACGCACCCTGACCCACAGGGGTACCTTGGGCCTACCTTAGGGGTGACTAACATGTAGCAAAGGGAAGGTTTAGGGACTTGCAAGCGTGTGCCCTTGCCAAGTCGACATGGCAGCCCCAGGCTGCGCACAGGTTCTGCAATGGCAGGCCTGAGTTACACTTTACGGGCTGTTTGCGTGGGTGGCACAATCCAGTGCTGCAGCCCACCAACAGCATTTGGTCTATAGGCCCTGGCACTCGCAGTGCACTTTACAAGGGACTGACACATAATCCAAATAGGCCAATCATGGAAACGCCAATCCGTAACACATTTTATACAGGAGCACTTGCACTTTCCCACTGGACAGCAGTGAGGAAAGTGCGCAGAATCATTACACCAGCAAAAACAGAGTCAAAACCGGGAGGTCAGAAAGCAAAAAGTCAGGGGAAACACGCCAAAAGATGCCAAGTCTAACAGAGCCCTGTCTGGTTTCAACAAAAAAGTAACGATGGCTTCTCTGGTCGTGGGAGGCAGTGTGCCCTCTTTAAGTGAGGAGGTGTAAAGCTGCAGTAGTTTAGGGATCAATGTTGCTGCAAAGGTTGAATAAAATTCAACAGGGAGCCCATCCGATACCGGTGTTTTATTACGAGCTAATGCCTTAATCGCCGTTCGGATCTCCACTGTAGTAATCGGAGCCGCCAATTCCTTGCCGACTTAAACTGAAATAGTGGGGAGATCTACATTTGCAAGGAAATAAGTAGTAGCGTCTGTCATATCCAGTAGGGGAGCGAGGTATAAGTTTGTATAGTAGTCTTGAAAGCTAGCGTTTATCTCAGCCTGGGTGGTGATCAACGTATGCTGAGCATTATTTATCGCTAATATTGGAGTGGGGGTAGGTTGAGGTTTGATCAATCTTGCTAATAATGTACCGGCTCTGTCTGCTTCTGAATGCGTGCGAAGCGTGTATGCATTAAAGTCAATCATTCTCAAACGTTCTAGCAGTTCCGCATATCTAATCCTGGCTACTTGTAAAGACTCCGCCCCATCCTCACTCAATTGGGCTGCTACCTCTTTTGACTGCAATACCCCCTCCAGTTCTGTTATGTCCCTAATCGTCTCTCTCCTGATTCCTACCAAGGAGCCCATGGAGACTCCCCTGATCGTCACCTTAAAGGCCTCCCACTCAAAGGATCTGGTCGTGGCTGTACCTTCATTATCTGTAAAATATGTAGTTATAGCTGTAGCTAATGTGTTTCGGTACACTTGGTCTTCTAAGAGTAGGGGCTGCATTCGCCAAGTCGGGATAGGTGCGGGAGAGCGGCTCCAACTTAGCAGTAATTCTATGGGATTGTGATCAGATAGTGTCTTTCCCAGGTAAGTACATCGCTTTATGGTGGGGGACAAGTCTGGTGAACAGAGGAAATGATCCAGTCGAGTATGTAGTTTGTGAGGGTGGGAATAAAAGGAATATTCTCGCATGTCAACATGCTGGGATCTCCAAACATCTAGTAGATTCCATCCCCGTGCCCATTGTGTTAACACTGCTGCTTGGGAGTGCGCAGCAGTATTCGATAAGGGAGGATGAGAGCGGTCTAGACACACATCGAACACCGCATTGAAGTCCCCACCCAACAACCATGGGTATTGTGCACAGTCCGAAATTGCCAGGGAAACTCGTGACAGAAAGGCATCTTGATCTATATTAGGAGCATAAATAGACCCCAAAACCACCTGTATGCCATCTAGTGCCCCCGTAGAAACACATAACGCCCTTGGTCATCTATCTTGCTCTCATTAAGGGAGAAAGGGATTCCCGCCCGTATCCATATTGCAGCCCCTCTAGAAAAGGCGGAATATGCTGTTGCATAAAATTGACCTCGCCAGCGTCGTTGTAACTTTGTAGTTTCCGAGGGCAGTAGGTGTGTCTCCTGAAGAAAGGAAGGCTTCTTAACGTGGAACACCACACTCGTTCTTTTCTCGCTTTCATTTCCCAGGGAAGAATGGCATTACATTTAAGACCTACCACAATGTCCCACACACAGCAGTAGCTGGGCTGTTTCACCACTGTGGCAGTTAGCCAATCTATGGCAGTTAGCCATACCAACAGGCATGTGGCTAGAGACCAATGTCACTTTCAGGTCAATGCCCCATTAAAAAGCACCACATGGCATACTATTGAAGTGGTACCTAGAGCAGCGCATCAGTGAATTTGTTGGGTGTAGACTTAGATATTTGAGGGACTTCTTTCCACTTTGTGTCTGGGTAAAAACTCAAATCTGGGTCCTCTCCCATCATGGCTGTGGGCGGATATTGTAAAGCATGTGGAGGTGGGAACTCATCGAGGGCCTTGCAGGCTAGCTTATGAAACAGGCTGTCAACAGAATGCCACAATATCAAAGAACACTTTAATCCCAGATTTTCTGATTGTTAGTCCTGACATCCTTGTTGTGGTATTCCCCCAAACATTTTGCCTTTACCCCTCCTGTTTCACTGAATTTGTTTCTGTTGGCTTTAATATCACTGCAAACCAGTGCTAAAGTGCTTGTACTCTCTCCTTCGAGATAATGGGCCATCCTGACAGGATGACTAGGGTGGGGCTGTACCAAGACCCACTTAAGCTTTAAAGTGCTTTGCCTCCTGCAAACACAAAGGAACCTGACACCAGGCCTCCCCTGCCTTTTGTCACCCCCATATAGTTTGGAACCTTGACAGGGGAAGGAGAAGAACTTTTCAGAATCAGATGTGGGGTTAGGACTGTGAGTCCCCCCACACAAAGGCTGGCACCAGGTGTAAATGGATCACTGATAGAATATCAGAAACAAAAATATCGTGTGGACAGAATGTCATGCCAAAAATATCAAGGAGCAAAATATCGAGAAGGTATGTGCAAATAGGTAAGTATAGATTTACTGTTCTATATATATATCCTCAAGGTACATATATGTGGAATTATATATAGTAAAACTGTATTTACCTATAGAAACTTACCTTAAAGATATTTTTGCCCTCGATATTCTTGACCTGATATTTTGTCCCGCAATATTTTTGTTTCCGATACTCTGTCTAAACACTGTATAAATATTGGACCTCATCAGAACACTCCTGGACCTGTGGAAGTTACAGAAGAAGGACTGCCCTGCTGCATGGAGGATTGCCTTGAGGTCTGAGAAGGAAGATTGGACCTGTTTGCCTTCATCCCAGGCTTCCCAGAGTGACTTCAAGGGTCCGTTGGCTGACCTGTGCGAGCTACAGTGACACAACAAGCTTCAGAGGCCTCCCTGCAACTGCCCAGCTGACGTGCTGCACCTGGATCTGCCTGGACCTGCAACTGGACCTGCCTGAGCACTGCTGCTGGCTCCTGCTGGAGTGAGTCTTGATCCCCAATAGGTGCCCCCAGGTCTTAGACCTTTGGTTGGCATGAGTGATAGCTCCTCCTACAAGAAAAGGTGAAAATCCTGAAGTTAGGGTTCCTTGCAACAGTGAATGGGCATGTTCACGCCAGAACTCTGTCACCCACGACATCCGCCAGCGCAAAGCCCTGCGGAACCCTGCTCTTTGCGCTGACAAATACTGTCTGCGGCAACCAGCAATGTGAGACCTTCACTGTGGGCTTTAGCAACAGCGACATACGGCATCAACAGCCAGCATCGACTGCCAATGCAAAGCTACAGCAACAACCGTCCACAACGCTCAGCCTCCTCCTCTTACTCTGTGCACTGGACTTAGAAGGTAACTTTTCAGTAGAACTAACCTAGTCCCTGTAACTGGCCTGTGCTTCATCGTGGTTGGCTTGAATTTGTGACTTTTACCCCGTCTAGCACGCCCAGATGACGATGAGTGGTGCTTTGTGGTTTTAGGTGCTATTTTCACTTAAAACTTTAAAATTGAATATCTATGGTTCTACTGATTGGATCTTTGTCATTCTGGTATCATTTTATTGAATAAAATGTACCCTATTTTTCTAAATTGGTTTGGGGGTTTGCTTTTGTGCTGGATAAATACTTTACACATTGCCTCTAAGTTAAGCCTGTTTGCTTTTGGGCCAAGCTACCGGACGGTTAAGCACTGGTTAATTTAGTGACTATTGTAGTTCACACTGATAAGGATTGTGGTATTTCCACCCCTTTCAACCAATAACCCAATTTCGTACACTGATTACTTACCTAAAAGGCAATGTGGGCTTACTGCTTTATTGCTGTGATAGACTGTTGCAAGGGGTTAAGCCTGTCGTACAGTTGTGTCGTACACCTATGGCATAACATAACATAACATCTACTTAAGGAAGTCAGAGAAGACCGCCATTTTAATCGAATGCATTGAGTGCAAGTGATGAGTGCTGCCTACACAACTCAGAATTAGGTGTCACATTAAAAAATGTTTTGATACATAGCGAAAAAAAAATATTGCTGGCTCAGTCTGCTCACCGTCTGATTAGCAGCACGACAATGAGGCAAACTTGGCTAAAGTGAACTGTTTTCATAGTATGGGTGGATGGAAAGCAGTGGTGGCACTCGCACAAAAACTTAGTAATTCGTATGCCTGGTCTCATCTTCTGAGCGTACCAGTGGTGGGCGAGCTCTGATGGCTTCCAAAAAGGAAGTCGCTTGCAGTTTGAAAACTGGCATCTGCCTTTCAACAAGTAAAAAACCAAATGATTTAAGCACTCCTACAATGAGTGAGATGCCTCCTGCATTGATAGTGGCATATGATGGTGATGTACTTCTGCAGCACACACAAGAAATCACGGCCATCTGTAATTTGCAAAAGCAATTTATTCCAAATTTTGAATTACTTCTTGACAGAAGCAGAAAAACCGTTACCTGATGTTTGACAATTTGTATGTTTCAAGTGATGTGTATGGATGGGAGCAGTCAACCCCCTTCAGGTCATTGTAGAATTTCTGGGCCTCATTTACAAGCCCATTGTGCTGCCGGTGCGTCTCTTTTTTTGACGTGCCGGCGATGCAATGGGCTTGCCCATATTTCGAACGCCATGTAAAGTCACCCTGCGTGACTTTTCATGGCCTTGTAAATATGGGCCCCTTTCACACATTACTCTGCATGAAAGGGGCGTTCCATTGGGGTTGCTGTGAGTGTTCCAATGCAACATCCATGGAACCTGACACATTCCCAGATGTATCAACTGTTGTAAACCTGGGAATGCGTCAGAATCCTATGCCGCCACAGGGAAGGCGGAGGAGTGGCGCAACGAGGAGAAATATGTTTATTTCTCCTCGGTTTTTCCTCTTTCTATGCAACACAATTATTGTTTTTGTGCAGGAAGGTGTCCCTTCCCGCACAAAAACAATCATCCCTACAACGCAGGCACCCTTGTAACATTACGCAAGTGTCTGCATTGTCACACGGCTGCTTTTTGTGCACCAGCACAGGGGAGAAGGACAGGAATGCGCTGTATCTTGTAGATGTAGTGCATTCCTGCCCATTTATTTTGATACACGACAGCGCAGCAGGAAGGTTTGCTGAGCTGCCATGTGTCAAAATATATTAAATGAGGGCCTCTGTGCCTCATTTATGAAAAGTGTTGCATCGCTGCAGTCAAACAGTGATGCAACACTTTTCAGTGCGCCCTCCTTGCGACACCATGGATGCGCCGTATTTACTGTATGGCGCTCCATGTCGCAAGGATTTACAGATACGTCAGTAATCCTGAAGTGTCTGTAGGCGCAAAAATGGCGCACTCCTGGAGTGTGTCAGAAAACAGACGCAACTCAAGCAATGTGTCATTTCACATGGGGCAAGCCCCATGTGAAAGGCCCTGCGTCACCCCTTACTCCTGCTTCAAGCAGGCGTAATCATTTAACGCACTGACGCCGTAGAAGCATCGCAGTGAAATCTTATAGATTTCACTGCGACACTTCTACGAGCCTTTTCTGCGCCGGAACGCCCACCCTGCATACATTATACCTGTCGCGGGTATAATGCAGGGCAGGGGTTTACAAAGTGACGCATCTGCCTAGATGCGTCTCTTTGTAAATATGGCGCAGTGTGGCACATTTTTTACGCCGCCGCAGCACCACAAAAAGTGATACAATGGCGGCGTAAGGGCCTCATTTATACTTCCCTCTATATTTTTCAAACTGTGCGCCGTTTTTTGCTTTTGAAAAACACAGGGAAAAAACATCTACGGCAGAGCAGGTGTGGGAAGGATTTCACCTGCCAGTGCAATGTTTGCTTATATATTTAGTTATTTTTATTTACTTATATACTTGTTTACTTATTTTTTTTATTTTTCCAAGCTCTACTTGAAAAGGTAAAAGAAAAGTTTTAGTTGTCCTGCAGGAGTATGTTGTACACTGTAGAGCTTACTAAACGTAAGAAAATCAACGTGATCTCTCACGCACCCGTTAATACCGATGTCAATTATCAGGGAATTGCGTTTGAAAAACTGCGTGCTGGTCGCCTGAAACCACCCCTAACCTCCCAGGGTGATTCGCAATTATATGCAGACCAATTATTCGCTGATTTGCCAGAGCCCCCCGCATTCTAAAACGCCTCTTTTTGTAACTAGATTGCAGTACGTATTACAGCTCTGAACTCAGTCGGAACCTAAAACAGCAGCAACGGGAGTTCACTCCTTTCCAGTTCCAAGCAAACCCCTCGCGCCCCCACACATACTGTATGGCGGGAGGAATTGGCGGATCCGCGGCCTGCTCTAGAGTCGAATACTGTCTTTTTCTTGCTGCGGTTTCCGGCATTGGAGGGAATAGATGAGCGCGAGGGTGGGCTGAGGATGAGCAAAACCATTGCAGTGCCAGTGCAAGTAATTAAAAATGAAAAACATTGATAAGGAGGCTTTTCTGTTTTTGATTCAATGCCACCTCCTCTTCAGATATTTCAGCAAGCATGAGGAGGCAGTGCCAACAATCCTGCATCCTTTGGCGAAGCGCTTCTATAGGCATGCAGTAAGGGATGGTTGTGTTTTCTCTGCGGAAATGTTACTTCCTGTGTTGGCAAGCCTCGTAGGACTTTGTAGGGAGTGCCACTGGCCTCTGGGGGGCAATTCATCCCCAGTTTCAGCTGAGCAATACTACCAATCCACAGATATTTATTTATTATCAGGCATTGTTTGCCCCCTCCTTTTGGTATGTCCCAAAATGGCAGCCATTATGAAGAGTTCCATTGGTTGGTGGATTCTTCCAAAACCATCGTAGAGAGAAGTCTTCATTGCATGCTGTTTGCTAGATATCAAGGAGTGTATTCAAAGTACAAAGAATGTGGCATAAGTTGGCAATCACAGCAGAAATAATTTTCATCAGAAGGTTCTAAAAGTGTCATGAGTGGTAGAATTCTACATGGTGGAAAAATATTGAAAATGAATTGTTGCAATGCACTGGGTAAGCCTGAGCTACACAATTACTGTCAGACTGTGAAGTGGCAATCCACAATTTTATTTTGTGAATAGTTCTCTTTTGTCACTTCCTCCCATCCTCGCAGAGCCGCAAGAGGCCAAGGGCTGAGAGGAAGAGGAGGGATTCAGATACAGAGATAACTCGTACCTTGCTCTCCCTGCTTCGTTCTACACCACACATGAGGGGTCATCCTGCTCCCTAATCGTTCCAGTGCAAAACATTAATTATTGTCTCTGTCATCTGTCCCCCGCTCTCTCAAGGCTCTCTCACACAATACCAATATATCAAAATACAAAAAATAAATAACACATTGCACCTTCTAATACCTTCCACCACCTCATTCAAGGCTACTACAGCTGCCTCACACACGCAAAAACACATTTCCATTTTGTACTAACACTTGAACCCCACCTGCTATTACAGCAGGAAAAAAACAATATGTGGCGTCTTCTGCTTCATTCCCCTACATGTCAAGTCTGTCCTTCCCATACAAGCAAAAATATTCAGTTCCTTCTGACACCACCGGACACAATCATCGATTCCACCAACCAGAAAACACATGTTAAATGACCATGTTTCTCCTGCCACCTGCCTTCACTTCCCTGATGCCGCACAAAGAAAATATAAAGCGCTAATGATAATGTCTGGCACATCCTTAGACATTCCCCCTGCTACTTCTACAAAAAAATGTACTAGATTCGTTCTGCAAGCACCACTCATCAACCTTGTGGCTCCTGCGCTTTCCCAATCGAAGTGTAATATCTGGTTCCTCCAAGTACCCTCACTCGCCTCTCATTGGCATCTCGGGTTTCATGTACCATGCCTCACCTACCTGTTTACCAACAACCCCACAAAACACAAAAGCATGATTCTTACTGCCACTCTCACCTCCAGTTTGCATCTATCAAACAATTAAAACAACTACAGCTGTTTTGCTTGGCACACTGGTTTACCTCTCTTGTAATCTCCCAACACAAACAAGAATGCTTGATAATTACTCCCACCCAGTCCTCCCTCAATAGTTTACAAAATTAGGAATCACTTTGGCTGCCATCAATTGGCTCCTTTATAGCTCTTCTCAAATACAAACAATACTAACTGGTTTCTCCTGCTGCACTCCATCTCCGTGCAACTACCGTTACCCCACATACACAAAAATTCCTGGTTTCTCCAGCGATGGTAGCCTTGTCATCTCCTTTATTCCCCACACTATAAACAGTGATTTCTGGTTTCTCCTGAGGTGCATTGCCACCCTAAGGTGCTTCCTTCTAAAGCAGAAAAATGCTTCTGTGCTCCACATTGTAATTGAATTAGAGTGGAGCAGCACATGTGATTGATTGGCTGGCTCACACACTGCAGCACTCTATCCCACTTCTTTTCGCAGAGGCCACGTCCGAAGGGGGCTACAGGGGCCGGCGCCATAACAACCGCTGGTGACCCATAAGAACCAGTTTGGGCGTGACACCACACCCAAAGACATAGGAGGGGGCTCGCCCCGCACCACCCCCAAAAGAAAGTGCACCAGAAAAGGGGCGCGAGAAACAAGGGCCAATGAGCGGGCAGGTATCATTTGAACCCCCCAAATAGGGGGAAGCTACCACCGGACAAGAAAGACAACAGGGGGGATATAAGTGCACCACTCCCCCAGCTCGGCTCACTTCTCTTACCTCGTGGAGCTGGGGAGCAGTGCGCACAAAGGAATGACCCACTCACACCTAAGGAATAGCAGTGTTGCAGTGCTAAACGGCAGGCGAGGCGGATAATATGGGGTACATTTGTGGGTTATGGAGGCACTCTGGCAGTGGCAGTGTGGAGGAGGAGGGCCACTCACTTGGGGTTGCCTTATGGCAGGGTGAGTAGGCAGGGAAAGGGGGTAGCAAATGGAGACAGCAAACGGAGACGGCACTCGCAGCCCAGACCCGCCGGATGACAGGGCACAAAAGGGACAAACAAGGTAGCGAGTTGGGGCCTAACTCCGGGGAGAGGCTACCCCCCAAACGCAATTGGCGTGAAAACCAACTGAACATTTTATGATCCCAGAGTCTGGAAGAAATTAGTTATGACTACAAAAGGAGCAAAGTTACAAACTGTCATAGGATGAGCTATGAGCCTGTAAGATGAGCAAAATAATTTATGGCAGTAATTATGACAGTCCGTGATGATGATTTATGGCCAGGGTCATATAGTATGACCAGGGTGCTGTACTGTGAGAGATAATTTCATGTATGTCATGCAAATAATACTGCGGCTGACATCGACCACAATATAACAACGCGTGTTGGCAACTTCATTGTATGTAGTCAGGGCCGGACTGGGAAACGAAACTGGCCCTTGCAAACAGCTCGGCCGGCCCCCCTGGGGGTGAGAAGGGGGGTGCGGTCTAGCTGTTTGATACGGCCGATTTCGGCCGTTTTTGTTACAGGGGGCCGATATTGCCGGCCGCCGGTAACAAAAACAGCCCCCCAGGGCCTAAAACCGGCCCCCTCCCTGGTGGCCTACCGGGGAAACGCTTGGTGCCCGTAACGGCAAGTCCGGCCCTGTATGTAGTAGGAATGGTTTACATGCCAGTTGGAGTGGGCACAGTGCGGGGTTATCATTTTTCTGCAATGAACTCAGGAAAAGTGGCCCATGCCTTGCATTGTCTGCAGGTAATGACCACTTTGCTTTCCTAGACAAGATTCATGAGTGGTGGTGTTGGGCAGCACCCCATTTACAATATCAGTTTGCTTTCCATCACTAACTTAGCTCATGCCAATGTCCATTATTCATGTGCCATCGCACTGGCAGCCAGTGAGGTAGTGTGCAAAGTTGTGTACATGTTGAGCGCCAGCAAAAAATGTGTGCTCATTTGTCTGTATTTCTTAGGGTTTTTGGTACAGCCCAATCTATTGACAGACAATGGGTTTAGAGGTTATGTTCGAGGAATATTGTACTATTTATTTTATGGCTGGATATGGTATTGCCAGATGGGTTACTTGAGGCCTGTTTCCTTTTCCAAGACTTTTGGTGTTCTCCATGGTGTGATCCTGTCCACCATGATAGTCAGCATCTCCATTAAACCATTTAAGATCGGTTGGAGAGCTCGGATGCCTCGGATCCCCAGTAGGCCGCTGACATGCAGGTCTAAATTGTCTTTTACTCATATCCCATCACTCCATCATACCCAACCCCACAACATATTATTATTTTTATATTGCCATGAATTTCCTCAGCCTATTCAACAGATGTTAGCTTCATTATCTCAACCTGGAATCACAACCTCATTTGGTCCCACATTTAAGTCCTTGGATGGCTTGATCATTGCACGAGTGCACAAATTCAATCTTATCTGTTCAATCCATATGGTGATAATTACAATTCAAATTGCTCTTCATTATCTGCAAGACTTGTACCTTTAGTCACTTGGATTGACCTGATGTACTTAATATCTACGAAGGCTCCATAATCATCAGGAGCCCCAACATTAGGAGATTAGAAATTCCAAAATTGAGCTCCCAAGCCTTGTTGACAGGGGGAGCAAAGCTGGAAAACTCTAGGATTTCTCGTGTTCGACTTTCATTCTGTTCAACTCCTATTTAAAGGGTGTTAAAGCCATGCCTCTTCTGACAAGTCTTACCTGCATGAAACTGTGCTGGAAGTCCTCCATGTTGCTAGGTTGTTTTTTTGTTTTTTTCACAAATTTTGACTTGCCTCTGTTTAGCTGTTTTTTTTTTAACTTCTTTCTTTCTTTTTCTGTCTTTTTAAAATGTATTTGAATAGTTTTATCTTCATGCTAGTAATTTTTTTTTTTACTGGTCATCTTTTTATTATGTTGTACATTTTTGTTACAATATGTTTCCAATGTATTGCTAATTGGTAATGCCATAGTACATGTCTCAGAGTTAGGGATTTTCCGAGAGATATTTTAATCACTTGCACTCTTGAATACTTTAGAGTCGAAGGCCTTCATTCCTAGTGACCTGTTAGATTCCGGTAAGCGTGGAAATGTTACTAACACCAGTTTTCCACCAACATTTCCACCACACCAGGATCAACCGGTTCAATATATATATCTGTGATGGTCAGTGGGTGCAAGCAGTGTTTTAGCACTATTCAGGCCAGCAAATGACACTGCTGCAAAAACGCCAGCCACCAGAGCTATTTGTATAATCTGACCTATAGTTTGCATTTTTGCGTTCACTTCGGTTCGTGTGAAAAACACAATTATTAAATCGTTCCAACACAATATAATATTCGTTTATATGGTCTGGGCGGTACAGGAGCCACATTTTCATCACTTTATTGGTTAAACACTTTCAACAATTATTAGGCTACGGATAATTCGTGTTTTCGTTTCGTGAGGTCGATCACACACATACATATATGCAGGGCCAACAGGACTTATCCGATCCTGTGGCACGACGTTTTTCACATAATTATGTATTTGCATCATTTGTCACATAATCCATCAGGTGTTGCATAATCTGCAAATGTTAACAAAAAATGTTCTATCTCAGACGGATCAAAAGTTACTAAAAACAGGGCAACTTGTGCTCCTGCACACCGGAAGGCCCTTCGCAAAGGTTGACTGGTCATCTTTCAGTTGCTTATTGCTTTATTTGGCTACTAAATTGGTACCAATAAGGTGAATTATTTTCCTAATACAGTATTGCCAGGTGTAAAAGTGACAAAATAACGACGTAATACTATAACTAAATGTGATGCATTACGCTGCCTAATTTGCCTTTTCTTGCCGCATAATTTAGTCCGTCCTGTCGCATAATTTGGTCCTCCTCTGCTGCACAATTCCAGTGGCCCAGCGTTCATGTGAACAGCTGGGCCAGCTTTACGATGCGTTTAAAAACCTGTCTTTGAAAGATGCCCCCAGTATCCAGTGTTCATCTTCGATGCACTAAAATACTTTTTAAAGGAATGACTCAATATTTCAGCCTTTTAACCGGTATCCTCAGGGATTGCAGATCCCACAGCTGGTACTTGCACTGTAATAAAACTGTAATTAGGTACTGGAAAAAAAACATAACCTTTTGGGGGCCTTGCACAAGTCTCGTTTCCATGAAGCACGCTCCCGGTGCTGAACGATGTGCGCGTGGCGGGGAGGGTGGTGTGAGGCCCACAGCGGGGTAGTTCTGAGGTCAGTATGAGCCGATATTTTTGTGTGCATAATTTATGGTATTTTTTCATTTACACCTCCCATTCCTTAATAACACACCCAAACCCAACCTTTTACTTCACAAAGGCCCATTGCTCGGACTGTGACGTAAACTGATCCCTTTTACTTCCGACGAGCATCTATTTCAGGCAACAAAGTTAGTATTTTTGCCACAAGATGGCAGTGGAGGTTTAATATACAACTCCTTATTTAGAACTAAAACTGAAGCTCGCAGCTTCGCACCCCGATCACAGACTGTAAATAAACGAGAGGGGTCGTTTCCCTCCAGCATGTTGTTTCCGATGACGTCGGCTCTTTGCCCACGTAGATCCGTCTCAACATGTAACTCTGAGAACTCTTTCGTTTGCTGCTCCTCAGCGAGCAGGAGCGCGACAAGTATTGTTCTGAAAAATGTGTAGCTTTCCAGTGAGGTTGTCACAATGAATGTTTTACTGAAAGGCCCTCTTCTGAAACGGGCCTGTGTGCTTAGAAGGATTCCTATTCAGCTTCCGAGGCTGGAGAAGGGGTTCAGTGTGTCAGCTTAGAGTCGTCCAGGCGGCTCTGCTTCTCGAGTGTCATATACTCCACTCTGAGGATGATAGCAGTGCTTAATTTGTGCCGGTGGTTGCAGCTGGTGGGCACCGGAAGTCATTTGTGTGGAACAGGACTTATTTTCATCATCAGACTTCGACCCAGCGCGAGGCAGAGCAAAGCAGAAAATAGAGCAAATGCAAGGAAGTGAAAGATAATAAAACCTTGACAAGATGAGACGGAAGAGACGGAAAAGATGCTACGAGAGTGAGATCAAGAGACAGGAAGTGGTGGAAGAAAGAGGCACAAGGTGGAATCAAGACTAGGTAGCTTTGATCAACATCAGCATCACGGGCTGTGAGCTTCGAACAAAAGTTTTGGCACTGCACTTAGTTATTATTATTTTTCTTTAAACAATTAAACCCTGAATGATAGAATTTGACTGTAAGTCGAAGAGAAGGGTCGAAGGCCGGAGTTTATATTTTGTACAGCCGAGCCCAGGATTGTCGGATTGGTTTTACTAAAAGTATCCAGAGTGCCACTGCTCGAAACTGTTGGAGAACTTGGATCCTGAAGACAGGAGGCTCCTTATGCTAATGAGAGTGGGACATCTCTCTTTTTTTCCCAGTAACGGGGACATGGCACAGTGGCGTAACATAGACCCCCGGTGCGGGTGCCCCGAGCTCCAGAGGGGCCCACTCCTCACAGTACCCTGGCTGAGAGCTCCTGACTGACTGGGGGGGGGGCTCTGTGTACTTAGCAGGGGGGGGGCATAACTTTTGTTACAACACTGGCATGACAGGGTGTCCATGAGAGGGTGCTTCTGTGCTGCGTGCTCGATACAGATGTCAGAACCTACATAGTTTAAAAGTTTCCTATTTATATTTTTCATTGGTAGACCTGAAATGAAAAAATATGACTTACATTTGGTTTTATCTTTTTTAATTTTATAATCATAAAACTGTGTTTAACGGTGTTTCAATGAATTGGGAAGACTAATATCAATCAATCAATCAGTATTTGTAAAGCGTGCTAATCACCCCGGGGGGGTATCTAGGCGCTGCGCGGGGAGAGGTTATTCGTTTTCTCCAGAACCTTGGACGGGACGTTCAGGCAGGCTCCCAGAAGTCACGCAGGAGAGCAGGGTCGTCGAGGACACAGGCAGTATGTTTTTACGTTTTGCACATGGTGAAGCACTTGACCTATATGTGTCTTATTTGCCAATCACAATGTAAGTCTATGAAATGTTTATGAAACAGTTCTTGTGATTTCCGTTTACAACGACTGACGAACTTCTAACACAGCCCTATTACACTCACTGCCATCAGCTCATTACACACATATACTTATGCAGGCATTCTGTGATGATGAATAAATGGTTAAATACCCATTGGATTCCAGTAATGCTCACAGACAGCTCATAGAAGGTGAACCTACATGGACAGCGGATTCTTCAGAAGTCACCCCAGAACATGCAAGCATTTTTCTGCTTTAAATCTCAGTAACACATGCAAATACTATGAGGAGCATGCAAAGTCATTGTAAGGGGTTTAAGTGGGCCGGGTCCCTCCAGGTCTCTGACCTGCCAGTAATTAAAAATGATACAAAAGGGGATGATGGACGGAACGTTTGAGCCAATCAAACACTCACCCCCAGTCAACTGATCTGGGTTTAATCCATCATCATTCTTTAGCTCACTCCACCACCCCAGTTCAGACATGGCCATATGCAAATCAGTCTGACCCTGTGCCTCATGGGAACAGTCCAGCCCGAACTGCCAAGCCATGTCTTCCCTGGACCGGAAACAAGCATCCTAGGACCGGTTTCTGGCATTTCAGCCGTCATCAGCCAGGCTTGCTTGAATCCAGTGGCAAAGTGAGCAAGGGACCCACGTCTGGGCATACCCCGCCAACTTAGGGCGACCAAAGCGATACAAAGGGGATGATGGACGGAACGTTTGAGCCAATCAAACACTCACCCCCAGTCAACTGATCTGGGTTTAATCCATCATCATTCTTTAGCTCACTCCACCACCCCAGTTCAGTAATTAAAAATAGACACTGAAACAGGTCCTTATTGGTCTCTATGTTCATGTCCTTAACTTTACAGGCAAAACACTGATCAATTCCTGAAAATTGAATAAAAAAAACTTTAAGGTGATCAATCCATGCCAGCAATTTAGTTCCTTTTTAGGTCTCGCCTAGCATTGCAGCGCATGCGCTGTTCGCTGGCGAGAGATATTGTGAATGAGTACTTTCAGAAGGGGGCTTGAAGCCCCGCCCCTCATTTCCATTGGCTGGCGTCACCGTTTATGCTAAACGGTGGCCTGCCATTGGAAATGAGGGTTTTTTGTTGACGCCCTTAGACGAGAGGAGGTATATTTATTTGCCCTCTTCTCATCCCGTTGTGGATTTGCTTCACAATACCAGGACAACTGAGACGTGGTCCGGTCCGGTTAATGTTGAGTATTGCTGCCATCCCTCCTAAAATTATATATATTAAAAGATTGAGGGGTTATTCAATCAAAACAGACCTTTCATCTACTGACAGTAGGGTTGTAATAACGGCAGGAATAATATAAAGCCATAATCTGAAGACATTGGCATTAACTTTCCTAAGTTATAGGATCCACACTGACCTGAGTGCGGTGGGCACCGGGGATTCATTGCACTACGAGATAAATTGGAGGAAAAAAGAATATTATTTGTCCTGAAGAAGGTGGCTTAATGTCTTACCACCGAAACGCGACGACGCAGAGATTTTGTTAAATTTGTTGTGCGGCAACAGCCATTATGACAGGAAAGTTGTTCACTCTGCTGGTTGTTGTCGAGACTACATGCAAATTAACGATTTAGAAGACAAACTCTTTCTGTCTTGGGTATCTTTTTCTTTCCAAGGGTTTTTGTTATTGTATGAATTTGGATTCATGTAATATTTAGCATTGTTTTATTAATTTGCACAAATGTTTTTTATGACGTTACTTGTCATTGAAAAATATTTAAATGGTTTTTATTATTCATTGTTATCTGACTTATTAAACTTGTACATAAGTACTTTTACATCTTAAGTAGAGCATTTTTATTGTTTATATATATACATTTGTGAGTATGATGTGTATGACTGACTGGGGTGAATGGAGCTATAGTAGCTCTTAGATACATTATTGAGTCGCTCCAAAGGGAAATTTTATATTTAACATGTCCTTAACTTTACAGGCAAAACACTGATCAATTCCTGAAAATTGAATAAAAAAAACTTTAAGGTGATCAATCCATGCCAGCAATTTAGTTCCTTTTTAGGTCTCGCCTAGCGTTGCAGCGCATGCGCTGTTCGCTGGCGAGAGATATTGTGAATGAGTACTTTCAGAAGGGGGCTTGAAGCCCCGCCCCTCATTTCCATTGGCTGGCGTCACCATTTATGCTAAACGGTGGCCTGCCATTGGAAATGAGGGTTTTTTGTTGACGCCCTTTCGCCTTTTCCTCCGGCCGATCCGGACTGGGTCGTCTGCTTTGCTGCTGTCGCAAAGCAATTTCTTATCTTTATGGGGGCCATCTGTTTTCACTCAGCCCCGTGTTTATTTTTGCATGGCGCTTTCACTTAAAGTGAAAGCGCGATGCAAATATAAACAAGCGGCTGAGTGAAAACAGACGGCGAGCGCTTGTTCCTTCTTCTCGTTATATTCTTCTCGCCGTCCTTCCGTGTCATCTCTCCCACGCCTCCATTCTCTTCCCTCTTACTGTATTCTCATGATTGCCTCCTCCTCCTGAGTTTTACCCCGACCCCCTCGTCTCCCCTTTGCCTTCACCATTTCCTTCACTACCCCCCCACCCTTCTCTCGTCTAGCGCTACCGTCTCCCTCTCTGTGCATCTGCACATCTATTCTCTGTCTCTCTTACTCAACATCCTTCTGCTCTACCCTCCTCTTTTAGCTCCCTTCGCCCGCTCCCCCGGCTGCGCAGCGCACCTGCGCCATTCCTCACTGCGCCAAGCGCCCGGAGGCCCCATGCGGGACATGCTGGCGCATTACAAAGCCCGCAGCCAATGAATCTCTCGGCGCACAGGCGCTCTGTTTACATCTCGGTGCCCTGCTGGCGCGTGAAACGATACACATCGGACCCAGCATGGCAAGAAGGGAAAACCGCCGGCGGAAAAGCGGTTTTCTCGAGTTTTTAAACCCTTCCCAATGTCACTGCAGGGAAAGGCTGAGCCACTGTCGACGAGGCACACATGGAATGGGCAGTGGGGAGTGCGCGCCACCAAAGACGCTGCCTTTCGGAAGAGGGCAGCGCCAGAAGGGTAGAGCCGGCGGATCGCGCCGGGCAGTGTGACTGACGCCTGCCAGACAGTAATAGGGGCATGTCCACCCCTGGAGTCCAGAGAGGACACGCTGGCGAGGGACCGAGACACCGCCAGCCGGGGGTCAGTTTTTAGCGACAAAGAACCGTCTTAAAGCCCTGCGTCCATGGCATTTTGGAACTGGATTCCAACAGACGGGGGTCGGTTCAGCAGAACGTATGAGGGGGCGCTGTAGGAGCAGGTACCATCATCGGAGGCAGTTTGGGAGTAGGCGCGACAGTGGGCTCACGCCTACCTGAGATGGAAGTTTGGTGCAGGGTCGCAAGATGGGGTGGTGAGGGGCATGCACCTCTGAGAAGGGCAGTTTGGGGGAATGTAGGGGAAGTCACATCTAAGAAGACAGGCTGAGCGCAGACACAGTGGGAAGGGTGCCCGGCAACTTCAGGAATGTCCTTTCAGTAACTAAACACCCCCAGGTGGGAACTTTTGCACAGGCACTAACGTAGCTCCAGTCACCGGCTGTTCATTGGGGGGGGGGCGCTAAGGGTGTCTGGCACTTCAATGGGAAAGCTTACCTTTTTGCCAAGGGGTGGAGATGGCCAGGGGTTTTCAAGAGGTTATGGCACCGAGAGGGGGCTGTGGGCTCAGGTCGGGGGCAGCTTAGCAAGTTCAGCTTTGGCACTGGGAGAGAGAGGACAGGTGGGTACAGAATGGCGGGCTGGCACTGGTTAGGGTATAGGTGTGGGGGGGGCAGTATGAGGGGCAGTTTAGCACCTCAGCCGACAGTACGTGTCACAAAATATAGCAGCAAAAAACTTCAAACACAGTTCACGGGATATTCATGTACAAATGCACGGACCCTCACTCCGCGTGCCACGCTCATGTTCATGCTTTAAGACCCTTCATCTGCTCTGAATCCCAATCTGTGACCCCGTTATCTCTGACCTTCGCTCTGCACCAGTGTGCGCCTCCATTCTTCGCCATCCCCAGCTGCCACCTGAGAGCCCGCTGCCTTGGTTATGTCCAAAGTCCCAGTCGTGCCTAGAAGCTATACTCTCTGGGCTCATTCAGTGCCCTGAAGTCCCCGCATTTGTGCATATATATGGAATCAGAGTAATGACGGTGCCTAAAACCCCCATTTCTGGCACTCTGTATGAGACCACGTTCACTGCAATGTCTAGAAAACTGACCTCTGTGCTCTCTAAGATCAGCTACCTTTCAGTGCCTCACGGTACCGGCCTCTATGCGCTTTATGATAACCTTCAGTTCAGTGCCTGAAAGCCTTCACCTCTGTATGCGATATTACCTTGCATGATTTTCACTGCTTTTAACCTTCGAAATCTGTGCGCTCCATAAGATCACATTCTTCGAAGCGCCTTGACAAGCCAGCTTCTGTGAGGTTAGATCACATTAAATCAATTGGATCAAAGCCCCAACGCGCTATATTTAACCATATTAATTTTTGTCGGTAGATGCTCTGTCTCTGTTTGCTATAATCAGGTTACACCAACGACGGTGCCGGGAAGCATCGGCTTCTGTGCGCTTGATTTAATCACTTCTTTTCATCGCTGGATACCCTGCCTCTGCGCGGCGCGGGCTGGGCCGGGCTCTGCTGCAGAGAGAGGCGGGAGGGCTGGGGCTGAGCGCTGGACTGTGGTCAGGTGTGGGTAGGACGGAGGCGACTTGAGGTGTAGAAAGGAGCATAGATCGGAGGCGGGACGGCGTGGATCTGGGACGGATGAGGTGTAGCGTGGACTGGAGAGGACGTGAGGCGCGGGCTGGAGGTGGCGAGGTGCACAGGGCCCGGGGTGGGTTGAGGCGAGGGCTGGGCTGGGGTGATGGACACGCCAGGGACGGACGGAGGTGTGTGCCCGCTCCAGGAGACCGCGAGGTGTGCAGGTACTGCAGCCAGAGACTGGCGGCAGAGATGCAGTGGAGGCAGAGAGGAGGGAGGAGGACATGGGAGGGGGGAGGGAGGAAGGGGAGGGAAAGGGTGGCGGGAGGCGGAGAGGAGACGGAGGACAAGAGCAGCCGTCCGAAGAGGCAGAGCACCTAATGTCAGCGCCTCACCCACTCTGTGCTATTCTCCTTCTGTCTCCCTCACCTCATTCACCCATTCATCCTCCTGTCTCCTTCAGCTGCCTGCTCTTTAGTATCCCCATGTCACCTCTGTGTCTTCTCTCTCTCTAAACCCCTGCTCCCCTTCCCTACATTCCTATGACATGGGTGTGTCTCTTCTCTCTCCCCCTAGACCCTGCCTCCCTTTAAGCTGTCTATGTTGTCTCATTCTTCCTTGTGCACTCGCACCTGCTTCTTTGCCTGTGCTTTCTCTCTCATGCACTCACTCCCTCACTTCTCTCTTCCTCCTCTTTAATCTCGCTCGCATCCTCCTTGTGTCTCTTCTCGACACCCAGCACTCACTCACTGACTCTCCTCTGCCATCCTGTCTCTCTCGCTTTCTCTCATTCTCATCTGTTCGTGCATTTTCCTTCTCTTGCTCCAAGACCCAGAGCCACCCCCTTTGTAGCTTCTACCTGTGCTCCAGATGTCTCTCCTTCGTCTCTCTAATTCCTCCCTCCTCCTTCCTCTTTTCCTATTTGGCCGGGCCTCTTTTCCTCTCGTGCATCAAAACACCCTCCTCTCTGCGCCCTTCTCTATCCCAGCCCTTCTGTCTCCCCTGCATACCGATACTTCTCCTGTCCTCCCCCTTGTCCTCCTGTGCCTGGCCCCGCTTCTATCCCCTTCCATCGTCCCTCTTTTAGTTGTCTCGTGAGGCACTAAAACCCCTGCCATGCTCCCTGCACAGCTCTGGAGCGCCCGCGTGGCTCTGGAGAACACGCGCCGCTGGTCCAAGCTCATCTCCTGTGACGTCACTGTAGGTTTTGATTCCCCCTCAGTGAGCAGGACATTCGTGTGTGCCCCTTAAAGACCCTCTACGTTAATTGGCTTCAGACCCCACCGCATGGCTTTTGGGGCTGGGGGACACCCAAAGTGCCCCCCCCCTCTTTGAGAGAGTACCTGTTGTCCTTGTTGGCCATACTTTGTGGGACCGGAGATGATGTCACTGAAGCTTCTAGTGAAGTGCAGCTCTTTACCCGTCTCATTCACTGCGCACCAGCCTTCCCTGGTTAAAAGGTTCTGCCAGCTTACCACCACCATAACCTTTCACCTCCATGTGTGTCAGAGGCGTACCTGTACTGTGTGTGTGGCGGCGGACAAGGGTGGGGCCTGTACGCATGCCTGTCTAGGTGCAGCAGGAAATTTATTTTGGCTTCCCTGCTTTTGAAGGGCAGCAGGAGACAGTAGAAGACCTTGGGTCTTTTTGTTGTGCTCAGGTCCTTTGTTAACCTGGGAGCCTGCACTCGAATATTTTTTCCTTGTCTTCGGTTCCTACTGTAGAGGGTCACAATGTCCTGAGGGTGGGGGTGTCACATTTCTCCTTTTGTGCCTACCTACTGTCCCCTCTGCTGCAGGCGCTCCTGGCTCCACCATTTTAACTCACTCCTCTTTGTCACAGAGGATTTGGCCTCTCCACCCTAGTCTACTTCACATTCACACCTGACCCAGCTGAAACCATCACAAAGAGAGCTCTAGCGAGCCCCCAGCATGGCTGCCATGGTCACGCAGGGGGGGAATGTTTTGATTGGAAGAGTCCCCCTCATTGTTGACCAGGCGCTCAATGCCCATTGGGCTCATAGGGCTTCAGCCCCCCCTTCCTCCGTGGGTGGCAGCCCGGGCTGAGACAGCTTCCCGGGCACACACACAGCCACACCTGAGTACTTCACAGGTCTTTAGAAGACCATTTACTTGTTAATGAGGCTTTGTTGTTTTTTCACCCCTTCTTAGAGCCCCTGCATCTCCACTCTGACTATTGCTGGTAGAATTACCCCCCCCCCCCCGAAATTTGCCTCTAGTTGCGCCTCTGTTGTTGACCTTATGCGCCACAGCTGATTGGTCGGCTCCATGCCCAGTGTAGTGCTCCAGATATTCTCACTGACCAGAGAGGAGCTCCACGCCTGTGTCATTGTGAAGACTGCTGCCTTCCAGGGCTAGGATCTGCGGATTGCTGGTTTCCTACCAGACTAAGTCTGGATCAAGATCCCTCTAGAAGTGCCTCTGTCCTGTCGTGAGGGAAGGCGAGCCCTTCCTGCTGTGGATAGGGGTGCAAAGTGAGCCTGTGGAGCAGAGCTTGCCTAGAAGAGGAGAGTAACAGCCCAGTTCTTGCAAGGCCTTGTAGGAGCACCCTGAGGTCTGCGCTGCTCCAGAGCATGGGACCGTTTGATGCAGTGCAAGGAGAAGAACTGGTTCTACTCATGCGTCAACAGATGCAGAGTTTTGGGTTGAACCCCTTTGTCACTCATTGTGCCAGTGTGCTCCTAAATGCCCGCCTAAACCCTCAGGTGTGCACCGGTTTCATCTTCTGGTCTGGAGATTACTGAATAGGTACTATGGCAAGGCTGTGTCAAGTTAAAGCGTGGCATGCCGCAAATGCTACAAAATTACATAAATAGAAAAGAAAGACGGGCAGTCGCCATATTGCATGGCTAAATACTTATAAGGCCCTAAAAGCGAGACCGATTGCATTGCAATGCAATAGGTCTCGCATTTGCGAGACTTTGAGCTACTGGCATTGTAAATGACAAACCTTTATCTATGTGTTGGTTTTGAAAACATATAAATAAAAGGCATTGTCATTTACAATGCCAATAGCTTAAAATTTCGCAAATGGGAGACCTACTGCATTGCAAATGCTTGTTATTTTTCACATGATTTACTTCATATTGTATTCTCTAAGAGTGTTTGATATTTACAGGATGTTGTATTTATGTATTTTTTATGTAGCATTTTGCTCTTGTATATTGCATACTTTGAACTAAATCGCCTCCTGGTGTTTATAATGATCCATGATTGAGAGCTCTGGAGTCGAGGCTGAAGGCAGTGAGAGTTTCTTACACTGCTGTCAGTGGGGTTTAAAGGTGTTTAAAATACATGGTCATCCAATCCTTGGCCTCTCTGCAGAGCTCACAGCGTATTGATGACGTATTCCAGTTGCAGTTGTGAATTCTGTGCAGGATTATGTGTGTGAAAGAGGAACACAGTTGTCAAGATTTTGACAAGGCTAAGGTAAAGGAAAATGCAGTGCTTACGGGTGAGTGGGTGCATTATGTTTTTGGGGGTGTTGAAGGAAGGGGATGTGAGGAAGTTCATGCAGGAGAGAGTGAAAAAAGGGTGCTGAAGAGGAAAGAGATGAGGTGTAATATATGCGGGTGAAGGAGGTGAGTTACGGTATCGTCAGGAGAAAATGCTAATGTAGAGCTGCACTCACAAATTAAGGTCTGCACTCACAAACAAAATAATTACTAGTTACTGGCTTCAAATAACACTTATAAGAGAAAAGTCGCTGAGTGGGTAGGTGTCAGAAGAGCTGGAGACTCCTTGAGCAATGGGTAGCCCACCAATCGATAACTCTGAAAGACTACTGTCACATAATAAAAACTTTGCATGACCCTCCTCTGGTCTGCAGGGCAAACCTCTGAGCCTTTTGGAAAGTCACCGCCAGCTACCAAATAAGTTGCAATGCCATACTAATGGCAGATTTATACTATAAAAATGCAAATAACATTAAGCACATAAAACCATTATTTTAACTACATTTTTCACTGTAGTATTAGAATTTTTATTTTTATTTTCAGAGCTAGACGTTATCAAAACATTATTGATTGCTGCCAACTCTCTTGCAGCAGAGTAGCTGAAGCATGGGCAAATGATGTAGATTGCCAGGATCACACAGTCAGATGTCCATGTGATGAGGACGCTGGGGTTTAGTTAGAGTTTGGCGGGCTGTAGTACATTTCACCATGCAGCAGAGGAATGTCCTCTGCTGCCCCGACAAACTGCATCCATCTATATTTAGAGATCTCTGCCTGCTTGGTGGCTCCTGTGAAGGCACTGGAGCTTTGCTGTGTGGACGCCGTGTTCAGTGCACCCGCAGTGCAAGGATTTGGTTTTAAATATCAAACTCACAAAGCAGGATTTTACTTTTGTAAAATGAAAAACCAAAGCCCCTGACATGCTGTGAGGTTTTTGCCAGCGTGTGGGGGTTACATTCTGAGATTTCCTGTTCAGAACTTCCAGGCTTTTCCTGGGGGGTAAAAAATGATATCTGAATGTCCACCCTGTAGGTGGACGATCTTTGGTACTGAGACTGACTGCCTGATGTCTATGTGGTCGTACGTCTAATATTTCCACTAGCGGAGGTTCTGCTGGTGGAAAGACAATGGTTCTCGCGACTCTAAATTTAGTAGGTGAACCAAGTGTTTGGAGGAAAGGGTACTCCACCAGTGACGGCCGGTGCAGGTAAGAGCGGTGAGGCGGTGGGGAGTTGACAGTCGACGACGAGGGAAGATAACATTTAAAAAAAAAGAAAACCACTTACCTTGCGCTCTCCGCATCGCCGACTCGGCGATGCGGCGAGCGCAAGGTAAGTGTTTTCTTTTTTTAAATGTTATTTTCCCTCGTTGTCTGTTGACTCCCCCGCCCAACTGCCCTACCACTCTTACCTGCGCCAGCCGTCACTGTACTCCACTACATCTGTGGCAGGTAGAGGAGTACTCTGTCTGGCAAACTCTAAATAAACCCTTTTGTTTCTTTCATCCATGACAGACTGTGCTTTAGCCAGCATGCCATAGTATTTACCAAAGTATTTACAACTTTAAATAAAATTATATTAAAATTATATTAAAATCAAGTTAACATTTGTGGAAAATGCTTGGAATGATGCCAGTGCCCAGTTTCCAAGAGTTCCCAAATTTCCCAGGTCCATGCATGAATAGTTAATCCAGTCCATGATTTCCTCTTTGCATTCTGGGAAACACAGTCCTGTTTATCTAGTTAGAAATTGAGGAGTACAAGTACTACAATGCAAAAGGAAACCCGGTCTGTATCAGCTGGTTACGCATGCACCAGGCAAACATGAGCGCTCTCCTCACTGGCACTTTCTTAGGCATTCAGCTCTTCGGGCTCTGTTTAGTGTGTGTATAGTAGCACGGATTCATAGGGATCCCCAGCTGAGAGCGCTTGTCGTTCTTACTATTGTGGGCCAGCGACTGACTGGAAGCTGCTGCCAAGCAGCATTAGCAGGCCGCGGATAACACGCGAGTCTTTCCCATCCCAAATTGCTCTTGAAGTGCTCCTCTGCTGCCAACAATCCATTCTTATGACTCTATCTCCTTTTCCCCTTTGGCCCAGTGAGGAAATCTACAGCCCTGCTGTTATTAATAGGCAGACACATACGCCTGGCCACACATTACTCGTCCATGTGGCAAGGCTCGGTCAAACCCCTGCAGTCGCCTTAAAGTGACGAATCACAGGGGTCATTCGTTTTTTTCTTGTATCAGAGTGGCGACGACGCTAGATGTTTACCTTCAACATTCGACTGACATTCTGCGTTTAGGACTTTTGAGAATCCTTCCCTCCTGCTGGGAAGAAAGCGTCTCCCTCTGCCCCGACCAGCAGGCAGAGGGCGCGTTATGAGATCATGTCTAATTGGCTTCCATTTACAGAATCAATACACTCTTGGAGGACGCCAGCCAGCCTTCCTGCCTGCTAGGGATGGGTTTCATTCATTGCTACCTGTGGCCATTATCACAGGAAGACACAAGAGCCGGGGGTGAAGTCATATCTGGTGACGTCATGCCATGTGCTGGAACAAGGGCCAAGGACTGGAGGGCGGCAGCCTGCTGGACTCAGCCTTTATTTAGTACATTTGGATTTACCACAGAAAATGAGTTTAGATATTTTTGTTTCTGGTTTGAATAAGAGCAATAAATAGATGTCAGATAAAGTATGGGTGTGCAGTTTTATAAATAGATGTCATGTAACGTAGGGGTGTGAGAAGTTCTTATTCTGTGTGCTTAGTGTTGTGGAGTCTCTGATTAATGCCTACTCGCAGTTTACAAAGTTTCCTGTTTTTTTCTACACTTACAAACTTGTGCAGATTTTCTCTCTGTCCCATTAGAAGGTGCCCGTATCTCGCAAACATTTTATGTGCCAGTGCATACCTGACATACTTTTATTTTTAAATGCCCTGAAGCTGTGTCTCAGTAGTAACCCACAAGCATTTTGTATGTGAGGGCATACCTTTATTAGGTTTTTTGATGTGAGCACTCTTAAACTGTTCTGCGGGTAACTCATGAGCATTTTGCAAGTGAATACATAGCTTGTTTTGCTTTTCCTCGTGCATATCACAACCCGAAAGACTCCCTAAAAGTCTTGATTTTCAGAAAAAAAGACCAACGTGTACATTTTTCATAGTTTTTGTGAGAAATAATCCAAGCTTTAGAGAAAGAAAAACGTTGCTACTTCGCATACCTCTGATTCAAAGCAGGAATCTTGTAAGCCCAAAGGTTTTTATTCGTTCTTATTGGTGAGAATACTTACAATGCTAATCAGAGGTGAGAAATGGACATTATTGGAAGCTGGTGTCTTCTGAGTATGAATAGGTCATTCATAGTTTAAGTACCAGCACGAGCTCATCCTTATTTCTTTATTACTGTAATTAAGGATGCTTTATTGTGAGCATTGTTGTTCTGTCAACAGCATTTTGATTAAAATGGTAAATATGGTCCCAATTTTGATGTGTTTCGGTGAAGTAGCCATATTCCTACCCAGGCAATGGAACCAAGCCTCCATTTCAAGTCATCAAGTCAAGCGAATAAGAGTCTCTTCTGCCTCTACATCAGGCTGCCCAAAAATCCAAAGGTCCCTAAGTGAAAACACATCACCACTGTCGAAGGAGGTACCCCAGGAAGCAAGATGATTATTGCAATTCACTGCTAATTCACAATACCTTGGTTTGCCCAAAGGATGTATGAGAAGTTTCCAGAACGCTTCAGCCAGAGTATGTTGAGCATGTCCAAACACATGCCCTCTCAGATGTTCATGGAGGTGAAGCTACTTCACGTTTTTGAGGCCCTCGCCATGCTGCAAATCTTCCTTGCCCATCAAGAGCCAAAAATTAATGAGTACAAACAATTGCATTTCCCTTTGGGCAAAAGTCCTGGACCAAATTGCCCTCTGATCCTATCTAGTGCTTAGTGTGCGCCAGTGGTTTCATGTAGTGGGCATCAGCAAGAGTTATAGACTTTGTCAATGCTTGTTGTCCTGGCATAGGTCGTATGCAAGGGCAGATATCTCAGAATGTTTTTTCCAAAGTATAAAAAAACGTGTGCCAAGATGGCCCTGTATGAGCAGGCATGCGCACACTTTGGTGGCCCTCTTGGACTGTTTTTATCGGAGTATATAACAACAAGCATTCCGAGATGATAGCCGCATGCACACACTCACACAGCAGCCATCCTGAAGTTTTTTTATGCATTATTCTGAATTTACTGTTTCAGAATGATGATTGCCTATTTTAGAGGAGTAAATTAATAAAAGAAAGTAGGCGCTGGAATCAGCGCTTAATTTGAGCCGGTTGTTGCAGGTGGGGCCCTCCAGCACTCATTTTTAGGGACCAACACTTAACTTTTCCTCATCAGATTTCGACCCAGAGTAAGAAAGAAGCAAACACACAAGGAGGGAAGGCAGAGGAAGCACAGGCGTAGCTAGGCCTTAGGCCGCCCGTGGCGGCCCCTGCGTTTGCCACCCACGGCAGCCTGATCGAAGAGGGGGGGTGCTGGCTATTAATGCGGCCGCGTCGGCTGCAGGTAAGAGCGGAGGGGTTGTTGTGGGGGAGCTGGCGATTCTTGCAGCCGCATCGGCTGCAGGTAAGAGCAGGGGGAGGGTGGGCCGGCCACCGCCCCCGAAACTCGTGCCGCCTGGGGTGGTCTGCCGCCACCCCCCCCCCTAGCTACGCCACTGAGAGGAAGAGAACGAAAGAATGACAAAGGAAGATAGCAGTTATGGAAATGAACTAGGAAGAGTGAAATAAAAGGGGAGTGAGTGTATGGTGGTGGAATAAAGAGGCATGGGGTCCTATTCAGCAATACAGACATTCGTCAGCGCTAGCTGGGGTCTTCTAAGAACAACTTTAGGCATCAGCACGTATTATTTTACAAATTACTCACTGGCTGGGATGCCAGCAAAAAGATAGAATTGAGGGGCACTAGAAAAAAGGAAAAAAAGAATAGATAAATGTATAAAAAATAAAGCTGGCATGGCTGCCATGGTCAGGGAAGAGAATGAGGAAAGCAATGAACTCCAACAGAGTGGTGGAATAAAAAATAAAAACAAGCATTGGCAAAACCAAAAGGTCATCTTTAATGTGTTGATTTGGGTAAACATTCACAAATGCTATTATTTGCTTCACATGTACAAAGGCTGTTTATCACATTAAAACCTGCCATATTGCCTTTGCCAATGCTGTAAAAAGTAACAAAAAAGAATTGGTTTCTGTATAGAGTGCTTATAGGAATTAAAAAATAAAAGTGGATAATACCATGATCATTGGCTGTTCTTTTTAGATGTAAAATAGTCCACCATGCATTGCACCACTTCCAGGAAGCCCATATCACACACCAAATAACCAGTAACATGAAGTGAGAGAGTAATTCTCCTCTAGGTGGTGTCAAAGTCCACTCAATGTATTGGTTAAAGAATTGGTAACAATATGTCTTGCAGACAGTTGTGTTGTCTGACCAGGTCTTAAAAATTGTCCCTTCATGTCAGCAGTGGAAGGATGGAGTAATCTGCCCAGAAACAATGTAAAGAAAACTACTCTCCAAAGGCAGGACAAACACAAGACTAGTATGGAAAGCCCTTGATTATTGAGCAGGAAAGTGAGATAGACAAGAAAGCCATCCACTCATAAGGGAGGGGCAGATCCAAAGCCACTCTTTTTATTGCATTGTAAACAACAGGCTTTCAACAATAAATAGCAAAAGCTGTCTGTAGGCAAGACCCAAAAACATTGGTAAAGGAAGAAAGCAGGGAAGAACATGAACTTGTAATAGTGAAATAAAGAGACAGGAAGTGAATAGTGGCTGAGGAAATAGCCATGAACTGCAATGAAAACTAGTCAGATTTAGTATCAGTATCCTCAGCATATGGTAGAGCCGGCAAAACTTTCAGCCTCTGCATTCTTTTATTTTTAAATATTAAGCACTGAACATACCCCTCCGAGATTCTTACATCCCAAATACACCAACCTCTTCCTTTTCCTTAATTGCTAATCTCATTAAAGGAGGTATTAAATTGCCATTGCATTTGCATTTTTAAATCAGTTACATCATTGCCTGGTTACGAAAACTGAATATGGGATAGGAAAGGGGGCTTTGGGCACACAGGTTGATACATTAATATCATTAATGTCAACATTAACAGCCTAATAGAATTTTCCATAGTTAATAGCTAACGTGTCTATGGAGAATAGCTATATTTTCCAACTAATGGGTCGGCTTAGGAACTGGAGAAAAGGTTGTTATGTCTTGTTCGAAGCAAGCGGCCACAGGTGATTTCCTTGTGGTAGTAAGGCAAATACCATTGAACGTTCTACTGCATCATCAAGGAACCAACAGATCTTGATTGTATTTAGGAAAGTCCTGAAAATACAATTATTTAATTGCAACTGCCATCCAAATAAACAGAACAACAACCCATGCAGCAAAAATCCACACACAGTATGTGGAACTCAACTTTCCACCTCATTGCAGAAAGGAGTAGACATTTGCACAGAAAGAAAACGAGAAAGAGAGAGAGAGAACTGGGTACAATTTCTGTATTTTTGAAGTATCAGTGCATGGATGGATTTTTACTTTGCAAAGCTCACCAAAGCAAATTCACTTTTGACAATTCTATTTTGTGTTCTTACTGTGTATATTTGTATCACGTTCATTCACTATCATTTTCCGTGGAAATTTTTGGGTGCTTTCCTGCCACTTTGTGGCACTGAAGACCTTTTTCCTTCATCTCGGTTAAAGAAACTGCAGACTTGATTAAGAGTTTGGCTGACTTGTACTGCTTCGTAAGGGTGATGAATAGCCTGTAAACCGTATTATAGGTTCCATAGGATATAACATACTTGTTTAAGGCAGATGGGATAACCGTCACGTTTGTGGTGGAGTAACCCCTGAGCAGGGCCGGACTAGGAACACTAAGCAGCCCTGGAAGATTTCTCAGACAAGCCCCCGGGGAGGGGGCTGCAAGTGTGAAGAACTGCTGATTTTGTTACTGGGGGACGATATTGCAGAACTGCTGCAAAACCGGACCCCTGTAAAAACAAAACGGCTCCCACCATCTCAACACCGGCCCCCGCCCTTCCGGGGAAACACCCGATGCCCGGTACCGCCAATTCGGCCCTGCCCCTGAGCAAAACTCTAAATCAGGCCCTGTGCGTGAAGAGTCCGACATATGAAGTCAACCTTCTGCTTGTAAAGGGTGCTGGGTCAATGCCTTGGTTTGCATATTAAAGGAATTTAAATTCAAACAGAATCTTTACTGACTTAACAGTAACATCCATTCCATGGTACAGAGACTATACATAGGCTCCAGTTTCGCTCTTGCTTCCTGACTACTTTTGTTTGATTTTGACTGTCCTTGACCACCTGGGATCATTTTGAGGTTGTTGGACCATTTGTGGTAATATCTTCATTTCAGTAATTTTTCTGTGTTTCCATTTTTTTTTCACATCTAGGTCCTCACTACGAGTTCCCCCGCTAATCCTTATAGGGCCGACAACTGTTGTCACTGGCCCCCCAGGGATTAGAGGTTCTGGTGTTGTCACAAGCAGTGGCGGCTCACAGAGGGAGTGCTGTGGGGCGGTAGGCGATGTGGGGAGGGTCAGGGTGGGGGGGTAGTGGAGTCGGACATATGACGGCCAGGAGTAAAGTATGTAAATAAATAAATAAAACTATTTACCTTGCGCTCGCTGCATCGCCGAGTTGGTGATGCAGTGAGCGCAAGGTAAATAGTTTTATTTATTTATTTACTTACTTAACTCCTGGCCGTCGTATGTCCGACTCCACTACTCCCCCACCCTGCCCCTCCCCCACCCCACCGCCCCGCAGCACTCCCTCTGCGAGCCGCCACTGGTCACAAGTACATTTCAGCTGCTAAGAGTAGTAGAAATCACCGTCTGGGGTAAAATGTGCAGGAATCGCCACTAAAACACACAGTCGTGCTTCCCAAAAACTTGAAATGCCTGTTATTTCCCCCATACAAGAATTCCCAGGAATCATGGTAACAGTAACACTGAGGGCAGGGAAATACTGGGTATTGTTCTGGGTCCCCAGTGACGAGGACCTTAATGGTGCTCACACTAGCTTTTTGCTGGCTCTAACAGGCACAGATTTCCAGTGAGGTGACATGTTATTACTACATTTTCTGGTGTGATAATATCAATGTTTACGTTAAATGCAAAGATATCCACTGTTAGCATGACTATTTACACCAGGGATTTTCTAACTTGGGGTCTTGTTATCACCAAACCCCATATCAACTCTTTTACGCGGAGTAAACCTCCATGTGGCAGAGCAAGCCACACAGCAACCTCTTGTTCCCTCTCCCGTTCGTGGCTGAGGAGAGACATGGGGGCATATTTACAAGCCCCTAGCACCACCGGAGCATCACTTTTTTTGACGCTCCGGTGCCGCTGTGTGCTGGCCCATATTTACAAGGCCATGCGAAGCCACTTTGCATGGCTTTACACAGCCTTGTAAATATGGCCCTTTTACACGCAGTACTCTGAGTCAAAGGGGCATGTCATGGGTGTTGCTGTGGGTGTTCCCACGCAACACCCATGGCTTTTTGACACTGCACCAGATTTACAAGGATGCGTAAATCTGAGGCAGCACAAAAGACTTACGCCTTTCCAGGGGAGGCATTAAAGCGGCACAACTTTTATTTCTCCCCTTTCTCTTTCTATGCATTCTGCAGCACACATTGAAGGCGCAAAATGCCATTTTTGTTTGCATTTGTGCAGGAAGGTGTCCCTTCCTGCACAAACAAAATTATCCCCCTTGCACCATGGTACAAGGGGGCCTGCATTGGCACATGGCTGCCGGTTGTGCAGCAGTGCAGGGGAGAGCACAGGGATGCACCATATTCTTGGAAATATGGCACATCCCTGCGTTTTTGATCTGACGCAGCTCAGCGTAGCAAAATAGCCTGCGGTGCTCTACCATTTCATTGTAAATATGCTCCATGGTTTCTACACGGTTCACATTCCTGGGCCCTGCCGGGATTCGTCAACAGCCGCCAGTACAAAGTGGGTGTTCACTGTCCCTGGAAGCTGCCACTTGAGCTGCTGTCTGGCAGTAAATGAAGTGCAACTGCAACATGCCACACGCAAGGCCGCGACAGGGCTGTCTTCAAAAACCGCACAGCTCTTAGCTTTTAACAGCATTACATTCATAGTTGGAGGAATACTTCTCTTTGAAGCACAAAAGGGAACAATTCTTATGTCCCTGATTACAGAGTTTGCCTGGAGGGGTAAGTGCTATTTATCACATCCTATATAATCCAATGCCATGGATTCAGAATTTTTGGAAAGCAATAAAATGCATCTATTCTGAATGTTTGTTGAATAGTCATTGGATTTTAGTGCTTACCACTCCAAAATCTGTAGGTCACTGTAAATAGCATATTTCCTTCGAGGGTTAATTTCTGGCAGGTTTGACCTGCGGAAGGTTAATGAAGGATGCAAACCTTACCACACTCAGGGCCTGATTCACAAAGGACAATTTACACTTTTGTGTAAGTTTACCATTATTTGCTATTCACAAAGGGATTTACGAGTAGTACCTTTACGAGTGCGGAGTCTCCGCACTTAAAAGACCTGTCTTTTTACGTGCGGAGGCTCCGCACTCTTAAAGATACTACTTGTAAATCCCTTTGTGAATAGCAAATAATGGTAAACGTAAGTTTACCTTTGTGAATCAGGCCACCAGTAACTACTGGATGAGGTAAATTATGCACACTTTGGCATTCCAGCCCAAACTGGGTTTACACAGGTAGATATAACTTCAGCTCATTCAGTAAAGAGTAGAACACATTTATTTGCATTTTTGCTTCAGAAGTGACAGGTTTACTCACAGTGTTAAAGCTACCACTAAGTCACGGCAAACAAATTTGCTTCTTAGGCACTAGACACCAAATCTTCTTCACATCCTAGGAAAACACAGCGAGCCCGAAAGCAGATGCTGTGTGTCAGTTGAGGAAGCACGTGAGGACTGTATTCCCCATGGAGGTCTGCACTGAGGCAACCTGCCTGTCATTCATAGAGACTGAACCCTCTCCTCCACCTCTTTAGGATAGAACCTAGACTAGATTCAGGTCACAGAGACTTGCTGCACAACTGCCTCATTAATTTATTCATTCATTTCCTTCATGTTTTCAAAAGGCTGGGCATGGGAATGGTTGATTCCAATCCCACTACTCCTTTTCATGGAAGTGGCATTTCTAGAGAACAATACATTCTGACAGTGGCGGCTAGCACATGTAAGCGCGGTGAGGCGGACAGGGCGCGGCGAGGCGGACAGGGCGCGGCAGGGGGGGAAGCTGACAGACGACGCAATAGGTATTATTTATTTATTTAATTATACCTATTCTGTCGTCTGTCGACTTACCCCCCTCTCACCCCGCCTGCCCCCCTCCCTTTCCCACCACCACACCTCATTTACCTGTGCCGGCTGCCGCTGCATTCAGGCCCAGATTTATTAATATTTTGTGTAGTGGTTGTTCCTCTTTTTTGGTGCAGCCATGATGGAAAATGCTAGCTGATATTTACAAAGCCAAGCAAGAAGAGATTTGCGTCGCCTTGCATGGCATTGTAAAAAGCTGCATTGTGTTACACTGTGTTGGGTGGAGCATGGCGGTTCAAATACATCCACCCATGTATTTTGACACAAACCCAGATTTACTAAAGGCCTGGGTTTGCACCAAAATAGTGCACCTACCCGAGAGAGGCATAACGAGGAGAAATAGCTTCATCTCTCCTCGTTACTTTCTCTTTCCATATGTGCTGCATCCTGCAGCACACATAGAAAGAGGAGCATAGAAAGAGGCATATACCTCTGAGGAATGTTTTTGTGCACAAAATAATCCTGACCACAATGCAGGCACCCTTGCAATAGGACGTTGGTGCTAGGCAGCGATAAGTGCACGAGCGCAAGGAGAGAACTGAACAGCACCATCTCTTTGTAAATATGGCGGCGCTCAGCTCTCTCCCGTTTAAGAAATAGAGTGCAGGTACGTTCCTTGCTGCGTTGCATTGTGTGAACTTTTAGTAAATCTACCTCTCAATTTTGTTGGACAGCAGACATCCTATCTTTGTTTGGGGAAACTTGCAAGGCTTAGGGGGATATTCACAAGAACGTGCGCTAAACAGCTCCAAAAAATCTTAACGCAACTTTACACATCGCAGTCTATCGCGGAAAAATAACCCTGTGTTAAAGTGGAATTCACAACACGGCGGTACCATGCGATAGTCTCCCGAAAACGCGGACAATATCCGCGATACAACAACCGCGACGGTGATAAAAACCCAAACCTCAACGCAAAAAAAATGCGATGGGCCAAACCGCAATGAGGAAATCAGCAATAAGCAGCGCCAGGCCTGCCATACACACACGGCAGGCGGGAAAATCACTACAAAAGTAGAAAAAACACACAAACACAAAATGACCAACACCGAAGCACCATGGAGGCAGCCGGAGCAGGCGCAGAGGACGAACGGAACCCCACAGCACCCCGGACGACCAGCCTGGGACCTCGGGGACAGGGAAGGGCAAGGACAAGAAGAAGAGGAAGACGAAGTTCAGTCCGCAGGAGAATAGGATCCTGGTTACGGAGGTGATAGAACACCATCAAAAACTGTTCGTCGCCTCCAATGTGTGATTGGGCACCAAAAATGGAATATGGCGGTCCATCGTGGACAAGGTGAATGCCGTCGGAGAGCACAAGAGGTCAATGGACGAGGTCAAGAGGCAATGGATTGACATCAAGTGCAAAACCAAGGAGAAACTCGCAGGCAACCAGAAGGCAGCAATGCAGACTGGAGGTGGGAGCCCAGCGCCACAGCTGGAGCTGGATGACATGGAGGAGCTGGTGTCGACAGTCATCAGTGTGGAGACCGTGGCAGGAGTCGGGGCACCGGACACTGCTCGACATGACACAACACAACAGCAACAGGGTGAGTAACCACCAGGTACTGGGGGGACGGGGGGAGATGGCCACAATGGCACACATGCACAATCAAGCAGAGCACAGTGCACACTCACAATGACTCTGGCTCATGGCCCTGATCTCCAGACTGTCACAATGTACATTGCCATGCTGTCTGAATGTGAACATGTACCATGCGGCTACATACATGTGGACACATTGTAACACAGCATCTCCCCTTCACATTGCAGGGGCACCGTCAACACCTCCTGCAGAGCAGTCCCAGCCACTCTTCACTGATGACGAGGAGGACACCACCAGCATCGACACCCAAGCCCTCCAAGACATCATTGAACTCATCCGCCAATCACCTCCAGGACCAGGGCAGCCCAGCTGCATCGAGGAGACCCCACCCACTCCACAAACCACCCAGCAGGAGGCACCCACAACCCCGGCTGTCTCCCAAGACCCCCCCGAACAACACATGGCCTTCCAACGCCGTGTGTTGGAGGGCCAGAGGGAGATGGCTGAGCAGGTGCGGGTGGGGTTCGACCTCATGGCTACCATACTTGACGCCATCCATGGGTGTCTGAGTCCCATCAGGGACCACCTCCAGTCCCTAACGGACACCCACACGCCGCTCCATGGTCTCCAATGAGCCCTGGCTGACATCGCTGGAGTCATGACTCGGAGACAAGAACACCTGTCCGCTCAGAGTGGCTCCAGCGATCTCAGCCGTGAGCTGGCACACATGCGGAGGCTCATGGAGGACATGGTGCGGATGGAGGCGGAAAGGATGGCAGCCATCGCTGCACATCAGCAAACTGTAGCTGGGATCTACCATGCCCTGCATGTCCTCATCATAGCATTGCTGCCACAAGGCGTGGCGCAGATGAATGCTGCTGCTCCTACACCATCCACATCTCCGCCCCCTGGTGTGTCAGTGCCTCACAGTGCGGCAGGCATTTCCACTCCGGCACCTGATGTGTCACTGCCACACAGTGCGGCCGACAATCCACCTCCGGCCCCTGATGTGTCCGTGGCACACAGTGCCGCAGCCGTAACTGCACCACCCACAGGTGGGGCAGAGCACTCATCCGAGGACGTGGATGGGCATGAGATCAGAAGGAGGCACTAGCATTCATGTCCGCCACCTGGCCTGTTGCTGCTTGGTGCCGCACATGGCCCCATGACCTTCCACTGACCCCCGATACACTCTGCTGCACTCACCTTGGACCGCAACATGGACTGCCATATCCTGTTTGGTGACCAATGACACGGCAACCAGACTGCGGACTGTACCCTTCCTCTTCCGCTGTACTTGTCATTCCCCGATGGACTCTGGCTGGCCCTCCACGGGCCCATATTGTGAAGTGGGTTTGGCATGGCCCTGTACTGCTCCAGCTGCAGAACTCCACTGGATGTGCATTAAACATTCAGAAACGCACTGCTGTGTCATGTCTTTCATCATTCATGTATGAATGTGTGGATGAATGTAGGGTCAGTGATTCCCCCTAACGCCAATGATGCTCATCTAGTGGGAATCCAGTCACAGTGTGCTACATTGCCGATTGCGTTCCGGGTGCCGTAGACACTACAACAGGGACACACGCATTAGTCACTTCCTTGTCCGGACATGGACTGAACCACGCCCAGAGCCCCCGAGTCATTGTTGCAAGCCCTGCGCTGGTCCGGCGTACGCCAGGCCAGACCACTCCGCTTACGCTCCGAGGGGGGGCCACATAGCTTCAAGTCGCAGGTTTACACGCTAGTGGTCTGCAGGTCGCTGGTCTAGTTGTCAGCATGTCACGGCCACTCCCTGAGGGCAGGTTTGCACACACACCACACCCATCCGGCACAGGCGTCACAGGCCATGTGACCCCGCCAATATAAGGGGCCGACAACGTCACATTCCCCACTGCCGGTGGTGACTGGATGACGGACGTTCCATGATTCTCAATCATAAAGGGCCCATGAGTTGTTGCGCACAGGGTTAGTGGCACCCGGAGCCATGCGGCCATCACAGGCCTACCACCACGTGGCGCTGACTTGGGTTGCACAGGGTTAGTGGCACCCGAAGCCTTGCGGCCGTCACGGGCCTACCACCACGTGGCGCTGACTGGGGTTGCACAGGGTTAGTGGCACCCGAAGCCTTGCGGCCGTCACGGGCCTACCACCACATGGCGCTGACTGGGGTTGCACAGGGTTAGTGGCACCGAAATTGCTGAATGGGTGTGCGGCCTGCGATGATGACGTGTGCACTGATGTGGTCTCTGCCATTGATGCCTCAGGACTCAGCGTCATGTGTGGGACCTGCTGGGCCGCGGTGCGGGTCCGCATGATGTGGAGCATGCCATGGTGGCGGGACCTGGGCCTGGAGCTTGCACGGGCACGTGGTGTGCCCACTGGAGGACACACCATTGGCGGCAGGTGAGCAGTGGGGCCTGGGTGCGCAAGTGCGGACAGCCAGCGCTAGCCAGCGGGAGGGTGCGGCTGCATGTGTGCGCAGGGACGGACAGGCGTTGTTGCTGTGTGCAGTGAGATGGACTCTGCCATGATTGACTCTAGCCTCGATTACAGATTGCAGACCTGGTGGCTTGCAGTGTATACCGGCATGTGGTTGGAGGCACACCGGTGACAGCAGGTGAACAGTGGTGCCTGGGTGCGCGGGGGCGGCAGTGTCCCTCCTTCTCTCTCTCTCTCTCTCTCCCTTCCTTTCCTTCTCTCTCTCTCCCTTCCTTTCCTTCTCTCTCTCTCCCTTCCTTTCCTTCTCTCTCTCTCTCCCTTCCTTTCCTTCTCTCTCTCTCTCTCCCTTCCTTTCCTTTTCTCTCTCTCTCTCTCTCCCTTCCTTTCCTTCTCTCTCTCTCTCTCTCTCTCTCTCTCCCTTCCTTTCCTTCTCTCTCTCTCTCTCTCTCTCTCTCCCTTCCTCTCCTTCTCTCTCTCTCTCCCTTTCTTTCTCTCTCTCTTTCTCTGCCTTTATTTCATTCTCTGTTACTCTGTGTCTCGCTCCTTTGATGTGCGCATGACACACGTTCTGATTTTGTGCTTTGTTTTCCAGGCTGTGACATCATGATTGTCCCAGACGGACCCGACAGGAGTCTTCCGCATTGGTGTTTTGTGTTGTATTTCAATAAAGTTTTTGGTTGTTACTTCAATGATGAGTGACTGCTTCTCGTTCTTCTGACCACACGTGTGTTTCTTTTTGTCATTTTGCGACATCATGCGCTTTTTGTGGCTCTTGTGTCGTGCACGGTATGTGTTTGTCCGGGGGGGGCCTGGGAGTGGTGGCGGTGGGTGTTGTGGCCCTCTTGGGTCTCCGAGCTGCATGATCATTGTCTCCATGGCATCTGTGGGTCTTCCGATGTGGCTCTGGGCTGGGCTCCCTTTCGTACTGCAGGTAGTCGTCCTGCTTAACACCAGCAGAAGGCAGGTGTTAAATCCCTGCTGCTACCGAAGCTTATCGCCTGTTTTTGGTTCGCATCGCAGATCTGGCAGTTCGTTGTGAAAGTGGTGTAGTGGTGTTTTCGTGTGTTTTTGCACGGGAACGCCTACTCTGCATCTCATTAGGGTTAGTTGGTGGTGTCACCCGTGGAGGTAAATTTTGCGGCAGTTATCGCGGGAATACTTGCGTTGTCTGCAGTTTGCACCCGCTTGTGAATGGGGCGTTAAATCTATCTCCACTTTTGATGCGTTAAGGTGGAGATAACTCGGCGATGAGTCCTTGTGAATATCCCCCTTAGAGTAATAGAACTTTAGATGCAAAAAGTACATCTTCCAGTCTACTGTTAAAAAGGTTTTTCGTGCTGTATTGGCTCTTTGCATTTAGAATTCCGAAGTTTTAGCGTGCCCCATTTTCTGTATCTGGCCCATGCTTGTGGAATTCTCTTACGCTAGATATTCCTTCTCGCCCAGACCTTCTTCCTAACCTTTTGTTGGGCATTCAAAACATATTTTAAATTAGACTTCAAATTCTAAATTTTCTAATTAATTTTTCTGTTTTTTTATCGATTTTTTTTTTTTTAGATTGTGCTTTTCTTATTGCCTTATTTAAAATTATTGAGGTACTCATGTGGGTTATTTCGTTTTGGTACTGTACCCTGCAAGTCCCGCGCTAAGATTTGCACAATATTTATCTAAATAATAAACAGTTGATAATAAATTTGGGATTACTTATATGCTCACAGTGACCTTCTCATTCACCATAACCCTCTCACATTGGGATTAATCATTAATAGCCAGTGAGATTCCTTTCTTCATAAGACAATAAGACCTATAGGAAGCATTGATGTGGCAATCTGTACATAGCTGTGCAATACATTCACTGTTGCTTCGCCTGGCCCTGCAGAAATGCTCATGTTTCATTGCACCCACGAGTGAGAAATACAAAAATGCACAGTTTTTAGGTCTCGCCTGTGCCAGCGCATGCGCTGCTCTGGCGAGACATTTAGTGAGTGGGCTTTAAAAAGCCGAACACAGCTTTTTGTGTGGCCTAGAGCGTGCGGTTACACGCACAGTTACGAGCAGAGGCGCCATCTGGCTTTCCTCTCTCGTCATGGCTCATTAAGTGCATCGCTCGCGGGCACCCTTACAGCCCACGATCGCGATCACTTTCACTTTGACGGCCGCGCGGCCGCGTCACTTTCACGGCCGCGCGGCCAACGCGTGCTTGTTTTCCTTGTTATATTTCACATGAGTGCTCTCCATTCTCTGCTAACCCTAATCTAGCACTCGCATAGTTCCACACTATGCAGCCCTCGTCGATGGAATGACTCCTTACGCGCACCCTTTTCATATTGGTGTTGTACTTCACATTAGTATACACACTACTGTATGTCACAGAAATAAACATCCTGCGTTTCCCACTTCGGCTGTATATGACATTAGTGCATCGACTTGCTTCTCATACCCATATTGTATTTCACAGAAATGTGCATCCTACGTTTCTTGCTCTGGGTGTATATGACAGTAGTGCACACTGATGCTGCTTGCTACTCGTATCCATGAGTATCTCACATCCCTTGCCCACTCCGTTTCTCTTATCCTGCTTAGTCTGACATTAGGACACTCTTTCCTGTTGTTACCTGCAGTGCATATTAGTGGGTATCATCTGATGCACATTCCATCTCTATCACTGTGTCATACGTCAGCCCAGCACACACTTTACTTCTCTTGGCCAAGGCATACCACATACAAGTGTACATACTGCAGCTGCCACTCCTGGCATTTCCTTTACAAGTGCTTATCCAGAGTCTCTTACCCTGTAGCAGCTCGCAGTAATGTAAACCCTGATTCTCGTACACGTTCTGATTCGCACTCTACTCTACAAATTGTGGCCCCTTTTACCTAAGATGTATATTACACTTGCACACCTTGTGCTGCTGTTACTCCTCGTGTATCACATGAGTACATACCCCATATTTCAGACCATTTAGTAACTCCCATTAGTGAAACGCAGCTTTCTTAACCCCATTTCTTATACCACTGGGTGCACATCATGCTGTTTTTACCTTCAGGAAAGGTAACACAAGGTCATACCCTGTGCCACTAAATTTGTAACAATTGCGCGCACCCTGCCTCTCTTGCACCTTTTGTACCTCAAACTAGTGTATGGAGATTTTATCTTTGAACTACCTCACACTAGTGTTTATGCCGTGCTCCTCTTAAACCAGAGTCTTTCAAATTATTTCGCATCTCACTTCTCAGACTCCTTGTATAGCACTTCCTAGTACACACCTTGATTATTTTACCCTGGTGTATCTCGCACACGTGTGTCACTTTAGTCACACCTCACTTCACTTCAGATTAGTATATCTCACACTAGTGCACCCCTTTTATCGAAAGCATTAGCTATTTCACAGCAGTACAACCTTAATTTACCATTGTTTCTTTACTATTGTTAGTTCACACTAATGTATAGCACCAGCTTCTCTTATTTTGTCGTACCTCACGTTAATACATATCCCGTTTCACTTATGTTCGTAGACGCCCTACTAATGAACACTCAACATCACTTTCTACTGGTGTTTCTCATGCACATCATACACATGTGCACCCTTCTCTTACACCTTATGTATCCCGCATACGTGTATACAGTGCTGTAGCTTGAGTTAGTGCACATCCTATCTCTCATAGCTGAAGTTTGTGCTCAGCGTGCTCAGCGCATCACTTTAGTGCACAGAAATTCTGGGCAGGTATCTGATTTTACATATGATCCCAAAAATTACTAAACTAATTAGCAATTCAAATGGTCTCGCATTTGCGAGAGTTTAAGCTATTGGCATTGTAAATGGCAGTGCCTTTTATTTCGAAACACATAAATAAAAGGCATTTTCATTTACAATGCCTATAGCTCAGACTCTTATAAATGCGAGACCTATTGCATTGCAAATGCTTGTTTTAGATGGGGTGGGACAGAGGAGCCACTTTCATGCATCAATGAACTCTTCAAACAAGTGCTCTGTTACATATATTTTCTTTACCATAGAGTCAGGTATTTTTGAAGCTGAGGCTGCGCATTTTGTAGTCTTGACTTGGAATACCAAAAAGGCACATCAGAAAGTAAGTTGGAAGGAACACTTGTCTCATAAGAGCAGTGATTAGGGTCCCCAGGCCTCCTGTCCTGTGCATGATTGACAAGCAGGGGCGGTTCCTCTGTGAGGACATTGGGGCGTTGACCCACTCTTATTTCGGGCCCCCCCCAAAATAAATGTAATATTAGGCAGTCCTTACAAATATTTTAAGTACTTCAGCCGCGGGCGCCAGTTGCAGCAGATGAACTGAGGGAGATCGAGCACGCTGCGGCCTCAGGCGGGTCCACTCCAAGAGAAGCCATCGCGGTCCTGAGGAAGTGGGGCTTAAAACCGAAACAATGTTGCCATCAGGCACACACCGATACTACTATAGAAGCCAGAGCACCTAAGTGCACATGTCGGGTTGGACGGCTGCCTTTCACAAGCTAGTCCGACATGCGTACTAGGCTTCTCTCATAGCCTCGCCAACGGTGCACAGTACTGAGCCAGGGTGACTCAAATGCAGCCCCCGGTCTCAGTAATGAGCGGTGAGCACTAGCATACATAGAAGAGCGCTGAGCGAAATGTTTGAAAAGTTCAAGGGTAGTTACAATAAAATTATGCATTACTCCAAGTCCTACTCCTGAAACTAGTCTGTGCCGGGGAGCTTGCAGCACCACTAGGGGCCATGTTTTCACTAGGCCTCCTGATTCATGCACTTGTGCACTCAGCATGCACTGGGACTTGGTTTGTGCAACTCAAGTGCCTCGGTGGGGCTTAACCCTGCTTCAGCCTGCCTGAGCTCTGTTGTAATAGAAGGTCTGACTGCTGACAGGTTCAAATCAGTGTCCCGCCTTTTAAAGCACTATGCATTCAGTCTGATTGTATTGGTCACTATTAGTAACAATAATTTTCCTATCTCAGGAGGCAATTCAGTGCCTGGCCTGCTGGCCGCATAGTGTATCGTAAATCATTATATTAAGAAGCACAGTGTTGCTCTTAGCCTGGTGTGCTCTTCAAGCTTTCGATTTCAACCCGTGCGTTGAGCAAAACAGACTTTATTTTGGTGAAACAAATATTTTGGTCTGAAAACGCAACACTTGACGATGAGTCTGGTGTTAGGTCACGGTGTAACACTGGGTAAGCGTGGCATTATATCCTGTTATAATTAATTGGGCCCATGGTCGTGTCGTTGGGCTCAGTACACCGCCCACATTGCAGGTATCTGTGATGCAGTAATATCACTGGCTGAGGCTGAGGGAGTGCAGGGGGAGTGCGGACAACAATGGACAACTTCTTCAGCGTAGTGAGTGAGTGCGGTGTGTCTGTCCACAAAAGAGCAGAGGGGACTTTTCAATGATCTGGACGTGCCCTCCATCAGGTTTTAGTTGCAACATTGAAACAATGCGTCTGGAGTTTTTATTCCTTTGTACATGAACGAAAGGAATGAAGGATGTATAGCCATGGTCACTGGAATTATGTGGCAGACGAAAATCTAAAAGACTAAATTTAGCGGCAAGAGAAGGCAAATTGTAATGCGGCACATTTTGTATTAGTATTACCTAGTTATTTTGGCATTTCCACTAGTGGGGCATAAAAGACGCCTGGGCAAGGGGTGGTGTTCCCTCCCCTTTACCAGTGAGTGTGGCAGCGCCACGCGTGTGAAGTGAGCAGGAAGGAGGTGGCACCTTTTATCTTCTCTTCGAAACGTCCTTTGTGCCACGCCTTTTATCCTCCTTTTTAGGTCTCGCGTACGTTGCAGCACAAAGCGCTGCTCCGCCTCCGCGAGAGATTTTGTAAGAGAGGATTTTCAGAAAAGGGCTTGAAGCCCCGCCCCTCATTTCCATTGGGTAGCGTCAGCGTTTATGGTAAATGCTGGCTTCCCATTGGAAAGGAGGGTTTTTCGTTGCCTCCCTTTGGCTTTTTGGTCCAGCCCGTCCGGACTGGATAGCCTGCTTCACGGCTGTCGTGAAGACTTTTCTTATCTGCTTGTTTATTTAACAAGCAGATAAGAAAAGTCTTCACAACAGCTGTGAAGCAGGCACGGAGCTCAGAGGCGCACGGGGTCACGGGGAGGACAAGGGATTCCGGCAGACTCTGGGTGCTTGCACTTTCTATTTCAGCTTTTTTCTTTTTTTTACTTTAAAGATAAACGCGGTGCCTGCTTCAGAGTCACCGCGCTTTCTGTTTCGTTTATTTTTTTACTGATGTGCGACCTCAGAAGATAACCCTCCCTCTGCCCACCTCCTGCACTAACAGCTCAGCATCAGAGTCTCGGGTGCGAGATGCGTGCCAGCGCCTGCCTTTAAAAAACAAATAACTGGTACTTTCCAACAGGAAATATATCTCAAGTATCTCAGCGCTATTTTAATTTGTATTTCGCCATACCATTTAGCTAGACAGTTTGTTTACATCTGTCCCTCACACTCCTTCCCGCTCCGTCCTGCTCCTGTCCCCCGCACGGAGTTGGACTTCGCCTGGATACATTTGGCGGCCTCGCAGCTGCTGCTTAATAAAACGAGGCCCCCGGGGGCTCTGTTGTGTCTCCAGGCCAGACCTTCGATGGTGACCTCAGAACAGCGGCTGGCCTCTGAACACATCGTTCCATCAGTCACCAGAATGACTCCCTGCTTCACTCAGTCGCGCTGGTGCCAAGTTGTTTGGGGGTGGGGGTAGGAAGTGGGCTGTTGGTGTGGGGCGGCAGGGGGTGAGGAGGAAATGGGGGTGCAAGAAAGGGTCTGTGGGGGTCTTAAAGAGCACCCGGAGCCAAGAGAGATGCTGGCGCTGTTTGTATGACCTTATTACAGATAGTTATGTGCGCCCTTCTAAAGAGTGGTAGGTCGCTCCCCCACCACACAGCTCCGCCTGTGTTGTCTGCCCGCTGCTCCTGTAGGTAAGATCGCCCTCCGCTTGTGGCCCCGGTGCCCGTTTTTGTCTGCTCTCCCCCTGTTTTTCCTTTCTGTGCCCCTCGCTGCCCCACTGTTGTTGTGCCCGTGATTTTGTCTGCTGTCCCCCTGTTTTTCCTTTCTGTGCCCCTCGCTGCCCCACTGTTGTTGTGCCCGTGATTTTGTCTGCTGTCCCCCTGTTTTTCCTTTCTGTACCCCTCGCTGCCCCACTGTTGTTGTGCCCGTGATTTTGCCTGCTCTCCCCCTGTTTTTCCTTTCTGTGCCCCTCGCTGCCCCACTGTTGTTGTGCCCGTGATTTTGTCTGCTGTCCCCCTGTTTTTCCTTTCTGTACCCCTCGCTGCCCCACTGTTGTTGTGCCCGTGATTTTGTCTGCTGTCCCCCTGTTTTTCCTTTCTGTGCCCCTCGCTGCCCCACTGTTGTTGTGCCCGTGATTTTGTCTGCTGTCCCCCTGTTTTTCCTTTCTGTGCCCCCGCTGCCTCTCGCCACTCCCGCCGCTGCGTTCCCTGCGGCCCCGCCCCCTGACTGCCCATTCGCTGCCCCTGCCTCCCGCCTCCCAGCTGCTCCTCCCTCCCACCTCCCCATAAATGGCGGCCGCTGCACGGTGAGGAGAGCGACCCTTGACCTTGCCAGGTAGGTCGCTCCCCCACCACACAGCTCCGCCTGTGTTGTCTGCCCGCTGCTCCTGTAGGTAAGATCGCCCTCCGCTTGTGGCCCCGGTGCCCGTTTTTGTCTGCTCTCCCCTGTTTTTCCTTTCTGTGCCCCTCGCTGCCCCACTGTTGTTGTGCCCGTGATTTTGTCTGCTGTCCCCCTGTTTTTCCTTTCTGTGCCCCTCGCTGCCCCACTGTTGTTGTGCCCGTGATTTTGTCTGCTGTCCCCCTGTTTTTCCTTTCTGTACCCCTCGCTGCCCCACTGTTGTTGTGCCCGTGATTTTGCCTGCTCTCCCCCTGTTTTTCCTTTCTGTGCCCCTCGCTGCCCCACTGTTGTTGTGCCCGTGATTTTGTCTGCTGTCCCCCTGTTTTTCCTTTCTGTGCCCCTCGCTGCCCCACTGTTGTTGTGCCCGTGATTTTGTCTGCTGTCCCCCTGTTTTTCCTTTCTGTGCCCCCGCTGCCTCTCGCCACTCCCGCCGCTGCGTTCCCTGCGGCCCCGCCCCCTGACTGCCCATTCGCTGCCCCTGCCTCCCGCCTCCCAGCTGCTCCTCCCTCCCACCTCCCCATAAATGGCGGCCGCTGCACGGTGAGGAGAGCGACCCTTGACCTTGCCAGGTAGGTCGCTCCCCCACCACACAGCTCCGCCTGTGTTGTCTGCCCGCTGCTCCTGTAGGTAAGATCGCCCTCCGCTTGTGGCCCCGGTGCCCGTTTTTGTCTGCTCTCCCCCTGTTTTTCCTTTCTGTGCCCCTCGCTGCCCCACTGTTGTTGTGCCCGTGATTTTGTCTGCTGTCCCCCTGTTTTTCCTTTCTGTGCCCCTCGCTGCCCCACTGTTGTTGTGCCCGTGATTTTGTCTGCTGTCCCCCTGTTTTTCCTTTCTGTACCCCTCGCTGCCCCACTGTTGTTGTGCCCGTGATTTTGCCTGCTCTCCCCCTGTTTTTCCTTTCTGTGCCCCTCGCTGCCCCACTGTTGTTGTGCCCGTGATTTTGTCTGCTGTCCCCCTGTTTTTCCTTTCTGTGCCCCTCGCTGCCCCACTGTTGTTGTGCCCGTGATTTTGTCTGCTGTCCCCCTGTTTTTCCTTTCTGTGCCCCCGCTGCCTCTCGCCACTCCCGCCGCTGCGTTCCCTGCGGCCCCGCCCCCTGACTGCCCATTCGCTGCCCCTGCCTCCCGCCTCCCAGCTGCTCCTCCCTCCCACCTCCCCATAAATGGTGGCCGCTGCACGGCCGCGCAGCGGACGTGCGCAGCGGGCGCGCCGCTGGCGCGCCGAAGGCGCGCCTAAGGCAAGCCCGTCTGCGCCCGTCCGCGACTGGACCGCGCCCAGCGCCAGAACCCCTGGAACCCACCAACGCAACACTACTCGACGGACCTACGACGCCGCCACACTCACCGCACTCAATGCCGGCCGGAACCCTGCCTGCTACCGAGCCTCACCGAGACGCACCCACGGACCCTTCGCCTGCCAAGCCTGCCGATTCACCTGCCCCCGGACGTGCACCACCTCCGCCAAGTCGAGCAACAGCAGCAACCACCTGAAATGCATCCTGCTGAACACCCGCTCCGTCCACAGGCACGCCGTGGAACTCTGGGACCTGCTCGACGCAACAGCACCGGACATCGCCTTCCTCACCGAGACCTGGATGAACGCCTCCTCAGCGCCCGACATCGCCATAGCCATCCCGGATGGATACAAGATCACCCGGAAGGACCGCGTCAACCAGACGGGAGGAGGCATCGCCATCGTACACAAGAACACCATCCGCATCTCGACTAACTCCGACGAGACCTTCTCCGCCGCCGAACACCTACACTTCCAGATACACACTGACCCCAAGACCACCCTCCGAGGCACCCTCATCTACAGACCCCCGGGACCACGCACACTATTCAGCGAAGACATCGCAGACTTCATCAGCCCGCACGCCATGCCCTCAGCCGACTACATCCTCCTAGGGGACCTCAACTTCCACCTGGAGAACAACAACGACAGAAACACCACCGCCCTGCTGGACAACCTCGCCAACCTCGGACTCAAGCAACTGGTGAACACGCCCACCCACTACGCCGGCCACACGCTTGACCCCGTCTTCTCGTCCAGCAAGCACATCTCCTTCAGCCACGCCACCGGACTCCACTGGACCGACCACAGCTGCGTCCACTTCAGCTTCAGAAAGACTGCGACCCACCACCACCCGCAACAGGCTCCCCGCCGGAGCTGGAGCAAGATCACCGCCGAGCAGCTCACCGCCTCCCTCAGCCAGAACACACCCACCAACACAACGGACCCAAACGAAGCAGCCAGCAACCTCGCCAAGTGGCTGACCGCCTGCGCCGACGACCTCGCACCACTAAAAACCCTCCCAGCAGACCCGGAAGCAAGAAAACCCCTTGGTTCACCAACGAACTCAAGGAATCCAAGAAGAACTGCCGCACTCTCGAGAAAACCTGGCGACTCGACCAGACCACAGACAACAGGACCGCCCTCAAGCACGCCACCCGCAAACACCACCAGCTGATCCGTGCCACCAAGAAGTCGGCACTCAAAGAACGACTGGACAACAACGCCCATGACAGCAAGGAACTTTTCAGCATCGTCAAAGAGTTCTCCAACCCCAGCGCCGGAAACAACGACATCACCCCCTCGCAAGACCTCTGCAACTCACTCTCCGCGTTCTTCCACCGCAAGATCACCGACATACACAACAGCTTCGACGCACAAACAACGCACCCTACCGCCGAACCAACGCCCGCCACCACCACCCTCTGCAACTGGACCCCGATCAGCACCGAAGACACCACCCGCACGATGAACTCCATCCACTCCGGATCACCAACCGACCCCTGCCCACACCACGTCTTCAACAAAGCCGACGCCACCATCGCACCCCATCTCCGGGACATCATCAACTCCTCCTTCCACACCGCCACCTTCCCGGAGAGCTGGAAGCACGCCGAGCTTACCGCCCTCCTGAAGAAACCAACGGCGGACCCCACCGACCTCAAGAACTACCGTCCCATCTCGCTCCTTCCGTTTCCGGCCAAAGTCATCGAGAAGACCGTCAACAGACAGCTTGCCGCCTTCCTCGAGACGAATGGATCCCTCGACCCCTCGCAGTCCGGGTTTCGGGCCAACCACAGCACCGAGACCGCCCTTATCGCAGCCACCGACGACATCAGAACCCTAACCGACAACGGGAAACAGCTGCCCTCATCCTCTTGGACCTCTCTGCGGCGTTCGACACCGTCTGCCACCGCACCCTAGTGAAGCGCCTCAGCAACATCGGAATCCGAGAGAAAGCACTGGAATGGATCATCTCGTTCCTCGCCGGAAGAACCCAGAGAGTCCGCCTCCCCCGTTCAGATCCGAAGCCACCGAAGTCATCTGCGGCGTTCCACAAGGATCCTCACTCAGCCCAACCCTCTTCAACGTCTACATGAGCCCCCTCGCAGCCATCGCACGCCGACACAACCTCAACATCATCTCCTACGCCGACGACACCCAGCTGATCCTCTCCCTCACCAACGACCCCACCACCGCCAGAGCCAACCTACACGACGGGATGAGAGACGTCGCCGACTGGATGAGGAACAGCCGCCTTAAACTGAACTCAGATAAGACGGAAGTCCTCATCCTGGGCTCATCACCCTCCGCCTGGGACGACTCCTGGTGGCCCCCGGCCCTGGGCACCGCGCCCAAGCCAACGGACCACGCACGCAACCTGGGCTTCATCCTGGACTCCTCCCTGTCGATGACCAGACAAGTCAACGCCGTCTCATCTTCATGCTTCAACACCCTGCGCATGCTCCGCAAGATCTTCAGATGGATCCCCACTGAAACCAGGAAGACCGTCACCCAGGCACTCGTCACCAGCCGACTGGACTATGGGAACACCCTCTACGCCGGAACCACAGCCAAACTTCAAAAGAGACTCCAGCGCATCCAGAACGCCTCCGCACGACTCATCCTGGACATCCCCCGACACAGCCACATCACCGTGCACCTGAAAGACCTGCACTGGCTCCCCGTCAGCAAGAGAATCACGTTCAGACTCCTCACCCACGCACACAAGGCCCTCCACGACCTGGGCCCAAAGTACCTCAACGACCGCATGACCTTCTACACGCCCACACGCCAGCTACGATCAACCAGCCACGCCCTCGCCACCGTACCACGCATCCGCAGAACCACCGCCGGAGGAAGATCCTTCTCCTACCTGGCAGCCAAGACCTGGAACTCCCTCCCCACTCACCTTCGGCGAACCCAGGACCATCTCTCCTTCAGGAAGCAGCTCAAGACCTGGCTGTTCGAGCAGTAACTTACCCCCTCCCCCAGCGCCTTGAGACCCTCCCGGGTGAGTAGCGCGCTCTATAAATGCCATGATTGATTGATTGATAGAGTGGTGCCCTGGGCCAAGGCCCCAGCTCGCCCATGTCAAAAACCGGCGCCGCCCCTACATCTAGTCGGTTACCTCCTTCCCTTTCTCCATACCTTCCTCCCCAACTTTCTGCTCTATCGCTTCTTCCCCTATCTAGTTTCTCCCCTCCGCCTTTACCTTCCCTCCTTCCTTCCCCCCTCCCTTCCCTGTCCTAGAGGTGTCGGTGAAGGGTGGCCGGGTGAGTTTTTGCAACCCCCCCCCCCCCTCCCGTGCATGGTGTACAACCAGCAATACATACAGGCAGGTTGCTCATTAAAAGTTTAACTTTGCCTGTACAGTTTGGCCTCCCGGTCCAGGGGCCTCCATCCTAGAGGTGTGGTGACGGGTGACGAGGTGGGTGTTTGCACCCCCACGGCCCCACCCCCTTCCTTGTAACCGGGTGAGTGTTTGCACACCCCCTTGTGCATGGTGTACAAGTGCTACATACAGGCAGGTTATTTATTAAAAGTTTCACTTTGCCTGTAGAGTCTGGCCTCTGGTCTAGGGTCCTCTGTCCTAGAGGTGTGGTGAAGGGTGAGTGTTTGCACCAGTGCTTTAAGTGGGATGGAGAAGGTGTGGGGGAGGGGCACACACGGGCGTGGCCTATTCAGCTAAGGGCGTGGTCTAATAGAGGGGTCTACAATCATGCACTGTAGAAGTTGATAAACTTTCCTTTCACAAAACAATACATTGAAAATCACATGCAACAATACATTTAGGTTTATACAGAAACATGTTTCAGTGCTATTAGAAGTAGTAAGCGTGAAAAGGACATTTTGGGGAAAAGTACTCTGTATTTTTAAACAACTGAAACATTTACAGTCTGACTGTATGAACTGCAAAAAATAAACACTCCTCGAGGGGCGAGCAGCACTTACAATGTGCAACCAGCCAGGGAAAGAGCAGAGTGGTCTAAAGCAGGATGGTAAAGGAAAACATTTATCACAGCGAGAGAACCATTATCTAGAAATAAAAAATAAAAAAATCCACTCAGCAGACCTTGACATCAGTTACACTGAATGTTCTAAAGCTGTAACTTCAGGGAAGGAAGGGTTTTAAAAAGAGTGCTTTATTTTCAGCCTTCAGCATCCGATCATTGTCCGCATGATACATTTGGAGTCTGACCTCTGCCCACCATGCCCCCCCTCTTGTTCACCTGTGGACTTTATGGCGTGCCCTTTCAGATCACGAGCAGGTGATCATGTCTTCCATTAGCTGCTGATGGTGGCAGCCAGTGCTTTAAATGGGAAAAAATAAGTGCAGGTACTCATTAAAATTAGCTAGAGGTGTAGTGAGGGGGCGGGGCTAGGGGCGGGGCTAAGGGCAAGACATGATGATACTTAATATATTAGTTGCAGCACATACCAGAACACATGAGAAATGTGTTTATATAAACAAAGCAGCTTAACTCATTACACAAAATGAAAGAGAAATGCGATAATAGGTTAACACTTCCTTTTTTTTGCAATAGTTGCACCTTCTTAATGTCATACTGTTAGTTGCTGTTTGGCACAATACTATATATTTTTGAGCACAAGAGTAGGAAGAAACTGAAAAGACCCCCACTTCGAACCAAAGCTCTTATTGCACCAAGCAAATGAAGCAAACAATCATGACCCTCCCCAGAAGAAATCTCTTGTCTCTTCCATCGATCTATCCATTCATCCTTTTATCCTACCATTTACCTGCTGATGTTCACCATTTAACCTTTGCATTCTATCGTCTATTCAGTCTTTCATCCATCATTCAGTTTTTCACCATTCCGTCTATACACCCTTCATATCCAAACCTATCCATCCATCTCCAAACCTATCCATTCATCTCCAAACCTATCCATTCATCCTTTCACTCATCCATCTCTTTATCCACCCTTTCCCTCATCCCACAATCCTTGCGCTCATCCATCCATCAACCCTTTCACTCTTTTATTCCATCCACCCTTTCATTCCAACCACCCTTTCACTCAATCCCTCCTTTCACTCATCCATCATCCCTACCTTTCATTCATCCATCCAATCTTTCACTTATCCACCCATCATCCGCCCCTTTATCCAATCATCCACCCTCTTTCACCCATACATGCTTTCACTCATCCATCCATCTATTCATCCATCCATCTATACATCCACCCTTGCTCACTCATCCATCCACTCACTCACTCACCCACCAACCCTCCCTTTTAAGTTATTTATGAATCTTTGTCGCCGAGCAGACATGTACAAACAAAGTGCCACCCATTTTCTTTAAAATACCTCCTGAGAGTGTCTTGATTCTCTCTCTCTTTCTCTCACTTTTTTCTTACAAAAACAGGCATACAAATGCAGGCAAACACACAAACATAGAAGCCACACAAAAGACTCAGGTATGATAACTACCATGGCTTTCTTAATTGCCACCAGGGCCAGACTGGCCGTAGCCTGATTGCCACTGCCATGATTCCTGTGTTTGCACAAATGCAGAGGACAGTGTGAATGTGATTGACAGCACAGGGCCTGAATGGACCCTGCTCTGTCAAACACAGCGTGATGGCGAGCACCCGGACATTATTCAAATGAGCCCTGCTGAATAGCTCAGCTGGGGCTCAGATCGGGGCTGCAGAAGTGGCGCCTTGGCTGCCAGAGACACGTTCCACTCCTGCTCACCAGCACAGCCAATGAGCCTACCTTTTCATGAGTACCGGTACTCTCCTTGGAAGTAGAGAAGTGCCGGTACTCAGAGTGATAAGTCTAAGAAGTGCCGGTACTCAGTACCGGTGAGTACCGGCCCATTTAAAGCACTGGTGGCAGCAGACCTAAACCAAGCAGTCTCTTGAAAGGCGGGGGATGGGTGGCGCTGCTAATGAGGCCAGATTTTGTTTCCACTGGCTGTGAGGGCAACAGAGGGCCTGATAGGGACCCGTCTCAGCACCTGGTTTCTAGAGCTGCCAGTTTCTAGCTCAATCGATTCAAAAGTTACAAAAAATATAGTGATATGTGCTACTGCGGAGTGGAAGATCCTTTGCAAAGGTTGACTGGTCATTCTTTCTATTGCTTATTGCTGTATTTCATTGTTAAACTAGTACTAATGAGGCGCAACCAATGGCCAGACAGTGTTTAAACAAGTGTGAAAAAATGACCAAATAATGAAATAATACTGTCCAAAATGTGCCGCATTACGCCGCATAATTTGCCCTTCTTGCAGCACGGGTGGCCTTTTCCTGTCTCATAATTTGTCCCTCTCTTCCCGCATAATTCCAGTGGCCCACATTATATATAGCGCACACTACAAATTAAACTTCCTCTTGGCGGTTAATCGTGGGTGTTAATTGATTAAGGGCTTTAGACTTCAGAGCATGAAATGAGTACGTGTGTAATACACCCTCATCCTCAGCCGGGTGTGGTTAGCCGAGCCTCACGCCGCGGTCGGTTTATTTTATTACCACCGCGCTTAGAACACACACTCACTGTCTGAGTCCTCACTCGCTCTTTCCCAAACTACTGACTCTCTGGCAGTTCACAACACTGTCCTTTCAGAGCCCTGATACCATTGGATCCTCCAAACCCTCACTCTCTACGGAGAGCACTCTTCTCCAAGGGCTCACTCCCCGCTCGGAGCATTCTTGCATTTAATGTGAGCTGAGAAGAGCAGTCGCCAGGCGCTCGCATCACTCCGGTCTCTCACTCAAAGCACTCTCCTCGGCTGTGTGACAGCTGCTGCCCCAGAACACTCTCCCCAATGCTCACTGACTGCTCAAAACGCCCTCCCCGTTCACCCTCACCTCGAATTCTCACGCATGGTCCAGATTATGCACTCTGTGGGCAGGGATGTGTGGTGCACGCGGGAATGGGGCGTGTGTATGATACAGTGGGGTTTGTGTATGGTGGGTGGTATATAGTGTTATTTATGGGTTCTGGGGTGTAAAGGTGTGATGTTGTTCGGCACATCATAGGGGGTTAGGTGTCTAATGTGTGGTACGCAATGCGGATGATGGGGGGTGATATACATGTAATTATGGCATGCCTATTCAGCAGATGCTGGGCTATGGGGGTGTGCGCTAAAGCATTTGCAGAGAGTTATAGAACTGTGATAAGGCTGTGGTATAGAGATGTTGGGTGTGTGAGGGGATAAGGTGTGATATCTACGTGCTGGGAGAAAGGGGTGTGCTGGGATATGTTTTGGCGTGCAGCGCATGTGTATCTGGGAGTGTGGGTGCAGATGGGGTGTGTAGGGGTGATGGAGGCTGTATTGGCTCTGCTGAAGGTGCGATATTAGGTGCTAGGTGTGTGTGTAGGGCGTGTCCAAAGGTCAGTCATGGGTGTGCCGGGTGTGAAGTGGCCATGCTGCAGGGATGCTGAGGTCCTGTGTTAGTGTGCTAGAAGGCTGGGTACGTGTGTAGGCAGCGAGCTGTGTATTTTAAAAGATGCTTTAAGTCACAGTCATAGTGCTTAACTGGTCCATAATTACGTCCACCAGTGAGTGCGGGGTGCCTTAGTTGTAGTTAGGAACAACTCCCGGCACCTGTATTCACCTGTCTGATGAGCTCACCCTTCTGGGAGCTCTGCACACCCACAGCCAAGACACTAGAAGACTAGGGATGAAGAAGTACAAAAAGGTACAACAAACATTTGCAATGCAATAGGTCTCACATTTGCGATAGTTTCCGATATCAGCATTGTAAATGACTATGCCTTTTATTTATGTTTTAAAAAACACACCGCTGCTGACACACCGCTGCTGACACACCGCTGCTGACACACCACTTGCTGACACACCACTTGCTGACACACCACTTGCTGACACACCACGTGCTAACACACCGCTGCTGACACACCGCTGCTGACACACCATTGCTGACACACCGCTGCTGACACGACGCTGCTGACACACCGCTGCTGACACACCACTGCTGACACCACTGCTGACACACCGCTGCTAACACATCGCTGCTGACATGCCGCTGCTGACACGCCGCTGCTGACACGCCGCTGCGGACACACCGCTGCTGCCACGCCGCTGCTGCCACGCCGCTGCTGCCACGCCACTGCTGCCACGCCGCTGCAGACACCACTGCTGACACACCACTGCTGACACATCGCTGCTGACACGCTGCTGCTGACACCACTGCTGACACACCGCTGCTGACAACGACAAAATCCATTTGATCCCAAAGCGGAGTCACGTGGGCGGGGGATAAGAAGGTGGGTGCAACTAAAAGAGGTGGAGTAGGAGGAGGCAAGAGCTCTGATGTAAAGAAACAACTAGCTTCGTAGAGCAGATGGACGACAAGGGGTGCTACCAGGTGGACGAGGCTTTACAGAGCAGATTAAGGCTGCTCGGCCCTCACTAAGGATAGTTGCAGGTGCAGGTAGAAGGGATGTTTGGCAAGGATTGTAGGGGGAGAGGACATGGGACAATTACACAAATAGAACAAGCTAATGGTATGTATAGCAAGCAAATGGCTTTAACTTAATGAAAGGCGAGACCTATTGCATTTTTAATGCTTGTTTATTATGTGTCGATGGTGCTCTGCCTTTAAATCCTCATTCCTACCGCCACAATGTCCATACATTCATCTTTCAATGGCTTGCCCCTTTACGTACCTCTTGTGCTCTGCCCCTTGTCCTGTCATTCTTATCCCTGGAACGTCACGCATTTCAGCCTCTTATTCGTGCATATGCGGTACCCAGGCGCGCAACGCCCATTGGGCTCAAAGGGCTTTAGCCCCCCCCCTGTCGTGTGTGGCAGCCCGGGCCGAGACAACTTCCCGGGCACACACAGCCGCACCCGAGTACTTCACAGGTCTTTAAAACACCATTTGCTTGTTAATGAGGCTTTGTTGTTTTTTCACCCCTTCTTAGAGCCCCTGCATCTCCACACTGCCTATTGCTGGAAGAATTAGCCCCCCGAAATTTTTTCTTAGCCCCCCCCCCCGAAATTTGGCTCTAGTTGCGCCTCTGGCGGTACCTGCCTGCTTTGGTTCCTTTGCCTTCTCCTGACAGGGTTATACCCCACCCCCTTTCGCATCAAATAAGGCCTCTAAAGCGGAAAAGCACCCTCGAGATGAGCAGCCGGGCCCTACATCCCTACACCCCCGCCCCCCCCCCGGGTCTGGCTCTTCATATATAGCAGGGATATTCCAGGCTCTGCTTTGTCCTAGATGTGAGTGCAACCTGCAGAATAACATGCCTCAGCGCTAGAAAGGCCTGGAGCTACAGAGATCAATATGTAGCATACACGTGATCTGTACGAATCCCAGTAGGATTGCTCAGCAGGATAATACACCAGCTCCAAAGAAGTGTGGGTGAGATTCATTTCACATTTTCAAATCACACCAACATTAGTAAATGGGGTAATGTGCACTGGGCACATCTGTGTAAAGCTTGCATTTTGAATTTCCCTGCCAGATAGCTCAGCAAGTTAACGTTCATGCTGTACCGTATTCCATTGGTTGGATGTGAATGGCTCGGGGTCTTTTTGCAAGGAGACCAGTTTTGAGGATTGGGCAAACTTTAGAGTTGTTTCTAATGTTTTCTTCACACTTGTGCTTTAAAATGCTATGTTTGGATCCCTTTTTTCAACAATTTGCAGTAAATATGTGGTGTAAAATCCACCATTTTAATCCATTTTTTTTATTTTCTTGCAGGGGAGCACACCCCCCCCTGCACCCTCCTTTTGCACTTCAGGCTTTGATTCAGGCTTGCTCGCTTTGCTTGCTCACTCATTATACTCAATTATAACATTTCCACCTCACCACTTTGAAAATCCACCAGCCGCCACTGTTGACAAGCGGGGAAAGTACTAGGATAAAAATAGAAACAGACCTGGGATGTTGTATTATTGATCAATGGATTACTTCAAAATGAAGTGTTAGGTTTTAATACTGATGCTTGAGCAGAAGGCAATGCGAGGCATTCTCTCTGCACTCCCATTTCAACGGCTCTATGATTCAGATATAGACATCCAGATAAACCTCCTTATTCTCACAATTAATGCATGCCCTTGTTTTATAATGATTGTCCCTCAGAAAGGGCTGCACGAGGGGTGAAAGGATCCCAGGTGTGCTTCATTTTTACTGCATATTTGAGTAATGACTGAGCCCAAGTCTGTGAACTCATTGTTCGTCTTCAATTGCAAGCCTGCTATTCAACCATGGTTTGGTAAGGGGCTTGGAAAGTGGTCGAGCGAATGAGTTCTTGTGGCTTTTGGTTCAAAGGTGTCTATGGTGGAAGTGCAGCAACATCTCCAATTGTGTGAGAAGCCGCGTTGTCCAAGTAGCAATGCAGGGAGCTATTCTAGCCATTCTGAATGCGGACAGCAGTATTTATGGACAGACCAGAGGTAGAAATCTTGGAATGTACATGACGTCTGATCGAGTGTGCGAGTGTATAGAGTCTAGAAGACCACAGATGGGGTCTTTCTTCAGGTTCTGGATGCATCTAAGAAAGGTTACGAGCAGCCAGAGATTCACCGGAGAGAGAGTTTTCTTGGAAGTGCGAGGGGAAGAGTCGTCGGTCCTGGGCTGCATTGGAACTTGGCATTTCCAACCTATTGACATATGGAGGTTATCCCCACATGAGCTCCTGCCAGATCTGTAGCTAGGTTCCTTGAGAACTATGGGTCTCAAGGCACTGAAGGCATTAGTGCACAGCTGCATGTAAATGAGGCGCAGTGGAGATATGACAAGAACAATTCCTTGCTTTCCAAGATCTCCAGGAAGCACTTCACATTGGTGGATGGTGTGAGACCGTACGGGAATTGTGATCTGGTTTTGTTTTTGCAGGTTCCACGCACAGTTTCTCTCCATCAGGGTTTCTCTGATTAATTTCCGGTGCCTCGGGCTCAAGGGGTTATGCAATCAGGAATGCACAGTTCTCTACTACACCACATCTCAGGTAGTAGTGCCAGTTGCTACTATTTCACACAACATCAAACTTTATATCCTTGCACCTCGGTTTCGACTCACTCTTTTTTCTGGTGGGCTTCTGAGCCCGTACCCGAGGAGCATATGAGAGTACTGCAGAGGACCACCAAGCCGGGATGTTATTATCTGACTGCTAGACTGGTTAGTAGCCCAGGTAGAGGACTGCTGTCTTTTGCTACCATAGCTGAATGAATCCAACACAAAAGAACTTGGGCAACGGACTTGTAGCAAAGCACCTCACGGTTGTACTGCAATCCTATTAGAGTGATAGTTCGTGCACACTTCTCAGCACCTGTTGCCCTTCGATGCCCCTGTTCACAGATTCCAAAGCTATATTCCATAAAGAGCAGTGCACTTGAACAAAAAACTTTTCAGTCTCTTCGTATTTTCTTTTAGTCCTTTATTATCAAATCCAAACAAAAGTTTACTAAAAAGCAGCCAACGCGTTTCGTTCTATTCGGCAACAAGCCATGAGAACTTCTTCAGGGCTCTTCAGTCAAACTACAGGGACTTAGTAATCATTGTCCGTAGTCAGTTCACAAATTTGAAGGATTAAGTAACCTTGAGGCGAAAATATACCTCCGACTCAGCATCGAGTCTACTCAGCACGCCAATAACAAAGTACGTAAACAGTGGGGAAGGTACCCTTAATCTGTACTCTTAATCCACAGTGGGATATAGTCCGCCGTGATAAGCGGTCAACCACACCTCCCGTACGACATCCGACGGTAGAGATGACTACGGACAATGATTACTAAGTCCCTGTAGTTAGACTGAAGAGCCCTGAAGAAGTTCTCATGGCTTGTTGCCGAATAGAACGAAACGCGTTGGCTGCTTTTTGCTACCATAGCTGTTCAGGAAGACTGGAATGCTACAAATGCAGGTGATGTCTCACAATGCCTGTCCAATAGTTTAGGTTGACTTGCCTATGATTCTGAGAGGATGAATTGTGCTGTCCGTTGCCTCCACTTGTACATATATATTATGGTGTATAGATATTGCACATTTCCCACACCTGCTTTTAAATTGCATGTGGGCATGAGGTTGAAGCACTTCCTTTGCACGTGACACAAAACACCAGGGAGGAGGCTCAACCATTTATAGATATGCTCTGATTCAGTTGTACGTATATTAAGGGGTTGTCTGTTGACTATTACAACTGTGTAGCCAAAACCGAGAATTCATGTTGTCTTAACTCTGCCTGGTCCGATAGGCAGAGCAGATAAAACAGCATAGCTCTTGTTGCACGAGGTCATGGGCATGTATTTGGTGTGCAACAAAAAAAATGATTTTATATGAATATTAACAGTGACTGGATCCCAAACTGAGCCAGAAATTCACAAGCAATAACAGTCAGACATTCTGGATGCACGTAACCTGAAATTCTGTAGTGCTTAAAATAGACAGAATCTATCTATCTATCTATCTATCTATCTATCTATCTAACTATCTATCTATCTTTCTATCTATTTTCATGAAAGAGTTCATTTTGGAAAAAGTGACAAAATAATTGTTGGACTGTGGCCATGCGCTATCAGATGTGAGATTTTTACGCCAGAGTAAAATAGATTTACTGTTCTTGTAACCATAATTTATTTAAAGTACTAGCTTTTTTCTCTTAATGTTTAACCAAAATGCTGGCTTTTACGCTGTTGGTGTGAACAGCATAACTGCAGATCTTAGTTCCTCATTTTATTTCTAAGTTACCTTGAAAGAAGAATTATTGGTATTTTGTGACTAGGTCATGGTGAAACACCTGATTACACTGTAAACATCCACATCATACCCTTTCGTTGTTAAACACGTTGACTTTGTAGCAGTTGAAGCTGTCGTGGTCTCAGTCCCTTTCCCTTCAGGATCCCAAATGGTGTTTACTTTAAACGGGTGTAGACTGTTCTTTGCCTGCTGCTGGGGCCTTGATACATTGCTCGCTGCATATTTTTGAGTTGGCAGATAGAGAGGGTGTATAAAGCAACACCATAGTTTCTTACCATCTTTATTTTAAAGGCAATGTCAAGTTCAAGCGCTCTGGTCCTCAAGGTGGATTCAAACTGCTCATTGAAAGGACAATGAAATAACAATAGAGGCAATCTTAATATAGCCTTAGAGCCCGACGTAGCGGGTTGTACCGGCCATTAAAGACCCACTCCAGCGTTAAAGGCCCGAGCCGAAGGCTCTAAGTCTATTAGAACATTCCGCCCCTAGAGGGCTAGAATGTTCTAATTTGTAAAAACAATGGCCTCACGGAGCCCGAGGGGGATTGAAACGCCTTCAGGCTCCGTGAGGCCTTTGTTCACAGCAACAGCTGTGAACAAACATTGGAATGTTGATGCCCCGGTGTACCCTCAGCCATTAGAAGCCCGGAGCACTCCATTGTCTTCAATGGAGCGCTCAACATTCCAATGTTCTAATATAGCCTTATAGCCCGCCGTAGCGGGCTATATCGGCTATTAATGGCCCGCTCCAGAGTTAAAGGCCCGAGCCGAAGGCGAGGGACTTTAACAAGGGAGCGGGACTTTAATAGCCGGTATAGCCCAGCTACGAAGGGCTATAAGGCTGTTAGAACATTCTGCCACTAGAGGGCAGAATGTTCTAACAAATAAAACAAAGGCCTCTCGGAGTTCGAGGGGGTTTAAATCCCCTGGGGCTCCGAGAGGCCTTTGTGAAAACAACATTGGAATGTTGCTTTGCGGGCCTTTACCGGCCCGTAGAAGCACGGAGCACTCCATTGTCTTCAATGGAGTGCTCCACATTCCAATGTTCTAATCATATTTATATTATTCACTCTGTGATACTCCCTTTAAAAATCCACAGTTGAATATTTATGATGTGCAACTGTCCATAAATGTGTGCCCCTTGTTTAAACTGTGAAATACAGTAATAATCAGGGATATGTGGGCCCCTCATGCCTCTGGGCCCGGTGTCACTTGTCCTGCTGCACCAATGGAAGCAACGCCCCTGCCAAAATGCGGATTCATGACTGAAACACGCAGGCTTGGGAGGGGCCAGGAAGCAAGCGTGGGTGCTGTTCCTGAAGATGCAGCTAGGCCCACCATAGAAAATGAAGCAGCGGGTGCTCCTGCTCTTCCTTTTAAATCGGCTCCATGAGCAACTTGGCTATTGTCACATGGGCCTGCCGGTGTCAGCACGTTTCTGCCTGTACACCGGCATCATCCCAGGGAGCTCAGAGAGATTTATCTGGTTCCACGTACAGACAACAGCGATTGATTGACTGTGTCATTACGATACTATGGTTTTTCATGTATATTTAGCCTTAAAAGCGGCTGGATAGGTTTCTACCAATTGTTGATGTATATATTGCTCACCGCCCTTCCTTCCTTTCGTCAACCCTCACCAATGCACATCTTCAAGCACTCCCTCTCTTCCCCTTTGGAGCACCCCCTCACAACTATGTAGATATTTGTGCTGCGATTGATTATGAATAGGGCTCCCGGTTTTCTGTTTAAACGGATTTTTACATATAAATACACACGGAAAACAAGTTTTCCTTTATCTGTATTTATATATAAAAATGGGAAAATACTAGTACATTTTGCCGCGCTCCAGCAGACCTGCCTACAGTAAAACAAAACGCTTTTGTTGATGCCCCAGCCATTTCCCGGGGCTCTGCTACGCCCCTCGAGTGAGGTCTTCATTGACATCAATAGAATCACACCCCCAACCATCTGGTGTCTCCCCCTCCTTAGAGGGTTAAGAGGTGTCAGCCCGGGCAGAGACAGCTTCCCGGGCACACACACAGCCGCACCCGAGTACTTCACAGGTCTTTGAAAGACCATTTACTTGTTAATGGGGCTTTGTTGTTCTTTCACCCCTTCTTAGAGCCCCCACGAAATTTGGCTCTAGTTGCGCCTCTGTAACCAGCTCCATACTAGCACTCAGAGGTACTTCTCCAGTGACAGGCGAAGGATGGTACGGACATGTATCACGCGCACAGGTTCTGTTCCACTGGTAATCCACTGTCCGATCTCGGCCCCCATCTTATCGTTAGGGGAGATCTAGGGATGGCACACAGTGGTGAGAGTCCAATGAAGGGATGGGTACATACTGCTAATCTATCCTTAGTTGTGGCAAGGACTCAGCAGGTATGAGCCCTGTGCTCCCCTACGACTGGATGGGCACGAGACTGAGCTTCTGCTGTCTCCCTGTGAATGGCGGCCTCGGTGCAGGATTGAGACTGGTTACTGAGTGAGGACTCGGCTACTTCAGCATGGGCGACTTCTGTTTTGCCTGGTCCTCGGTGCTTCTCTAGACGAGGGAGAGAGACCCGCAGCCTTCACTGCTTGCAAAGTGACCCTGTGCAACTTTCACAGTAACATCTCTGAGTGAAGCCAAGTGTGCGTGTCCCTCACATGTCCTTGCACACCAGTGACAGATGTGCATCGCGCATCATCAAGGCGTTACATTTCAGCATTGACCCTTAGTTCTTTTTCCTAGACCATCAGACACTCCAAAAGTACAAGGCTGTTCGTGATGTCTGGATATTCATTGTGACGACCGTGATATCAACATCCCGGCGTGGCCTAGGAGGTCCAACCCATGAAAAGGAAAAACAAATCCCACAATGTCTTTTAACCCAATTTGGCAGGACGAGCAGTCACCAACAATAAGGATTTCAAAATGTTTGATAATGTCTGATTGGGTCATGGTGACTCTTGTTTATTTCACCACCACCTGGATTCATGCCCATCAAACGTGCTAGCGTCTCTCTTCATCCATTCTCCATGCATACCCATCAAACACTGCGCTGGCCCCTCTTGTTATTTCACTCTCCACCCATAATTCACATCCATCCAACATTGGGCTTGCATCTCTCGTAATATCTCGTGCGTCTTGTTATTTCACTCCCACCTGTATTCATGCCCATTAGACACCGTGCCGGTGACTCTTCTCATCTCAACCTCCATCCACCATTCACACTCATCGAACACTGTGCTGGGGCCTCTCGAAATTTCACCCTCCACCTGCCATTCACTTCATCAAAGACTTTTCTTTTCATGTTGTTAGCTTTTCAAGCAAAAACACTCATTGATTTCTGAATAATGAGTGTAAAAGCTTTAAGTTGTATTCCCTATGAGTGTTTGCTTTTTTCCAGTATGTTGTTACTTTTTTTCAGGCAGCATATTACTGTAGTCTAGTGCATAATTTGAATTGAATTGCTTCCAGGTGTTTATAGCGGGGCACAATTGAGTTGTAGCTGAAGGCAGTGCGAGTTTCTCTCAGTGGGGCAGTATGGTGTTCAGTGGGGGAGAGGATGTGGCACTCTGCCGATGACAGAAACTGCAAGGCTCTGAGACAAATGGCTTGTTATAGCACTTTTAAGCATATTTGGGACATTCTGCAAATGGCAAAGTTTTCAGATGAATGTATAGTGTTGACCAATAACAACCGAGCGCATGTGGGCATTGTCAATTTAAATAAATGTGGAAAAATACTAGCTGTAGCGTCGTCTTTTGCTTGCGGCAAAAATAAATGTGGATAAATACAGAAAAAATGCCCGAAAAATAAATATGGATAAATACAGACGGAAATGGCAAAAAAATAAATACCATAAAACCGGGAGCCCAAATTATGAATATCATTTTGTTCTAAATATGAATAAATTGTACATTTGATTTACTAAAGGTGATGTTGTATCTGATGTTAAGTTCAATTCCACTGTGACCACTTTATCTTGTACCATGAGCAACTTGATTATTGTAGCATGGGCCTGCCAGTGTCAGCAGGTTTCTGCCCGTACACCTGCATCATCCCAGGGAGCTCAGAGAGATGTGCAGGCCGTAATGCAATTACATTTTTACCAATATGTTTGGGGTGCAAATATCATTACAATAGTCTCTTTCTCATGTAATGATACTGGGATGATAGCTCATTGAGATGAACACTTTTCGATGACATCTACTGTGATCTGCCGGGCATGAGATTGAATCCAGGTAAGGCCAACTCTGCATTCCATCCTTCTGAGGACGGTTTATTGACTATCATTAAAAATATAAGTAAATCCTTTTATTTACAGTGTGTAAAAATGACAAAACTGTAATAATGAAGTGGTGTATAAAAACAAGTTATGGTGTGGTACATCCAGTGGAGAAAGGAGACATATGTGTTCGCTCTTTGCACGGCATCTTCCCCTGCACAGCCCTGCACTAGACAAGGACTGCCAAGGGGAGCAGTGGTCCAGCAGGGGCAGATTGAAGGGGACCCTCTGTGAATGAAAGATACACAGAGATTAACTCTTTGCATGCCTGTTATTGCAAATTTTACACATGGCAGATGCGCTCATGCAACAGGTGTGCCCAGACACAGCACATTTGATGCATGCACATATTATTGTAGTTAATCAGATCATATGCAAAATGCACTTTGCCAGATCTATGCAAGTGCAGATTGGGGGAATGTTGTTGCAAATCCCCCAAAATAGCACATTTTGCAGCATGCACATGAATGAACATGAGTGTCTATAATTTATGTGAGCATTTTTCCAGAAACAGCAATAGGAAGTCAGTAAAACTTTGCGAACTCCTAAAATGAGATTAGTAAATTGGAAAACCCTTTATTCAAGGGCAGCTCCTCCATTGGAGTGGAGGAGCGTCGCTCCACTTAAATGCCCCCCAGAGATGAAAAATAAAATGGTAATTCATTACCATTTTATTTTTCATCAGCCTGTCCTGAACCGAGCGTCAGGACGGAGCGGGGCAGGGCCTGCGGAGTGACAGCAGGGAGGAGTGGTGGGCAGAGGGCTGCCTTTGCACTGTTTAAAGTACGCATGCCTCTTTGGCCGGCCATCTTGTGACAGAAATCCAGACATGCGCACTTTAAACCTCTCAACCAACATTTCTTAAGACAGCTGGGTTGAGAGCAAGTGCAGGCCTCCAGTGCGCTGGGGAGCGCCGAGAGAGGCCACTCCCACCAATCAGGGAGCTGCTCCAATGCTGATTAACAGCATGTGAGCAGGCCAGGATTGGTCGAGGGAGTTTGCTGGGGCCTGCACTGCAGTACCAGCAGAAGAAGTCCGGAGTGAGGAGAACGTCATCCATCACAATCCGGTAAGTGTTTTCTTTTTTATTTTGTTTGCCCACGGGGCACCCACCCATTTGCCCGCCCCCTCAGTAGATGCCCGCCGCTACTGTCTTTATTGCAATCGCAAACTCTGATTCAGAGCGTTTGCAACCGTAAAAAGGGTAATACATCAGGCCCTACATCCATAGTTATACTGTGATCTTCATACAGCCAAACCACAGTGATTGAATAAAAAACAGTATTTTGAATGAGAACCGACTTCAATCCACCGACAATCACGTAAAAAAGCAAGCAATGGATTATATTTTGAAAATTGTTTCAACTCTGTTACTGAATATTTGAAGGTACCTATTTTAGGCAAAGGTCCCCTCATTTTCATTGGTCAGTCAAGCATCCAACTGCACAGAGGATTGTTTCTTGCGTCACCAATGAGCTTCTGAGGCATCAAATGATGATCTTGTCTACGAGGGTCGACCAGTCTAAAATGATCCTCTCTTCGACTCCCGCATAAGGTGCCTTCCATCTTTTAACTTTCCTTTCCAGACACGTCCAGGTTAGTAACATCTGTTATAAGCATTTTACTAATTCACGCCAAGCTGTAACCAGAATATAACTTTCGTTTGAAGGTGGAATTTTAGTTGGTTTCTAATGTGACATGCTCAATCTCATATATCATGCAGCAGAAAGGAAGAGGTGTAACTGTGTAACCATTGTGACCTTCTTGTTAGCAGAAAAAATATTTCTTGAAAATTTATACAACTTCCTTGAACCAAAGCCTATCCTTAGCGATGCAGCGTGGGGCAGAAGAGCAAGAGCTCTTTAATGTCTCACACAGGGGAGGCTTGGAAGTGGAAATGAAGTGCAGAGGTCACTTTCTTTACATCTTGTTATCCTTTTACTGAATAAATCTTGCGTATGGCGGTGAAGTGTGCATCTCAGAAAAATATCCCAAGCTGTTCTCTTTCCTTCTCCATATTTTGCAGAATATACGTCAGATTACTGAGCAGTGGCATAGCTAGTGTGTGGGGGGGGGGAGGCGGGCCGCCCCGGGCGGCACTCTTTTTGGGGGCAGAGGAGGTGAGCAAGTCATATCTGTCGACTACCACCATCCCCCCGCCCCCTAGAAAAAGTTGTCTGTCGGCCGCCACCCCCCAACAAGTCATCCATCGGCTGCCCTCCCACCCCCTGGAACAAGTCGTCCGTCAGCCGCCACCCCCCCACTCTTACCTACACGGACAGCAAACTTTGGGGCTGCCCCGGGTGGCAGTAGGTCTAGCTATGCTACTGTTACTGAGCACAACAATATCACACAATAGAAACATTGTAGCCAGAATATCAATAACCTAATATCCTCAAGGTACGTTTATATAGGTAACTATAGATTTACTATTCTTAAACCCACCTATTGTTACTGAGAAAGTATATATATCTCGCCAAGGTAAATATTTGTAGAGTTAAGTATAGTAAATGTATAGCTACCTATACACTTACACTCATGGTATTTTTGTAGTCCAAATTCTGGCTGTGATATTTTTGTAGCCAATATTTAAGAACTGCTATTCTGGTACTATACCGTTTTAGTTGAGCACTACAGGCACATATAAAACACTGGGGCATATTATCAAGGGCTTTATCGCCGCTTTAGCGGCACTTTTTGCCGCTAAAGCGGCGATAATTTTATCGCCCTATTAGTAAGCTGTCGCTAACAGGCGTTAGCGACAGCTTTCAGGCGTTAGAGGCCGCATTTACCATCGCCTTGCATGTCAGCGATAATTATCGCTAATGACATGCAAGGAAGGTGTTCCCTACTAAAAGCGACTGGAAACAGTCGCTAACTCCACTACCCCCTATTAGCAAGGCAGGCGAAGTGATAAAATAATTCACGCTAAGCGCGTTTATCGCTATATTTTATCTCCTGCTAGTGAGGATGACTTACCTGTTTAAAGTATAGGAGGTGGATTCTAATGCTGAATCCACCTTAGCGATAATGCGAGAATATCGCTGCTTTTCCAGCGATATTCTCACATTTTGCCGCTATCGCTGGGAATATTATCGCTATGGAGATAAACCTTGTTAATAGGGTGTTATCTCAACGATATTTTCCAGCGATAGGCGGCGTTAACCAAAGTCGCGCTAAGCGCGGTTAGCGATAAATATCGCTATTCCTTGCTAATATGCCCCACTGATTTTTTTGTCCTAGGAAGGGTTCGATAATCGCTAAGAATACTTGTATCCTGGCTTGTTTGCAGGACTTGTTTCTCAGTTAATGAGCCAGGGCTATCCCGTCCGCTTGAGTTTGGTGGGGTCCATATTACCAGAAGGAATTAAAAGATAGTTCCTCAAACAAGCAGGGCTGTCATTTTTGTCATTATTGTAATTTTAGAATGTGTGATTTTACACAGGGTAAGAATGCATATTTTAGTATAACGAAATGTCACTTTAGGAATTACCAAACCATTCTTTGTATTTTTAGAAAGCGAGATTTTACAAAGGGAAAACGTATATTTTAACATTAAAGAAATCCACTTTATGGTCAGGAGTAACCAAATACAGTTTCTTTTTGACTTTCTTCCCTTTCTGATTGACTGGCCCTGGCTAGAGATCAGTTAGCCATGGTCTCCTCGGCACTTTGGGCCACTTGTTGGATGGCGGATGGTATTTTTGAAAGGAGACTCGTCACTCGGCCCGGATCTGTTGATAAGACAACTTGGGTGGTGACGTATACCGTCTGCCTTAATCGTTTTGTCTTTTTTTAAAATCTAATTTCGGCCCGTGGCTGGCGCTTTCCTCTCTCATGAATTCCCACAACTAATGAAGTAATGCTGAGCCAAACAAGCAAATTTCATTGATTAAGTTGTTTCCTTTTAGTGGGCCCGCGCTTATGGCAAATGTGCCCATTAGATCATTTTACAGTTCCAAATGCAGCCTGATTCATCGTGTACCCGCCGCATTGACTGGAAGGATCACGTTTCTATCGATTCATCTCAGAACTGGGACAGGAAAAGGGAAAAAGACACATGAAACCACCTTTTAGAGGAAGGTGCTTTCAAGGACACAGCGGTGGAGGTGTTTTTTTTCGGTTGGGGCAGCAGAATTTTATGTTTTATATATTAATTGTTTCTTTATTTCAGGAGTTTTCGATAGAGTTGATCTAGACTATTATATATTCTTGAAGGGACATCGTGTTTGGAAGAAAGAGGATAGTATATAGTAACCACTCTGAAAGTGATGAGAAATGTTAAATTATGCTTGCCTTCAGTTCATAAACCTACTACCTGCTGGTACAAATAGCAGTCAGTTGAGCCCAGTGTTGTTGGACGAAAGCATACTAAAGCTTTATTTTGGTTTTGAAATAACTAATGATTAAAGAAGCCAATAAAGTGCTGGTTTTATGTATCCAGTACTTGAACGTACGCAGGTGTCATTTCGGAATTTTGTTTTACGCTTGCTACGCAAAGTTCCCGAAATTACGCCATCACGCCACGCCATGTAGTTACTCCGCCATTCATGACAAAATAATTGTGCAGGAACAACGAAAATAACCAGAACACGAGTGGCTGTTGTCTGAGGCACTTGTGTTTTTTATGTTTATATTTAACTGCGAAACGCATCCTCATGGCAAAAAACCGACATGAGGACACGTGCTCTAAAATATAGTTCTAAATGACGGATTTGTATTTTGCATAATTATGTAAAATTGTTGCATAATTTTGCCTAAAGTTTCCATAATTATGCAAAAGTTAATTATCCACACCCCTTGAATGATGTCACTCGCACGAGCCAAACGCTTACAGCCTGGCATGAGGCAATGTCAGTGATGCCATACAATGCTGTTTAACCAAGACTTATGAAGACCCGGTTTCACAGAATTCCAACACATGTAGTGCATTTTAGAGCTCACACACTGAAGCCAGGAGAGGAGGGTTTAACTGGGAGGAGGATAGAAGTGTAGGTGGTTGATGCCAGCTCTCCCAGGAATTATCCTGGAAGGGAGAGCATAATGAAGAGCAGATGTATGAATGAATAGGGTGAATGAAGAGGGTGTCTGTGAAAGGCAGTGCATCTCACGTGGGCCCCCACATAATCCTTTCAATGCAAAAGGTGCAAGAACACATGTGGTTACACAGTATGAGTATTTGCAGGTAGTCCAAAGAAAAAAGGGCTGTGGAAATTGACCCACTTCATAAATATACTCTTTGTCACCCACAATCATTGCACTCCCAATGCCCTTAATGCCTTATAAGTTTGGTGGTGCGGGAGCGGGACCGCCCTGGTCCGGCACCACCAAGCCCATGTTTGAACCGCACACCAGATTAGGAGTTTTCTCCTGCCTGGCAGGTGGTTCTATGGCGTTCCCACGGCGGTGCCTATGAAATAGGCACCACAATGGGAACATCAAAATCAGTACCTGCATGGCATGGACTGCTGCAGTCCATGCCGTGCAGGTACTGGGGCGCAGGCACACAGTGGGGCACAACATGTGCCCCCCTGCATGCACCCCATGACGCAGAGGCACAAGGGAGACCTGTAGGGCCCCCTTTGTTCCCTCAGCCCCACACTTTACATGGCGGTCGCACTGCCATGAAAAGTGTGGCGGTGAGGAAACTCGTAATACGCTTGGCGGGGCACGCAGCGGCCCCGCCAATCATATTGCGGCCTCAAGACCGTCGCACCACCACCAGGGATCTCTGATCCCTGGCGGTTGCGGTGGTCCCAGGGCGGCCCAACTGCCCTGGTAGTACTGGGGCGGTTGGAAGACTGCCACTGCCGTGCCCCACGACTTGGGCCGTCCGTGGACCGCCAGAATCATAATAAGGCCCTTAGCATGTACTGATCCGTAGCCCTTTGCCCTAATTATGTGATTTCTTGCTATCAGACCTTCTCCTACTTGATTTCATCACCATAGTGGGGACTCAAGGCTTGTTCCTTCTGCTAAGCCCCTGGATGGTTTCCTTCCCTTCCTATGGCCCTCCCCTGCAGAGCACCGGGGTGAAGATACCATTTATCTCTAGTCAAAACACCTCTTTTCACCCTCTTCCTTGTGGTAGCTCTAAGAGCCGCAGAGTCCCCACCAAGATACCTAGCAATTTTACATCTGGACTGCATCCACTGTTTGTATATTTGTGTTACCTGGCCTCATATATCAAATTTATGGTAGACATTCTGACTGCTTCCTGGGCATTGTGAGGTAAAATTCAAGTGGCCTGTTCCGTTTTCATGAACACATTTCCTTGGCTTCCTCTTGATACATTGCTAATGCATTTTAAAATCGTCAAAGTTTGCAATCTATTTGAGTGCCTTGTGGTTTTTCCCTCTTTACGTTTTTGTTCAATTGGGCTGGATTACATAACTGGTCCTGGAGCACAGCAGGCCAGTGTACCGACATTTTGCTCACCCAAGGCACTTCTGTATTACAGATGCTTTACAACCCCTTCTGTAATACCCATGCTGATGCACGCAGTTTGCACATGAACATTGTCCTGGGACATTGTCTCATTTGCATGGAAGCATAGTCACATGCAAATGAGCATATGCATTTGCTCATGCATTGGGGAGAGGATGTGGCCTAACGGATAGAGCGGTTGACCTCGAAGCTGGGGGACCAGGTTCGAGTCAGGGCAAATCACTTAATCTCCCTGTGCCTAAAAAAATGAATGTGTCCATCTGTAACACAACTGGGGCTCATGTAAAGCGCTCTGATACCTTTGGGTCGAGTTCGAGCTATATAAAACTAAAAAAAAAAAAAAATGTGTGCCATGGCACCATTGTTGGCACATGGGCAAGGGGATCTTTGCGGTTCTCCAGCAGTGTTCCACCTAGGTAGAAGTGCCCAGTTAATGCATTCTGAGAAGGGTGTCCACAAGGCAGAGGTGTCAAATATGGTTTGAGGTTTAGAGTGTATATTTTATATTTCTGTCTTTGTTAGATTGAGCTATTGATTTGACTACCTATCCAGTGCAGAATGCTCTGCACAAACATGGGATTCCCAGTCATAGACAACTGCTCCGCCAGGATCCTGAATTTCAGGAATTCTCAGTTTGGAATACCATCCCACTAAATAACTATGTAGGTTTGTATTCAAACTTTTCTGCTCATTTAAAATATTCGACATCTTTAAAATCTGAAGCGATCAACAGTGTGGTCTCAAAATCCAACATACACACCCATTGTTGCACTTATTTTGTTGGCCAAATAAAAGTTATCACTGCTGACAACATGTAGACATTCCCTAAGTAGCAACAGAAATCCCAAAATTTTAATGCCTGACTTGTAATGCTTTCAAATTATCCTCTTTCCTCTCTGGATGCCCCTTTCCCAATTAGTATGCTTGTGTATATTAAGGACTTCCTCTTAGCAGTGTATTGTGTACAGTAGAGTGCACTGAGAATAGACAAGCCCATTTTGTTGCTTGGGTTGACTGATGGGCAAATATCAAAATTCTGAAATCTGTGTGAGCATGGGTTGCTAATTTCTTTTTTTAAAGTAGTTACATTATTTAATTTTGGATTGGTCTAATTTAGAAATTTGCAAGCAAGTTACTTCATGGGAAGATCGTCTAGAGGACCAGCTTACTAAGGAACAATTCTGTGCTGTGATAATGTTTTTAAATACTTGGTTGCAATTTTCAGACAAAATAAACAACATGGGCTCGAGGAAAATTGTTATACAAGACAAATTGAAAGTTCTTTCAACTCCTATCAACCTAAGAGGCAACCTTATAAAGGAATGACAGAAGCTCGAAAAATATCAGACAGGGGTAAAATAACGGAGAAAAAGGAGGAAAAGTGTGTGTGAGGAAATGCCATGACAACAGGGCTAGATTGAACACCAAAATCAGCCCTGGCAAAAATGTTCAAGCTAGCCCCACACTACTGGACACCATGGCTAGAATGTGCAGAGGGTGCATGAATGGGTCAGGGAAAACCCATTCTGCTCTGAAAGCAGCCCTTATCCGGGCAGCCACAGTTAAAATGCCAGAGTGCCAGATTGGAATGGCATGGTGAGCAAAAAAATGATGGATTTAGGCCCAGATCTCTGTACTGGGGTGAATGTATGACATTGTTCTGCATTCTGTCCATCAATTGTTGTTTTTGCATTTGTCACCCCGAGTGGGACGGGTATGCCCAGACGTGGGTCCCGTGCTCTCCATGCCACTGGAATCAAGCTATCCTGGCTGAAGAGGGGTGAAACCCCGAAACCGGTCCTAGGATGCTTGTTTCCAGTCCAGGGAGAACCTGGCTTGGCAGTTCGGGCTGGACTGTTCCCATGAGGCACAGGGTCAAGACTGATTTGCATATGGCTGGGTTCAAACTGGAATGGCATGGTGAGCAAAAAAATGATGGATTTAGGCCCAGATCTCTGTACTGGGGTGAATGTATGACATTGTTCTGCATTCTGTCCATCAATTGTTGTTTTTGCATTTGTCACCCAGAGTGGGACGGGTATGCCCAGACGTGGGTCCCGTGCTCTCCATGCCACTGGAATCAAGCTATCCTGGCTGAAGAGGGGTGAAACCCCGAAACCGGTCCTAGGATGCTTGTTTCCAGTCCAGGAAGAACCTGGCCTGGCAGTTCGGGCTGGACTGTTCCCATAGGGCACAGGGTCAAGACTGATTTGCATATGGCTGGGTTCAAACTGGAATGGCATGGTGAGCAAAAAAATGATGGATTTAGGCCCAGATCTCTGTATTGGGGTGAATGTATGACATTGTTCTGCATTCTGTCCATCAATTGTTGTTTTTGCATTTGTCACCCCGAGTGGGACGGGTATGCCCAGACGTGGGTCCCGTGCTCTCCATGCCACTGGAATCAAGTTATCCTGGCTGAAGAGGGGTGAAACCCCGAAACCGGTCCTAGGATGCTTGTTTCCAGTCCAGGGAGAACCTGGCTTGGCAGTTCGGGCTGGACTGTTCCCATGAGGCACAGGGTCAAGACTGATTTGCATATGGCTGGGTTCAAACTGGAATGGCATGGTGAGCAAAAAAATGATGGATTTAGGCCCAGATCTCTGTACTGGGGTGAATGTATGACATTGTTCTGCATTCTGTCCATCAATTGTTGTTTTTGCATTTGTCACCCCGAGTGGGACGGGTATGCCCAGACGTGGGTCCCGTGCTCTCCATGCCACTGGAATCAAGCTATCCTGGCTGAAGAGGGTGAAACCCCGAAACCGGTCCTAGGATGCTTGTTTCCAGTCCAGGGAGAACCTGGCTTGGCAGTTCGGGCTGGACTGTTCCCATGAGGCACAGGGTCAAGACTGATTTGCATATGGCTGGGTTCAAACTGGAATGGCATGGTGAGCAAAAAAATGATGGATTTAGGCCCAGATCTCTGTACTGGGGTGAATGTATGACATTGTTCTGCATTCTGTCCATCAATTGTTGTTTTTGCATTTGTCACCCGAGTGGGACGGGTATGCCCAGACGTGGGTCCCGTGCTCTCCATGCCACTGGAATCAAGCTATCCTGGCTGAAGAGGGGTGAAACCCCGAAACCGGTCCTAGGATGCTTGTTTCCAGTCCAGGGAGAACCTGGCTTGGCAGTTCGGGCTGGACTGTGCCCATGAGGCACAGGGTCAAGACTGATTTGCATATGGCTGGGTTCAAACTGGAATGGCATGGTGAGCAAAAAAATGATGGATTTAGGCCCAGATCTCTGTACTGGGGTGAATGTATGACATTGTTCTGCATTCTGTCCATCAATTGTTGTTTTTGCATTTGTCACCCCGAGTGGGACGGGTATGCCCAGACGTGGGTCCCGTGCTCTCCATGCCACTGGAATCAAGCTATCCTGGCTGAAGAGGGTGAAACCCGAAACCGGTCCTAGGATGCTTGTTTCCAGTCCAGGGAGAACCTGGCTTGGCAGTTCGGGCTGGACTGTTCCCATGAGGCACAGGGTCAAGACTGATTTGCATATGGCTGGGTTCAAACTGGAATGGCATGGTGAGCAAAAAAATGATGGATTTAGGCCCAGATCTCTGTACTGGGGTGAATGTATGACATTGTTCTGCATTCTGTCCATCAATTGTTGTTTTTGCATTTGTCACCCTGAGTGGGACGGGTATGCCCAGACGTGGGTCCCGTGCTCTCCATGCCACTGGAATCAAGCTATCCTGGCTGAAGAGGGTGCAACCCCGAAACCGGTCCTAGGATGCTTGTTTCCAGTCCAGGGAGAACCTGGCTTGGCAGTTCGGGCTGGACTGTTCCCATGAGGCACAGGGTCAAGACTGATTTGCATATGGCTGGGTTCAAACTGGAATGGCATGGTGAGCAAAAAATGATGGATTTAGGCCCAGATCTCTGTACTGGGGTGAATGTATGACATTGTTCTGCATTCTGTCCATCAATTGTTGTTTTTGCATTTGTCACCCAGAGTGGGACGGGTATGCCCAGACGTGGGTCCCGTGCTCTCCATGCCACTGGAATCAAGCTATCCTGGCTGAAGAGGGGTGAAACCCCGAAACCGGTCCTAGGATGCTTGTTTCCAGTCCAGGGAGAACCTGGCTTGGCAGTTCGGGCTGGACTGTTCCCATGAGGCACAGGGTCAAGACTGATTTGCATATGGCTGGGTTCAAACTGGAATGGCATGGTGAGCAAAAAAATGATGGATTTAGGCCCAGATCTCTGTACTGGGGTGAATGTATGACATTGTTCTGCATTCTGTCCATCAATTGTTGTTTTTGCATTTGTCACCCCGAGTGGGACGGGTATGCCCAGACGTGGGTCCCGTGCTCTCCATGCCACTGGAATCAAGCTATCCTGGCTGAAGAGGGTGAAACCCCGAAACCGGTCCTAGGATGCTTGTTTCCAGTCCAGGGAGAACCTGGCTTGGCAGTTCGGGCTGGACTGTTCCCATGAGGCACAGGGTCAAGACTGATTTGCATATGGCTGGGTTCAAACTGGAATGGCATGGTGAGCAAAAAAAATGATGGATTTAGGCCCAGATCTCTGTACTGGGGTGAATGTATGACATTGTTCTGCATTCTGTCCATCAATTGTTGTTTTTGCATTTGTCACCCCGAGTGGGACGGGTATGCCCAGACGTGGGTCCCGTGCTCTCCATGCCACTGGAATCAAGCTATCCTGGCTGAAGAGGGTGAAACCCCGAAACCGGTCCTAGGATGCTTGTTTCCAGTCCAGGGAGAACCTGGCTTGGCAGTTCGGGCTGGACTGTTCCCATGAGGCACAGGGTCAAGACTGATTTCCATATGGCTGGGTTCAAACTGGAATGGCATGGTGAGCAAAAAAATGATGGATTTAGGCCCAGATCTCTGTACTGGGGTGAATGTATGACATTGTTCTGCATTCTGTCCATCAATTGTTGTTTTTGCACTAGCCCAGTATGGCAGAGATATGCCAAATCCTTAAGACAATGTCTACTACTTGTAGTGGTACTGCACAAGGAACGCCAGCCTTTTTAGGCCTCGCCTGCGACAGCATATGCGCTGCATGCACTTTCGCTCGTGAGAGATATTGTATGTAACAAGGGGCCTGCAGCCTGCCCATTGCTTAACAGTAATTGGCTTCATTGTCACTCCTATTTGCTGCCTTTGAATTGGCCAGCGTGTGCTGGTTTCACTTCCTCTTCTGTCAGCTGGAGCATGGACCAAGTACTGATTACTTCAGCCTTATTGCTGTTTTTCCGCTGATCACACTGTCATTGAGACACTAATTTATTTATTTCTACTTCTCTGTCGTCCTTGTTGAAACTCTTGCCATTTGTAGCTATGCTTTACACATGGGGAGATTAACCGATTTGCTCAGAATCACAGTGGTGTTGTACCGAGACCTAACAAGCATTGGTATAGCCAAAATATCTCGCTGTTGAGAATATTTGTTCTGACATTACCTTTTTTTGATGCAGTGCAGCATAGGCATTGACAACTTTGGCAATGAGATGTAGCCATGTTGCATTGCAGCATCACTGCTGTAAAGCATGGCTAAAAATATATATTTTTAAATTATTATGCATCTAGCACAAATACACTTTAAAAGAAAATCGTGTTAGCCCTGGCTGAGTCATAGCACTTTCTTCAATCAGTTCTAGCCACCCTGCAAAGCTTCCACACTTCTGTACATCATAGCTATAAAACATTGCCAAAGCCAATAGCTCTCATAGGTGAGACTTTTGGCTTTACCAAAACTTGTTTGATGACAGCTGCTTCTTACTTAAATGAAACTGTTCACCTCTTAAGTGGAAAAAAATGCATATTTGAATTTCAAAGTTTTGTGCAGTGTTGTGACTGGGCACTATGCCTCATATGTATTTCTTTCAACTGCAAGCTAGCGCCTCCAGTGCAATCCATAGCTCTCCGAGGCAGGAACTCTCCTTTAGGATGTATTTAATTAGTGCCATTTCCTCTGAGTCTTATCTGACAGTTCTTAACAGAGACTGATTGATTTCAATTAGCATAATTGGACTTTTGCATTATAATTAGTTCTGTTCCTTGACATATGCTTCTGGTGTCAGCCTTCCTCAAGATTCCTGGGTGTTAATTAGAGACTTTAAGAGCAGTCTGATGGAATTCTCCTAGCCACACTTGTTTTGATTTGCTGGTAATATTTAATCATGTGTAACCTGCAAAAAATACCCAAGGGTAAGCACTTAATCAGCTTTGACAATTTGACAACAAAATCTACTGATCGTGTGCAAGGGAAAAGAGAGCTGCTTAACTTGCCATGTTTTTGTTCATTCTTTTGCACTATATAGCCTTCATTATGAGTGCAGAAGAACAAACATTCGACTGGTAACACAAGTTAGAGTTACCGGCTGACGCGGGACTACAGAAAATAGAGTAATTCTGCTCCCTCTGGGAATTCTACAGACACATTTTACCAGATAAAAATTGGCAGAATATGGGGGTATTCACAATGGTAACTTACACTTGTGAGTAATTTCATATGTTGTAATTTACTTTTACACATTTGAGTCAATTTTACTACTATGGGCTACTGATAAAAGCAAAGTGTAAAGTTATTCAAACGTGTCCACCCCTGAAAAAGAGGGTGAAACCAAGTAGTAAGTCCATCACTACACATGGTCAACCTCTGGTATGGCAACACCTTCGGATAGAAAATAATGGTGGAGAGGAAGTCAACATGAAACCCTGCAGGAAATAATGTTAAATCAAATTAAAATATTTAAAATAGTTAAAACATTTAAATAAATATAAGTTAATATTTAGAAAAATATATAAAAATAATACATGCTTATTATTTAATTATAAACTATTTTATTAACTTTTCTTAATTTAGAAATCACTATAATATTAAAGGGCTTATTACGATGTCGGACACCATTGCGGGAAAGGAACCACCCCACCATAGGTCAGCGGTTCAGATATCCCAATTTGGATGTGACCGCCCATAGGGCAGTCGGAAACATCCATTCTACAATAGAAGCTTTTGCGGCGGGCGGAATAGGCCAGCAGGTCAAGCTTCCATTGTAGAATGGAGGTTTGCAAACATTCCTGCACCGCGTGGCAGGCACCATGCGGTGACTGTCACACGATGCAGGGATGTTGAGGGGGGGTCCATTGCAGTGGGCCAGGGGAAAGGGGGTCCAGCTAGGGGCACCTACTGTCGCTTTCAGACTGTCTTTCCATGTTGGAGAGGCCGACATGGAAAGGCTGTTGGAAACCAACATCAAAATCCCGACGGCGGAACCGTTGTCATTAAGGGATTATACTGTCATTCCGGCGCACCGAGGAGCCCGTTGGAAGCACCGTGTACGGTCCCTCCGCCCAATGCCTCTGCCTGCCGCATCGTAATGCGGCGGGAAGACTGCAGGGGCTGATGTCGGTGGGTCTGACACCGACGTGCCCTTGGTGTCGGACCCACCAACATCATAATTTTTCCCGAAATATTCATAAAATAGGATTACATTATTTGCAGTACCAGAGAGATACAATTAAGCTGTGTTCTCTGTGTGAAATAGCAAATGTGCATCCTATGCTCGTCAAATGTACCAATTGGAAGGACCACCAAAAAGAAAGTACGTCCTGGAACCCTACGTTTCTTAGGCACTTGAGACCGTGCTGCCTAATGCAGAGTTTGTTAAATACCAAGAGTGGTAATTTTTATTCCAATTAATGTCTCTTTCTTCCCTTAGCCTACACTACTTGTGTCTTTACCTCACTACTACAGTTTCAGTTTCAACCCTGCTGTCTCCATTTATCATTCTTTTTCTTTATTTCTCTTCCTTCTTTTTTCTCCCTTTCTTATATCTCACTTTTCCTCTGGGTCAAAGTCTGATGGTGAAAAGTAAGCCAGGTACCAACAAGTGTCAGCGCTCACTGCCTGCAACCATCTGCACAATTAAATTATTAGAAAGGGCAATATTTGCCCTTCCAATGTTAAAATGAACTTCAGAAGATCATTTGTGTCTCTAAGTAGCCTATTCTAAAGACAAAGGAAAGCATAAATGAATGTAAGAAGTAACCCTGGGCGTAGTTCGCGTAGTGGCGCTACGCGTAGCTACGCGAAGTGCACTTCGCACTACGCACGCTACGTGTAGCTACGCGAACTGCGTAGTGCGGTAGGGAAATGCTGTTCGCACTGATTGCACAGTGCCGGATGCTTATCCGCACTGTGCAATCATTGCAAATGGCATCTTGCACAGTGCAAGCGGTCGTTTTCTGCCGCTCGAGTAGATTTGTACTCGAGCGGCAGCTTTCTCAACGCAGACTGGTAGTTTCTCATCGCGAGCAACCGTTGCAGAACAGCACTCAGATTTGCTTAAGACTTACACTGCTGCTTGTAGATGCAAAGCAGCGCATGAAGGCACAAATAGCAGCGAGAGATGATCTTCCAGACGCAAAAGCTCTTTTGCTCTGAAAGTTGACTTGTTTGTTGTCCCAAACCTCTTTGTGTCATTCCCCTGTTCAGGTATGCAAGGGAGGTATGTATGGGGCAGTGCTGAAATCATAGGTTTCGGTGTCACCCCAGATGTACTAAAGTAGCATGATCTGACTTTGCCCCAAATCCTAACAACAAGTAAAAGCTGGGGCAAGCAAGAGGTCAAATGTTATATCACCTGGTGTCCCTTCCCTCCCTACATGTAATCTGTGCTTTACCCCATGTCTGTGCTGTTGCCTCCACATAGGAATTTGCACTGGAGAGTGTACCTCAACGACATATCGTAGGTTAGACTAGTCTTGCTTGCCTTTGCGCAGGAGCTTGAGTCAGTGCTGTCTTAATGCATGGGCATGCTGGGCAGTTGCCGGGGGGAAGCGGGGGGCACGAGCATGGGGGCCCCATGCAGACTAGAATTGAACACTTATTTTCCGTTAAACATTTTTATTACAGTGAGTGGTTGTGTAGCCAGGGCCCAGAGCACTGCCCTGCCCGGGGGACTATAACGCTGTTAAGACGGCCCTGGCCTGATTGTCAAGCAGAACAGTCAGATTTAGCCCGAGCGCCAGCGACAATGTCAATGCCAAGCAACTATTACTAAATCTGGTACTGCGCTACATTCTGTTCTTCACACAACGCAGCGCTGCGTTTTTTCACTCACTGTTTCATTGCGCGAAAGACAGTAAATCTGCGCCAAATGCGGTGTCTTCAGTGATGCCAAGTTGCAGTCCTGGCATTCAAAATTCAGCGTATTTAACCTTGGACTTCAAATAGATGGTATTTACCTTTAAAATGAGCTGTAGCTTGCTGTCAAATCTTCATTTACGAATGTGTGGATCGAGTACACTGTATTTTACTGAATCTGTCTGTTTCGAAGACTACATCAGTTATATTGTTCTGCACGTGGTCTTTGGCACTTTAAAATATACATTGTTCAGTCACTCGTCTAATCATTTAGGGGCATATCATCAACGAGGCGATAAAAAATTATCGCCGCTTTTGCGTCCGTTTTCAGACGAAAAGCGGCGATAATTTTATCGCCTAATCAGCAAGGTCACGCTATCGCGTGAAACCTTGCATTAGCGCCTGTTCTCTGAACGCCCAGCTTTGCATCTCTAATGAGATGCAAAGTGGGCGTTCCTGCCCTGACATAACTGGAGAAATGTCGCTAAGCGACATTTCTCCAATTATCAATGGACACGCTAACCTGCAGAGCGACAAGCAAAGTAACGATAACCTCTGTTATCGCTACTTTCCCTACGCCTGCTTCAAGACTGACTTAGCCATGATATCCTATGTAAGGTGGATATCATGGCTAAGTATGCCTTGCCCTATCATCAAGCTATCGCCAAACTTTGTGAGATTATCGCTGGATTTCCAGCGATAATCTCACATTTGGCAGTTAGCGCTTGGAATTTTATCGCTTTTGAGATAAGCGTTGCTAATAGCACGCTATCTCAGCGATAAAATTCCACGTTACCCGGCGATAATTATCCTAGCGCTAAGTGCGCTTAGCGATAATTATCGCCGGTCCTTGATGATATGCCCCCAACTCCCTTGTTCACTCACGCTCACTCTAACAAATGTACCCACTCACTCTAACAAATTCACAAACTTACTTACACTTTCACTCACGTGTTTATGAGGATTCTCATATGTCACAAAATTCGGAAGCTGAGTGAACGGACTCAAGCTTGTTGCTAAAATTTGCACTTGCATTTGTTGCAAAGTTGTGTTTTCTACACAGTGATCGTATGCTACAAGGCAAGCAAACTACGTGACAACCATTCTTGTCTCTCATCCTGACTCGTGCACTCCAGGTTAGAAGTTTGCTTCCAATGTGCTTGCTGCGTTACATCGTAGGGTACAGAACCGGAAGCAGGCGATGTTTTTTTGTAAAATGTCTGAAAGGCGCCTTCAGTCCTTCAGACAGGCACTGACCGACATTCGGCCTGTCTGGGCGAACGTGCAGCTGTTTGTTTTCTTAACTCGGATCTCCCAGAAGTGAGCACTGGAGGGCAGCAGTGTTTGAGGAGATGGAATGAACGCGAGATACTGTAGGATGACGCCACCAACGCAGGCTGCATTCCTGCTTATCACGTTCAGTGCTGTCGTGGCAAAGCGCAATCTAATGAATATTCTAATCTGAAAATCTACCTCACCTCTGGCAAAATCAATACTGTGCTTTCCACATTTAGCGTTAGAAAAAAATCGATATGTCATGCCACTGCAACTAAACGCGTTGTTGCAGCCTAGATAGTTTATTTATATTAAAGAGTCTCTCTCACTCACTCTCTCTCATTCTCTCTCTCTCACTCTCTCTCTCCTTCTCTCTCTCTCCCCCCCCCTTGAGGTAAGTGCATAAAGGGAAAAAAAGATTTACTATACTTAACTCTACATCTAGGTACCTCGAAATATTAATATCATCAAGGTACATATATGTGGAGTTAGATATAGAAAACATATACATATTTACCTTTCAATATTTGGTTCCTCGACATTCTGTCTGTGATTGTAGTCGATATTCAGGATATATATATATATATATATATACACACACGCGCGCGCACGCACGCACGCACGCACACACACACACACACACTAAACGTCTTCCTGTTTTAGAAAGTATACACCATGATAATATAAAGTCAATCTAAGGAGCACTTCTATATATTTTTTTTTAATGTTTTTGCAAATTTGGCAAAATGAGCTCTTTTATTTGAAAGTCCAACTCAAGCATGATGACAAGAACAATCCGGGGATGTAATATAGGTGTTCTGTAGATGGTGAACTCCTAGAAAGGTTAGGTTGTTGTCTAATCACTCTGGTCACACTTAGAAAATGTTCTGTATGAATAGTAATTGTTTCTGTGTTGATTGGTAGAGGCTTACCAGTCATGGGGAGAGGTGGTGGGGACAGTACAGAGGCGCTAAAAGTTGCATTTCCCAGCTCAATTTCCAAAGACAGTGTTGTCTACTCCAACAAAAAAAATCACACAAACTCAGCATGAAGATTGCGCTCAAACCAAGAGATTGCATTTGCAAAGTTTTGTGAAATCCATGCAGAATTTTTTTGAGAATATTAAAAACTTTAGCAATTAGGTATGTAGACAAGTTCACAAACAGAAATTTGAATCAAAGCTTGAAATCTGATTAAGTCAAAAAACTGATTTTACCTTCCTTGGTCACTTTCTGGTTTGCTAACCACTATCTCTCTTAATGAGCGCACCCAAATCCCAAGGGGCATGGCCATACAAATATTGTAAAATGTGTATAATTAAAGTTATGAAACAGGAAATGGGGGAATCAGACTGTGTAAGAAGTCATGTGAAATGGCATTGCCGACTGAGATTCCAAAATTACAGTAAGAGCTAAGTAATGCTAGCATAATGTGTAAAACAAGGTGGGCAAGGCGCAGGCCATGCCTGTGGATAGAGGGGAAAGAGTTTGGGGCACAGTGCACCCAACATACACTAAGAACTGGAAATGATTGACTGGTGTGGCCAAAGGCCATGGTGTTTTCTCAGTATCTACTCAGCACTGCAATATGCCATTGCCAGTGGTTGTAGTTTGTGGTCAAACACTATTTGACATAGGTCTTGCCATTTGCCCAATGCTTGTTAAGCACATCCAGAGTCTGTTCCCCATGGGGTACTGGTGGCTGGGTTGATTGTGTCAGTGACTATGGCTGTCTCGGAAATAGCATCACACACAAAATCCTTTTCATTTGGAGAGCTAGGGAATGAGAGAGAAAATTATGTGGTTACCTGTTTGCACTCTCCCTTATAATATCATAGCCACAACAAAGCAAACGTACCCCAGTATAGCTCTCAAATATGGGAACGAGACAACTTCCTTAATGATCCTATTTACTCAATTTAGGATGATTCGTGTCCCACTAACTGGAGAGAGAACCCCGGGGGCGATTTGCAAAAAAGAACAGGATGGCCTCACACACCCCCTGGGTGTCTTGCTTCAATATTGGCCATCCGCCCTTGCCAGAGAATGCTCTAGTGGGGCTGCCCTCATTGTAGAAAGAGGAACTATTCAGGGATAAGCATCTATATACAAAGGGATCGAGGCAATGCACTACCGCACTTAACAACCCAATAAGTAGGGCAAATTATTATTCTATATGTGGTGCATTGGACCAGGATTACAACCCCTCTCTACTCCAAATTGAAAACAACTTTCATAACAACATTTTTCACTGGTGGTCCAGCACCCACAATCTTATTAGTAGTGTGTCCAGTTATTTGGAGTCCGGCATATAATCATCAAAGATTTATACTAAAAGCATTTCTAAGAGTATGAAACATGACGTAAATCACTGCATCTGACGACAATATCTCAGTTCAAATTTTCTTTATTCATGTTCTTCATTTAAAAAATTGCGAGAAACGTATCTGGCTGTTCGTGCATCAAGCTTGATCCACGAACAGCCAGAGACATTTCTCGTGATTTGAGCACATGAACTAAAACTCTGATATCATACAGAAGGATTTGAAACCGAAAAAATACCAGAATTTATATATTAATTTACAACAAAAGATATCAGTGTACAAATTGGAGCCCTGAAGAAGTCCGTGTAGGACGAAACGCGTTGGCTACTATAATCACTACACAATGGTGTTTTTTAAATGAAGAACATGAATAAAGAAAATTTGAACTGAGATTTTGTTGTCAGTTACAGTGATCTACATCATGTATCATACTCTTGGAAATGCTTTTAGTGTAAATCTTTGATGATTATATGCCGGACTCCAAATAACTGGACACACTGCTAATAAGATTGTGGGTGCTGGACCACCAGTGAAAACTATTCAGGGACGTTCTTGAGGAGTGGGGGATCCTGACAACTAAAAACTGAGTGCACCTACCATGTTCAAATTACATCATTTATTAAATGGATGGTGTAGGGGTGATTAAAAACAAGTATTGGACACTTGAGGCAAAATTACACAGCTTGTGTCCTATCTAGGTCAACATGTTTCAGCCCAACAAGGGCCCACGGATGGGTCCGGGGCTTTCTTCAGGACTAGGTTCCTGTTTGACCCTTTTTGAATCCCTGTCACAAGTGTCAAGACCCACTCAGTGTACATGCAAACATACTGTACCAGCTCCTAATGGCTGGTCAAGGTGAATGATAGGGTCATAAAAAGACATAAGACATATATAAACATTTGCATTTGACAAAACAGTACATTGTGCAACACCCCAGTAATTGGGACATGTAATATTTAAAAACATGGGCAAGACCAACCGGTGATTGCCAGTCTCGCAAAACTCAGCTATGCCACTCGTGGGGCAGCACAATCGCCTTTAAGAAAAAATGTGTCTGGATGGTGTGGTCCCACTCATACAACATGCATATACCACAAGGTGAAATTGTGCTTTTTTCACACTCCACATTCACAATCTAAATCTTACCCTAATTTTGAGACAGATAAACCTCATGGAAGACTGGGATGAGGGGAGCCTTGTAGTCAAACACTTTCAGAAAAAGACAAAATTGTCGCACCATGCATGCAGTTATATAGCTGCAATGGTCCTTTTTAAGTACTGCAAGCAAACAAGTATACAAACCAAATCTGTCTTACTTCATCAAAGGCCTCTCCCTGCTATCAGCATCTATTCATACGTCTCTGTTCTCCCAATGCTGCCATGTATTGCAGCAGCCCGTTTTTTAGGCAAGCTTCAGGGAGACATGCATTGGCGAGGGGGGGGGGGGTGGTGTGGAATAACACGGCCATCCCTTTGAGCATGCCGGGAATTTTAGTTCTGTATGTGTTCTAAACGCATTGTAAACTATTGGGCGAAGGGGGCAGTTTTGTGTGGAAACACACGGCTTTTCCCTTGACCATGTCGGGAATTGTAGTCCCATATACATTCTAAACGCTTTTTAAACTATTGAATGAGTCTAGATGGTGGTCATGTGAACAATGACGCGACCACCTCTGTGGGCATGCCGGGGCCAGTAGTCCTGTGTAAGTTCTAAAAGCCTCGTCACGTACTGTATTTTTTGTGCTCTAGTTCAAAGTATCTCATAAAAACTTTCTGCCCAGAAACCTCACATCCTAGGATACAACTAGTGCGTTCTAGACTACTAGACTAGTTCTTAATGCCCTTAAAATTTTTACAAAGGACTATAGGTCCCAATATGCTTAAGGAGATGGCAGCGTCATCTCCCACGCGACCACCCATGATATCCTCTGACTAATACAACAGGCGACAAGGCTTTTAGAACTCATACAGGACTACCATTAAAAATGACATTGTAGAAAATTGTAGCAAACATAATAATCCCCCAAATATTACAGAAATTAAAGTGAGGAATGTCCTGCAGGATTTGAAAGATGTCAGTACAAGCTCATAAGAGCCAACAGAAACAATTCTTAAAAATATTCTCCAATTGTTTCTGAACAGGCAACAAGTGAACTCCCTGGCAAACCATACCTAAAAGATTAATTACCAGAACATGTAGAGCCTAAAGATAATAACAATAGCAAATAAAAGATATGAAGAACTAGCTATAACCCAACACGAATAAACCACACATAAAAGACACCTTCTTACTATGTGACAACCACAATAATGATAGAAAAATTATCATGTATAGTACTAGCAACAATTTACTAACCTTAACATAATGTAACACATGGATAATGGATGACACATCTAAGTCATATCCTCCATCATTCAGTCAAAAATACACAATACAGGGTCAATACCAAAATACAAACATCTAATTTGTGTATGCACTGTTACCTAACAAAAACTACAACTTACAATGAAAAGCCAACACTTTTAAAACTAACAACTATAACTCTAAGCAAATCATCATCGATTATGAACTCACAAGGATTTACACTATACTGAAAACATACCCACACGCTGCAATTCAATGTGCTATCACTTGAACCATAGCATATGGAGGCGCCTACAGAAATCAGTCTAAAATGTAGCGGATACAACTAACATCAAATTTGCAAATTAAATTGAAAAACAGATAACTTAATTAATCCAGGGAATCCATTCAAGACCTGAGAAATATGTAAAAATGAATAAACACTTCAGGAAAACCGAATAATCGATGAAAAGTAAAAACTACTTTTGGTTAAAAAAATAACCAACTATTTGATTCTTGGAAAAAATAAATGCATTAAGATTGAAAATAATTTCCAATACTTGAAGTAAATACATGTAAAGCAAAAATATTTACAGCCACCCAAATAATATTTACAACTCACCAATGAAACACAGTTGAGTAGAAAATCATTATAACACATACAAAACACATAAGATGTTACAAATTACAAAGATGTTATAAATTATAATAAAGCCTACCACACTAACCTAAAATAGCTAAATCAGTTTATACTTTAAAAAACATAGTAAAATAATTTAAAAAAACATAGGGTTGCCTAACTAACTCTTAACAACTCCACCCCTTAAAAAATATCTGTAAATTACTGTTACCTGAATCGGACAGCAGGAGTGGGCAAAAACAACCGCAAAGTGCACGAACAATCAAAAATGAAAAATACATACTACAACATCAAGGAAATGGTGAAAATATCATAAAACTGAACATGAAAAAAGGCTTTCATCCTGTAGAAAATAATAGAAAAAATGCATATCTTTTAAAATTAATTAAAAAAATTGTAAAAAAATTACATTGTATTTTATTGTTGAAAAACATTTCTAAACTGCCAAATAAATGCTTATATAAAAATACTAAAATATAAGTGCTAACCTTTTTACAGTTATTCATAATACAAAAGCTATAAGAAAGTAAAAAATTACTTTTATAATAAAATTAATGCAAAACATGTTTAAATACATTTGTATAATTATATACAAACATGTATATAGACTAAAAGTTTATTATATGGATAACGTTAATTTTATTGCACTAAAATGAACTATTATTTTGTGTTGATAAAAAATATGGTACAATATAGTTGTAATAATTAAAAATACTAAAAATTATAGTTAATTAAAATATATAAATAAATTAAAAAATACCTTCTTGCAAAAATACTATAGCAACTACAAAATTAAAAATATTACTAAATGGTTAACACTTTATGGATGTCAGATTTACTATTTCCATGCAAAAGTAAGCCACATGGGCGAAAGCGTTGGACTTTGTGAAGGGGCGGGCCGATTTACTATTTCTACACCAAATGTAGCCATTCTGGGGAAAGTGTTGGACTTTGTAGGGGATCAGGGTTATTATTCCCACTCCAATCTTCACCACTCCAAACTTTGTTACATCAATATAATCTGACATTAATTACCCACAAAAAGCAAAAACCTAAATAAATTATCCAAATAAAAAACTCCCCAATCAACACTGACTGCCGACCGGACGATAATAACAGGACTGTGTCCCCAGAGATACAACCATGAAATGAAATGAATGAAATGAAATTTGTACTTGTAAAGCGCACCCATACCCCCAAAGGGGTGTCCAGGCGCTGTACGCATACCGCTGTGGAACCCTTCCTGGCTTTTCCCTGTGAAATGTCCACTCCTGGGCACCCCCAGGGTGAAGCCAGGCATCCCAGCGCTTTTGGGGCCGTTGTGGAGATTAAACAAGCTATTGCCCAGAGTTGCAGAGTGGGACCCATGATTAGAATAGGCACCGAGGCGAGAATTATCAGGTCCGAGGAAATTGAGCCCAAGACCCGCCGAGGCGGGAATTGAACCCTGGTCCCGGGCCAGATCTCTGCATCAGGGTCTGCCGCTCTAACCATTGAGCCACACTTCTCCATCAGGCACTTATCATGGTAGCCTTTAAAATGTAAATACTTGTGCGTCGACAGCAGGAATTTGAAATATCTCAGATCAAGGGCTCTTCATTGCCTCTGTGTTCCTGCGTCTTCTTCACATCACCATTTGCCCTGAAGAAGTTCATTTTATGTATGAACGAAACGCGTTGGCTGGAATTTGCACATTTTGATATTGAAAATAAAGGATTGATAAACCACTATACAAAATGAACATTTGGATTTATTGAAGAAAACTCTTTGGTAGTGCACCGCTCCACTATTTTCACACTAATGGGGTACTTAGCCCCATTTCTGGACTACGCAAGCTCCACGTTGTACTACAATCTGTTTAATGTTTTGTATTTTTCCGTTTGGGGGAGGGGGGGTGGCGCCACGCGCCATGGAGGGCTTTATTTTAAAGGTAATATCTAGAGTTCTGTATCCTTGCTCCTCTTTGGAAGAGAACTGTAATCCTGGAAATAGCAATTAGTCTATTAAGGAGTATGGATACTGTAAGCCCTGTATATATGTTTTGTTGTGTACTATTTGGAAAAAATAAACAAATCTTTGACCAAAAAAACCCACCATCAAATAAACACCATATTATATTTTTTTAAATAAACAGCAATATTTAAATATTTTTAACATTTTTAAAATATCATAATATAATCCTAAAAATAAATTTCATCAACATTTTAATAATTGAAAATTACGTTGCATTTTACCAAAAAGATTCATGTATATTTTCCCTAAAATATTACAATTAAACAATTAAACAAAAAAAAACAAATTACTCCTCAACCTAGCCCCTACAAACTCAGCATCCTGCTCCTAAATATATTATAATTTAAATGTACATTACAAAAATTATTTTTAAAAGAAATAATAAAAACATATACTAAATACACATAAAACAATAATATACATTCCAATGATATTAAACACAACAATATTTTTAATAAGATCTCAAAAATTCATTCATTATTGACTGTAGACTTTAGCAGCTATTGTTTTTGACAGATGTTACTTGATTCTGTAATCTGAAAAATTAGCCCAAATCGTTTGAGGATACTTCATATGTTTTGACATGTGAGAGGGGATGAAATTAGCTTGAGTTATGATTATATCACCCGAAGTTTCCGGCCATATAAATTTCTTTATTAAATTCTCAATAACCACAATTAGACTTGTGCCATTCTCCTTCTGCTCTTGAACTCCCAAAAACTGTAAATTACATCTTAGTGAATTTTTTTCAAAATGATCTTGTGTATTTTTAACCCCCAATATCTCTTTATTCAATGATGAAATATTCCCATGTATATTTGTATGGTGATATTCCAAATCTGAATTTCTTTGTTCAGCATTCTGTGTAGATATTGATCCATTTTTCAGTCCAATTTCTCCATGTTTCCATTCAAGAGTGAGGCTGTTGCTATTTGTGTAATTTTAATTTCTTTTTCCTCTGATAAGATATAGTTCAGCATGTGCATGACTTTATTATGCTGATTTTGATTATTTTGTTTGACCTTTCACCCACTCAGGTGCTACATACGGTGCGTTGTATCTGAATCAGCTTGCTTTGAAACATTAGGGGCATTATTCTTCTCATTTTCTGTAACTACGTTTACTAGCTGAGTTACTGCCTGAGCTTTGAGTGTCTCATCATGTTGATTGTGATGATCTACCAATTTACTCATTACTATTATAGCTTGATGCAAAGTGAGTGCATTATCTGCAAGATTAGCCAACTGAGCTTCCAAATCCACTGAGTTTTCTTTTTTCAACGCCCTTACCTAAACCTTGAGGGGGAGGAGATCCTTGAAATTATGGTCCATTTTAATGTTATGAATTTGTTTGGAGTCTGGAAAACAGTCACACAAGCCCTTATAACAAGCAGATTGGACTACGGTAATGCACTCTATGCTGGAATTAATAAACAACTCTTGAACCGGCTCCAATCCATCCAGAACCCGCACCAAGGCTCGTCCACAACCTCTCTCTACTCACGGACACCACTCCACACCTGAAGGAACTCCACTTGCTCCCAATACACAAACACACTCACTTCCAACTCCTCATACACTCTTACAAGACTTTACACAACATAGGCCCCACTTACCTCAAAACATGCATCCACTTCCACCAACCCTCCAGGCACATCCACTCAGCAGGTTTCTCACTTGTGCACATCCCCCGCATACACAAGAACAGAGCAGAAGGCCGCGCCTTCTCACACATCGCCCCCAAGGCTTGGAACAATCTCCCCTACCACATCAGATCCTGTGTGTCACTCTTCCAATTCTGCAAATAACTGAAGATCTGTCTGTTCGATTAACACCAGGCAAACCCCTGCCTACTCTCCGTCTAGTGCCTGATACCCACATGTGTGATTAGCGTGGTATAGAGATCTACATAGCACAGCATATAGATTTATTTCTCCCCTTTACCATTGATGCATTTGTATCTCCTTGTGATTTAATGTCTCTTTATTATTCCTTAGTGAACTGTTGATTTCCAGCAGTTAACTTAATTTTTGGCACTTACTTCTTTTGGTCTAGATCTAAGAGGAAGGCTATGACTCAGTATTGAAAAATGTTGGATAAACTTCGGCTGTTTTTTGTGCCTTTATATCCTTCCTCTGCTACCCCTATAGTTGGAGCAGGTACTTTAGCTGCTACTATGGATTCATCTGTCAAAGATATGGGCTTTCCCCTCTCATAACTGATGATACTGAGGGGAAATTAGTCATTTGGGATGGTTCCAAAATTTCCAGGATACCCTAGCTGTTATGATTATGATTTGGTTGTGTTCCAGACACAGATATATCTCTATATGCCTGAACTGAATTACTTTGAGGAGTATAATTTATCATATTTATATGACTTTAAGGACTAACTGATTCCACTAATTCCACTCTTTGACGCACCTCCATCCTTTAGTTTTTAATCTAGATTTGCACTTCCCCAATTTATCTAGTTTTTTGGATTCTAGCATAAGTTTTAATCGGCTTGTTTTTCACCTTCTTCAACATCTCCAGTCCCTGTATGGCTTCGCCTAGTCCCTATGTTTTATGTATTATTTTTTTAAGTCTCTTTTTCTTTTTTCCTCTTTTCACTTTCTTTTTTACTTCCTTCCAGTGACCTGCTAGTTAAAGCTCAACACACCTACACACGGGCCACCAAACATGGAAGATGATGCCAGATCTTACCTCTCCCTTCCTTTTCAAATGTTAGCTAGATCCTTGAGCTTCACTACAGAAGAGGCATGGGTGAAGCAGCAGCCTGATGCTAGTCCACTGGTAGGAACACACCTGGGCCATTCTTGTCAAGATTTCTGTTGTACCTGGACTCTAGGACAGGTACAACCAGCCATAAAAGGCATTCCTGTCTCTGAACATGCTGCAGGTACATCATCATTTCAAGGCCTCACCAGGTGACCTGGTGGTGCTCATCCGTCTCTGGGCTGCAGAAATCAGCTTTAAATCCTAAGCTCTTTGGAGTCCTCCTTTTCTAGGTTGCATCTTCTTCAGACAAGTTTATCTCTCGCACCCCTCATCAGCATCGAATGAGCTCCTTCCTTCAAGGAACACTCCAGGGTTACCTCTCTTGGGAGTTTGCAGAACTTCCTGGCTTGTGTTCCCAAACCAAGAAAAAGGAAGTTGACAGTCAGCAGCACCAACCCTAGAGTCCAAACAGTTTCCAGGCTCCTCTGCTGTGATACCCCACTTTCCTTGAGAGACATTTGGGTGCACAGGGCATTTTCAAAATTACAATAAAAAATCAGGCTTCACCATAAAAGAGGATTGTTTTTTTACAATTCCAAAGACTCGAAACATTAACTGTTTACCTGTTCCCATTTGGAAATTACAGTGTGTTAAATGTAATAAGGTAACTCTAATGTTATCATATGGGAGAAGCAGGCCTTGCAGTAGTGAAAAACAAATGTAAGAGTTTTTCACTACCAGGACAAGTAAACCTTAAAATTGCATGTCCTGTTTACATACATTACACCCTGTCCTATGGGCTGTTAAGGGCCTACCCTAGGGGTGGCTTATATATATTAAAAAGGCAGGTTGGAGCCTGGCAAAAGATTTATTTTGCCAGGTTGAAATGGAAGTTTAAAACTAAACTGCACACAAAGGCACTATGACCAGCCTGATACGGTGCTACAAGGATACTTAAGTGGGTGGCACAACAGGTGCTGCAGACACACTAGTAGTATTTCATTTACAGACCCTGGCTTCATGTAGTACCATTTTATTAGGGACTTACAAGCAAATTAAATATGCCAGTTGGGTGTAATAAAATTCTACCATGTTTAGAGGAGCGAGCACAATCACTTTAGCACTGGTAACCAGTGGTAAAGTGCACAGAGTCCTTCGGAGAACAAAAACAAATTCAGCTAAAAAGTGGAGGGTAAAGGCAAAAGGTTTGGGGGAGACGCTGCAGAGAGGGTCAAGTCCAACATGGGGCTAGATGGAGAATGACCCAAGTTGCAGGCTACCAAGTTTAAACCTCAACATTTAAACAAAATGTTGACACTGGATGAAAGTCTTTTATTTACATTGGTTAACCATGAACCTATTGTGATTTAGCAAGTTCAGAAACAATGGGGCCATTCACTTACAGAAGCTTCACATACACACATATCAGGGGTCACCTGACCTCCAATATGTCACGTTATGTGCTGCAAGTAACGTGCATAACTTTGATCCAAGTATTACAAATTGGGAGCAAAGCAAATTGAAACCTTATGCATTCAGAACAATTCTTGGATCTTGAAGCCCTTTTGGATGCTGGTTCAGCTTTTAATAAAAAAAAGTCAAAATTAGATGAGAAAAGAGAAAGTGTGAACAGAATTTACCTCAGACTCAAATCTTTCCAGTCGTCTGCACAGCACCTTCAACGTTTACTTACAACAAAGACTTCTTAAAAGCTTACATTTAAATTCTCTTGAGCTGTGTTTCTGATAACAAACTGGGAAGATTAAAATAACTTTCCTTTTATTCATCAATTCTTTTCTATTGTCGTTGTTTTCAGAATTTTTGGTGAAATTGAAACAGGGCACCCTTACTCTTTCTACGGGAAGCACAGTGTATTAGCAAAATGTAAGCACATTTGTTCCCAAGGATTCATTTGCAGAATTCCTTCACTAATTATAGCTTTTTGTAAGGTCCACTGTGTGGTTCCTGTCCAATTTCAATCTACGTCACTCTTCCTAGAAGGAATCATGGATGTTGCGTTGATAGCAATGGCCTCCCTTTGCATTCTCTTCACTATCCAAGACTGGGGTGTATTTTGTTATAAATGTTTCAACCATTCCTCCCAAGTGATTTTTTTCTATTGCCAATGCAAGACCCAGAATTCTTAGGTCGCCAGTTGTTCTAATTGTCATATTTAACTAGCACAATGCTGAAATTTCATTCGGGACCTCTGTTTTCAGCAAGTTGTTTTAGTGATCGTTCATCTTATTCTTTTTTGCTAGCATTTTGATGCCTGCCACTATCACCTCCAATCTACACATAGGCCCTTTGCATTTTAGAGTATAATTTTGTTACCAAGGTTTCTAGCGAGACCACTAACGTTTTTGACTTTGGACAACCTAGACATTTGACAGTAGATTGACCAACAATGTTTCCCCCAGGTTTGTTGACTTGTTTGACTTGTTGCTAATTTATGCAATAAATTTGAAAATGCCATATTGTCGCTTTTTAAGCCATGATTGCCTCTAGTGTCAATGGAAATTAATACCCTCTTCTAAAAAGTCTTGAATCCACAGTGCCTTAGTGAATTTATATTTCAAATGCTTGACTTCTAGTTGAGAGTGAGCTCCTTGAAAAACCCTGCAAAACGACTCCATTTACTGTATTAATTGCATTCGAAGCTTATTGTCAACAAATACTCTGAACTGTGTCCTTGACCAAGAAAATAGTAGATACATCATTATTTTTTAGCAATTCCAGTTTGCATGCAATAAATCTTGAAATGAAACACATTGGGGCATATTCTCAAGGAGCTATCGCCGAGTTATCGGCACTTTAACGCATCCAAAGCCGCGCTAAATTTATCGCCCCATTCACAAGCTGGTGCTACCAGCCCATAACACCAGTTTTCCTGCGAAAGCAGTCGCCAAAAACATCGCTACAGATGACCCCGGCAACTAACGCTAATGAGATGCAGAGTAGGCGTTCCCCAGCAAAAACCCATGACAACACCACAACGCAACATTCTCAACGACCAGCCACATCGGCGATAGGAACACAAAACAGCAGGAAATTAACACCTGCTCTGACCTGGTGCAAAGTCGGACGTCAACCTGCACAAGAAAAGGGAGCCCAGCCCACAGCCACACCTGAAGAACAACAGATGCCATGGAGCCACTCACCATGCACCCCGGAGCCCCCAGAGGGCAACAACACCCACCGCCACCACCCCCAGGACCGCCACCCCCCCAACTGACCCCCCCCACTCCCCCCCCGGACCACCACAGAGGCAGCACAGACAAAGACAGCGGACCTTCAGGAAATGCACCAGCCCCACAGACCTAACACCAGACAATGCCAATGCCCACTATAGGCCCAAAAGGACAACCATCCTCCGCAACCTGAGCATCATTGCCTACAGGCTGACGGTACCAACACAGCGGATAACCAACATCCCTCCGCAGACAAAGCTGCTGGCTGTGCTGCACCTGTCGGCCCCTGGTATCCTCCCAAACAACAACCGCCCGAGTCGGAGGAGTCTCACAGCCAGCCCCATCCAAGTTCCTCACACCTGTCCTGGATGCCCTCACCAGCTAGGGACCCCAGCACCCATATGTCCCCCACAATGGGCAGGAACAGCTGGAGACCAAGCAAGGACTATACGCCATAGCTGGATCCCCACACGTGTCGGGGCAATCGACTGCACACTTGTCCCACTTGTGCCCCCTGCCAACACCGCACACAATAACTGCAACAGAAAGCACACGCGTCCCATCAACGTGCAGGCAATAGTGGACCACAGGGGACTCCTCACCAATGTCATAGCCAACTACCCAGGCAGTGTGCATGATCCCTTCATCTTCCGACAGTCGAACATCAACCAGCGCTCCCAGGATGGCACCCATGTGAATGCACTGCTCGTTGGCAAGTACCAAATGAACACATCTCACACCTCAACCCCACAAACATGCAACTCACAACTCTGGCACTGCACACGTCACAAAATCACATACAACATGCCAAACAACATGCCCCCCCACCAGACACGACAGCACAACTTACTGTGGCAACCTTGGTTAGCCATGTACATGAGTCATCAACGGCATGGCACCTCAGCCACACAATATCGGAATGCGGGGAGAGGTGGGAACCAGGCATGTGCGAAGGAGGCAAGTGACCCATGAATGAGAATGTACACAATGCCAAGTGTGGTGGAGATGTGCTGGACAGACTGCAGTATGCAGACCACAGACACAGCCATGTCTACATGCACTGCTGGTGTTTGGAGTGTAGTGGACAGTGGACGCAACCATGTCACCCCAGCCAGTGGGGAAGATCGCGGAAATGTAGCTTGTGACGTCCCCCCCTGTAAGCGTGTGCGGAGTGGGCTGGCCCGGAGGCCGCCAGGCCAGCGTAGGGGTGTGAATAAAAAGCACGTAGCTCTGGGCGTGGTTCTCTTCCGGAATGCCCAACGTGTCTGCGAGGGCGGCGCCTCCAACCCCGCCACGAGGCCGTCGCCGTGAGCGGTGTGGCCTGCGATCCTGTGCGCCTGCTGCACCCTGGGCCGCTGGTCCCCGAACCCGTCATGCCCGCCCCTGCGCAGCCAGGCCTCATTGCTCACCTGCCGACACCGGCGTGTGTCGAAGAGGGCCCACCACGTGCCTGCGCAAGCTCCAAGCCCGAAGCCCGCCACCTTGGCAGCCTCCTCAGACCATCACGGCCTCCGCGACACAGGCCCGCTTTACTCCTTTTTTCGTTTACGTACTCCACCGCTGTCTCCGGCTTACACTACGGTCAAGTAGGTCACACATTTGGAACTGAGTCTTGATTACACAATGGCAGAGTACATATTTATGGAATCGTTTATATCCCTATACTCCCTTCGATGTTGTGCCACCAACTCTGTCAACCAGGAATCTTCTCCACATGCCAGTTCAACGCCGTGTGTTAGAGATCCAGGAGGAGCTGGCTGCACAGCAGGTGCCCCACGCTGACCGCTGCCTCCGGCACACACTGCGGTCGAGTAGGACACATAATTGGAACTGAGTCTTGATTTGTTAATTTCAGAGTTTATATCATTGTACAGGCCTCATCGCTGACTGCATCCCCTTCCAGCTCTGGTGCCACTGGCTCTGTGCCACGGGAGTCATGGACACTCTCTGGTTGAACGTTGGTGGCGTCTGTGTCTATGGCCTGGGGGTTGTCTTCATCATCATGTAGCTGGTACTGACATTATGGGAAAGTGGAGACTGTAGCATTCAACTCCTCCCTATTGCCTGTCTCTGCTTGCTCCTGCCCTCTGCGTCATGCCCTGGATGGACACCTTCCACTGTCCCCCATAACACTCCGCGACATTCTCCTTGGACATCAACGAGGACCCGCTCAGATCCCGTGGCCCTACCTCAGTGCATCGCCAGGCACTGTCCCGTGGCAGTGCGCCTGTGCCGGCCGCTGAGCATCCGGGGCCACCGACTCTGTGCAGCTCAAGATGATGGACCCTTGCTGTTTGTACTTTGAACTCCTGATTGTCTGATCACTGTTGTAGTTGTTGCCAGCACCATCCAACCCCTGAGGGGTGGCTTACACTACCCAACACCCATCCAGCACAGGCGTCACTGGATGTGTGACCCTGGCAATAAAAGAGGCCGGGCGCACGTGCCCGTAGCCAGTTCCACTGATTATCTCAGTGTGTCCGTGTGGTCATTCTGTATGCATGTGGGCCCCGGGCCATACCACATTACATTGTGCTGTGTACAGCGTGCGCGGCCTTGTCACCTCAGGCAGTGGGGTGGACCTGGGACATGTATCTGTGTCGGACCCCCCGGTGGGCGTGAGGGAGTGGACCGGCGTACGGCAGTACGGCGTAGGGTTGTGGTCATTCAACACGTGGCTCTGGGCGTGGTTAAGTGTAAGCCTTGCCAAGGCAGTTACTAATGCGTGTGTCTCAGGTGTAGTGTCGGCGCCACCCGTCACACAATACACAATGTTGCTATGTAGCATGCCCCCGGAGTACGGACTCGGCCGAGGGGTAAATGAGGGTGCGCAAGCCCGCTCTGGGCTCAGGGATCAGACATGCCAACTGTTGTGTGTGTCGCTATTTCTGCAGCATAAGCCAAAGGTCTACCCTCAACCGCATGGCGAATTCAGCCAGGCATGACCTCTACATCTGTGTCTGCCCTGTCCTTACCATGGGCCTACACACTTGTCCGTCCACCTTCAGCGCACGACATCACTGTGTCGTTGTCAGGCTTGTGGACATGCGCAGGCAGGCATGACAATAGTGTGCCGTAGGGGTGCAAGTGATGCAACCGCGCTGCGTACACTAGTAAATAGGCTCGGGGGGAGGGAGGAGCAGCAGTGAGGCTACGTAATACACATTGATGCCGCTCACTTGCAACATGCAGTACATGTCATGCAGGAATCACGAGGTCACACATATCACACACCAATGAGCCACTGAGCAGGCCATCACATCTTGCTGGGCCAACTATTGGCTCATGTCTCTCTGCACAGTCACAGGTGACCAAGGATATGCACTCTGCGCTTGGATGATGACACCCCTCCGAGCCCCGGACACACAGGCCCAGAGGCTGTACAATGCGGCCCACAAACGCACCAGGGGCATCGTGGAACGCACATTTGGCGTGTTGAAGTCACGTTTCAGGTGCCTGGACGTCACAGGTGGTAGGCTCCTGCACAGCCCAGGCATCGTGTGCAAGATGATAGTTGCATGTTGTGTGTTGCACAACACATGTGTACGCAGCAAGGCCCCATGGATACAAGTGTCAGATGCACCGGACGATGATGATGAGGATGAGGCAGGTGGCCCACACCCCACTGCGGCCGCAGCAGGAGTTGCCCGTGGGAACACCATCATTGACAATTTCTTCACAAGAGCACGTCACATTGTGACAGTCCTTGGCAATCATGGGACAGTACAATATGGCCACAGGCACAGCATGTGCTACTAAATGCTTTCAAGATACACGTTCCCTGAGTGCATGTCACTCATCTGTACAGGCACATCACTCAGACATGTGTGAGTGCGACATGTTTTGCTGACAATTTTATGATTTGTTCAGGGATGGTGGGTGTGTCACCTCTGTGCAAACGGGCTGTTTAGGGTGTCACGTATTCGGACTGCCAGTTCTGTGTGTCGCAGTTAGTAGGGAATCCCACTCTTCGGCGTTTCACTTGTGTCCATATTCATTCCATTTTGGTGCCATTTGTGTCCTACAGGTGACAACAGGGCTCCTTTTGGGGTCAGATATGTACCACCATGATGCAGGGATGCCCCCTGTGGCTCGAGTCCCACAACATGGGCAGCATGTACGTAAGCGGGAGTCACTGCCCCTACATTCGTCCACGCTTTCATGGTGGATTGCTCATGGTCATGACACGTCTGTGTGCAGGAGGGGTTGCTTGTCCCTCTGCAATGTGAAGGGGAGATGCGGTTTCAATGTGTGTTCCGTGCATGTTTCTGCATTGGCGCAGTTTACATGCAGACTGCATGTCAATGTACATTGTGACTGTGAGGAGATGCCTATTTGATGCGGGACAATGGTCATCTGTTCTACGTCAGGGATGTGTGGTTGTGATCGTACATTGTCATCTCACCGTATTTTTAATCTGCTTTTATGCTGCATTTTCCAGCATGACGCGTGGGGATTGCAGGCCTATGGCTGGTTATCGCTGAGTTTTGTATCGCGATTGGCATCATCGCTACTATTTTCGCGTTCGTGTTTCGCGTTTTTTCTGCGTTGCGTTGGTTTTAACATGTTCTTTTGACGCGTTATCGTGGGACTATCGCATGGGGCCGCCGTGTTGTGAATACCACATTGACACGGAGTTGTTTTCCCGCGAAGGACTGCGATGTGAAGAGTTGCGTTAGACTAATTTTGCGGTAGTTATCACACGTTCTTGAGAATATGCCCCATTGTATTATATATGTCCTTTCAGCATTCATTTGCTCTTAGTGTACAAAGCCTTGCCAGGCGCTCTGTGTGGTTCATGTGAAGGCAAATAACATACATTTTGCAACATATGTAGTCAGGCGGTATAATATTTAATAAAAATTACACGGTTTGTTTCTGTAATAAGCAAGCCGGACTAGCACGCTTTTCAATTCACTTCTGTGCATCCAGGAGTTTTCTTATCAGCACTGAAACACCTATGTATATGAGCTCAAATTTGACTTTGAAGTCTGTGCAATTAAGGATTACATGACTACCTGATTAATGTTTGTGGCACCTTTCCCAGGAGGTAAATCTTTTACTCTTGACAGTTTTTGCATTGTAGAGAGAAGCTGAAATTTCTTTCGTTGATCACGAGTGGTGAGCACCCGACCTTGTGTTGCCTGACCTCACTTTGTTGATGTTTGCAGCAAAGGACACATATATGAATTAAAGACAGAGGAGACATTTGTGTTTGTCTCCCATTGCTAAAAGGCTGTTTATGTGAACCAAAAGTTGTCAAATACTAAATGCTCAAAGCTCTACACATCGGGTCACAATGTTTAATTGGAGTACAAGCTGCATAGTGCATAAGTAAAAATTAGCAATATTGGCAATGCCAATATTTCTGCCTTTAATGTTCCACAACTTGTACTGATTCGGACACATCACTTGCCATGCAATCACACCCCTCCACCTGCACTTACACAGTAACACTCCTCCGCCTTCTGTTACACGGACACTCCTCTCTGGCTGTGCAGACACAAACCCTAGAGCTGCACAGACACGCCTACCCAACTTTGCAGACACACTCCTCTCGGTGTGCAGACACACCTCTCCGCTTGCACTCATACAGACGCACCCCTCCGCCTGTCAGACACACACATCTGATTTTTATACAGGCACACCTTTCACCTGTGCTCAGGCAGGCACATACCTTCCACTATGTTCACGTATGTGCACATCTGCCTGGTCTTACACAGGTCCACCTTACATCGGCACTCAAACAGGCACAACCTTTCATCTGCACACACACAGGCACACCCATACACCTGCGCTCACAGAGGCACGCGGCTCAACCTGTAGTCACACAGATTCACACCTCCCCTTGCCCACACATACACACCCTTCACCTGCACTCACAGAGGCACATTGCTCACCCGCACTCCTACAGGTACATTACTCAAATATATGTTGAGGCTTTTTAAAGAAGCACTTTAAACTTTAAAGGTGCACTTCCTGTTCACAGTGATGCTTAGGGCTTGATTACGAGATCCTTATAATATGCTGGCTCATGCGTAAACTCCTGTTTACACATTGGTTGGAATTATGAGTTTGAAGGTATTTAACACATCCTACAATTATCAGATGCTTTAACTCAACCTTCGTTAAATTTTGGCAGGTCATATCTGCTGAAATGAAATAGGGGAAAACATGCAGTTTTTACTATATCATGCCAATTTTGGTGCGTTAAACACCAAAATCTGCATGTTGTTCCCCATGAACTTGTAATAGTTGTTATTTATTGCACCTGATAAATAATGCACCCCGTGGTATTGTTATGTATCAGGGGCAATAAGGCCTTGGCTCGTAATGAGACCCTAAGGGGCCGATTCCGATCTCGGTCGGAGGCGCACCCAATACCATTCGGTCGGGAAAAAAGCCATGCGAAAGCCTGTTTCCCGACCGAACCGTACGCGGGTCCGGCCGAGCGAGTACGATGCGAATTCGCCGACCGACTCGTCCGGGCGACCCGACCGCTCCGACCGACTCGTACCCGGATCGTACCGCTCCGACCGACTCGCTCGGACCCGATTCGCACCGCGCAATGGAGACGTTTTCCGGCCGGGTAAGTACGATGCGCACCTCGACCGCTCCGACCGACTCGCGCCGTCCGACTCGAACTCGCTGTCGGAGCCGTACTTTGGGGGTCCGTGTCGGACCCCCTGTACGCGTACCCGTGCGAGGCGCACACAGGGGGACCCATGGGTCCCCCTACCTGTGCGTGTACGCCGCGAAGCGCTCGCGACGTACTCGCTGTAGGGGCGCCCTTGTCCGCCTCGCACCCATTGAGGCAATGGGAGCCCGCGTACGCGTTGTACGACCGGCTCCCATTGAGTTCAATGGGAGTCCGACCGACTCGTGTCCGATAACATACGGACGCATCGTACTCGTTCGGTCGGACTGCACGGGTCCGATTCGGTCGGAAATCTCTCCGGGTCCGGCTCGGTCGGAGAAATTTCCGGCCCGAATCGGAATCGACCCCTAAGTGTCTTGGCTGAAAATTCAAAGTGGGAAAATCACAGGCACTAATTGAATCCAGTAACCAGGAAGAAGTCCTAGAAGGCACTGTTTATATGGTGCACTGGCTCCACTTCACTGGTCATGCATCACACATTTATACCAATTAAAAAACTAACACTATCACATACCGGATTTTATACCCTTCTTTGTGCATGCAAACATTTGACATGACTTTTGAAAAACATCCATTCAATAAGCAAAGTCTAAAAAATAAACGCTCACCTCGCCATGATGCCCCTGACTTTAAGTTCAGTCAGTTTGCTCATTTATATTGTGATCTAAAGCTTCCCTGATTGAAGCTGCTTGATCCTGTCAGTCAGTCAGAGATTTCTAATCATCAAACCAAAGGGAGAATGGCTTTGAGATCTTTGGCCACCATTTTACTCAGTACATTTAGGTAAGTTCCTAAAGTGCTTCTTGCATCCTTTTAAGATTTGAGCATTACTTTCTTTTGAGCAGATTGACTGAAATTCATGGAATTGTTTCTGCTGGTGAAGTGGCTGCTGAGCAGTGACGCCACAACTGGACAGACATGTAGTCACAGTTCACCAAGCAGTGTGTTGGATACATTATCATTCCTATTTATAAAGCGTGAAAATATCACCCCTTAAGGTTTCAAGGTGCTGAGTCCTTTTGCGGAGATTAAGTGAGTCACATGCCCAGAGTCACATGATGCTGAGCTGCCGCCGGGGATCGAGCCGTGAGCCCCGCGCTCCTGAGTCAGCCTCTCTGGCCGCTGCGCCACACCTCTCTCTCCATGTGGTGTGTACAATATACTGTCCGAAAATATGCTCTGTTGCACTTTCCTATCACTTCCTCTTCACTTGTAGTGTTCATTAGCAGGAGTGCAGTAGTGTAACTAGGGGTGGCAATTAAGGTGTGCAGTTGGGCTGGAAAGGAGGGTGGAATGAGGGCTGTGGGAGTGTGACATGCTTAGAGGAAGAAGAAACCAAGGACTGCAAAGAAGGTATCAGGATGAAAAGGAGGGGTCGAGAGAGAGGCTGTAGTATGAAGGGAGGCAGGAAACGAAGGCGGGAGGGAAAAGGGTAGGATCCCTGTTGGGCGCTCCCCCCTTCCTAAACTCTGACTCTGGTGGTAGAACAGGAGAGAGAGGCTAGGAGTGAGGGTGGGAGACAACTGCAGGGGAGTGGTCAGGAGAGAGTCACGGGTAAGAGGGCAGGAGACAGTAGCAGGGAGTCAAGGCAGGAAAGTGCAGTAGGGAGTGAAGGTCTACGTGGGAGGGATCAGCAGGGGAGTGCACAACGGAGCACCTCAGAATAGAGCTGATTTGGCATGAGTAGGTGATGATACAATGGGATGGAATCTCATTTGCTGGGCAGCTCCTGCATGCCAACCATGCCCTGCCTGCCCCTCCGCCCATCCACAGGCGATGTCAGATGGGAGTCCTTTTAACATGGATCCGCACTAGCGGAGTCATCTCCAATTACTGCTTCGATATATGTAATATGGTGGTGTCTTCTACCCAGCAGAATCCTTGTCTACTATAAGGGGAGAGTTACAACCCTTTGCAAAATTTGTGTCATTTATGTCATAGTTAAGGATGCCATGCAGATCTGAGTTTATTTGGGGATTAAAGTTAAAAAAGAGATTAGGATAATTAATTTGTTAAAAGGCCTCTACTGCCCTCTATACCCTCCCTCACCCTGATCTGGCTATTCAGATGCCTATGGCTTGCATGCCAAGCTCATTGCAGTCCTCTCCCTTCTCAAGACTCTTTCCTTTCTCTTCCGCACCCTACTAGTCCGATAATTACACATCTCCAGCTCACCAGTTATCCGAATGGCTGACTTAATTATCTGAATGTATGTATGCGTTTAGTATTTTTAAAGCGGAAAACAAGCCAAAAGGCAATGAAAGGACGTTCAGAGTAAAGTCACAGATATAGTCCGAGAGTGAAAATAGGCAGGGGGGCTGGTTTTGTAGAGGGGACATACACTATTTATTGTGTTGCGACTTAGTGTTCTTCAAAGAGGTCCATCTTCAGCCTTTTTCAGAATTGAGGAAGAGTGTAGGCGGCCCTGATAGATATGGGGGATGTGGTTCCAGATCCTGGGTGGCTAGATGAAGACGGCCTGCCCCTTAGCAATGCGTTCCATCAAACTTATTCGCTCTTTTTTCCAATTATCCAACAATGCCATTCCCTCCTTTCAATCCTGTATCTTCGGTCCTTGAGACTCCATTCTCAAGGACCGCAGAGACCACGTCGCTTAAACCTTTCTGATCGTTTTCATGAACTCTATTAAAAGAACTTTGCCTTGAAAAAGCCCTCGGCCTGCTGGCCACCGGGCGAAACACTTGTCGGCTGTTTCTCTGTGCACTGTTCACCGTGACAAGGTGTAATGATGAAAATAAATAAAGACACTAAAAAATAAGGATAACACCTTTTCAATTATTTCAGAATTAAGGGGTACAAACCTTCACCAACTGCCTAAACTTACCCTTCCTATAATAGCTCTTGGGTGTAGCCATTTGTGAGGCACGTACCAGCATCATATTGGATCATCTCAAAGATAGCGTGAATCCCAGTTTTATCAACACCCTGGTCTTCCTACTTGTACATTAAATCTAGCATTGTGAAGTACACTCCCTCTTCATTTTAAAACAATGGGATTGGCTCCACTTATGACACATCTGACCAGCACTCCTTCGGTTTAATATAGGGCCATCAAGAATGTTGAAACCTTGACCGATCATCTCAAATTGTAATTTTGCCATTTGAGCTGAACGTTTGAAGGATGAAAATAAAGATAAAACAGTTTTCAAAAGCAAGTGATGAGCTCTACTTTCCTAGATCCCAATCTATGCAAGTGCAAGCAAAACCAGACAATACAACTTGAAGAAGTCCACACAAGAGGAAGGACCAGTGCTTAATTTGAGCCAATAATTGCAGGTGGGGCCTGCCAGCACTCTTTTTTGAGGACGAGGACTTCTTTTGAATCATCAGAGTTTGACCCTGAACAAGAAAGAGAAAAGCAGCAAAGAAGGAGGAAAAGAAAGATTGAAAAACAGTTGCAAAGGGAGAAAGCATGGATAAAACAGTACCTACTACAGAGCGATACAGGGGCAGGGATAGTAAACTGAAATGAGAGAGGCATGTGGTGAAAGAAAGACTAAACACCCTTGGTATTCGTCAGCCATGACATTCGACAGCAGCTTCGACAGGCTTCTTTAAAACTCGCGTATTCTTTAACAAATTAAGCACTGGGCAGAAGCCTGCCTATGTCAAAATCTTCCTCACTCCTTGCGCTTACACCAACCACCACACCATTGTCTCAGGAATAGAAATAAATTCTCAAAGTCAATGAAAAGCTTTAGTGACTGGGCGACCTATTAATCTGCACTATCGTATTCCTTTGTAGGCAGTTTCAGTGCTCCAAGATGTGACAGAGGGAACACCGTGGTGCCTGACTAAAACATTACCCATTTTTCATCCTGAGTTGAGTCACACAACAAGCAAATAGATGAGGCGGATTACACCACTGATACTGTCGGCATCAGCCTATCTGAGCCCTCTGGGTGGCACGCGCATCTACCGTAAATCTTCAGCGGATGGCGCAGATGAAATGCCTGCAAGCGCCGCCATATCTTTAGCCCTCCAAAATGATAAATAACTTCACGTGCTAAGCAGCGTCACCGTTATGAAATCCGTGCCACAGATTTCCACAAAAACAATGTGCAGAGCACGCAATAGTTGCAACAGCATTACACAATATTCGTTTTTGTTGGAATACGTCATTATTATGCGTCACTTCAAGTCATTTAGCAATTACTATGGGGCAATGCTGACAAGTGGTAGTAAACGACTGTAATCATTGTGTTACAGTATACTGGTGTCTTGATTGGGTAAATGAAACAATGAAATATGTATGAACATCCAGGCTAGGCTTTCGCAATATATTTTCTAATCTCCCGGATAACAGATGGCAATTGTCTCCTGCCGCAGTATTATTAATATGTGATGTCAATGGAATTTGCTTCATCCTGACTCACGCATGTTGCCGTACAGGTTTTCATGTATGGCTGTGGCTAGTGGTAATGTTGCTTGTGGAGCTAGTTGCTTGCTGAAGGGGATAATTGTTTTCCCGCAACTGTTTGACAAATATTTAAAAGGCAAAACGAATCGAATTGTATGTAACATCCTTGGAGCAAGTACAAAAGTGGCTTATCTACCACCAGGTCTGTTGGAGTTGGCTCTTATAAACACTTGCATGATCTTAAACACATCAGCCCATAGTACTCTTAACACTCCCAGTTTATTAGGGATTTAGCGACAATCTGCCCCTCCTCTTGAGGGTAATTTTCCAGTACCCACATTTAGCAGTAGAAATTGCTCCAGATTTTTAACGCTCCACAGTGGCTCCTGAGAAGGCGAAAACAGACACTGGGAGGCAGCAAATTCCACCTTTGACAGGAACTGCAGATGTGGCAAATTTCCCTCTGCCTTCTTGGCAGAGGGATGAAATCCACCAGAAGGGCCGAACTACAATCCACCAAAATCTTAAATCAAGTTCTTAATTATAAGTTTAGCCAGCATACATATCAATAGAATGCATGCTCCAGTTGTCTATTAGGATCATTCTTTTTTCTTATTTTGGATCTTTCTGTTAAAAATAAAATTCATAATGTATGTGACAAATTCAGCAGTTATAGTTAACTGAGCTAACTATAACTTATGCCCCCGCAAATCACTGCTTATGAGCTCACATATTACATAAGTCATGACATGGCCAGCGACATCACTGATGGCATCCCTGATGACATCACTGATGACATCTTCCAGCACAGTAAACTTCAATATACTTCATATAATACCATTTAAATGCAGCGCACCAAGTCTTTTTTAAAATTCATTTTATGGATCCACGGATCTGTTCCCAACCAGAAGCACACATTCATTACTAAAACAACAATATATTTAATACAAGCATATTCTATTGTGATTTCTATAAGTGTATCCCTTCCTGTGTGTGAGTGGCTGTGCTAGTGACTGCCTAGGTGTGTGAGTGGATGTGTGAGTCATATTGTGGGTGTTTAAGTTGGTTTGTGAGTGGGTGTGTGAGTGGCTGTGTGTGTCTGTGTGTGGGTATGCAAGTGGTTTTGTAGGTCTGTGATGTGAGTGGCTGTGTGGGTTTGTGAGTAGTGGTGTGGGTGTTTAACTGGGAGTGTGAGTGGGTGTTTGAGTGAGTGTGTGAGTGGCTGTGGAAGTCTGTGAGTGGGTGTGTGAATGCTATTGTGGGTCTGCGAGTGGGTGTGAGTGACTGTATGAGTGGTTGTATGGGTGTGTGAATAGGTGTGTGAGTGGCTGTGTGGGTCAGTGAGTGGATGTGTGAGTGGTGTCGTGGGTCTGTGAGTGGGTGTGTGAGTGGCTGTATGGATGTGTGAGTGGTGTGTAAGTGGTTGTGTGAGTGTGAGAGTGGGTGTCTGAGTGGGTGTGTGAGTGGCTGCGTGTGTCAGTGAGTGGGTGTGTAAGTGGTTTTGTGGGCCTGTAAGTGGGTGTGTCAGTGACTCTATGGGTCTGTGAGTGGATGTGTGAGTGGTTTTGTGGGTCTGTGAGTGGCTGTATGGATGTGTGAGTGGGTGTGTAAGTGGTTGTGTGAGTATGAGAGTGGGTGTCTGAGTGGGTGTGTGAGTGACTGTATGTGTCTGTGAGTGGGTGTATGAGTGGTTTTGTGGGTCTGTAAGTGGTTGTGTCAGTGGCTGTATGGATGTGTGACTGGTTGTGTGGGTGTGTAAGTGGGTGTGTGAGTGTGTGAGTGAGTGTGTGAACAGGTATGTGGGTCTGTGAGTGGGTATATGTGTTTTTTTAATCAAAGTCTGAATCCACAGATCCATCGTGGAACACACAAGGTGTTGCGCTGACTGCTGCGGTTAATTGATGGACCCTCACACACTCCCCCCCAAAATGTTGAAAATAATTTTGCCCATGATGCCTCACAGACCCCTCAATCAGTCCCATGGTGTCAGGGTACCCCTGCCCTGACCCCTTCTATCACATTTAAATTTTATTTCCCCCCTGAGAACCGAGTCCTGATGCACAAAATGGCAGCCACATCTTTCCTCTCAGGTTGGGGCCAGGTAATCATGGCATTGCTGTTGGCATGTGGCTCAGCAGATCCGCCACTGCGGATCTGTGGTAGATCCTTGTCTCTAGATATGCACAAATATTTTTACTTAAATAACTCCAAAACTACTGAACAGATATACACCAAATTACAAAAAGCATTAATTCTGGACCAAGATCTAGCTTTCTGCCAAATTTGGTGCAATTCCGTTCAACGATTTGGACTATAGTCGTGTCTAAAATCCCTATAGGAAATTGCATTTGGAAAACGTGTTTTGGGACCCCCCTTTTGCTCGGCCCCTGTTTGACGGTTCCCCCCAAATCTTTCCAGACAATAGCTGAATTGACTGGCAAACTAGTTTTGAAAATTTTGTGAAGACTCAGCAAACTGCACCAAAGTTATTAACAAAACAAAAAATGTTCTTCCTATGGAAACTAGGTCCTAACTATAACTACCTACTGGCGACTGCCAGTAGGTAATATATATTTATTTTCAGAAAAGTGCGGGCTCCTGTGCTTGTTTTCTTTATGCCCCCTGGCTGGGCCAGGTTCTGGGGGGTGGGTTGATAAATATAATTGAGGGAAGGGGACCTGTGTGGCCCCACTCCTTGGCTGATTTCAGCTCCAGGGTCCCCCATCCCCCGGGACCCAGCCTTACAAATTAAGTGGGAGGAGGGCACGTGGCCCTCCACCTGGGCCGATTTTGGCTGCGGGTACGCTATCCTCTGAGGCCCGGTCGATATTCAGACAGGAAGGACAGCCACACTGACCCCACCCCGGGCCAATTTCAGTCCAAGGGACCCCATCCCCAGGGGCCCAACCACAAAAGCAAAGGGGGAGGGGGCATGTGGCCAACCCTCATGCCGCGCTGGGAGTTGAGATCATCAGTAATGTCATCAGTGATGTAATTTGAAATGTCATCAGTGATGTCATAAATAATGTTATGGAACATGTCATGGTGTCATATATGAGGTCATAAGTAATGCATGGAGGGTGCGCAAGTTATAGTTAGTGCTACTAACTATAACTGCTGAATTTCTGTGTTTTTTTTAGTTAAAAACGTTAATGTTGTCACTGTCAAATTCACCTAACTATAATGTTAATTTAACCTTTGCTTTTTTCAGTGAATTTCTAAGGTTTAAAAAAAAAAAAATCAGGTCTTTTTATCACACCTAACTATAACATTACTGTGATCTTTGTTTTTTCAGTGAATTTCTAGGGTTTTTCTAACGTAAAGTAATATTTAATTACCGTACATGTGGCCAGGCCCTTGAGCCAATCCCCGCATTAAGCCAACCCCACGCTGCACACGATTTACGACTGTGCGCGGCGGGGTGTTGGCCACAGGGCCTAGGGACCCTAGAGCTTTTTTTTTTTTTAAAGTTGAGGGGACCACATGGCCCCCTCCCAGAGACCCATTAGGCACTAGGGACCCCATCCCCCAGTACTTTGTTTATTCTAAAGGGGGAGGGGGGCGCTTGTTGCCCTCCCCGAGCCTCATTAGGCCCTGGGTACCTCATCCCCCAGGGCCTTTTTATTTTAAAGGGGGAGGAGGGCCACATGGCCCCCCTCCAAGAGCCTCATTAGTCCCTGGGGACCACATCCCCCAGGGTCTTTTCTTAATTAAGGTAGAGGGGGACACATGACACCCCTCCCTGACCCTCATTAGGCCCTGGTGACCCCATCCCTTTTTTAATTAAGGGGGGAGCCACGTGGCCTCCCTCCCCAAGCCTTTTTAGGCCCTGGGGACACCATCCCCCAGGGCCCGCCATTATTTTTAGGGGGAGGGGGCACATGGCCCCCCTCTCTGAGCCAATTTCGGCCATGGGGATCCCATACCCCAGGGCCTGCCATTGTTTGTAGGGGGACCCCCCTCCTTGGGGCAAATTCAGCCCGGGACCCTATTAACCAGGGCCCAGCACTGGTAAATGTGGGTGCCCTGGCGTCCACCCCGGGCCCCCCCATAGTCTCAGGAGGGAACCCCAGCCAGATCCTAATGCTGCTCCCTCTGGGCGATAGCAATATTTAAATCTGTTTCCTTACTCGCTTCAGTGTGGGCAGGGAAACAAATCTAAAGTCTGCCCCCAGCGGGTGGGGTATTTTTGAAGCATACACATACACGAGGGAACCTAGTTAGGTTCCGATCAAACTGCACAGCCGCATCCTTGACTGAATGAATCCAATAAATCAAATTTATCGATTTTTATCTTCTTTTTTGACCAACAATTACTCTATATCTGTTTCATTTGTTCCTCTTTTTCAAGTTTCTTCAATTCATTTTATTCATCTCAATGCCATGCGGAGATTTTCACAAAAGCGCAGTAAACATGAAAGTTTCCACATATCACGACTTTAATTTAAAATCACCCAATGCATTTCGGGATCTTCCCTTCGTCAGGGGTGTCTAAAATACAAAAATTTTACAATTCGTAAGCACCACCATCAACATGCTAATTGCTCATCCAACTCATTTGACAGCCTTAATTCATCTACTTAATTCCAAATGTGTTAAACTTCTCGATTCTGCATGAACGACAACACGTCTTAATAACCAACGGTATTTCTGTATAGTTAGTTCCCCACAAACTCAAGCTTGTTAATAACCCAACTCCTTTTCTAGCCTGCGCATACTTCCAAATTCAAACCTCCCCAGCCACATTAACATCCTCCCGGCATCTACCCATCAAATCGCGTCACCCTCCCTTTGACCATAATCGTCATCGGTGAACTTACTGTGACATGTATTAATCTGTCTCCATAATAGAGGACCCAACCTCACACGGTATCTGGCTGGTTGCCCAAACCATAATGAATTTCAAATCACGCGTTACCGATCGTACGGTGTCGCAGCACAAACTCTAACATCTCTTATAAGCTTACTCGATTTGTAGTCGCCTCTCCTCATTCCCCGCAGGTGCTCTGTGTGTTTGAGAAGCTTACACTAAACAACGGGTTCAGAATGTTACGCGCTGGTACTCATTCCCACTATCAGTCGGTCAATACTACATCTCCCAGAATGCCTGTCCCGCTTTGTATAGTTTATGCCCCAGCTCCCAATAACCCGTGGACTGGTACACCATTTCGGTGCTTACAAATACCAATAAATTGATCTTGGGAAAAAACGAACACGTTCACATTTTCATGGCTCAGTGGACTAATGCGTCCACGGCAGGGGCCTGTGTTCGACCTCATGGTCACAGGTTCGAATCCCGGGGGGTCCACTCAGCCTTTCATCCATCTGAGGTCGATAAAATGAGTACCATTGAGTTGGGTAACAATAAACATCTGTTATTCAGCGCCAAGATACCCAAGGGTGAACGTGCGCTTTACAAATACACATGTTATGTTATGTTAATTATAGTCCACAACTCTAATGACGACATCACACTCAGTTTAGTGCCTATTCATAATATGTTGATGGTGGTCATTCGTGACCGGAAACTTGACTCTTGTGTTAATAGTTAATGTTCACATGGTCGTTATATACACTTTCCCTCTGGCTGTTCTTTAATGTTCATGATTCCTTATTTTTCATAATGGGTGCGTACGTTTATACTGTAGCGCAGTTGGGCGGAGCGCGGAACAAGCTTGCACGCCCTTATAGTTCTGAAGAAGTCAAGCATTACTAAAGCAAGGAGTACATCGGAGTGCATTTCACCACCCATTTATGTACATTGTATTTTTGAAGCACCCACCTGCTGGAAGTGGTCTTGGTGTTTTCTCCCAATAGGCCGGAGATTCAAAAATGCTCTCGAGAACAAACACAGTTTTACCAGCAACAACACTATGTCCCGGCGGTGGGTTCCCCAGGACATAGCCTGTGAGCCGGCCCCAGGGTATGGGGTCCCTGGGGCCATTAATGGCTCAGAGAGGAAGGCCTCATGGACCCCGTTCCTGAAAGTAATCAGCCCCTGGAATGGGCTTCCCAGGGCTTTTTGAGGCTCAAGGGGGTGGCACATGCCCCCTCCCCTTTCTGTAAAATCTGAGCCCCAGGAGTGGGCTCCCCGGTGCCTTTTGGGGCTAGGGGAGAAGAGCCGCGCAGCCCCCTCCCTGGGGCATTTGGAGGCACAGGGAGGTGGGCCATGTGGCTCCTCTCCCCATATAAGCTAATTGGCTTCTGCAGGTACAGGAAGGGGGGGTCAAGGCCCCCCTCCCAATATAAACAAATGTTGGCTCCAGAGGTTGGCTCCCCAGGGCCTCTGCAGGTACCGAGTGGCCCCCCTCCCCATATAAGGTCATTTGAGCCTGGGGTGGGCTCCCAAGGGCCTTTCGCGGCTCAGGGAGGGGGGACCGCGGGCCCTCTTCACTTTTATAAAACAGCCCCGGAGGTGGGGAGAGTCTCTCTGAATCACAGCATTGCTTACTGTTTTTTTCATTTTGGCCCGGGGGGTTCCCCCTCTGGGCCCCACACCACCTCATGGGTGTCAGGGTATTCCTATTTTTTTTAATTTGGCAGCCAATCAGAGCGCTCTCATGAGAGTCTGACTCCTGCAGGTGCGAGGGCCCAAGGGAAATAAAGCTCCCTGTGCCAATCAGAATGCTCTGTTTTTAAACTGGCGCTCCCACAAGAGTCTCTGAGACTCTAGCAGAGCCAACTGGCAAAATATACAATTATTTTTTCCCCTAAATTTCTCAAAAACTACTGAACGGATTTACACCAAATCACAAAAAGCACAATCTGGGGACCAAGATCTAGCTTCCTGACAAATTTGGTGTAATTCCGTTTAGCAGTATTTGCTGTAGCCCTACTTAAAGAAGTCTATGGAAAATGCAAGAAGATTTTGTGTATTCGGAACCCCCTTTTTTCTCGGCCACCGCTTGACGATCACCCCAAAGATTCCTTGGAAGGAGCTGCGGTCAAGGAACTCTTTCTTTGGAATGTTATGTAAAGATTTGTCAAATGGGGCCAAAGTTAATAGCAAACTAAAAAACGCTCTTTCTATGGAAAAGCAGACCTAACTATAGCTACCTAGTGGCGAAATATATATATTTAAATATTTTATGATTATTAGTATTATTATTTTTTTAAGCAGAGGACCATGAAAGGGATTGCTAGACAATTTTATGATCTTCTAAAACAGTTCACATTGTGGGTCCCTGTTTTAAAATGCTCTTGCAGTTTTATTAATGGAATACAACACAGTCCATCATTTTTCACTATTTAATATGTTTACTTTTGATATAACTGAAAGCATACTCCTGGTCACTGCAACAAGAAACCCAACAAAACAATTGTTTCATTTTAATTGCGTAATTTACATTTAAGAGCAGCTATAAACAATGACAGATGCAATGTCCCAGGACTAAAACGCCGGCATTTTCAGATTAGTGGATTATTTGCATACATGGAATTAATCGGTTATTAACAGATGATATTAAAAACATGGTGTGAACAAACTGATCTTCATATATTTAAACTCTAAACCATAATCAAGGAATGAGCCCCTTATATTGAGTCATAAAGGTTCCTTACACAGAGCTAAACAGGAGTTGGTTGCTGTCACTTAGTTTACATCACATTTTCTAGGTCACAACCACCTCAGTTAGATTCTTTCTGATAGCAGTCATGCTGCACATTTTGAAGCACTGAACTATTTTATTTGCTTGCGATTTCTATTTTTATTGGGTTTAATATTTACAAGGTCACAGGATATACCCAACGAGCCTTTGAAAAAACAGGCAGTCTTGCCTTTTAAAAGCAATATGGATCTATTTGCTTTGCTAATGCTTTTTTGCCTTTGTTGTTCCACATCATAAAAAAAATAAAAACTTTGCTGATGTTGAACAGCATGAACAAAATAAGCAAATTAATAAAAAATGTGTGATGATACATATGTGCACATGCACCATGATGCATCTGTCCAAGAGCTTGATGACGAGACAGCATCCCTTTTATATGTGCTTGCGACACCACACCATGGTTTGCAATTTACTCTTTCAAGATGGCAGGTGCCTATGTTGGTGCTGTAAATTAAACAAGCATTGGCATAGCCAATAGGTCTCGCCTTTGGGGCATTATAAGTGTTTAGCCATGCAACAGTTGTTGCACCAAGGATATTGTGCTGCATAATTAAATACTTATAAGGTCCCAAAGGCGAGACCTATTGGCTATGCCAATGCTTGTTTATGGGTGGTACTATCGCCAATTTTGCTCCAAGAGAGCCGAGCAGCCTTTTGGGCGCATACCACTGAAATTGCCGCTTCAAGTGGTCAGGTCCTGTGCCTTGTAGGGCTTTGTACAAGACATAACTGCAGCTTCCAGCACTACAGAAAGGGGACCTTGATATTGGGGACCAAGGTGCACTGGTAATAAGTGAATGAATGACTGGTTTCGTAAAGCGCAACAGTTACTACGAGAGTGTCCTAGCGCCGAGGCAGGCAACAATACATTATGCAGGTTGCAGGTATGAAATTCTATAGAACATTGCCTGTGAGCACAGAGATGCTTTATTGGAAGCCTATGTAGGGTCACAACTCGAAAGAGAAGCAGGTCCCAAAGGGAGGGTTTTTGGGAAATGGCAGAACAGGGCACTATGAGGACAGCTGATCGCATTTAAAATTGATCTGCGGGGCAACTGGAGTCCCATTACTTGCAAGCAGAGGGCTGTAGGTCAGGACTGGATGCATTAACACATGAGGAGTTACTGTAGAAACACTAGAATATATACTAATTGGGCCACAACCAGACTCACTGCTGACTCAGATGTTACATTCAGTAAAAGGTTCGAGTGCAGCATGCTGTGCAAGTGTTTACAGTCATACTCTGGCTGACCTACCAAAAGGTAGTGTGCTGCCCAAACAAATGCCAGATTGTGCGATATACAAGTGTGAATGAACAATAAAATGTTATGAAAGTAGATTTACTCCAGTAAAATGGAAGCCTGCTCTACATGGAGTTATTTACCAGTCCCAACAATGCATGCGTCACTGCATTAGTTCAGGGCAAATTATGTAGCACGTGGACTTCTACTTAAACTGTAAAGATAGATCAGAACCTGGGGGTGGACCAGTACCTCGTCAACTCCGCATCACTTCCCTACGTCCAAAATAAGGATTTGTGTAGGCCAGGATTCTTTCCTCTGGTGTAGAGTCCAAGTGAGCACAGTCCCAGAACCAGAAAGGCATGACTTGTGTGATAATGGTGTTTTCAGAGTCTTTAGTAAAATTGCCTATTCTCACACTGCACTCCCATTCTCTCCCCACCCCCATTTGTTTATATGCATGTATATAGTATTTACATAGCACGAACTTAGCCAAAGCCAGTGCCTTGATCCAGGCACCACAGTACTACACGAAACCCAAATTACAAGTATAGCAGGACTGGCCTGTAAACAGAAGCGGCCAGGGGTAGTATAGCGTGTTAACTGATACACAGAGAATGAAATAAAGTAGCACTGACAGATCCACAGGCAAGCAGCAGTACAGAGTAGAACGGTGTTGTGCAATCCAGCGCTTTACCTTGTAGCAAAAGAGTTGGAGGGGAAACCACTGTCAGGAAAGGGGTGCAGTGGTGACGTGCGGCACCCTGAACTGCATTCATACGGGCAGCTTTAGGGCAGCACTCCGTGTTTACAAGGAGAAGGGCAATGAAGTTCTGCGCCCACTGCATGGCAGTACCAGGCTGGCCTGCACTTCTGGTAAACACTTTCAGAGCCGAGAATACATTCTGGCACGCTCGCAGCTCAAAGTACCGAGGCTTGTTTTGACGTCTGCGGAGCTCCCTCCCCTCTGCAGAGCTGGACACCTCCCTGAAAGCACTCGAGCCGTGCCACGTGAGCCGACAGTGCGCCAGGCCAATGCCGAGCCGCATCAGTCCAAGGTGCTGCCTTTATACGAAAGGGCGAGCCCAATACCTCGGGAAATGGGAGAGAGCACTATGGGAAGGATACGGACTTTAAAGGCAAGCCCTCTGCCCCAGTGCCAAGTCGCGGGTCGAGTAAAATATTCGACATGCGACAAGCTGTCAAAAATATTCAGTCATTTAGAGGCACAGCCTGGGCTCGTCATCAAGCGATCCACGGGCTCGGATCCGAAGGGCAGAGCAGCACGCTGTCTCACTTCAATAGCAAAAAGATTAGCAATGCGAGTCAACAAGCCGTTCGGCACGGCTCTTGTATACTTCAGGCGTAACCCTCTCCGCGAGAGAGGAGTAGATTCCGGACACCAGCCTCAAATGCAGTCATTCACTGAAAATAGCCAATGAATGAAGTGGGTTGTCCAAGTGCCCATGCTACAAGCTGTAGTGGGTGGAAGAAAAAAAAAAAAAAAATTTAATAGCTTTAGTAAACAAGGTCTCAACGCCAGAACAAACAAGCACGGAGGAGCGGGGGCGAGCGAGCGCGGCAGCCTGCAAAGCAGTCCCAAAAACGCTCATGCGTCGTGGCTGGCCTTTGGATGAGTACGCGCGGCAGACATGTGTTTCCACTTATCGCGCCCGCGTCTGGGCACGATAATTGGAAACACATGTTTGCCGCGCGTACCCATCTCAAAAAGGCCAGCCACGACGCACGAGCGTTTCTTGGACTGCTTTGAAAACTCACTTACAATAAGTCTTCGCCTCTAAGCAGCGCTTGCGCGCTACTCGAGGCTCGACCTAAAAAGGAATAAAATTGCTGATAATTAAGGAAAGGCCTGGCAGTAAATTGCAACTATCCAACAAAAAGGAAAAAATAAATGTAGCAGAAAGGTTGATGGGGTGGGTGGGTGGTTGGGGATGTTAACGTAATGCTCAACGAGAGGGTTGAGCAGCAAGGGGTAAAGCAAAGGGATGAAGGTTACAATCTGTTTACAAAAAAGTCATGGGTAAGTAATAGGGAATGCTTGGTCAGTTTGACGGAGGAAGCAGCAACAGTTGGAGTGAGCAGGAAAATACTTGCATTCCCTGGAGAACACTAGAAGAGAAAACAAGCATTAGCAATGGCAATAGGTCAGACTCTAAAGGAATGTTGTATGATAATGTAAAGAATTACCAGTAAAAAGCATGGGAATGGTTATGTATTTGTGTAGAAACAAAGAACTGTAGAGTAACATTGGTGTAGGTTAGAAGGCGAGAACACAGCTGCACAGTCAAACCATGCCTAAACATCCATGTAGGTTAATGACTGCCCTCCTCCCATCTTTGCTGCTGCCAGAGAAAAGCACCATAAATTATTTACACTTTAATAGCACTACAATGTTATGTCTGTGTCCCTGAAAGTTCAAGCTGAAACAAGTTGGATAAATAAAATGATCAGAGCTGTATTGAGGGAAAGCAATCTTTTTGTAAAAACACACAACTTCTGCCCAATCAAAAAAGTACTCCTTGCTCCCAACATGTGGGGAGAGCACAATCCCCTCTGTAGCGATGCTCACATAATTGTCTGGCGACAGCTGCACTGTCAAGCCAGACCATAAAAAGTAGTTACCTGAATGCAAGCAGTGTAAGAACACAAGCCATCAAATCACAAATCAGGAAAGACAAAATCCTTCAAAGGCATGACAAACAGAAGAGGGAAGAAAACCAATGAACAAGTTGCAGGTAAATGAGAATGCGAAAGTCATTCAATAACACCAAAGGGATGATTTCTATGTATTTGTGACAGTCAGTCTTGGACACAGACAGCTGAAAATCTATGAAGGTGAGAACTTAAAAGCACAGAATACTTTTTCAGCCATCACAACAAAGGTACAGCTCCATTAAAAGTGTGGAGGGAATAGTTGTGAACGGCCCTAATATTCAGTGAAACTAACTAAGAAGGCACTCACAATGACCAGGTAGGCCTGCAGTGATGTCATGCAGATGCTGTGGTGTGCTGCAAAACATGAGTTTATAGTCGTCTGTTTTAAGAAGAGGTTTAAAACTGATAAATGAGGCAACTTGGCTGGGAGAGGCAGATCGTATAACAGAGATAGGCAGCAAATTAAATAGTGAAGAGCGGAGGCTATTATGAGACAGATGGCTACTACTGCCAGGAGGAGTGCATTTTTAAGACTTCAGTGGAAACTTATGGTGGCACTTCAGACTCCGGCTGCAGCAAAATGCCTTAATCAGAGAGTGTGGGAAGATTATAGGAGACATGATGTCAAGGGAAAAGACTGTGGGGTTGCATGATAGCTAAAGAGGTCTGTTAAACAATACTGTACCTTGAGGAATGCATATGGTATGGGTGATATAGGAGCTTTAAAGGATATTGGGCAATAGACAAGAGAAAGAAGGGCCATGAATGAAGATTGTGAGAGTAAATTCAGGTAGGAATGGACATAGGTTTGCCGAGCTTAAAATACTTGTGTGATAAGGAACAGTTAATAGTGAAAACAGCAGTTCACTCTTGGCATCTCGTTAGCAGAAACATATATTAACATGGTAGGAAGAGGGTATCACCTTTGAAGAATGACAGTTTCTATTCTGACGTATTCAGTATCAGTAAGCAGCATGAAATTAAGTAAGAGAAATTCAAGAGTAAGTGTGATCTGTACTTAGATTGATGGGATAGGTTAGGATGGAGTGGTATGTTCAGAGAGAGACCCTTATCGAAGTGTTTTCCAATATCCTATGGCACATTCCAACCAGTGAGTACAGGAATGGAACAAGGCCACAATGTTAATATTAGGCAGCACCCGAAGAGTGAACAGTATACAGAAAGTATATATTGAATCACCTCTGGTCTTTGTCAAAGTTGGGATGATAAGGAATTAGATTTAGATATTTATAAATGTGAGACTTGTGTCAGAAAGTAGCATGTACAGTAAGTAGAGAGTTATATGCCGGTCTGTAAGCAGAGTGTAGATTTTAGCCTTTAGATTTGATGACATAAAGTTTATTTGTTACTGCACCATGAGCAGTCCCTACGTAGAATATTTGGTAAAAATTAGATACGAGAACATTAGGACAGCTAACACCAGTGCATGGCAATTCAGATTACCCAATCATCTATAAATTCATCGAGAATGCCTAGTCTCACTACGTCTGTATCTGTCACTCAGTCCCCCACCTTAAATCACTCAGTTTGCCATCTCTTACTTTCACATAACTGCCCTGGCGGAGAGATTTAATCACTTTAAGCAAACCATGGTCTACTCGCATAGATCCAAGGGCTTCCCAGAACTTCTCTCAATCAACCTAATTAAAGGCTGTCTGCAGATTAACTCACACAGTGTACAGAGAACCCTTTTCAATCAATGCATATCATAATGGTAGACTTATGTTGTAAAAACTCATAAACCAGGCCTTGGCCCCTCTTAAAGCCCACTTACAAATGTAGATTTTCTCCACGCAAAGGTCTAATTGCTGATCTGTCAGCATGAAAACTGCCCTCCTCGCTGTTCCAGATAACATCCACACGACTCTGGACAGAGGAGACACAGTGGACCTCATCCTCCTGGTCCTCTCCGCAACATTTGACACAGTCTCCCTCCCCATCCTCATCCAACGCCTACACAACATTAGAATCAAAGGCCAAACACTCTGATGGATCTGCTCTCTGGGTCAGCCTGGCTTCCATGCTCTTTGGATGCCCGCAACCTCATCTGCGGAGTTCTGCAAGGATCGTCCCTGAGCCCGACCCTCTTCAACGCATACATGATCCCTTTAGCCAGCATCATCTGCTCTCACAATATTAATGTCCTCTCCTATGTCGATGACACCCAACTCATTCTCTGTCTCACGGACAAAACTCCCAGTACCAGGATCAAGTTCAATGCCAGCATGACTGAAATTGCCCACTGGATGAAGACCAACTGTCTAAAGCTGAACATACACAAGACCGAAATCATGATCTTCAGGAAGACCACATCACCATTGGACTCCCACCAGCTGGCCAACAGAGCTAGGACCTACACCCACCCCCACCACCCAGGCCAAAAAACTCAGGTTCATCATCAACAGCAAACTCAGCATAACCACCTAAGCCAGTGCCATCACCGCTTCATGCTTCCTTACCCTGAAGATGCTGAGGAAGATTTTCAAATGGCCCCCAATCAGCACCCGTAAAACAATCATACATGCCCTGGTCACAAGCAAGCTGGACTATGGGAACACCCTCTATGCCACAATCAACAAAAACTCACCAGAAGGCTGCAGACCATTCAGAACTCAGCTGCTCGAATCACTCTTAACCTCCCACACCACACTCACATCACACCATACCTGAAGGAGCTCCACTGGGTCCCCATACACAAACGAGCACAATTCAAACTCCTCACTGACACTTTCAATGCACTACATAACACCGTCCCAGAATACCTTAACAATTGCATCTGCTTGCATAAACCATCCAGACACCTCCGCTCCTCAGTACTTCCTACTTGCACAAATCCCACGCTTGTGGAAAAGCCTGATCTGATGGTTGATCCTTCTCCTACATCGCTCCTAAAGCATGGAAAGACCTGCCTCTCCACATAAGAGCCTCCTCCGCACTTCTTGAATTCCACAAGAAGCTGAAGTCCTGTCATTGCGAGTAGTCCCACTAGGCCCTAGGTGCTCCTAGGCTCACATCTGCTAAGTTCCCGGATACCCTCCTAGGTCATAGCACGCTCTACAAAATGGCACAATATAAGGTAGGAACAGCAACATTCAGCAGGGCTAGGTTTACTCTCTTTAAAGCATAAAATGCAAAATTCCACATGCAGAATTCCATGTATCCCTCAGATATATGGAATTCTCTGATATTTGGTTCAGACGCCTTTCAATAACTTTTGGTCCATGCGATCTATTGCTGCTTTGATCTTTGACGCACTCATTCAACATTGCAAATTGCTCTGTTTACGGTCTGTACAGAAGTACCACACCCGTCTCCAGGAAGCAAAAATAACATCGAATATGGGATCTCACAGGTTGGACACTATGCTGCATGACAAGGCATTCTTTCATTTAACAAGAAAGTCCAAGATGCAGCATTCTTGCCTGTATGTGAAAGTTCAAACTAGATCCTGGAGGGCAAGTTCTATGCTAGAATTTTAGGATCACTACTACCTAGGAAAATGAGATCATTTGCTCACTATATGTAAACTAACCATATGTTAATATTCTGAAAAACTAAGTACATGAGTTACAATTAAATTCACTGTATGTAAACTAATCTTAAGAGGATAGCCTTTAAAACTAGACACATAAGTTGCATTTAAATTCTCTAGTTGTAAAATTATTGTTCATGGATATCCTAAAAAACTGAGGGCATATTTACTAAACATTCATGCAATGCCAGACATCAAGCACAGTTGTTGTGCAGTGTTGGGTGATCTACTAAGATATGGTGCTCTTTAACTCTCCACCTGCGCTATGTTGCAGCAGTGCCTGTGTTACAGGAAGGATTGTTTTTTACAGAAAGGGACACCTTCCTTCAGAAAAGCAATTCTAGTAGGCAATTTCCTCTTTCTATGTGTGATGCAGAATGCATCACGCATTATAATAGGAGGTAACGAGGGGAAATAAATATATTTCTCCTCATTCGCCTCTCTGTGGTAGGTGCACCATTTTGGAACAATCCCAGGTTTACTATCTTTGATAAATCTGGGATTGCAATACATTTTATGAATGGATGCATGGGAATGTCCATTCATGGAACGCCTACCATAACAAAATGTAAAGCAATGCAGCCCAAGCCGCTGCATTGCTTTACATTTCTTTACAAAGTCACCCAAGGTGGCGCAAGTAGACTCTTCAATCAATCAATCAATCAGGATTTTTTAAAGCGAAGAAAATCACCAGCTAGGACGTCCAGGTGCTTGCAGGTCCCAGAGGCTTATTCGAACAGCCAGATTTGAGGGCCATTCGGAATTCCAGAAGTGAGGTGATGGTCCAGACTTGCTTGGGAGGCTGTTCCAGGTCTTTGCTATGATGTGGAAGAAAGAGCATCCTCCACTTCTGGTTTGGTAGATGCAGGGAGTATGGACAAGTGAGTGGGAGACAGAGCATAGTCTTCTCGACGGTTGGTGGAAGTTCAGGCAGTGGTTAATATAAGTGGGTCCATGGTTGTGTAGAACCTTGTGTGTGTAGGTCAGCAGCTTGAATTGGATTATTTTCTGTTCGGGGAGTCAGTGAAGTTGCCTGAGGTGGGATGTGATGTGGGTTAGTCAAGGAAAGCCAAGGATGAGTCTGGCTGTGGCGTTCTGTATGGTTTGAGGTCTCTGTAGGAGGTGTGTGGCGATTCCTATGTAGAGGGCGTTGCGATAGTCCAGTTGGCTGGTAAAGAAGGTCTGTGTCATAGTGCCTGTTGTGTGTAGGGGTAGCAACTTGAAGATCTTACGTAGCATGCTCAGAGTGAAGAAGCAGGCGGGTGAGACAGTGTTGATCTGTGATTTCATGGTGAGCTTGTTGTCTGTGATGATTCCCAGGTTTCTGGAGTGGTCGGAGGGAGTGGGTGAGGGTCCTAGGTCTGATGGCCACCAGGAGTCATTCCATGTGTTTCTACCGTAGCCGAAGATCAGTACTTCCGTTTTGCCTGTGTTCAGCTGCAGGCAGTTATTCTTAATCCAGTCGGCGACGCATGTCATGCATTTGTGGAAGTTCGTAATGTTGGTGGTGGGGTCGTCGATGAGTGAGAGGATGAGTTTGGTGTTATCTGCATAGGAAATTATGTTGAGACCGTAGGATCTGACGATGTTGGCCAACCAGGCCATATATGCGTTGAAGAGCGTGGGGCTGAGGAATGAGCCCTGGGGGACATCACAGGTCTCTTTGGGTTCGGAGGTGAACGGTGCGAGGTGGATCATCTGGGTTCTTCTGTTGAGGAAGGAGGTGATCCATCTGAGCATGTTCCCTTGGATGCGGTGGAGTTTTTCAATCAGCGTGTGGTGGGCTACAGTGTCGAATGCTGCAGAGAGGTCGAGGAGAATCAGAGCTGCTGTTTCGCCTCGGTCGCGGAGGGTTCAGATGTCGTCAGTGGCTGCGATCAGGGCAGTTTTGATGCTGTGATTGCTGCGGAAGTCGGATTGGGAGGCGTCGAGTAGCTGGTTCTGCTCCAAGTGCGTCATGAGTGCTTTTTTTTGTATAAATTATTTTTATTATTAGAAAAGCTCATACAGACCTTTGATTCAGCTTACATCAGAAAAATACATCATAGGATAAGCACTATACATATTACACTTTTAACAAAAGTACGATTAATTACAACAAGTACAAGAAAGGAAAACCAATATTGTACATCGCCCTAATATTCACAACAGCTTATTCTTATATTGCACTTTTTCCCAAAACATTAACAAAGAGACTCCTCCCTCCACCCAGTCTATACCAGTTCCCCCATAATCCCTGGAATTTTTTATGTGTACCAGACCTTAGTGCATACCGAAATTCTAGTCCCTTCATTTTTTACATTTTGAACCGCTATTGTTGGAAGGTAGGGGTCACTTCTGACCACCAAATTTGGAGAATTATCGACCATGTCACCCCACTAATGGTGGGTATGTCATAGTGTTTAAACAGTTGTTCCTTTTATTTTAGATACCATTGCAAGATGTTGTATCTGACCTTTTGGGTGATCTGGTAAGGTATAGGAAAACCTCTATCTTATATTTCTTAAAGATTACATTTAAGAAAAAATCATCCATCGATTTTGAGGCTCCTTGGAACTTAAAAATCTATAACAACATTTGTGCAAAATTCGCAAAGCAATATTCTTTTAGATCGTGCAGAGCAAGGCCTTCGTCCTTCACTGGCCTATACAGACTGCCTATCGCCAATCTAGGTGTTTTTTTTAGACCAGATGAAGGCAGAAAACATTCCCTCTATCTCTTTAAAGAACTTCATCTGAAGAGCGCAAGGGATTGCGGCGAATAAAATATTGCACAAAGGTAAAACTGACATGTGAATCAATGCAATACGCCCCATTATTGATATTGGTAGATTAACCCATATCGAAAAGAGCACTCTAACCTAATTTTACTAATCAGGGGGGAATAATTTAATATAAATAGCTCATTAATATTCTCGATCAAGTATATCCTTAAGTATCACTTCGGATTGGAATTAACTAGAAGGTGAAATTCAGAGAATAAAGTGTCCAGTGTGCAATTACATGATAAAATGTATTTTTTTAGCCTATTTATCTTATATCTACCTTGAGCTTCATACTCTTGAAAAATATCAAAAAACCCTCTTCCGCCTAGACGCCTGTATGGCCTTTGATACGGTGGAGTGGCCGTTCCTATTTGCAGTCCTCACGCGGTTTGGTTTCGGACTTGTATTCTGCTCGTGGGTAAGACTGCTCTACACAAACCCTCTGGCGCATGTAGTGGCGAACGGGCACATCTAAAGAATTCCCGTTAGGGCGAGGCACAAGACAGGGATGCCCGCTATCGCCGCTGCTTTTTGCACTGGTTTTAGAGCCACTCGCGGCATGGATACGACAAGACCCGAGTATTCGCGGCCTCCGCTGGACGGAGGGCTGCGAGGATCGCATATCTCTATATGCCGAAGATATCCTCCTATATCTAGCTTCCCCTTATCGTTCCCTACATAGCATTCTCAATATTTGCGAGGCCTATGGAAAGCGATCAGGTTACACCATTAATTGGAGTAAATCCATATTGTATGTCCTACACGGCCCGCCTCCGAGACTGCCTAAAGGCTGTGCAGTGGAAATAGCAAAAGACAGCTTTAAATATCTGGGGATCTATATCACATCTGACTCCGAGGATTTTGTGACATTAAATCTCTTAGAACCCCTAAAGAGGTTGCGTAGAGACACCAAACATTGGCAGGCACTGCCGCTGACCCTTTTAGGAAGAGCAGCACTCTTCAAAATGATGGCACTCCCCTGCTTTTTATACGCCCTACAGAACACCCCATTCTTGGTCCCTGCAGCCTATTTTCGAGCCATTGACTCGGAGGTGACCAAACTGTTGTGGAATGGGAAGCCGGCCCGAATAGCGATGACTAAACTGTTTCGCTCCTGGTATGATGGAGGCATAGCATTACCCAACATACAAACGTATTATTGGGCATCCCAACTGACCGTAATAAACCAATGGATACATGTCCCACACACCGATCCAGCTTTTCATCTGGACAGGCTCACGCTAGGGATAGAGGGACTTAATCGCGCACTGTACAACACTAACCGACAGAGGGCCTTGGTGGGGCCGACTAAGCATACGGTTCATATATGACACACGGTACACAGAAAGCTTGGTTGGAACAAAAAGATCACACAGGCAACACCCCTTTGGGACACCGCCATGTTGGGTACATTGAGAAATAGTAAAGGATTCAAACGATGGGATGACATAGGGATATCGCACGTGGGCGACCTCTGGGCCAAGGGAAGGGTAATTCCATTTGCACAACTCCAAGACCAATATGAGATGGCATCTACAGAACTGTTTCGCTATCGCCAGATTCGTCACGCACTAGAAGCAGCTCTCCCGCCTGACACCGTCCTTCCAGAGGCTTCCCCCTTGGAAGACAGGCTATTGACTGAACACATGCACAAAAAAGCCACGTCCCTAACATATCGGAAACTTATCAATAATCACCCTGACCCCACACTTTCCCTATGGGAGAGGTGGCAGGAGGAGCTGGGGGACATGGATGAGACAGACTGGCAGGAGGCGCTAGCGTCCCCAAGGGAGGTGGCAATCTCGTCAAAACTACGCTTAGTTCAACTCAAAGTACTACACCGAATCTATTACACTAGGGTGACATTATATAAAATGGGAAGGTCGGATAATCAGCTCTGCCTGCGACAGTGTGGGGCAACGGGCACATTCTACCATACACTGTGGGAATGTCCGGAAATTGTACTCTACTGGGAGGCGGTGATGACCACAATAACAACTGTTAGTGGGGCCCCGGTACTTCCGGAACCTAAGAGGTGCCTTTTAAATATCTGGGAAGCCACAGATCTCAACAGTGCAGCATAAATCTGGGTGACACTTGGTATAACCATAGCTAAAAGAAATATTGCAAAACAATGGGGAGCACGAACTACTCCCACTGTGAGAGACTGGAGCATGGATATGGATATGGCAATGGTGGCCGAACGAGCAGTATACATACACCGGGGGTGCCCGAAGAAGTGGGAACAGGTGTGGGGAAAGTGGAATACCTTCAGAGGTAATATATGCACATCACCGACTGACGACCTGTCACAGGACAATAGCGAATGAATAATGGACTGTACAATGAACCCAATTGTAAAGACTTCACATCACACTGTATAAGGCGCATGTACTGCTGTAGAATGTTATACTGTAAAGTAATCACTGGTCTCACTGTTTTGTAACTCCAATAATGCTATGTACCTCTTCTTAATAAAAAAGAATTTAAAAAAAAACCCTCTTCCGATTCTCTAGGTCAGGCTTTAAAAACAGAGCTATATCATCAGCATATAGTTTCATTTTAGTTAGTCCTGGTTATTGGCAACTCTATGCTTATTTCTGCTTTTACAGCTATGGCTAGGGGTTCTATAAAAAGGGCAAATAAATTTGGTGTTAGAGGGCAACCATGTCTCGTGCCCCTACTAACCTTATCAACAGAATTAATAATCAATTGAGCTGTTGCACCCTCATACAACCGAGATATCATCTGTATAAAACTGGTAGGGAAACCAAATTCTTTAAGAATAAAAAAGGCTCTCCCAATAAACCAGGTCAAATGCCTTCAAGGCGTCTAGTAGCAATACTTGAGCAGGGACTTGCTTTTGGTGAAAATAGTCGAGAGCCTCGGTCAGAAAGTTTGTGTTAGAAAACAGCTGTGGACCCGAAACAAAGCCACATTGGTCTGGGTGGACAATTGTTCCAATACTTTTGCTCATGCTGTTGGCTAAAAGTTTCATCACGATCTTGTAATCGACATTTAGAAGGGTGATCAGCCTATAGGAATTCACATTTTCCCTGCTTTTACACTTTTTCAAAAAGCTGGCCATGATTGCTGTTCGAAATGATGCTGGTATTTCACCTCCGCTAATAATATGATTAGCCAGTTTTAACATCTCTGGATTCAAAGCAGACGCAAATTTCGTATATAGATCGGTTGGTTAGCCATCTTCGCCGCAAGCCTTCCCATTATCCAGGGATTTAATAACCTCCTCGACTTCTTCTAGGGAGAATTTAGCTGTCAGAGTCTGTACTTGTCTTTGGCTGAGCTTTGGGATGGTAATTTGACTTAAAAGGCGTCTGAGCTGGGAAATATCTACCGTTTGTTTTATGCTATATATATGTTCATAATTTTTAAGACACTTATCCTGAATTTGAATGGGATCTGCTATTTGGGTCTTTGTTTCTGCATCAAAAAGTGATGCAATCCTATTCTGAGCCAGCGGCTCTCAAGCCTGCCAGCCAAAACATTTCCCAGTGTACTCGCTTTCTTCATATGTCTTTTGAAGATAAGGATTATTGGCAATGTACCTTTGCTCATAATAATAATCCTGCATTTGCAGTCTGGCCTTTCTGAGCTCCAGTTTATTTGTGTGAGATCTAATTCTTAAACATTCCTCACTAGCCTAATGCAGCATGGATTCTAACCCTGCCCTGCACTCTACTAGGCACCTTTTCCCCCAAATTTCCATAGAGGTTATGCAAGCACGGATGAACGCTTTAAATGCTTCCCACACGTTTACCACACTGATATTTAATTTAAAGTAAATTACAATCTCACTCTTTATCTCACTACACCAGACTTCATCCTCCATCTCTCTCTGGGGGCCTATCTAGCTGAATCCCTGTTACTTCCATCTCGAGCAAAAAAATGATCTGAAAAGCAGTTTGCACCATATCTATAGCTGCTTAACCTCAAATCAGATGAGGAGAGAAAGTAATCTAGTCTTGCTGCCGATTTATACCTTTCTGAGATACAGGAGTATTCACGCCTGACTGGGAATTTCTTTCGCCATAGATTCACCAAATTCAGTCTTGTAACATGGCTCTGGTTATTCAGGGCTTGTTATGTTTGTGGGTATCAGATGAAGAGTCTAATTCTGGATTCAAAGGACAAATAAAATCACCACCCTTGATAAGATTTCCCCAAAAAGTTAACAATGACTGGCAAAGCTCTACCAACGAGGCTGGATCATCTAAAATTGGAGCATAAATTGTGACTACAGATATTCTAACATTGATTAAGTCTCTAACCCAAGCCCACCTTCCTGCTTTATCTGTTTGGAGGTACTAATGTGAAGTGGGAGATGTCTATTTATGTATATCGCAAGTCCCCTGTGAGCTGTCTTAGCACTTGAGCCACATTCATACCCCGCCCACTGCTTAAACATATTATAATGCAGTTCCCTCTTTTCCCAAAAATGCGTTTCCTGGGAAATGTCCTTTTAGCCAGTCTTCAATTGTTGGGCCATATGATTATTATTCAGGCCATTGGCATTGAACAGGATCACTTTTAAGTGATCATAGTATGTTCTCATCCCTTCCAAATTCAAGGCTACATCAGCGAGAGACCATAAGCTGTAACAGAGTATGATCCTGAATAATTAGTTGAATCTCTGGGGCAGAAATACCCGTGTATAATCTCAAGTTGCAGCATCTCTTTCTAGGCAAGCAGGTGTATACAACTCTTTCCCATTTGCCATTTATACAGATTTGGAACTCATAGTCCCACTTGCCCCTCTCCTTGACTCTAAATACTTCCCTTTAGCATATAATTCCATACAGTGCACAGACATTCTCTCAAAGTTAACAGAGGGGTATCCCCAATCCTATAAATATAAAGTGCCATGTCATAAAGTGCCATGCGAAGAAACACACATGCTTGTATAAAAAAAAAAATCCCCGTCTGTTAACCCACTTATACATACTGCATACACAAGTGCTTAAATACATTTACCTCTTTTAGGCATACAATGCTGAAAAGTGCACTGTGCTTCCTAAAATGGAACTGGTAGAATCCATCAATAACAACAGAGAAGAGTACCTCCCTCTCCTAAGAGCATGAAGTGTCTTGTCATAAAGTGCATTGGAAAAGAAAAAAAACCACATTTCTGTTAATTAATATTCTTTTCCATTTGTCAAAGTATGAACCTTTCCTTTTTCTAACTGCAGTGACCCAACCACCCCAACCCTGTGAAACACACCCTACCCTTCGGAAGCCCTTCCAAAATTACCCTCACCCCTGCTAGAGGGAGAGCAGCCCATTGGGCCCCCAGAAGTCCCCTCACTTACAGGCGCCCTGTATTTGTGCCAAGGTAGCACCCGCCCATCCACTGTAAGCGGAAAGATGTACCCGCTGCTCTATATCTAACAACCTATCAAATTCTAATGTGCCATTTATATTTTTGTCCTTAAAATTTGTTTCCTTCATGGGAGGCCCTGGTTGGAGTAAGAACAGTACTCAGCATTTTGCATGTTTCGTCAATATTGGTATATATATGAAATTGCCCTTTATAGAGAATTCTCAATTTTGATTGCTGAAATATCTAAGCCTGAGCGCCCCCTGATCTGAACTGGCTTGCAAGCTCCAAAAACTCTTTTCTTCGTCGGGCTGCTGTTATTGACATGTCTGAAAATACGCATATTTTCAACTTCTCTGGGGTAGAACATTCTTTATGCTTAATAGCAACAGTTAGGATGTGCTCCTTTATCCTATAGTCATTGAAGTTCACTAAGACAGTGTGCGGGCATTTCAAATTGGGAGCATGTTGCGCCGGAACTCAATGCGCTCTCGGAATTGTCAGATCCTTATTGAAACCTTATTTTCCAACAGATGTATTGAACAGAGTGGCCACTGGTTATCTCTTTACAAAGTCACCCAAGGTGGCGCAAGTAGACTCTTCAATCAATCAATCAATCAATCAGGATTTTTTAAAGCGAAGAAAATCACCAGCTAGGACGTCCAGGTGCTTGTAGGTCCCAGAGGCTCATTCGAACAGCCAGATTTGAGGGCCATTTGGAATTCCAGAAGTGAGGTGATGGTCCAGAGTTGCTTGGGAGGCTGTTCCAGGTCTTTGCTATGATGTGGAAGAAAGAGCATCCTTCACTTCTGGTTTGGTAGATGCAGGGAGTATGGGCAAGTGAGTGGGAGACAGAGCATAGTCTTCTCGACGGTTGGTGGAAGTTCAGGCAGTGGTTAATATAAGTGGGTCCATGGTTGTGTAGAACCTTGTGTGTGTGGGTCAGCAGCTTGAATTGGATTATTTTCTGTTCGGGGAGTCAGTGAAGTTGCCTGAGGTGGGATGTGATGTGGGTTAGTCAAGGAAAGCCAAGGATGAGTCTGGCTGTGGCGTTCTGTATGGTCTGAGGTCTCTGTAGGAGGTGTGTGGCGATTCCTATGTAGAGGGCGTTGCAATAGTCCAGTTGGCTGGTAAAGAAGGTCTGTGTCATAGTGCCTGTTGTGTGTAGGGTTAGCCACTTGAAGATCTTACGTAGCATGCTCAGAGTGAAGAAGCAGGCGGGTGAGACAGTGTTGATCTGTGATTTCATGGTGAGCTTGTTGTCTGTGATGATTCCAAGGTTTCTGGAGTGGTCGGAGGGAGTGGGTGAGGGTCCTATGTCTGATGGCCAACAGGAGTCATTCCATGTGTTGCTACCGTAGCCGAAGATCAGTACTTCTGTTTTGCCTGTGTTCAGCTGCAGGCAGTTGTTCTTAATCCAGTCGGCGACGCTTGTCATGCATTTGTGGAAGTTCGTAATGTTGGTGGTGGGGTCGTCGATGAGTGAGAGGATGAGTTTGGTGTTATCTGCATAGGAAATTATGTTGAGACCGTAGGATCTGATGATGTTGGCCAACCAGGTTATATATACGTTGAAGAGCGTGGGGCTGAGGAATGAGCCCTGGGGGACATCACAGGTCTCTTTGGGTTCGGAGGTGAAAGGTGCGAGGTGGATCATCTGGGTTCTTCTGTTGAGGAAGGAGGTGATCCATCTGAGCATGTTCCCTTGGATGCCGATATGTGGTGGAGTTTTTCAATCAGCGTGTGGTGGGCTACAGTGTCGAATGCTGCAGAGAGGTCGAGGAGAATCAGAGCTGCTGTTTCGTCTCGGTCGCGGAGGGTTCAGATGTCATCAGCGGCTGCGATCAGGGCAGTTTTGATGCTGTGATTGCTGCGGAAGCCGGATTGGGAGGCATCGAGTAGCTGGTTCTGCTCCAAGTGCGTCATGAGTGCTTTTTTTTGTATAAATTATTTTTATTATTAGAAAAGCTCATACAGACCTTCGATTCAGCTTACATCAGAAAAATACGTCATAGGATACGCACTATACATATTCCACTTTTAACAAAAGTACGATTAATTACAACAAATACAAGAAAGGAAAACCAATATTGTACATCGCCCTAATATTCACAACAGCTTATTCTTATATTGCACTTTTTCCCCAAACATTAACAAAGAGACTCCTCCCTCCACCCAGTCTATACCAGTTCCCCCCATAATCCCTGGAATTTATTATGTGTACCAGACCTTAGTGCATACCGAAATTCTAGTCCCTTCATTTTTTACATTTTGAACCGCTATTGTTGAAAGGTAGGGGTCACTTCTGACCACCAAGTTTGGAGAATTGTCGACCTTGTCACCCCACTAATGGTGGGAATGTCATAGTGTTTAAACAGTTGTTCCTTTTATTTTAGATACCATTGCAAGATGTTGTATCTGACCTTTTTGGGTGATCTGGTAAGGTATAGGAAAACCTCTATCTTATATTTCTTAAAGATTACATTCAAGAAAAAATCATCCATCGATTTTGAGGCTCCTTGGAACTTAAAGAAAATATAACAACATTTGTGCAAAATTCGCAAAGCAATATTCTTTTAGATCGGGCAGAGCAAGGCCTTCGTCCTTCACTGGCCTATACAGACTGCCTATCGCCAATCTAGTTTTTTTTTTAGACCAGATGAAGGCAGAAAACATTCCCTCTATCTCTTTAAAGAACTTCATCTGAAGAGCGCAAGGGATTGCGGCGAATAAAATATTGCACAAAGGTAAAACTGACATGTGAATCAATGCAATACGCCCCATTATTGATATTGGTAGATTAACCCATATCGAAAAGAGCACTTTAATTTTACTAATCAGGGGGAATAATTTAATATATATAGCTCATTAAAATTCTCGGTCAAGTATATCCTTAAGTATCACTTCGGAATGGAATTAACTAGAAGGTGAAATTCAGAGAATAAAGTGTCCAGTGTGCAATTACATGATAAAATGTCTTTTTTTAGCCTATTTATCTTATATCTACCTTGAGCTTGATACTCTTGAAAAATATCAAAAAACCCTCTTCCGATTCTCTAGGTCAGGCTTTAAAAACAGAGCTATATCATCAGCATATAGTTTCATTTTAGTTATTCCTGGTTATTGGCGACTTTATGCTTATTTCTGCTTTTACAGCTATGGCTAGGGGTTCTATAAAAAGGGCAAATAAAATTGGTGATAGAGGGCAACCATGTCTCGTGCCCCTACTAACCTTATCAACAGAATTAATAATCAATTGAGCTGTTGCACCCTCATACAACCGAGATATCATCTGTATAAAACTAGTAGGGAAACCAAATTCTTTAAGAATAAAAAAGGCTCTCCCAATAAACCAGGTCAAATGCCTTCAAGGCGTCTAGTAGCAATAATTGAGCAGGGACTTGCTTTTGGTGAAAATAGTCGAGAGCCTCGGTCAGAAAGTTTGTGTTAGAAAACAGCTGTCGACCCGGGTGGCCAATTGTTCCAATACTTTTGCTCATGCTGTTGGCTAAAAGTTTCATCACGATCTTGTAATCGACATTTAGAAGGGTGATCAGCCTATAGGAATTCACATTTTCCCTGCTTTTACACTTTTCCAAAAAGCTGGCCATGATTGCTGTTCGAAATGATGCTGGTATTTCACCTCCGCTTATAATATGATTAGCCAGTTTTAACATCTCTGGATTCAAAGCAGACGCAAATTTCGTATATAGATCGGTTAATTAGCCATCTTCGCCGCAAGCCTTCCCATTATCCAGGGATTTAATAACCTCCTCGACTTCTTCTAGGGAGAATTTAGCTGTCAGAGTCTGTACTTGTCTTTGGTTGAGCTTTGGGATGGTAATTTGACTTAAAAGGCGTCTGAGCTGGGAAATATCTACCGTTTGTTTTATGCTATATATATGTTCATAATTTTTAAGACACTTATCCTGAATTTGAATGGGATCTGCTATTTGGGTCTTTGTTTCTGCATCAAAAAGTGATGCAATCCTATTCTGAGCCAGCGGCTCTCAAGCCTGCCAGCCAAAACATTTCCCAGTGTACTCGCTTTCTTCATATGTCTTTTGAAGATAAGGATTATTGGCAATGTACCTTTGCTCATAATAATAATCCTGCATTTGCAGTCTGGCCTTTCTGAGCTCCAGTTTATTTGTGTGAGATCTAATTCTTAAACATTCCTCACTAGCCTAATGCAGCATGGATTCTAACCCTGCCCTGCACTCTACTAGGCACCTTTTCCCCCAAATTTCCCTAGAGGTTATGCAAGCACGGATGATCGCTTTAAATGCTTCCCACACGTTTACCACACTGGTAGTATTGATATTTAATTTAAAGTAAATTACAATCTCACTCTTTATCTCACTACACCAGACTTCATCCTCCATCTCTCTGGGGGCCTATCTAGCTGAATCCCTGTTACTTCCATCTCGAGCAAAAAAATGATCTGAAAAGCAGTTTGCACCATATCTATAGCTGCTTAACCTCAAATCAGATGAGGAGAGAAAGTAATCTAGTCTTGCTGCCGATTTATACCTTTCTGAGATACAGGAGTATTCACGCCTGACTGGGAATTTCTTTCGCCATAGATTCACCAAATTCAGTCTTGTAACATGGCTCTGGTTATTCAGGGCTTGTTCTGTTTGTGGGTATCTGATGAAGAATCTAATTCTGGATTCAAAGGACAAATAAAATCACCACCCTTGATCAGTTTCCCCAAAATAGTTAACAATGACTGGCAAAGCTCTACCAACGAGGCTGGATCATCTAAAATTGGAGCATAAATTGTGACTACAGATATTCTAACATTGATTAAGTCTCTAACCCAAGCCCACCTTCCTGCTTTATCTGTTTGGAGGTACTAATGTGAAGTGGAAGATGTCTATTTATGTATATCGCAAGTCCCCTGTGAGCTGTCTTAGCACTTGAGCCACATTCATACCCCGCCCACTGCTTAAACATATTATAATGCAGTTCCCTCTTTTCCCAAAAATGCGTTTCCTGGGAAATGTCCTTTTAGCCAGTCTTCAATTGTTGGGCCATATGATTATTATTCAGGCCATTGGCATTGAACAGGATCACTTTTAAGTGATCATAGTATTTTCTCATCCCTTCCAAATTCAAGGCTACATCAGTGAGAGACCATAAGCTGTAACAGAGTATGATCCTGAATAATTAGTTGAATCTCTGGGGCAGAAATACCCGTGTATAATCTCAAGTTGCAGCATCTCTTTCTAGGCAAGCAGGTGTATACAACTCTTTCCCATTTGCCATTTATACAGATTTGGAACTCATAGTCCCACTTGCCCCTCTCCTTGACTCTAAATACTTCCCCTTTAGCATATAGTTCCATACAGTGCACAGACATTCTCTCAAAGTTAACAGAGGGGGTATCCCCAATCCTATAAATATAAAGTGCCATGTCATAAAGTGCCATGCGAAGAAACACACATGCTTGTATAAAAAAAAAAAAATCCCCGTCTGTTAACCCACTTATACATACTGCATACACAAGTGCTTAAATACATATACATCTTTTAGGCATACAATGCTGAAAAGTGCACTGTGCTTCCTAAAATGGAACTGGTAGAATCCGTCAATAACAACAGAGAAGAGTACCTCCCTCTCCTAAGAGCATGAAGTGTCTTGTCATAAAGTGCATTGGAAAAAGAAAAAAAAACACATTTCTGTTAATTAATATTCTTTTCCATTTGTCAAAGTATGAACCTTTCCTTTTTCTAACTGCAGTGACCCAACCACCCCAACCCTGTGAAACACACCCTACCCTTCGGAAGCCCTTCCAAAAATTACCCTCACCCCTGCTAGAGGGAGAGCAGCCCATTGGGCCCCCAGAAGTCCCCTCACTTACAGGCGCCCTGTATTTGTGCCAAGGTAGCACCCGCCCATCCACTGTAAGCGGAAAGATGTACCCGCTGCTCTATATCTAACAACCTATCAAATTCTAATGTGCCATTTATATTTTTGTCCTTAAAATTTGTTTCCTTCATGGGAGGCCCTGGTTGGAGTAAGAACAGTACTCAGCATTTTGCATGTTTCGTCAATATTGGTATATATATGAAATTGCCCTTTATAGAGAATTCTCAATTTTGATTGCTGAAATATCGAAGCCTGAGCGCCCCCTGTTCTGAACTGGCTTGCAAGCTCCAAAAACTCTTTTCTTCGTCGGGCTGCTGTTATTGACATGTCTGAAAATACGCATATTTTCAACTTCTCTGCGGTAGAACATTCTTTATGCTTAATAGCAACAGTTAGGATGTGCTCCTTTATCCTATAGTCATTGAAGTTCACTAAGACAGTGTGCGGGCATTTCAAATTGGGAGCATGTTGCGCCGGAACTCAATGCGCTCTCGGAATTGTCAGATCCTTATTGAAACCTTATTTTCCAACAGATGTATTGAACAGAGTTGCCACTGGTTATCTCTTTACAAAGTCACCCAAGTTGGCGCAAGTAGTCTCTTCAATCAATCAATCAATCAATCAGGATTTTTTAAAGCGAAGAAAATCACCAGCTAGGACGTCCAGGTGCTTGCAGGTCCCAAAGGCTCATTCGAACAGCCAGATTTGAGGGCCATTTGGAATTCCAGAAGTGAGGTGATGGTCCAGAGTTGCTTGGGAGGCTGTTCCAGGTCTTTGCTATGATGTGGAAGAAAGAGCATCCTCCACTTCTGGTTTGGTAGATGCAGGGAGTATGGGCAAGTGAGTGGGAGACAGAGCATAGTCTTCTCGACGGTTGGTGGAAGTTCAGGCAGTGGTTAATATAAGTGGGTCCATGGTTGTGTAGAACCTTGTGTGTGTGGGTCAGCAGCTTGAATTGGATTATTTTCTGTTCGGGGAGTCAGTGAAGTTGCCTGAGGTGGGATGTGATGTGGGTTAGTCAAGGAAAGCCAAGGATGAGTCTGGCTGTGGCGTTCTGTATGGTCTGAGGTCTCTGTAGGAGGTGTGTGGCGATTCCTATGTAGAGGGCGTTGCGATAGTCCAGTTGGCTGGTAAAGAAGGTCTGTGTCATAGTGCCTGTTGTGTGTAGGGTTAGCCACTTGAAGATCTTACGTAGCATGCTCAGAGTGAAGAAGCAGGCGGGTGAGACAGTGTTGATCTGTGATTTCATGGTGAGCTTGTTGTCTGTGATGATTCCAAGGTTTCTGGAGTGGTCGGAGGGAGTGGGTGAGGGTCCTATGTCTGATGGCCACCAGGAGTCATTCCATGTGTTGCTACCGTAGCCGAAGATCAGTACTTTCGTTTTGCCTGTGTTCAGCTGCAGGCAGTTGTTCTTAATCCAGTCGGCGACGCTTGTCATGCATTTGTGGAAGTTCGTAATGTTGGTGGTGGGGTCGTCGATGAGTGAGAGGATGAGTTTGGTGTTATCTGCATAGGAAATTATGTTGAGACCGTAGGATCTGATGATGTTGGCCAACCAGGTCATATATACGTTGAAGAGCGTGGGGCTGAGGAATGAGCCCTGGGGGACATCACAGGTCTCTTTGGGTTCGGAGGTGAAAGGTGCGAGGTGGATCATCTGGGTTCTTCTGTTGATGAAGGAGGTGATCCATCTGAGCATGTTCCCTTGGATGCCGATGTGGTGGAGTTTTTCAATCAGCGTGTGGTGGGCTACAGTGTCGAATGCTGCAGAGAGGTCGAGGAGAATCAGAGCTGCTGTTTCGTCTCGGTCGCGGAGGGTTCAGATGTCATCAGCGGCTGCGATCAGGGCAGTTTTGATGCTGTGATTGCTGCGGAAGCCGGATTGGGAGGCGTCGAGTAGCTGGTTCTGCTCCAAGTGTGTCATGAGTGCTTTTTTTTGTATAAATTATCTTTATTATTAGAAAAGCTCATACAGACCTTCGATTCAGCTTACATCAGAAAAATACGTCATAGGATACGCACTATACATATTCCACTTTTAACAAAAGTACGATTAATTACAACAAATACAAGAAAGGAAAACCAATATTGTACATCGCCCTAATATTCACAACAGCTTATTCTTATATTGCACTTTTTCCCCAAACATTAACAAAGAGACTCCTCCCTCCACCCAGTCTATACCAGTTCCGCCCATAATCCCTGGAATTTATTATGTGTACCAGACCTTAGTGCATACCGAAATTCTAGTCCCTTCATTTTTTACATTTTGAACCGCTATTGTTGAAAGGTAGGGGTCACTTCTGACCACCAAGTTTGGAGAATTATCGACCTTGTCACCCCACTAATGGTGGGAATGTCATTGTGTTTAAACAGTTGTTCCTTTTATTTTAGATACCATTGCAAGATGTTGTATCTGACCTTTTTGGGTGATCTGGTAAGGTATAGGAAAACCTCTATCTTATATTTCTTAAAGATTACATTTAAGAAAAAATCATCCATCGATTTTGAGGCTCCTTGGAACTTAAAAAATCTATAACAACATTTGTGCAAAATTCGCAAAGCAATAATCTTTTAGATCGGGCAGAGCAAGGCCTTCGTCCTTCACTGGCCTATACAGACTGCCTATCGCCAATCTAGTTTTTTTTTTAGACCAGATGAAGGCAGAAAACATTCCCTCTATCTCTTTAAAGAACTTCATCTGAAGAGCGCAAGGGATTGCGGCGAATAAAATATTGCACAAAGGTAAAACTGACATGTGAATCAATGCAATACGCCCCATTATTGATATTGGTAGATTAACCCATATCGAAAAGAGCACTTTAATTTTACTAATCAGGGGGAATAATTTAATATATATAGCTCATTAATATTCTCGGTCAAGTATATCCTTAAGTATCACTTCGGAATGGAATTAACTAGAAGGTGAAATTCAGAGAATAAAGTGTCCAGTGTGCAATTACATGATAAAATGTCTTTTTTTAGCCTATTTATCTTATATCTACCTTGAGCTTGATACTCTTGAAAAATATCAAAAAACCCTCTTCCGATTCTCTAGGTCAGGCTTTAAAAACAGAGCTATATCATCAGCATATAGTTTCATTTTAGTTATTCCTGGTTATTGGCGACTCTATGCTTATTTCTGCTTTTACAGCTATGGCTAGGGGTTTTATAAAAGGGCAAATAAAATTGGTGATAGAGGGCAACCATGTCTCGTGCCCCTACTAACCTTATCAACAGAATTAATAATCAATTGAGCTGTTGCACCCTCTTACAACCGAGATATCATCTGTATAAAACCAGTAGGGAAATCAATTTCTTTAAGAATAAAAAAGGCTCTCCCAATAAACCAGGTCAAATGCCTTCAAGGCGTCTAGTAGCAATACTTGAGCAGGGACTTGCTTTTGGTGAAAATAGTCGAGAGCCTCGGTCAGAAAGTTTGTGTTAGAAAACAGCTGTCGACCCGGGTGGCCAATTGTTCCAATACTTTTGCTCATGCTGTTGGCTAAAAGTTTCATCACGATCTTGTAATCGACATTTAGAAGGGTGATCAGCCTATAGGAATTCACATTTTCCCTGCTTTTACACTTTTTCAAAAAGCTGGCCATGATTGCTGTTCGAAATGATGGTGGTATTTCACCTCCGCTAATAATATGATTAGCCAGTTTTAACATCTCTGGATTCAAAGCAGACGCAAATTTCGTATATAGATCGGTTGATTAGCCATCTTCGCCGCAAGCCTTCCCATTATCCAGGGATTTAATAACCTCCTCGACTTCTTCTAGGGAGAATTTAGCTGTCAGAGTCTGTACTTGTCTTTGGTTGAGATTTGGGATGGTAATTTGACTTAAAAGGCGTCTGAGCTGGGAAATATCTACCGTTTGTTTTATGCTATATATATGTTCATAATTTTTAAGACACATCCTGAATTTGAATGGGATCTGCTATTTGGGTCTTTGTTTCTGCATCAAAAATGTGATGCAATCCTATTCTGAGCCAGCGGCTCTCAGGCCTGCCAGCCAAAACATTTCCCAGTGTACTCGCTTTCTTCATATGTCTTTTGAAGATAAGGATTATTGGCAATGTACCTTTGCTCATAATAATAATCCTGCATATGCAGTCTGGCCTTTCTGAGCTCCAGTTTATTTGTGTGAGATCTAATTCTTAAACATTCCTCACTAGCCTAATGCAGCATGGGTTCTAACCCTGCCCTGCACTCTGCTAGGCACCTTTTCCCCCAAATTTCCCTAGAGGTTATGCAAGCACGGATGATCGCTTTAAATGCTTCTCACACGTTTACCACACTGGTAGTATTGATATTTAATTTAAAGTAAATTACAATCTCACTCTTTATCTCACTACACCAGACTTCATCCTCCATCTCTCTGTGGGCCTATCTAGCTGACTCCGTTACTTCCATCTCGAGCAAAAAATTATCTAAAAAGCAGTTTGCACCAAGCTGCTTAACCTCAAATCAGATGAGGAGAGAAAGTAATCTAGTCTTGCTGCCGATTTATACCTTTCTGAGATACAGGAGTATTCACGCCTGACTGGGAATTTCTTTCGTCATAGATTCACCAAATTCAGTCTTGTAACATGGCTCTGGTTATTCAGGGCTTGTTCTGTTTGTGGGTATCTGATGAAGAGTCTAATTCTGGATTCAAAGGAAAAATAAAATCACCACCCTTGATCAGTTTCCCCAAAATAGTTAACAATGACTGGCAAAGCTCTACCAACGAGGCTGGATCATCTAAAATTGGAGCATAAATTGTGACTACAGATATTCTAACATTGATTAAGTCTCTAACCCAAGCCCACCTTCCTGCTTTATCTGTTTGGAGGTACTAATGTGAAGTGGGAGATGTCTATTTATGTATATCGCAAGTCCCCTGTGAGCTGTCTTAGCACTTGAGCCACATTCATACCCCGCCCACTGCTTAAACATTTTATAATGCAGTTCCCTCTTTTCCCAAAAATGCGTTTCCTGGGAAATGTCCTTTCAGCCAGTCTTCAATTGTTGGGCCATATGATTATTATTCAGGCCATTGACATTGAACAGGATCACTTTTAAGTGATCATAGTATGTTCTCATCCCTTCCAAATTCAAGGCTACATCAGGGAGAGACCATAAGCTGTAACAGAGTATGATCCTGAATAATTAGTTGAATCTCTGGGGCAGAAATACCCGTGTATAATCTCAAGTTGCAGCATCTCTTTCTAGGCAAGCAGGTGTATACAACTCTTTCCCATTTGCCATTTATACGGATTTGGAACTCATAGTCCCACTTGCCCCTCTCCTTGACTCTAAATACTTCCCCTATAGCGTATAATTCCATACAGTGCACAGACATTCTCTCAAAGTTAACAGAGCGGGTATCCCCAATCCTATAAATATAAAGTGCCATGTCATAAAGTGCCATACGAAGAAACACACATGTTTGTATAAAAAAAAAAAAATCCCCGTCTGTTAACCCACTTATACATACTGCATACACAAGTGCTTAAATACATATACCTCTTTTAGGCATACAATGCTGAAAAGTGCACTGTGCTTCCTAAAATGGAACTGGTAGAATCCATCAATAACAACAAAGAAGAGCACCCCCCTCTCCTAAGAGCATGAAGTGTCTTGTCATAAAGTGCATTGCAAAAACAAAAAAAACATATTTCTGTTAATTAATATTCTTTTCCATTTGTCACAGTATGAACCTTTCCTTTTTAGGTCTCGCGCTTAGCGTTGCAGTGCGCAGCACTGCTCGCGCAGCGCAAGACCTCTAGAAAGGGCTTTAGAAAGCTAACCACACGCTCGTGCGTGTGGTTTTGCTTTCAGAAGCCCACATTGGCTGTAGCGTGCATTTTTTTTTTAAAAACGGCACGCAATTGGGCAAAGGCGGGTGCATGTCCCGCCTTTGCTCCGCCCATTCCCGTCCGTGTCTAGGACGCGCATCAGCGCGCGGCACAGACGGCAGGCTCCTTCGTGCCCCCCCCGCTCCTCTGTGGTGCGCGCGCACCACTGGTTTCTTTCGATTACCGCGTTCGGGTTTCTAAGTACACGAAGCAGCGCACGTCACAGAGTTGGTTTATGGCCACTAGGGCAGAAAAGAAAGACCATGAAATTACTTTTTCTCGCAATCCGATCCCATTGTATTTCAACCATGGGCAGAGATAAATGCAGCTGACAAAAAACACAGCAGTCCCCTCAGCTACCGCGAAAATGACACCCTGCCACTTGCGTTGCACCTGTGCCTGTCCGTTCAATCACCCACCTAGAAAAACATCGGATTACTCACTGCTCTCCCATCGGGCACCCGGCAGCTGATATATGATGGCTGCACGTTGGCGACAGAAAAAAGGGTTTTGATTCGATTTTAGCACACACTACGCACCGTGTAGGATGACCTGGACCCGTACCTAAACACGCATGCAAAATACAACACGATGCAAACCCAACATGCTGGTTTTGGGATCTGTGCCCTTTATTTCTCATTCCAAGCCAGGCTGTTGATGCACACAGGCCCCCTGGTGGCTGGCTGTCACGTCAGAAAGCTGCATTGAGACAATTTTTACCCTTTCACATTACACTCCCTCCATTCGGCGGGATGGTTTATTTTTTTTGCATTCCCCATCGGAACCTGCTGAATCATGGTATATAAACCCACAGCATGGTACAGATTAGGAAGAGTATGGCGGCATGAGTAAATCTACAATCCCTGCCATTCCAGCACTGCTTGAAGGTCTGTGTCTGTAGTCCAGAGGAAGGTGGCTAATTAGCGCCTGCCGTAACACCGCTACCCTCTGTTCTTTGGAGATGGCAGCTAGGTGGTGAAAGCTTGAAAGCGGGCACTTCCTTCCATGATGCCACCGCAGTGTAAAAGAGCTTTGTTTTCTCTCCTGTGAAGTGGCTACAGTAAGCATCGGGGTTTCCGATCTACTGCTCATGTTGATTGATGGCTTCCATTGAAACACAGGTTATTTTATATTAAAAAATGTTATCACTTGAATAATCGGAAGGAACAGAACGGATTCCAAACCATTTGGTCAGCTTCTGAAATCACAGGACGCAACTGCACGAGCAAATACCTCTGAAAAACAAATGCAGTGGTAAAACTATAAAGAAGTAGAACATGATGTGAAGTCGACTATAAATCATATATGAAGTTTTAGAGGAAGAAGTTTCTGCTGATTGAAATGTGGCACCAGTAAACTGTAAAGCATGCACTTTAGACCGGATTGTTTTGGGGAAGCCAAAGAACCGAAAACTTACATACACGTCTGATAACCAAGAGGGCATTTTCTCGTCACAAATTGAGGAAGAAATGCTCATTTGTTTTTCAATTCTTTTATTTTGTACTATTGAATTATATCAATATCCTCCCCCCCTCCTGTCCCCCTATCGTCCGCAAGAAATCGCAACATTTCTTCATTATTTTCTGATCTGATAGCACTTCTAGATGACTCGGTAGATTAACCCCAGAATCCAGACCTACACTGGAGCGACGGCCAAATTACTTTGTAGTACCCACCCAACTTAGAAGTCCACACTATAAATTTGCGGTACATTACAAAATCTTTTGAAAACCCCAATTGAGTTGAAAAAAACAGCCATTTCGGCCAACGTTTTCACCTTTAATTTCTTCTAAGTATGACAGATTTTTGAAAGCAATTCGCTGGATCCTTCTGGTTGTGGGGATATATATGACTTGTAGGCTCACTAAGAACCCGAGGAACGCAAAGCCAATAACTGAGCTGCGTCTTGCAATGGTTTATCATTGTGTCCCGGGATATAGCAATTCATTTGGTAAAATAAAAGAGTGAAAAATAGGTACCAAGGAAATCTATATATTTCTGAAATGGAAACAAAATATAGAGTTTAGAAGCAGTGGTTATTTGCACATCTCCAAAATTGTGGGTACCCATACAAGCATGTGTGTCCAACTGTATAGTGTATTTCCCACCCTTCGAAGGAAGTACGCTTACTTCAGTGGCTAACTCCTTGGTGTTTGACACTGGGAAAACTGACTTAGTACCTTCCCCACGGCACCAGCACCAGGACATGCGCCCGCCTTTGCCCAACTTAGACTTTACAAGTCCAGAACACACTGTCTGAGAGGCAACCACTGCACAACCATTTGGTCATATACTTGAAGGGCCCGTCTCCCGGGCTTTTTCATGATACCATTGTGGGTAGAAAAACCTGTTTTCACCGGAATTGCAGTAGTGTGTTTGAATTGTGCTGCCATCCTTCTTTTCTATTCACATTTCCCAAGGAGGAAGCATTTAATGGGAAAACCACCTGGTTAGGATGGAAAACGTGCATGAGTTGGTACCCAAGCACCAATACCTACGATTATTTCCACAAGTAGAGTGCAAAACCCAGGGCTTTAAGTGGGCCGGGTCTCACCGGTGCTGAGCACCGGCAGTTTTTCAAAGGGGGCCTTGAAACGGGTCTCTATCGGGCTCTGTTTTGTTCCCTGGCACAAAGTAATATCCAAGTATTCCCCAAGCTTAGTTGTTAAAAATATGCTTCATGGCTACACACTTACACGGTCCACACATGCTTTCTTTTTTTTAAAGTCGCTGCTTGTTTGGTTTACTTTTGGCCAGTCACTCTCCAACAGAGCATTTTGGCACTCCGACACCAACTGCTCCCTCCATCCTCCCTTAGTAGGTAACAGACATTGCCATTTACAATGCCAATAGCTCTAACTTAAAAAAATGCGAGACCTATTGCATTTCCAATGCTTGTTCTAACTGCAGTGACCCAACCACCCCAACCCTGTGAAACACACCCTACCCTTCGGAAGCCCTTCCAAAAATTACCCTCACCCCTGCTAGAGGGAGAGCAGCCAATTGGGCCCCCAGAAGTCCCCTCACTTACAGGCGCCCTGTATTTGCGCCAAGGTAGCACCCGCCCATCCACTGTAAGCGGAAAGATGTACCCGCTGCTCTATATCTAACAACCTATCATATTCTAATGTGCCATTTATATTTTTGTCCTTAAAATTTGTTTCCTTCATGGGAGGCCCTGGTTGGAGTAAGAACAGTACTCAGCATTTTGCATGTTTCGTCAATATTGGTATATATATGAAATTGCCCTTTATAGAGAATTCTCAACTTTGATTGCTGAAATATCGAAGCCTGAGCGCCCCCTGATCTGAACTGGCTTGCAAGCTCCAAAAACTCTTTTCTTCGTCGGGCTGCTGTTATTGACATGTCTAAAAATAAGCAGATTTTCACCTTCTCCGTGATAGAACATTCTTGATGCTTAATAGCAACAGTTAGGATGTGCTCCTTTATCCTATAGTCATTGAAGTTCACTAAGACGGTGTGCGGGCATTTCAAATTGGGAGCATGTTGCGCCGGAACTCAATGCACTCTCAGAATTGTCAGATCCTTATTGAAACCTTATTTTCCAACAGATGTATTGAACAGAATGGCCACCGGTTATCTCCTCCCCCTCTGGGACTCCCCGGAAGCATAGATTAGAGCACCTGCTATGATTTTCAAGAACTCTAGATGGGTTGACAGCTACCGGATTTCTTTCTGGGCTGTCGTTAAATCTGCTTCTCACGCTTGTGTCTCATCTTCTAGTGCAGAGGTTCTCTGCTCTGCCTCCTGAAGTCACCCAGGGAGTCGTGATTTCTTCTCTCTGAACCTTCTTTAGTTCTCTTATCTCACTGAGAATGCTTTCTAGCAGATCTGTCATAGATTTAGGTTCACCTGATCTACCAAGACTGCCAATCTCTGCCTGAGTCAATGCCTGATCTGAGGAATGTACTTGGTTCGCTCCCATTTTTCCATCTATTGATGCTTGACGGCCACCTACATCCTTCAAGTTTGAACTCAGGCGCATTGAAACCATGTGAGAGTCCTGATCCCAGTTTTCTTCCTGGTGAGGTTGGTCACTTTCTTGCATGGAGTCAGCTTTGTGATTCGCCTCCAGCTGACTTCACCCTTTGATTACTCTTGATGGTTTTGAGAAGAGAGGGTATTCTCTTATTCTACCCTCCTTGCCGCTTGCAGTCATATTTACATCAGTTCCTCCCTGAGAGTCCAGGCTTATATTATCCTGCTTCTTGCACTCCTTGGATGAAATATCTGGCATCAGAGCACTTTGGGTAAGCCAATCTGAATCCATATTCTGCCTGCCTCCTTCTTTTGCTGCTAGACTACCCATAGGTGAAGCAACTAAAGCATCAGCTCTCAACATCCCCATTGACTCTTCTATGGGGGAAGAGTTTGGGCTCACTAAATTGTTGCTGCTTTCCATACTTTCATTGTCCCTGGAAATATTGGCTCTAATTAAAGCATTGTTCGCAAGACCAGGGATGATTGGGGAAGGTTTTGCATTTTTTGCAGCCAACATCTTTCCCTAAATTTGTTGCCTTTTCCCCTTTTGCAAAATTGTAGCCATGTTATTCCTGTCACGACAGCTATCAGACAGGTGCAGCTTCACCATTTGGTTTTTAGTCTTCTCTCCAGTCTCTGCTTTAATTAACTCTACTCGTGCGAGACAGTCCCAATGATCCCTCTCAATTTGCACTTCTACAACTCTGCCAACTCTCAGCTAGCACTCACACAGCAAAAAAGAGCTGCCGCTATTAGTGTTCCAAAATCCGTGTTCCACTTGTGGACAGAGGCTGAAAGTGGAGGCTGTGAGCAGAGAGAGGGAAAGGGTATCAGCAGGAGAGCAGAGGAGCAGGCATTTACTACCCAGCCAGGAGTATCTTGACCCTCTGATGACTCTCGGTGAGTGACAGTCTAATGCAGTGTCCATCCCCTCCTCAGAGGATTTTTATGGTCTCTTCAGGCTCTTAATGCATTTCTGTTGCATTGCTCTACTCCAAGCTGCCGGCAAACAGTCCCATGAGGTAGGGGGGAGATGGGGAGTTATCTACTTGCACTGGTTCTTTTCAACTTTCTTCCCGAAAACGGGCATTACCAGCTCTACATCTCCTCCATGATTAACTTCTGTACCGCAAATTATACATCACGCTATTGCAGTTGGAATTTTGGACCCTTATTGCTGCTTCAAACATAGAAGTCGAGGCTGAGTCAGAGCCATCTGAACTCAACTGCACACCATTTCCGAACTAATTGGAGAGTGAGAGGTTAGGGAGGAGCTACCTAGCGGCCAGGCTTATGGGCTGCCTGCTGCCTTCTCTGAGTTTAATAATATCTATCATGAGTTGTGTGTTGATGATCTTTTCCAGTACCTTTGCTGTGAATGGGAGCAGGGAGATTGGCCGGTAGTTTTTGAGTTTGCTGGAGTCGGTGGAGGGTTTTATGAGTAGTGGTCTGACTTCGGCATGGTTCCAGGCATCTGGAAGTGTTGTGGCGGTGATAGAGGTGTTGAGCAGGGTGGTGAGTTCCTGGCCGATCCGAGGTCGAAGATGTGGAGTGGGCATGGGTTTGTGGGAGGTCTCAAGTGGATGGATTTCATGATGAAAGTGGTGTCCTGGGTGGAGAGGAGGTTGTAGGTGGTCAGTCTGTGGTTCGTGTTGGTTGCGGGGTGACGTATCTGCCAAGGAAGTCCATATTTGTGTGTTGGGGTTCGACGTTTCTGTAAATCTTGTCGTGGAAGAAGTTGGCGAGGTTGTGAGGGTGTGATGTTGTTTTCGCTGGCAGCTGGGTTGGAAAATTCTTTAACGATGTTGAAAAGTTCCTTGGTGTTGTTGGCGCTGGTTTTGATGCGTGCCACTAGGGCTGTCTTCTTTGTTGCCCTCAGCAGACGGTGGTAGAGTTTGAGGGATGTCTTGAAGACTGCCCTGTCAGGGTTGTCCTTGCTGGCGCACCTTCTCCTCTCCACTGTTTACTATCTCGTTTCACTGTTCTGAGTTCCTAGGTGTACCAGCTGGCCTTTTTGGAGGATTTTCTCTGGATTTTGCTCTTGATGGGGACGATGCTGTCAGCAAAATTGGTGATCCAGGCATTGAAGTTCTTCACTCCTTGTTCAAGGTTGATCGCAGTAGCAGGGTTGGAGGTGTTGAGGGTGTCCGTCCAGCTGGTCTCTGAGATTTTGTTCCACCTCTAGTGGGGGGTGCTGGTCATCTTGGTGGTGGCGGTGCAGGGGTGGAGATGCTGAAGTGGACGATGGAGTGATCGGTCCATGTGAGTTTTTTGAAGTGGCTGTATTTGATCACACAAGGACAACGCAATACTTTAATAAATCTTGGACTAGGTGTATGAGTTCTGTTCACATTCACCAAATGCAAATTTATCTTACATTGATATCCTGAAATTCTGTGAATGTATGCCTGACACCTGTCACCTGTGCAGTGGACCAAGCAGAGTTGTTCAGCTTTTACAGATTCCTCTTAGTGTCACAAACGTCTGTGCCATTCTTCCACAGGTTACACATTTGTTTCCTTCCAGGTAGTGTGATGTATAAATAACATAAGATAAAATAAGTGAATTTGTAAAGCTTATGTTCACCCTCATGGTGTGACAAACAGTTGTTACCCATCTCAATGCTACGGATTTCATTGACTTTGGAAGGTTGAAAGGCTGAATCAAATACATATTCAGTATATGCTCATAAATTAATTCAGAGTCAAATTCTGAAGACTGGGAATATTGTGTATCGCACGTAAATGTTAAAACTTCCAAAAATGCCTGATTTTAATTTTCCAATAAATAGGAGAGTGGTTTTTAGTCCCTGGATAAACAACAATAAAGCACACAGTTAGAAATATGCGGTTAATCTGATTAAGCATGCAGAGAGCGGAATGACACTGCATACGAGGCTACAATAGCCAATTACCAGGCCAAAGTAGGGAATTAACATACATTTTAACAAATGCTGGAGGAACAAAAAATATAATAATGACTTCAAATTCTGGAATGATAAAACCTGTCAGCGGCAGACTGATCACCAGTTTTCTTAATTAAATGTTGAGACACCAAATTATCACTGGGTAAAGAATAGTAATTTAGTGTCAACATCAGAGGAGAAGCAAGATGGCAATCTTAGTTATTAGCATAAAGAGACAAATGAAGGACATTTGTCACGAGATAGCGTTGAAATCTATCAGGTAACACCGTGGGGCATGACATTTAAAAATAATCCATGTACTGCTGTGCGAAAAATCGACTTTAATATCCCTGGAATCTGAGAGCGTGGCTTGCAATTGTATTTAAAGATTGCTGGCGTTATGAAACAATCTGCAATTCATGACGTCATCTATTTTTTATAATTGTTCACATCGTTAAATTTAGGGAAGGGCACCAAAGGTCTTCCGCTTAGCCTAAAATAAGGCGATGGGCCCATCCACCTTTTTCTGCCCATCCCCAACCCCATTTTGAGTGTGGAAAAAGGGAGTGTTCCCAAAGAAGTAGATTAAGAAGGCTTTGCCCACGGAAACCTTGGTGAGAGCTGATGATGCTGGCTGGAACTATGTACTACCCAATAAATGGTGGTGGCAGGCCCACCATAGTTTAAAGCTGTATCCCTTCTGTGAAAGACAAAAATTGTAGTCATGGCAGTCTTGAACAGAAAATCTCAGTTGTTAATTTGTCAAACAAATAAGCGCCGGCTCTCGTCAGGAGGCAGCTTGCACTAGCCCATTTCTCCTGTTAGTTCCGCCTAAAACAGAACCAACTGCTAACTATGAAAGTGGGGAGAGGATGTGGTGTAATGGCCAGAGCTGCAGACTTCGGAGCTGGGGAACCAGGTTCGAGTCTCTGTGTTGACTCAACATCCTATGATTCTGGGCAAATCACTTAATCTCCCCATAAATTAATGTGTCCTTAACTGGTGCTCGTAAAACGCGCCGGTGTTGATGATTAAGTGTCGTGCTCAGCACCAAAAAGCACTGGCTCAAATTAAGCACTTGAAAAGCTTCAACATGTCTTTGATATGCTGGAAGGAAACTCTCAGGATGTTAGTAACATATTTAATGTCGTCCTGGATATATACCCCACTTTGGCGTACATTTCCAGTACTCACATTTGTGACAGCATTTCAACCACTCTACCAAGGTGTGGAATTAAAGTGGTTCCAGCAAAGCAGGTAGCAGCCAGCAGAACAGCTGTCCCATTGGAGAAAACCAAAATGTGATGGCCTGTCTCCTGTTGGTGTGGTGGAGGTATTTCCTCCCACAGCCTTCAAGCCAAAATTAGAATGGTCTGATTCTGGGATGCTTAATGAACCACTCTAAGACATCCTTAACACGGGAAAGCACAAATGTCAATAAATAATCCTGTTCTTTACCCTTTGGGAGCTTGGCACAAAGCAGTCAGGCTTTACTCAGAGGCAATGTGTAAAGTATTTTTGCAATACTTCAACAGTAATAAAATGATAACATAACACAAGAAAAATCCCAAACCAATTTAGATACATAGAGTGCATTTTAACAAATAAAATGACACCAAAACAACAAAAACACAATAGGTAGAACCAGAGATGTGAAGTTTGAATTAAAAATAGAGCCAAAAAGCACAAAGTGCCAAAGCGGTCATTTGGTTGCGCTAGACCATGTCAAAAGTTAAGGCCTACTGTGATGGAGCGTGGGTCGGATACTGGGATCTGGAACATCCTAGTGGAACCTTTATCTTCTCACTAAGAAACATTGTGGCTAAAAATGATCCTTGATAAGTTGGTATTCGGGCAAGATGCAAGCTGGACCTGAAGCAGGGCCCAGTGACGGCAGGTTGCTGAAGAGAAGCACCTCAGTGGGGTCATCTACGACAGCAGGAAAGCTCAAAGTGACCCAAGTCCAAAACTTTCCTGGAAGTCGCATCTCTTTCAGTGAGGAAAACCAGCAAGTTGAGTTGTGTTTAAGGCACGCAGGTGCAGTCTTCCTCCAGGATTCAAACAGCAGGGCAGGCACATTTGGCTTAGCAAGGAAAATAACAACTTTATAAAATTGTCATTTTCAAAATAGTAATATAAAATTCAACTTTACCATTAAGCTGGATTTTAAATTACTGTTAAAATGAGTCCTGGAATAATCTTTCTAGCAGCTCGCAAACTGAAATTAAGCGCTATAAAACTATGGGAAGGCCAGCCTTAACACAGCGAAAAAAGACTCTCTAGGTTTTTTACTTCCGGGACATTCACAACTTTAAATATATGTCTTACCAATTAAATACCATGCACCCGGCCCTACGGCATTTGGGTGCGACCTTAGGGGGTGCTTTTAAATAATAAAAAGAAAGGTTTAGGACTGCCTTAAATTGCAGTTTAAAACTGCGCACCCAGGCTGCAGTTGCTGGTCCGGAGACATGCTTTACAGTGCTACTTTAGTGTGTGGCACAATGAGTGAAGCAGCTCACTAATACAATTTAATTTACAGGCCCATGGTTCTTGCAGAACCATATACTAGGGACCTATAGGCAAATTACATAACCCAATTAGGAAGTAGGCCAATTTTACCATGTTTAATAGGAAGTCCACAAGCACTTTACCACTGGTTAGAAAGGCTAAAGTGCGCAGAGTCCTATGGCCAACAAAAATGGGTTCAGCAAATGATAACACACATCCTGGGTGACCCTAGTGAAAGTGTAAATTTCCAACAGCCACATAGTTCAAACTTTAAATTTGATAACGGAAATTTTTCTAAGCCAGTCATATCCAGCCGATCATATCCATTTCTTTAATAATGCAGCAGTGAATATAATTAAGAATTGCTAAAACAAAGACAAAAGCAACAGGTACATATTCAGGTGGTTAAGGAGTGTTAGAATTAACACTGACAACAAATAGCAGGAGTCGCAGTCAGAGGCGTAACTATCAAGGGTGCTGCAGGTGCAGTGGCACTGGTGTCCTGGGGCATTGAGGTCCCATGGCACTCCGTCACGAAACTATGCGATGGTGGCCCATTTACCTTGCTTGCGTTCGGACCCACAACACCCTTACTATGCAACTGGTCATAGTGGGGGAGAGCAGGCTGCTTCTGTTTGCAGTATATTGCCCCTTAGGAAGGGTGGGCACAGGGGCATAGCCACCATTGGTGAAGCAGGTGCAGCAGCACCAGGGCCCAGAGCACTGAAAGGCCCATTTAACCCCGATAATTGTGGTATTTGTATTAGCCCCAACAGCGATTAAAGGGGCCATTTTCCCTGCTTGTACCAGGGTCCATGGCATCCTTACTACACTACTGGCATCAACTTATCTATTCTCCCAATGTGATAAAAATCCTTTTCCCAGTTCTGCAGCTGACCACATATTCATGACTAATCGTGACCTCACCTTCAGTTTTGCTTTTTTTGTGCTTGAAAACGCAACTAAGTGTCTAGTTTGTGCAGCAGGAGAGCAATCGTGCCTTTGGTTGAAAAAACAACTGCCATGAAAAATAAAACCGTCTTTACCAGAACACGAACACAGATTTAGTGACCTGCTCAGAGTACACAAGAAATGAAGAGATAGCGGGAAGGAAGCAAATGTGTTGGCAGATGTCTTCATGCAGAGTGATTTGGTTAGTTTGGCTTAGAGCCATCCAGCAGCTGCCTCAAGCCCTCGAGGAATTGCCTGAAATGCCCTCTTCCTGTCTTCACTGACTTCACTTTTTGACTGTTAGTAAATGGTCTTTCTCTTGTGCTTGAAGAACATGAGACGCCTTTTTGTACGCTCACTTTATGTTTTTATTTATGGTATGTGGGGTAACTTTTCACAGCTACCTATTGTCTAATTAGTAACTGATGCATATCAAAACCATTACTGTGAAAAACATTACACATCATTTTTTAAAAACATTCCTGTGTTTTGTTGTGTACAACACAAGGCCAGGACCTGTACCAAACCCACCCCAGGCAGACAAAGCCCCACATATCCCTACACCCCCGTTAGTCTTTTTTTTCTTGCTCAGCCTGTGGGATTCCAGCAGGAGTACACAGTAGACTCGTGCAGGCTCCTCTAGGAGTCCCACGAGACCGTGATGACCTAAAAAAAAAAGATTCTTTGGTCCCCAGGGAGTATGCCTGTGGGACAACCCGCACCTCCCTCAAGGGCTAGGTGGTCAGGATCCCTACCCTGCCCTCTTATATCCTTTTGTACATTCTTTTTTAGAACTCAGGGACTGAGTCTCCAATTACTGTAGTAGTGGTCGCTACATTTATCTTCATCCAATCACAGGATTTACACCAAATCACAAAAAGCATGCTTTCTGAGTAAAGATCTGACTTTTTGCCAAATTTGGAGTGATTCAGTTTAGTCATTTTCTCTGTATCCCTGGTCCAAAATCCCTGTGGAAATTGCATGGGTAAAAGTGTTTTGGAACCCCCCTCTTTCTCAGCCCCCGGTTGACAGATCACCCCAAATCTTTCCAGGAAGGAGCTGAGGTGGATGAACATTTTTGGAAAATTTCATAAAGATTCGTCAAATGGTGCCAAAGTAATTAGTAAAACAAAAAACGCTCTTCCTATGGAAACTCTGACTTACTCATAACTACACAGTGGTGACTGCTACTGTGCAATATATTAGATACATTAGGTAAATCGTTTCTGTGCTATGTCATGCCAGACGGTCTGCTATCTTTAGTCGGTCTGGAAATGCTGCCAGACACCTTCACGGAGCTATCTGGCAGCATCTAATATCAGAAATTCTAACATGCTCTCCCACGGATCGCCTGAGAATTTTAGGGGATTAGTCCCTAGCATAACACTATAAATGATACTGTGTTGAATCTCACTCATTTTTCATGTTATTGTTCAATTGTTCAAATACCAGTGTCAAACGTGCTCATAATTGAATATAGAAGACATGCCAAGACGTAGCTAAGGTACAGAAAGGATAATGACAACATTGCAACCCAGAAGTAAGATAGACTGAAGAGGGAAAGAATGAAAAGAGGGAGAGTGAAGTGAGTGAGAAGGATTGGGTGCAGAAGGAGAAAAGAATATTGAGATACACAGTGATGATGAATGGGAAGGAACGGGAGAAGGAGGGAGAGGAGAGCGAGAGAAAGAAAGAGGGGAACAAGAAAGTGAGAAATGGTCATCATGTACTTGATCATATCTACTTAGCTATCTCCCACTTATTACCTTTTGTAAGAAATGCTTCTAGAAGGTCATGCTCTCTGTAGCTAAATAAATAAATAAAAATAAATGCATAGGTAATTACAAATAATTAAATAAAAAATAAGTACATCGTCATCATGAGTATTGCTTAGGCTGATCATTGCAACACAGCAGGCCCGATTCACAAAGGTAAAGTTAGATGAAAGATTAACTTTACAACTGTTGGTATGCACAAAGGGCATTTACTACTCGTAAATGCCCTTTGTGAATACCGAAAGATGAACTTTACAACTCTTGGTATGCACAAAGGGCATTTACTACTCGTAAATGCCCTTTGTGAATACCGAAAGACGAACTTTACGACTTTCAGTATTCACAAAGGGCATTTACGAGTAGTAAATGCCCTTTGTGAATACCGAAAGTCGCAAAGTTAGACTTTCCTCTCACTTTACTTTTGTGAATCGGGCCCCTAAATGGATAATGGCAGCAGAAGACCATTAACAGGGTGTCTGTGTTAACAAAATGCCTTTAGGAGATATTTTATCAATTTAGCAATCAATTGCTTCTTTAATATTGCTTCTTGAATTTTTGTACCAGCTTATTGGAAAAAAGCTACAACTTTGAAATAAATTGACGAAATATTAGCAGCAACATTATTAATTAAAGAAGGACAAGAAAAATCTCCTGGCAATGCACCTTCTTGTATTAACTCTGCATCAATAAGTACTTGAGATTGCTATGCTTCGGCTACGGAGGCTATGACCCGCCAAGACCAACTGCAAAGAAATTATTTTAACACTTTGGTCACACCTGCGGTCTCTTCTGAGCACCCAATCAGGAATAAGCACCGCCTCCATTGCGGTTCTTCGGGACATGAGTTTTAGGGATCCAAGTAGCAATGAGACCGAGGAGTGTTCACGCTTCACACGATTTAACTCCGAGACTCGCAGACAGCGGTATTGCTAGCAGCACAGAGACGAGGCAGCGCCAGGTCAGGACTTAAAACCCATGGCACCTCAGGAGGAGTAGAAAGCAAGGAAACGAGGTACCTACAACTATGGTTCCTAGGTAGTCACTATGCACTCGCAGTAATGAGGTAAAAAAATCAAACTTGCTAGGAAGAAGTGGCATACCCCTCAAAAAAAGCATGAGGCAGCGATTTACTGCATGCAGCCAGCTGAGAATGCTGCTATGCCGTGAGTAGCAGGGGCACTCTGATGCCATGTGACAGCTAGAGTGTGACAAAATGTCTTCTAGTGCCAATGTGCAAGGTCACGGACGTGGAAGCGGTCAGCTTCTATGAGCAGAAGTTCTGTAAGAAGCTCCTCCCATGGATTTGTAGTTTGTATTGTCAGTCATTGCTTGCACTTAGGAGTCATGTTATTGACATGACATAGAGTGCCCAGAAGGGCTTAATATTCAAAGCTATTCCTTTCCGATCCGAAGCCTCCGAGATCATCTGCGGCGTACCCCAGGGATCATCCCTTAGCCCAACACTGTTCAACATCTACATGGCCCCGCTCGCACGCATCGCCAGACAGCACGACCTCAACATTATCTCCTACGCCGACGACACTCAACTGATCCTCTCCCTCACCAAGGACCCCCTCGCCGCCAAAGCCAATCTCCATGAAGGAATGAAGGCCGTCGCCGATTGGATGAAGATCAGCCGACTAAAGCTGAACACGGACAAAACGGAGGTCCTCATCCTCGGCTCCAACCCTCAGCCTGGGACGACTCCTGGTGGCCAACGACGCTGGGAGCAACCCCGACACCCACCGACCACGCACGCAACCTGGGAGTCATCCTCGACTCAACGCTCTCCATGGCCAAGCAAGTCAACGCAGTCTCCTCCTCCTGCTTCAACACCCTCCGCATGCTTCGCAAGATCTACAGGTGGATCCCGACAGACACAAGAAGAACAGTCACCCAGGCCCTCGTCAGTAGCAGACTTGACTATGGGAACGCCCTCTACGCGGGAGCCCCGGCCAAGCTCATCAAGCGACTGCAACGCATACAAAACGCCTCCGCACGCCTGATCCTCGACGTACCACGCCACAGCCACATCACCCCCCACTTGAGGAACCTGCACTGGCTCCCCGTCGACAGGAGGATCACCTTCAAACTCCTCATCCACGCACACAAGGCACACCACAAAACTGGCCCAGCCTACCTCAACAGACGACTCTTCTTCTACGTCCCCAACCGCCAGCTCCGCTCCGCCGACCTCTCCCTCGCCACCGTCCCTCGCATTCGAAGAACAACCACCGGCGGCAGATCCTTCTCACACCTCGCCGCCAAGACCTGGAACACCCTTCCACTAAGCCTACGACAGACCCAAGACCTGCTGACCTTCAGGAGGCTACTCAAGACCTGGCTGTTCGACCAGTAGCAGCACCCCCCCCCTTCCCTCTCCCCAGCGCCTTGAGACCCTCGCGGGTAAGTAGTGTGCTCTACAAATTCTGTGATTGATTGATTGATAAGAGTTGAAACCCTTAGTTAGGTGGATAAAAAATGCACCGGATTAATTAGAGAACCTTCACAAAGAAAGTTCATGCAGTTTTGCATCCAGATGCATGGCAACATTTGTTCTATTTTTACAGCGATGGAAGGAGTCAGGGAACAGTTATTCTGTGCCCTGAACTAATTACTAGAGTCATCAGCATTCCCAGGGTGGGCATCATCATAGAATGGATCCCCTCAATAGACCAGTAGTTGCAACCACATAACTAAGGTCACCATTTTGTCAATGCTTGAGTTGCATGACTGCTGTATTCCAAGCTTTGCTACCAGTAAGCCAGGACCAACATTATATTTAGAGTGGAGATAGATGTTCATCTTGTGCTAAGTCTTACCACCATATTGCAATGGCCATCAATACTATGGGTTGGCATGTGCCCTAGATGCCCCAAATATACCAAAACTGCCACCAATATGTCGGAACAGTGTTTTGCCTTTTTTTGCAGCCATTCAACCATGTATTCCCCTGTATTCCAAGAATTAATTAACAGCACACCAGAAATTGAATTTTGAAAGGGTTGAGCACTTCCATCACATGGATGCTCATGTATGCCAATTATTGCCATCAATATGCCAATTCCAGCATTTTGCTGCAAAAATGTGGTATAATAAATACATTACTACTGGGTGAGATTTTCCCAGAAAGGTAGTGAAATTTTATTATGCTACTAGAATGTGAATATAGAAAAAAAATGTTAAATCAGCCCTGTCAGGTAAATAAACAGAAGGCTCTTAGAATGATTATCTCAATGCTCTTCTCTTTGCCAGGCAAGAACATCAGATATACCTCTGGGTTTCCCCACTTCAAACCAATCTGAGTGTGAATCTCACCAGAGGACCTGAAATGGATCTTCACCGCTCATGGCTACATCTCTCAAGCAACAGAGGCCCTCACCGACCTATTCACCAACATGGCGCTTTGAGTTTGAATTTAATCCATTTTAGCTCCGACACCAATTATTTCTACTTCAAAGAAGAATCCTCTTCCTCAGTGGCAAGAGGTTTTCTTCTCAGTTTTCATGCATATGTGAGAGATTTTTATTTGGAAAATAGTACGAACATTACACCCGCAAGACATGGACCGCAATTTCACCAGGCTATGACATCATAGCTGAGGTCACACAGTGCGTAAAATGCACCTAAATATACAGCATTACCATGAGTTGATAAAGCTGCGCATAGGAGGTCCCTATTAAATGATTTGCCATAGGAAACATAATTTCTAACTGACTTGGAATTCTTTTCTAAATAATCATTCCAGAATAACTGTGGTGTTTTATGAGTTTATTTCTTTCCATATAATCAATCAATCAATCAGGGTTTTGTAAAGCGCACTACTCAAAGCGCTGCACCATTTTGGTTGGCAGTGGAGTGTGCCACAGGATGCGATAGTGCTTTAGAAAATATTTCTAGGCCAAGGGACCTATCTCCAAACAATGAGACAAAAGTATCAGCGCCTAGATCCGAAAAGTCTGAGATTTGTGCTGATGTGTCAGTTAGGGTAATGCCGCAGAACTTCAAGGGGTGAGTGTGTTTTTTAACAACTGGTTCAGTGTTTGAGATTTAACTTTTTTCATATTATTTCAGTTTGAAGGTGGTAAACCTCCACTCCTTCTCTTCCCATTGGAAACCAATGCACATAACTACCACCTGATTGTACACAATAGAGAATTCAATTTTAGGGCGCATCTCGGTGGCAAATTATTAACAATGGTAATTAGGAAAACAGGGTGTAGGCAAAAATGACTGGGATATGTTTAGCTTTACGATCACTTTTGGTTTAAATGAGGAATACATCACTAAACCAACATTATATAATCTAATTCCCATAATCGTCAGAACTTTCTTTTGTTCACCTCTGCAAAGGTATCTATAAAGTAGAGCAGACACAACGCAGCTACCACCTACACTAACTGTGCATTAAATAATTAAAATATGTATCTGCAGACCTGGGAAGCTGATTGTAGTTGGCATGTAACCACAGACTTCACTTACGTTGTATCTTGAAAGCCTGTATAATGTTGTGGTGTGGGTGACTTAACATGTGTAGGTATACTCTCCACAGCATTTCATCTACAGTCATTGGTTTGAGAACATCCTCAGCTTGCATTGGTTAAACGTTATACCATTTGGTGGTTGTTTTGTGTGTTGCTATGGGAAATGAGTTTGGCAGTCTTTCTTCAGATAATAAAGCTTCGAACCCATGAAGTCTAAACCTAGTTTATGATAGAGTGTATCCACAGCCTATTGGAACAGAAATTGCAGTTATTTTGCGCTCGATTTTGCTCATTTTCCATCTCGGTCTGTTTCAATACCTAGACATCAATTAAAGCAATGTATCATGCATGATAAATAATGCATGCCTCTGAAATATCAATTTGTAAAATTACTCCAGCCCAACTCACTGCAGTTTACATTTGTGGTCAGGGTACTTTTTCAAACAGTCAATGATTAAGGGCTCGATTACGAGTCTGGCAGTCCACGGACCGCCAGACTTACGGGGCAGTGGCGGTCTTCCGACTGTCCTATTTCAATTAGGGCTGTTGACCGCCATTGCCCCGCCGCAGGCGCCAGGGAACCGACATTCCCTGGCGGTGGTGCAGCAGTATAGAGGCAGCAATATGCTTGGCAGGACCACTGCGGTCCCACCGCGGTCAGCCAAGCATATTATAAGTTTCCTCTTCGCCACGGTCCTCTATGAAAACCTGTGGCAGAGAGGTAACAAAGGGGGCCCTACAGGGCCCCCTTTTGCCTCTGGGCCATGGGGTGCATGCAGGGGGGCACAACGTGTGCCCCCCTGTGTGCATGCTCCCTAGTTCCTGCACGGCATGGACTTTCCAGTCCATGCCGTGCAGGAACTGTTTTTAGCGTTTCCACTGCAGTTCCCATTTTCTGAGGCACCACCATGGGAACGTAAAAAACAAAGCCTACCAGACACGAGAAACCCTTGTAATCTGGCGGGCGACCCGACCACGGGTTTGGTGGGGCGGCGGTAGGGATGACCCGGCGCCGCCCGCCAAACTCGTAATCAGGCACTAAATCTGCACAAGCTTTGATGGGAAACAGTTATTTTTTGTGCTGTATATCATGGATTGTGGCAACATATGTAGACAAACTGGGTGCAGGCGTTATGCATAGGTGACTTAAGTAGATGCCACTATAACAAAAAATGATAAGTGGTAAACGCAAATGACCAATTGTACAATCGGTGTCCTACATTCTAAACAAGTGATCCCAGTGTTGGGAAATTGGTACCCGTAGAACAGTAATGATCTTATTTTTCTCCTAGACGCTCTCCCTCTCTAATAGTGGCATGCTTCATTATCGGATCTCATCCTGATCCCTATAAACCACCATGGGCTCAGCCAAGTCACAGGGAGCACTTTGGATATCCTTATATTGGGGTTCTAGAGATAAAAATGCCCAAGGGTCACCCTGGTTTCCCTTTATTTTTGGTGCCCCAGGTATAGTTTAAAAGCAATGTATAAGGATTTTCATAGATAGTATTGGAAACAAGTGGTGACATGCCCCTATCCTCGCCCATTCATCAAGGGTGCCACAGCAAGGATAAACCTACCCTTTGTTGTTCCTGGCTGGAAAGATAAACGACCTACATTACAGCAGCAGCCCATGCAGGTGGGAGGGATGTCGACAAACGTCGACAAGGGAAAATTAATAATTTATTTAATTTTCCATCATGGTCGTCTGTCGAAACCCCCCCCAACCGGCCCCACCGCCCCACCTCTCTTACCTGCACGGGCCACTGCTGCTACATTAACTGAAAAATAATGCCAAGTTGTGTTCCTCTCTTTACTTTGAGGGTTGTAAAGAGGGGGTGGGGCAGCTATGGCTTCACTTTAGTATAGCAGTCAGGGCCAGAGTCTGAAACTGAGTAGTTTTGCAAGAGCCATGGCTTCCACGACCAACACACTGGTGAAAGTATTTTGAAGTAAAATAATAACTGGTTTCTGGTAGGAGGAGTCCCTAAAGCTGTTATCAAAGTCAACAGCTGTTACTAGCCAAGGAAGGAATGACTGAAAACATCAAACGAGAGGGAAGAACACAAATGTCTGTGAGGAGACACAGAAAGGACTGAGTGACGACCCTGACGTTAGAAGTATGCAAAGGAATTCAAACCTCAAGAGATTTAGAGACATTGTTTAATCATCGAATCCTGGCACAGACGGCATTGCTCTGGATAGGTGAGTACTTCTCTCTTTTAAATGCCTTACCAATGATATGCTTGAATAGAAAACAGTTCTGAAGTGATTGGGTTTTTGCCCACACAGCAAGCAATATGAGGAAAGAATAAAAAGACTTCAGTTATGTTATGTGAGGATTGTTTCTATGGAAACCAATGGTACAACATAAATAAAGGAGAGACATGATCTTTTGGATAGGGCATAACTCACTACCTATGAATGTGGAAAAACCCTATGAGAAACCAATATACCCAATAGATAATAATAAAAATTAACCAATGCATTAGGATAAAGATTACTCGGTTCTAAAAGAGGGATATATTCAAGAATCCCCCTAATTATTACTGCTGGTGAAATTACAATAATTTTAATGTAATATTATCGTAGTGGCACACAGAAAAATGTACGGCTGCAACTTTCATCCAAGACTAAAACATGTGCAGAACAACAAAAGTAAACTCAGGCTAAACACTAGTGGAAAGCACAAAACCAGCCAAACTGAATCAATGAACCAAGCTCAGAATAATAGGTTTTAGATTAGTTTCACCAGCAGAAGTATGAGTGCACCAGAAGAAGGAAAACCAGAGGGAGAAAACGGTGTAATGAACCAGATATGTCTTGTTGCCATTCCAGTTGGACAGAACGTTCTTCAGAACCAGGCGGTCTGTTTGGGCTGGAGCAACCTCAACGTAGACTTAGCTGGGGGTGAGCGAAAACATCATCATCAGCCTCCATGCCTGTTAATTGTACAGACTGCTCCTCATTTAGCTCGATGAACCATGATAACTTTAATCACCAGCAAAAAATCCCAAACTGCTGAGAAAAAAATATGTTGGTGTTTTTAAGCATCTTGAATGTTTCTTTGCAAATAAAAGATTATGCCATATCTATTTCCCTGAAGCTATCTTTCCTTTACTCCGACAGAAACATTATTTTCTCGAGTTGGATTCTTTTTGCAGTTCGTGGTGAGCTTAGTCTCACTTCTCAGCTCTGAGTAATAGGATATCAGGCATTCAGTGATGTGAACGTCATCAGCATTGACTGAGTTTGGACAAAGAACAGCATTGCAGCACCTACAGTATGACATAGTACACCCCTTACTAATATTCCTTACCATCGAAGAGTAAGACAGTAAAATCTTTTTGAATCTAGCCGAAGTTGTTGATTTACTGACACACTTGTATCCTGCTACAGATGCATACATTGATTAAATTAGTGCAAGAAATTCACAATCGTTATGCATTGTGTTGATGTGCATTTTCAACTGCCCAACCTTGCTTTGCCCTACTGCGAGTCCATTCTGGCTGAGAAGTAGGAGTAGATGTAGCCGAGCATGTCACAATGTAACAATTGTTGCACAAGGCTATCAGTAACCTAGATCATTTCTTAACTTGTCTGGTAATTTCCAGTGGTGGGAACTAGTAATAATTTTTGTGGTGCTAGATTAAGGGCCTTATTGTGAGTACGGCAGTCCTAGAACTGCCATACTCATGGTGGTGGTCCGACCACCGCCACCACTGAGTGTCTGCCCGCAGTATTTTGAGTGTGGCGGTCGGACTGCCACAGGACTGCTGCGTCCGCCAGGATCCAGGATCCCGTGGTGGTGGCGCAGCTGTAGGGGGGAGGAATATGCTAACGCTGTGGCTGCGGCAACACCGTGCATATTTCGAGTTGCTTTTCCACTGCCCATTCCATGGCGGTGAGCCTGCCATGAATAGGGTGGCAAAGATACAACTATGGGGGCCCTAACAGGGCCCCCTGCCACTTCTGGGCCTTGGGGTGCATGGGGGGGCACATGTTGTGCACCCCTGGAATTGCACCCCAGTTCCTGAACGGTGTGCATGCTGCAGGCGCTGTCGCGGCGGTGGTCTGCTGTTAAGGCTCTCCTACGAGTCTAACACAGCAACCGCCGTGAGGCCGCCGCAGCAACGCCCGCCTGAGCTGGATTAAACTGATAATCTGACGGGTGGGCCCACCACAGGCTTGGTGGTCTGCCTGCAAGCGCAACGGTGGCGGTGCTGCAGGAGGACTGCCAAATAAGGCCCTTAGTTTTCATAATCATACATTAATGCAGAGCAAGGGAGAAAAAGGCAGGGAAGCGAGAAAGGAGTAAGGAGAAAAAAACTGTGACAAAAGAAGAAACAAGAATGAACAGTAAACTGCAAGAGTGAGATAAATAGACCTGAAGTGTAGGTTATCAAGCAAACTTGGCATTCGGTGCCTCTTGCATTAGACCTTGCCGAAAGCGGCTCTTGGTTAAAACTTTGTGCCCCTGGACACGAAAGCAACAGCATTGGCGTCATTGATTTGCCTAAAGTTATTTGAATGGGTGCCATCTTTGCACCGCAAAACAAGGCAAACCTGCAATTTAGCATTTGGACACAACCACAAAACGAGGTAACTACCTATGTTACATGATTACATGGAAAGCGATTAAGCTTTAGAACGTGGTTTGACTATTAGAAAATACAGCATAACATGTTTCTCCTTCTACAAAAAAAAAAAAATAAGGAGAAAAAAAACCGAAGAGACTTTTGTCAAATCTATTGCTTCAATTTTAGCTTTCCCTGAACCTCGATTTTCAACACTAGGAGCTCTAAGGTTTCCTTGAATTAATATGTTATGCGCCGTGCCCTCTGGGAAATAGAATTAGCAGGGTGTGTGCGTCTAATTTCCTTAATTTGATTTTGCATGCAAATTAGGTAAAACACAGCTGGAAATACACAGAGCGCTTGCCTTGGAAGCCCTCAGTCTAATGTCTACCTATAAATGGTTTCTGCGGGCGGAGGGCGGCTAACTTTTTTATTAGTTTGTGTAAGTTTTTGGCGTGAGTTAAGCTGTTTTACATGTACTGAATGTTCAATGAGGAGAATACGCTTACTGACAAATTTTATGCCACATCAAAGTCGCAAATAGGACTGTCTTTGATTGATTTCTGGTATATGGAGTTTGAGACATACCTGTATATTTATTTGTATGCCTTTACATCTAAACTTTGATTTTCCTTCGATCTCTTCTTATTACAAGAATGATAACAGCTGTGAATACATTACAATTCTCCCGCGTGTGTGTTGTCACTTTTATAATAATGCATCTTGTAAACAAACTTGGAAATCCTTTTTTAGCAAAGATGAACGGATGAAAGCCTGAGTCAGCCCTTTCAATCAATGCCTTGAGGCAATCAGTATACCTTGCTGAGTCTTGCCGAGGCAGTATATATAGACTTTAAATGGAAAATTGAAGTAAAAACATGGATGTAAGGTTCGACCCCTCTGAAATATCTAAAGCGTTGTTACACAGTGTGAGGAATTTATTGGCAAAGTAGTGGTGAGATTAAAGGGTTAACATACTACTCCTGTGTTCTGACCACACCTGAACACAGCTGTTTAACCTTAGGACTAAACCAAAGTCTATCCAGCTCAGCACATTGTATACCTTGAATGAACTTGAGGCTCATATCCTGCAGACTTTGATGGTAGCCACATGCTAAAAATCCTGTAGTGACTCCTGAGTGAAGTCAAGTCCTCAGGGCCTTGTGAAACAAGAAATGGTCCTGATGATAGGTAGAACTACAGGTTTTCCAACGAGAGATGCTTACAAAGAAGATGCCTCTTGCACATCTTGCTCGGCGAGCTGTTGTAACAAGGAATAAGAATAACAGTTGAGCACTGTGGGCGACTTGGAATAACTGAGATTGGCATTGCTATTGGACATTAGTAACTGATCTTATAGAAAACCCAGTGCATAATGCACAGAGCTCTGATGCTAACTAATTTCTCCATCGGTGGACAATGGAATCTAATTAGCGTTCTCATTATGCGATCTTGAAGTGGTGCTCTCATCTATGTGGCAACACTTGATGCCTCATTAATTTTTATAATTATTATGGGAGATATACATGAAGCCCTTCTATATAGGTGATTCTGGACATATCTATCACAATTGCATTTTTACCCCAGGCAGAATTGTAAGAATGGAAGAACACTTCTGATGGCTTTAAATGAAAACTGTCTTGGTTATGTTAGCAATCTAGGATGGCAATGCAACAAAGTGATGGAAGGAATGATTGAATTAATCTTAATCGCTGGCAATGACTCAGGGCCACAATACAGACTATCATTTTTTGTCCACGGTGTCAGTCTAGACTGACTGTGGGACTAAGAAAAGCCTCGAACGCAGGTTTGCGAAGGAAGTAAATATTGCTATGAATAGATACAAGTTCAATATGTGCCTCAGGCAGAGAATGAAAGTATAGAAGAATTTGTAGCAAAACTTAGAGAATTGTCCATGAAGTGTAAATTTAGGGCACCGACTGATGAGCTTGTGCGCTATCAACTCATCGTCCATTGTAAGAGCACGAACATTCAGGAATTATGGGCTGCAAAGAAACCATTCTTGAAGGATGCCATTGACATGGCCAAAGTTGTGGAACAATCTCGAGTGTGCATGAGGGAAATGGAGAAGAAGAAAATCGTGGAGGTGATGTGGCCAATGTATCTAAAAGTGACTCAGGTGTGGGGGCAGTCATCAAGTGCGTTGGCACCTTTGTGAAATTAACAAAATATGTTACAGCTGTGGTAGCAATGATCATACTGCAGATTATAAAAAATGTATAACACTCAACAAGGAGTGCAGAAAGTGTGGTCGTAGGGGTCACTTTGCGTCAGTCTGCAAGCAAGGTACAAAATTTAAAGTGGCTACAGTAGATGATGAGTGTGGTGTCAGTGATAGTGGTTTGAGAGTCAACGAAAATCTCATTCTTTGTTTGGAAGGCTCTGCCACTATGGATAGAAATGGACAAAGCCCAATACTACTTTTGTAATCAATGGAAAAAAAGTTGACCTCATGAAAGACTGTGGTTCAATAAACACTATTATCCCCACAAATATGGTTGTGAAACATTGGCCAGGAGTTGATCTTTTACCCAAGGATATCAGCCCGAGTGGCTATCAGGGGGAGACTATTGATGGTAGGTTACATGGTAGCAAGTATACAATTTGGTTGCAGGGAAACTAAAGGAAAGGTTATGTAGCTGAGGATGGGCCACCAATTATGGGATGGGTACACCAGTATGAGCTTAGCGTCATCATAAACCCAAGAGGGGCTAATCAAGTGATGGTGGTGGATAGAATGTTGTGGGCAGATATACTAGATGAAGCATGGGATGTTTTTGAGGAAGAGCTGGGTCTGCTCAAAGGATATGTACATAAAATTGTGTTGAAACCTGATGATGTTCCTATTCAGCCTAAAGTGAGAAGAATCCCTTTGGTTGCCTGGGCTGCAGTGAAGAATTTGTTGGGTGAGATGTTGTTGAGGGGGGTTATTGAACCTATAGAGGCATCCAGTTGAATGTCTCCGGTAATTATTACGAAGAAATCAAATGGACAGTACAGGTTCTGTGTGGAATTGAGATCACTTAATCAGAGCGTAGTGGTTGATACGGGAAACAGCGTTTACAACGCTGGTAATACCACGCGGGTAGGTTACAACGTGTACGTTACATCGTCCGCGTTGTTACCACGCATGGCATTACATCGCAAGTCGTTTCTACGACTTGCGCTAGATGGCGCGCAACACCAGGGAATGTGTTGGATTTTAAATCCAACACATTCCCTGCTGTTGCGCTAACTGGAGTAGGAATAGTAATTTATACTATTCCTAAGTCCAGCGCGCCATCTAGCGCAAGTCGTAGAAACGACTTGCGATGTAAAGCCATGCGTGGTAACAACGCGGACGATGTAACGTCCGCGTTGTAACCTACTGCGGGGTAATGGATGGCGTAGTAACGTCATACATTCGGTTGATACTTATCCCCTACCCACTCATCTAATTTTTTTTTTTAAAACATACTTTATTGCTTGCCAATACATCATTGCAGTGTAAAACATGGAGTATTAATGGCATTTTCCCTTTTTGATGTTCTCCCCATCATTCATATTATAGAGTGGTATGCTGCACATGTAATTCTCTTGCAGTTGTTCCTGTTTATATATCCACCACTGCATTTTTAAGGTGGCTTAGAGTATTCTGGAAATGCAATATTTCTCCTAGAGTAATTTTACATAGTATGCTTCAACATTCTTAACATAACATTTCAAACTTATATAACGTCCCCCACTCATCTAATTAATTTTGGCTTTGGGTGGTGGTAGGTACTTTTCCAAGCTGGATTTAAAAAATGTCTACCACCAGATCAAACTACATGTGGAATCTAAACCACTCACAGCCTTTATCACTATGCAGGGCACCTTTGAGTTCACTCGGATGCCGTTTGGACTTTGCTCAGAGGCATGTGTATTCCAGAGAATAATGGGGAAAGTGTTTAAGGGCATGATCTGGATTTTTGGTGACACAGTCGATCAAAACAACATGGTTCTCATGCAGGCACTGCATAGAGTAAAGAATGCAGGGTTAACTCTATGCTGAGAGAAATGCAAATTCTTAGTTGAACAAGTGGATTATCTTAGGTATAGTATTACTGCGGGTGGATTCAAACCCTAAGAGAAGTTGTTGAGTGCCATCACGTTAGCTCCTTCGCCCGCATACAAAGACGTGTTGAGATCTTTTTTGGGCCTCATTGAGTATTACGCCAAGTTTGTTGAGAAATTTTCATCAAACAGAGTGTTTGAGGTTATTGTTGTTTTGAGGCGATTAAAAATTATATCTGATACCTTTTGACACTTATTTTTAAATCTTTACTAACAGCGGATGCCAGTGCTAATGGCATTGGAGGGGTGTTGTCCCAAGTTCACAACAGAGGCAAAAAAAAACGTTACGTTTGCCTCCCGCACTTTGTTCACCTCAGAGAGGAATTACTCTGTGATCGAACGCAAACATAAGCGGTGGCTTGGGGAGCTGAGTATTTCAAGATGTACCTGTGGGGAACTAAGTTTCTCCTTAACACTGACCACAAGCCTTTGGTTAAGGTTTTGCTTGTGGGGGTGGGTAAGCAATGGTTCAGCCAGATTGGCAAGACTAGCAGCGAGACTTCAGGAGTATTGTTATACCATTGAACACAATCAAGGATGGAAGAATTGTCAGGCAGATTGCTTGTCTAGGCTGTCTTTGGATTGGCAGGTTGTGGATGGGCCAGCAGTTGTGGCCAAAGAGAAAGAAGGAGTGGTAGCCTCCATTCAGGATGTGTTAGAACTTGGAGGCATGTGTGCTATTACTAAAGTTGAATGGGTCAAGAAAATGGCATTGGACCCCACAGTCAAAGATGTGAAGCAGTTGTTGGTGCTAGGCAATAGGACGGAAAGCACTGTGTCGGTCAGATCATACTTAAAAGTTCCTGAGGAATTATCATTTTATGATGACATGGTGTTGATGAGAAGTGAGACATTTATACCACCTGGAGGCCTTCGTACTAAGTTGGTAGGAATAGCACACAAGGACCACTTTGGGCAAACCAAAACCAGGAGGAGGTTGAGAGAGAATTGGTGGTGGCCTGGGATGGATGATCAAGTTAGTTGATAAATGGGTACAGGACTACAAAGTCTGTAAGGAAGGGGTAAAAGATTAAAGGTGGGAGCAATATCTGACATGGTTCACATATCTGACCCAGGCAAACCTTGGCATGCTTTAAGTTTGGATTTTATTAGCCCCATGCATGGGTTGAGGAATGAATGGAAGTTTGCCATGGTAGTGGTGGATGTTCATTTCAAGTGATTGATTGCCAAGGTTATGAGGGAGATCACTACCAGAGCATCATCACTTTGTTGAAAGAGATCTTCTTGGAAGAGGGCGTTCCTAATGTTATTATAACTGACAATGGGACGCAATTAGTTTCAGGGGAGATGCAAATTTTTTGGGAGTCATATGATATGTGTGCATAATCACACCTCTTTTTACAACCCACAAAGTAATGGTGTTGTGGAGCAAGCAAACAGAATGGTCAAAGGCACAATTCAAATGGCGGTAGCTGAAGGATGTGATGTTAATGGCATGATGATGGACATGGTGGTTGCCTATCACACCAGTGTTCATGAGGTCACTCAAAGGACCCCTTTTGAGCTTATGAGGGGAAGGGTGGATGTCACCAATGTATTTCCTGCCTGGATAAAAGACAAGATGTTTTTTTGACAAACTAAATTAAAAGTGTAGTCAGGATACTAACCATATACCATGTATTCAAGTGGGCGATTGGGTGAAAATATGTTGTATTCAGAAAGGAGGAAGGTTGTCAAAATTTAGAGGGCCATTTAAAGTCAGGCATGTGCTTCAGTTTTGCGTGGTCTTGGACAATGGTGAGAGCTGGAAAGACATACGGGTGGCTTTAGACCAGAGAGGTGGTCAAAGTCAAAGTCCGGCTGATGAGTAGCAAAGCAACAGTGCTTTTATGTTAATGGTTGATGGGGATATGAACAGATCTACTGTACACCCATGTAATGCTCCATTGTTGTGTGCAAGTGATGCTGTGGTTGAAACTCTTACGGCAAGTGATGAGACTTATACCACAAGAAGTGTTAGGAATCGCAGACCGCCTGCATATTTGAGGGATTATGTTCAATAATTTTCTCGTCTGTTATTTATATTTCTACTGTATTCATTTGTATGTATTTTTGCAAACATATAACATATGTTTGGTGTAGCATTTTGTTCACAAAGCTTTAGTCAGTTGCAAGGGGGAATATGTGTTGTACTCGGGAAGTTTCTATGTAGGAATCTTCTGTAAGAACATGGAGTGTGGGACTAGCCTGCATTTCATGTTCCTGATGACTTGAAAGCATTTCAGTGAAGTCACTTACTTCTGTGATGGCCGAGGGATAGCTGTGCTCTTGTTGTAGGGAAGAAACCTAAGCTAATAAACTATTCAACTCACCCAGTCTTCCTGGTTGCAAGAGTATACTTGAATGCTTTTGCCGTACAGAGGCATGTTCCGTCAGTTAGAGCATGACATTACAACAGTTGAGTCAAAGAGTGGCTTAGCTTTTCTTTAGCTAATCCTTTCTCTTTCATGTATCTACACAGGACCTCTGACCCTGTCAACCAAACTTTCAGTCAAGCCACCTCATTTACAGACAGGCGGGCCCTATGATTTTCATCAATGAAGCCCCCATTGGCTCTATCAACTGAAAGCTTCCTCAAACGGCCCAACAGAATGGGGGCCATCGGAGGAAGAACCGCCCAATCAATTTAGGGTAGACGGTGTAATGTCCTTTGCTTTTGTCTGTCACCAAAGTTAAAACCTGTCAGTGAGGAACAGAAAAAGACAAATAATGACACCCAAACTCCTTCTTTGGGAGATAAAAGTCTGGAGGCAGCCTTCTAAATGGACGGCTGCCATCTATCAAACCTTTTTTAACTTGAAGGGAACTGCTGTATTATATTTATATATATATATATATATATATATATATATATATATCGATATATGTACATGAAGATTGCCTAGCTTGCCTTAGTTGTTTATTTTCTATTAATTTGCAAATGTCAAGTCTTTTTATACCTGTCAGTTGTGCTTTTATTCTTTAATGTCATTATTTATACTTTGTGTATAATGTGAAATAAATTCTATATTGAGAGCTTCAAAGATCTTGGGTCTTGCACGCACTATATAAAAGTCACAAAATAATAAATAAATAGATTTCTTAGTGGGTGAAGGTGAAGAAAGTCTCCTGATCCATTAGATAATGCCTCAGCCCCAACACTTCATCCACCACTGTTCTCCTGTTACCAGATGCTGAGATTGGGTCCAAGTCTGTACTTATTCCCAGACAGACACCCACCTGATCGGGTCGTAGAAAGTTGTTTTTCAAGACATGTGTAATTGCCCTGTGACCAACCACTCTTGGGGCTGTGCTAGAAAAATCAGCTAGGAATATGGTGCGAGTGGTCTAGATTTGATTTTTTCCAGTGGGTCTCTGCTGGTACCGCTCCCTTTATAATTTGTACACTTAATACAAAAATCATAATAGGAGCTTTTGATAAGTCTTTTTTAGTGTTCTAAACAGGGTGGGTGGTTGTGGGTCCTTGGTAACCCTGGGCAAAGCACTACGCTACGCTCGCGTAGTTTGCGAAGTTTGCGCTACTTCGCACTACGCGAATAGCACGTAGCACAGTGCAAACACGCGTAGCGTAGTGCAGCGGTCATTTTTTGCTTGCTCGCGGTCCTCAACGTCAAGTTGGCGACCGTGAGCAAGCAAAATGACATCCCGGCGAGACTTTTTCTCGTTCGCGATCAGCAACATCAAGTTGGCGATCGCGAGCGTGGAAAATAAACCTCCCGGTGAGATTCTCAACGCGGGGAGGTCAGGTTTCTCATTGCGAGTGGTCGCGTGTGCTTGCGACCGCTCGCGATGAGAAACTACCAGTCCGCGTTGAGAAAGCTGCCGCTCGGGTAAAAATCTACTCGAGCGGCAGTAAAAGACAGCTCGCACTGTGCAAGATGCCGTTTTCAATGATTGCACAGTGCGGACAAGCATCCGGCACTGTGCAATCATCGCGAACAGCGCACTACGCAGTTCACGTAGTGCTACGCGTAGCTCGCGTAGTGCGAAGTGCACTTTGCGTAGCTTCGCGTAGCGCTACTTCGCGGACTACGCCCAGGGTTAGTCCTTGGGTGATCATGAACATTTTTTTTTTCCAGATGCATATAATCTTTAAATAATATTTTTTTAAAGTGTGAAAGTAGCTTCGTTTTTCATTGAAATAGTAGTGAAATGTCAGTTTGGGTCACAAGCTGAAAAAGCATAATGATGAGAAAACGGAAATTCAAAAACAAATTGAATTTGTTCAGTGCTACTGACAAAGGAATGCAACAATGACTGAATTAGTGTCAAATACATAATTCATGCCAATGGAATTTTCTATGTAGAGCAGTAGAATAAAGTTTATTCCTGTGACCCATCTAGGTCAATGACTGGTGGGAAAATGCTTGTAAGTGTCTGTCAGAGGACAAAAACTTCCCTAGTTTATCTCACAATTAGCTCCTGGCTGTCTTGCTTGTTTGCACAGAAATGTAACTTCCACCCGAGCTGACGCCTGAAGACACTGCAATGACATTTATCAGCATGAGGTTGCTGCCTTTGACATAATTTGAGAGTATAAAACTGTCTCAGAGTGGAAAATAAAATAGTGCAATGTCCAATAGAGACCTGACATCCATGGCTGATATTTGTAGGGTTATTAAGCAGTTTCCGCAGCAGAACCGGGACATAGGTCTGTTGATTTATTTCTCTTGACCGCCACACTTGATGTGATAGTTTTTCATATTTGGCGTATGCAAATATGCATTCCTTTTCAAGTGTGGACAAGCTGTAAGTTGCAAGCTACACTTGACATTTAAGGGTTGGGGAAGGGGATCTCATCTGTACATTGACGGGGCTCCCACCTACAAAACCCATGTTCATCTCAGGGCTGGCTTTAACACTGACAATATTTTTTGACACTCCCAATGACCGACCTCCTCTACGGATTCCCTCACTACCAACATCCAACGGTGCCCTTCATGGCTCCATACCCCCTTTCTCATATGCATTTTATTTGTTTTACAGCTCTGCTCATTCCAGTGCACGGTGTCAGAGCACTTATTACACAGAGACAATGAATCATACATGTGTAAATCGGTCCATAGGAAATGTTACATAAGACAAAGTGGATGATAAGGTGTAGGAATCACATTTCATCCATTCTAGTCTGGAGAAGCACAAACCCAGGATTTAAAACGTATGTATTTCTAACCAAATAAACCCTTTTTAGCAACATTAGGATAATGAAAGAATGAGGAAAAAAATAATGTTCTAACCTATACCGTACAGTTTGCATGCAGCTCTTTGATGACAGTTCATAGGTCACTGTGATGTATTGGGATTGTAAGTTATGAATTGCAAGTAACAAAAGGAGCTCTGTGACAACAGCAGTAACCCACTGAGCTATCCACGAAAAATACAGTTCTGAGATCTGCATGGTATGCATTCTTTGCAGCAGGCATTTTCACCCTCTGAGCTACTTTATGATGAGTCAAAACTACCACTTGATAAAACTCCGATCTCTCGGACACTGAACTGTTACTTTTCATTTTATATTTTTTCATTTCATATTTATTACAATGAAAAATCTGTTATAAAAAACAACCTTTGATCTCTCTGCTGCAAGAACATCAATCAGCAGAGTTGTGTAGACATTTTTATTGCTGCCTGAAAACTACTGAATACACAAGGAACTCTGCAGCAGGTGCTTTAAAACCCATAAGATATTCCTAAACACAGCTCCTGCCACCCTTCCCCCACCCCCAGCTCAGTGCCAGGTACGGCTGCACCGGTCGCACTGCCCTAAAGCTGTTACTCTACCTCATTTAGAATTGGGGAAGCACAAAATTTTTTAAAAGAAACTGCCTGAACTTCAGGGTAATTGATGACACTGGTGTGTCATGAAGTATGTGTTGTGACGCAGCTGTAGCCTTTTTGTCATTTTTAGGTCTCGGCCTGCACCAGTGCTTGCGCTGGTCTGGCCGAGAGTTTTAGTATGCGGGTTTTGGAAGTGCAAACCCACTGGCTTTCGGCTGGCGACCAGCTTGCGTTCACGATGGTGTGCACGCGCGCAGCTGCCATCTGGGTTTCCTATCTTTTCCTTATTTCCTCATCATGGCTCATTAACTCTCTGGACTCTGATGTTTCAATCGCAGCAGCAGCTCACATTACCAACTGACGGCCCTGGACTACAGTCACATGAAAAACAACAGCGATTAGCATTGAAATGCAAGCTTTTTTTTGTCTAGTTAGAAATATTGCTTCGGTGGGTTGATTTCACCTTATATCGCTATTTGTTTTATATTGGGAGTCACAGCCTAATTACCAGTATTTTTGTCTCACTCTGTTTTTTTAAAAATATTTATTCGCGCAAAGCTATATTTAAGGTTACATTTTCTGCGTCACTTCTTCACTCTATTTAAACTCCACACCCCCACTCTTATTGTCTCTCTCCTTCTCTCTCTCCCCCCTCTCTCTCCCCCTCTCTAATTCTCTCTCTACTTAATTAACTCTCCCTCTCTATCTTTTTTAGCCTTTCATTCTCTCTCACCCCTTTATCTGTTTCTCTTTCAAACTCCTTCATTCACTCTCTCTCCCCTTCTTCTCTCTCTCTCTATCCCGCTCCACTCTTTATTCTATGTACACCCTTTCTCTCTCTTTCTCTCTCACCACCCTCTCTAATTGGGCATTATATCTTCACTCTATCTCTCACTCGGCAACACCACAGCATCACTCAGCATCACCACAGCATCACTCAGCGCAACCACAGCATCAATCAGAGCCAGCACAGCATCAATCAGAGCCAGCACAGCATCACTCAGTGCAACCACAGCATTACTCAGCACAACCACAGCATCACTTAGCGCCACAACAGCATCACTCAGCGCCACCACAGCATTACTCAGCAGCACCACAACATCACTCCGCGCTACCACAGCATTGCTCAGCACCGCCACTACATCGCTCAGCACCGCCACTGCATCGCTCAGCACCGCCACAGCATCGCTCACCACCACCACAGCATCACTCAGGGCCACCACAGAATCACTCAGCGCCACCACAGCATCACTCAGCGCCACCACAGCATTACTCAGCAGCACCACAACATCACTCCGCGCTACCACAGCATCACTCAGCACCACCATAGCTTCACTCAGCGACACCACATCATCACTCAGGGCCAACACTGCATCACTCAGCACCACCACAGGATGACTCAGCACCACCACAGGATGACTTAGCACCACCACAGCATCGCTCAGCACCACAGCATCGCTCAGCACCACCACAGCATCGCTCAGCACCACCACAGCATCGCTCAGCACCACCACAGCATCGCTCAGCACCACCACAGCATCGTTCAGCACCACCACAGCATCGCTCAGCACCACCACAGCATCGCTCAGCGCCACCACAGCATCGCTCAGCGCCACCACAGCATCGCTCAGCGCCACCACAGCATCTCTCAGCGCCACCACAGCATCACTCAGCGCCACCACCGCATCACTCAGCGCCACCACAGCATCACTCAGCGCCACAACAGCATCACTCAGCGCCACCACAGCATCACTCAGGGCCACCACAGCATCACTCAGGGCCACCACAGCATCACTCAGGGCCACCACAGCATCACTCAGGGCTACCACAGCATCATTCAGAGCCACCACAGCATCACTCAGCGCCGCCACAGCATCACTCAGCGCCGCAACAGCATCACTCAGCGCCGCCACAGCACCGCCACTGCATCGCTCAGCACCGCCACTGCATCGCTCAGCACCGCCACTGCATCGCTCACCACCGCCACAGCATCGCTCACCACCACCACAGCATCACTCAGGGCCACCACAGCATCACTCAGTGCCACCACAGCATCACTCAGCGCCACCACAGCATCACTCAGCACCACCACAGCATCACTCAGAACTACCACAGCATCACCACAGCATCACTCAGTGCCACAACAATATCACTCAGCACCACCACAGCATCACTCAGCACCACCACAGCATCACTCAGCACCAGCACAGCATCACTCAGCGCCACCACAGCATCACTCAGCGCCACCACAGCATCACTCAACGCCACCACAGCATCACTCAGCGCCACCACAGCATCACTCAGCGCCACCACAGCATCACTCAGCGCCGCCACAGCATCACTCAGCGCCGCCACAGCATCACTCAGGGCCACCACAGCATCACTCAGCGCCGCCACAGCATCACTCAGCGCCGCCACAGCATCACTCAGCGTCACCACAGCATCACTCAGCACCACCACAGCATCACTCAGGGCCACCACAGCATCACTCAGCGCCACCACAGCATCACTCAGCACCGCCACTGCATCGCTCACCACCACCACAGCATCACTCAGGGCCACCAAAGCATCACTCAGCGCCACCACAGCATCACTCAGCGCCACCACAGCATCACTCAGCGTCACCACAGCATCACTCAGCGCCGCCACAGCATCACTCAGCGCCGCCACAGCATCACTCAGCGCCGCCACAGCATCACTCAGCGCCGCCACACCATCACTCAGCGCTGCAACAGCATCACTCCGCGCCGCCACAGCATCACTCAGCGCCGCAACAGCATCGCTCAGCGCCGCCACAGCATCGCTCAGCACTGCCACAGCATCACTCAGCGCCGCCACAGCATCACTCAGCGCTGCCACAGCATCGCTCAGCACCGCCACTGCATCGCTCAGCACTACCACAGCATTGCTCACCCCCACCACAGCATCACTCAGGGCCACCACAGCATCACTCAGGGCTCCCACAGCATCACTCAGCGCCACCACAGCATCACTCAGCGTCACCACAGCATCACTCAGCACCCCCACAGCATCACTCAGAACTACCACAGCATCACCACAGCATCACTCAGTGCCACAACAATATCACTCAGCACCACCACAGCATCACTCAGCACCACCACAGCATTACTCAGCACCACCACAGCATTACTCAGCACCACAGCATCACTCAGCGCCACCACAGCATCACTCAGCGCCACCACAGCACCACTCAGCGCCGCCACAGCATCACTCAGCGCAGCCACAGCATCACTCAGCGCTGCCACAGCATCACTCAGCACCGCCACAGCATCACTCAGCACTGCGACAGCATCACTCAGCGCCACCACAGCATCACTCAGCGCCGCCACAGCATCACTCAGTGCTGCCACAGCATCACTCAGGGCCACCACTGCATCGCTCAGCACCACCACAGCATCGCTCAGCACCACCACAGCATCACTCAGGGGCACCACAGCATCACTCAGGGCCACCACAGCATCGCTCAGCACCACCACAGCATCATTCAGCACCACCACAGCATCACTCAGGGCCACCACAGCATCACTCAGGGCCACCACAGCATCACTCAGGGCCACCACAGCATCACTCAGCGCCAAGACAATATCACTCAGCACCACCACAGCATCACTCAGCACCACAGCAGTATCACTCAGCAAGACCTGAGTATCATTCAGCATCACCTCAGCATCGTCTCCGCAACAGTCACCACCACCACCACTACCACCTCAGCACCACCTCAGCCTGCTTTCGGAATCTGGCATCTGTTGATTCTCCCCTAGCGTCTGGCCGCTGCTAGTGTTATAATACAGGTACTAGTTCCCAACCTTCACCCTCCGATTGTTTATGCCCCCTCAAAAAAAAAGCTTTAACAAACAACCATTGCAATAGGCAGAAACAAGTTGCCAGCATTGCAAGAACAAAAGAAAACTGAGGAAATTTTTTATTGTAAATACTTTTTTAAAAATGGTCGTTCAGTTTTACATAATGCCTTCTTGGTCATATATAAAGTAACAAAAATGCTTCTGACACTTTTTTATTATAACTTTTCAGCATGCTGCACAGCAGCCACACTTCTCTACAGCACAGCTTGAAGACATTGGCAAAGTCAATAGCTCTGGCTAAACACTTATAAGGCCCCAAAGGCAAGACCTATTGGCTATGCCAATGCTTGTTTACTTTACTGTTCATACAATTCAATTCAATTACAGTTCATACATGGCCGACAATCATTAAGAAATGTAAAGTTAAAAATAAACAATAAAGTGGCTTATTCACAAAGGCATTTTGGAGTATGTAAAGTAGAACCCCTGTAGTACTTTTCTACATATTCTCACATACCTGTTTGAAGTGAGGCCAAAACATCCAAAATGTAAATAAAATTAAAATATTCAAAGAACATTCACATACAATTAGTACAAATAGAAAGGAATGTGACCTTTTTGAACTTTTACTGATAGGGAGTTGGACATTTTTGCCTGATTCACAAAGACATATAATAGTGTGTACTTGTTTGTGTACTCATAAATTGTAATTGTAATTGCATTTATTTAGCTTTTACTGCACCTGACGAGGCGTCGAAACACTTTTCAGCGAGTAGCACGCTACTCCGGAACCCAAAGAGTATTAGTGGTGAATTAGTATAGGGAAATTAAATTAATTTGAGTGGTGGACATGTGAGTTTATTATTTGGATTGAAAAAGGATAGTGTAGTGAGAGAGGAGGGAAGGGTTTGCATATATATAGTGCTTGATACTGTTGAGGCGTCGAAGCGCTTTTCGACGGGAGGCACGCTATTTCGGAACTCTAACAGTATTAGTGAATAATCCCTCAAGTGAGGAGGAGCATGTGCATGCTAAGCGAGTGGCAAGCAGCAAATTTAACCTGCTGAGTCCTCAAAAAAAAGTAAAAGAATGAACTGTGATGTGGAAGAGCAGAGAAGCAAGACACCGGGACAGGAATGGACTGAGGATCATTGTAGAGCAATGAACGAGCCAGTCAGTCAGCAGGTGAGAGAGTGTATGTGAGACAATGCGGAGAAGTCCTACTTTTATTATGCTAAAATCCACAAAATGTCTTGGGCTGAATGACAGCCCGTTTAGCAAATCCTTAAATCCAGCTGAACCAAAGTAACCAATGACTGAAAGGGGCTGTCCTAAAGCCCCTTTCTGTATATATACTTGTCTGTATGTGTATGTTTATGTTGTGTATCATATGTTGTGTGTTGTACGGTGTGTGCTGTGCGATGTAATAGCTCTAGACAGACAGCTAACACTGTCTGTAGGTGAGACCTAAAAAGAACTCTGTGTGTCCCTTCTGTGGTTTCCATTCCTTGCCCTTCCCCAGCCCTTCAGCAGCAAATAGAAGTCTATTGAGGAGCTTAGGGTGGAACATGTAATTGCTGCTCTGATGTCATTAGGGATCAAAGGGTGCTTGAGGTTACTTCTGCTCCCCCTGGGCTTTTAGCGAACCAACATGCGCCTGGCAACAGAATCTGGGAAAGCTGCAGAGTCAATGGCAAGCAGCAGTTTCCTTGGTGAAAAGCCAAGTTTTAAAGGGCTCCTAAAATGGCAATGCACTGTATTTTTAATGCCAGTAGAGAGATAAAGGAAGTAACTTCCAGAGAATGCTGATGGACAAAAACAGCTGATTCTAAAAATGGAAATTCGCACTCCATAAAATACTTGCATAGATCAGCCACCTATTAAGGGTCCCATTACTAGTCAGGTGGAGCATTGTCCCCTGATGGAACACAGCTTTGCCCGACTATAAGTGGCTCAATGTTCCCTCAGCCAGGGTCACCAGGTGATGGAACAAAGATGATAGGTGGTAAATCTGTAAAGATCTGCCACTAGAATTAGGTCCAACCATCTGGAAAACGACTTGTATTCAGTTGGGTATTCCCTATTTTGTATTCACCTGGGTATTCCCCATTTTGGGGGCTAAACCTCATGACGGACATCTTAGGTCAAGCGATTCCGGAAAGAATCAATAATTCTGACCCCTGTATCTCTGTGACCTAAATCCGGTAATCTCATATGGGATCCTAAGGGAGGCTAATGACTTAAAAGCCTGCTGCTTAGCGCTGTGTGCAACCTGCAAGCATATGTTTGAATAATTCTAAGGCCAACTCAGCTATGAATCCTATTGATGTCTATAAATTGAGTATCATTGAGAATTGGTATTATCCATAGAAGGGGGACGATTCTTGCATAAAGCGGTATATAACGAATAGGCAGCAGTATTATTTAGGGTCAGCAAAAAAGATAATTATTCCATCTGTGGTCGGATTTTGTCTGGCCATGGGAAACATGCGCATCACATTTCCCTATGGAAATCAATCACAAATAGGTTCCAGGTCATTGATGATTCATCGGCCGCCCCTTTCTTTTCTATATCCCTGGTCAAAGATTTACTACCAAGCATGATATGTTTCCTTAAATCTGAGCCACATGTTGCTAAAAAAGTACGACATGGAAAATGTTTTGGATTGCTTAATTTAGTGCAGTAAAAGTTGCCTGCCTCCCACACAACCGTTCCATGAGAAAAAATCATGAAACACCCACACTAATTATGAGAACTGGGAGCATAGTTGTTTTCAAACTTTTGTACATCACATTGATTTCGACATTTGACAATATGCGGTCATCATTTTTATATTCATCCTATGAAATAACTTCTACAAAAAAAGACATTCATTTTGCATGAAAACAATGCTGGAAATACGTAAGTCGCCTCTCTCAAGGGATTCCGAAATTGAAAATCTAGACAGATTTATTACAGAGCACTTACAGCAATCAAATAATTTCCGTTAGAACAGAAACTACAGTTTAACACCTTCAGAATGTTATATATCTACTTGTGTATTGCACAGGTACCATATCTGCATCATAAACCTTACAAAAGACACTGATACAGAAGAGAAGCTAGTGTGAGCAGAGCCATTTAGTGTGCAGGAAGTGCGTTTCAGATGCCAGTGGAAGCCAATGATTTCTCTATTCTGGGTCCAAGAAAATTGCTGAAGTATTTTTTTCATTTTTGTTGGTTGTATTTATAAAGCGAGAGCCTGGCCACAAAGGGTAGCAGAGCGCTGTAGATAACATGAGGATACATAACCAATATGACCATGCAGAGAAATTCAAGTGTGTTTGCAAAGTGAACTGAGGTCAATTAGTGCATGCCAATCATGTCCCACGTCAGTTCATGGCAATCATGTTGGACGCGTTGCCTGAATCTAACGGCACTCAGCAACTTCTCTGTCTGTGACTTTGCAGTAAACCTATTCCCAGCAGGGCCAGACTGACCGTAGCGGGCTTCAGGTGTTTTCCCGGGAGGCTCAAAGGGTGGGGGCCGGTTTTGCAGCAGTGGGGGCCTTTTTTTGGTTACTAGGGCTGGTTTTGTAGTGGTGCTGCAATATCGGACGCCAGTACCAAAAGCTGCAGTGCTTCACACTTGCACTGCCCCCCCCACCTCCAGCCTCCCCCTCCACATCCCCGGGGGATGGTGCTACACAACTGCCAGGGCTGATTTGCGTTCCCAGACCCACTTCTCTGTTTTCTAGATGTGTCTGGCCCACATCACCATTCATATATGCACCTCAGTCATCCCTTCATGTGACGATCGATTTTATTTCATAGATTCAAAATGCGACTACTGCCAAACTCATTGAGCCAATTTGATATACTGACTTTTCATCTACAATGGACGTTAACTATAAAAGGCCCATTACACCCAGTCAATTTTATACTGTTCCAGTTCATCAACTTTTCAGAATTATAGCGGCAGCATAACGCGTGGCATTTCTTTCAGTATTGTCACCGTAAAGTAGTGCCCATCGTGGAAAAACTTAATGTCATCCTACACATAGGCTATATTCAGCACAAATGTCCAGGGCCTGACTGGCCGTAGTGGGCACCGGGTGTTTCCCCGGTGGGCAGCCAGGGTGGGGACTGGTTTTGGACCCCTAGGGGGCCGTTTTTGTTACCGGGGGCTGGTTTTCAGCATAGCTGCAATATCGGCCCCCTGTAACAAAAGCAGCTGCAGTGTTTTCTATGTGCCTCCCCTTGCGGCCGGCCTGACTCAATTGCCAGGGCCAGTTTGCGTTCCCAGTCCGGCCCTGCAAATGTCCTTGCCTTCACAAAAAATAGGTGCAATGGACTTCATGTGCTGCTTTGTAAATGCTTATGCGCATATTGATTTTCCCTTATTCCCTCCATATGGTCTCAGCTTAGGGATCCCCCATTCCACATATATAGCTGAGAACTGGCTGATACCCACTTTGCTTTTGTCAGCAGTGCTCTGCGTGATTGGCACATGAATGATAAATGCCATAGAAGGATGAAAGGCATTCTTCCTTCTATAGTGGGCATTACATACCTTAGAAGTGGTACCAGTAAGGACTGGTGATATTTCTAGCTGGTAGTTTGGAAAGGCCATGTTTTGGGTCACTTCCAAATAACGATCCTTTAAGGGATGAATCAATGTTTTCCAACCGTTATCTGGTTGAAAAACATTGTAAAGTTACTGTATCTCACGCTGGGGTGTTAACACTTTCACAAAAGGGAAGTGGATTCCCTTAGTACCCCTTCTGCTTTGTCAATGTAAAAAGAAAAGTTTATGGGGGAGTAGGCAGTATTCCAGGGGACTATTGGCAACTCTCACACAAACTTTAAAAAATAAAATTTTCTTTTTAAACCTAACCCATTTCCTTTAAGGAAAACAGACTGCATTTACCTAAAAAAAAGTTTACTTTGTTTAAATCCAATTATAGACATGGTGGGTTGCTGACTCAGCAGGCCACTATCCCTGTGATTGCATGCAATCAAAGTGAGCTGCAATTTGCGACCTGCTTCGTTAATATTGATGAGGTTGGGTGGACTTTGACCCACTATGATTAGGAATTTTGTGAAGTAGCCTATTAGTATTGCAACATTCTTTTCCATTTGAAAAAAGTGGGTACGCAGTTTACGCCCACTTTTTGAGAATGTAAATTTCATACATCAAGCACGTAATTCTTAATCTTCGCAACATTTTTTTGCTTGTGCTTTAATTTGACAATGATCATTTTGACTGTTGTGTTATTGATTGGATGCAATTTCATGACTTTGACATGCTGCTTCTAAAGGTCCATTTGGAAACAAGCATTTGCAAAGCCATTAGGCTTCACTTATGTGAGATCTACATAACAAGTGGTTTTTTAGACATGTTGCACTGTAGCACGGACTGCTGTGCAACATGGCTTAAAGTAATGAATTTACAGTACGTCTAAAAAAGCGTAGGGGCAAGCTACATGAGCGAGGTGCGGTGAAGGACGGGGGAAACAGAAACAACAGACAACAGGCAGGGATAAACAACACCAGGGAGGTGCATGGTAGGAGCGACGGAGCCGCAACGGACAGTGGGAGGAGGGTGTGAGGGGGAACAAAGCTGCGGGGGAGGGAGAGAGAGAAGCAGCAAAGGACAGTGGGGAGGAGGGCAGGGGTGAGACTGCACACCGCCATGCACTCTTATAGTGCATAAAGTACATGGAGGAGCGCATGGCCAGTGGAAGCATGCTGGCAATAAGCAGGAGACTGTGCTAGGTCCATGCTCCACAGCAGGGACAAAAGCCCCAGGACAAAGCAGGAGTAAGCAAGAGCTGGGAGGAAGAAGGAGGTGTGACTAATAACAAGCAAGGAATCGAGAGAGACGTGGAAGCCAACAAATGGTAACTATTGGTAAGTAATACGTAGGTTCTAAGCCTGTTTTAAGCTTTTATGAATATAAGATTTCTCCAACAGCACATGCTCGTTGTCTCAGGTGAAACCTAAAAATAGCTTAAATCCTTTGGCAGAAACCTAATTGTATGGAAATCAGTATCTTTTTAAAGGGAAATATGCGTGTAACAAAATTCTGGATAACAAAAAAATCACAAAGCAACAGAATGGAAATTGAATTAAAGATGTTGCCTCATGATCCTCACTCAAACATCCACTTATAAAACCCTCAGAAATAAGACCGTCCCATTGGTTATGCCATCTGATTTACAGCATTGGCAGAAGTTGGGTTCAGGGCTGGGATGCATATAGCGAGAACCCATCAGTGGCGGCCGCCACAAACAAAGGGTGGTGAGGCGGGGGGAGGGAACGCAGGAGGGGTCGCATTGCACGGTGGGGGGCTAGCAATAAAATATTAATTTAAAAAAGAACTTACCTGAAGTCGACGGCCACCTTGCCTCCTGCGTCGTGCTTCCTCTTCTCTTCCCAGCAGCCTCTGTGACAGACTCCCATCCAATCCCCGCGCTGCTATCTTAGGAGAGCAGTGCAGGATTGGCCTGAGCGGGCTGAAAAGACGCTCCGCTCAGGTCAGGGATTCTGTGAGACGGCCAAAACACATATGGGCACATAGCGCTCTCTTCCCCCTCCCATGCCTCGGCCCCACCCCTCCCTACAGCGCTGGCTCACAGCCAGCAATAAAAAATAAAACAATGCCCCAACATTGTTTTATTTTTCATTTGCTGGCTCTGAGCCAAGCAGTGGGGCGACGCTCCACCACCATTGCGGAGGAGCTGTTGGACTGAAAATGCGTCTAGCTGACTCCTTCTAGCATTTTGCACATTAAGTTAGCATTTGCGGCTCCATTTTGTCTGTTGGCGCCATTTTGTACTGTGGTCGAAAGTGAGACTCTGACACATTGCTAGCCTGCCTCAACGAAGAAGGCAGCTTCGAGTTATTTCTCTGTATCATATTCAAGGCTGTATCCTAATGTACTAATGAATGGTTTATTCTGCCCTCGCATGCCTTTCCTCTCTCGTATCCCTTCTCACACGTTGAAGAGCGCTGAGCTCAAGCAAGGCAACCTTGAGAATGTGATAAGATGTACCCGTCCTGCAGGTGGTAGCTCATCTCTCTGTGCCTCCTTTGTTCACCAGTGCCCGAGCTGGAATTTTCCAGCCTGGGCGTGTTCCTAGGGATCTGGAAATGTATAATATCTGATGTTATGTTGGGGCAAGTCAGTCCCTCGGCCGTCATCTCAGGAGACTGGTCAGACTGGGCTCCGTTGCAGCGCATTACTAATAAAATTGCTTGGTTTGTATTCTCTACTGTCTTCTCGGCTCTTCATTTCTTGGAAGGCAGAGAGGTGGTCACTAGTGACCCGGGTGGCCCGATTCGGGTCACTTCCTTCAGTTGGCACCCGAACAGGGACTCCACCAGGTGACCCATCTTCACCCGCAGACGGGTGGGGAGGACGGGGTTGCGTCCGGTTGAATGGGCGGATCGGGGATCCCCACACTGTCTGATCGGGCGGTGCCTCGCCCAGCGGTCATCCCGGCTGGGGTCCCAAAAGGCGAAACCCTTGGATCTGACCATTTGGTCAGAGGAGTCAGCAGTGGAGAATAACTTTGTTCAACCTGTGTGCACCAGGTGAGTTTGTCTTGACTCTTGGTGAATATGGCGCCATCTTGAATAATCTTGGGTATGGTCTGGAGACCATTTCTTGGCTTGCTTGAACTTGGTAGGTCTGTGGACCATTTAGAGATACAGGGTGTCTGCGGATACCCTGCCAGGCAACTTAGTGAATTTGGCTTACTCTTGAAAATGCCTGGGGCTTGAGCCTGTCTCTCCGGTGCAGTCTGAGGACTGACTTGTGGTTGCCTTTGTTTGGGGTGGTCTGAGGACCAAATTATGTTGTTAGTCGTCTGGTGCAAATATTGAACGTGTCTTATATTAAGATGTCTTGTCTGAGCAAAATGTGGTGTTTGGGGTGCCGTTGTTGTTCTACTGGTGCTCGACTGGAGGAAAGTCAGCCTGCACCTCCAGAAGGCACCCCGAATTTCGACATGTATGTGAAGCACGGTATTGGTCCTATTATGTTTAGTACATTATGGCACAAATATACGAGGGACAATGCCGAGCTTCAGTGGCCATTAACAGGTACCTTTGATAAACAAAAATTGAATTTCTTGCAGGATAAATTGTTTGCGAAACGGAGTAGACAGTCGATGTTTGATTCCCTTCAGGTATGGCAAAAGGAAGCCAGGCAGAGGCGCATAAGGGCGGAAAAAGAGGCTAGGCGAGGTAAGATGCAGACAGTGACTCAGAAAGCAGTAGCGCATGATAGAGAAAAAATAGAAAAAGGGATAGAATTCGCTAATAGAAAATTTCGATTGCAATGTGACAAATCCTATGTTGCTCGAGAGGAGGGTGATACATTCGTGGAGGAGCTCTTAGACTCTCGACCTCCTCCTCCCTATACCCCGCAGAGAATATATCCAGTTGTCCCGACGCCCTCGTCTTCTGCCCCTCCTGTTTCCATTACGGGTTCTCCTGCCACTAACCCGGCTGCTTTGGCCACGGCACCCCCTGTTCTTTCTCTAGCTTCACATGCTACAGATGCCGTGACTGCGAGTCTCCCTGCTACGCCTATAGTTTCTGCTTATGCTCTCTCTCCGTCACTCACACCTTCAACGCAGCCATTATTAACGCTTGTGTCTGCCCCTCCACCTATCGTGTCTTCCTCGAATGTCTCCTCCCCGGTATTGTTGAACATTGGGACGCCTGTGTGTGGATCGGATGAGGGTGACTTGGCAGTAGCTCGAGAACGAATGGGACGGGTGCTGATTCAATCAGATGTGGGGAATGAGGAGAAGATGGTGGCGGACCAGGCCGCGCAGTGGGCCCGGAGTCCGATTTATAGCGTGGAAGATGTGTGGAGTGTGATGAAGGATTATGAGCCGTTCGTGCAGCAGCACGCTCTCAAGCATATGTCGGCCTCATTAATAGGGTTGTGGGAACAGTGTTTTAATGGTGTTGCGCCTCAAATAATTTATGACATCTGGGACCACGTGTGTGCCATTGACCTGGCTCCAAATGAGGTATTTAGTAATGTTGCCACATTGGTAGGTTATCGAGGTAGGCTGCATCAGAAAACGCCAACAACAGGGTCTCTGTTTCCGATGAGGGAAGTACACCCTATTTTTCACCCCGAGATCCCGGAGCTACGTAATCAGCAGAACGCTATTGTCAGGCAGCGAGTAGAGGCCCGTTTTCAAGAACAATGGGTTTACACTCCATGGAAAAGGAGTGAGGTTTTATCTCTAAATAGCCAGTTGCCCGACCCGAGAAAAAATCCAACTGCATATTACAAGGAATTAACAGAGGCTGCCTCGTCGACAGTGATGACGCTGGCAGACATTGAGATGTTTTTCGGATTGTTGGTACCGGTGGACATCTGGAGACAGGTGCATAGGCAGGACCACGTTGTGGAGTTGGGTGGCACTTGGGATGAGATCAGGGCGTGGGATAAGGAGAGGAAACCTGGTGAGAAGCCTAGGGCTGAGATACTGGCTTTGCCGAATCGTATTATTACCTATATGCATGCCCTAATACCACTGAGGCGGGTTGATTGGGATAAGCTAACAGCATGTCGCCAGAAGAAAGATGAAAGTGTGTCAGATTATTTCACCAGGTTTGAGGGGGTATTTTTGGATTTCAGTGGGCAGGATTTGTCAATGGAAGGAGGTGTCCGACTGTTTGTTAATAGATTTGTTGCAAATTAGCTTCCAGAGATCGCTGCCCGGTTGCAGGCTTCAGAGAGTACGTGGACCACCTCTTCCCCTTCGGTGATATTGAGTATGGCGCAGTACTATGAGTACTGGGAGAATGAGGAGAAGGAAAAGGTGGAAAGGAAAAACAAAGAATTGAAAATGAAGGTGTTGATGCAGCAGGCAGCTAGGGGAAACGGTAGAGGACGCAGCACCGGTTCGACCCAGCAGTTGCCTCGTACCAATAGGAATAGTGTACCTGTGGGGCCGATTCAATGTGCATATTGCAAAAAGGAGGGTCATTGGCAAAGTGAGTGCCCGGAATTGTTGCAGAAAGTGGCGGCCCCTAGACGACGGGGCTCTAGAGGACGGGGTTGCGGTGGAGGTGGTCGTGATGGGGTTCATACACATGAGTCTTCGCAGAGTCGTTATGACCAAAATTATTTTGATGACCCTCGAGAAAAGCAGTACTACCATGATGATTATGATATGGATGAGGTGACAGGGATGCCCGATAGCTAGAACAGCCAAGGACAGGGTGAGGGACCAGTCCAGATACCTGTAGATCAGCGTGGTCCTTATGTCACAGCGGATTTGCATGGCTCGGAGAAGAAATTTCTGGTGGATACGGGTGCAATGTATAGCTCTGTTTCTCATTCACTGGTCCCCGGGGCAGCCCTGTCTGGCCAAAATAACGTGTCGGTAGGTTTTCAGGCGTACCGGTCGTGAGCCAATCTCCAAACCCCTTCCTTTGACTATTGGCCCCTTTACCGTAGATTCCCCATTTTTACTGACTGCAAATTGTGGAGAGAACTTAATGGGATTAGTTCTGTAAAGAAATTGCATGCTACCATTTCTTGTTCCCCGGATGGTGTCTATATGACAATCGAACCGAATGTGACTACTACCAAACAGTGTTTTTCCAAAGATATGCCACTTCCCGCTGAATTCAAGGACGTGCCGCCCGTGTTGTGGGCCACAGGTGACACAGATGTGGGATTGTTGCAGATACCCCTGGTCTCTATTAAGTTAAAGGACAACGCTGTGTTGCCTCGTATCCCCCAGTACAAAATACCACAGGCAGGGGAGCGAGCTTTGTTACAGATTATACAGCATTTGGTTAAGTCAGGAGTGGTTGAAGAGGTAGCAGTGAATGTGTGTAACAGCCCTATCATCCCCATTCTTAAGAAGGTACCCTCAGACTCCCCTTATGCCCATCCTGATGTCTATCGTTTTGTGATTGATTTGCGAGAAGTTAACAAAATAGTGGATCCCCAGTTCCCGGTGGTCCCTGACATCACTGCCCTCCTAACAATGATTCCTCCCACTGCAAAGTTCTTTTCTGTGATTGATTTGAACAATGCTTTCTTTAGCATCCCCATTCACCCAGATAGCCGGCATCTTTTTGGGTTCACTCTGGCCAGTAGAAGCTTCCGGTTCTGTCGCGCTCCTCAGGGGTATACTGAAAGTCCTAGCATATATTGTCAAGCCTTAAAAAGCCAATTGGATTCCCTTACACTTCCCTCAGGTAATGTATTGCTACAGTACGTTGATGACTTACTGATAGCTTCTGACACTGAAGAAGGTTGAAAAGACGCAACAGTTAAATTATTGCTACATTTGGCACATCATGGACATAAAGTGTCCCTTTCAAAATTCCAATATTGTCGACAGGAGGTCACCTACTTAGGTCACCTACTGTCGAAGGAGGGAAGGAGACTAACACCTGATCGTAATAATGCTGTTGCTAAAATGCCCTTCACCCAAGACGCAGCGGGATGTGCGTGCCTTTATAGGTATTACCTCGTATTGTCGCCACTGGATTCCTAACTACTCCCTACTAACAAAACCCCTCCTACAATTAACCACTAAGGATGTGCATGAACCTTTGCCTTGGATGCATGAATGCCAGCAAGCTTTTGAGCAACTAAAAACAGCACTTTGTTCTGCGCCTGTGCTTGGCACGCCAGACTACCAGAAGCCGTTCGTGTTGTATGTACACGAAGCGGCTGGCTGTGCGCTCTCTGTTTTGCCTTTGGAGGTAAGCAAAGGCTGTGTGCCTATTTGTCTGTGCTTTTGGATAACGTCGCCAGAGCCCTCCCGAGCTGCCTAAGAGCGGTTGCGGCCGTGGCCTTCTCAATCTGGCAATCGGCAGGGCTCGTCCTTGATACTGATCTTACAGTCATGGTACCGCATGCTGTGGACACACTTTTGAACAGAACAAAGACACAGCACCTCACCAGTGCGCGTCTGACTGGCTACGAATTGACCCTGTTTGCACCACACATCACCATCAAAAGATGTGCCACTCTGAACTCAGCCACATTACTACCCCTCCCTTCTGAGAGTGAGGATGCGGACGTGCATGATTGCATTTTCCGCACTGAAGAAGAGACAAAGGGACGGGTAGACCCGACTGATGTTCCCTAGTCCGTGCCCCAAGGGGAACTATATGCCGATGGCTCTTGTTTCCAACTACCAGATGGCACAACAACTGCGGTGTAGGCCATCACTACCTTACACACAGTAGTTGAGACATCGCGAGTCCCTTATCATTCGGCCCAAGCTGCAGAATTGGTTGCCATCCTTTGCGCCTGTGAGTTGATTGAGGGACTGGCTGTCAATATTTACACCAACAGTCAGTACGCCTTTGGAGTCGCTCATAACTTTGGGTGGCTCTGGGCAGAGAGAGGCTTCCTGACTTCACACGGGTCAAAGATCCAAAACGGCCCACTGATTCACAGACTTTTGTCAGCCCTGACACTTCCCAAAAAGTTATCAGTGGTAAAGTGTAGTGCCCACAAGACAATTACTGATGATGTGGGAAGGGGGAATGCGTTTGCAGACAAGACAGCTAAGGAGACAGCCCGATCGAAAATGAAAAGAATGTTTGTGGCGGGTCCTGCTAGATGGGTACCCGATAATGCAATGTTTGAAGATACATTGGAAACCGTGAAGGAAATTCAGAGCGAGGCAACAATTGAGGAGCTAGCAATGTGGCAGTAGAGAGCAGGACGGCTAGACGATGAGGGGTGTTGGACGGACAAATCAGAGAAGCAGAGATGGATGTTACCAGATGCATATGTACTCCCAGTAGTCACTATGGCGCATGGGCCAGCCCACATTAGTGTGAAGGGAATATGTAGACTATTGGACCCTGTGTGGCAGATTGATAACATTCCTAGGGTAGCTGCTCATCTGGTGAAGTATTGTATGGTCTGTATGATACATAACCCTGGAAAAGGTACCCCTACACCTTATGGTAACTTTGCGCCACCCTCTTTCCCTTTCGAGGTTCTCCAGATGGATTTCATCGAAATGGAACGAGTCAACAACCTGAAATATGTGCTGGTGGTTGTTTGTGCGTTTAGCAAATGGATTGAGGCTTATCCCACTAAAGAGAACACAGCCATAGCAATGGTGAAGGCCCTTTTAAAGGAGTTCTTCCTGTGCTTCGGCTTGCCCTGCTTGATTTGGAGTGATAACGGAAGTCACTTCAACTCAAAGGTTATTCAGCTAGTATGCGACGGTCTGCACATCCAGCAAAAGTTTCATGCAGCAAACCATCCCCAGTCAGCAGGTTTGGTTGAGAAGTACAATGGTACTCTCAAGCTGAAGTTGGCAAAGATCAAGGAGAGCACAGTATTACAATGACCAGATGCGTTACCCCTAGCCCTGTTGTCCACAAGGGCAACGGCCCACTCTAGAACAGGATTGTCCCCATATGAGGTTGTTTTCGGCCGACCTGCAAATGTTTGGGGCGTCCCCCGGCCCCGCCTCTTTTCAGAAATTGAACACCCGTTGCTTGTGGATTATTTGTGTGAGTTGACTAAATATGTGCGTTCTATTCATCAACAGATCCATGAGGCGTTGCCGCCAATACCTGAGTGGCCAGGGCACAGCATTCAACCCAGTGATTTTGTCCTGATTCGCAACTTCCAGAGGAAGGGGTGCTTGGAGCCACGGTGGAAAGGACCTCTACAGGTCCTTCTCGCTACCCGAACGGCGGTAAAGGTGGATGGTCGGAAGCACTGGATCCACTCATCGCATTGCCGGTGAACCCGCTGCCTCTCCCCTACGACCGGTGGGTCCTGGATGGCATAGGGGACCACGAGACGGAGAAGGTGCCGCGTTTTGTTCCTTTTCCTGACGCCCGACTGACATGGGTCCAGACGGAGGAGGAGAATGAAGATGCTTTGAATGAGGCAGTCCCCCCAGAAATAAGGGCTGCTCAGGATCCCTCTCTATCTGGCCCACAAAAGCTTGAGTCTCAATCCCTTTCCCCCTCTGAGTTTAATGCAAAACACACAAGATGATGGACGGAATGTTGCACATTGGCAAACATTCACCCCCAGTCACAGATCTGGGTTTAATCCATCGTTATTTTGCTTCACCACGACACCCCAGTTCAGACATAGCCATATGCAAATCAGTCTTGACCCTGTGCCTCATGGGAACAGTCCAGACCGAACTGCCAAGCCATGTCTTCCCTGGACCGGAATCAAGCATCCTAGGACCGGTTTCGGGCTTTCAGCCCTCATCAGCCAGGATAGCTTGACTCCAGTGGCGTAGTGAGCACGGGACCCACGTCTGGGCATACCCTTCCCACTTAGGGCGAAATGCAAAACACACAAGATGATGGACGGAATGTTGCACATGATGGATTTAGGCCCAGATCTCTGTACTGGGGTGAATGTATGACATTCTTCTGCATTCTGTCCATCAACTGTTGTTTTTGCATTTGTCACCCCGAGTGGGACGGGTATGCCAAGACGTGGGTCCTGTGCTCTCCATGCCACTGGAATCAAGCTATCCTGGCTGAAGATGGGTGAAACCCCGAAACCGGTCCTAGGATGCTTGTTTCCAGTCCAGGGAGGACCTGGCTTGGCAGTTCGGGCTGGACTGTTCCCATGAGGCACAGGGTCAAGACTGATTTGCATATGGCTGGGTTCAAACTGGAATGGCATGGTGAGCAAAAAAACAATGGATTTAGGCCCAGATCTCTGTACTGGGGTGAATGTATGACATTTTCTGCATTCTGTCCATCAATTGTTGTTTTTGCATTTGTCACCCCGAGTGGGACGGGTATGCCCAGACGTGGGTCCCGTGCTCTCCATGCCACTGGAGTCAAGCTATCCTGGCTGAAGAGGGGTGAAACCCCGAAACCGGTCCTAGTATGCTTGTTTCCAGTCCAGGGAGGACCTGGCTTGGCAGTTCGGGCTGGACTGTTCCCATGAGGCACAGGGTCAAGACTGATTTGCATATGGCTGGGTTCAAACTGGAATGGCATGGTGAGCAAAAAAACGATGGATTTAGGCCCAGATCTCTGTACTGGGGTGAATGTATGACATTTTCTGCATTCTGTCCATCAATTGTTGTTTTTGCATCCCTCTGAGTTTAAGGTTCTTTTCTGTGACGACACAGTGCCTGGAGTGGCTAGGTACAATTTGTGTCCCCGGCAGAGGGACAGTGCACCAAAGGAAAAGTCAGATTAGTAGGGATGGAATTCATGGATGAAGAATAGGGTGTATGTGCCTTGTTTACCGTACCAACGATAGATTCAGGAAAGGGAGATTGGTGAATTGTCCGAGACACTGGACAGGATAAGTTGGGGTTGTCTTCTCAGGAGGGAGGGTGCCCTATCCTGATGAAGAGACAGAAAGGGTTGTGATCGCACAGCCCCACCGTGAAGTGCTCAATAGCACCATCGTTGATGAACAATAGGAGTCTACCAGTGAGGCTCGGACGGACACTGGACTGTTGTGTGCCTTTAACAGCGCCCCGTTTTGAGCAAAATAGTCCCAGTTGGTCGAACTGGTCTACCAAAACTAAGGCAGTTTTTATAATAATCGTTTTGATCGCTTTGGTAGTTGTGTTTGGGATTATATGGTTCCTCGAAGAGAAACATCCTGTGCATTACTTGAATGGTACTACTCCTGTTCCCCCTGAGCATGTATTTGTTACTTTGGCCCCTCACAAGGAGAGGCACCGACAGACGTATGTTGATAATGTTTTCTTGCAGATGCTTCACCAGGCTCATCATACCACTAATGTTACTGACTGCTGGGTTTGTGGCCTGCTCCCTTCTGTAATGCACAAAAATGATTTGTTGATGTCCCTACCTTTCTCTTATTTGGGGAGCTGGGAGGCCTGGTTCCAGTTGTTTACAATGGTGTGTATCCATTACCATGCTGATGCAATGAACATAACGTACAGTGATTATGAGACTGTGTTACAGTATATTAGTGTGCACCAAGGGTTTACACCTGGGGAACAGGGGGCCCCCGACACCTTGCATCCAGATACCTGTATGAATGTATTTGAAGAGAAAAAAAATATTACATGACTCCAGAATGAGATGATGGATTTCCACGACTTCAATGTTGCTGAATATTTTAGGTCCTTCCACATGCGTAATATTACTCAGGACAAAACTATGCCTGTGCCAATAGTTAACACAACAGCTAGTTTCTGTATTCAAGGTTTTGGAAATGTTAAAGTGGGAAAGAGTGTTTGCTATTATACTTATGACTTGAACGCGACAAATAGTCCGCCTTTGCTTCCACCCCACAATGTCTATTTTGTTTGTGGGTCTCAGGCTTATGTATGGCTCCCAGGGGATGGTCCGGCATCTGTTATGTTTCTTTCCTCCTTCCCCCAGTATATATAGCACCGTCCTCTTATCATAGAGATCATCGACTGTACCGTAGAAGTTTCTCCTTGTCCAGGGTCAGAAGGGTTATTAACACTGAAGACATTGATCAGACAGACACCACTCTGCAGCAGTTCACTGATGCCAGGAAAGGTATTCTGCCTTTTTGAGGTCCTATGTCAGACAGTCTTAACATTCGCAGACTCACAAGAGTTGTAGAGGGAGTTATTAACACAACGGCAGGAATACTGACAAATATCACAGCTGAGCTTCAGGCTACGAGAATTGTTGCCCTTCAAAACAGGATGGTGTTTGACGTCATCCTTGCTGATCGGGGTGGGGCATGTCACATCATCGGTAGTAGTTGCTCTGTGTACATACCGGACCATGCCCCGAATGTCTATGTAGCAATACAGAAGTTGCACTACTTGCATCCGATATTCTTCAAGAGAATGGCACCTGGTCTCTTTCTGGATGGCTCTGGGGTATGATAGCATCCTGGGGGTGGAAAATACTCCTTTTTCTGGTAGCCATTGCAGGTGTTTTCTTCGCTTGTTGCCTGTGTATTAATTGTCTCCCAACATGCTGTGCATATTGTGTTAGTAAGTTAACACCTGCACCTCAGGCCCCTAGGCAGGATACTAAGCCCTCAGTTATGATGATGCAAACTGTCCATGACCTCATGACTATTGATGAGGGCATTTTTGAATATTAGTATGCCTATGTATCACCTTGCAATTACTGATCTTCCTGTCATGTTAGTATAGACAAAATTGTTAGCAAATGCTAAGAGGAGGGTCTGTTGGACTGAAAATGCGTCTGGCTGACTCCTTCTAGCATTTTGCACGTTAAGTTAGCATTTGCGGTTCCATTTTGTCTGTAGCGCCATTTTGTACTGTGGTCGAAAGTGAGACTCTGACACATTGCTAGCCTGCCTCAATGAAGAAGGCAGCTTCGAGTTATTTCTCTGTATCATATTCAAGGCTGTATCCTAATGTACTAATGAATGGTTTATTCTGCCCTCGCATGCCTTTCCTCTCTCGTATCCTTGCTCCCACGTTGAAGAGCGCTGAGCTCAAGCAAGGCAACCTTGAGAATGTGATAAGATGTACCCGTTCTGCAGGTGGTAGCTCATCTCTCTGTGCCTCCTTTGTTCACCAGTGCCCGAGCTGGAATTTTCCAGCCTGGGCGTGTTCCAAGGGATCTGGAAATGTATAATATCTGATGTTATGTTGGGGGAAGTCAGTCCCTCGGCCGTCATCTCAGGAGACTGGTCAGACTGGGCTCCGCTGCAGCACATTACTAATAAAATTGCTTGGTTTGTAGTCTCTACTGTCTTCTCGACTCTTCATTTCTTGGAAGGCAGAGAGGTGGTCACTAGTGAACCGGGTGGCCCGATTCGGGTCACTTCCTTCAGAGCCGCTCCTGGACCCCATGAAAACGAATGCTGTAGATGAGAAGAATAGACCCAAGCGGATGCTACCATGGAGAAGGACAAGTGCAGGTAAATACTTGTGCCTCTCCTCCACCTTCAATAAGAATGGTAGGTTAATGCCAGTAGGGCCATGTCGGTGACGTCCACCAGTCAATGCTGGCTGTCCCTTACCACTCAATTCATAAGAGAGACTGCGATTTATTGAATGTTTCAATTCTCTTGTCAATTGCAACCTCAAAATTCAAATGATCATTTAAATATTTGTATATAAGTGCACTGTTTTCAAACACAGATTTCAAATTTCTAATATCTGAAGGATGCGAGTTACAAGGAGGCAATAACACTTCTTTGGCCTGTACATTTCTCCCAGATCAAGTCTCCATATTTCTGCCATGTTAGGGTGGACTCTGGCACGTTTTTGATTTCTCCAATGGCTAGATGTAATAGTATATGCTTAATGAATTAAAAGGAAATGTGCAATATTTGTTCAGGCTCCCAAGAGCTTAGAAGCAGCTTGCAAATGACCAGCAAATCATACTTTAGCATTTCCATTTAAAAAACTGCATTTTATCTTCTCACCAAGCATAAGTAAAAACATGCCATATTTAGCATCCATATTTGAAAATAGCATTTACAACAATGCAGCATATCTCAAAATCAGCTGCCCCCTTATTGCAAGCTTCCTTAAGTAACCACAAGAATTGATGATTTATTAGATGTGTGTCATTTTTTGGTACAATGGTTTGTCTGACATTTTCCTGACAGAAGGAGACAATAATTATGCATTAGCTGAATGCGCATGTCTTGTTTTAAGTTTTCGCTGTAATTACATTGTTGCCCTGGGGTGATATGCAGCAGCGGCTGATGGCGTTTGAAAGCATTGGAGCATAAAATAATCACCCTGGAGCAAAGTGAGTGAGCAAAGTGAGTGCGCAAAGTGAGTGAGCAAAGTGAGTGAGCAAAGTGAGTGAGCAAAGTGAGTGAGCCCAACTCTCCTCCGGGGAGGCCGGCTAAAGAATTGGTCAAAAGGTGCATTTCACAGCACAATGTTGCTGTGCTATAAACATGCTAAAAAGCCTTAGTCTTTGAGGGGGCACCAATGAAATACTCCTGTTATTTCATAGCGTGCCATAGTAAGTCTTTCCAGGATTAATGAGGGTTTACCCACGCGAGAAATTGTTAAGAAAACTGCGGCAAAAAGATTTTAAGCACAGTTGCTCTCCAAATGCCTAAAAAGCCGTAGGCGAAACAAGTTGTTCAGAAAATGTAATTCAGCCTATCATTTTTTTCATAACATTTATCTTCATTTCTACATTTTCAAATCCTTTAATATATTTCCTTCCTTTGCCTTCCATGTGGGTTCTCAGTCATAAGCAGTAGCGGCTCCTGGAGGGAGTGCTGCGGGGCGGTGGGGCGGGGCGGGGTAGGGGCAGGGTGGGGGGTAGTAAACTCCGGCATACGGCCGAACTGAGTTAAGTACATAAATAAATAAATAAAACGAATTACATTGCGCGCGCTGCATCGCTGCAGCACTCCCTCCAGGAGCCGCTACTGGTCATAAGCTTTGACTGACAATCTCCTGGGAAGGGAAAAATAACAACAATCCCCTCAACTTCAGGCAGCACACACAGCAGAGATAGAAAGATTTCTCCCACCCATTTGACAGTTGTATTGGTCTGGTTGTGGAGGGGAACGGCCGGAACAATGCGGGCAGAGCCACGCGTCCCGGAACAACGCAAGTGCAACTACGCTTGCCTTAACAATGCATCTGCCTTAACCACGCATATGCTTGGTTAAGGCAGATAGCGGTCTAGTGTTCAGGATGGGCGGGAAGAAGGGGAAGCGACAGAACAGGAAGCTTCAGACGCAGACAGGTAAGTGGGGATGGGTTTAGGGGGGTAGTTTTTAGGGGTGGTGGGTTGCTTTGAGGGCTCAGGGTGAGGGGTGTTGGGGTACTTTTGGGAAGGGGCAGGTTTTTGGGGCTTAGGGCGGGGGAAGGGTAGTTTTAAGGGCTGGGGCTGGGTTTGGGGGGAGTATTTAGGAGTGGGGGCGGTTTTAGGGCTCAGGGCGGGAGTGGATCTGGGTAGTCTTTTTAATTGGGGGCAGGGTTTTAGGCCTCAGGGTAGTGGAAGGGGTTGGGGTAGTTTTATGGACAGCACAAGAGTAATTTTTAGGGCTCAGGGTGGGGGGGATCGAGGTAGTTTATGGTAGGGGGCAGGGTTGTAGGCCTCAGGGCAGGGGGAGGGGAAGGTGTAGTTTTAAGGGCAGGGCTGGTTTTAGGCCTCAGGGTGGGGGGACGAGGTAGGGGGTTGGAATTTTAGGGCTTAGGGCAGGGGGGCAGGGTAGTGGCGATCTTAACCACGCATACCCACTTACCATTCATGCCTTTACAATGAAATTGAATGGTAAAGAAATGCGTGGTTAAGACGCATTCGTGGTTCAGGCTGCGTGGTAGAGGCACGCATGGTTTAGCCATGTGTGCCTCTATTGTCTGAACCCTGCAGGTTCAGACAATAGGTGAATTGTGCCAACTGTAGAAGCCGGGGTGTGAGGTACAAGCACTAGTGGTTATCATTGAAATATCACCCTTAAATAGACATTAAGAAAAACATTAGTGATATTCCAAAACATCAGCTTGTCTAAAAATGCCAAAATCGGGCTATCACATACTCTCAACAACCCAAAACAAATTCTTTCCATTTTTGTCCTGAAATACTAGCTTTTCATTTTTAGTAAATTCTCTTTTGGTGGCCAAACATCAGTTTGTCAATTTCATCATGGACCTGCATTTACTGCTGACACACACAGATAGATTCTGAATTGAATCTCCATGTGTCACTATATAATTCTGTTAATGCTCATCATATGCCAGGAATCATCACTACTGTGCAATGGTCTGTGCTATACCAAGTATAGGATAGGCATCATTATGTTCAGGGTGCCCACAATATTTCAACAATAAATACCTTTATGCTAGGGTATTCTTGTACCATGGATGGGAATTATTATGCCATGGATGCTCACAATATGCTCTGAATCCACTGTTATTCCATTGCCAGCATCATGTCCAGGATCAGCACCATTAGCCATGGTGCTGAACCTGCCTACAAGATGCCAGGAATTACCAACATCATGCTAGAGCCAGTGCTATAAGGGAGGAGGGAAGCACCATGCCTCGGATGCCCCACAATATACCCGGAACTGATACCATTACCCTGTCCCAGCATTTTACCAGCAATGGCCACCATCATGGCTAAGGCAGTGGTGTAACAAAGGCCCCTGCAGCCCCCGCGGTGTGGTGGGGACCCCCCATCTTCAGGGGGCCCCCTCAGGAAAGTACTCTGGCGTGACAGCTCCTGACTGAGTTTGGAGGGGGGCCCCCTCAAGCTTCGTAACGCTAGTGGGCTAAGGATGACCACCATTATGGCATTTTCCCAGGCTGGGAACTATTTTACAATGGAGGTCCTCAGTAGCCGAAAAATGATTGCCATTACGCCCACCTTATACCTGGGATGTGCACAAGGATTGTATCCTCACACACATATACACACACACACACACACACCTGCACAAACACACAGGCAAGCACAGACTGACATAACCACAGCCTTAGAGGCACTATTTTCCTACTTATTGGACTGCCTCAAGACAGCGCTGCATTACAATACTAATGTGCTTGGCAGTGAAGGGTGTGTAATAAAAAGAGTTACCATGTGGTTTGGGGCACATGGAGGTTGATTCTGTCCCTCACACTGGCAGTGTGACTCGTGGCCTACTACTGCATTTGGAGCTTTGACTACAGAGCCCTGGTGGAGAGTGAGGGGACATCAGTTTAGGCTCCATCTCTCTAATAGAACAGTTCACATTAAAAATCTACACATTTCTAACTGTGCATGTCTGAAAAGCCACTCATGCAAGGTTAGGCAGCCCATCAGATAGACATGGTTTGTGTTTTTACCGCGTCACTCTGGGGTTTTGAAGCTGTGAGGAAGAGGAAATGCTGCATTCCTTCACACCCCAGGAGTCACAGTGGAAAAGAGCAGAGCAACCACCTGGATGCCCTCACAGGCTAAAAAACAGTAGTAGCATGTACTTGTCTCTCCCAAAACAGTATTAATAAGTAAGTGTATGAGAGACAGGACAACTTTTGGAGTCAGCTTTGAGCCAGATAAGAGAGGGTGTGATGTCTGTCAAAGAGGCATTGTATGAATTCAATTTCCACACCCATGAAGTCAGATTAGCTTGGTTTATGGCAAGTACATAAGTGGGCAGTCATACTCTTAGGAGCGGCCGGCACCCTTCATCGAATAAAGGGTGCTTGCCACAAAACTGTAATCAATATTGTGATTTTTGTTCTCTGTTTGCCAACATCTTACACACTTTAGTATCACGAATGAGGATTATACCACCGCCCTACACAATACACCACAGTGCAAGAAATGCCTGCACATTGAAGTGTGTTACATTGCCTGGCATATATAGGGTGGGTCCCGTGCAGATTATGGAACTGACAAACTTACTGCATGTATATAGTTTCCATTTCTCAGAACTCTGCTGGTATTTTTGCTGTCAAGCGCTTTTACCATCGAATCTTCTTATAAACCGCCTCTATAAACAACCTCAAGACGGTTTGCTTCTTCAAGTGCCCAATGAGTTGACTCTTAGCATAAGCACGGATCCTCTAAGCACCCCTGTCAACTTGAACATGGTGGTCCTTTCTGTAGGCTCTTGAGTCTGTGGCCACCCTTGTGGATGCCTTTCCCGTAGGAAGTTGTCATCCTTGAATTAACCTGCCTCAGTACACAGTCCACAAATGCATTCCACAACCACCTAAGTGAGTAACTGAGAGCCACCCTGTGGAAATACATAGTGGTTCCTGTCACAAACTGAATTCAATCTCCGAACAGGCCCAGCAGAATGAAGAAAGTGAATGTTGGAACACTGGAAAGAGGCGCTCACTGTGTGACGCTTGTTGCGCCGGGTCAAACACTGAACACCCAATTCCAGATTCCACATTTTCATTAATTTGACCCCTGCAATCTCTTCCATGAGCATATAAACCGGCATATTAATATGCATTCCACCACCTTGTTGTGAAATAAATGGTGTGAATTATGGAGTCCTCCTTCGGGCAGCACCTGCAGGAGCTGATGTCTCTCTCAAAGAGAGCCCAACAGCATGTTGCAGAAGTATGTAACGAGATTATGAGGTGTGAAATGAGCAGTGGCGTAATTATAAACAGGCAGCACTGCATGGTAACGCGTTACACTTTGCCGCATATCTTATTAAATTGAGTGCACCTTTGTATGACACCGAATGATGATCTGAAAATGATTATCTTTGAAAACAGCATAAAATAAATGTGAAAAGTTATTATCTTAGGACCCTGAAGCATGTCTGATGGATTTATTATGGTTGTTGCTCTCCTTCAATATAGCATTTACGCAGAAACGTGCATCAAGGATTCAGCTCTGCCCGCTTCTGCGTTAGTATTTACATTGTATCATACAGTTTCGGTTTTAATACAGAAATTAAAATATAAACATAGCTTGGTGAATGTTGGACTGAGGGATATAGGCAAAAATGAACAATAACTTGAAGGATGATGCACCAAATTCAGCCCTTTATGCCTCCCCATTGGTTAGTACATCTTAGCTTTTCAGTGGAAACTGTTTGGGGTGTTGTTATGGAGACAAGATTCTGCCTTCCAAGTAGCCAATCACTGAAGGTTAGGTGAGCAGGCCTTTCAGCCATCTTTTGCCCAGCGGCATCCGGCTCAGGTAAGCGCGGTGAGGCAGGGCAGGGCGCGGCAGGGGGGAAGCCGACAGACGACGGAATAGGTATTATTTATTTATTTAATTATACCTATTCCGTCGTCTGTCGACTCCCCCCCTCTCACACACCCCTCCTCCCCGCCCCACCGTGTTTACCTGTGCAGGCCGCCGCTGCTTTTGACACAGCATGACATGAAACGTATATGGTTGTAAATGTCAGAGTCACTTGTCGTAGTGGAAGCCTCTAAACCAGAGGGAGACCGCTCCTCTCTCCCAAATATTGTTGAGCTGATTTGATCAGACATGAGCAAGAGTGGAATAAGAATAGTAAAAGGAGTTGATAAAAAATTAGAGGAACACGCTGCATTATACTATTGTATTATTATTGTATTATATTGCATGTTCTATTATAGTATCTCCAACAATACATTAATTAATTCTAATTACAATGAGCAAATGTATCGCACACTGATTACTGATTATTCATTTTTACAATTTAGTCAACGCTTTAAATATACAATTTTTTTATTAAACCTTTGAAACAATTAGGTATAGAGATTGGATACATTATTTGACTAGTATGGTTAAATGCAGTTAATAGAGATTTTAATTTGATATCAAATACCACTATGGTTATATAATTAGCATGTTACTCTCTGAGTATCTGCATATGTGGATACTGCTATGGCATTTTCATGTGTATTTAAAAAAAAATATTTAACCATAACCAGGATGCATGGGGTTTAATTTGTATAATTTTGTAAAATGAAATTGAAGAGTCTTCTTGACTATTATGAGAGTTGTTTCCCTATATAAAATCATTCTAATGCACAATCTGTGATGCAGTAAACAGTGTTTATTCGCATGTCAGTTTAGCTGTCCTGTAGCAGCAGCTTGGAATTTGACCTTTGCACTGAAGTCCTAAATGTGTGAATGTGCATTTATTGAGACAGCTGCTCTAAATAACCTTTTAATGGGTCACATTTATTTTCACGTGCTTGGCACGCATATATTAGTATAAATAATTAATAACATGACAGGTCTGTTCATAAAGATGATTCATCACAATTACGAGGGTTTCTAGGGTTACCAGAGCTTCCTTTAAATACCTAATGGTTTACTGTGCTTATAGGTGCATTGTTCTGTTTTGTTGGCATTAGTAAAGGCTTCTTAACCCAATACTGTAGGCTGTATACCACACAGGATATAATTTGTCATGATTTCACATTCAGTTCCAGCGGCGGCTGCCTCTGAACAGGGGTGGGGGGGAGGGATGAAATAAAATTAAAATAAACTTACCTACTTTGCCTCTGCCGCACACCTCCTCCGTCTTCTTGTCTTCTTCCCGGCTGCTGCCTGCAGCCAGCACCGGAAGCACCCAGGCCAGCCAACCACGACACTGCAGGAGCTGCGTTATGATTGGACTTAGCGGCCTGATTGGCCAATGAGGCAGTGCCTGGGGAGGCTGGGCATGTTTTCCATGGGGGTGTGCAATGCAGCCCAATGGAGAACATGCCAACTACGCATGACTGTGGCCGGCCCTAGAGGGCTGGTCAAAGCGTCATGCGCATGTAGGGAGGGTGTGCAAACCTCTCCTGCTCCTTCTGCGGCGAACCAGCCCCGCCCAGAGTCGCAAAGGAAAATAAAATGATAATAACTTCAACGAGCAGTGGGGTGACACACCTCCGCCTTAGGGAGGAGCCGACACAATTCAGTTCTGGATACAAATATGGGACCTAAGATTAGTTCAGATGCATTAAGCTCCTAAGGAGGTATTGATTGGAAAATATCTGGACATTGAATGCTGAACAAAAATAATCAATTGGGACTGATAGCTTGGTTTCATCTGATAAAATGGCAATTTATGGCATAATTTATGGCAAAAGATGGCATTTGTACATTTTACGGTCTAGACTCAAACCATCCGAGTAAACTTTTTAATTGGGCATTCATTTTCCCCCTTTCTTTTCTTACACTAATTAATAAATTGACTACCAAAAGGAACGTGCGTAGGGAAATTAGCTCCTTCTGCTGAGTTTTGCTTGCGGAAAGGCGTGTTATTCCTCATTTTGGCCTAGTAATGGGGAGGTTAAATCACTCAGGGGAAAATTTCAAGTGCAAACGTGTTTTTACATTTCTAACCCTTTCTCTGCCTAATTTATTCTGCCCGCTTACAGGCTGAATGTGCGTAAGAAAGGAACACGCTAATTTAAAATATGCATGTACAGCGCAGTTTTTAAACAAATCCACTAAAAAAATCCATTCGACATTGGAAGTACGATGAAAACATACTCCCTATTTGATAAGAAATACAGCTGCACTGAGGGTGCACTGTGGTGTGGTCTGTAGGCTACGGTGACCGTTCCAGGTTGAACAGAACAGTAATAGAATTCTGGATAATTCCAGGCGACCAAACCATATGATCTTGGACAAATGATTTTTAAGAGAGTATAACTAGACCACTATACTGAGAATACTTAGTCAAAAACTGAGTGAGATTCTAGTCAGGGTTGGTAACCATCAGACCAGGTAGAACGTTCCAGACTACCGAAATCTTTGCAAGGCTACGCCAATGGCACAATGCTTGCCCTAGAACTTCTGATAACAATCGGCCCCATAGTATTTGCCTCAGTTTCTTTCTCAGCCAAATACGATTAATGCTTAAAAATTGGCTGAATTCCAAGACTCTTCTCGAAGTTGTCTGCTTAGGCTGGGATCAGTTTCCCAGAGCTTTAGCGCCTAGACACCCCAGGGTAAAAGAGCGCTCTATAAATTTAATTTTCATTTCATTTCATATAAATAACTGGGCACTATTAATATCTGAATATTTCTCAAGAATACAACGTGGAACGCACATGCATTTATTTGCCTTTGCTTTTCATTCTTGCAATATGTTCTTCTCCACTTTGAAAGTGAGTGCAGATGCCAGGATTTGCGCCTTCCAGTCCTACAAATTGTATTTCCCATGATCCAAAGAAATCCCCCTGGAAATGCCGTCATTGTTGTATATTTAGCTTCCTCAGATTGTCAGCTCGCTGGCTTTACAGCACTGACATTTTGGAACAGGATTGCTGGCCAAGCCAACATTCTCAGTTGCCGGTTACTCGCAGCCACCACACTACAGAAAAGCAGCGAAACAAAGAGATGTAACACGCTTTGCTTTTTTCAACTACCAATTGAAGTAACGTTTGATAATTTTGTTACATTTATTAAAAAGCTAACCCCCCTTACTTTTGTTTTTGAATCTGAAAATAGTATTGAAAATAACCAAAGCGGATGACCAAAAGTGCATGATGATAAAAATAAGAAATTTCTTCCAGAAAACATTGTAGAACTATTTTTAGGACTCTCTCTCCTTGGGTGAAGTTCAGATTTTTATATGAGCCCGAGGAGAGCCTTAGAATATGATGCCTATTACTGTCTTCATTCATTACAAATCTCATGATGTGTATGTACCCAGACCTACATAAATCAAAGTAAACATGAAAAGGTGGAGGGGACACTGCCTGGCATACCAGCACTCACTATGCCCAGATGCATTGTGGTAAATGCAGTGCACGATAACTAACACTTTAGTTGAGTCTTTAGTATTCACCATTGTTGGTGCAACCAGTGCTGTGTATCTCTAGACACGTGTTTCAGGATATTTGTCCTTCTTCAGTAGAGAGTAGCACTTTAGATTTGGGGCTGCTGGCGATGCTGCCCAAAGTCTTCTCAGGTTTCTGTACCACTCAGAGTACAGGTGCATCCCAGTGAGCTCGTCAGATCAATAACTCAACAAGGAGCCAATCACAACAGGGTGGAGGGAGCACACTGTCCGGCAAATCAGCACACAGTTCGCCGAGATGCATTGTGGCAAATGCAGTGCATGATAACACTTAAGTTCGGTACTCACCATAGTTGGGTAAACATGGGCAGTCTCATGCCACCGCCCACGCGATGGCCATCAAATTCTCTTTTGAATGCCCAAAACACAGTTCTATTGGAAAGAGGAAAATTCATATACCATGCTGCCAGAACCCTTCTTAACTCATCCGCTTCAGTGCACGACCCTGCAGTCATTCGCTCACCTCTTCCTCTCCACTCAGCACCATTTTAGGCCAACTTTCGCCCCTATTCTGTTCATCCTGCCACCTATTTGTGACTCCAATCCCCATTCTGGGTCTCCATCCCATCTGTAAACTACCCGCAATTGGAATACTATCCCCGTACCCTAAATATTTATGTGCAGGAATCTGTCCACCCTATCCTGCCGTGTTTGAGTGCATTCACTCTTTGCAGTAGATTCCCAGTGAAAAAGTTTGATCAGCATTCACATATAGTCACTAACACTAATGCGAAGAAAGTGTTCCAAATCCACGTTAAAGATCTTTCAGACACACAATTAAAATAAGACCCTGCATTCCTGGAAAAGAAAAAGTTTCTGGCCATTACACATGTATGCTGTTTAGATGTGAACGCGTTTTTCACTTTTTGTCACTATTTTGCATCTCGGGGTTTACGTGACATGTATAAAACACTCAGCCTTCGGCCTCATAGTTTATGACGTCGTCAGAACCCCTAAATAGCAATATTAGACAGTACTACACAGTTACCCGTTATATATACATGATGCATTTACATTGAATCACACACATTGAAGAAATAAGCTTTTCATAAATGAAAAATGTTTTTTTCTCTCCATATTTTACATGATGCTTGCTCGTGATTTACAAGCCAAATCATTCAATTGTTCGATTCATACGTTCGCAGCCAGGCCAATGGCCGGCTCTTTCTCTTTAAACGTGCAGACTTTCTCACCTGTTACATCTAATCAGAGAGGGCCAATCAGAACTGAAAATTCCCTGCTAAAACGCGCCAGAGGCACAGAATTGCCTACGCGCAGTATAGCGTAGAGTGTAATTGACAAGAATAGTTGCAGCAAATGCGCTGCGCCGTCGTCAGTGACGCGTCGCCCCCCTCGCTGGAGTTCGACGGTCCTATACTATTTACATCTCTCCTTCCTCTGAACTCGCGGCTGGGGTTGATATAGAACGGCACCGGCTTCCTTTGAACAGCAGGCGGCGCACTTGCACCAAAAGATGCGTATTCTTTTTATTCCCCCCAAATTACCATAAAATAGCAAGGATCGGAATGTGAGGAATGTGCTGTCTGCTGCGGGCAGACACCATTTATGGAAGCATGCTGCAGAGTAGACAGCCGTTAAATAGGGAGTTTATAGTCGCGATGGGAAGCGGCAGGGCTCGGAGAAAGGCCTGCCAGTTAGAATGGCTTTAAACACATCTCACTGCATATCTTGGGACACGGTCCTGGCGTTGCATACAGCTTATGACGAGGAGTTGATCAGTATACAAGTGTCCCCCGTGGAACGGTGTTACCGGACATTACTAGATCTCTCTAGGAACGGTCATTGACGACTAGATTTTTGTGATGCGAGCCGATGCCTGATTGCTTTTCCTGTTATCTTCGTCGTGTAAGCTGCTGCTGAGAGAACTGCATCTTCTGTGCATTCTACGGGGAAAGACGATAAGCCACTGCTAATTCTATTGTGGTTGGCATTTAATGGCCTTTCTGATTTATATGTGATTTAAACACTGAACAGGATAGAGTATGTATGGCGCGCTTTGTAGTCTTTCAGTGTTTAACAGGGAGCGTTGCGTGCTTGGACTATAAGTCAATCGCGGCATGATCTGGGAAAGTCATTAACAGCTACAGCTATGCCTGTGTCTATGGTTAGACTTTCGAGGGAAAGATGTGCGTGTGTGTGTCGTGGCGGGGGAGGTGCTGCGCTGCCCCCGCTAAGGCCTCACTCGCAGTGGCGCCGAATAGAATACATGCACACACAGTGGCTGGGGAGTGGCGAGTGCTACAGGTGGAACATATTGTTGCAGAGGCCGGATTTTTTTTTGGGGGGGGGGGGGGGGAGAGAGAAAGAGTGTGTGTGTGTGTTGTGGCGGGCAGGGCCGGACTGGCTACCGGGCGTATAGGGCATGCTGCCGAGCTGGGGGCTGATGTCACTGCGGTGGGGGCTAATTTCGTTGATGGAGACCTGCGTGTGCTTCGAAATAAACAAAGCAAAACGAATTTCGTTCAGCACACGCAGGTCCCCATCAACGAAATCAGCCCCCAGCTTGGCAGCATGCCAAAACGCCCGGTAGCCAGTCTGGCCCTGGTGGCAGGGGAGGTGCTGCGCTGCCCCCGCTAAGGCCTCACTCGCAGTGGCGCCGAATAGAATACATGCACACACAGTGGCTGGGGAGTGCTACAGGTGGAACATATTGTTGCAGAGGCCGGATTGGGTGGGGGGGGAGGGAGAGAGAGAGAGTGTGTGTGTGTGAGTGTTTTGGCGGGGGAGGTGCTGCGCTGCCCCCGCTTAGGCCTCACTCGCAGTGGCGCTGAATAGAATACATGCACACACAGTGGCTGGGGAGTGCTACAGGTGGAACATATTGTTGCAGGGCCCGGATTGCGGGGGGAGGGAGCGAGAGAGAAAGAGAGAGAGTGTGTGTGTGTGAGTGTTGTGGCGGGGAGGTGCTGCGCTGCCCCCGCTTAGGCCTCACTCGCAGTGGCGCCGAATAGAATACATGCACACACAGTGGCTGGGTAGTGTTACAGGTGGCAACAAATTGCGACAGAGGCCGGATTTTGGGGTGTGTGTGCGTGTCAGAGAGGAATATAAGGAATGGAAGCATGGGTGGCCTGCGATCAGGGCCGGACAGGCCATAGTGGGCACTGGGCATTTTCCCGGTGGGCCGGAGGGGTGGCGGCCGGTTTTGTACCCGTGGGGGCCGGTTTTGCAGCAGTGCTGCAATATCGGCCCCCCTGTAATAAAAGCGGAGCGGTGCTTCTCACTAGAACCCCTCCCCCCTCCCTCTCCCAGGGCCGGTCGAGCAGCAATCTGCCAGGGCTGGTTGCTGTTCCCAGTCCGGCCCTGCCTGCGATGCCTCGTACCTGAATGAATGAATGAATGAATGTACGATATACGTGCTTCCACCGTGGGGTTAGATGTGACATCATAGCCAGCAAAGTGTCATGGACATCATCTACATTTTATGTTGTAAGCGTACCACTGCCTGGCGTGGAGAATCTAACACAAGCTGATGCGATAAAGCACCCGTGCAGAGCATAGGAATCATTGGTTAACAGCACATAAAATGCTTTCCACACCTCATTTCTCCTCTCTCAATATCCCCACCTAACCCCAAGTATTAAAGAAAAGAATACATGGTATGATGTTATCCTTCCCACCTCCCAGTATACTCTAGGAGCGAACTGGACTATAGGACCACCTGGCAGTGACTGAAGGGCTGGTCTGACAGGTCAGTGTGTGAGCTGTTTGTGGGCCTGATTTATACCCTGGTGGGTCTTTTTTTACAGGTGATTTCTCTTTATTACCACAATTATTGCCTGCAGCAAGCATAAATGCATGCAGTCACTCATACCCTGCACAACACTTGTAGAGCTTGTTGTTACAAGTTCAAAACTGCCCTTAATCACAGAATGTGGGCCTCTTTTTTGACTGTCTGATTCACTATTGAAAAGCAGTTTTATTTTGGTGTTTAGGCAAATTTTCTGTCCCAGTCGGACAATGGAAATAACTGACATCCCGACACCTTCTCACACCAGCCTTCCCTCCCAAGCAGCTGGCCATGCTCTTGCTTCCAATGATAGAGACAGAACAGAAGCCATGTTGGAGGCAGCTTTTGCAGAACTACTTACAGCACAGAGAGGGAATTCTACTGTCTGCTGCAGAGACAGCTGTTGGACACCCTAGAATATCAGTCGCAATTCCATCACCTCTTTCACGTATGCAGCAGGGGCAGCTCCTCCGCTAAGGCGGAGGAGCGACACCCCACTGCTTTAAGGCAGTCCAGAGGAAAACGAAAATGAAAATAACGAAACACGTTACTATCATTTTCTTTTTTCGTTCCAAGGTGCTGGGAGGGCCGGGGCTGACCAGAGCAAGGGCCAGGAGAGTGGTAGTTTGCCCACTCAAAGTGCGCATGAATGTATGGCCAGCCGTCTTGTGCCGGCCAAACATTCATGCGCACTTTGCATGTTCCCCACCAGACTGCATTACACAGCCTGGTGGGAGACATGCACAGGCTTACTGTCCCCGTCTGAGCGCCGAACCACAGTGCTCAGACCGATGACAATGCTACAATGCAGCGTTGTAATTGGCTTAGGGAGCCTGAGAGCCTGGCTGCTTCCCCTGCAATGAGGAGACTCTGCAGAGAGGCGACGGCTGGCGACAGCAGATACGTTTTTTTAATTTTATGTTTATTTTTTTATTTTCTACCCCCCCACGTCCCCGCCACCGTTCCCTACCAGCCACCACTGGTATGCAGAACTGTGAGGGAGGCAGAGAATTGACACCAAACTTTCCACTGCTTCCTTTAGGTCATTTGAGACTTGAAAAAGGTGGGTACAAATCAAATTTTCACTAAAGTGACATGATTGCAGTAAATAACTGGCTTTAAAATGCAGTTTTTGCACTAATGGCTTCTCAGACAAGCCATATACAATAAAGCATTTCAACCCGTAACTTGAGTGTGCAAGTTTCATTCCAGCCTCAGGTGCTCGGTTCTTGGCAGTGAAACATTCTATATCAGATCATATAGAAACAAAGGATACGGATGCCAGTTTCAGCTTCATTAAGCTGCCTGTATCATTTTTAGTATCTGCATAGCATATGTTCCAAAACTTAGTTTACATTTCTTCCATGCACAGCATTTACTCTCTAGGGTCTATTAATGAAGCTAGAGCTTTTGCTGCCCGGGGCAGTCCCTGAGTTTGCCGCCCAGTGACAGCCGGTGCAGGTAGGAGCCGGCGGGAGCGCGGGGGAGTCGACAGACGAAGACGAGGGAAAATAAAATTCAAAAAAAGAAAACCACTTACCTTACGCTTGCCGAAATTGCTCACCTCACCGCCGCCCCCTAAAAAAGTGCCGCCCGGGGCGGACTGACCACCCGCCCCCCCTAGCTACGCCACTGAGTTATTTATACACATAGGCTTCAGAGTAAATAAGAGACAAAAAGCAACAGGCAGTGGACCAACAAGGTGCCGTACAAACAACTGATATCTCCCAAACTAAGAATTTAAGTATGACCAGGTGTGCACACAATGAAAACACCCTCTGACCAAAGAGTGTCAACCTAGATTAGGTAAAAGCAAAACCAAAGCAGGTCAAGGTGCACCACTTTTGCATGTACATATATGTATCAGGAAATGCATCTTGATCAAGACCATCGCATCAGTAGTTTTTTGACACCCATCTCAGTTTTGGACGAGGGGCGGATTCCTCCCCCCCCTTCTCCTTTATTTGAAGAAGACACGTAGATAGTTTGTGCTTTGTTAATTCTGTCTACATTGGCTATGGATTCCGAATACATTTTTTTCTCATCTTAAGTCCCATGTCTTAATGGACGGACTCCATCTTGAGGACCTTTTATATTCCCAACGAATTGACTTGAATAATTTCTCTTCCTTGTGAGGATATTAAAATTCTTTTTCAATATTGTGCCCTGAAGAAGTCCACATGTCTGTGGAAGAAACGCGTTGGCTGACCCTTTTTGATATATGCAACAATAAAGAGAAGATTTCCAACTATCACTGGATTACTGTGGATATATTGAAATACATATTTGTACATGCAAAAGGGGTCACTTTGACCTGCTTTGTTTTTACACATATGCTTCACTTAGGTGCAAAAATCCCTTCCTTTACCGGTGCATATATCCAATCCTGATTCGCAGATTCAGAAGCTGTGTGAAGCTGCACTGATAAATACGGTTTTTATGACTGATAGATTTCCAAAAGTATAGTTGACTTTTTGTGGAAGTAAATCTGCTCTTAGAGGTGGGTTGTGTATATTAAATGGTAGTCCTACTCAGGGCTTTAAGTGGGATGAAAAAACTGGGGGTCTCTTAAAGGGGCGTGGCCAATGTAATTAAGGGCGTGGCTTAAAAACATGTAAGCTAAAAATCTGTGCCGCCCGACTTGTATTTGCTGTTTCTGTCATTGCATCCAGATATATGAAACAACAAGTAACATCATAACTACAACAAGTCAGGACTATTGGCTTTGTCAATGGTCGTTAGTTGCATAAGATAAATAAGCAGCAACTATGGCTTGTATATAATATTGAAAAAGCTTCCACTTAAAGCCCTGGTGACACCACGACAATGTTGTTGCTCCTGAGTTTCAAAAAGAGAAGGGAAATCCAGAGAGAAAATTACTCTCTTTAAAGGATTTCCCTTCCCTTGCAGCGTTCACCTGGCATGACGTCATGCCGTAACTTCTCCACTAGTGAGAAGTGAGCAGTGTGAGCACGCGCACATGATGTGCCTGCTGTCACTGCAGTCCGGAAAAAAAAACGGACCGCCTGTGCCAGGGCACAAAACAGAGCCCGATAGAGACCCGTTTCGAGGTCCCCTTTAAAAAACTGCCGGTGCTCAGCACCGGTGAGACCCGGCCCACTTAAAGCCCTGGTCCTACTGAAAATGTTTTTGAACACGCACAATTCCTAAGTCTGTGACTATGCACGAAACACATTTAGGCATTTTGCCACCAAGAAATGGTTAGTGATTTACACTTCTCAGATGCATGGTGCAAATCTACTTTCAGGTAGAGGATCGGGAGGGGCACTCGCAGATCCTGTAGGGTATATGGGAAATAATTTTTCCATGGGGAACAGATTTCCCAAGGGAAGGAACAGAAGTATGAAAGTTGGCAAGTAAAGATGCTCTTTAGCATGTCACGTGCTTTTTTGCATACACATAAATGTCGACACAACGAGTATGCCTGGGAAACTGCAACAGTCCCAATATAACAGAATTCCAGAAATTATTTGAGAATTCTTTGATCACTCCATGGAAGTGAGAAATATACTGAAATATTGAAATAAGTTCTGCATGAATACATTTCATATTTTAAAAACATTTATTTGTGCTATTTATTTGTAATTACTTAATGGAAGAGAAAGACACAGAGGTATAGCATGGCAGAGTTGTTAAATCATCCAACATATATCAGGCCAAATCTATAGTATGATGGGAGGTATAGAGGCCATGATCCTAAAGGAAAATCCTCGCTGATGTGCCACAAAGATTTTTTTTCTTGAGATATCTACTTACATGTGGGGTTTTCCCTATTAAATTTGCTGCTGTGGACAAAGTTCCTAAATTTGCTGCTATGGCAAAATTTTAAGTTCTCTCAAAGTTCGTTCTGGAATTATTTTTCATGTTTAAGGGTGTTCATTGTTTTCAGTTTGTATTATGGTTGACCAGTAGAATTTCCACTCTTTTTACCACTGAAGATATGTAGTCCAGTACTCACCATCTAAATACCATAACATGATCCATTTCAATCCATTTGAACTGGTTAACTACTGGAATTATTGATGTGGTATGTGGATCGCCGTCTAGGCCATTCACTCTGTGATGTAGGCTTCTGCTTAATAAATTAGCCTATATTTCGGGATATGAGGTTTTCATTTCAATGTAAGAACATCAAATATCCATATATCAATCAATCAATCAGGATTTTTAAAGCGCGGCTAATCACCCAATAGGGTATCCAGGCGCTTGCAGGCCCCGGAGGCTTATTCGAACAGCGAGGTCTTAAGGGCCATTTGGAATTCCAGAAGTGAGGTCATGGTCCGGAGGTACATGGGGAGGCTGTTCCAGGTCTTTGCTGAGATGTGGGAGAAGGAGCGCCCTCCACTTCTACTCCGGTAGATGCGGGGAGTATGGGCAAGTGAAAGGGAGGTGGAGCGCAGTCTTCTCTATGGTTGGTGGAAGTTCAGACGGTGGCTAATGTAGGGGGGTCCTTTGTTGTGTAGAGCCTTGTGTGCGTGGGTCAGCAGCTTGAATTGGAATCACTTCTGTACGTATATGTTCTTTAAGATTTCTTTTAATCAACATGTTATTGGCTGCTTGTTTTCTCATTGATGTATCTGATGTTGCGTCCTGGTTGGTGTTGTTTCCCACCCAAATTTGATGGAAACACTAGAGCTGCTGCAACAGACTGCGACCATACCATAAACAGCTGTGTTGTTGCCTCAGAGCACAGCTGGGAGTCTGTACTTTCTGTTTGCTGCGTCTAAAGCTCATACATGCAACAAAAACTTTCTCTGAGTTAATGAATGTGCTGAAGAAAGCACAGCTCAGAAGCAAAGAAGCTCTTGCTGCTCATTTTTTCTGACTTGCGCTGTCTACAGTTTATGCATTATTTCTCATAAATTCCAAGTTATCGGTATGCACTGCGAATTAAAAAAACAGATGCTCAGCTCTGCGCTGGGTCAGCAGAACTTTTATTTACTATTTGTTATCATTATTTATGCGTTTTTGTTAAAGCATGGCTGTAAGAAATTGCGTTATTAGTTGAGAGGGGTGGAAGTCCCACTCAAATAATGCTCACAATCTTTTTCAGGGTGAAACACAAAAGCCACTAAATAAACCTGTGTTTAACCTTTGGTAGCTTGGCACTAAAGCAGTCAAGCTTAACTTAGAGGCAATGTGTAAATTACTTATGCAGCACTCAAACAGTAATAAAGTGAAACACGACAGAAAAGAAATTTCAAACCAATTTAGGACAACAGAGTAAATTTTGTTAAATAAAATGCCACCAAAATAGCAAAAATTTGAATTGGAGTTATGAAATTTTAAATTTGCTAGTGAAAATAGCGCTAAAAAGCACCAAGTGCCAATTGCAGTTATTTGTTCATGACGGACTCGGTCAAAGTCACAAGAACAAGCCGACTGTGATGGAGTACAGGTCGATACAGTTACCAGGTTCATTCCTGTGTAGAGTTTTACCTTCCTTGAGTCCGAGGCCATGCGGGGAGCTGCAGCAGAGTTTCATGCTCGCAGTCGACACAAGGAGGCTGTTGTAGGCATGAGGAGCAGGTTGGGCATCTCAAACGGTTGCTGGTTGGCATGAAGAACCAGTCATCACTGGAGCTTCACGTTGGTGGTTGACCCGGGCTGTCACTATACACAGGTTCACGAAGTAGATGCTAAGAGCAGGTCGTTGCTGGAGATTTGCATCAGCGGGGATTGCAGGTGGTCATCAGGTGACTCAGGGAAAACTCCTGGGGGCGATTTACAAAGGTAAACTTAGACGAAAGTCTAACTTTACGACTTTCGGTAGTCACAAAGGGCCTTTACTACTTGTAAATGCCCTTTGTGAATACCGAAAGTCTAACTTTATGACTTTCAGTATTCACAAAGGGCATTTACGAGTTGTGAATACCGAAAGTCATAAAGTTAGACTTTCGTCTCACTTTACCTTTGTGAATCGGGCCCTGGATTTTCACCTGGAGCTAAGGACTTGTAGTTCTAGGGCAGAAGAAGTGCTCTCTGATGCCAGCCAGCGGTCTATAATCTGAAGAGGCACCTCTTGAGGATCAGGACTCACTCCAGCAAAGGCCAGCAGCAGGGCTCAGGCAGGTCCAGTTGGTGCGTGTCAGCTGGGCAGCTGCAGGGGAAGTCACTGGAAGCTTGTTGTGTCCCAGTAGCCCAACAGTAGGCCAACCAACTGACCCTTGGGGAGCCTGGGATCAAGACAAGCACGTCCCGTCTTTTTCGTCAGACAGCAGGGAAGCCCTTCTTCTTAATCTTCCACAGGCCCAGGAGTGTTCTGATGAGTGGTTCTGAAGGTGCCACATTGAAACCCGGGGCCAGCCTTTATTTGGGGGAAATCCCTAGCTTACCCCCCAAACTGGTTCTGGTCAGTTCTTCCCATGGGTTTAGCTCCAAACCGTCTAGAGTGACGAAAGCAAGGGCAGGTCTGGTGTCAGGTCTGTTTGTGCATGCTGCAAACCAGTTCTTTTTGAAGTGTAATCAAGGACAACACCTCCCTAGACATCCTCTTAGGAAGACTCACTCGCTGCAAACCTAGGCCCCTTTTGTCCCCATGTCTGGAAGGAATACACAACATACCTCAGGAGATCCATTCAAAGTCATGTGACCCTGCACACTGGCAAAAAGGCATATTTGGTTTAGGCAGAAAAATATAAACTTTCTAAAAGTGGCATTTTCAGAATAGTAACCTAAAACCCTACTTTGGCATTAAAGAGGAAGTTTAAGTTACAATTCAAAATAGTGGACGAAACATCTCTCTATTTTCCACACTGAAGCTATCACTTGCTAAGTTTAATAAGGTAAGCCAGTGTTAGTTTATGGGAGAGATAGCCTTACAACAGCGAAAAAAATGACTTTAGGAGTTTTTAACTGTAGGGACATGTAAAGCTAAAACACACGTCCTATGCTTAAAATACCATGCACCCTGCCCTTTCAGTGATAAGGCCTACTTTAGGGGTGACTTAAAAGTTTTAAACAGCTATGTATAGAGCTGGCAAGAGGTTTATTTTGCCAGGTCGACATGTCAGATTCAAACTGCACTACAGGCTGCCGTGGCAGGCCTGATGCATGTTCTACAGTGCTACTGTAGTGGATGGCACAATGAGTACTGCAGCCCACTTGTAGCATTTTTTACAGGCCCTTGGTACAAGTAGTACCACTCACTAGAGACTTATAGGTAAGTTAAATGTGCCAATTTAGTGAATGCCAATTTTACCATATTTAAGGGAGAGAGCACAAGCACTTTACCACTGGTTGGCAAGGGGTAAACACACAAAGTCCTAACTCAGCCAAGCAGAGTTCAGCGAATCAGGGGAGTGAAGGCAAAACGTCTGGGGGAATACCACGCCATGGATGTGAGGTCTAACAATGGCTATTACTTTGCAGGCGTCTCTAGGCACTAGCTAGCTTGAGAACGGAGAAACCTGTAGAGCAGGTGTTATAAAGCGGAAAGCCACGTTTTTAAGGATTTCTTGAACTTTAGCAGCTGAGGCTGGTAATGGCTCTCCAGCAGGATTGAGTTGCAGAGCATGGTCCCTTCTGTCCTGAATGCTACCCCACATTTGATGTAGTTGCAGAAGGAAACTAAAATGTTGTCCTTATTGTTCATAATACGGTCATGGAGGTATGTATTGGTCCTTGAACCGCTGTTATATGCACTGCCAGCAAGATGGCTCAGTGAGTTACACAATTGAAAATACTGAGACCTGAAGGTCGCACATTTAAATCCCGGCAAACAGAGTCAGACTTTCATCCTTCTGATGTTGGAAAATTGAGTACCATAAATTGGATAATTGGAGCATCTGTAATTTACAGAACTTAGAAATGGCCGAAGTGTGGTACAAAGTTATAATCCTATGCATTTCTCTGGGTGAACTATAGTTCGAGAGCTTCTTTTCCAAGCAATGTTGCTAAAAAGAAGGAAAACTTACTGAAAAACACATCTATAAATCAATCAGAAGCATGCTATCTAATACAGAAATGTAAAGTTTAAGGTTAGCATCATCTGTTTTTCTCCTTCTTCTGACCCTATTGCTGTGGTCATAAACCAATTCTTCTGCGTGGCACAAGAAAAATGACCTCTTCCTTTCATTTCACGGGTGTTAAAGTGGTGCAATCACTTCCTATGCCCAGCCATATATGGCTTCATGGATGTTTTATTAGTGTTATAATCAGATGTGAGGTCATGTGTCGTGGAGATGAATGGTGCTGAGCAGCGTGAGGGTTTCAGGATCTTTAATCAAGTCCTGCTTAAAGCCTCCCTTTCGTTATTACCAGAAGGGCCAGCATGCATCAAACCTAGTGAAAAAACACCTCAAAAGCTGCACTTACTGGACCTTGGCAGGTTTATCATTTTCTCAGGTTTGGATTTTGGAGGAAAAAAATCCCAAGATGTGCATTACATTTCCAGCCACTTAGCTGTTCTTCTCTGATGCCCACCTCACCTCCTCCACTTTTCCCATGTCTCGAGAACAAGAAGGTACCAGTGAAGCATGGCACCTATGCAGCAGGTCCTCATGTTGACTGAGATGCTTTTGTGTGTGGAGAGCTGCAACTAACTAGATGAGGCATTTTATTTGTGCTAGTTTGGAGCAGCCATGAAAGATTTGGGAAAGAGAAGGTGGAAAATCAGTTATTTTCATCTCTCGTGATCAGAGCCTCATTAGGAATTCAGGCGAGGGATGAAATTAATTAAATCATTCCGCAGCCAGACTCATCCTCAGCCTCCCACAAAGAACTCACATCATACCACACCTCCTGGAGCTCCATTAGCACTCAATCGAAAAACGTGCTCATTTCAAACCCCTTACACACACATTCAAGGCACCACACCACTTAGGTCCCACCTACCTGAACAGTAGCATCCCTTTCCACCAACCACCCAGACACCTCCTCTCCGCAGGACTCCTACTCGCACACATCCCATGCATCTCCAGAACCAGATCAGGGGGATGGGTGTTCTCTTACATTGGTAGTAAAGCGTGGAGCGACCTCCCACTCCACATTAGAGCCTCCTCCTCACTTCTTGAACACTGCAAGAAGCTGAAGACCTCAATTAACCAACCTACTCTAGACGGGGCTAGGCCCACACACCTGACAGTGCCAGGATACCCTCACAGGTGGTAGTGCACTTTACAAATATGTGTAACAATACAAAACTTAACATTCCAGTCATCACGGTTTGTGCTGTCTTGATGAGGATTGGTGGGACACCCTCTACTTTTGTACATAGTCAGGGCGAGGGGAAAAGTCTTGAATTGGCCAAAGGGAATGCAGGGAACCTCCCTGGTAAGTTTTGTAGCAGAGGGTTGCTTTTATATCCGAATGGGCTGATGGATCCTCAGTTAATAAAACATTGAAAACATCTCTAGAGGAGCAGCACAGATTAGGTTCTTAAGAACACATGCATGATTTGCTGCTGCAGAAACATAATGCTCCTGGGAACTGACTGTGCAATACCCTGCAGAATTCCTGTGCTTCATTAGTTTCTTTTTGGTACTGCCTGTAAAATCTATGGCTTTTTAGCAAATATATTTTAAAAATGTGATGTGCAGTGAATCCTTATGCCTCATTTACAGGAGATCCCGTACACACTCATTGGGAAGATCTTGGCTCAATCACTCACATTCAATTTGGGCGACTACTTAAGGCTTTCCTGGAATTCTTTTAGTTCCTGGTCAAACCGTGCTCAGAAAAGCTCTGGGATGTAATGAAAGAACATTTTTTGGGAGGAGCGAGGCAAGAGTATTAAGGAGTAAGGTAACGGGTGAAAGGACATTGGGCATTTTTGTCTGGTTTTTGGGGAGGTCATGAAGCAGATGGGGGAGGTTGGTAGTATTCTCAAGGGGCTATGTGGGTGTTCTTTCCTCATTAACTCCAATCCCTACATCCTTTGTTTCTGGTCTTTGTTGTCAGCTCTGGGTTGGGAGAGAGTGGGAGAAGAGAAAGGAGGTCCATACATAATAAAAGTAGCTAATCCATCTATGGCTTTTTGCCTCCTCAGAGGTCTAGTCTATATATCATAACTTATTTCTGTTACCATTAATCATTTGAAACAATCCTTTTTCATTTGGTTTAAACTATCCCACACTTGTAGTTTCCTAGGAATAGATCAGGGTCTAGAGATATCTTCTACAACATCATAAATAATTGTAACTTAAACCCCAGTATTAAGATAAAATAGCAACACTTTAATGATATTTGCAAAGTTGCAACAATATTTTCTTTTGAACTGGCATACTTATTAGCATTTTCATGAACTGCTATATTGTTATATTGCCTCAATTTTTTTGGTATGTTGATACATTTTATATTTGTGATGGATGTATGAGGTGTTTTGTATGTGGCATTTTTGATCGCTCTCTAAAGTAACATCTGATCTTCATAATAGTGCCATATTAATAAGTAAATAAAACACATACAAATTCTTTTTTAAAACCTCTTTTTATTGAGTTAATACATGAAACACACAACATTAAATAACTTGTGAAGCACATCGGTCACCACCCCCCACCCGCTGAGTCAACTCATCCCATGCAGAACAGCCTGGCCATGGTGAAGTATGCTCTATGGAGTATCTTTAGTTGAATTAACCTAAAGCCTGCTCTTATGGCCACCTTACGCGGCTAGCGGCAAGCCACCCCCAGTCATCATCCTCTACCCTGCCTAGGTCTTGTTCCCATGTGTCCCTGAGTTTGTCCAACAGAGGCATGCTGTTAAGTAGGAGGGAGGAATACAGCTGAGAAACAGCGTGACTGGTCAAGGGAGCCCCTAGTACTCGGAACTCCAAGGGCGTTTCATCTAGAGCCTCTTTCAACAACTCATTGTAGGTTCGCAAGAGGTGAAGCAATTGCTTATATCGGAGATATTGATGCTCAGTCAACTCGTATTGCTCCTGTAGTTTGGATAATAGTATCATCTCTACTCCTTTCCAATCATCCCCCACCTTCGAAATACCCAGCAAATCCCATTTTTATAGCCCTCCTTTGCTCACATCCCCTGTAACATCTCAGAGTCCCATAGTGGGGTCTCCATCGTCAATTTCCCCTGCCATCCCAGGCTCCGAGTTGACCTATGCCAAGTCTTGACCACTACCACTGTGGCAGTCGGAAGGTTCACCCTATTTCTCTTCCCATAGAGCCAACACGTGTACCCCTCACGGTCCATTCCATGCCTGTCAGCCTGTATCGAGGGCTCCTGCTGTGGAGAAAAAGCCCAGTCATTGATCACCTGCAGTTGGGTCGCCCAATAATATAGTCTGAGGTTTGAGAGGGCAATACCACCTCCCAGGGGCTTTCTTGTGAGGGTGGTCATGACAATTTGTGGTGCCCCGCAGCAACATGCGTGTCACTCTGGCCAGTGCCCCAAAGGAACTATCTGGGACCTCAAAGGGGTATTTTGTAGCACATATAGGAACTTGGGCAAGAAATTCATTTTATAGAGGGCCACCTTACCCATCAGGGAGATTGGGATCATGCTCCAGCGAGCCTTATCGGCTCTATAGGAGTCCAAGATCTTGTCAAGGTTTTTTCTGAAGAACCAATTCTGGCCCTTCCTCATATAGAACACTTTGGGCTCCCGCCTTGGAGATAGTTCCAACCCCGGTCTGCGCTACCCTCCATCAGCAGGAATGAGAGAGAATTGTGCCAGTTAATCGGAATGCCTGAGATGGAGCCAAACACTCCCAAGATCTCCAGTGCCCTGGGGATGGATTTGACAAGATCAGCAAGGTATAGAACAACATCATCCACACATAGAGAGGCCATGTCCTCCCAGTTCCCATCCCAGCGGAGCCCCGTTAAAGGTGGCATCCTTCTGCAACCAGCTGGCCAGGGGCTGTACATCCAGTGCAAAGAGCAGCGGAGAATGGGGCAGGCCTGCCAGGTGCACCTTCGGAGCGGGAACTCCCCAGAAAAGGTCCCATTTGCCTTGACCCTAGCAAATGGTTTTTAGCATAGCAGCTGCACCCAGGTCAGAAATTGTGGGCCTATCCCCATTTTATGCAGTAACACCTACAGGTCGGGACACTCCACTGCATCAAAGGCCTTTTTGGCGTACAACACCAGCAACACAGCTCAATCCCCGACCTGGTTGAATCGTGCCAGAGATCCAGCCAGCCTGCGAAGGCAGTGCCATGTCACTCACTAAGGCCTAAAGCCTGATTAACACATTCAAATTCTGTGTCCATATCTCATCAATGCTTTAATCGAAAAGTCCAGTGGTCAGCTACGGCCCTTCCATGCATTCAGTCCTTTTCCCTTTAATACTTTACTTGTATAACTTGGGAGTTTACAAAGTCACAAATTGATTACTGCAATAGTTAAAATCATGTTATTGCAAGCAATTTCAGCAAGTAAAACAGTGCCCCTCCCACTTGCGTTAAACCTCTTTATCCACTAAAGTTTAAAATGTATATCATTGCTGTCATGACACTCACAAGAGAACAAGCTCTTTCTTCATACTTATATTCTATTCAACATGCAGACCTACCTCAAAATCATCACCCCCACAAGAATATTCCACAGTTCCCACTGAAGGACTGAACTCTCTGATTGAATGAATCTGGAGAGGCCACATCAATTTAATGTTGGAGGGTGGAAGGGGAAGACAGGTGTACCCCCATTATATCAACAGAATATTTTCCTGATACATGCCCACACTCACCTTCTTCAGTCACCTTTTCACTTATGTGAAAGCAGAGATAAACCTGGACATTCACCTAAGCCACAAACTTGGCACGAGCTCTAAAAGCAGCATTGAAAGAAAGTGCTTCTTGTAGATGAGTCGACTTAGGAGAGAAGCCTCTACATAGACCAGGGTAAAATATTATTGTATTCGATACATAAGCTAATGTTTGTTTGGACTGCTAAGGTTTGTTTGGACTGCACAGCTGTGAAAGTCTGTCTTTCTGGGCACTTGCTAGACAAGATCCAAAAGTCCAAACAGGACAAACCACTGTTAAACTTAGGAAAAGTTTACATATTGCTTTCTTTCTGTGATTTTTCTAACGTTTGTATGCCTAATGAAGAATTAAATTAAGAACTGTTTGTCTAGCCTTAAGATAATTAAATGACAGAGCTCCCAGAATTCTTCAACAAAACTACTGCATACAACACCAACCAATCTATAAGATAGGTCCACCACAAAAAACCAATCACACTGAAAAGCAAGTTGACACTCAAAACTAAATGAATCTTACACAACATGAGACAGTATGCCAATACTTCTTGCTGAGAGAAGCACTATACAGCTGCCTTATCTATGGCTCATCTCCAAAGAAGATAAGGGTGGAGAAAAGTCAGTAGTACAGATTCTATAACTTTGCTAAATTATCAGGACATAACAAAAAATAACTTGACAAAGGATATAATGTATGCCATAACATAATAGGAAAAAGAACAAATGATGGATGGAATGCTGAACAAATCAAACATTCACCCCCCAGTCACAGATCTGGGTTAAATCCATCTTTTTTTGCTCACCACCCCACCTCAATTTGGACCCAACCATATGCAAATCAGTCTTGACCCTGCTCCCCATGGAGACAGTCCAGCCGGAACTGCCAGGCCAGGTCCTCCCAGGACTGGAAACAAGCATCCTGGGACTGGTTTCAGGATATCAACCCTCATCAGCCAGGCAACCTTGAATCCAGTGACACAGTGAGCATGGTACCCATGTCTGGGCATACAGTTCCCACTTAGGGCGACAAAAGTAAAAAGAACAAATGATGGACGGAATGCTGAACAAATCAAACATTTACCCCCAGTCACAGATCTGGGTTAAATCCATTGTTTTTATGTTCAACATGCCACCACAGTTTGGACCCAGTCATATGCAAATCATTCTTGACCCTGCTCCCCATGGGAACAGTCCAGCCTGAACTGCCAGGCTAGGTACTCCCTGGCCCGGAAACAAGCATCCTGGGTCTGGTTTCGCGGTATCACCCCTCATCAGCCAAGCTAGCTTGAATCCAATGTCACAGTGAGCAAGGGACCCCCACAGATAGAGCCACTCCACTGTATCCAAGGCCTTTTTGGCGTACAAAGCCAACAAGACAGCTGACTCCCTGACCTAGTTGAACCAGGCCAGACATCCGGCCAGCCTGACATAATAGGAAGCATTGTTTCATTGTATTTTATCTTATTTTAAAATTTAATTGACTCTTAGCCATTTTTCAGCATTCATATGTATAGGAGTGTGATGCACGTGTATTAGGGGAAGGTAGATTTGGTTTCAGGATGCACATAAGCATTGGTTCTTTTATCGACTGTCCTAGTGCACATACTGAGCAATGGCCTCAAGGGTGGCCTTTATGGTCTTACTCTCAAGTTAATTTGGGCTTTTTTTGTATACTTTAAAATAACCAGATTTTCCTTGCCCAGGGTCCTTGCTGAAAGGTTCTATGGGATGATGCTGAAGCAATGAACTCAAACAGGGCTCCATAAGCCTAAACTGCATTTGCAGTATCTCAACTAAAAGGTATTTGAATATTTGATTGTCAGTGAACACAAAACGGTTTGACTCAGATAGGTTGAACCTTTCCAAAATTGGTGTTCTCAGGTTGCTCTAGTACTTTTATTATTTCAAACCTTTGTCTTAGATTTTTTTTGTTGGTACTTTTTCTGTTTTTGTTGTACATACTGAATAATAGCAGCACTGCTCAACTTATTTTTCATAAATCTTCATGGCTTTATTCCACAAACTCAAACCAAGTTGACCCAGCTTCTGAGCAATGACCACCAGCTCTGCCGGCGGGTCAACAGCTCCTCCTAATCTACCATTGGGTCAGTGCTAGGAGCGCATCACTTCTGGTTTCAAGGTCTAATCACAGGAGCCTAACTCTACACAACCAATCTATTTAGGCTGACTGTTGGACTTGGCCCTTTTTGCAGGGTCATCACTGAACTTTTTGCCTTCCTCCTAGTTTTTTTTCTGACCTGGTGTTGGTGGTTTTAGGACTCTGCGCACTTTAGCACTGCTGTCCAGTGTAAAGTGCGTGTGCTCTCTGTGGTAAACATGGTACGATTGGTCTACACCTGTTTGGCGTATTTAATTTACCTGGGGCCGGTAGATTAAATGCTACTGGTGGGCTTGCAGCGCTGATTGCGCCACCCACCAAGGTAACCTTTCAAACCTGTCTCAGGCCTCTGCCATTGCAGGGCCTGTGCGCGCAGTGTTACTGCCGCTGTGAAGTGGCACCTAAAGTGTGTGCCACGTCTGTGACCCCCCCTTTCACTGCATGTCAGTCACCCCTAAGGTAGGCCCTAGCAAGCCCTATGGGCAGGGTGCATTGTAGGTAAAAGGTAGGACATGTACCTTAAGTGTGTGACATGTCCTGGTAGTGACAAAGAGCCATTTTGGTTTCTCACTGCTGTGAGGCTGCCCTCTCATAGGATGCATTGGGGATTCCCTGATAAGTGTTTCAGTGGTAATTCCTGATATGAGAGGAGAAGCGTGGTCAAGTTTGGTATGTTTGGAATAGTAATAATAAATGCTGCGCAATGGTGTGCACAGATTTATTATCACTATTTTAGAAATGCCACTTTTAAAAGTTGGCATTTCTGTGTGCTATGTGTCTCTGCCTGCCTGATGTGTATTGCATGTCTGGCTCTGGAGTGACAGGGGCTGGTGAGGTGTGTGGCTCCAGGGAGGGCAGGGTGAGTCAGCGCTAGGCTGAATAGGAGATCTGCATTTGGAGTAGTGGGAGGAGTAGTCCCCTGACCCTGAATAGGTCTGTGCCTGCCTGGGTGAATGCTGGCTCCGCCCCCCATGTGGTGTGTCTGATGACCGAGCCCCCACCTGACAAAGGGGAGTAGAAGCACTGTACACAAAGTGCTCCAGTACCCCCCTGAACCAGTTGAGACTGGTTCTCCAAGCCCTGTGCCAGGGCAGGACAAAGGGAAAATGTGATATAAATATTGGGGCTGTGACCCCATGTCAGTGTGCTGTCTTGGTTGCTGTTTTGTACCTGCTAGGCCCCAGGAGGAACCGCTACGAGGGATTGCCCCTCTGCTGGAGGGCCCTGTGAGCTGGCCTGCCTGGGCCCAGCTTTGCTCCAGCTCTGCCTCCCTGGACTGAGACCTAGCGCCTCAGGAGCGCTACATCCTAATTGCTGGTTTGAGGACGGGAGGAGCGCTTATGCCCTGCAGCACTGGGCTGCAACTTGTTCAGAGGGAGTCCCGGCGTGGGAGTTCCCCCGTGCTGCCTAGAGGTAAAGCGGGAGCCTACCCCGCATTGGTGTGCTCCCCAGGGTGCGTGCTGTCAGGAGTACAGCGGGAGCCCACCCCGCATTTTGGGTGCTGCACAAGTGGAGCGGGAGCCTACCCCGCGTTTTCGGTGACCGGAGAAGAAGAGCGGTGAAGCCAGGGAAGCTGCCTGGCTGTAGGCGGGGCCAGGAAGAATAGATGCCGGCAGGAAGACAGGCAGAGTGTGCCTGAAGGAGGGCGGGAGCCTATCCCGCCTCCGTGAGCGCAAGCGGAGAGGGCCGCAGAACTTCCATTCCGGCGGGAGCCCACCCCATGTATTACCGCCTGAAGAGTCGGGAGCCTTGTGGGCTCCATTTCCGCCCCCCCCCGTCTCGTGGAGAGAGAGAGGTGGGTCCCTGAAGGCCGGAGGGGTGAGAAGAGGCCCCGGGAGCGGGGCCGGCCGAGGCACACTGTCGGTGCCTGAAAACCTGCCACGAGGAGACCGGAGGAGTCCCCGAACAGCCCCGGTGAGTGGGGGCTGAACTTAGAGCATTGTGGGTGCTCCCAGGGCACAGTAGGTGCCAGTGTTCGTTGCTCTGCCACAGCTGCACCGCGAGAGCACGGGCAGCTGCACCGAAGGGGCAGTTGTATTTAGAAGTCCCGGAGTGGGGCTTCCAAGGCACGGTTGGTGCCAGTGCTTGTACTCCACAGCTGCACCACAGGAGTGCGTGTAGCTGCAACATGGGGGCATTTCCTTTCATCACTAGGAAGGGGTGAGATGCACCCTCGCCCCCAGTGCATTGCCACATCTTTTCTGCTGCATTGGCAGCCGGAGGGCCTGGTGGGAGGCCCAGTGATTATTGCGCCCTGACTTTTGGGACAGAGGGCATTTGGGCCCCAGAGAAGGCCAGTTGGCCTGGGGTCCTCTTGGTGATATTGGTAGGGCACAAGGCCCTACGAGGATGCATAATAGGTTTATGCCTGAAGGTGATGTATGCACCTAGGGAGTGTTACTACGGTGCACTTCTAAATGTGATTTATGCCAAATGTCATGCTATGATGTTTAATGCCTAATGTGATGCAGACATAATGCGTTTATGTTGCTTTTGATGATGCTGAGTACAGTATTTTACCAGTAGTTACTGGTTGTTTTATACTTGCTACTTGTGCTTTCTAATGGTTCTGACAGCGGCCCGATTGGCCCTGTCATGTATGTAATCCCCTGTAAATTACTACCTGGTGCCAGTGGGCACAGTGTATATGTGTGGTTATGATCTAATGTGTTTATGATAATACAAAGGCTATTTTTGATATAACCTTGTGTTGAGTTTCTTTTGTAGTGTGCCTAGTGTGTTGCTGCTGTTGTGTGTGTGTTGCGCAAACACTTTACACATTGCCTCTGGGATAAGCCTGACTTCTCGTGCCAAGCTACCAAGGGGGTGAGCAGGGCTTATTTTAAGCGTGTAACTCCCTTGCCCTGACTAGAGTGGTGGTTTCTGCCTGGCTTAGGCGCTTGCCCTAGCCAACCAGAAATCCCATTTCTAACACTGGCACTAAAGGCAGAGCTTGGGGTATACCATATTTATTGACATTACAAAAACACCAAGCCACTAAGCTCCAATTTCTTCTAAAAAGTCATTGGAAACAATCAAAGATGGGTTTCTGAATTTCTTTGGGAATGCCACAAAATTACTAGTGAAACAATCCAAATCAAATGGGGAGTTTCTTTCCAGTCCTTGCTGTACCAAGGCCTAAGTACCCTCTCAGTCCCAAGAGACTAAGAACGCACGCCCCAAAACCAAGGCAGTATCCATTTTCAAAAGCCAGGAGATGTATTTCACCCACCCTGTTCCCAAACACTCACAGGAAAAGGAAAAGACTTCAATCTACAGCAATAGCCCATGAATCAGGTAATGCTCTGAAATAATCAGCTTGGAAATGTCAGATGATGCTGAAAGGAGGAATAGGTACAGACTAAAGGGAGACTGTTCCTTCACTGTGATTCAGAAGATAACCCATTTTACTTAATAATTACTGACCAAAGACTTTTTAAGGGTGCAGAATGTTCCAAAAGAGTGTAAATTGGCTGGTTATTCAAGCTCTCTCTATGATGCCTTGCAATGGGATGTCTAGAGTATGGACTAGGTTCGTGACCTGAGGGCGCGTTTCTCGTCGCATACTCTAATTTTGCATGTCTGATGACGAGCATCGATCACGTTAGCTGTCCTCTTTATAGTTTTCCTTTTGTAGCTATGTAATAGTAATGTTACTTTGCCATTTATTTTTATGAAACTACATTTACTTCAAATGCCTGTTGTTCTTGTATGGAATTCAGCTCGGGTATAATTAATATTTTGCATGTGGTTGTTCAGCAATGAAAACACCTGAAAGAAATTTAGTTTTGAATGCTACCTAGGAATTCCATTTTTTGTGCATTTCTTTTTGTTTGTTTTTGTTTATTGTTTCTTAAAAGCAGATAAAATTGAACAGGAGTAGGTGTATGTGAACCCCAGCTCACTAGAGTTCCTAAAACACAGTAACAGTCCTGCCAAGTGTCACGCAGCAGGCGTGACGCTAACGCATTTCAGTGTGGTGTTCCGCATCACCGCACTGAAATGCATTGTCACGCATTTTGCCCACTCTCTGACGTGCTGAAACTGGCCGCTAATAATAACGCCAGAGGGGCCCTCTGTATGACTGCACATGCACATTGATTGTGCAGTGCTTTGCTAGCTGGTGCAGACTAGAATTTAAAATGAAAGCATTGCAATGTAGTGGGTTGCGCCGTCCAGGGGGCTCTGCTGCGCAGGCGGCATATTAAACATTCGCAGTCAGCTGCTGCTTAGACTCACTCAGCTAGAGCCGGCTGCGGCGGCCTCACGTTACGTGCCATCACGTGACTCTATTTTCCAACAGGAAGAGTCACTAGTAGTAAGGCGGGAATTAAACGCGGGCAGTAATGTTTCTTGGGGGCGCACTACTTCCAGCCAGTGTGCCGCCAGTAGTTTGCTGCCCCATCATCATGCGGGACCACAGGGAGAGCACCCAGCAGAAGAGGTCGGACAGTCATCCGTGCAGAAGGAAGATCTCTAGAAATATGAGTGCCTCCACAATGCCGTGCTGAAAGAAGAGATCACTCTCGTCCCATCCGCAACTCAGGTCTGACAATTCATGTTGCTTTCTGACATTATGATGTCGATTTTACAACATTAATAATATTTTAATTTTAGCAGGCTGCATGAGCCTGCAAGTTAAGTAGAACTGCGCGCTGGTGCCGCGGCAGATTGGGCTCAGAGCTGAGCTAACTGACACATGTCTCTGTAGTTTCCTTTGCATATGTACATTAATCCCCTGGGGGTGGCACCTTCCCTGTTGCCAGCAGCTGTTTTTACGGCATGCAGCGCTCACTTTCCTTACTACTTCGGGGACACTGAAAGGCCTGCCTCCTTATATGCTGGTTACAGTCCAGCAATTAAAAACCTGGGAGTTCGATGTTCACAGCACATCTAGTTTAGAAGCTCTGTAGGTTTTAGGCCTCGCTCCGTGAGCTCAGGGATGTTTGGTTTTAATCCAACGATGACGAGGAGTTTAGAAGACAACAGGGGCCCTGAATGAACTATGGCTACCAGTACTGGTGAGGAAACATTACAACAACAACAAAAAATTACTATGAAAAATGCAGACGTTTTTACTGTGGGAATTGCAGCGAATGTAATGTAAGTAGCAATGCACTTAAAAACTGGATCGATTAACACTGAGATACTAACAAATGCAATGCATTTTTTGTGTATTTTATAGAAATTACTAAATTTACTCAATGCCTTCAACTTCAAATACAGAAAGGCATTTCATTTTCACTTGAGTGCTATGGAGAGACCAAAAAGTCCTCTCAGTATAGGTTAGATTAATTTTTTAATTGAAATTAAGATCTTTTTGAATCAAAGGTTAGTGTTTATGGCAGTGGTGTTTTTTGTTTATTTGTGCCTCTGCAGTTTGTTGCTGGGGTGCATGAACCAACGTACTAGCTCACCACAGATTATTGTGAGCAATGCCATCACTGCTGCAGAAGTAGACTAAAGGAGTGAGAAAGAAAAGATGTAGGAGGAATCAAGGGAGAGGACAGAACTAGGTAAGAAAGCATGAGAGAAAGAAAAGGAGTCTAAGAAAGGACAGTGAGGATGGAGGAGTGAGAGAGAAAGTGTGCGACAAAAGTAAGAAGTGAAAGTAAGGTGAACCAATAGAAAGAGGAAATCGAGTGGAAAAGAGCCATATAGAAGAAACAGGAAAGTGGATGGAGGGAGACAGATGAACAGAGAATACAGGGGAGAGAATAAAAGTTGAGAAAAAGCGGGCCGAGAGAACAGTGTGAGAAAGGAGAAGAATGGATGGAAGAGAGGAGGAAAAGCAAACAGTGAGAGAAGTTTGAGAAAGGAAGAATGGATGAAAGAGCAAGGGAAGAGAGCGCAAGTGAGAGAATGGGATGAGGGAAATCGAACAGAAAGAGTGGGGAGAACTAGACCAGCTTCAGTGCATCCAGCTGGTTCCGGTTAGCAAGTGTGCTGATCTCTCAAGGTGGCATTTATTTCCATTATCTGAAGTTGCACTCTGTAAAGCACTGCTCCTTTACCCGGTTACCTAAGTTTGAACCATCACCTTGCAATGCTAGGACAGAACTAATGGGAAGATTAGCACACATTTAGTGATTCTGCTGGCCTGTAATAGAACAGCACTGTTTTTCTCTTGCCTGTACATTGCACCCCTCTCGTTTTGTCACCATACTACATAAATTATTTCAACATTTTCAAAGGGCAGAGGACACAAACTCAAGCGGTCTCTCAACAACACCATTCTGTTTTTGCTTCAGAACAGACTCTTAACCGCTTCGATGCGGTGCACATTTCCCGCTGTGCGGGCGAATTCTACACGTGCGCAAATCGGACGCCCACGCCCTCCGTGACGTCAGACGGCCGGGGGCCGTCCGACGCACGGAAGAGGCTAAAAATTCAGGCTTATCTTATTGAACGAACGATTTAAGATATTGCCCTTAAATGAGCAAATGAAAGATGTTGACCTCTGTTATGGGCATTTCTAGACCATTACATTGCACAAAAAAGAGTCATTTCTGTAATTTATCTCAATGAGGGTGAGATAATGCATTTGTTCTTGCAATGAAATTTCGCTCATAGTGTGACTTATGGCATTGGAATGTCACTCATGAGGACACTGAAAACATTTAAATGTCGCTTATGAGGCAGCAGAAAACTTGGCAGCTATGGCTGAGGGCTCTACTTTGCAGCAATCGCACTGTCTTCAGTCTGCACAAAATTGAGTTCAGCCGCATAAGTAAAGTTAGTACAGCTGAGAGCTCTGCATTGCAGTGAGTCGCTGTCTGCAGTACGATTAGGTGCTTTGCTAGCCTTTTAAGATCTTCTTAGAGTTTCTTGTTGCTCAAATGGGTGTAGTTTCTGTTATTTAATGGTTTCCCTCGTCTTCATTCCTTGATTTTGCTCGCGAAAAAGTGTCACTCATATTCGCTGAATGTCACTCATAATTACACTGGAATTATGAAAATGTCACACATAAGCAGTCTGAAACCTTGGCAGCTATGCAGTAATAAGGATCCACCGCAAAGAAGCCCCACCTCATTCCTGCAACCGCCTCGGGAGTTAGAGCAGTGCTGCTGTTGCCATGCCAACATGACTATTGGTACCACATGTGCGTCCTTCTTAGACAGAAGGTCTTCAACTATGCTGTAATAGGCCATTTTTCATCCTGCCCTTCACTACTGACCCTAAGAGCAGAATATAACTTTCATGATAAACGATATAAACAATATGGCATGAGGCATGGAGACTCAAGGTGAAGGTGATACAAAAGCAGAGCATCAGGGGTTTCAACTCACATCCCTCACCTACATGGAGACATTCCAAAACTGTTGGAAGCTCTTTGGCCAATGGAGAAGATGCTCGACTGCGCATGACTTTCTCCAGGACAACCGTACAGGTATCACTTAGCGATGTACAACCCATAGTAGCCTTCTCTTTCAATGAAGATATCTAATGGAATCAGTGACACTCTGATGATGTTAATCACCCTGTAGATATCCATTGGCATCTCTGGCTATCTCACAATAAGCCATTTATCAGGGCCCTTATTAGGCAGGGCAGAAAAGTATTGCACCCTAGTTCGATTTCTCAAAATTACTAGATGTCCCACACATGCCATCTTCTCTGGAGCTCCTACACATTTCATGCACTTCCTTCTCGATCTATTACTGCACCTTATTTCAACACATTCACTACATTTTACTGAATATCTATGAAGTACTCTGAGGCTCCCTGAGGTATGATGTTCGTTCTATAATTACTTTAGCTATTAATAGATATATACATTTTTATCATTCTCACTGGAGAAAAAATTCAACTGGCACTTTTATGACAGAGCTTTGTAAATGACTCATGCTGTAATGCTGTAGAGAAACATGTGTTCTGCCAAAATGTCACACCTCGGAAACAAGCACTTGATAATATTGCCAAATCCAATGTTATTTATCTTTTTACAAGATAAAATTAAACCCTCCAGTGAAGTAGAAAATTCCCTGCTCTGTTATTTCCTGGCTTGTGTTTGCCTGTGTATGTTTAGTTCAAGAAATTATAAAACAAATGCTTGTAAACACTGCAAACATTCTTTAGTTTCTGGGAATTCGTGGGTGGTGCTTAGAAAAAGAAGTAATTGCAAAATTACCATTTTAACCCACTCTGTCAGAAACATTCGTACATATACTCAATTTTACAAAATAAAGTCTACATTAAAAAAAAAAAAAACATTATTTACGGTAGAGGCTCTTGGACACAAAAACACATATTCTGCTGAAGGAAAATTTGAGCAATTAGATTTTCAGCCATGTTTCCTTCCCACGCCTCGGGTTTTATCCCTTTTTCCCATGTGACATATGCTTGCTTTTTCTGTATAATAGTCAACAAAAGTAGATCAACATCAGTCTTCTGTGTTTTTATTAATTGCAAAACATTTATGTTACGGGTGGTCCTTTAAGATGTATTTTACATCAAACATGAGAAAAGTAAAAAAGTATAATGTTCTAAAGTGAGTGTGCATAATTGTACCTCACAATCCATGAGTCACAAATGTGAGAGTTTACTTCTAGTGCGTGCAAGCCCGAATTCACAAGAGGACTTCTGTGCAGAGGAGAACTCAAAGCTGTCTGCACAAGTGCTGCACTGCCTCCTCTTGGACGACCACACCTTACACACTAAAGTGGTGGGCGTGCTCTGGCTCGTTTGGTATTCACTGGCTCCCACAAGACCAATGGGGTAAAGGTCAAGGAGCTGCAACAGGAAACCTTCTCTTCCACCAATGTAGATTCAATGTTTACATTTCAAAAACCTATGTGCAGGGCCTCAAAGTTTTTCTTAGGAGCCCAATGCCGGGGATGTCAAGCACCAAGGCTACCAACTTTCGAATCCACCTAAAGCCTCATTCTTCCCTGCTCTTCCGGCCTCTTCATCTCATTCGCCCTTGTAAGAAATTTGTTGTCGCTGTTTTCTCCCTTTTACGCTGTTTTTCTGTATTTCTGTTCCTCCTTCTTTGTCCATTTTCTGGCTTTCTCTCCGTTGGTCAAAGTCTGGTGATGGAAAATGGGTAATTCACACAAAAGAGGAGGGGTGAGGGTAACGGACTCACCACATCCGGACCCCCAGACAATACTTTTTGCACCTGAAGGAGTAGGGAGTGATAAAAAGTGTCTCTGTATAGTGGTGGCACATGCTGTGTGTCTTAATACTACCCTCACTCACACAGTTGTGTGACATGCTTCATCATAGGGCTGCAAAACACCCCTGCGCAGCCAACGCCTGGGGTGGAGCAATAGGGTAGGGAAAGACAAACACAACACAAAAGAGAAACAAATGATTTCTTAAGTGACTGGGATCACCGGAAGTGAAAGTGCAGTGTAGATTTAAACTAGCTCGGAGGGGTCGCTGTGCCTATACTTTATTCCTGGACCCTCCGGCCAGGATTAAAAACGTGAAGGATGGTGGTGATTGGGAGATGTAATGTGCTCTTTACACCCCTCCTTACTGCCAAATCGTCGACATGTTTCAGCCGTGTATTTGTGCCCCTCGATTGGGGTCACGCCGGCCTTCTTCAGGACTCCGCCGGTCCCAGAATATTTGTGTATCTCTCTCACCTCGTATTGAGGTAAGATGGTGTCAGAACCACTAGTTCTGGTCCCGAGGAATTCCCTCGACAGAACTCTGTTGATGTACTACATAGGAACAAGGGGACAAGAGACATAAGAACAAAGGGGTCATTAAAAAGGTTCTCTCTCGTGGTTCTATGTGTTACAATGACCTGTTAAAAAACACACTCCACCACAGACATGGGTAGGTTACCCTAATTATACTCCTAAACTTAGGAATCAAGCCAGTTGCTCATAACCAATAATTTGTTTTTCCCACCCAAAGGTAGGTGTAGATCAAAGCGACGTGTGCACCACACTATCTATACATACAATCAACAAACATAAGTTCACTCGGTGTCTCTTCACTTACCGAGGTTTACCCCTAAACAATGTTTAAACTGGCGGGAGGCAAGGAGAGACCCCCTGTAGTCACACTCTGGGGGAAGAAAGTTAAAAGAAAAAGAACAACATCGTTGTAGTTAATGGTAACAATAACATATTGTATTAGTGTCAAGAGATATGGTTCGTGATTCCCTATATAGCAGTGGTTCCCAATCTGTGCGCCGCGGCTCCCCAGTGCGCCATCAAAGCTAGTCAGGGGCGCCGGGAACAGATGTGCACCAATCACACAGTTTGGGAACCACTGGTAGGTGAACACTCCTGTGATGTCGGATATCTCTAGCACCGAAAGAGTTACAGCTGTTGCTGTCAGTGGGCACACACATGAACATTTCAGCAGCGTCGAATCTTAGCCCCAGCAAATGTTGCTACTTTGCATCTATCAAACGTGGGGATTTTTCTGCCTGGTCTGGAAATTACTCCTGCGCAGCCTCGTCTGTTTCGAAGAGACAGGTGCAAGGGGCACGAGGAATCCTAAGGTTGCAAATGCCTTTTTTAACTATTTTCTCACAAGCGGCGATCTCCACTTGCACTTTTGATTATCTTTATTTGTAGCAGTGCGCAGTGAAAGAGGATAACGTCAGTAAAATATGAGGATGGCGTGAGTAGACGGTAGAAACTTAAAACAGAGTAATGTCTTCTATCTTTTCAAATTTCAGGTTTGCCTCTGAAAGCAGCTAGTTTTTATTAATATGTCTTACTTATGAGGCATGTTCTGCTGAGGGCGTGTAATTGTTAAAGAGACATGAAATACTGTCTTGTCATATTTTGTTATATAGATGCGCTCTCTACAATCCCTTCTGCCCAAGATGTACCCCATAATTTTTACTTTTGGACGCTCTAGATTTTTACCTCTATCAGTGATTGGCACCTACTGAACAGGCCTTAGCCCCTTGTATGCTTATTTTAAAATAGCATTCACTTCTCATACAATGCAACACTGGTTAGCGTTGTCCTGCCCATATTAATAAACAGGACACTATAAATTGGCTGCATACGGCCACTACTATTGGCTTTTTATGGAGTGGAGTGTGTATTTTTTCTTGCATTGCCTAACATTGTTTAAAACTTTATTTTTGTCAACCGTGACTTATTAGCATGTGGCTTGGTGCTAACAAAGCAGCTGGGTCCATACAAAGTCACAAATATACTATTTATGATCCATATATTATATTTTGATTAGCAGCAGCATATGCACACACATTTATATTCAATCCTTGTCTAAATGCCACAGATAAGTCTAGTATCTTCAGATTTTTCCTTTTGTGCATTATGGAGTGGTGTTCCTCTACTCATGCCATTGACGGAGTACAAATATTAGTTGTGTGCCCAAGTTATGTCCCTCTGATCATTTTGGGCAATTTATTGTGGTAAATAAAGTTGAAGGTACCTCTCTACCAAGGCTGCCGCTATCTGCCATATATGCAGATCGGACGAACGCTTTATCTACATGATGATGCAGCTGATTCTGCCGCTCTAGGTTTGGACTCTGGGTGTCTCGAACATACTGACTCACTGAGTGTGCACGGACCTGAGCCCCGTCCAGTCACTGAGTGTGCACGGACTTGAGCCCCGCAGCCACTCGGACAGTGCCGGAGCTCGCTGGCTTAGGGGCTCAGCATGGTGTTCGATGAGTGGATTAAGAACCCGATGGTGGATAATGTGCAGTTGCACCAGCCCTTCCACCCACATGTAGAGGAAACTCTGTGCTTGACTGGCCACCACCTCATCCTATCCTCGGCCAAGACCGAGGAGCTGAGGCTGCTACATGCCAACATCGACTCCATAGAGAAGAGGTGAGGGGTCACCGTACCTCATAAACAATGTATCTGTTACTGACCTGCATCTTAGAAATACGTTAATGTTCACCACTGTATCCTGGAAATTACATAAAGTTATCATATCTATGATTTCTCCTGTCCTACTGACTTGGAGCAAAGAAGAGCACACTAACTAAGCACTTGTGACCAAGGATTCAAGCACTATGTTCACTTTCCAAGGAAAGATGCCTTACTATCTTATCTACTAGTGTGCCTACTACAGGACTTGGTTTGCCACAAGCATGCTTTGGCTCCTGATGGATTGCTTGAATGTTACAGTGCCTGCAGCAGAGTTGTACCCTGTTAGTAACATATTCTCAGGAAAGTATACCATTAAAGTAGCTCTGAGACTTAGATTTGTGGAGAGATCTTAGAATATTTTGCAGATTATATGTCTGAATCCTCAGAAGGCGACTCACCATTCTGCTGTTATAAGATTGGCAAAATCAATACATTTACACATAGTAATACCAATAGGACTGGGCACCTATGAAAAATGTAACACGCACTCTATCCTCACTCTAATTACCAACAAGAGAAAAAAAGTGTCTTCTCCAACATGTTAGAGGCAATTTTTGAAAACAAAAATAGTGAAAAAAAATTCCATATGGATGCTCCAGTGCTAAATAGTATTGTTTCTGTCTTAACCAATTAAAGTTTTTTTATTAAACAACTGTTATATTTTTATTTTGTTACATCTATGATTATAATACCTTCATCGGCCTGAGGCAGCGCTTACATCCCTCCAGCCGCCCAAAAAATGTAACATAACGGGGAGCCGCGGCCAGCGGCCAATAGGTCAAGGGAGCCATGGGTCAAAAAAGTTTGGGAACCACTGCTATATAGGGTTGTCAGAGGAGTCCATGTCTTTAAGGACATAAAAGCGGCCGCAGTGATCAATTACATGCGGTGGACATGGCCTTTTTAATTAGCGCTGCGCGTGTCGCACCGGGTGTCAGATATTGTAGCCAGGTAATGTTTCGCGGTATGCAGTGATCGGATCCGTGTCGTCCAACTGGTCTCTATAGTTACCGCTGGAGCGTGATTTACTGCAAGACTAGAATCACTGTCAGATAATCATTATTAGCGGTGTGTGGGAAACTACGGGTATTAGCTTTCAAAAGTCCCCGTGTGCCACATCCTGCAAAGGTAACCCGGCTCTTCGGAAGGAAAAATCCCCTTCCATGCACCGGTGCCTAGCGTTTAGCCCTTAGTATGTGCCCCACTGCCCCCGACTCCTTACTACTTCAAGGTGGGTGCTCCTCCTTCTGGACAGCTCGTCTGCTCTCGCCGTGTAGATATGCGGGAGAGCGGCGAGTGTGTCCTGATAAAGTTTCCGTGAAGCCCGACCCGCCCGATGAGCTTCCGGTCACGTGGGCGCCGTAATGACGTACACTCAGCCGTCGGCTGCGATGGAAGGTGCTGGGCGTCCTGTTGTCAGGGCTACCCAACCTGGCCCCATTTTTAAAGGTACAGACCAATGTTTACAGTAATGGTTACAGCACATATGCGTGGTGTCATAGAGCTAAGCTACTCATTCGCTGGGGGTACCCTTAGGGTCTGGTGCAATGGCACAGGGGGAACGAACCGCGAGCAGGATTTTAACTCGTGGACCGCCGTATGACAGATGATGCCCTGGGTGGCAATAGATCCTCTTGCTTCCCCGCAACGGGGACCATTCAAAGTTCAGCGAAAAGGAAACCATCCCAGCAACAATAAGTGCCACACCCTCGATTCCTCCTCATTATAAGTAGTGTGTGGGTACATGGTATTACCATGGTGGTATTTGACCTACTTGCGTCCCCTTCGTGGGGACCATTAAAATTCCTACAGTAAGAAGAAAAGAACCTTTCAACGTAATGCTAGGTGTTTTTCGTTTATGATGAAAGGCACATGATGTTGGTCATGTTGGTCATGTCCTAGATTCATCTTCATTAATGTACGGGGTCAGGATGTCACCATCGCGATAAATGGTTACTACCCCACGAAGTGCAAGTTGTAGACCCATTCTTAAATGCGGCTCCCACCTCATGTATTGTAGCTCCATAAGTCTCATCACAAGTCGTGGTATTTCTTACATAGTGGAGACTCACTGTCATGGGTGCAAGGGTATCAATTCTAGATGGCCAACAAATCGCATAGTTGTCTCCAGTATCTCTATGTGGGGGGGGTTGTTTTTTGATGGGCGTCTACCTATTCAGGTATTCAGGCTGTTTTTCTGTATTTCTGTTCCTCCTTCTTTCTCCATTTTCTGGCTTTCTCTCCGTTGGTCAAAGTCTGGTGATGAAAAATGGGTCCCAGTCCCCAAAATTGAGTGCTGGTGCTCAACAGCTGTACCCACCTGCACAAATTAAGCACTTCCTTAGAGAAATGGGGCACATTTCCCCCATGGACAAAAAGGTAGCTACGAACAGAAAAGCAAGGGCTACATTTACACCCTTAAGGCTAGAAATGTAAATCAATACAAAACATGATTGCAGCTTGCACGGGTTTTGGTGTACGAGTCTTGTATGGAGAGTGGAGGTAGGCTTTCCTCACCAACATTGTGCCCCACCTTCCTTTCCCCTTCCTTAACCCTGCATCATGTCTGGACCTGTGCCTGGGTACCAGTGATATGGCAGAGCATGCTCTGTGAATGGGAGATGCACACAAACTTGCAACTGCCACTCCCCTGGTATTCCCCAAGTGCAAAATGTTTGCATATGGATGAATGATTGTGCACAAAGCAATAGATCACACTTTTTACAGGTGAATGCTCCTGAAATATTGTTGGGTGAATGTGTTCATGCACAAAATGATTGTGAAGCTGCCTAAACGCTTTTAAACATTCTGAAAAAGAAAAAAACAAGGGGCACCCTGTATTCCAAAGGAACTAGGGTAATAAAGGCCGGAAAGTAAAACAATTTCCCAATGAGAATCATTTATATGCATTCAATACATACGCAGAGATTAACCAAATCAAATCCTGCTTTGACCACAAATGTTATAAAAATGTTGATTTAATTTTTCATACCATTGCATGAGTAATGTCCAGTTGGTTGAGATATTTTTCTTCTTTTGTTATGCGCATTGGACATTTTGTCACACACCTTTTTGCGTTATCACTTTCACTGCGCTATCACTTGTAGCACCTTTTCACGCCTTTGGAATTGTCACCTTACTCATGCATTGCTCTAAATAGTTAAATAATTTTTTTTATAACATTTGTTGTCAAAGCAGGTTTTGATTTGGTTAATCCCTGAGTATGTATTGAATGCATTTACATGATTCCCATTGGAATATTGTTCTACTTTCCGGCCTCTCAACATTCTGAGACAGTTACTTAGCACTTTTGGTGGTACTGAGACTTACTTTGCAACTACAAGAGGGACAGCCCTTACTCGTGATCTTCATTGCTGGCTTCATTTGAGCCGGTGGTTACGGGTGGAGGCCACGGGCACTCATTTTTGGGGACTGGCACTTATTTTTCCTGTTAAGACATTTCCCAAGAGCATGAGAGAAGAAAAACACACAAAGGTGAAAGAAGGACGAAGAGAAAGACGGAAATGCAGTCACAAAGGGAGAAAGGAGGAACCCGCAACAGTGAGGAAGAGGGGAAGGGGGTGTCAAGCAGTGGATTAAATAGGTCTGAGGTGGATTGGAGATTACGCAGGCTTGGTATTTGGTGCCCTAACATTTAATAGCACCAGCTACAGGCTTCTGAGCTCAGCTTTGGGCACCAGCACTCATTCTTTTACAAATTAAGCACTGGCCCATCTCAGTGGAAAGAGAAAGCTTGTCAGGGAGGATGAGTGGATGAATGAATCACAATTAAATGTTTATAAAGCAGGGCTAGGGGGGTTGTCTACTTGGGAGGTTTTCCGTAGGTGAAGTTTATTTATTTATTTTTGCAGTTTTACATAGCGCAAACCCGGTCCAAGGGCATCAAAGCGCTTGACATGAGCACCTCTTACATTACACAAGGTGAGAAGGGGTTGACGTTGGTGTAGATGATTGCATGGGCTTGCTTCACAGCCCTGGATTCTTGGACCACAACGTGTCATCTTCATTTGAGCCCCAGAGTGTGTGGATGGTCTGAAGTATGTCCTTTTTGGATAGCCCTGTGAGCTTTCAGTGGTCAAGCGAGGCTTTTATTGGGGCGTGTGTTGATTAGGTACAGGATCTTGAAGTGACAAGGGCACTGTGAAGTTAGTGCGGTGATTTCAAGGTCAGTGAGATGGAGTGACATGTTTGCAGCCCTGCCTCAAGATTTCTCATAGCTTTATGGGTTACTTCGAGGTGCGAAGCGCCATTTTATCTCTTTTCCGAATTTGTTTTCGTCTCTTTTTTGATCTTTCTGCTGAACTTTGTTTTAGGGAAAAAAATTATCTTCTGTCAGAAAACACCTCTAAACCTTTTCAACTGGATTGTAGACATAATGTAGCGCAATCTGCTCCTATAGCAATTTTTTTCTGCTATTTGTAGTATTCAGTATAAACGCTGCAATTAACGTCTAATGCTCTACCCGCCACTCCCTCCAAACAAGGTTGCTTTCCCTTGCTATCACTTGCTAATAGTTTGTGTTCGTTTTCGACGTACAGCATTTCTATTTTGTGACTGGCAGAAAATAATTTAAATACAAATGCACGTCCTGATCTTGGCCGTGTCTTTGTTGTCTAGTGGTTGTTTTGTTGTTCGTTTGAATGGCATACATAGATGTGGAAATGTAGTATTTTGTGAAATGTCTGAGATGTAGTTAGTACAACACACAATCGAAAGTGTATCGCGTGTCATTGAATGATATCACTTACTTGTGTCCAGGATCAGTGCATGAAATGGAAATAGAGAAGTGCAGGGACTGACTACCTCAGAGTACCTGTTTACCGCTGAGAAGTGCAGGTACACTCTCATTAAATGTATTGTACAAGTGCTGGGAAGTGCCTTTACTCTCCCTTTCCAAATAAGTGCAGGTACTCAGTATCTGAGAGCACCTGCTCATTTAAAGCACTGCCCGGAATACAACATCATCGCGACTTTAGATCTTGGAAAGGGTAATTATTTAGCTAATTTTATCTTGACATCTTGGTCTCCAATCTCAGGAGAACCTAAATAAAAAAGAAAGCAAATACAGGGATAATTGGGGCAACTTCTAAATACTTGTCACATATCACCCTGATATTGACCAGCGCTCACACGTGGAATCCCGAGTGAAACACTCACCCATCATGGCCTCTGACGGCACGTGCCTTCAATCATTTGCTATTATGTAAAATAAAATTCAATCTGCTTTAAATGAGTCAGGCAGGACTTTAATTAACAGTGCAGCAGAAGAATAAATATTTTTTTTTCCAATTTATGAGTAGGATACCTTGGGGTTCATCAATATAGATTAAAATGCATAACACGGATTGGAGCGACTCGAAATCTTATTATATGTCCTATTTGCCACAACCCCCCAGTTCCATGGCAGTTCTTCGCACGGGATGTCTGCCACCAGGCACAAAAACAGAAGGCGGCAGCTTGCGAGGTCTTCAGCTGTAGTGGATGACAGTACCCGAAGAGGTACTGCGATAGGTGCCCTCTTTTGGGGGTGTTGCAGTCAGCTGCAATGTAGCATAGACTTCTTGGCCAGCAAGCTATCATGCTCTTCCACTGCTGTCACAAACCGCATCCCAAAGTCAGTGATAGTGAGCAGTGCTTTAAATGGAAAAAAAAAGTGCAGGTACTCATCAGATTGGGCTAGGGGGCGTGGCAAGGAGGTAGGGCTAGAGGCGGGACTAAGGGCGGGGCTAATGAAAAACATTTAAAGGGCACAATAATTTTTTTGGGTGCAGATGATGACAAATTGCTTCAATCTGTAATGTATTGTTGGTGCCCTTGCATGTATTAAGTTGTACTAGTTGACAGACTGTTGAAACGTGACTATAAGGTTTCCCTTTTTGTCAGAAGCACCTGAATATTAAACAAAACATTAAAAGGTGCAGAGACTTGTTTTACTGAAAGACTAATGATCCTGTTCCTATAAGATGGCATTGCATTAACAAGGACATTCCAGATTGCTTACACATGTGAGGTTCTTTAACTCTAGAGTTATGAGACAGAGGAGTACCAAATTATGCCGCAGGGTTTGCATCAAGAAAAAGATAATTATGCATCGAAAAAGACAATTATGCACCAAGAAAAGACAAATACAGTGTAATGCTGCACAGTTTGTGGGGGTATCACTTCACTATTGAGTGATTTTTAAACTGCAACGCTGTGTTATTTTGCTGCTAATTTGGGACTTGGAATAATTCTGACTTTTCACTATCCTGTAATGCTGTATTTACTGACAGCCTTTATGGCTGACCCCATCGTACTGTTTGAATTTTTGTAATAAATCTTTTAAACTTATTCTGCTGATCTAGAACTTAATTATTGATTGGGCCATTACTGGATCCATTTTATTTTTTATGTGTGTGGAGGTGCCTTTAACTTGGGGACACATTGCCTCATGAAATTGAGATTTAACACTGTTTCTAAATCATCAAATATGTAGCCAAGTTATTGAGGTACATTTTGGGATGTTCTCTTTTGGGAGTTTCGCATGCCCACACCTTAAAGAAGGTACTTGGGTAGTGTGGTTGGCACGTGGAAGTTTCAGACTCAGGTGGTTGAGAAGTGTAAATGAGAGGATGCATTCTATTTGGAGAAGAGTACCTAAGGGGAATAAAGGGATTGTTAAAGGAGTTGAAGGTTACCTGTGGTGGGAGTGGATGGTACAGGGCAGAGATTTAAGTTGCCTGCATGGGTGCAAAATATCTGACAGGTGTGACAGAAAACATGAAAATGGAGTATACCTTTTAATGAAGGACAAGAGAGTGAAGGCCAGAAGGCACCTGACAGAATGTGTTGAATAAATACTAAGGGAAAGGGAAGAGAGTATTAAGAGATGGACCTGATAAAGAGTGCAAGAGTAAGGATAGAGTAGAGCGTACCTCTGATTTCCTCACAGATCTATGTACCCTGATACTCTTCTGTAAGCTCGTGCCCTGCCTCTATGCCCCCTAGGTAATCTACCCATATGCCCATGAGTGCCTCTTTCTCATTCCTTTCTTTGTACCTGAACCCTCAACAGTCCCTGACTCTGTACCCTCCGGTGGTCTTGGATCTGTTCCGCCTGCACCATCCAGTGCCACTGTCCATGTGTTCTCTTGTACCCTCTGAAATCTCTCCTCTGAACCCTCACTGCAGTGCATCTCTACCCTCTTTTAATTCCCCCTATGTACCCTCAGTAGGGATATGGATTTTACATGAAAAAACATTTGTTAATGTCCTTAAGCTTCAAAGCTGTGGTGAAGGGAGCAATGGGGCGAAGAAGAAAGAAAAGAGTTGGTAGTAGGAGCAGACAGTGCAGCATTAGGCTTGTGAGCTGTGTCCCTGAACCAAAAAAAGGCCAGTTACAAATCAGGATTGCAGTAGTAATGCCACAAACTCAAACACCCAATAGGAACAGGAAGGCCAAATTATGGATTAAAGGCCAGCATACAGAGTATGCCTGATGTATGAGAAGAGAGCAGCCCCCAGCACAACTCCACAACAACAAGCAATCAATTACAAGAAAAAAGACTACATCCTAAAATGCAACTCTGACTCGCATCGGGTGGAAGGAAGCAGGCAGCTGTCACGATCCTGGGAAAAGCAAGTTACTGGGGTCTCACAACAGAGCAATAATATTTCACACTTTCATTCACTTTCAGATAATGTGCCGCTCTGCAAAACCTAGTCCAAAATTCTGAGGGGCTAGTTAAGGGAAGGAGGCACATATAACCATGTTCATATGAGCGCGGTGTCACTGCAGATGATGGTGGTCAGCAGGCCTGCTGTAGCTACTGTTTCTGATATGGGAGGCACCCTGTACCCACATGTGTTTGATGCTCAAAGCTTCCCTTAGGCCTGCTCCTTCTCCTCAAGTCTAAGGCTTGGCTTCCTCCCTTGGGTGCTGTGGGTTCCATGGTGCTCCCACTCCCACTGTTTGGCTCACTTTTATTCCCATGAATACCAGATACAGCCAGCTGTTGCGTCATGTGTGTTGTGTTGTGCTGACGACCAGTTTGGTGCTACCACAGTGCGGTGGAACCCTACAGATTTCTAAGCTGCTGTAGTGGAAATTGCAACAATTGCTCCTTCTACAACCACTAGGCCACCACCACCACATTTGGGGAGAGGCAGACATTTGGCACTTCTCATTTACATCTCTGTACTGCTCAAAACCTCACACTCCTGGATGCCTCCAAAGCATTGTAGCAGGAAAGACATGCCTGTGATTCCCCGGCTAACCATGATCCTTCCTTCCTTTGAGTTCTCTGCCCGCTCCCTCCTTCCAGTGTAGGGAAATGTGTCCTGGCCTGTAGTGGTGTGGGTGGTTCTTAGGCTCCCTGCCTGTCCTGAGCGATCTAGCCCTCTGGCCACATCTGAAATGACAGCTACATTCTTGGGACAATACCACTTTGCCAATTCACTAATTTTACATGGATGGAAATCCGGTTTTGATATTATGCTTTTGTCACAACACAGTAGTGGCACCCTGTGGGTGCAGAACTCCCAAGTTGGAGCGCAGCCAATGAAGGAGAAACCACACCTAAAATAGATGGTTTTACTTTAATTAGTTCAAAACTGCAGTTATTGTCCCCGGAAAGTTACTTGAATTTGCATCAATTTTATTTAAAAGGATGTGTAGGGCTGGCTGTATGTGCCCCTCCTCCAATGCAGAAAGTCTTTGACATGCAGAAAAAAAAATGAATTGTGATTATTGTAGGATGTCAGTAACATTCACCGTTTGGGGGGGTGGGTGGTGGCTAGTCATTTACCTACCAGGCCAAGAAGAAAACCACTTCAGGTAGACAGTCCCACTTCCTCTACCTTAGTGTCAAGAGCCCTTATGGTGAAATTTCACTCTATAAATTCCTCCAATAACATAAGGAGTCAGGACCCTGGCAGCAAGAAGGAAAAAACTGAAGGAAAATATTCTTAATCTCCACATCCACGAACTGGAACAACATATAAAAAATTGCTTCAACCCTCATGCAAATCAGAAAGGAAGTGAAAATGCATTTCTAAAATTATCACTATCTCCCTACTTAAGAGAAATGTAATTGTCATATGCCGCATAGTGAAACATAACCCAAGGATCTTGCACACAGTTCAGCATTTCGATTTCCACAGACCAGATACACAGTTTTTTTCTGGACTGCATGGAAGTAGCTGCAGTGAGAGTTAACACAATTTGTGAGTAGAACTTTTTAATAAATACACTTCATCCAGCAAAGGATGCGAGGAGGCCATCCACCTGCTCTCCTCCCCGCCCTGCCCCAGCTGCAGCATCCCGCATCGAGTAGAAGCCTGGAAGGTAGAGCACCGTGGTGAAGCGCTGCATCTGCCCCTGCAGTGCACACAGACACGTTAATTTTTTTAGGTACCAGTAGATTGGGGCTGCGCACAAGGCACTCACCTACGGAGTGGCAGAAAGTTCCTTGTTGCTGGGTCCTCAATCGGACTGGCGCTGATGAGAATCCTGCTTCTTGCTCGCTGGTGGAATTTTATGGCCGTTTTTGGGTCTCGCCTAGCGTTGCAGCGCGCATGCGTTGCTCGCTCTGCGAGACATATTGTGAGAGAGGAGATTTCAGAAGGGGGCTTGAAGCCCCACCCCTCATTTTCATTGGATGGCGTCATCGTTTATGGTAAACGGTGGCCTCCGATTGAAAATGAGGCTTCTTTGTTACTGCCCTTTCTCCTTTTGGGACGGCCCATCCGGACTGGATCGTTTGCTTCACGGCTGTCGTGAAGCAATTTCTTATCTAAAGGAGGCGTGTTATACAAACAAGCCGTGAAGCAAAGGATCCAGTCCGGATGGGCCGTCCCAAAAGGAGACAGGGCAGTAACAAAGAAGCACTGTTTGAAGAGCTTACTTTATTAGTGCCAACCCCGGGATCAGGCTCGGATGTGGCACACCCCAGGCTCCCAGGGCTGATGCTGCATCCTCAGATATTCCTTAAAGCTGGATCCGGCAGGGCCAGGCTGCAGCTCGGAGGGTTAACCCCTTGCGCACCGCTGGAATAATCTGTCTGATTAATATTATATTCATAATCTGGGATCCGCGCAGGCTTGACCTCTAGACCCAGGGGCTCAGCCGGAAGTTGGGAGCCGTCTTAGAGGAACATATGCTAGTTACTGATGGACTGGGTCCCTCCCTGCCCCCTCTCTTTAACTCTTCTCCAGAACCCTCCCTCGGCCCCCACCTTCCGTCTTTCTCGCCTTGCCTTCCATGTCTGCATCCTCTCACCCTCCCATCACCTCCGGGTGCCTCTCCACTCGGGTTCACTCGGCAGCCTCTCTCCCCTGCTTGGGCCTCTCTCCATCCGTCTCATCACTGCCTTCTTCTTTCCACTTCTTTCCTCCATTAGCCCCCCCCTCGCCTGCTTTTCGTTCTCTCCTCCATGCGCGCTGCCGCCCGGTCCGCAAGGTGGTACCCTGGCCAAGCCTCGGGTGCCGCCGCACCCCTCCTCCCCCCCAAAATTCCGCAACACCTTCCAAACGACCTGCAGGCCCAGGCTGCAGCAAGCCTCGCCACCCCCCCTTTCCTGTCCAAGGACAGCCACCCCAACCCCGCCTTTTTTCTCGCCTTCCCCGCCCGACCCCTGCCCGCAGGACAGCGTTCACTCAGAGCGGCTGCAACGTCACTCGCCACCCCACCGAAAACGAAATACTCCCATTTAACAATACAAAACCTTGGCGGCTCTTTCCCTGTCTTAAGCTGTACTGTATATGTGACCTACAGATGTGTAACCTTGTACTCCGTGTTTTTTTTTTTTTCGGAATGGCGCCAACCCCGTGCCGCCCAGACTAGATGTGAGGTGCCACCTAATGGACTATAGCCAGCCCCACCCCAGCCTAGATGTGAGGGGCCACCAAATGGACTATAGCCAGCCCCACCCTGTACATGAGGACGGCCTCCTCCTCTCCCTTCCCCCTCCCCCGACGAACCCTGTAACCAGACCTGTCTTTGCCCGTCCTTAGCTGAGCCCTTCACCTCACCAACGCCAAACCCCACCACACTTCACCGCCACCCGCAACCATCCCCCCGGACTCCATCCCACCATGCTCAGAATGATCCCACTGTACGCTCAACCCCGCAGCATGCCCGCGGCAAGCCCCACAACTCCCGTCCTGCCGCCCCCCCAACCCCATGACGCGCACCTCACCACCCCGATCCCTAGCCATCCCAACCGGCCTCGGCACCCCGCACGACACCCACGACTCGCAACCCTCCAACCACCCCAAGCCCGCCCCAAAACCACCACACCTCAGCCACCCACCCTCCCGCACATCGCTCCACACCCGCCGCCATATGAACATCAACCAAGGGCCATGCAATCCCGCATGCGCGCGTCGCTGCGCCCGCAAAGTGGCACCCGGGCCAAACATTGTGTGCAGCCACCCCCACCATCCACATCACCTGCAACCCCACTCCTCGCCCCCAAAAACTCCGCAACACATCTCTGCGTGCCCGTCAACCCCGACGGCTGCAGCACGCATCGCAACCACCTCTCCTGACATATCCTGTAGCTTCCTCCTCATAAAGTCACCTCACCCCTCCCGGACGGAAAACCAGACCCCAGGCTCGTTCAAACCGCACTGAGAGCCATGCCAGGATCAGTGCGTGCCGTTCGCGGTGCCAGGTCACATAGCCGGGTGCTGCGGGCCCTACAAGGCCCGGGTAGAGGGGTGCACTCACTCCCCCCCCCTCGAGGCCCAGCCTTTACTACGCCGCATATCCCCCCTGCTGGCAGTGTCCCAGACAGCGCCCGACCCCCGCCTGTGTGCCCCAATCCAACCGGCCTCAGAAGGATGACAGGCACAGTGGAGATGCAGGGGCTCTAAGGAGGGGTGAAAAACACAACAAAGCCCCGGTCACTGGTAAAAGGTCTTTTAAAGGCCTGTTGAGTACTCGGTTGCAGCTGCAATAAGACGGTCGCCAACCCGGGAAGCAGTCTTAGCCCGGGCTAACACACTCGACGGGGGCAACGAAGGTCTATGCAACGACAATGCCAGTCACTGCGTGCATTTTAACCCCGCGCCAACCCTAAATCTGGCATTAAGCCGCTCACGCTGACCTCTACAGACCTTCGTCACTTGGTGGCTTTATCACCAAACCACCCATCCGTACAAATGTGCCTCGAGGAGGAAATCTACCCTTCAGTGGGGACCTCCGCGGACCCTGTGCAATTAACCAAATATTTACGCTGATGAAAGCTTAATTGTCCCAGTAAAATGAGAAATAGCTCGTGGAATTAGGTACAGAATTACTGATTCCACCAGTAATTCCTAGTTTTTTAAGGCTACACCTAATAAGACATGACAATTCTGCCTCCAGGTGTAACTGATACCCCGGTATATTGGTATATTTGCTGATGTGTTGTAAAAGAATATGGAGTTTCGAGAGAGAATGTACTATAGTACAAATGCAATGCAATAGATTTCGCAATTACAACAAAGTGAGCTATTGCCATTTTCAATTACACCATTTGATTAATGCTTCACGAAGGGAAAAAAAACAACAATAACATTTTCAATGCCAATAGCTCACAACAATGTCACTGCGAGACCTATTGCATTGTAAATGCTTGTTCTTTCTGCTGTGCTGGCAAAGAAGAAAGGGAAAGCCAGAGCACATTGTGCTTTTTAAAGGGCTTCCCTTTCTTCCCGCCGCACAGCTACCTGGCGGGTGACGTCACACGTTGCTCAGCCGTGGAGCGTCACTGACCACCCTCCCCCCGTGAAATTACCTTCATGTGAGCATACGCCGCAGTGTAGAAATGCGATGCATGCTCACATGACTATTTGTGACCTAAAATGCCGCCCTGATACAGTGAGTACCGGTACTCTCCTTGGTAACGGAGAAGTGCCGGTACTCTTGGGGGAAAAAAAAAGAAGTGCCGGTACTCAGTACCGGTGAGTACCGGCCCATTTAAAGCACTGATAGTGAGAGACTTGTGGCTCCAAATTCAGCGGCAGCTCCTCCACTAAGGCAGAGGAGCGTTGCCGCCTGCGGCGGCCACCACACATGGTGGAGGGGCGGATGGAGGGAGCACAGGAGGGGGAGCGCGGGGCGGGTAGTGCGCAGGGGTTAATAATAATTTTTAAAAGGAACTTACCTTAAGCTGCTGACTGCCTCCCGCGTTGCGCCTCTGTGTTCTTCCCGGTCCCAGTAGACACTGGGGCAGACTCCCTGTGCAATCCCCGTGCTGCTGTCATGCTATGAGAGCAGCGCGGGGATTGGCCTGTGTGGGCTGAAAAGATGCTCCACTCAGGACAGAGAGTCTGTGCTGTTTCTCCAGCCCGGCTTTCAATACAGCCGGGTTGGAGAAACCTAAGTGCGCATGTGTGTTTGGCTGGGCTGAGACGGCCGGCTAAACACACATGCGCACTTTGAAGTGTGCATAGCACTCCTCCTCCTCCCTACCATGGCCCGGCCAGCCCCTCCCTACATGCGCTGGCTCAGCGCCGGCAAATGAAAAATAAAACAATGATAAAACATTGTTTTATTTTTCACCTGCTGTCTCTGAGTCAGTGGGGCGACGGTCCTCCGCCGTTGCGGAGGAGCTGTCCCTGGTAGCCCCACTGAGTTCAAAGGGGAAAAAAATGATAATGCAATGTTAATAATGTTACTTCATTATCATTTTATTTTTTGTATGGAGCCCGAGCCAGATTAGGGTAGGGCGTGATGGGGCTTGGCTGTCCTCACAGGGAGGAGGGGTGGTTGCCAAACCATAAGTGCACATGACGGTTTGGCCGGCCGTCTTGGGCCGACAAAACCGTCATGCGCACTTAGCATGTTCTCCATCCGGCTGTATTGCAAGGCCGGGTGGAGAACATGCACAGGCTTCCACTCCCTGTCTGAGCACTGAACCAGGGCGCTCAGACCAATCACAATGCTGCTGTCATGCTGGTGACAGCAGCGTTGTGATTGGCTAGGGGAGTCTGGGAGCCTGTGTGCTTTCTGGAGACTACAGAAGAGGATGGAGGAGAGGCGTCAACTGGCAGGTAAGTGAGCTTTTCTTTCTTTTTTATTTGTAATTCCACCCCCCACACACGCCCACCAGTACATTTCCATAGCGGCTACTCCAGTCCAAATCCAGACACATGAAATAGCCTCTCGATAGGTCTTGCTGATGACATCTGTCACAGCACCAACAAGAGGTGGCTTTTATCTCACAGCAGACTCACCCCATCTTGCCTTGGGAAGCCTGAGCAGCAGACAGATGTGATCTCCCACAATGCCCCTCCCGTATAAAAGAAAACTGCTCAGTAACAGACTGTTTGAGTTTGTGATCCTCCAGGTATAAAAAGAGGTGCAGAAGTGCCTGATTGTGGACATGGTAGTCCCAGCCATAAGTATAATGCATTAAATGCAATACGTTTATTAAGAGCGCACTGCCACTTCTCAGTAGTAAACAGGTGCTCTGGGGTAGTGAGTACCTGCACTTCCCATGCGGAGGGGAAAGAAGGTGCACAGTCAGCCACAACATGGCTCTGCATTGCCTGGGGAACAAGGGGAATCATGTTGCCACTACATGCCTCTGCTCAGATCAAACTGTGGGTATTCATTGTCACTCAGAGTCTTTGTGTCTCAAGGCCTTAAGGAACACCAAACTGAAACAGTGATACAATCTTAAGTTCTTTGAATAAATTGATTGTCATACTAGGGCCTCATTATGAGTCCCTTGGTCATATTTGTTGGTCCAGTAATGGGAGCTACTGATCCTATCTGGGCTATGAGATCTGCTGTAGCTCAGTGGATTGAGAGTTCTTTATCTGGACTTTTTAGCTGCTGAAAGCAGTCAGAGTGTCTAGATAAAACTTGGTAAAAAACAGAAAATTGCCAAGGGAATTTGGTGTGATATTGCTATTTCCCCATTAATTCATAATTTCTGAGGAGACTTTAAGAATATACATTGTAATCCCAGGAATTGCTGATGTTCCCGCTTTCAATAATATTTGGGCGGTGGGGTGGGGGAGGGATGGACCCAATAGTGAGGCATTTGTTACAAAGACTAAACTGAGAGAACGTTTTAATCAGTGCCTCACCCTTCTCAAACAAAAGCTCTTAAATGTACCAAAATAAGAAAGTCAAATGATGACAAAGACATCTAAACCTACTAGAAAAGACATAAATATTGTGACATTGTGATCTTCAAATTGAAATGATGTTAATTGATTAATTGCAATTCAGAGACTTTAATACTAAACAGCCTTTTCAAGGAATCCAATGTTTTCTGCAAAATATCTGCTTGTAAAACATTTTTGTTTCTCACCGGGTTGGACTGGTATTAATCAAATCATGATTTGCGTTGTATTGTAACCCAAAGTAATGCAAGGCAAAGCAATGCTCTGCCTTGTGTTACTTTGTGTCAAGGAGGCATTCCATGGGTGTTGCAGGGGTGTTCCCATGCATCCACCCATGAATTTTGACGCAAATCCTTCCTACACAAAAGCTATTCTGACCACAACTCAAGACACGCTTGCACTATTCTTGCATTGGTGCGTGGCAGCATAAATTCCTCCAGCACAGGGAGAGAACTGAATAGCTCCTCAAGTTTACAGATATGATGCAGTTCTGCCAGTGGCGGCTCCTCCGCTAAGGCGGAGGAGCGTCGCCCCACTGCCTTCAAGCAGGAAAGGAAAGGAAAAAATAAAATGATAATAACGTAATGTTATTATCATTTTATTCTATCATCCTGCTGCGGCAGCTTGCATGAGGGGCGGGGCTGAAGAGCAGGGGAGGAGGGTACAACCCTCCTAAGTGCACAATGACTGTTTGGTCGGCCCTTTCAGGTCGCCCAAAACAGTCATGCGCACTTTCCCTGTTCTCCATGCAGGCTGCATTACAGCCTTCATGGAGATCATGCCCACCCCTACAGCCCCTGGCTGAGCGCCGTGTCACGGTGCTCAGACCAATCACAACACTGCATTGCAGCATTGTAATTGGTCAGGGGAGGGAGCCTGGCTGCCTGCTTCCTGTTCCTAGAAGACGAGAGTTGGAGCAGGGATGCGTGGGACCCAGCGGGAAGGAAAGTGTTTTTTTTCTTAATTGCTCCCTCCCTCGCCCACCTACAACCCCCGCAACCCGCGAGACGAGTCGGCTACCACTGAGTTCTGCTCTCTCCCATTTGTGCAACACAGGGCAGCAACTTCATTTGCAAATCTGGGTCTCATTTTATTGCAAGGTTCTCCAAATATATCGCAATTAAACAGTCATAGATTTTAGAGGTAAATTTGACAACAAAATCACAAATCAATACCCAGGAGCATTATTTTTGTGCAGCATTAAAATTGATCATTGCACCTTCAGGGGCATTTTTCCCAGTCCATTTCTAACACTTAGCAGGGTTCTCTGACAAAGGAAGCAGATATCAATAGCCTTACCAAAGGCCTTTCCTTAGAATAAGGCAAGGGACTGCTTGCAGCCAAGGATATAGCCATCAAATTTATTGTAACTTATGTAGGTATATTTATTTTTAAATCGCAGGGGTCTACTGCACACTAAGGGCCTGATTTGAAGTTTGGCTCATGGGTTGCTCTGTAACAAATGTGACGCATATCCCATTCTATCTTATTACAGTATATGCTATGGCATTTGGAATAAGGGGACGGGATGTCTGTTATATTTGAGATGGAGTACCTGTCCGCCAAACTCTTTAATTAGATCCTAAGTCTTAAGAAGGCTCTGCCATTCATTGAAACATTCTTCTGATGTTCATTGATAAGTACACCAATGGTGACAGATTGTACCCTGACAATGAAGGGGCTTAGATTGTATCTATAAAATGGCCTCCACTGCACTGGTATCGTTCCATGTGATTTTGTTTTCGGCATAGCTTTTAGGGCAGGACTGGCCGTAGCGGGCACCAGGCATTTTCCCGGTGGGCCGGAAGGGCGGGGGCCGGTTTTGGACCGGTGGGGGCCGTTTTTGTGACTGAGGGCCGGTTTTGCAGCAGTGCTGCAATATCGGCCTCCCTTTAACAAAAGCAGCAACAGTGTTTCCGACCAGCAATCTCTCCCTTTGCCACCAAGGGCCGGTCCGACTTAGTTGCCAGGGCTGGTTTGCGTTCTCAGTCCGGCCCTGATAGCTTTACTAGTGGTGTGGATGTGCATCAGTTTTGTAAATGGCATATTATAAGCTACAACCCTAATAAAGCACATTGTTCTGTCATGCCTGCCGGGTTGCAGAATGGATATTGCTTGAAGCATAGAGCTGCATGAGCCGCTCCTCAAAATGACAAGGACAAATGGAGAATGCAAATGCTGTCAGTGTGCAGTTATATTTTTGTCAACATGAGGGAGAGGAGTGAACAACTCTCTCATTAAATAACAGTGTTAATTTTTTGTATGAGAACATAAGACCTGGCTCTTCGACTGAACCCCAGCGCCCAGACGGATCAGCAGCCCCCCCGCGCCTTAAGACACTCACGGGTGAGCAGCCGCGCTGTAAAAACCCCTCATTGATAGATTGATTGGTGTATAAAGTGATTTAGTGGCCAAACCCTTAATTACAGGTTGTGCGATTGCTAAACCACTTTTTCAGATGTGCTAACCTCATTTTGCTAATAGAAAAGTTTTTCTGAATTGCAAAATGGGTTTATGAATCCATACCAATTGGAATTAGGAAGGGTCCTGTTGAGAGCATTCTTTCCAAATTTCAAGTCAGTGAGGTATATATCAACTGTTTGTGACTGTCATTCTGGTCATAAACCTTTGATCAGTTACTGACTCTCAAATTGGGGTAGTAACTGATCCACAGAGGGGAAGGGGTCCCCCAATTGGAATCAGTGTGGAAACTTCAATGGGAGCAGACAGTGGTCCAGGGGGCCATTGCTTGCTCTCACTAACGTTTTCCTAACAGGAAAAGCTGTTTTTCTTTTTAAAGACAAGGAAAGTGGTTGGACGTGCATTTACAATTAATACATTCATAAATAACCACCTTGAAGTCTAAAGTAGTTATGGTGCTTTCATTCCACCTTTTCTTTTTTCATTTATTATAAGAACAAACACGGTAGACATTTAATTCATGTCTTAGAGAAAAATACTGCGTGATACAATTCCATACAACAATAATCACAACATTTAAGACATTTGACAAATACATCAAAAACTAACAAATGCTTACAAATGACACAACATAATAGAACACAATAGACCAGTCCTTATTTGAACAAAAGAAACAATGGCGGTGCAAATTATTAATGTTTTTCAGGAATGCAACATGCCATACACAGCTGGACCACACTAGGGTTACACCAGGCTGATTGCCCTGATTATACACAGTATTAATCCGTGAATTAGTGGTGGTTACTGCCAGCTGGATGGGGTTTTTCTTTTTAAAGCAGCCCTGTGTCCTTGAAGGAGCTCAGGCTCCTTTCAAAAAAGTTTTCAATTGTGGAAAGAAATCACAGGAATGGTGGGCTGCTGGCCCTTGCAAGCCACAAGTCCTTTGATTGCAGGCAATCCCAGGGGGTTGCACACTGCAACCTCCCCAATTAATATAAATTAGCACGGTCGTTCTGCGACACCCTGCGATTCAATATTTGGTGAACCAGCCTATTTGTACATAGGCCGGTTAGCAAACTCAATCATTTCGCAATCGCTTTTTGCGAACGTCATCTTTTTGCATCAAGCACATGGTATGGTAAAAACGCACTATTAACTTTCGGCAGAACTCTATGGATTGTGCCATCTGTTATGAATAATATAGCTTATATAATCTCAACAATAATAAAAATAATAATAATAATTATTATTACTTCAATTATTATTGTTGTTGGTATTAATCGTGCAAAAAATATTTTTTTATTATTTCTGTCTCTATTAAATGCTGTTGTTGTGGTGGATTACAGACTTTTATTTTTGGCACTCATATTCGGATCAATATATCTCACGAACATCGCCTAGCAGTCTTCAGGGGAATGAAGAAGATGGAGTATACATTCCATCTTCCTTGATATAGCTGTCCTCTTCAGGATACCACTACTGAAAAACACTAAATAAAGCCATTTAATGTATTTTGCAATTAATATTGTGTGCTGCCCTTGATCTATGATTTCATTAATGGTGTACGAGAGAGCCCTTCCCATTACATTCAATTCCTCAACAGCATTGCCTTCCTTTATCCGTTTTCATGAAACCATTCTATATTTAAAAAGGGCAGATAGGCCAGTTTCCAAGTGCCATTTCACCAGAAGAGATAGGGAAAGTAATGTCAAATGCCTTAGCCGGCGTGACCCTTATGAAATAACTCATTTCGAACAATTTCTATCTGATCCGCAGATGTACCCTGCAGACATGTAAGGATGAGATGCGAGATATTGTCTGGCCTTCTCGATGCACAAGCTCTTATTCGCAACACACCATCTTGTGATACAACTCACAACACAGCCTTAGAAACAGCTATATATATATATTATCTACTGGCGGTCGCCAGTAGATAGTTATAGTTACAACCTATTATCCATAGGAAATCCGCGACATTCTATTTGAAATAACGTTGGCGCCGGTTGACGAATCTTCGTGAAAGTTTCCAACTTGTTGGGGCGCTCCGCTCCGCTCCTACCCTGAAAGTCTCGGGGTGATACGTGAAGCGGGGGCCGAGAAAAAGGGGGGTCCCAAAACGCGTTTTCCCCATTCATTTTTCCATAGGAACCTTTAGTCGCAGCTACAGCCCGAACTGCTGAACGGAATTACACCAAATTTGGCAAAGAGGTAGTCCTTGGTTCAGACTGGTGCCTTTTGCTTAAATGGTGTAAATCCGTTCAGTAGTTCCTGAGAAAATCAAAAGTAAAAGTACATATATATCTATGGGCGCGTCGGATACGCGTACCCTCAGCGCACCCTGCGCGCACCGTCCCGATCACGAGCTGCATGCTAATTGGCTGTCAGCTGGCTGTCAACATTCCGATTCAGGAAGTGTTGGCAGCTATTTTGTCCTCGGTAGAACCGAGGGACAGAAACAAGTGCGCAAAGCGCAAAAGGGGCAGGGTAGAAACACCCTGACTCCCTAGGTCTGCTCAGGGGTCCCACAAGGACCCCTGGGCAGAAAAGATTTTTTTTTTTAAATCGGCGGGATGCGCTTAGGGTGCGCGTATCCCGCCGAGAAAAAAAGAAACAAGTGTGCAAAACGCACAAAGGGGGCAGGGTAGAAACACCCTAACCCCTAGGCCTGCTCAGGGGGTCCCACAAGGACCCCTGGGCAAAAAAGCATTTTAAAAAAAAATCGGCAGGATGCGCTCAGGGTGCGCGAATCCTGCCGAGAAATCGAAGCGCGGTCTCCCGCGCTCGATTGTATTTGCCCCGGGTGGCCCAAGTCCCGGGGGCATGGTGAGGGGTTTAATTTTATGTGTGGGGGCCTCAAGGGCCCCCAGCCCCGGGGACCGCCACCCCCGGGACTTTCTTTTAAAAATGGTGCGGGAGGGCTCTGAGCCCTCCCGCAGCCCCGGGGACCACCACCTCCCCGGGGCTTTTTTTTTTAAATTAAACAACCTGTGTGGGGGCTCCAGCCCCCACACGCCCGGGACCGCCACCTCCCGGGGCACTAACAAATAAAATGGGGGTCCGTTTTGGACCCCGAAGCCCCGGGACCACCACCTCCCCGGGGCTGTGCTGATGTAGGGAGGGGGCCGCGCGGCCCCTCCTGGAGCCCTTGATGGCCCTGGGGACCGCAACCCCCAGGGCCGGCTCCTGCAGTGTCCCGGGGTGCCTACCCCCGGGACACTGTAGTTTGCTATGGCAGGACGGGAGCCTCGCGGCTCCCGTCCTGCCATAGCAACTGCTTGGATATTGGAAGAGAGAGCAGGAAACCTGCTCTCTCTTCCAATATCCAAAGCTGATTGCTTTTCCACATGGGGAGCAGCATGTCAGCTGCTCCCCATGTGGAACAGCAATGCCGGCTCCCAAGGGACGTGGGAGCCGGCGGGACTGTGGGGGCATTGGGGACCCCCCACAGTCCCCAACGGAGAGGGCCAGCCCCGGGGGATGGGGTCCCCGGGGCAAGTAGTGGCCGGGAGGGAGCCACGCGGCCCCCTCCCCAAAAAAGAGCAAAAAATTTTTTTTTAAAAAGGAAAGGCCGGCCCCGGGGGTTGGGGTCCCGGGGCCTTAAAATGGCCAGAGGAGGGGGCCACGCTGCCCCCTCAAAAAATAAATATAGAGGCCATGCCCCGGGGATGGGGTCCCGGGGCCAATACAGGCCAAGGGAAGGGGGCCACGCGGCCCCCTTCCCGTTTTTTTTTTTTAAAGGTAATTTAAAAAGGGGTAAGGCCCTGGGGGATGGGGTCCCCAGGGCCCAAAAAAGAAAAGGAAGGGGGCCACACAGCCCCCCTTCAGGGAGAGAAAAAAAAATTAAAAACGATCGGGCCCGCAGGCCCCGCCCCTTCCTTCACCACTCTGCAAACGCGCCCTGGCGCGTTTGCAGAGGGGAACGATTCCCTTGAATACTGGGGGTCCCTGGGGCCAACTAGCCCACCAGGTACCTCCAGTATGCGCCAGGGGCTGCCTTGCAGAGAGGTGTACAGAGGCCACGCCCCTTTTACACCTCTCTGCAACGCAGCTCTGTGGCGCTTTGGAGGTATATGGTGGGCTAGTTGGACTCCGGGGACCCTCAGGATTCAAGGGGACTTAATCCCCCAACTTAAAACGCGCCACGGGCGCGTTTGCACAGTGGTGAAGGGAGGGGCGGGGCTTCAGGTGACATGTGTGCAAACAGGCCCCGTGGCGCGTTTTAAGATGGGGAATTAAATCCCTTCAATCCTGAGGGTCCCTGGGGGCCAACTAGCCCAACAGGTACATCCAGAAAGCGCCACAGAGCTGCGTTGCAGAGAGGTGTAAAAGGGGTGTGGTCTCTCTACAGTCTCTGCAACGCAGCCCCTGGCGCATATTGGAGGTTCCTGGTGGGCTAGTTGGCCCCTAGGGACCCTCAGGATTCAAGGGACTTAATCCCCCAACTTAAAACGCGCAACGGGCGCGTTTGCACAGATGTCACCTGAGGCCCCGCCCCTCCCTTCACCATTGTGCAAATATTCCTCTAAAATCAGCCGAAATATGAATTCCGATTTACTCACCTGTTATCAGGAGAGACCTCAGTGCTGCATCTTTCAGCCCAGTACTGGTCCTGAAAAGTAATTTTAACCGTACTTACCGGTAACTTGAATTTCCTTCATAGGCTAACATTGACTGGTTTCACTTGGAAATTCTTCTAAGTGTGGAGTTTTGGAACTTTAAAATATTCCTCTAAAATCAGCCGAAATACGAATTCCGATTTACTCACCTGTTATCAGGAGAGACCTCAGTGCTGCATCTTTCAGCCCAGTACTGGTCCTGAAAAGTAATTTTAACCGTACTTACCGGTAACTTGAATTTCCTTCATAGGCTAACATTGACTGGTTTCACTTGGAAATTCTTCTAAGTGTGGAGTTTTGGAACTTTAAAATATTCCTCTAAAATCAGCCGAAATACGAATTCCGATTTACTCACCTGTTATCAGGAGAGACCTCAGTGCTGCATCTTTCAGCCCAGTACTAATCCTCAAAAGTAATTTTAGCCGTACTTACCAGTAACTTGAATTTCCTTGCATAGGATATCATTGCCTGCTTTTTGCTGAAAAAGTTTCTAAGTGTGGAGTTTTGGAACTTTATAATATTCCTCTAAAATCAACCAAAGTACGAATTCCAATTTACTCACCTGTTATCAGGAGAGAACCCAGTGCTGCATCTTTTAGCCCAGCACTGACCCTGAAAAGTAATTTTAACCGTACTTACCAGTAACTTATATTTTCTAACATAGGAATCCATTGTCTGGTTTTCAGCAGAAAACTTTCAAAGTGTCGATTTTCACAAACTACAAATATTCCTTAAAAATCGCCTGTATGACTTAAACGCATTCATTCAACTGTTTACAGGAGATGCACCAGTGCTGGATCCAGGATCCAACACTGAGTAAGATAAAGTAACGATAACAGTTTTTACCTGCTAAGTGAATTTCCTTCCATAGGATAACATTGGTGATTCTATGAGAAAAAGTTTCTAAGTGTCAACTTTTAAAATACAATAATATTCCTTAAAAATCACGACTGTAACCAAAACGCTTTTACTCAACTGTTTACAGGAGATGTACCAGGACTGAATCTAGGATCCAGTCCTGTGGTTACTAAAAGTAATCCATAAAGTAACTAATTGCATTTAACTAGAAATTCACATTGAGCTGAATGTTGCATTGTGTTTGAAAATGTGTTGCCCATTGCAACAACTGTAACTACTGTACTTAAAAGTCTATTGCCTATCTGCAAAGTATTTAAACTAAAGTAATTCATTCTGAGAAAGTATTTTTGTAATGTAATGTATAATGTAATTACAATGTAATTTAAAAATAAAATATGTAAAAAAATTGTTTCTAAAAATGTAGTAAATCAGTATGAAAAAATTAATATAACAATTAATACATTTAAAAATTGTCATTTACAAAACCTTTGAAATTCACTGAAAAAACCGTAGGTTTCAGGCACGTTATAGTTAGAAATTAGCATTTAAAAAACCTTTGAAATTCACTGAAAAAACCATAGGTTTCAGACACGTTATAGTTACAAATTAGCATTTAAAAAACCTTTGAAATTCACTGAAAAAACCATAGGTTTCAGACACGTTATAGTTACAAATTAGCATTTAAAAAACCTTTGAAATTCACTGAAAAAACCATAGGTTTTAGGGGCAGTTTTAGTTACTTGGACATTGCACTCGTACAAAACCCGTGAAATTCCCCGTTATAGTTAGTTCAGCTAACTATAACTCGCTCCCCGCAATGCACTGCTGATGACGTCACATATTACATCACTCATGACATGGTCAGTGACATCACTGATGACATCACTGATGACATCTCAAATGACATCACTGATGACATCATCCACGTGATAATCTGATGCACCTCCTCACACCCTAATATAACCTTTGATTCACCCACTCTAAATTACAGACTGCCATTCGCAAAACCATAGACACTCCAACACCAATAACTACATACCCACTCACTGATTCTTAGGTCTACACACACACACATCCACTCACTCACCCGTACAGTCACTCATACTTACGGTCACTCAGTACAGGACTATCATATGCACTCTTACTCCTATATAGACACTCAAACAACGCCACTCATCCATAGAGATACTCACACACCTAGTCAGTCATGCAAATAATTAAACACACTGCCATTTACTCACCTATACAGTTATACACACATCAGCTCACTTACTCATACAAATAGTAGCACATTGTTACGCTCTTATACAATCACAGATACAAGCACACACTCATCCATACAGCCACTATCACAATCACTCACTCTTGCTTATAGCTATTTATATACTCCAACACACATATATACTGCCTTTCACATATGTAGTTACTCACACATGTACCACTGGGACATACATTCACTCACTAACACACTCTTACACACACTTACCCACCCATACAGTCTATCACAGATGCACTCTTGAAACCATCCACCCAGTGAATCACCCACTCACACATCTATGCACAGAGTTGCACACACGCCTCCCACACAAACACTCAGGCACCCATACAGATACTCAGACAAGCATTCAATAACTCATATAGACACTCATTTAGCTATTCACAAACACATGCAGCCACTTACACAGCAACAGACAGACGGATACAGACATTCACCCAGTTTAGTCACTAACCCATGCATTCAGTAAGATACGTTAAATCACTCACTTATAGAGTCAGTCACGCACCTACTAAATCATCCATACAGACACTTACACACCCACTCATTCTTCAATACGTCTTTTCCTATATATATTAAAAATATTTAAACTTTACAGAAACACACAGTCACTGGATGATGTCATCAGTGATGTCATTTGAGATGTCATCAGTGATGTCATCAGTGATGTCACTGACCATGTCATGAGTGATGTAATATGTGACGTCATCAGCAGTGCATTGCGGGAGCGCGAGTTATAGTTAGCTGAACTAACTATAACGGGGAATTTCACGGGTTTTGTACGAGTGCAATGTCCAAGTAACTAAAACTGTCCCTAAAACCTATGGTTTGTTCAGTGAATATATATATATATATATATATATATATATATATATATATATATATATATATATATATAAATAATTTTTAGGTCTGCCATTAGCCAAGACCATTTGCTTTTCAATTGTATATAATATACTTATTTACAGGGACTCTCAACCAGCTCTTTTTGTCCATTGATCTGCCAGTTTGTCATTCATTTTTTTGTTCCACCCGCTGCACCTACAGCATTAGGCACAGGATCAGCCCACTTCATCCATAGGCTTCCTGTGAGTGACCCCATTACTCTTGCACAACATGCACTTACACACACAAAGTAGTCCCCTTGTACAATTTTACAAAGAACATTCACAAACCTTTGAAAAGCCGAAAGTTTGCAGCCGACGCATGACCTATCGCCTGTGCCAATGCTTGTTTAAATATATCTTGCATCTGAGCTGCAGCACACTCTGGTTAACAATCATACAGCAATCTGCATAATCTAAGTGCTCTTTTTTACAGGAATTTCTTGCTATTCTTTGAGATGAGGGCAGGATTGAGGAAGTGGTTAGGGTCGTTGAGGAATATCAAGTATTCAGTGGCGGGTGGTTATTTGAGCAGGGAGGAGGGTGGGCTAACCCCACATGCACACTCAGTCACACCCATGCATTCACACACACACGACCTTTCACAACATGCGCTCACAAATACACATACATACATTCATACAGACTCACATGCATGCACCATAAATTAAAAAACATAAAACTTACTGGCTGCAGCATCTCAGGCGGGAAGTCTCGGTGGTCCCTGATGACGGGGAACTTAGGTCAGCCAATGAGAGGAGGTGGCAGTCTCTTACTCGTCACAGAGCAGGATGAAGTCTGTGAGACTGCTGATCCCACTCTGTGACAAGGTGCCAGTGATACACACTCAGCCCTGGGTACTTCAGGGCTTAAAAATGAAGCACCAAGGTACACGGCTATCAGTGATGCTCCCCCTCATGATGAGAGGGAGGACCTCGGGGCAATTGTCTGAGCTGAGGAGGATCACGCCCACAGGGCTGTGACATCTCCAGCCCGGCAAAGTTCAGCTCAAGCCGCCAGGTTCTTGCGCATGTATAGCGCCTGGCTGCCTGACCTGAACATAAAGAGTGTCTATCAGGCTGACCTTAGCTCAGCCTGACAGACAATCTTCATGTCTGCAGAATGGTGGGGGGGTGAGGGGGGGCTTAAGGATGGGGTGCTGCTGCAGTATCAAATCTTTTTCAGTGGTTTGGAGAATGAAAACATGGCTCATGTGGGTAGGTTGTCCAAAAAGAGAATAGTGTAATGCCTTGCTGCTAGCAGACAGAAGGGCTGATTTCTATTTTAACATAACATGTAATACACATAACCAAGAGTTGGAGCATGGGATTGGAGTAGCATCGGTTGGCCACTTTGGCTTAGCATGTTTGACTAAAGTACTTTAATTTGGCACGAAGGCAGATATTTTAGCTGTACGCAAAATAATTTAGTTGCCCTGCTGAAGTTTTATAATATATAAATGACATCATATTTCTGCATAGTACAAGTTAATTGAAAGGATTCATTGTATACGTGGGTGTTGGAAACCAGTCACTGATAGGTCTGCCTACCATTAGGTGGTATTGACTTTGAATTTGGTAAAGCTCAGTGGAGATGGGTGGAGCACCTGTGGCCCCTCAGATGGGTGTTGGAGGGAACTAATATTAATTGCCCCAGAGAATTTCCCTGGAGTCATTTAAGTTGTGTTGGCGAACTCCAGCCCATTAAAGTGTTACAAATAGTTTTGAATTGCGATGAGAGCTTTGCTGTCTGAGCCTGTAAGATATGTATAACAAAAGGACGCTTTTTGGTTCAAGGCCTGAGCTCGTGAGCTCTGTGTAACTTACATGTTCCACCATACCTTACCAAGTAGGTTCTCATCAACACCACTTAACTGAGAGAATCTACTTGGAGGAGGCATTATGCAACAATAAAATGAAGAGGACGTTGAAGCAAAGTAAGGCGCTATGTACATTTTGAAACCTGATAGACTATGTTAGTTGGCAGGTTTGTATTTGTTGAAGCCACCTCTAAAATATCTGGCCAATTTTCAATTTGTAGAGCCGACAATCGCATTGCTTTGCAACAATCTTTGCTGAGGGATGTGCTTGCTTGACACAAAATGATTGAATTGGAATATTTCATTACTGCATCTTCAGAGCATCTGTTCTTTTAGTCTATGTGTGTGAAAGCTGTTCTATAAAAGGCGCCATTGGGATAAGGGTGGGGTCAGACTTGCAATGGGACATGCCTTGCGCCAACAGATGGCCCTGCGATTATGACGCCTGTGGACAAAAGTCTATCTTCCCCTCCAAATCTGACAAGCATTCTTCTAGTCTATTTAACAGTCAAGAGATACCTGCACGGATGCCTGGATACCACTCTGAGATGCATCGTGAAGCGTCAGGGTCCAGTGGACCTTTGCTATGTCTGCTGAGAGGACAGCAGAGGTGATCTTGAGTCTGGCTGTCAGTTACATTTACACCCGGAAGTAGAGCTATACCTTAGGCGGAAATGACACGGCGGACAGGAAAAGGATAACTCTCTCCTTTTTGCCACCTGTAGCAGGGTAGAGATCGCTTCATATAATCTTCTGTGCCAGGCTATTGCCGTGCCATTGAATCAAATACCAGCGCTTGATACTGGTGGCATTTCTTATGTTGTTACTACTGATGTGTCTTAAATTGGGCACGATGAGGCCAGTTGTTTTGCTATCAACGGTCAAACTTGTCACAAAGCTGACCTCCTTGTTCTAAGGCTAGGAAGGGGCAGGTGAGTGTGGAGAGGGTTGCTATAGACCCTTGTATAGAGAACAAATGGTTTAACCTCAGGGTGAAAACTTTTTAAATAGCAATTTGTTTACTTTACATTTGAAGTCCAGCTGACTGTGAAAGTTTTTAGATAGTTTTGCAACATTCTTAAGTAAAGCAAGACTCTGCTTAACAAAACATCCACTGTCTAGGCTTCTCCAACAAAACTAACTTGGTTGTTTTCTTTGGATAATGGGTTTTGCTCAGGGTGTAACATAGTACTGAATTTATTAACGGTAAAGTTTAGTTGGAGCTACATTTTAGAAAGCTGCTTAGACATGTATCGATGTTGTGAAGGTGGATTTGAGTCTGGTGATGGCTTTTAATCTGTCAGTGGTACAATATAATCGCATATGTTGACCAAATATAGCACAGTCTTTCGCTCCATGCTCATGCTTAGTGACACGTGTGAGTGGTTGGTTAATATGAACTTCCTGGCATCACTCTGTAACAGGAATATTAGTTATCATCCAATGAGCCACAAGATATGGCTCTTTTCGGATACAAAAGCCACTACTAGATCTAACTGTATAAAGTTATACCATTCGGTATATGTGATCTTAGGCTCATAGAATGTAAATGTAATTGTAAATGTCCAGTATTTGTAAAGCGCGAACAATTAACCGAGGGTGTCAAGGCGCTGGGGGCTGCCGGGAAGATTAAGCGAGCTATTGCCCAGAGTCACATGGTGCTGGGCTGATCTGCCACCGGCGATCGAACCGTGAGCCCCAGGTTCCGGAGTCAGCCGCCCTGGCCGCTGCGCCACACCGCTTCCCTATAGAAGTGAGGACCTTTGAAGAAATTCTGATAGGGTTCATTTGTTGATGCTGTTGACTACGCCACCTGATTTGTTGGACATTCCTGTTCTCTGATGATGAGATCCCATTGGTGTGAATTGGTATCACGGTAAAAGAGAGTAGGCTTTTTTACAAACTAGAAACTTGGATGTGGTGTTCCCTGCCAGGTTTCAAAAGTCAGATGGTGCAAGCAGGTTTGGACACATCTCTTCCCTTTGGCGAATATTTAAAGGACATTTAGGTCAGATGCAGTTTTAACTGCAATGTTGGTAAGGTGGTAGGTTTGCTTCTTAAGGGTCATATGATCTATATACAGCGGGCATATATAATGAATAAACCAGACGTTTTGAAGCTATTCAGTGGGAAAGCAGACATGGAAGGCTTTAACAGTAATCAAATAAAGAAAAACCTCACAATAACCAGTTCACTCACATGTTTTCAGTCTCCAGATATTTCTATTGCCATCCTTTTTTTTTGCAGTTTTTTATAGCGCAAACTCAACCCGAAGGTACTGGGGCGCTTTCCACGAGCACCAGCTACAGCACGTAAGAACATATTCATTTCTGTATGTTTTAGGCATGGGGAAATTAATTGATTTGCCTAGAATCACAAGATGTTGACCCAAAGCCGTGATTTTATCCTGGTTCCCAAGTTCCAAAGTCGGCCGCTCTAGCGGGAGTTAGACACAAATGAGCCCTGGCTTAAAAATAAAGCTATTGTCTGTTAGTTTATCTCAAGACAGAACAGTTTCTTATGGACTACAGTAAAAAGACTACAGTAAAAAGCTAAGGCAAGAAGTAAAAGCATTAATGGTCAGGAGACAGAAGACAAAAACCCCGTATTGGACCGAAAACGCATCTGGAGTCGTGTGTGTCATGATGGGCTGTTCTGGTGCAGTACAGAGTCGAATGCCTTTTTTATGCGCCTCTGGGGCGTAAAAGGAATTCATCGGACCCAATATTTCTCTGATTTAGTGCTTTATTTTCACATAACGCAGCTCGGAAACAGTGAGTAAGGTTTGCCTCTTTCTGGAATGTACTATCTGAAAATAAAGCACTAATTCAGAGAAATATCGGCTGAAATGAATTAGCTTTACGCCCTGCAGATCAGGGCCAGAGTGGGAACGCAAACCGGCCCTGGCAATTGAGTCTGACTAGCCGCAGGAGGTGGTGTGGGGGGGTGGGGGGGGGTGGATGCTCGTGGAAAACACTGCTGCTGCTTTTGTTACAGGGGGCCTATAAAACCGGCCCACGGTAACAAAAACAGCGCCCCCCAGGGGTCCAAAAGCGGCCCCCACTCTGGCGGTCCTTCACGGAAACACCCGAAGCTCGCTACGGCCAGTCGGCCCTGCTGCAGATGCGTAAGCAGGCGCTCCAATCTGCACTGCACCATTAAAGCCCATCACGAAATGGCCACTTCTGCGCAAACAAGACACACACTGACTATATAACAGGGCAAGATGCTCTAGCTGAAAACATAAACAAGGCAACTGGGAAACTATAGAATCAGCTCTCTCTTTACTGGGCAAAGGACAGATATTTTTACCCATTTTAAAATTCATATCCGTTAAAAAAGACATTAAAAAAAAAGACAAATGACACCTTGGTTAAAACGATCTGGTGCGTCCACAGAAGACCAAACTCAGTCTTGTGCAAAGGGAAGTTACAGCAGGAAGTTCTTAGCTACGAATTAAGTTTCGTTATTAACATGTATACTGTGAGGCCCTGTCCCAATCAGTGCTTAATTTGTAAAAAAAAAAATAATAAGTGCCAGGGCTCTCGCCAGGAGGGCACTGGAGCTTGCACCACACATTGCCCCTGCTATGCTGCCAATGATAATAACAACACAACTACTAACTACTGCAAGCATGACAAATCGTACAATGTCAGGCCCCCAAAGCTATATGAATGGTTTGGGTGGCATGTAATAGTCATTTTTTATGTAGACTGAATTATTAATTAGCTGTTGTTGTGGTCATCTCTAAATTAGCTAGACAGCGCCACCTTGTGGCAGACTGTCAAACACCGATGTTAACAATTAAGTGCCGGTGTGAAGCACGGGAAACCACCGGCTTAAATTGAGCACTGGTCCAATTCCTAATGTGAGGTGCAATCCTACAGGGAAATGACAGCCCACAGAGAGGCAGGACTTGGAGTGGTTAGCCTTGCTCAATTTTGGGTAAAGACTAGACTAAACGTGGTTTCTTTTTAGGACTAATTGAACGCCTCAGAGGCTATAAAACACATTCGGAGAGATCCTATACTGTAACAACAAGGGGAAGGGAAGTGTGTAATGTGCTGAGGGGGGAGGGGAAGCGGACATTTGTATGTTGTGCAACCTGTTAAAGACTCGAATAAAAACGTATTGAAACCTCAAACACCTTGAAAACTGCTAGGAAGTAAAATTAGCATCGCCCGGACAATTACATTCAATTAAAGGGAATGTAATTAATTTAAAATAAAGGGGGAATAATAGCTGGAGTCCTCAAAGAAAAGAATAAACAAGCACACTTGAAAAGTATAATAGTCAGTTGTAGTCTTTCATCAGTGAAACAAAACATGAAAGGCATTTTTAAAGTCTGCTGCAGTCTCTCCCTCTTCAGAAATTATAGTTGGAAGAAAACAGAAGAGACGTCCTTGAACTGGGTGGTCTGTATCAAGGAGGGGTCACTCCTATGCCTGTGGGCTCCAGGGCCCGTGTTATATATAAGGGCACTGCCCATGTTTTGTGCTGTGGCGCCCCTTTAAATCTTTAAATGGGGCCGATGGGCACAGACTAGGACAGTGTGCCCTATTACAGTTCATGCACGGCGCTCAACGCAGCCACAAACTCGCTCCTGCTCTGGGAGTAGTTTAGTGAAGGGTGGAACAGCTGTTTGAAGCCACCAGTCCATATTTCAGTTTGCAGGCACTAACATGGTCTGCTTTTCAAAGAGGACAGAAAGCCCCCTGCAAGAGGGTGTTGTAAGTGACTGAACCTGCCTATGGGAGGATATCAGGGGGGGTCATGAGATCTCCACAAGTATCATTTGCGGCCGGTGCAGGTAAACGCGGTGTGCGGGGGGCGGGTCCGGGCAGGGGGGTGAAGTCGACAGACGATGGAATAGGGAAAATAAAATAAATAAAACCATCATCTGTCGACTCCCCCCCCCCGCCTCCCTGCCTCACCCCACCGCGCTTACCTGCACCGGCCGCGCCTGCTAGGCAGTCGCGGTCCGTGTAGGAGTGCCGGCTGGGCGGTGACGTGGGGCGGTGGAGGGGCAGGGTGGGGGGTAGCAAAGTACGGATTACGGACCAATACAGGTAAGTAAACATTGAAATCAATAAAACGAATTTCGTTGTGAGCGCTGCATCGCCAAATGCGATGAAGTGCGCGCAACGAAATTCGTTTCATTGATTTAAATGTTTACTTACCTGTATTGGTCCGTAATCCGTACTTTGCTACCCCCCACCCTGCCCCTCCCCCGCCCCACGTCACCGCCCGGCCGGCACTCCTACACGGACCGCGACTGCTGCTAGGTCTCCCCGCTTTTAAAGGGTGGTTTGAGGGGGGGCACTGACTGTTCCCATCTCCTTGCAGTTCACAGTGTGCCCCTGTGACAGCTCCTTTGCCGCAGCGCCACATTTGTAATATAGCACAAGTGCAGAGACAAAGTGTTCCCTCCTTTTTATGCCCTCAGGCAAAGGAGGGAATACCCCCTTAAGATTGTGCCAGCACACATGTGTGGTCTGTATTACAGAAGGGGCTGGGAATACAAGCCAGTCGCATCCATCCCCTGTGACACTTTGTGTAACATGGCCCCATAAGCAGTTGGCTCAGGCAGTACTTTCCATGCTGTCTTTTAGAAGTATTCGGATTTTGAAGCATTGCAGCCACAGCACCAAAGAGGTAGGGGCACCATGCTGGGCACCACATACCATGGAATGGCACAAAGCTTAATGCCTTAAAGATTATGATGCATTATACATCACTATAAGGAAAGCTTTGTACTCTCTGCTTCGTATCCAGTTCTGTTGTGTGTGGTGGTAGCTTGTGCAAACCCTGTGTGAGATGTACTCCTATTTACACCCTCACTAGTAAATGGCTTCTTTGAGCAATGATAAATGGCTTTTGTCTTTATTTTCCAGGAAGCATTACAAAGTTTCTGATCGGCACAATCATTTTAAGGGATTCTGCGCCAAAACAGGGACGTTTCCTGGAAGTAGTGTGAGTGACCGCCATGATCTAGTTCACAACAAGGGCAGCGTTTAGACACTTAGCTACATTGACTTCCTCTCTATGGTTTTCAAAATGTCTCTCGAACTTTCACTCCATCTGCCACTCAAAATTTGTTGTTACATTGTTGTCCCCAAACTCCAAATACTGTTTCTTTTATTTGTTGTAACTAGGAAAATAGACTAGACCCATTGTAGAGGATTATGTCACAATTCTACAAGGAAATTTACAAAGCGCTCATTCCCTCGGCTTCCTTCACCTTCCTTTAGGATATAATTTAGAATCTGTAGGACACAATCCCCACTGGGGAAAAAACAAAACAAGCATATATATTTATCTCAGCCTGCTTGGTGGCACCTTTCTATCGACACTGAAGTAGCAGCAGCGCCAACAAGATCAACCAACTAATGGTGAATCCAGGGGCTTGATTGCGTACCTCTGGCTTGGTAACTCAGAAGCAGTGCTTAATTTGAGCCGGTGGTTTCCGGTGCTTGGTATCGGCACTTAATTGCTTCCCTGGTGCTGGGCACCTGCACTTAATTGTCAACACCACACTTATGACAGTCTGCCACATGGTGGCACTGGTCATCTAATTTCGAGATGAGCAGAACAACGGTTGTTTATGAATGCAATATACATTAAAAATGACTAATACTTGCCTCCTCAGCCATTCTTTTGGCTTTGGGGACCTGGAATAATCTTAACTGTTGCACTTGCAGGCGAGAGAGATGGTTAGTAGTTGTTTTGGCAGCGATGACAGGGGTGATGGGTAGTGCAAGCTGCAGTGGCCTCCTGGTCAGAGCCCTGGCACTTATTATTTTACAAATTAAGCACTGCTCAAAAGCATAGGCTAGTGTCCGGATTTCAGGGTTCTAATCATGCCCACACTGCGATCACAGTTTTAGAATCTTCCTTATGCCAATAAATTAGCAAAGAATGTTCCACCGGGTAGTTAAGGGTAAGAATACTTATTTTTCTGCAGTTAGTATCTCTTTTTTTTTTTAAACATACTTTATTCGTCAAATGCATACAAATCGCAGAGCTCTGCACACCAGAGTCATCTGCCGAATCATTCCGCACTTTATTACAGGAGCAAGTGACTTTCATAGGTATTCTCCAAGAAAATGATAAGAATGCAAAACACAATACAACCAAACCCCCCAACTCCCCCTCCCTCTCCCCACCCACCGAAGTCGCACACCTTCCGCGTAGTCCATGTCACTGCCTCGATACATAGCAACAGAATCTCAGCACAATCTAACACACCTCCCCGGGTCCCCCCCACCCTGCACCCCCCACATCCCAGCGTACATCAGGACTCATTCTGGTGGGTGAGCCTCTATGGCAGCCGGCGGCTCCAGCCACAACCCCCGGTAATCCGCCCATCTTTTCCATATTTTGAAATGTTTGCGTGGGCAGCCCCTGGCTACGAACACAGGCTGTTCCAGCCCCATACAAAAATCCAAGCCGTTCTTCCATGCGGTCACCGATGGGGCCCGCGGCGCCTTCCACGCTCTGGCGATATCACGCTTCGCCAGTGTGAAGCCAAGCTGCATGAGGTGTCGTTTGTAAATGTTACCCCCTATGTCCTCCATGACGTGGAGCAGAGCCAGCCGTGGCGTCCGGGGGAGCTCCCACCCCAGGACCTCTGACAGGCAGGCAAACACCCCCCTCCAAAACGGATCCAGGGAAAGGCAGTGCCAGGTAGTATGTATGAATGTACCCTCCTCCCGACCACATCTGAGGCACTCTGGGGAGGCGATCAATCCCGCTCGGTACAGTCGAGCTCGAGTAAAGTAGACCCTATGTTAATATTTAAACTGGATGAGGCGAAGGCGCATTGCTATAGCCGCTTCTCTAGGCGCTACCAAAGCCTCCCTCCAGTCCTCCTCCTCCAGCTCACCCACATCCGACTCCCAATCCCCTCACAGCTTCTGAAGGGAGGTGGAGCAGTGTATAACTAGGGATTGATAGATCCGGGAGATTTTCTTGGTCTCCAAATCCCTCATAAAAACCTTCGCCTCCAGCGGACTAAAGTCAGGGAGGCATTTCAGACCTTCAAGGCTAGGGGACAAGGCATGGCGAAACTGGAGATACTTATAGAACTGTGTCTGGGGCATAGAGAAGTCCTTCTACAGGTCCTGAAAGGACTTGAGTGTCGTGCCTCTCATAACATCCCCCAGGTCGAGATGCCAATATCATCCCATCCCCGGAAGCCCTGTAGGGCCGCCAGCTCCGGCAAGCGCCCATTGTTCCAAAGGGGGGTCTCCCTGGTCAAAGTCTTCCACCAACCCATACGGCGCAGTGCCTGCCGCCATACCAGGAAAACCACCCGAGTGGCTGACGGCATCCTGCCCCGCAATGGCGCCGAATACAGAATGGTATGTAAAGTATGTGGCCCCATGAGCAGTCGTTCCAGTGCGTACGCCGGGTCCCTCCTATCTCCATACCACCACTCATTGAGGACAAGTAGGTGCGAGGCCTGATAATAAGAAAGGATGTCGGAGGACGCGAGTCCTCCGCAATAGGGGGACAGAAAACACGTGCGTAGTGCCACGCGCACCTTGCCTCCCTCCCACAGGAACTGCCCCAGTACAGAATTCACCAGCCGGAACCATCTGGGCTGGATCGGGTACGGGTGATTCTGCAGCTGGTAGAGCAGCCTAGGAAGCGCCACCATCTTAAAAATTGCCGACCTGCCGTATAGCGTCAGAGGCATACGAGACCAGGTCTTAAGGTCCGTGCGGACACGCTCCCACACTGGAACCAGATTTCGCTCCCAGGAGACGGCCGGTACATCCGACAGGAACACTCCCAGGTACTTCATCCCCCCGGCCGCTAACTGGAGTGTGTTCGCCCATGCGCCCAGCCTCGTCCGCCCCCCCAGAACCCATAGCGTAGATTTGCGGGGGTTCATATACAGTCCCGACGTCTCCCCAAAGATCTGCATGATCTCTAGAAGCCGCGGCCCCGTTCTATCTAAGGCCGTGAGGAAAAACAGGACGTCATCCGCATACAATGCGATCCTGTCGGATACATCCGACGTCCACTCAAAGCCCCTGACCTGTGCATCCATGCGCACCCATGCCGCCAGTGGCTCCATGGCGAGCGCGAATAAATACGGAGACAGGGGGCATCCCTGCCGTGTACCCCTCCGAATCGGGAAGATGGGAGAGGCCGCCCCCGCCACCCGCACCGTCGCCGTCAGGCCTGTATAGAGAAGCATTAAGTAAGAGAGAAAGCGCGGGCCCAGGTTGAGTCTACGTAGCAACGCAAATAAATACACCCAACTCAGGGAGTCGAACGCCCTGTCCATATCCGCTAACAGGAGTGCCGCCCGCGCCCCGATTTGTTGAACCGCTGCCATCGCGACGTGCGCTCGCCGTATATTATGCCTGGTTGCCCTCTGGGGCATAAACCCAGCCTGATCAGGGTGTACAAGCGATGAGATGTGGGGCAAAAGGCGATTAGCCAATGCCTTTGCCAAGACCTTAGCCTCCACATTGAGGAGGGAAATGGGGCGGTACGAGGCCTGTTGTTCCAGTGGCCGGCCGGGCTTAAGGAATACCACCATCTCCGCATGCCTCCAGTCGGGAGGGAGTATGCCCTTTTCCCGGGCTTCCTCCACCACTGCCCGGTAGTAAGGGGCCAACTGCGTATTATAGCGTCTAAAAAATTCACTCGGGAACCCATTAGGCCCGGGGGCCTTCCCGGTATTCAGCTCTCCCAGGGCCGTGCCCAGTTCTTTGTCAGTTAGGGGGAGGTCCAGTAGGTCACGCACGTCATCCGGCACCGCCTTGGGTGGTAGGTCAGCCAAGAACTTATCTATTGTGGTCGCTGGCAAGCACTCACGGGGGGCATAGAGATCTGCGTAGTAGGTAGCGAAGCTCCCGGCTATAGTGAGCGGATCGGTGATCGGTGTCCCCTTCCCATCTAGAAGGCCCGGGAGGGCCTGGGCATGGAAGGTGCCCTGGCAAAGCCGATGGAGCATCTTTCCGGACTTGTCCCCCCATTGGTATACCCTGCTACGTGTCGCCAGCCAAACTTGCCTGGCCTCTTCCATTAGGGGAGCGGCACAAGACTGTTGGGCCTGAAGCAGTCGTCGTACATAATGCCCCCCCCCTTCTTCCCATGACCGGCGTTCGAGTGCCTCTACGGTGGCCTCCGCCCGAGTCAACTCCTCCCTGCGCTTAACACGAGCCGCCGCACACCAGGATATATCCACGCCACGTAGAGTAGGCTTCAGAGCCTCCCACATAGTCCCAACACTAAACACCGACCCCTCATTTGAAGCGAAGTATTGAGCAATGGCCTCCCGCATATGTGTATCGTATTCGTCATTCTGGAGGTTCCACACGGAGAGGCGCCATCTAAAGGGCTGTCGCCCCGGCCCATATATAGCTCAAGGGACATCGGGGAATGATCTGAGAGGCCCCGGGGTAGTATCTCAGCCATTGCCACCCTACCACCCAGCACCCGGGGAATAAAGATGTAATCGAGCCTGGAGAAGGTTTTGTGGACCGCCGAGAGCTATGTGTATTCCCGCCCGTCACCATGAGCCCATCACCACACATCCAGCCAGTCGAGGCTGGTCACCAGTGAATTTAATTTCGTGTGTTGCCCCCTCCCCGGTCCACCCCCACCCCCACTCCTATCCCTGGCCAAATCCATAACATCGTTCCAGTCCCCGCCCACCACAGAAAGCATATCTGGCATATCTGCCCACAGGGCCAATAACTTCTCCACAAAAGACCACTGCAAAGGGGGGGGAGCATAAACACAACCCACGATTAAGGGGAACTCCCCAATTTTGCCCCTAATAAACAAATACCGTCCCTGAGGGTCGGCCCACTGCTGCGCATGGATATATGGGACCCTACGATGGACCAAGATCGCCACCCCCCTGGAGCCCCTTGTGAACCCTGCATGAAAGACCTGTTGGTATCCATATCGCTGTAGGCAGAGTGTCTTCGTCCCCATAAGGTGTGTCTCCTGCAACAGAAGAACATCAGCCCTCGCCCTCTTAGCCTGATGTAAAATAGCCCCCCGTTTAATCTTGTCCAGGGCCCCTCGCACATTCCAGCTTATAATTTGAAGGATACCCGGGGTCCCGGGATCTACACGAAGCACGCTAGCCATAGGGGAGGGAACCTGCCCATACCATCGAGAGAGGACCACGGCTACGTGTGTGCACAAAATCATGGAAACTAATCGGAGTGGCGACTCGGAACTTTGAACAACCCCCCCAACAAACCCCCCACCCCATACCTCACAAACATTGAAGAATCTGTCGCGGTGAGGCGAGTACCCGAACCCCAACGGGGGCCCCAGCACTGCCCCATCCAATGGATCCCCAACTTACAGCCCATACTTCTCGGGCAGGACCCCGACCAGCCCAAGACCGGTGGGAAACCAGCCTACTCTAATATTCCCCTGACAGAGATACATCAGAGTACTCGGTAAGCCAAGGGGACCACCACTGCACCAACCCAACCCCAAGTGTCAAGGATCCAAAGTTTGGCGCCCAGGAGTAGGGCCCCCCCTAGCGGAAGCCCCACAAGATAGAGAGCGTCTCCGGGAGCGTGATCGCCTGTTGCCCCTCTGCTGCTGTCCCTTGGGGCCCTTCTGGGCAGCCTCGCTGGAGGAGGAGTCCGACTCCCTGCCGGGTGGCGTGTGGGCCCTCACCCGCACTGTCTCATCCGTCCATTGAAAGACCTCCTCCGGGGTGTCAAAGAAGTGAGTGCGGGATCGATACACCACCCTCAGACGAGCGGGATATAAGAGGGCGTATGGGAGTTTAAGATCCCGCAAGCGGGCCTTCGCGGCCATGAATGACTGACGTTGTTGCTGCACCTGCCTCGTATAGTCCGGAAAGATTAAGATGCGCACATTGTCATAGAGCAGAGGTTCCTTGGCTCGGGCCTGCTTGAGTATGGCGTCGCGGTCTAAGTAGTTCAGGAGTTTCGCTATCACTGGCCGCGGGTGAGCCCCCGGCGGTGGTTTCTGAATGAGCGCCCGGTGGGCCCGCTCCACGACGAAGCATTTAGACATAGTGTCCGGCGGCAGCCAGCTCTCCAACCACTGCGTGAGGAAGCGTTCCATGTTTCCAGCCTCGCAGCCCTCCGGAAATCCCACAAATCTCAGGTTGTTACGTGTTGGGTTGTATCCATGCCAACCATCTTCTCTGTGTTCCCCGTGCCTTCTCAGAACTTCCACCTGTGGAGGTTCTGGAATGACAAGGGTAGAGAGAAGGTCGGTTGGCAGTTACATGGGATGGTGTTGCTCATCGCTGCTCCTGTCTTGTTGGCAATAAAGAAGATATCATCTTTACCTTTCGTCTTCTTTTCACTGGCGACGATCCGCCTTCAAGACTACCACGCGTGCCTGTCTCCTTCGTTTCCTGCGTCCAGCTGACGACCCCCAGCAGCGATCTAGCAGCGATCCAGGCTCAGCCTTCGTGGTCTCCCTCTGGCATACGTGACATCGTTCACCCCTGTCCTCAAAACCCAAGGTACTGTTTACTTTTGTTCGTTGGCCTTCTGCACCATTCCCGGCGTGCTCGCGCTCACCATTGCCGTTGCCCAGCATTTCCGACGCGCCTCCGTCTTTCTGCCAACCAACGCGTTGCCAATCAACGCCTACGCTCTATATTCTACGTACGGCCATTGTTTACTGCTACCTAGCAACCACCTCGAAGCCTTCCACCTGCCAACCACGTTTTTGCCAACCAATTCACGCGTTGTGCCTCTGATTGGTTCTTCGTGCAGCACACTTCAACGGTGATTTGCAAACCAGGTGTCTCACAAACAAGTGTCACGGTGATCTGCACACCACTATTTACAATCATTCAGCAGATCTTAGGAGCGCGGTTCTATGCGCACCTTGGGCATTTAAATAAAAAAAAAAGGCATTGCCACCACGCCAGCAATTGAAGTGGTACTCCACAAACCACAGCGTGTTGTTCATTCCTCACTCGACGACACGCACGTCAATTTAAACTCTGTTATCCCCAGTTCCTGCAACTATTTTCACGACCTCATTTTTCATTTTCTACAAATATGCATGTGTAAGCATTCATGCCAACTCTGCGGTGACACACACACCTTCTTGTGTATCACTCAATTTACCTCAGTCGGCGGCGGTGATATATTGTGTGTTGTATTGTGTGTTTCTTGCAGCATGCAACAATCTCTTTCAGCTCCTCCGGCGTTTTCACCTAATCCCGCGTCTCCTGAGTTGGATTGGGAGAAGTGGAAAGAAAGTTTCGAAGCATACCTGGATGCTCTCGAAGGCGACTCATTTACTCATAAAAAGAAATTCGCTATTCTAAGACATTGTCTTGGTTCAGAGGGCCGTACCATTCTTAAGCACACTCCTAAAGTGTTAGTTTTATTTATTGAAGGCGAAGGCGACGGCGTTGAGGATGAATATGCCACAGCAATCAAGTCGCTTGACACTAGGTTCAAAGCCTGCAAAAACATCACATTAGAAAGACACAAATTTCGGAAAAGAGCGCAGCTGCCCGGGAGTCCGCCTCCACTTATGTTGGTGTTTTACGTATCCTAGCAGTTTCTTGCGATTACAAAACATTTGAGGAAGAAATGATTAGGGACCAGCTTGTAGAAAAGACTAATAACAAAAAAGTCCAGGAGCCTCTTTTATCCAAGCCTGATCTATCTCTACAAAAAGCACTTGAAACTGCTATTAAGATCGAAAGCACTACATCCTACTTGGAGCAAATGTCAATTTCCAGTTCCGTTTCTCCAGCACAAAGTATTTCAGCTGTTAAGGGCAAATCTAAAACTTCAAAAGACTATCCACACCAAGGAAGAACGGAAGGATATTCTAAACCTAACACCAATCCCAGACCCTCTAATAGACGTTGGGAGTGTTACCGTTGTGGTAGCAGTTCTCACCTCGGTAATGCCAGATTCTGTCCTGCCCTTAACAAGACTTGTAGCAAGTGTTTTAAGAGAGGCCATTTCGCCAATGTGTGTAGATCCAGTGGCAAGTCATCCGTCAATTCTGGCGTTTCCTCCACCAAGAAAATCCTCAACCTTGAGCAACCTTCGGATGTATCATCTTCAAGTGAAGAAGATCAAATTTGCATATTGACAGAACATCACTGTGCAGGCGTTGTTTCTACGGTTCTACAGAATCAAGACGACCCTTATGTACATTGACTGTCAATGGAAGAGACATCAAGATGTTGGCCGACTCAGGGTCCCCTTACACTCTCATAAGTGACAAAATATGGGAAGACTTGTTTCAATCCCAAGGTCTCACCTTAAATCATTCACTGGTTCGTCCTATTGCTTATGGTGGTAAAAACATCGATGTCCTAGGTGAATTTCATGCTAATTTATGTTTTAAAGGCAATAATGCTCAGGGAATTGTCTATGTTGCCAAAGATGATACCTGTCTTTTGGGTTGGCACGACCAAGGTAACCTAGGAATCATTTTAGATCCTAATGATCCCCATCAAGTCATACTAAAAAAAGATTTAGTCTATGTGCAAACCCTTAAAGATGAAACGTGGGAATCTGCCTATCCTGAGATTTTTAATAACAAACTAGGTTTATTTAAAGGTTTTAAACACAAAATTAAATTACGTGACGGAGCCAAACCTGTAGTACACAAAGTCCGCAGAGTACCCTTGGCTTTACGTGAAGGACTTAAAAACGAATTAGATAAACTTTGTGCCAGTGATGTCATAGAACCCATCGAATCATCCGATTGGGTCTCTCCCATCGTTCTAGCTCGAAAGGCCAACGGAACCCTGCGCATGTGTGTTGATCTTCGCGATTTAAATCGCCACATCTGGATTGATCAACACCCATTACCCAACATCACTGAGATGACCACCACCCTTAAGAATGGGAAAAAGTTTAGTTTACTCGATATGACGTCAGCTTACCATCAAGTCGACTTGTACCCCGATTCATGACATTACACTGCATTCATCACTCCAGAAGGATTGTTCCAATACAAGCGTATGCCGTTTGGTCTTGCTTCTGCCTCTGCAGTTTTTCAGAGGATCGTGGAAAGCATGTTCAAGAGCATCCCTGGGTGATAAGACAACAAGGAGGGACTAGGGGCCAATTGAGTAGGTCCAGCATACAAGCCCACGGAACCACAACAAGAAGAGGTATGCTGTTCCTAAAAAGAGTCCTACAGGTCACTAGGTGAAAAGGGAGCATGTAAGTGCTCATGAAGATCGGAGAAAATCTTTTCTCCTTTCAGAAAAAGACCCTCACACACCCAGCCAGCTAGGTGTCATGCTTCATCACTGGGTCTGCTCCTTATCGGGTCGGCGCTGCAATACCCGATCGGCACCCGTGGTGGGGCCTTCTTGGCGGAGATCTTTTTTCTTAGACGTTAGGTGCGGTGCGTGTAAGGGCCCTAGTGAGTGTAGATGTGAAAATGTGTAGTGTGTGCAATCTAAAACAGGAGTTAGTGATCCATCCAAAACTATTTTAATGACTGTGGTCACTATCCTGATTAAAAACCAGTAAGAGGCACACGCGTCTGCTCAAGGATTGCAGGGTTGTGTGCTCAAACTCAGGCCAACATGTTTCTTGCCTACTGTCAAATTAACGGCAATTCTTCAGGACCTATTCTTAATCATTCTACACTTTATGGTTGGTGGTCTGTTCATTACACAGTTCAGTGACCACCCATACAGCACCCTATAAAGTGGTACCTGTCAAACAACAACAGTGCCTGTAGGAGAGAAGAATCGTAAAGATTAAAAATTAATACATCGTTCAACTGAAGTCTGCAGTTCAAACTACATGCAAAAGTCCATGAGTTTGGCCATGTTATTGTGATACTGCAAAACAATTGTGAATGATGAGCATGCTTCACACATAATGGTGTATGTGATCATGCAATTGGCGAGTATACGTAAAAAATATTTAAATAAAAGAAGAAGTAACAAGGAATATGCAGTAAAACGAGGTATACCAACACACTCACCCAACTTGGGTCATTTCAATGCTTCAAGGTGTCGCAGCAGGTGGAAACACTGCCAGGTTCAGTGTCCTAACAATGGTTCGAAGAAGGTGATTAATGTAAGATGGGTGGAGATTGCCAAAACGGGGCCCGAAAGGGGAGTGTCCCTTTGAGATACCGAAGGCTATCACCTAGAAATAACAGTATATCCCACACAATGGTTGCAGGCGGAAATCCGGGGGTGCGATGTACCGCGTGCTCCAGCTACTCACTTTCGACAGATTGTCTAGGGTGATGCACTGAAGGGCGACAACCACACCCCCCTATCTCTTCGACAACCAAGTAGGGCAACAGAGACAGTAAAAGTTATGCGCAGGAAGGGGGAGCGCGATGATCAGAAACATGGCCGTACCGTATCGCCATTCTCTCCTTTGGCAATTAGAGAGGGTGTACTCACTCGGCCGACCTCTTCAATTACGGAACTCACATAGAGTACACGGAGGGTGCGGGACACAACAAGGCTGGTCCCGCATCGCGGTCACTCCTAACAAGGCGGAACAATTCCATGTTTAGAAGTCGAAGTGACAGCCAAAGGATCCCACACTATTTTGCTCAGTACAAAACCCGATACTCACGGTTATCGCTCCGTCCGATCGCGGTCGACCTACCCCACACTCTGCCGGACCCGGGTGGATGTAACATCTCATTCGTGTACGGATGATATTACCCGGTCGGTCAGCGGTGGGGGCGGGACTTCCGGTTTCAAGGTTAGAACAACGACTAGAGCGTCAACAACCACTTCCGGGTGCCACATTGGAATCCCCATTGCGTGTGTATCAATGAAGGTATCCCCAATAACCTTGTTGTATGCTACTGTGCAATGGTAGACATATGATTACTAAAAAATATATATGAGTAGGAGAATAACAAGGACTAGTGCTCCTAGGGTGTGCCTCATCACCCACCAGCTAATGTAGCGAAGTGTCTGCTCAAATAACAGCTCGATGGCTTAGAATAGACCAAAACCCTGTGTTGAAGTAAAGAGTAGAAAGGTACACAACGAGTAGAGCGTCAACAACCACTTGCGGGTGCCACATAGTAATCCCCATTGCGCGTGTGTCAATGAAGGTCTCCCCAATAACCTCATTATATGCTGCTGTGAAGCGGTAGTCATAAGGTTGCTGAAACTATATGAGCCAGGGGACAACAAGGACTAGTGTTCCTAGAGTGTGCCTCATAAAACCACCAGCTAGTGTAGCAAAGTGTCTGATCAAATTGCGACTCGATGGCTTAGAATAGACCAAACCCTGTAATGAAGTCAAGGGTAGAAAAGTAACACACCCAGTTATCAATATAATTGATAACGGGTCCACCACTGTTGTAAACGCTGCGTGGCGGGGGCGGAACTTGATGTAACATTCAAACGGGGAATCGAAACCCAATGTAATGGTGGCCCCGACAAGTGGCGGAGGTGTTTACTAACGTGTGCTCTTAATTGATATCAGTATAGCTATTGTCGGTGCAGATACGTTCGAGAAAAGCAGTGTCAGTGCTAATCACATATTTCGGACAGTTAACTAAAGTGGGTGAAGAGGGTCCTCTGGCGCTCATACAAATTTACAACAAAAAATCAAATAGAAACAATGACACATATCCTGCGGTGCATTCAAAAGGGAGAACATCCACCCGAATTCCCCAATTTTTCAATCAATGATTGAACAAAACGTTTTACAATTTCTGAAGCACACGCAACCAATAATAACATAACAGTATAAATATGTAAAGAAGCAAAAAATTTCAAATCCTTTGGGCTTGTTCGGTCCTTTATTATAATAAATCTTCCATTCCCTTACGCCAACGCGTTTCGTCGTCTTTGGGCCTAAACCCTACGACTTCCTCAAGGCTGGAAGTAATACAAACAATCTTGTAATACACCGAATTTTTGTATAGATACATTATACACGATATAAGCCCAAACATAACCACTGTGCATCAAGGGACTAATCAAAGCAAAAACATATTTGTGTGCATATTTTCATGCTAAAATACTCATACGCAAACACAATATGTATATAATAAATGAATGAAATTCAGAATGTTCTACCCGTATTTACACAAACATCCAATACCACATTGTCACCCTTGTGTAAGTGAATCAACACAAAACCCAATAATAGCCAATGTGCAATTCATTATTATTGAACCACCAGTGGATTGCAAACTCCATTGCAATACAAATACGTAACCAAAAAAAAAAGAAATGATACCTTAATATCTAATTCCAGAATCCTTTCTGCGAAAATTAATTAAATAAAAGCCAAATTAGCTCAAAATACATAAGGCATGAGGCAAAAGCTGTTCATTACGTCATATTATCAGCTAAATCGCCAAACTCTCAAGGTAAGGCTTACCTCTATCTTCAGTCTTGAACGGGACGAGGAGTCCGTCTTCACCTTATCGTGGTGCGGCACGAAGAATCTGTGTTACAGGTATGTGTAACGTTGCGGGTCTTCTCTTATTAGAAGAATATAGTTTGTTGGAAGCCGGTACCGATAATTGACCGTGCTTTCCTTGTTTATTTCACAGGATACCCCGTACTGCAGGGACCTGTTGTAATTAGCGGAATTATATCTTCCGCTCCTGTTTACAGCATATTGATATGTTGACCTGGACTCGCTTGTTTATCACATAAGCGGTAAGTGTAGATTATTTGGTGAATTGATTGTTGGTATATGATCTATATGTTTGATTAGTGTCATGGTTTATGTCTTTGTTGCGTTCCCTTACAGGGTCGCGAGTGGGGTTGAACATTTTATTTAATTAAGATAATCCTTACTTGGAATCAAGACTGAAGATAGAGGTAAGCCTTACCTTGAGAGTTTGGCGATTTAGCTGATAATATGACGTAATGAACAGCTTTTGCCTCATGCCTTATGTATTTTGAGCTAATTTGGCTTTTATTTAATTAATTTTCGCAGAAAGGATTCTGGAATTAGATATTAAGGTATCATTTCTTTTTTTTGGTTACGTATTTGTATTGCAATGGAGTTTGCAATCCACTGGTGGTTCAATAATAATGAATTGCACATTGGCTATTATTGGGTTTTGTGTTGATTCACTTACACGAGGGTGACAATGTGGTATTGGATGTTTGTGTAAATACGGGTAGAACATTCTGAATTTCATTCATTTATTATATACATATTGTGTTTGCGTATGAGTATTTTAGCATGAAAATATGCACACAAATATGTTTTTGCTTTGATTAGTCCCTTGATGCACAGTGGTTATGTTTGGGCTTATATCGTGTATAATGTATCTATACAAAAATTCGGTGTATTACAAGATTGTTTGTATTACTTCCAGCCTTGAGGAAGTCGTAGGGTTTAGGCCCAAAGACTGACGAAACGCGTTGGCGTAAGGGAATGGAAGATTTATTATAATAAAGGACCGAACAAGCCCAAAGGATTTGAAATTTTTTGCTTCTTTACATATTTATACTGTTATGTTATTATTGGTTGCGTGTGCTTCAGAAATTGTAACACATATTTCGGACATAGAGAGGGACGAAGTTACGGCAGTACATCATTTGATGTATTACGTCAACAAACTCCAAGGTATGTCTTCATTGAGTCCCTCCTTGTCCGAGGACAACCTCAGTACCCACCTCTGTTCTAGTCGGAACAGCATGTTTTTACGCATACCGGGGTGAGCTTCCAAAACCACCCACCGAAAAGAGTCAGGTGGGTGTTTGTGATGTTCAAAATGAGTAGTCATTTTGGTGTTAGTTCTATGACACCTAAAGTTGCTCCTGTGTTCAGTCATCCCTGGGTGATGGCATTTCAGGATGATGTCCTAGTTTATGGCTCGGACCAAACTCAACATGATGCAACATTACGTACTGTTTTCTCTATATTAAAAGAAAAAGGTGTTACTTTGAGTCCTGAAAAATGCAAGATAAATGTAACTTCTGTAGATTATTTGGGGTACAAAATATCTGCCGAGGGTGTTGAACCTAAAACCAGCCTAATTAAAGCCATAGAAAATTTTTGTGTTCCTAATGACAAAGAACAGTTGAGATCTTTCATGGGACTCATCGAGTTCTATGCCAGATTTGTGCCCAATTGCTCATCTAAAACATTCAACATGAGAAATCTGCTTAAGAAAAATGTCATTTTTAACTGGTGTAAAGAATGCACCAAGGAATTCCAACTAATCAAGAATGAAATTGCTCATGCCATTCCCCTTAAACCTTTTGACATCAATGATCACACTATAATCATGACTGACGCCAGTCAGAAAGGTCTGGGTGCTGTACTAATGCAGCATAGGAATGGCAGGGATGAAGTGGTAGCGTTTGCATCCAGGGGTCTCAAGGGTGCCGAAGCCACATACTCTGTAATAGAACGCGAAGCCTTAGCTTGTTGGTGGGGCATCGTTCATTTTAAACACTACCTATGGGGCTCAAAGTTCACTGTAAGAGTAGATCACAAGCCTTTAGTCCAGCTTTTCACCACAAAAGGAGGGGACAAGGCTACTCCCCGAATTGCTAAATGGCAATATAGGTTGTTGGAGCATAATTTTGTTGTTGAATATGTTCCTGGCATACGGAACGTTTTGGCAGATTGTTTATCCAGATTACCAAGCGTCAATGACACGGATGATGGTGAGGACATAAAATGTGATGATGTGTTTTGTTACGCCATTTCTGAATCCAGTGGAGCCATCTTAGAGAGTGAGTGGAGAGATGCTTATTCCACAGATTTGGATATCATTAAACTTATGAGTGTGATTCACACAGGGTGGACTAGAGAGTGTTCCCTTGATGAATCCATTGGAAAGTTTAAGCATGTTTTTGACGAGCTTTCTATTATCAATGATCTTTTGTATCGTTCTGCTTCACTTGTGGTTCCTGTAAGCATGAGAGATAAAGTACTTACCCTAGCTCATGAAGGCCACATAGGCATGCGTGCAATGAAGAGAAGAGTTAGGGAGCAGTTCTGGTGGCCGGGTCTTGATAAACAAGTTGAACATTTTGTTAGAGATTGTTTCCATTGTGCTGTAAGTGACAAGTCTCAGGTAACAGTTCCCAGCCCAATTCAAGCTGTTAGTGTTCCCTCCAAACCGTGGTCCAAATTGGCCATCGACATCATTGGCCCTCTTACACTATCTGACAGTGGCGTTTCAGAGTATGGTATTGTCCTTATAGATTACTACAGCCGCTGGCCGGAGTTGAAATTTGTTAAAGTTCCCACAACTTCTAGTATCATAGAATTTCTGGAGTTTCTTTTTGCTAGGGATGGCATCCCTGAAGAAATTGTCTCAGACAACGGCTGTCAATTCACTTCTTCAGAGTTCGAGAAATTCTTAATTCTTATGGACATTAAACACACTAAAACCTCTCTTTATCACCCTAGGAGTAATGGTCTCGTTGAGAGATTCAATAGGGTGATCAAGGACAATATACAATTATCTAAGGCTAGTAACCTAAACTGCAAAAATGAACTGAAAAACCTGTTGTGGGCTGTACGTACTACCCCCAACTCTGACACAGAGGTTTCCCCATTTATCTTACTTAGGGGCCGTATTCCATCTTCAAAATTGTTAAGGGGATGGATGGGTGCGTTTGATTTACCAACAGCCAAAATAGAAGATGTAAACAAGAAAAGAGCTGAAGCTCAAAAGAAATACATTCAACCTAGCACTAGAGAACTTAAGGTAAATGTAGGTGATTTTGTCAGAGTCAAATGTTCCCGAATTTTGTCCAAGGGCTCATCCAAATTCTCTGATTCCAAGCGGGTGGTAAGAGTCAACAAAAGTGCTGTACAATTAGAAGACGGAAGATGGTGGAATAAAAGTAAGATCTCCGTTTCTAAACATCCCCATGTAATCCGTTCTAACCAAAGTAGCACATGTCATGGCCCTTACATCAGTGAACCTTCCACCAGATCTACAAAGCCACCCAATAAGTTTCAAGACTATGTTATGTATTAGTGTTTTTCCACTGCTCGTTACATTAATTTCCTTGCATGCTATTTGTTCCATGAAATTGTTCTTTTGTTATGAACCTTCGTAATTATTTTAATTCTCCAGTATTTTCATTTGTATAGGGGGAAGATGTGTTGGGTTGTATCCATGCCAACCATCTTCTCTGTGTTCCCCGTGCCTTCTCAGAACTTCCACCTGTGGAGGTTCTGAAATGACAAGGGTAGAGAGAAGGTCGGTTAGCAGTTACATGGGATGGTGTTGCTCATCGCTGCTCCTGTCTTGTTGGCAATAAAGAAGATATCATCTTTACCTTTCGTCTTCTTTTCATTACGTCGGGCCCGCCCCTCTGCATCCTCCACACGCAGCGCCAGACCCTTCTGAGCCGCCTCCATGTTCGCCATTTTCTGTTTCAATATGGTGACATCATCCTCCACTCCAGAGATACGGGTCTCCGCCTCCGTGATGCGAGAGACCACGTTGCGTAAGTCTTGCCGCAGCAGCATAACATCTGACCCTACTGCCCCGATCTTAGCATCCAGCATGTCCCTGGATTGGGTAATGGCCGCCATGAGGGCTGCGTTATCTGGGATAGCCTCCGACTGACCCCTGGCCGCACCTGCCGTCGTTCCCGGGCCTGTGAATTTGTCAATCGGCCCATGTTTGGTGGACCCGCTCCCTTTGTCTCTCGTCATAGCTGCCCCCGGGGTCTCCCCGCAAACCCGGACGAAGCGAGGCCAAGCGCTGGTATGTAGATGCAGAGGTTGGTGGGTCACCCTCTAGGATCCGATCCCTCCAGGCACTCCTCACCGTGTATATCGCTGCTGAGGATGAGGCCAGGCCCAGGCGTGCAGCCCGCCGAGTACCACCACTAGGCACAGAGACTTCTGATTATTGTAGTCATATGACCTGGACGGCCCCCCCGCACCTGTGCCTCTGAGCCGGGGAATAAGGCTCTCAACCGCACCCCCCACGGCCCGATAGTGCCGCCGACCCCTCGCCGCCAAGGCTCACCGCCCACCGCCGTCGGAATCCACGTGAGGGATGTGGGCCCAACCTGTGGCAGTCCGTCTCACGTCCACTTCAAGCGGCTCCCCTCCTGCCCGCAGTACTCCCTCTCTCCTCACCTCCGCGGCATGACCCGGCCGCCGCGCCGTCCTCCACGATTCCTCACATGCAGCTCCACGGAAGCAAGGTGGGGCAGCCGATCCCGGGGCCGCCGCCGCCAGCCCACGATGTCACCTCGGCCCCTGGGCCAGACTGCGCACAGGCGGGCAGATGGTCAAGGTCCTGCAGACCCCCGCTGTGGGCGCCCGCGTGGCGAAGGACGTGGGCCCAATCTGCAGCAGTCTGTCTCGCACCCACTTCAAGCGGCTCCCCTCCTGCCCGCAGCACTCCCCTTCTCCTCACCACCGCGGCCCGACTCGGCCGCCGCGCCGTCCTCCATGATGCCCCGCAAGCAGCTCCACAGAATCAAGGCGGGGCAGCCGATCCCGGGGCCGCCACCGCTAGCCCCCAAGATCACCTCGGCCTCCTGGGCAAGACCGCGTGAAGGCGGGCAGATGATCAAGGTCCTGCAGACCCCCGCTGTGGGCGCCCGCGTAGCAGGAGGGGGTCTGATGCCAGCTGCGGAGTTCGTCGCCAAGTGGCCCCACCATTCACCAAGGCCACACCACAGCTTTGGCCGACAATGAAGGAAGCGGAGTGGGGGGGGGAAAGAAGCACCTCCCGCAGCTACCTCGGCGGCCGCGTATCTAACCGCCAGGCAGCGCCCCCGGAGCCAAGAAGCCAGGCCACCGCCTCCGCCTCTGCCGCTCCCCAGTCCTCCTCACCAGCGCCGCTCACTCCGGTTGCCGGGCGGTCCCGGGGCTCAACGCCGCCCGACGCCCCACGAGGCCTCGGGCCGCAGAATCCCAAGCGGCCGTCGTTCCAGCGCCAGCTCCCTCAGTCGATCAGCCCGCCAGTCACCTGTCCTCACTTGCAGGCGGGGTTCAGGAGGGTGCCCGGTCCTCGATGTCTTCCGGGGAACCTCACGCAACTCCCCGGCTCCTCCTCAGCTGCCAGGCCCCTTTTTCCACGCGATGCGATCTCGTCCACAAAAGCGTAAGTAAGCGCCCCTAAGTCCCGCCAGGCATCCACCGGGGTGAATCAGCGACTCAGCGGCTCCCTTAGAGTTATTCAGGAGTCAGGGGGAACCAGGATAAATGAAGGATTATAGACGGGCTGGACGGAGCTCGCCTAACACACGTCCACCATACTGGCTCGCTAGTATCTCTTTTTTTTTAAAAAGAATGCACTTCCATTTGACCCATTTTTCGTTGAACGCTTATTCCATGAATTGGTCCATTGCAGCGTTCTAAGCGCGTTGTACCTATGTGTATGCCAAGGGGGAATTGGCGCAGCCTAAACCTGACAGACTCGGCCTTTATCCAATCCTGTGCTGAGCGCTCAGTCATATGGGGGTGGGACTAAGATGATCCGGTATGCAAGAGAGACGCAAGTGTCGGCAGAGAGGTAAGAAATGGAAATGGCATTGAGCAGAAAAAAGGGTCTGTGAAAAGAGGTGGGCACTGTGGCAGTGTAGGGCATAGGGACTTCCTAAAAGGCGAAGAACTTTGAAAGTAGAGGCAGTGATAAGAGGGAAGAATAGCAACTGCAGAGGGAGGGGGGCACCCACAGGAAGATAGAGGGGATGGGACAAGAAGAAAGGTGGAGAAAGGCGATGACTTGTGCTAGCAGTGAGTTCAGTGCTCAGTCATGCAGCTGCACTCAGTGAGGGAGAGACACAGGTCTGAGAGCAGGTGAGTGGGATCAGCTGCTTCGTGCAATTGCCACTAGGCAACCTCTCTGCAGGGTTGTGGGCTCGGGTCTAAAGGGAAATGGGAGACATGGACTGATTTTTACCTTTCCCAATGAAGACACTGATGTAAAATCTGGCCTTTCAGTGTGCATTCAGCCATTAGGACTGGACCAGCAAGCAGCATTGTGTTAGAGTAATCCATTGTTAAGCCAAAATAGTGTGATTTAGTAAAAATTCTTCTTCTTCCTTCTTCCCACTTCAATACCATCATCTGCTGAGCTGCATTTGTGACAACGTTTGTGCTTGCTTTCACTCCCCGCACAGTTTATCCTCAAAATCATTATTCTGTGATTTTAGTGCCTACCTCAGCCCTGCCACCTCTGGTGTATGTGTGGATAGGCCACTCTCAGTAACAACACTAAGCATAAATCATCTCAAATTCATCTATGGTCACAAGGAAGAAGCACTCTGTGAACTCCAACAAACACTGTAGTTAAGCATTACCCAGAGAAAAGAAAGAGTTGACTTATATCAAGCAGACACTCAACGAAAACATTGTCAGCAGCATCCCTTCCCTGGAGCCAGAGGGCTGCGCTAGGAAGACTTAGACTCATAATGAGAAAGGGGAGGGAAGGCAGATAAAGAGCGGGGAAACAGTAGAAGTAGAACTAAAGAATGATAGAGGAATAACTGAAAATCTGTGGCGAGGAGGTGAAGAGAGGTGAAAAGGAGAGGAGAGATGCTGTAAATGACAGAAGCGAGGAAAAGATATCAGGATCAACGGCCTGAGGGTGCCCCATGTCAGCTAGGACTATTTCAAGCAATCTGTTTTTTATTTGCATTCTGAAATTTATAGTTTTGTGTAGGAAATTGACTTACAGCTTGAGAGGGGCGAAACACTACTCAAGCAGCAACCACAATTCTTGTCAGGGTGAGACTCAAGCAAACTCCAAATTAACCTGTACTAATTCCTCTGGTGGCTTGGCACAAAAGCAATCAGGCTTGAATTAGAGGCAATGTATAAAGTATTTAGGCAGCACTTCAAATAGTAATAAAGTGAAAACACTACACAAGACAAATTCCACACCACTTTAGAAGAATAAAGTAAAATTTAATAAGTTATTTAAAACCAAGACAACAGAAATTCAATCAGTAGAACCAGAGATATGTAATTTTTAAGATTTACAGGAAAACAGGGCTTAGAAGCACAAAGTGGCAACTGTAGTTATCTGGTCGCGCCTTACCAGGACAAATTCACAAGTTCAGGCTGACTGTGAAAGACCAAGTTAGCCCTGCTGAACAAACTACCTTAAATCCTGGTCTGCTGAGCTTTGTGAGATCCCACGTTGAGGGTGCATCACGTAGCAGTGGTTCTGTGGAAGCCACAGTCCTACAATGCGGAGCCCTGCATCATTGTCGAGGATGCAGTCAATGAGGGGCTTGCGATGCGAAGTCCTGCAAGGAGGATGTGTCATGCAATGGTGGTTCAGAAGAAGCTGCAAGGCTGCAATGCGAAGCCCTGCATCATCGTCGAGGATTCCGTTGATGAGGGGCTTGTGTTGCGAAGGCCTGTGATGAGGATGGGTCTCGCAGCGGCAGTTCCGAGGAGACTGCGGGCTGCCATATGAGGTCTCGCATCAGGGGTGCATTGTGCTGTGGATGTTCTGAATTAAAAGCTGCAAAGAGCTGCATCAGATCTGCCCACATTACTACATCTGGACTGGCAGAGCACCTTCAGGTCCACTTCAAACGGTCCAAGTGCTGGGGAGGCACCACTTGGGGGGGGGTAGGACTCATAGAAGACAGAGTCCAGGCGCTGGGTTCAAAGTGGTTGGAGCCTTTTCTGTCCCTGAGGCTCTGATCAGGAGGCCAGCCAACTAGCCCTTGAAGTCACTCTGGCGGTCCTGGGTTCAAGATGCAAATGGACCTCTTCAATCCAGTCTCTCTAATATCCTTAACTCTCTCATAGCAACATCCCATGAAGGTGATGCCTTTCCTTCTTGCCACATCAAGTTGCTCTAAGGCAATGTTTCCCAAACTGTGAGCTTGGTTAGTCGTGAGCCGATTTTTGGTGTGTTGTGAAAGTCCAATCAATAAATAATGATGCCTTAAATTCTGCATTTATCTTGTCACGTTTGCTGCACTTCAAACACAGGGGTCAAATGTCAGGGTGTGTGTTCTAACAAATTGCTGATTATGTCTTTTAAAATGTGGACTGGTGTTTACAAACTCCTCCAATCTTGCAGTCAGAGAAAGAAAAGTAAAGTCAATTATGTGACAATATTGCTGGGATTCAGAAGTGTGAAAGGAAAGGCTTTAGTAGGCTGTCATTTTTTCATAACAAACAAATTGAAAAATACCTGTAAATGAACCGTATACATACAGCAGTTAAGAAAGCAAAAATAAAATACTTTTTTTGTAAATCTGAAGTCTGATGGAAACGAACATTTGAATAGGATCAGAACAAATACAGACACTTTACTTGGTGATGCACAAATAATAAATATTCACTGAAGCACGATTTCCACACAATATTATTTGCATGCAATAAGGTTCACTACATTTATTGATCGGGAATTAGAAAAAATAGTTGGCGTTCCCACATATTGTCCCAAAACAAACAATTTAAAAAAATCATTATGCAAAACTGGCATTTGATTTCAAAATCAGAATGTGGATTTGAATGCCCATTGTTTGCATGAAAGAAAAATCAAGCATAGGAAAACATCTAGCCAGGGCCTGCATCCCTTTGAGCCTGTGAAAGTAATCTTAGACAACTTTGGAATACGACTCCATTGGAAGGACATCACAAATGTGGTACACGTGTGGCATGTGGCCAAAAATAGAAGACACAGAATTTCAAATAGACATACCAAATGGAGACACACTGCTTTTTCTAATTGCCATACAATAAATGTAGAATATGGCATTATATGCCCCTGCCAGAAACTATTTATTGGAAAAACCAACCAAGGGATAAGGCAAAGGGTTGTTCAGCATAAATCTCGAATTCTAACAAAGGTAGTTTCGGCACCACTGGTCAATCATTTTCTAACAATGCCACATACGGAAAAAGATTTTAAATGGACAGTTTTAATGGTAGTCCAGCCCAATCTGTGAGGTGGAGATTTAGAGAGGGTCCTTACACAAAAAGAAGCCTACTTAATTTTGTGTTTTAACACAACTGTTAAAAAAATATAGGGGGATATTCTCAAGGACTTATCGCCGAGTTAGCGGCACTTTATCGCAGCCAAAGTGGTGATAAATACATCGCACCATTCACAAGCTGGTGCTAACAGCCGATATCACCAGTTTTCCTGCGATAGCAGCCGCAAAAACCATCGCCACAAATGATCCCGGCAACTAACGCTAATGATATGCAGAGTAGGCGTTCCCGTGCAAAAAGCCGCGAAAACACCACTTCGCAACATTCTCAACGACCAGCCAGATCGGCGATAAGATCACAAAACATGCGATAAGGCGCGTTAGCAGCAGGGATTGAACACCTGCTCTTACCTGGTGTTAAGTCGGACGACAACCTGCACCATAAAAGGGAGCCCAGCCCACAGCCACACCAGAAGAACAACAGATGCCATGGAGCTACTGATCATGCAGCTCGGAGCCCCAAGAGGGCCACAACACCCACCGCCACCACCCCCAGGATCCCCCCCGGGGCCCTACCCTGGGCACCCCCCCCCTCGGACAAAGATATTTCACATCAACCTTACAAATCCATGAACACAACAATTCACCTGATGTCGCACAATTACAACAATTAACATTCATGTGTGGTAAGAAAAAGGAAAAACATTCATACATCTTTGAATTTCCCCAAAAATTATTTTATTCAAATTTAACTCAATACTACTATTTGGAAGAGTCATGGCGGGTCTTCTCTGGACAATCTGTAAGTCACAGCCTGCAAGACAAAATTGAAGATAAGAAGGTGTGTCATTATTTATTTATTTATTTTATAGTTTTATAGAGCGAGAACCAGACCCGTGAGGGTATCAGAGCGCTTTACAGGATTAAGGGTGGTATACAAAGCATTAGGAGGTGAGGGATCAATTGGGTACAATAGGGGATACATTATACAAGGGAAGCACACAGTCCAAAGTCCCAGCTACAACTGGGATAAAAATTAAAACAAGTAGATACATTATACACGAAGGCACGCAGTCTCAACTCTTGGGGGGATACCCAAGGAGTGCAGGAATAGGTATCATCCGTAGAAGCCGTGGATAATGCAGAGGTGGAGGGAGGAACATGTCACTGAGGTGATTGTGATGTATTCATTAGGCGAGGTATTTGCTCATTAAGAAGGTTTTGGTCTCCTTCTTAAAGTGTGCCAAGGACGGAAGTCTCCTGATGGCGGGTGGGAGAGAGTTCCAAATTCTTGGAGCGGCCCCAGAGAAGGCTCGATTGTAGGTTTTTTTCTTCTAGAAGCGTGCTGGTTGTAGCAACAGGTCTTTGGCAGATCGGGAGTTTCTGGCTTCTCCGGATATCACGAGTTTTTGGGCGAGAAATGTAGGGGAATTGGAGTAAAGAGCTTTATGAGTAATGCAGGCAAGTTTGAATTGGATTCTGGCCTCTAGGGGAAGCCAGTTCAGAACTTTGAGGTGGGGAGAGATGTGGTCGAATTTCTTTGAGCCAGTTAGGAGTCTGGCGGCGGTGTTGAGGCAGGCTTTCAATGGGGCCAGAGAGTTCTTGGGTAGCCCTGCAAGAGTAGAGCATCCATATTCTAGTCTGGAAATGACTAGTGCCTGGATTGCCGTTTTAAGGTCGGAAGCTTCGAGGAAGGGTTTTAGGTTTCTTAGGTAATTCAGGTGGAATCTAGCCGTTTTGGCCATCGAGTTTATATGGCCACGCATGTTTAGGCTGCCGTCAAGGGTTATTCCAAGGGATTTCGCCGAGTCAACAATGGTAGGAGGGCAGTTTAGTGCTGTGATGGTCTTGATCCATTCCTGGATGTCTGGATTGGGTTTTGGTGGGGAGATCAGAAGAAATTCAGTTTTGTTTGCGTTGAGTTTAAGCTGGTTGGCGGTGAGCCAATGGACTGTCAGCTTCAGGGCCTCATTCAGGGAGAAGATGTCCTCCGGGGAAGAGATTTTTATGTAGATCTGTGTATCATCTGCGTACATAAGGTAGGCGATATTGGCGGCACGTAGCACCTCGGTGAGAGGTTCAAGGTAAAGATTGAAGAGGGTAGGGGAGAGGGTTGATCCTTGGGGAACTCCAACCGTGACCGGAGAGGGGGCGGATAGATTACCGTTGATGAGGACTCTCTGTGAGCGGTTTTGGAGGAAGGATCTAAACCATTCAAGGACGGTGCCATCCAACCCCATCCTGAGTTTGAGGCGTTCAAGGAGAATTTCGTGGTTAACCGTATCAAAGGCAGAAGAAAGGTCTAGGAGGATTAGGAGACAGGTTTTGCCTTGGTCGAGGGCTTGGAGGGCGTCATCCACAATGTGGAGGAGGGTGGTTTCCGTGCTGTGTCCAGGTCTGAACCCGGATTGGAAGTCATCTAGCAGGTGGAAGTTGTTGATGTGTAGGCTCAGCTGCTGTTGCACACATTTTCCAGAGCTTTGGCTAGGAGTGGGATGTTGGATATGGGTCTATAGTTCTCAGCGGAAGCAGGGTCCAGCGAGGGTTTTTTTAGGATGGGGATAACTTGTCCAGCCTTGAGCGAAACAGGAATTGAGCCCTGTAGGAGGGAGGCATTGATTATTGAGGTCCAGGAAGGGATGATAGCCTGAGAGGCGGCAGCTAGGCAGTTAGAAGGGAGAGGATCATTGAAGTGATTGTTCGGGTTTAAGGAGGCAAGAATTCTCGAGATAGAGTGTTCGTCATAGATTTTAAAGTTGGACCAGTGTGCTAGGTTTTTGGCTGAGGTTAGGGAGGACAGCGTCGAGAGAAGAGGTAGAGCTGGCAGATTTTGATTTTGGTTGTGAGTTGCGGATTTAAGTTCATTCCCTAGGGCAGAGATTTTGTCGCAGAAGAAGGAGGAAACTTCCTCGCTTGATATTAAGGGTTTAGGTGTTTCTTTAGAGGTTTTCGCTAGTTTGTTGGATTGGTGTTTGACCAAGTCGAACAGCTTGCGAGGTCGATTTTTGGCGTTCTCAAGTTCAGTTCTGAAAAATTCTTTTTGGAGTTGAGGATTTTCTTATTGTAGGCATTTCTGGCCTGGCGGAGAAGTTTTAGATGTGCTGCTGATGGGTGTTGTTTCCAGTTTCGTTCCGTCTGTCGAAGGGATCTCCTTTCCTTGTTGAGAGATCCGCTGAACCAGGGATTTCTGTCTTTGATCTGGGTTCTTTTTAATTTTAGTGGTGCCAGGTCATCGAGAATGTCGGATATGGTTGAGGAGTAATGATCCGCTAGGTTATCGACCGAGGTGCACTGAGGGGGGGAGGGAGGTCGGTCTCACAACGCGCTGCCAGTTTTTCGTGATCAAGGTTCTTGGTGTCTCTAACTCATCGTTTGGGAATCACTGGTTGAGGTGTCCATGACTTGTGGGTGCTGGGCAGGAGGAAGGTGACAGCGTGGTGGTCAGACCAATCACAAGGGTCAATAGAGATAAGTTTGACCCCTGATTCCTTAGCAATGATCCAGTCTAGAGTGGTGCCTTTCGAATGAGTAGGGAGGGAGCAGGCTTGGGTAAGGGCTTGATCGGCCAAGAAATCTCTGATGGCATTGACCTGAGGGTCCTTAGGATCATTCCAATGCAAGTTGAAGTCGCCCAGGAAAATGTCATTAGAGTTTGGAGAAACCTTGGCTGTGATGATTTCCATGAGGAGGTCCGTAAAGGTGTCATTCTTGCCTGGGGGGTGGTAAAAGATGTGAAGTTTGCACAGTTGTGAGGTGTTGTTGGAGATGGAGAGTGCGAGGTATTCGCCGGAGTCTGTAGGGTCCACCGGCAGTTCCGTAACAAGGAGGTTAGAGCGGTAGATGCAGGCAATGCCACCCCCTTTTTTCTTTGAGTGCCTGTCCATCCTTACGATGTTGTAATTGGGCGGGACGAAGAGGTCAAGGTAGGGCGATGAGGATTCCTTGAGCCAAGATTCAGTCAAGATCGCTAGGTCCGATTTATGTCTTAGGATGAGGTCGGCAACGTCAGATGCATGCTTTACAGCTGACCGGCAGTTTATTAGGAAGCCGGCTAGGGAGGGGTAGGAGTGACTGTCAAGTGTAGAAGCAGAGATGGGAACTCTAGCTAGGTTGCTATTGACCACCCCTCTGATGCGGAGGGTAGCAGGTCTGTTAGGGTTGGTTGCAACCGTACAGATAGGGTGTTCTTCACTCAGGTCTGAGGGGCATGGGGTTGTCCAGGCAGAATCGTAGCTACTGAGGAGGTCAGCCACTTCTTCCTCCGTGAGTTCTGAGGGGTTAAGTGTGCCAGGGGTGGGATTGTAGGTATGGAGGAGAGCAAGAATTTCCTCCTCCGAGAGGTGGCAGGGTTGCTTGCGGGGCGCAAGTGTCTCAGGGATAGTGGGAGTGGGTGAAGGAGGGGCTTCGTGAAGGGGATGTGGGTCACGTTCTGCGAGAGCCAGAGATTCGAGAAGGAGAGTTCAGTGATGTGAAGGAGGTGCTTTAGGTCCAGAATGGACTTGTGGATGCTCCGTGTTAATTCGGTGGCTCTGCGGTGGAGATTATCAATATCTCTAAGAGAGGTAGGTTCTGGTAGGCAAGGGGCCAGTTGCACGGGAGCAGTTCTGATAGAATGTGCTGGTAGCCTAGAGGTGGGTTCGGACGGGCCGAGGGCCGGTTGCAAGCTAGCTATTTGGATGGAGTGAGGGGGGCTAGGTCGGTCAGTGTCCCTATGAGAGGGATGCTCTTGCGGGCAGGGGGCCGAAAGGGTGGGAGCGATTTCGTCGGACTGAGTTTGCGGCCTAGTCATGCGCTCCTCAAAGGACAGAGAAAGAGATAGAGAAAGAAATGGAGAGAGAGAGAGTGAAAGAGAGTGAGAAAGAGAAAGAGAGAGAAAGGGGGATAGAGGGAGAAGGAGAGAGAGAGTAACAGAGGGAGAGAGAGACAGTGAAAGGAAGAGAGGGAGAGGGAGAGGGAGAGGGAGAGGGAGAGACAGTGCCGACACTGCGCACCCAGGCCTCACTGCTCACCTGCTGCCACCGGTGTGTCTCCAACCACGTGCCGGTATACACTGCAGTCCACCAGGTCCCTTATCTGAAACAGAGTCCAGAGCGAATGATGGCAGAGTTCATATCATTGCACACGGCAACATCGCTTGCCCGCCCCTGCGCACACAGGCTGCTGCACCCCAGCCCCTCCTGCCGCCCAGCGGGGATTGCCCGCCCCTGCGCACCCAGGCCTCACTGCTCACCTTCTGCCACCGGCGTGTCTCCAAGAGGGCCCACCACGTGCCGGTGCAAGCTCTAAGTCCGGGGCCCGCGACCTTGGCAGCCTCCACATCATGCAGCCCCGCACCGCGGTCCACCAGGTCGCACACTTGATTCTGGGTCTTGATTTTGCAATGTCAGAGATCATATCAGTGCACACGGCATCATCGCAGGCTGCACACCCGCTCAGCTCTATAGGTGCCACTAACTCTGTGAACCGCGAGGCAACGCCACGTGGCGGTAGGCCCGCGCTGCCCGCTGGCTCAGGCCTACGCTGCGGCCCACCAGGTCGCACACTTGATTCTGGGTCTTGATTTTGCAATGGCAGAGATCATATCAGTGCACAAGGCATCATCGCAGGCTGCACACCCGCTCAGCACTTTAGGGGCCCCTACCTCAGTGCACCAAAAGTCACCGTCCCGTGGCGGTAGGCCCGTGCCAGCCGCAGTGTATTCGGTGCCACCGACTCTGTGCTACGCAAGTCATGGACCCTTTATGATTGAGTCTCGTGATATGCCAGGCAGACGCAGCCATGTCACCTCAGGCAGTAGGGAAGAACTGGGACACGTAGCGTCGTCGTCCCCCCCTTTATACGTAAGCCGAGTGGGCTGGCTTGGCGTACGCCAGGCCAGCGTAGGGGTGTGAATAATTATCCCTGGGCTCTGGGCGTGGTTCATATCTGGGCTGCACAGGAAACCAACTGATGCGTGTGTCTCTGTTGCAGTGTCGGCCCCACACGGCCCGCAATCGACAATGTTGCAATGTTGCATGCACCCGGAGGGCGGCCGCGCACGAAGGGATTGTACAAGGAGCGCAAGGCCGCTCGGGGTCTTGGCTCATACATGCCAACTGTTGTGTGTGTATCGCTATTGGTGCACCATAAACCCAAGGCCTAGCCTCAATTGCAGCGCGAAAGCCACATCACATTTCCAGGATTTAAGCAGTAGTCAGACTAACATTAGGGATGAAAGCTCCTTTGTCTCAAACAGAAGGCGGAAGGACATCTGCACCTCTGACCTTGGTTTTGCATGCGGCAGGCACCCCCTTAGAGAGATACCATAGCAGATGATGACGACTCCCACACTACGCACAGCGCTAATGATAGACCAACGTATCCACACCCCACACACAGAAGTCCGTGCTCGAGGTACTCTTGCATGGAATGCCCTTGACACTTACGCACACAACAACCCATACGTCCAAACGTTGCACACTCATACGACTCATTGCTCCGAGCAGTGGCATATCATCCACATAACTGCCACAGGTCAGAAGAGTGCCGGTTCTACGAGAGCCACCAAGGCAATGGCAGAACATCCCGGCCACATGCACAACCCCTGTCACGTGGAACTGTACCGTGCACGTATACTGCATTTACTGGGGGCACTGCCATTGGGAGTGCTGCGGATCAGTTACCGGCTAAGCTTCCGCCCTGCCAACGTCACCTGCGTTCAGCCTGTGTTGCATTGTCGATCGTGCATATTCCAGTGGTCCATGGATGTCTGCCTATCCAACAGGACGGTAGCTGAACTGGATCTTGACATGTGTGTGCGCCCCCTGTTGGCCCACGACCAGGAGTGTCACTGTGATACCCGTTCATGGGATGCCTTGATACTTGGCATACATGCTGGCAGCCGGACATGGGATATTGCACAACTCCTCGTGTGCAGTGACCACATTGAACCGCTCCCCTATTGGGCTGTAATGCATATTGGTGAAAGGGGGTAGACGCAGCACTCCTGTCCGGACCTGCTAATGGATTGGCTTGCCGTCCTGTTCGCTGAAGACGACAACGAGCTCATGTTGGAAATGATAGCCTACGAAGCTGCAATCATCTTCATGGACGAGTAACTACATACCTGGAGCCACAACATATTGTAAGCCATTGCACAGGCCCCAACACCTTGTTGCATCTTGGAGAACTGGTCACATAACCCACGACAACAGTGGACATGGCTGCATTCGCCTGGACTCCGAATACATGAGCGGCCCACAACGCGGGTTGACACACACACCTGTGCAAAGTGAGTGGACAGCGGCGCTTGGCAACGTTCCTCAATCTGACATACTGCTGGAGGGAGAGTACACACATGTAGGTATGCGGAGAGATGTTCTGTTGTCAAATGTGATGGGGGACAATACTTGAGGCCTGCCAACGACTTTGACATTTCATACACAGCCCTATTTCAAACATTGCGTGGGTCAAAGTTGTGAAATTGCGCAATTGTTGTTTCAGAGCAATGAGGCCACAGCTAGTGCACACCTTCCCAGTCATCTCATTGGCCATGTGGGTCACGGACAAACATGCGCATTGCTTTCATTTTCCCGGGTGTACCTTTTTGTGCAATCAATGTCCCTACATTCATCCATACTTTCATACTTGATCGATCATGGACATGACACATCTGTGTGATTTTGGAATGTTTTATTCACATTCGGTGGAGTGTAGGAGCTGGAGCAGTACATGGCCATGCAAACCCCACATTACATTGTGGCCCAGTGGAGGGCCAGCCAGAGTCATTTAGGGATTGACAAGTACATCGGAAGAGGAAGAGTACAGTCCGCAGTCTGATTGCTGTGTCATTGGTAAGCAAACAAAATATGGCAGTCCATGTCGAGGTCCAAGGTGAGTGTCGCAGAGTGTTTCGGGGGACAGTGGGAGGTGTTGTTACAGGCATGATGCAGAGGGCAGAACCAAGCTGACACAGGGCATATAGCGGAGATGAATGCTACTGGCTCCTTCTTAATACAAAGGTGGAATCACCCGCATCTTTGTCCTCTGTGTCATCTGGCTGACATGTGGGTGCTGTTGTTTGGTCTGCAGCACTGTGTGCCACTGACACATCAGGGGCCACAGGTGGTATGGCTGCAGCACTGTGTGCCACTGACACATCAGGGGCCGGAGATGTGTGTGTAGCAGTACCAGCAGCATTCATCAGCGACTGCCTTAGTGGCAGCAATGCGATGATGAGGATCTGCAGGGCATAGAAGATCCCAACAAGTTTTCGCTGGTGTGCATCGGTGGCAGCCATTCTTTCCGCATGCATCCGCTCCATGTTCTCCATTATCCTCAGCATCAGTGCCAACTCTCGGGTGACATCGCTGAGGCCACTCTGACTAGACAGTTGTTCTCGTCTCAGAGTCATGACTCCAGCGATGTCGGGCATGGATTGTTGGACATCATGGAGCGAACTGTGGGTGTCCGTTAGGGAGTGTAAGTGGTCCCTGATGGGACTTAGACACCCACGTATGTCATCTAGTTTGGCGGCCATGAGGTCGAACCCCACCCGCACCTGTTCAGCCACCTCCTTCTGGCAGTCTAACACCTGGGCTCGGAATGTGATGTGTTCTTCGGTGAGGTGCTGGGAGCCAGCCGTGGTGGTGGGTGCTTCCTGCTGTGTGGTCTGTGCAGGGGGTGGGGTCTCCTGGATGCAGCTGGGCTGCCCTGCTCCTGGAGGTGGGTTGCCGTAGCTGTCCATGAGCTGTTGTAGGGCGTCGGTGTCGAAGGTGTGGAGGTCCTCTTCATCATCACTGATGTGTTGTCTGGTCTGCTCTGCAGGAGGTGTTGATTGTCCCTCTGCAATGTGAAGGGGAGATGCATTTTAACATTGTGTTCACATGTATGTTGACACATTGTTCACGTTTACATACAGACTGCATGACAATGTACATTGTGACTGTTTGGGAAGAGCTGACTATTTGATGCGGGACAGTGGATATTTGAACTACATGACGGATGTGAGGTTGTACACGTACATTATCGTCTCACAGTTTCCTGCTATGCCAGATGTGATTGGCCAGTTTCTACGCACAAGCGGCACCAGTTGTGTCCTCTGTTCTGTAGTGAAAGTGTTGCACTTTGTACCACATTGTCGTCAATGTTGATGTGCTGTGTTTGCTATGTGTGTGTGCTGCATTGTGGGAGAGTCGCCCCTACAGCTGTGATTTTGCTGCCCCTTATCCCTTTGAGGCGGTGTGCCTTTGACTTCTGTGCTTCTACAGTGCTGAGATGTTGCAGACTTGGCTACTTTTGGCTCTTGTTCGTATTTTGGACTCTTGGGCATGGTTTATCCGCAGATGTGTTGTTGACGTCAGGGGTTGTTTGTGCACGTGGATGTGTCAGAGTGTGACCTGCTCCTTTCCGGATGTGTTCCACACTCAGCCACCTCAGTGTCGTGACGTGCACCATGTCATGATCATTGTACTGCAGCCATGCTATTCGTCATGCAGTGTCACTTGCATTGTCAGTGTGGCTCACAGACACGCAGCTTTGCTGGTTTTGCCACGTGTGCATGGGTTGGTTGTGAAATTGGTGCTGTGTGGGGAGGGACCCCTTTGTGCCCATAGTGGACGGGGTCCTACGTGGTGTTTGTATGTGTGCTGCAGTGTGCCTAGGGGATCAGGGACATGATCCAGAGTCATTGTGGGTGTGCAGTGTGCTCCACTTAATTGTGCATGTGTGCCATTGTGCCCATCTCCCCCCATCCCCCAGTCCCTGTTGGGTACTCACCCTGGTGCTGTTGTGTCCGGTCATGTCGAGCAGTGTCCGGACCCCCAACTCCTGCCACCGTCTCCCCACTGATGACTGTGGCCACCATTTCCTCCATCTCATCCAGCTCCTGGTGTTCCGCTGGACTGCCACCTCCAGTCTGCATTGCTGCCTGATGGTTGTCAGCGAGTTTCTTCTTGGTTTTGCGCTTTGCATCATTCCAGCGCCTCTTGACCTCTCCAATTGTCCTCCTCCTCACTCCGACTGCATTCACCTTATCCAGGATGGACTGCCATATTGCATTTTTATTTGCCAATGACACGTTGGGGGTGACGAACAGTTGTTGGTGGTGTTCTATCACATCCGTGATGATGATCTTGTTTTCCTGCGGACTGAACCTCGTCTTCCTCGTCTTCTTCTCCTTGCCCTTCTGTGACCCCGAGGTCCCAGGCTGCTCCTCCTGGGGACTTGTGGGGGTCTGGTCGTCCTCTGTACTTGCTCCGGGTTCCTCCATGGTGCTACGCAGTTAAATTTGTTTTGTTTGTGTTTTTCAGTGTTTTTATAGTGCATTTTCCCACATGACGCGTGGGAATTGCAGGCCTGTCGCTGGTTATCGGTGATTTTTGTATCGCGATTTGGGACATTGCAACTTTTTTCGCGTTTGTGTTTCGCATTTTTTCGGCGTCGCGTTAAATTTAACACGGGCATTTGGCGCGTTATCGTGAGACTATCGCATGGTGCCGCCGGGTTGTGAATACAACGTTAACACAGTGTTATTTTCCCGCGATAGACTGCGATGTGAGAAGTTGCGTTAAGCTATTTTTGCGATAGTTAACACACGTTCTTGAGAATATCCCCCATAGAATGAAATGTCTGAATTGCGTCAACTATAAATTAGAAATGTAGGTCCACATTGAATATAATCCTTATTATATGGTTCATTTGAAAATGTCCAAATAAAATTGGCCAATTAAATCATCAAGGCCCCAATATAATGTCCCAGAAAAATATTTATGAACGAAATCAAAATTCAAAAAAGAACAAAGGATTCCATTAGAAAGCAGAGTAATATAAAATATAACAACTTTTGAGACATATTCTTTACTAATGAAGTAAACATCAAATAATCGAGTAGAGAAGAAAACTACAATGACCGGCATTCCAATGGTAAAATTTGAGTATTTGACTACTCAGGTCTAAAGCACAAAACGACAAATCAAATGTATTTAATCCAACGGACTACGTGGCTACAATTGCTGCAACATGGGAGAATTGGAGAACGCAAGAACCGTTGAAGGAGTGATGACAGAAAATATTCGCTAAACCGCCTCAAAAGAAGTAAGCCAATAAGCGACACAATAACAGTTTTTAAGCTTCTCTGGCAAACCGCGAAGCCACTAAGAATAGCATTTTTGTTTTCACTCTTGACAGGCAACAATGTTGCAAGATTAAAGACTTGAGACAAACAGAGCATTGACATTGTGATGCGCCTTGGCTTTAAACAAGAGCAAGTTAAAGAAGGCCAAAACTGTGATTAAGTGCTCGGGCTAATGAAAATCGAATTAATACAGGAATGGGGAAGCATTGTGGCTATACAACAAAAATCTGAATTGTTTTTTAAAATTCCCTTTGGCAAACCGTGAAGCCGCTAAGAACGGTATTTTTGTTTTCCTGCATACAGCCTGGCAGGCAACAATATTGCAAGATTGGAGACAAACAAAGCATTGACATTGCGCCGCGCCTCAGTTTAAAACAAAAACAAAGTACGTTTTGGAAGGCCAACACTGATTAAATGCTCTTGCTATTGTAAAACTAATTAGTGCAACAATGGAGAAGAATTGTGGATGTAACACAGAAATCTGATGTGAATCAAGCATACACCAATATTCCCTAGGCTAAGTGAACTTTTATTTTCTCTCTTCATGAAAAAGACACCGACTGCTAGCGTATTTAGAATATTAACAAAAGAAAGAATTGCAAAAAGAAAATATGAATGCGCCCACGACCTATCTTAGACTATTAGTGCACGTTAAAAGCTTCAGTGGATGCAACGCCCCCCAATTAAACTAAGAGAGGTTAAAACTGGCTATAACAAATGAGAGGTTTGAAATAATCAGCCCATGTACAGTAAATGGTTTTTTTAAACTTTTTTGTGGCTTTAAATCCAGTCTTGGTCCTGAAGTTAACCCAAAATAAATGGATTTTTGAAACGTGTCGACATTGATGCACTAGGGAGTTGGTGAAAACTTACAACCTAAATTAGGTAACCCTAACAGGAACATTGAAAGCCTATGTTTGGACTGAAATAATTGGTTGCTACAGCCCCAAGAATATGCTAAAAGCTTAGGAGTTTTTGGGATAAGTGGAATATATTAAGGAAACTCCAGCATTTACAAACTGGTGAATGGTATAATGTTTATGTTTAGTTTAGGATGTAATTTTATGAGTATTTATAATTTTGTGTATAATTTGTGTTTAATGTGTAATCTTGTGGGCCAAAAAGTGTATATAATTCTGTGGTTATCCTGTCCAATGGGTATGGAAAGTGAATGTGTATAATGTTTGTGAGAGAATCAAAGGTTAAGTAAATCAAAAATAAGGTCAAGCAAATTAAAATACTTGATTAGCAAAGGTGATGTTGTTATATATAAACAAGGCCAACCTAGCTGATTAAATAGGCCTAAACGCTCAATTCTACACTTTATATAAGTGGCATTTTAATAATTGTGACTTAAAATCTGATTTTACTATTAAAGAGGGTCTGAAATTACAATTCTTTTGACACCAACCTCGATATTCTTATCTGCTCCCAATTGAAAGTTATCACTTATTAAATGCAATATGGTAACCCAATGTTATCGCATGGGGGAGGTAGGCCTTGGAGTAGTGAAAAATGAATTCAAGATTTTTTAAATACAATGCACCTTGCCCTATGGGCTTTTAGGGCCTACCTGAGCAATGACTTATACATATTAAAAAGGTAAATTTAGGCCTGGCAAAAGTTTTTTTGCCAGGGCAAAATGACGGTGTAAAACTGCACACACAGGTTTCAATGGCAGGCCTGAGACATGTTTAAAGAGCTACATAAGTGGGTAGCACAATCAGTGCTGCAGGCCCATTAATAGCATTTAATTTACAGGCTCTGGGTACATGTAGTGCTACTTTACTAGGGACTTACAAGAAAATTAAATGTTCACATTAGGTGTAAGCCAAATAAGAGGACAAGCACTTTAGCACTGGTTACCAGTGGTAAAATGTGCCGAGTCCTAAAGCCAGCAAAATTGAAGTTAGGAAAAACAGGAGGATGGAAGGAAAACAGTTGGAGAAAACCACTCAAAGGATATGATGTTCAACATTTTGTATTTCACAAAACTGGAAGTATCAGATGCAAATAAAAATGGGCTGCCCCTGTTGAGGAAGAAAGAAGAAGGGAGGGAAAGACATGGAAATTAGGTGGAAGGGAGGACAAGGTGGAACAAAACTGAGATCAGAAATGGGATATGGAGAAATGCAATAGTGTGTGGCAGATGAGGAGTGAGAACTGGGAGGGGCGGAAGGAATGTGGTAAAGGATAAACAGGGGGAAGGGAGGTTACTAAAATTGTCTAATATGATACATGTGGATTTTACACAGCACAGATAATAGTCTTTGCAGCATAAATATGCAAATGCCAGAATGCACAGGACAAATGACAAGGAAGCGATAAAGCTCTGAGTCCTACAACAGGTGTCATTTATAGAATTCTGCTGGAGAACATAAGTGGGAGCTAAGCAGTATAGATGAAGAAGTTAGGGACCTTCTCAAGCTGGAGATAAGCTCCCCTGGACATTACTTCCACAGGCCAGCTCTGTCTCTATTCCTCTTGGCTTTGACATGCTGCTGTAATATGACCATTTTTTAATATTGATGTGTAACTGGGCTGAACTTGTGGTAGAAATTGGCTATGCCTGTGGTGTAAGTGGGCGGTGTCCTTCTCACAAAGGTTTTGGGCACCAGCACTTATTTTCTGACAACTTAAGGATTGCTCAATCCTTTTACTACAAAGGGGATCTCAACCAGAGGCCAGTGAGCTAACTATCCATAAATGTTGAGGAAAACATTAGGAACAGTTATGAAGTAAAGTTTTGTGGAGTATCTTGATACCAGAGGAACCACACCCTCTAGAAAATCTGTTCCCCAAGTTTGTTAAACATATTTGCTGGGTGACCAGACATGGTGGGAGAATGCAGGATGTGAGTGACTGCAGCAACGCATTTGAAATCATTTCATAGAGCAGCATTTCCCAAACTGTGGGTTGCAAGAAGATCTTTGGTCTGAGGAAAAACTACAGATGCCTTTAAATTCTGTGTTGAACTTGTCACATTTGCTGGTGCTTCAAAGACAGAGAATAAGTGTTAGGCTATATCTCCTGCTAAGTTGCTGTGGGATTGGTGTTTACTTTTCTTACTCTGACGGCAAAGTGAGAGGAGTATTTAACGTGAATTATGTGACAATCTTGTACAAGGAATGTGAAAGGAAAGGCTATAGGAAGTTGTTTTTTGCAAAACACAACAAAATGTAAATACATGTAATTGAACGGTATGCATTCAGCTATTAAGAAAGCAAAAGTGAAGCACATTTTTTGAACCCTGAAGTGTGCTGGAAACAGAGAATTTAATAGGATCCAAACAACTCAGGACACTTGGTGGTGAACAAATGATAAATATTCACAGAAACGCGATTTCTACGCATTATCATTTGTGAGCTTTATGGCTCTATCAGCAAAACTGTATGTTTGTGCAAAGTTATTTGCCATGTAATGGTAAATATGATGTCTGTAAAGAACAATGCACTACCACACGAAGCTTTAGTTACATTCATTAATTGTCCCCCCCTCATTTACATTAAAGGTAGGTGGGTTGCAAATGTTTGTCGTTCTAAAAATGTGGGCCATGGTTCTAAAAAGTTTGAGAACCACTGTCCTAGACAAGAGCCACAAGAAAGCTGAGCAATTCATATTTTTAGTTTAAGGTAGTGAGTCTTAAACTTGAGGATTAATTAAGTAATAATTGAAAAAAGAAGTGGTAACTACAATTCAATGGAATCAAGAGAAGATTTTCATTGTTGTGCTCCTACAGCCTGGTGAGCACAGATATGGAGGTAAGGGATGTGAGAAGGAAGGCCAGAACATCTCTTGGTGTGAAGCTCCACTTGTGACCTCCAATCGAGTGACTGAGTAATATGGATTGTGCTCTATGCAATTGCCAATAAACAATAGCAGTAACAGTTAGGCCACAAGAGATGATGTCAGGATACTCAGCAAAAATAATTGTACTGCCACTTTAAAGACCATCGAAGAAACTACCGGAGAACTGACCTGCAGTTTTGAAGTCTCTAGCTACAGAAGTAGGACCGGCTTTAGGGCGGTGTGATCGGTGCCACCGCACTGGGTGCTGACTTTGGAAGGGCGTCGTGTTTTCAACTACAATATAGTTTTAAAAGCACCTGCTGCTGTGTTCCTTGCCTCTAGCAATTTCCAGGAAACCATAAAAATGTCAGGATAACTCTGGTGATTGATGGACCTGCTGAAAAGAGATCAGAGTTTTGTGTAGTGGAAGATTTGACTCATCATAAAGTAGGGGAGGAGGTTAAACTGCCTGCTATGAAGCAGGTGTACCATGCAGATCACAAAGTGAAGACAGTGTTAATGGGTCAGTGCATTACTGCTTCTGTCACAGAGCCCCTTTTGTTACTTGCAGTTTATAAGTTTAAATCTTAATAAAGAACAGTGAGATATTGACTATCATCAAAGAGCTGCGTGCAAACTTCAAGGTATAGATTCGAGCGTTATGATTTTTCCCCCAGTCTTTCATTATCCTAATGTTGCAAAAGGTTTCACTTGGGTAGAAATCAATTCTTATTAGTAAAGCCAACCCTGACCATGGTGTTACTTTTAAATTCTGAGTTTGTGCTTCTTCAGACCAAGCACTTTTAAACTATACTGTCTACCAGTATGGATGACTTGTGACTCATACACCCTGTAGTCCTCTGTCTGATGTAACATTTCCTATACATTGATTTACACAGTTATGATTCATTGTCTCTGTGTAATGTGTAAGCGATGTAAAGTGCTTACACCTTACACTGGTATGAGTGGCGCTATTAAACAAAAGAAAGGCATGAGAGAGAGAGAGGTTATGGAGACTCCTGTTAAAGAGCAGAGGTGGTCATTGGGGGTGCATACAAACGTCGCACCGAGCGCCACCAGCACTAAAGCCGGCCCTGCACAGAAGAAAAAAACACATTAAAAGCTGTCCAGTTCAAGGTTTATAAGTGTATCCCCGACCTGCTACAGTAGCCACAGTGGGCTTGTAATTCATTAGAAAGTGTGGAGGAGTTGTACAATCAAGCTCTGCATGTTGGCATGATTCAACCTGACGATTCACTAAATAGAGTTTTACAAAATGCAACAATCAGTGCCAAAGGTTATGTTATGTAATTTCCTGTCACATCATAAAGGTATGTGAGGCCACTTATGCTGCTTCTAAGCTTTTGACAATATGACAACACTAAACAATTGTGACCTCCACGTCCCACTGTTCGGGGCACTGATGCCACAGTCACGGTCAGTAGTGATAAGTAAGAATACTGCATTCTCCCGTCACACCCCGACAATGCACAAGCCACAACGCACTCTGCTAGGGCAAGCAATTATACAATCAGTGCGTAGGGAAGTCCGCTGGCTGACCTGCACAATTTCCATTTATGCACTTAAGGATTCCATGTAAACATGGCATTATGCATCCGTGGTTTTGTGCTTACTACTACAAATGATAACACCCCTAAGTGTTTGTGTGGCCATGCACTGTGTTTTTTATTACATATTGTAATGTGGGTCACAAATATTCCTATCAAATTCTTACCTCTATGGGGTACACAACATATATCTATCTATTTTTTATTAAAAAATGTAAAGTGTTGTGCTTTATTTCTTATATTAGATTCTATATTTCAAAACAAGGGAGAAGATTAAAAAGCAGGTTGAACTAGCCATTCCCTGAACAGCCCACGCACATCAGTAGTTTGTGAATATATACATTTAAAATACGTTCTCTCTGCGGTTCATTCATTACAGAGTACTAAATTACTCAGTTATTTTATGCTAAGCGTGGCTTTTAGTTGAAAACTACCTGGTTGTCTTCTGGCACTCACTTCTGTGTGCCCTTCTATTTGCAAATCATTTGTGTAATTTTACATAAAATTGCACAATTCTAGGAATAGATTGAATAGTTTTGTGCACATGGACGTTTCGGTTGAAGCTCGGCCGCCCCTCTGTCGTCTTCATAAATCTCCATGCTTCCTCCCATCTTTCCAGTGATGGTAATGTTTAATCAGAAAAAGGACAAAAAGTGACGGATGGAATTGCCTGATTCAATCCAATGGCTAATCAAGCCCTTCCCCTGATTGCATTCCCCTTGACAGTTCAGTCCGCACTCTACTGGCGACTTCCAAGGTGACTCTACAAATCTGCAAAGCCAGCATTTCTCTGAACTTTTTTTTGCAGATTCCTTTTAATGTTTAAAAGCCTCTATGAAGACGTGATTTCATATTTATAACATGTATTTCCTTCACTGCATCAATTATCCATGCAGTCGGTGTTATGCTTCAAGTCAGCAGTGGCCAATTTCAAAGCATTAACCAATTCCAGGTGAGTTCTCAGCAGGACAACTAGCTCGCGTGACCTAATTCTAAAATGAAGTAGAGAGCCGAAACTTGAGTTCATGGACCCTTGACCCTTAACCGCAGCCTATTAGTGTTTAAACCACCCCATTCTCACTCAAAATGTACGTGCTTGAAAAGTTCTCCACTATCATTTTACACTGATGCAAAATTTGCATGTTGTCTCCTGTTTCCTTAATGTGGACTATGGATATGATGCGTCATTGGTGCGTTGTGTTTGGCGTGCAGCAAATATGCACACACTTGGTATTGAATGTGATCTCACAGTCAAAGCTTCTGCAGGTTCCAGAGCTCCAAGGTACATTTTTCATTAATCTTGTGTTTCTTCATTTAAGATGCTTACTTAGAGGTATCAGAGGCCTCTAAAGAGGCCAGGAAGGATACATGCCAACTCGTGTAGATTACATATGCATGAGCGGATGTTTACAAAAGCAATGGGGCAACATCAGGCTTTACATGAGGGAGTGACACCAAAGGCTTAATAAGTGATGCCCCTGGTCTTGAAGATGGTCTGAGCTGTAAGGGGGAGCCAGTGTACATCTTTTAAAATGGGGTGATGTGGCCATATTTCTTCAAACCCTCAATGAAATGACCTGCTGCCCATAGGATACCTATCGGGGTGCTAGGGTAGTATTGAGGAGACTGATGAGCTTGGCGTTACTCCCATCCACATGAAAGAGGGACAAGGCTTGTACGGTTGTTCTGAAGTCATATATTGATCTTCTCCTTCTTCAAGAGAGAGTTGGAAACAAGCTGCCTCGGTCTTCCTTAGAATGTGTTGCTTGAATGAGAGATCTTTGTTGGGGGTGAATCCTACTGAATTTGCATGCTCTGTCCAGCGGGAGGTGAAGCCTTGTAGGTTTAAGTTGGAGAGCCAGGCTTAAAACTGGGGGTGATTGTTGCTGTTGGCAAACAAGAGGAATTATGTCTTTGTGGGGTTTCGCTTCAACATTGGATGAGGTAAGGTTTTAGTCTCTGTGTGCTGTTGGTTGAAGATATTTTTGGTTGGGATGGGTATGATCTGTGTATGGATCAATTAGATGCTGCTTTCTGCACGAAGATATCTGATGAGTTCCATGTAGAGTCTAAAAAAACTGAAGAGAGGATTGAGTTCTAGGGTACTCCAGAAGAGGGTCTTTGACCTTGTGGAACCTATTTGCATGAGCTGGCAAGGTTTGTGTGGCAGTATGTGAACCATTTCAAGAAAGTGCCTTGAAATTCCATATGTGTTTTTAGGATGTTAATTAGAGCTGAATGATCGGCTGTGTAGAAGGCTGCAGGGAGGCCAAGCAGGGTCAGGAGGCAGGGGCAATCCTGTCATTGAGAAATAGGGCTTCATCAACTGCCTGGAGTGTGGGTGTCTCAGTGCTTCAGCGTGATAGGAAGCCTGACCGCCTGCCCTCCAAAAGATTATTCTTGCTCAAGTTCTCATATAAGTGGCTGGTGACTGATTTCTTGTTGATTTTTCATATGAGGGTTAGTAATAGGGCAGAAGTTGGTGAAGTCAGCTGGGTCCAAGAGTGGTTTCTTCAGCAGGGGAAGACTTTAACCCCCTGTATGAACATCTGGCTATGTCCCTTGGGTTGGGGAGGCATTCGCAATGTGGAGAAGGGGTGTGAGAGTCTTACCTTAGAGCAGTGCCTCCCAAACATTTTAGAACCATGACCCACATTTTAGAACAACAAACTTTTGCGACTCACCTATCACTAAAGGAATGAGGCAGGCAATTTTTTAAGTAACTACAGCATTATGTGATAGCACCCTGTCACTTACAGACTGCACATTTTCTATTGCAATGGCCACTAAATTTGCACAGACATAGGGTTTTACTGATAAAACTATACTGCATGCAAACAATATTGTATGGAAATGGTGTTTCAGTGAATATTAATTATTTGTGCATCACCAAGTGAAGCGTCTTTATTTGTTCTGATCTTTTTATAATCTTCGTTTCCATCACACTTTGGATTCACAAAAAAAAGTATTTAATTTTTTGCTTTCGTAACTGCTGAATGTGTACAGTTCATTTATAGGTATTTACAATTAGTTGTGTGTTATGAAAAAATGACAGCCTTCCCTTTTACGCTTGTGTACCCCAGCAAGATTGTCACATAATTGACTTTACTTTTTTTCTCTGACTGCAAGGTGAGAGGAATTTGTAAACACCAATCCACAAGTTAAAAAAATAATCAGCAATTTGTCAGAACGCACAGCCTGACATTTGACCTCTGTGTTTGAAGTGCATCAAATGTGACAAGTTAAATGCAGAATTTAAAGGCATCTTTATTTATTGATTGAACTTTCACAGCCCAGCAAAAATCTGCTCACGAACAACCACTGATTCAGGAACCACAGTTTGGGAAACATTGACTTAGAGCAACTTGATGTGGCAAGAAGGAAAGGCGTCACCTTCATGGGATGTTCTCTTGAGAGAGTTCAGGATATTGGATAGGCTGGATTGAAGAGGTCCTTTTGGTGTTGAGGCAAAGGGAATAACTGAAATTTAGGGGGTTGTGGATCTTCGGGATGAAGAAGAGGTTGATGATGGTGCATTTGTCAATTGATTACCATAAAGATTACTCTTGTTAACCACAGATTAAACTCAAAATTGCTCATACTCTCAAAATGCAGACTTTATTGAACATGTTGCTTTGCAATTATTTTATCAATAATTAATTATTCTTTACTGCTGGCATCAAAGTTGAACTAATCTGGAAACATCCTTTACCCCGCAGTCTTTCCAACGACCAGCCTTTACAATGCAGTTAGTACCTGGGTTGCAACATTACATGCATTATTTTACCACGCAAGTTGTTAAAACGACTTGCTGTAGGGGGCGCACTGTTGGACTGGTGTTGGGTTTTTAAGTCCAACACCTTCCCTACTGTTGCTTAGACTGGAGTTGGAATAGTAATTTATATTATTCCAAAGTCCAGTGACCCTAAAGCAAGTAATTGTAATGACTTGGGTGCTGAAGTAACGCATGGTAACATCGCAGGTGGGGTACTGACTGCATTGTAAAGGCGTGCTTGGTAAAACCCTGAGGGGTTCCGTCATACAACCAACATAATCATTATCATTATTAAACATTCAACATGTAACATGTGTTTTGTGTGTCGGACATATGATAACATAGAAAAAGCATATACAATCAGACTATGTTTATGTACATTTAACAAATATATCATCCACTCCTGACTTTTATAATGACTTTTTTAGTTTCATAGTCTTTGCATTCATTTTCAGCTTTAATATATAGTAGGTTAGACTATCATTCTTTGAATTCTGGTATAAAGGCTCTTGCATGGTGTCTAAGTTTCATTCATGTGTCCTTATTTCAGTAGATTTAGAGAACCACAGTGTCCATATGGTGATCGATTGCTCCACATATAATGTTCTTTGGTATTTTGCTCTCAAAAATCTGGGACATAAACGCACAGAGATCTTCTTAGGTGGAACCAAATAATTTGTCTCAAAGTCAGAGCAATCTATGAAAAGAAGGAACTACATGAACAGTGTTAGAAATGGGGGTCTCTAGTTGGCAGAGGTAGGTTCCTTTGTCCAAATAGGGACCCTTGCTTCTAGTCAGGGTAAGGGGGATACACTCCTAAAATAACCCCTGCTTACCCCCTTGGTAGCTTGGCACGAGCAGACAGGCTTATCTCAGAGGCAGTGTGTAAAGCATTTGTGAACACATACAGTAATACAGTGAAAACACTACAAATGGACACCACATCAGTTTAGAAAAATAGTAAATCTTTATCTAAACCAACAAGACCAAATATGATGAAAATCCAACATACAATACTGTTAAAAAATAGTACTTGTGCAAAATAACCTTTAAATTGCAGGAAAATCAATAAAACACAGTTCCTCCGACTCGGTAGCTCCTCCTGGGGCTACCGCGATACTGAATACTACAGTGTCTAACAATTCCAGCTGACCGCGTCGATATGGGCCAGCTAAAGCGTCGACAGACTCAGACACAGTACCTTTCTCGCTGCGACCAACACGTCGGTGTGAGTGGGTCGGGGCAAACGTCGCAGTCGTGTTGTGAAACGGAGCGTTGCGGCGGGCGATGTCCTCATGATTCGGTGCAGGCAGCGGCTCATTGACGGAGTCGGTGAGACCAGGGCTTGCATTGAAGGGTGAGACGATGCTCGATGCGGTGCTGGCAGGTCACGGTGCGGCGACGGAGCCGGTCGATGTTCGGGTTGGGCAGCGGTGCCCACAGGACGCGGTGCAAGCAGCGGCTCTTTGACGGAGTCGGTGAGACCAGGGTTGCGTTGCGAAGTGAGGCGTTGCTCTCGTCGGTGCTTTCAGGACACGGAATCCTGCGATGGACTCGATGACAGAGTCGGTTACCCTTTTTCTTCTGCGGAGACGATCAGAGACGGTGCCCACAGACACGGTGAGGTCTTTGCTCTTCCTGAGACCTCTAGAACAGGGGGCAAGCTCAGTTCAAGCCCTTGGAGATCTTTTCCTCAAGCAGGGGACAAAGAAAGCAGCAAAGTCCTTTTCTCCTTTCCTTGTCAGCAAGTAGCCACTGTTGGCCAACCCCAGACAGCAAACAGCAAGGGGCCGTATTCCTCCTCAGCTTCTCCGGCTCTTCTCCTTGGCAAAGGTTCCTCTTGATTTCCCAGAAGTGATCTAAAAGTCTGGGGTCTGGGCCCCGCTTTTTATATACAAAAATCCTTTGTTCTCTGAAGACAGAGTGTGTCTGTACCCAGCCAAAACCAGTTCTGTCCTCACTGGTGCAGCTTCCTGGCAGGAGGTGGGGACAGCACTGTTGAAGGCATACCAGGCCCATTCAGGTGAAAGGAAATCTTCTCCCCCTACTCTAAATGCAGCCCAGGTCTATTCAGCCCAACCCTGACTCATCAGGCTCTCTGGAGCCACTGCTCCTCCCTAGCCCCTGTTATCCAAAAGCCAGACATGCAATACACAAACCTAGCAGAGGCACACTGGATGGTTAGGCAAGAAAACACCTACTTTTTAAAAGTGGTATTTTCAAACACAGAATGTAAAAATCACCCTCACTAAAAGATGCATTTTAACATTCTGAGTTCAGGCATACTAAACTTTATTTTCCAAACTTTCTCCCAGGGGCAGTTATGTTTATAAGATGTTATAAACAAACTCCCCATTCTGTCCTATAGGAGCAGGTAGCCTTGAAATAGTGAAAAACAAAATTGGCAGTATTTCACTATCAGGACATGCCACACACATCATGGCATGTCCTACCTTTCACATACAATGCACCCTGCCCACAGGGGTACCTTGGGCCTACCTTAGGGGTGATTAATATGTTGAAAAGGGAAGGTTTAGGGACTGGCAAGTGGGTACACTTGCCAAGTCGACATGGCAGTACTAGACTGCACACAGGCTCTGCAGTGGCAGGACAGAGTTACATTTTACAGGCTGCTTCTGTGGGTGGCACAATCAGTGCTGCAGCCCACTCGCAGCATTTGATTTACAGGCCCTGGGCACGCACAGTGCACTGTACTAGGGACTGACTAGTAAATCAAATAGCCAATCATGGAAACACCCATTCATAACCGTATTTTACAAAGGGAGCACTTGCACTTTGGCACTGAACAGCAGTGGCAAAGTGCTCAAAGCATCTAGACCAGCAAAACGAAGTCCAACACACAGCAAAAACACGGGAGGCAAAGGCAAAAAATGCAGGGGAGACGCATGCCAATGGTGCCAGGTCTAACAAATAGTCTGTGCATCAAGTGTATCCCCTAAACATGTTTTTTTGTGAAAACTATAGGGTAACATATCAATCAGTCAGTATGTCTTTAGTGCTGTAACGAAAAGAAGGAAAGAGCTAATGGTTATGGGGAATGGTCCTAATTTTTACACCAAACACTCATCACCCTATGTGCGTCACCCTGGTGATCTCACTTGTACATAGAAGACTATGGGGCATATTATCAAGAACAGCGTTAAAATTATCGCCGCATTAGCGGCAGAAAACTGCCGCTAAAGCAGCGATAATGGGCTTGATAATATGCCCTTGAGAATTCCAATAGAAGCCCATGTTTACACCAGAACATGGGCTTCTATTGGAATTCTCAAGTTCATATTATCAAGCCCATTATCGCCGCTTTAGCGGCAGTTTTCTGCCGCTAGAGCGGCGATAATTTTAACGCCGTATCTTGATAATATGCCCCTTTGTGCTTTATTTTTGTCTTCTCTTTCCAAAAAAGACATACATTTGGCTGCACTTTGAATTTTGAGCTGGTCATTTATGGCATTCTGAGTCTCTAACCCTACACCATCTCCATTAGTAAGCCCTGGACTTCTTGACTTTGGAGCCCTAAGGGTCAAGTGCTAGAAAGGTGCACTTAATGTTCTGTTTAGGATTGTACAGTAAGGTTAAGCTCCAGCACACCAATGATAAACAGTTCTCAGTGACACAACCTGAGACCACTAACCCTTGACTGCCCTGGGACTCCTGAAATGTTCCCACACTTCCTATGATTTTCATCCTGAACAAACACAGAGTAACTGTATTTTACGAGAGAATCTGAGGCTTTCTTCATTGATGGAACAGCATTTAGTCACACCACACCCACATTGTGTTATATTATATAAGCCATGATGCATCTAGTTCAGTAACCATGAGAGTGAGCATTGCTTATAGAAATGAATTGCCCAGGGACTCCATTATGTAGCCTTTTTACTTTCTCTCTCATTAGAAGCATTTTTGTATAAAGTTATTAAAAAATATATTCTCTAACAAATCCACATCCAGCTGAAGGTATCAAAAAAGGAAAGTGTTGACGAAAATGGTCTAAAGAAACGAAAGGACAATATAAGACAGCTTCAACATTCACCAGGAAGATTGTGGGTATGAAATATTCTTGATTGATGACCTTTGATCCAACACCATGACAACCAGTCCCACCACAGGAAATGGAATCACAGAAAGCGATGTCAGCAGACAAAATGCCATCCGAAGAAAACTTTTGATGATTCAGGACTTTTAGGTGATCCATGTTGCTCTAGACTGGAAGTCTACGAGATTTTAATTGAAGTTGGTTATACAATACAATACAATACAATCTTTATTCGGCAAAGCATACAGCCATAAAAGATAAAATACATTAAAAACGAATAACAGAGTCATAATAAAAGGGCTAATTCATGTTGTCATCACTATGAGGGTAACAGCACATTATACACTCCTCTTGCTGGGCCTCTAGATTATGCATTAGTCTCAATGCTAACTGTTATTACTCGATGCCTGATTCAAACATTTAACAATTTACAGAACACACCCCTCTGTCTTAATCGTTCCGAGATTTGCTGGATCTCACCATTGCTCTTAAAAAGTGTGTAACCACAAATAAAATGCGTTCAGTCTGCAGAAGTTGCATGTGCAAAAGCGCAATTCAAGCCTGTCTAAAACCCATGGCTTTTAAATATGGTTTAAGATGCAGTTGCCGGGGATGTGTAAAATATTTACATAAAAAGACAAAGTGTAAAATGTCCTGTGGAGACCTATTGTCGCAGCCACAGGATCCTCTATCTTCAGTTCGCGCTACAAATCCGATAGGGACAGCCACTAAATGATGGAACATATTGAATCTAAAACGCGTGATTAAAAAACGGTCATAAGCACTAGTTAAAATAGTTAGATGGTGTTCAATTCCTTGCACTGATTTCACTAAAGCATGAGCTCTAACTGATGGTTTTAACAATTCCTTGTCTTTCCGTACCATGCTGACCTTGTTAAAAAAAAGATCATTGATTAGTTTTTTATCGCCTTTCTTCACTGAACTATAATTTGTAAACATGTCTGGTCTTCCTAGGCTACACAACGTATCTTTGATATATCTTAGCCACGGTATTCTAAGCGCATGCTCCAATGAGAGGCAATCCCGGATTATCTCATGATTAAGGGAGGCCTCGTCCTTTGCCCAAATGTTCAACCAGCAGTGAAGGGGTTTAACTGCAACTAGATCCACCACATGCCTCACCCCAAGTTCTTCGTGGACTGAATAGGCAGGGGTACCTTGAGGGACCTTTAATAACCGTCTCAGATATTTACTGTGCGTCGTCTGAAGCTCCCCCATACCCTTATAGCCCCAGATTTCATTCCCATACACCGCTTTAGAAACACAAATTGATCGATATAATTTTAAAATCACCCCAGGTGACCATGTGCCTAGTCTATGTGCAAAGCTCGCAATAGCCCCCATTTACTTCTTCGTGTCCCCCACCTTCTCTTCTTTCAGGGTGTTCCAATTTAATTTGGCGTCAAATAAAACCCCGAGGTATTTAAAATCTGGGACTTTGGCTATGCTATGGGAGCCTGCCTTGTAAAAAGTATTACTCTTCCCTCGATAGCCCACTTCCATCACAAACGACTTCGCATAATTGGGGGACAAACCCAGTCCCTTCACGAAGGAAACAAATCCATCAATTAAGATTTGCAATGCTCTTGGGGTTCGTGCTATGAGCACGGCATTGTCTGCGTAAAGCAGGACTGGTACTGATCTTGTGCCTATTCTCGGTGTATCAGCATGCAGGGATATCATGGCAGATTCCAACCCGTTAATATACAACGTGAATAAAAAAGGGGCAAGAATGCAGCCTTGCCGCACCCCTCATGAGCATTTAAAACTATTTGTGAGGTCGCCCTCTTGAGTAAAACGTCCCGCAGCTGTGGTGTGGGCATATAAGGACATTAGGGCATTTATAATTGAGCGCTCTACTCCCAAATCATCTAACAGGGCCCATAGTTTGCTTCGATTCACCCTGTCAAATGCTGCAGTGAGATCCATAAAACCTAAGTAAATGGATCCCGCTTTAGCAATTGGGTATTTGGCTATCACAAGGTAGAGGTTCAGGCACTGATCCACTGTGGATCTGCCTGCTCGGAAACCATATTGGGCCTCTGAAATAACTTTATTTTTGTCTGCCCATTCCACTAACCTGTTGAGTATGACCCGCCCCATGACCTTGACCTTGACGGTCGAGTTAATCAACGAAATAGGTCTATAACAATTAGGGTTGTCTCTGTCGCCCTTCTTGTAGATAGGGACGATGATAGCTGTTGACCAAGATTGGGGCATGGTCGATGACACCGCCGCATTCTAAACCCTAGTTAAAATAGGGGCCCACACCTCGATGTTACTTCTGAACAGGTATGGGCGGATCCCATCTGGACCCGGCGCCTTGTTATTAGACAGTCCCTCTATGCCTATTATTACCTCGTGTAACTGAAATTCGATACACGAATCGCATGGGAGGGGCTCCCATGCATTATTACAGTAAGATTCCTCCCCAAAATTATAGACTGATTGGAAGTGGCTCTTCCACTGATCTTATGTAATATGATGACACATGGATGGTTTGTCCGGTTCAGAGAAGCAAGGTCTATTAATAACACTCCAAAATAAAGAACTATCTTTCAACTCACTGGCCTCGACCAGTTCGTCCCAGGCCTGTTTTTGTAGGACTGACCTCCGTTCCTTCAAAACTTTTTTATAAGTACTACGACAATTAGCGACCTTAGAACTGCTACGAGGCGTCTCTTTCAGCGCCGCTTTAAGGGACCTCAGAGCATGTGAGCATTCCCTGTCGAACCACCTTGGATTATCTGATTGGGAGGTGACTGCAGGGACAGTTAGAAGAATCCTCACTGACTTTGCTATGGTGTCAAAAGATCTTAGTACATCCTCCTCTGATGGTGCGATGTCTAGGCACTTCAGGATCTCCTGTTGCCTCTCCTTAAACAGGGATAAATAGAAAACATTACTGTCAACCTGTGACCATCGTAGACGCCTCCCCTGGTCAGTTGACTTTATTGTTCCTCCCACACTCCGGCTATTGTCTGCTTTCGGCCACCGAATCCGCATCCCCATAACCAGAGGGTTATTGTCACTAAAAGGGCTTTCTATAGTCCTACAAGACGTAATAATATGTGTCAGCGCTGAAGACACAAAAATGAAATCAATGATGGATGCACAACCCCTCCCTTTATAGGTAGGCGGATAAAGACTAGAAGGTGGTATTACGGCCTTTGGAAGTGTAAACCAGTCCCACCACAGGAAATGGAATCACAGAAAGAGATGTCAGCAGACAAAATGCCATCGGAAGAAAAACTTTTGATGATTCAGGACTTTTAGGTGATCCCTGTTGCTCTAGACTGGAAGTTATGAGATTTTAATTGAGGTTGGTTGACAAAAATAGCAAATATGATTGTTGTACAGATCACAATTATGCAAAGGTGACTGTCATACTCCGGCCTGAAAATTAAGTTAAAACTCATAAATATTGCTGTTGCTAAAGAGATCCAGAGGATTTTATTTCATCCACAGGTCGCATACCCCCAAAATGTCAGGTCCAAAGGAAGTTAAATTCTAAACATATTTTGAGCTGCTCGTGGTCTTTGTTCCCTTGGTCCCATTCATTTACTTCAAACAACGGAGTAAAGAAGTACATAGAGCATTTTTGGTAAATAAGCTACTGAAAAGAAAATTGTAAAAACATCCAATTAATGTCACGATATAAATATGTCAATGCCTCAAGGTATCAGCCAGTAACACTGCAAATTCACCACAAAAGATATACAAAATTAACAAATGATCTTTTCACAACAAGCAGCTACATTTTACAAAAACGTCCTGCTCTATACCAGGCAAGATTGCCCTCCAGTGCTCTTTATTGTATCTTCAATGCCACGGAATGTGTACGTACCACACAGTGCTGCAGCGAAGACATAGGTAGGACATTTCATTTTATGACATCATTGAATATTGCTATGAGCATAGAGGTCATTCCGGTACACAACTGTCCTTAGCCACTGGATTTGCCTATATGTTCAGCACACAGCGCAAATTCAATCACAGGTATGGGTCATATGAGAGACCATAGAAAATTAGGGATTTACTGTTTTGGATTTACTATGTACATAGTGATGCAAATACACACTTAAACAAATACCTGCTCTGCACATATGCCTATGGTTCAACAGCCATTCTGAGCTCCTTTCTGCTCACTTTCCAGGTCACTTGACTACTGAGAGGCTGAGAACTGGATGAGGTTGTGCGCAGAATTCCACTCTTATCATTTTGGACCGTGGACCCTCTCCATTGTGACCTCCATCAAAGGGAAGGGAAAAATTTCAATGGGTGAAAAGCCTGATCTACACCTTCTCCTTACCTCCTAGTGATCTTCTTCACCAGCAGGAGGCCAATGACTGAATCAATGTGAAGCCAGACTCCTCTTTACAACCCCTCATTGAAATCTCCATCACAGAGAGACCAATGGTGACCCCCTCTCCTCCTCCTCTTTGCGATCTCCACCAATGAGAGGCATTGAATTATTTAGTCGAGACACACTGTTCGCTCTACCTCTTCCCTTCCCTCCAAGTGGCCTGGTCCTGAGAGAATGGTTACTGGTGAAAAACATTGAAATCCCTTTCCTGGCTCCCCCTTAATGTAATCTCCATCAAAGAAGTCATCTTTGAATGGGCATGTAGACTGAACTCCCCTCGTTCTCTTATTGCGGGCTCCAGAGGCAAGGGCAAAGAACTGGATGGGCTCAGAGGTGAGGCCTTAATTTCCATTCAATTTCCACCAAAGGAAAGCCAGGGGTAGACAACTAGCCCCCCCCCCCTTCCCTTGTGCTTGAGTAAGAGATTTAAAATGGAATGAGCGTGCATGCTTCACTGCCCTTCTCTATTCCAGTGGGCTTGTTACAAGAGAGAGAGGCCAAGCATTGAATAGCCACATAGACTGATAGCCCACCTCTACTAACCCTTCAATATTCAGAAAAGAGAGGCCAAAATTTGATGGGCATGGACATTTAATTCCATCTCCTTTCTTTATTGTAGTGGCAGGAGAAAGACGCTAGAGAAAGGGTGAACACTGAGTTCAACTCCTCTCCTCCTGTCTGCTTCAGTGTTACCTCGACCAACAACGGTTCAATGATGCAAGAGACATATACACCTTGAACTCTGACGGGCTATTCACAAAGTTAACTTACACTTGTGAATAGTTTGCATGCGTAAGTTACTCTTATATGTTTGAGTAACATTACTACTTTTGGCTATTCACAAAATCAGAGTGTGAAGTTACTAAAAACATAGGCTTACACATCTACACCCCCTGAAAAAGGAGTTGGAGTCAAATTTGTGAGTGTACGTTACTCCTGCCAAAAAAGAAGCAGTAGTAAGTTCAACACCACACAAGGCCAACCACTGGTCTACTGTCACTACCTCCATTATTTTTTACAGGAGGATATTTCAGTACCAGTTGTTGGCCATGCGTGGCTCTGGACTTACTCTTGCTCTGAGCTGGAGTAATTAACTTCTGTTTCGGTCCCTTTTTGACTGTAGTAACTTTTGAAGTGCAGTTTGTGAATAGCAAAGGGCTTACTCTTTTGTGGGTGAGTGCATGCCCACCCTAAACCCCTCCTTACTCCTTGCTAAACCTCTCCCATTTATTAGTAGCTATTACCTTTTTTCCAGCCACTCCCCTGATGCCTCCCACATTTATACATAAACTTACATGTGTGAGGATTTCCCCATGCAAAAGGTAAGCAAGGTGGAGGTGGAAATTTACACTTGCAGGTTTGTGAAAAGCATTTAGTAGTGCTAATATAGTGCTGCCAAACATACTACAAAATGTAGTTTGCGTGCCGGCTCCAGTGTTTCTCTGATTCCATGTGTCATACCCCAATGCGAAACAGGAGAAAGAATGAACAGATTGTAGGAATTCATTTATTATCCCCTCCGTTTAAGCCCCACTATTGAGACTCCAAAGCCTGAACTGGCATGCATACTGCTGCCGCTCCACTCTCTATACCCAGGGTCAGATTGGTAAGGAGGGCACTCGGGCCATGGCCGAGGGGCCGGTATCCGAGTTCCAGCTGTGGGCCGCTTTTTTGGGCCGCCTGGGGGCTGATTTGGGCGCTATTTGTGTTGTTCAGATGCCACCAGCGGCTCACTGGGTGCCTGAGTGGCCTTTCTGGAGTGAGATGGGCCTCCATTACCGCCTTTTTACCAACGAGGCGGAGGTGTCACTCCGTTTCTTTCGCTGGGCCGGCCCATTTGTGTATGCAGATTGAGCAGGGTAGGGGGCCTGAGCTGAAGTGGCCTCACTTGCATTCAGGTGTAGTCTACCAGTGTGAACTAATCTGTGCCTTTTCTTTTTATCTAAGTGAATTTATCAAAACATGCCTCTGTCAGAGACCTCCCCCCTTCTTTTCATAAAACTTCCCCAAAGCAGTGTTTGCGGAAAGGCAATCCGCAAATGTGGGCCACTTTTTTTAGCGTGCCCGGGCCTATTTTTTTATCTTAATCCAACCCTGTCTATACCATTTTATGTCTGCCGGAAAAGGGCCATGTATTGAATGAGCAAGCACTATAAGTACTCCCTCTAACGTAAATCCATGCACTCATACATTTCTTCACTTCTTTCTTCCATGTGAGTCATCGTTAACTTATAGTATCACTATTTCAGTCGTTTTATGTATTTGGCCTTCCTGTGGAATTTTTGACGAGACGGTGACATGCGCGAATACCTAAGGACAGCGCCAATGGAGTTATGAGATTTTGTGGCTGCAGCGCTTTCTTCATTGCTGGGAATTTTTCACATTTGACACAGAATACATCATCTGCTGTATAATCTACAGGTCGTAACAATAAAAATGTTTCTAGCTCAAACGGATCAAAAGTTACTCACAGTGGAAGACCCATTGGAAAGTTTGATTGATCCGCATTCTGCTGCTTATTGCTGTGTTTGGGTGTTAAACTGGCACTAATAATGGGAAACATGTGCACAAACAGTTTAGACCTGTGTAAAAATTACAAAATAATGAAATAATACTAGCATTTGTGTCAAGAAATGCTAGTAAATAATGAAGTAATACTAGAACTTGCGTCAATTAATACTAGTCAAACTATCTCAAACTGGCCACATTATGTTTCATAATTCCCCTTACTTGCCACATCATTTTGTCAACCCTGCCCCGTAAGGTGGTCCTAACCTGCCATACTATTCCAATGGCCCTGCTTATAGTGGTAAATTATATATCTTACTCGTAGAGTTTTGACAATAACTACTTCGTTGGTGCATTGTGCATGATCAACAAACGGCAGACCATTGGTAGATCACTAGCGGCAAATTAGTGGATGTTTGATATGTTACAAATATTAAAGTGGGCAGGCAGATAGGCAGTTCTGGGCTTTGGAAATTGCACCTTTCATTGGTTACATTTGGGACTGTACCATTTTTAAAGTAGACGTTGGGTATGAGCGTGCGAAGTTTATGAATCGCATTGAAACATCAAAGGCTGAACTACCCGTCAACAACCTGGACTGCTTCAAGTGACGAGAATATCCTCCTCCAACGTTGGCGCATCTTGCTTCTGAGCGACGTCACAGCGCCAGATGTAGATCGCAGTGTGTGTGACGTCACAGTGACGTCACTCGCAGCACCGATGACCATTTCACTAACACTTCCGTTAAAAGGGAGCTCAAATGAGCATCTCAGTATATACCAGCTGCGTGCTTATAATTCCTTAGCACATAATTTGGAGTTCCCTGGGTGTAATTAAAAAGAAGGGTAATTTGCAGGCGGGTGTAGGTGCAGGTGAAAAATTCAACTAAACTACTCTATATAAAATGTTCTTGTTTGTGTGGTCTGCGGAGTTTGGTTCTGGTGATTAAAAGGAAGGCTGGAGCCTGCATTGTGAAACCTTAAGTTTGGGGTTTGGGAGTGCATAGCGCTGTTCAATAAAAGCAAAACTCCTGCGCGGACTGCCCTGTAGTAGCCTAGGGTGGGATATCGCGGCAGTTGGCGCCTCTCTGTGATACTTCCCTTGAGATGCTCCGGTATTTCCCCGAGGGTGGCATCAGGGCTTCATCCCTCGAGGGCAGGAGTAGGTTCGCGCTTTCCTCTTGTTGCTGCGGGCTGATTTGGAGGCAGGACCACATTTCCCCGTTTGCGGTGCGATAGATGCTCTGTGCGGTCTCCTAGCAACCACAGTGTAACACGGGAAAGATGCTCTCTCAGGCATGAACTGAGCACATTCTTCTTCCTCGTATCCTTTGACTGTCCGCCCCCTTTCCACCTGCCCACTCTCCTTCAAAATTCCTCCTATCATGCTGTCACACCTACGCACTCCTAAATCTTCCTCCTACCTATTTTCCCAACTCTCGTTCCTGTACTCTCTACTGCCCTTCCAGTATTCCTCGTTATCTGTCTGTCTCATCCCAGCTTCTCTCTCCTCACCTCCGCCTTCATCTCCTCTCGTATCTCTTCCACTCCTCGCCCGTTAGCTCTCTCGTCCCCTTCTCACCTCTTGTCTCTTCCATTCTACCTATGTCCCCGTTTTCCCTCACCTTTCTATTGCTATTTATAATACTGTCTTTATTTTACACTTTCTCTCCCACTTTACATGCCCACATCCCTGTTAAAGAATCATCCAAACCTCTATTCCATTCCATCACTCTTATATCGTTCTATGACACTTTTACGTCCTCCTGTTCCTCTTCACACATTGTGTGTCTTCATATGACTTTAAGGTTGTGCCAAAGTCTTTTTCGCCTGTCTTGAGTCATGCTATTTTTCCTTAAATTACTTTTTTTCACATTATTCCAAGACCCCTTATTCACATTCACCACAGCCCCCTTTCCTTTCTTACACGCTCAGGACATGGATGGTGTGGGTTGCGCTCCGGGATATTGTTTATAAAAATATTGTCTGACCTTAATATTCTCTCATAAATACTGGTTTCAATGACATCATCTCTTTCTGTGTGGTCCTACTGCTATTAACTCCAAGGGGGTGTTTTTGAAATGATATTTATGATAGAATATGTTTGTCAGGTGATAGTTAGTCCACAATATTCTGTGACCATGTTGTCGTGTGGGTGCTTGTTAGGATCTTGTCTGCCTTGGTGTGCATTTGTCAGTGTGTGTAATAAAAGGGTTTTGAGAAGAGGCCTTAAGTGATGACCTTTAACCCAACAAAGTCACAGGAAGTGACCTCACTGAAGGTGGTGCCATGGGATGAGAAGTCACCAAATTTGTGGTCCCCAGAAATTACCTCACCAGAAGTGCTACCACTGAGGATGCTTTGCAGACAATTGCTCTTCTTATAGACCTAAAGTCTAGGGGTGGAAAGTTGCTAACCTGATGCAAATCTGGTTGATGAAGGGAGGGACGAAGATATTGATCACATTACACGGAATTTTCAAAAACCCTTTGCCAATCCAAGGTGCTTTCTTACAGGGGAATCCAAACCAAAACTTTAGATATATTCCACGTCAAGGGCTTAAACTGATTTTTCATAGCTGTACGAGCAAAAACGTTACATGAAATTCATGCAGACATTTCTAGGATAAGCAAAGAATTTGTATGGTCTGATATGAAGTAGGGGTAGTCTGTTGGGGTAGCAACTGTGAAACTGGGCATTCCTTGTACGATCCCCGAGGCTCAAGCATTAGCTGTGCGAGAGGTGATGGGGGACGGAAGCAAGAAACAACTAGCACGAAAAAGAAAACAGCTTTTTTCCCTATTTAATATAATTATCAGGCAATGACAAGTATATCAAATTAGCAAATTTATTCATGAAGACACAACTAACTTCACACAATAATTCAACCAGGAAAAAAATAATAGAAACGTTCTGAAGGGTTTTGTGGATGAGGTCTTACAATACAGAATTATTCTGGTGGGTCATTAAAGAGTATGGCCATCAAAATATCATTGGAAATGTACATGCCATGGTGTGGTATCCTGCCTGAGCTGGTGAGCAGTGGAAGTTGTTTCTGGTATTGTTCACTTTGCAACTGGATTCAAGCTAGCCTGGCTGATGAGGGGTGTTATCCTCAAACCGGTCCCAGGATGCTTGTTTCCGGTCCAGTGCCGACCTGGCTTGGCAGTTCAGGCTGGACTGTTCCCATGAGGAACAGGGCCAAGACTGATTTGCATATGGCTGGGTCTGAGCTGGGGTTGCCTAGTGAGCTAAAGAAGGATGATGGATTCAACCCAGACCTGTGACTGGGGGTGAGTGAAAAGTTTCAGCTCTCCGTCCTTCATCTCATTGTATTGTACTGCAGCATTTATATCGCGCGCACTACTCCTATGTGGGACACTCCCATGCTCTTGAGTGACAATGTGCTATAGAAAACTTCAAAACAATAAATAAACTGGTTCTTTAAAAGTTTCATTCTCCTCGCATCTGGTTTGGTGGTGTTGCTAGTTAAAGAAGTTTGAGGGGGAGGCATCTGATCCCAGCTGGCGCTCTTCCAGGAGAAGCAGCTTGTAAGAAACAATAGTAATATTTATTGTATAGAAAAAAATATTAATTGCAATAATATAAAAAAGCAAACAGAAATAGCAAACTGAAAAATTAATAAATGTAAAAAACATTCCCATCCTTCCAGGTCCTATAGAAACCAGAAGATACAACGTGTCAGTCATTTTTCTGCACTCCTCTTGAAAAAATAAAGCAGTTTGTAACTTTCCCTAAACAAAAGTGGATGTTCCAGTTTTCTCAGGGTCTGTTTACTGTGGGGTGAAAAAAGTCTCAGCGATTTCGGAGGAGCTAGGGTGTTAAATAAAATGTCTGTCTACCACGCCTTAATTTACACTCCAGTGATCTTACCCTCAGACTTGTCCTCTTCCTCATCATGAAGAAATACCCACAGCTCAGACACAGAAAGGCACCAGAGTCTACATGTAATCCTCCCTCCTGTGGCAGAAAAGCAGACTAAACCCTGTACTAACCTCAAGAATATATTTTCCAACTTCCAAAGATGCAAATATGTTCAAAAGCGTTTTGAGAAAACATAATATTATTTGATGTTCCTAAGTGAGAGGTTCCTAACTAAGATGCACCAGTAGTGGTTTTGCACAAATAAATTATGAAAATAATCACCTATCTAAGAACACGCCAAAGGCATACCAAAGCAAACATGCCCTCATCCAGTCTGCTTTCTTTCACAAGTCACATAGACAAAATTCTTGGCCACAAACTATCATAGTCTGTTTATCACAAACATAAAATTCATACCATACAATAGAAAAAAATGATTATTTTTTAAAATATTGTTCACTGTTTTATTTCAAATATACATTGATGAAGCCTTCATCATGATATCGCATAATGTTCTGGACAGGCAGGGTTGCCAACATGTGGCACATTTTCAGGGTGTGAGCAGCCCTCTGCATTGTCTTAAGCTCTGCTACGTGGTATGATGTTGTGGATACATTTTATACAGTGAAGTCAAGAGGCTGAGATTATAATTGTGGCTGCCACGCTTAAAAAAATGTGTAATCTTTTTTTTTTTTTTTTTTTGATCCTCATTCGCCACCAACCTCACTTCAAATCACACCCAAAATATCTGTACCCGCACTCAGCAAACTGAGGAACGTAGGCCATTGGAAGTGGAGACCCGCCTACTGGTACCAGACCAACTTGGGGATCAATGAAGAAACCAAACTGAGATACCTCTTCTGCCAAGCTCCAAGAGCTAGATGACTCTCGTCGTAGAACTACCAGAGAGACTGGCAGTACCCGACTTAGCCCGAAGAGTATTAGCGGCATAATCATAGGACTCAGAGAGGAAGAAAAAAAAAAACTCAGCCCATCACCTCTGAGCCCCATCTGAGTTACAAGAGGTTCCAAAATGCTCTCTTCTTTTTACTGCCTGATCTGGCAAGATCCAGCTTAGAAACCGCCAAGACTGAAATCTGCCAGTCTAAGAAAGAGGGGGGGATTGATTCTGTCCATCTTATACAGATTTGCCTCCTAGCCAGGAGGATAGCATAGAAAAGCAGAGCTCCAGCAGGACCAGTAACTTTATCTGCAGAGCCAAATATGATTAGGGGTAAATCGATGTTGATAGGACATCCCAGGGTGCTTGTCAAAAAGTTTCCAACACTACCAAAAATGTGTAATCTTGGGCAAATCTTTGTTGCACTAATGCTTTGTGACCTCATCTGCTTACTTTCAGAGCACTAACATCAGGGTAAATGTCTGGTCTTGGCCAACCAATGTCTTCCAACATAAACAGAACTTAGAAAGAGGAACCATGCTGGTAAGAAGTGCTTTACTGATGTCTGCCCACCAACAGCCACACAAACACTGGGTAAATTGGACAGAAAGGTCACAGAAACACTATTTCTGATCGCAGTTTCCACCGTTTACCAAACGGTGTGATTTTGGACAAATCTGTTTCTCCCAATTTCTCTCCTACCTTATTTACGACAATCTGGACCACTTCGAGTTAAAAAAATGTTAGCAGTAAGCGCTATATAAAACCTGAATAATGAATGGACATTTCGCCTTGGGGTGAAAACCCCTTGCTTAGCATCTATTCTTGACTTTGATCTAGTAAGATGACAGCTTTGGGACTGGCAACCGAGGTTATAATCGTAATTTTTCCCATTTTACCAGATGGTGTGATCCTCGTCAAATCACTTTTCCTCCCTAATTTACTGTTCCTCTTCTTCTGTGTATGGAAAGTGCTTAGTTCTAAATACTTAGTATACATGCATAAAAAGTGGACAGAACACCGGCAGGCCCATGAACCGGTATGCCTTGCCATCTCCCCTACCAGCATAATTCAGTTTTACTCAGATCACTGACCGAATATCGGAACATATTTACAAGAAAATGTCAGAGAGCGGAGCTGCGGCCAAATTTGGCAGCGCCGCACTGCAACATTTTCAAAACGCAGGGATGCGCCGTATTCACAAGAATACAGCACACCCCTAGCGCTGGCATAAAAAAATCTGCCTAGTGCCAACGCAGGCACCCTGCCGTCATGTTGCAAGGGTGCCTGCGCTGCAGGGATAATTGTTTATGTGCAGAAAGGGACACCTTCCTGCACATAAACAATCAATAATGGCGATTTGCACATTCTATGAATGCAGAACACATGGAAAGAGCAAAAAACACAGAGAAATTAATTAATAATTCTCTTTGCTTTTGGCGCTGCCTCAGTCTTGTTAATATGGGGAAGCGTCAAAAAGCAATGGGTGTTGCGGTCGAACGCCCACATCAACACCCATTGCACGCCCCTTTGTCGCAGAGGATTGCGGTGGAAAGGGGCATATTTACAAGGTGGTGGTAAGCTCTACAAAGTGGCTTAGCGCCAACTTGTAAATATGGAAAATGGCACTGCGCCACCAGAGCGTCCAAAAAGGGAAGCTCCGGTAAGGGCTTGGAAATACGCCCTAAAGTGTCAAAAATATTGAGACGGTAAGTTCAAATAGATAAGTATAGATTTACTATACTTCCTGTCGCCTTCTAAATAAGGTAATGTAAGGACAACTGGGAGATAAACAATGAGATGCACATGACCACAAACCTCTGACAGCGTACTTTAGGGTATTACTAGCTTGGGTGCTTCCTTGGTGAGCCCAGTATTAGTGTTTCACGTTTAGTTGTTGATGGCCGAGTTTGCTCTCTGTCCCTCTCATATATAAACAGAATGAATGCACGAAGGGCTTTAAGTGGGCCGGGTCTCACCGATCACCGGTGCTGAGCACCGGCAGTTTTTTAAAGGGGCCTCGAAACGGGTCTCTATCAGGTTCTGTTTTGTGCCCTGGCACAGGCGGTCCGTTTTTTTCCGGACTGCAGTGACAGCAGGCACATCGATGTGCGCGTGCTTACACTGCTCACTTCTCACTAGTGGAGACGTTACGGCATGACGTCATGCCAGGTGAGTGTTGTAGGGGAAGGGAAATCCTTTAAAGAGAGTCATTTTCTCGCTGGATTTCCCTTCTCTTTTTGAAACTCAGGAGCAGCAACATTGTCGTGGTGTCACCAGGGCTTTAAGTGGAAGCTTCTTCAATATTATATACAAGCCATAGTTGCTGCTTATTTATCTTATGCAACTAACAACCATTGACAAAGCCAATAGTCCTGACTTGTTGTAGGTATGATGTTACTTGTTGTATCATATATCTGGATGCAATGACAGAAACAGCAAAATACAAGTCGGGCAGCACACTATGCTAAGCACAGATTTTTAGCTTAGGTGTTTTAAGCCACGCCCTTAATTACACTGGCCATGCCCCTTTGAGAGCCCCCCCCCCCCCAGTTCTTTCATCCCACTTAAAGCCCTGAATGCACGTATACCTGTCCACGTGCAGTTGCTTTTCCTCTTAAAAAAAGATGCAAAATAAATTCAGACTCCTCTCGCTGGTCCTGGTACAAAAAGTGCATGCAAACCGCCCTCGCCTAACAACACACGGCCTTCCTTCCATATATACACTAAAAAGTATACTTGCGCTTAATATCGTGATATTCATGCACATGTATATAGTAAAGTAACATATCACGCGGGAGCATCAACCTTAAGTGCACAGGGCCCTTGATCACAAAGCCCTCATCACCTCTCTGAAATGCAGTAGTTGCATCAATGCACTTTCACTGTTGGCTCCAGTGCAGCACTCTAAGAAAATGCACGTGCGTGTTTGTTATTGTTCGCAGTGAATCACGGCACTTGCAGACAAGAAGCGGGAAGTGCAACGCAGCGTTCTCTCATTATCACATCCACCCTGCAGTTGGAAGGCATACACATGAAGCACATTACCATGAACATACATGTGCTACCTGCAGCGTCGGCATCAGCCCTACCTCACGCGTGTATTAGAATGAAATGTCCGCTCACTGGCCCCATCTGTCATGCAGAATGGATGCTCCACACAGAATGCATGCACGTGACCCCACTGCCATGTCAGGCGTGTCCGCTCACCGCACGCACGAAGAGTGCAGCCCGCAGACTGCGTACGCTGGTACGCATGTGTGCAATGGGAGAGGGGGCACCTGCGGAGCAGAAGTGCACTCCTGTGTGAGAGTGACGCCGGGTCATGCACACCTCTGTTCAGCCACGCCCCCTCCTCGCACCGCATATTTAATGCCAAGAACTCATACAGGCTAAACCGCACTGGTCCTCACATGCACGTGAACCTGGGAGCGAGGGGTGCTGCAGTGCACACTTGGGTGGGCGTGACAGGGAGTACACTCACACCTCTGTTCTGCCTCGCCCCTTCACGTACAGAATATATAGAGCCAAGCTCTCTCACGAAAATGCGGACTGAACCGCGCTGGCCCTCACAGGGACGTGCGCGCCAGGAGGGTCGATGACTGCACTGCACTCTTGTGCGAGAGTGCACGCTGCCCCCAGTCCCCACCCCCACAAGCACAGTCTAAGCACATGCACGCACAGTGATGCCAAGCCCTCCCCTGCGCGTGCAGCCTCCAGCCCGGTGTGTGCACCAGGAGGGAGGGCGGCCTCCGAGCTGTGCGTAGAGCAGTCCTGAGTGGGAGTGACAGAGAGTGCCTGAGCTCCGGAGTCCTCCAGACGCCCCTCCGCGCCTGGCTCCGTCTGTGGATGTGCGTCTCTCTCCGGCAGCCCCCTCCCTCCAGCCCTCCCCTCCTCAGACTCCAGCCCGGCACTGGCAGCTCGCAGCCCTCCGCACAGCTCGCTGTGATGCCGAGGGCAGGAGGGGGTCCGGCTCCGGGTACCACGCGTGCCGTCCGGCCCTAGCCCGGGAGGAGCTGTGCCCCTGGTCGCCGCAGCCTGAAGGGCAGAGCGGGGGGCAGAGGCGCCCCTGCCGGAGGAGAGTAGGGGCAGCGGGGTGACAGAGCGGACCAAAGTAGGAGGCGGCGGCGGCGGCACTTGTTGGGCGCCCGGGCCGGGCAGCGGCGAGGATGGGCACCCTGCGGGACCTGCAGTATGCCCTCCAGGAGAAGATCGAGGAGCTCCGGCAGCGGGACGCCCTCATCGACGAGCTGGAGCTCGAGCTCGACCAGAAGGACGAGCTCATCCAAAAGCTGCAGAACGAACTGGACAAGTACCGCTCGGTCATCCGGCCGGCCACACAGCTCACCCAGAAGCCGTGCCCCAGCGCCCTGGGCGAGCAGCGCACCAAGCGCCAGGCCATCTCCGCCGAGCCCACCGCCTTCGACCTGCAGGACCTCAGCCATGTCACCCTGCCCTTCTACCCCAAGAGCCCACAGTAAGCCGCAGCCTTGTGTCCATCTCGCATCCGCCTGTCTCGTTGGTAGTTGGTGTGCTGTTGTTGTCTGTCCCTCCAGCGCCTCCTCCTGCGCCTTCCGCTTTCCATTTGTGTCCTCATCCGTCGAACCCGTGTCTCACTAACACTCCTGGGGGGCTCTGCTTGTGCCAGAGGCCCCTCCGCGGTAACCGCTCTCATCTCTGTCCTCTGTGTTGTTGTCTGGTGTCAAGGTATGTGCAACCTTAAACGGACTTTTTCTCTTCTTGACTGAGCATGAAGCAAAAGCGACCCCTCTTTCCTCGCGCCCGCGATGCTCCTCATACCCCCTGAAAGATAAGGCAATGTTGAAATGCGGCGCTGCATGTGTTTGACTAACTGCGCGTCTGTACCTCTCATGTAGCGCGTGTTTCTCAAGCCATGTGTTTTAGAAGAAAGCGACAAACTCCCCGGAGGGTGACACCGGTGGGAGGTTGACAGAGGGGTGGAAGGAGGCCCCTCTGAAGGGTTGGGTGGGACCTGATTGGCGCAGCCTCTAAATGACTGAAAAGGCGCCTGTCTCACTGGTCCAGGGATGGTGCAGGTTCCTTACAAACACAACACAAATAAACACTCACTGAGGACAGACTGGGAAGGGGCACGTTACGGTTCTCGCGGCCACACTTCCCTAATAGGTGATGCCGGCTTCGGGAAGGAGGCAGCTCCACATTTCACCAAAGATAGAAAACGCGCACACGCTGCACGAACTTCCTCAGACATCTGTTGCCATTGGCTGCTCTCATTGGAAGGCATCACCAGGGGCTTCCGCAGTGTAATTCAAGGCGTCAGCCAGGAAGTGTCACCAAGAGGTCTGGGAAACACGCTGGTGCCTCGGCTGGTGGGAGCATGAGTCCAGGGAGGAGATATGAAAGATATGTCATTTGACTCACAGGCGCTTCTCTCAGACGCAGGTGCGGGAAGGGAGTCAGGTGGAGACGTAAGACAAAGCACATTTCAAAGGGGGTTGGGAGACGAGGTATTTTGTGCATCTGGTTTTAGTCCACCCTTGTGTTGCGTAATTCCACACACTTCAGTTGACAATTGGCTGAGTTGCTATAGATGATGTTTTCAACGCTCTGTGTGTTCATGCCATATTTAGAGCGCCTAAGATGACAGTGCGTGGCCATAGTCCTCCAAGCGCTGTCTTGTTTACAGTTGGAGATGCCAATCCAAGGGAAAAGGAGACCCCATGTCCCAGACTCTTCCATCCAATGGACCCCATCAGGTGCCTGGCCTTTCTACTGTTGCTCATTGTAAATTCCAGTCACAACCCGTGTTTTAATAAAGTTATTATAGCAGCGGGGAAGCTGTTACTAATTAAAGGGTCGAGTTTTTCAGGTGAGGTTACTGAAAGAAAGGGCGCAAAACAAAGTGGCTTGTCCAAGATTACACAGTTCTTGTCACCCTGGGGAGGCGAAGGCTGAACGTTGGTTCCCTGGCTCTGCCGTCATCGTTTTAGCTACTCTGCCCCTTCACCCCTCTGGTTTTAAATTGTGTTTTAACCTCTCCATAATAGCACAAGTCCATTCAAGCGGCAATAAAGGTGTCTTAACGTTCGCATACTAGTTAAAGGAATGCGCATCCGAAATTGGCCTCAGGGATTCGGATCGGGGTAACTGGAGGTTTTTGGCTATATTATGTCATAAGAAGCAAAATAAACAAAGTGAGCCCGTTCCAATGTGTTTGGAAAGGCACAGGAGAAGGGCATGGTTTGCATGCAAACCTGCGTGCGTTTTTCTGACTGTATACAACGTGTTCAGTGACACGGGAGAAACAGAGTGGGCATAACCGGGAAAAAACTGAAGCCTACGAGTGAGCCTGACGAAGCGGATGGAGCCCCATGCAACTTTTCAACATGACTGGAGGTGAATGTTCTCTTTATGCCTCTGGGATTTTTGCCCAAGATCACACAGACTGGTCAACCTTGGAAACGAATTTAATCCCTAGTGTACTGGTTCTACGACTGACACTTTATTCAATGAACCGCTCCTACGGGTAGGATCACTGTCAAGGTCGAAGGCCTCCTGCCCCAGGAGTATTCCATCATCACTAGGGCTCTGGGCAGATTTTTTTTTTTTTTTTAATACATTACATTTAATATTTTTCCAGCTCTTCTCAATATTGGCAGATAAAGGAAGAAAGGGCATATAAAGCAAATTGTACAAGATCACACAATTTGCTTGCTTGGAAGATGTGTTTCATCTAGATCTCTATGGTTCCCAACTGACCCACTAGAGAATATATTAGTGGGTTTGAGGCCAAAGAGACTGCGCCTGCCTCCTCTGTGAAAAGAGTAGGTGATGGCGTAGTGGCGCTGGAGATCACCTGTTGCCGAGTTTGAGGCATGCAGGCCTCTATAGGAAGCCATTCGCCTAGCCCCTTTGTTGGGATGGGCCAGTGCTTGTTGTCCTGTCTTTGTCTTCAACCCGAAGCGAACCTGGGAGCGTACGGAGCAGGCAAGAGCCAGGCTGCTTCAGCTTGTGCCCTCACCCCAGCGGCCACTTTCCAAAAGGATAGTAAATCAGATGGAGAAAGGGAGCGCACAGGACTGAGAGCGGAGCAAGAGAGCACACGGGTATGAGAGGGGAGCAAGAGAGCGCACAGGTCTGAGAGGGGTGCAAGAGAGCGCATAGGACTGACAGGGAAGCAAGAGAGCGCACAGGTCTGAGAGGGGTGCAAGAGAGCGCACAGGTCTGAGAGGGGAGCAAGAGAGTGCACGGGTCTGACAGGTGAGCAAGAGAGCACACAGGACTGGCAGTGGAGCAAGAGAGCGCACAGGTCTGAGAGGGGGCAAGAGAGCGCACAGATCTGTCAGGGGAGCAAGGGAGCATATAGGTTTGACAGGGGAGCAAGAGAGTGCACAGGTCTGAGAGGGGGCAAGAGAGCGCACAGATCTGTCAGGGGAGCAAGGGAGCATATAGGTTTGACAGGGGAGCAAGAGAGCGCACAGGACTGACATGAATGGGAGCACACAGGACTGTCTGGGGAGCACAGAGGTACACGGGACGTGCAGTGAACAAGGGAGCACACAGGACTGGCAGAAGAACAAGGGAGCACACGTAGCTGGCAGGGGGAACAAGGGAGCACATAAGACTGGCGGGGGGGAATGGAAGCACGGAGAACTGGCAGGGGGGCAGGGGAACACGCGGAACACGCGGAACACGAATGGAAATCTTGCAAGAGAGCAGCGAGAACGGGCAGTGGAGCAAGAGAGCACGTGTTGCACGTGAGCGCCGGTTCTGTGGCACCTCCTGTCGCATCTAAGAGGGGCGTCCCACTGTACCTCGTCTCCCAACTTAGTGTCTTAGGCGGAAATGATTTGTAGTGTCTACCTTGCTTCCCAAGCATGAAGCTGCCTAGATTCACTGGGTGGGCTGGCGTTGCTTCAGAGGAAATGCTGCATCAGATGACAGATATGTGGTTATGGTATATGATTGGGAAACCATAGACCTCGGTTTTGATATCCGTCAAGGCATTATAGCTTATTTTTAAGAAGAAAGGCAGAGAGAGGGCTCTACTGTGACCGCAAAAACTTATGAACCGTGTCATCTCACCGTACCAATATTAATTAGTCCCACACTAGGATCAAAAGCTGAAATTCTTTAAACGAAAGATATAGCAAGAAAGGGAAATATTGGAGAGATTGAAACATAATGAGGATAGTAAAAGGGGGAGTCAATAGCCGGAGGGACGGGGACGAAGGGAGGTAGTTAGACCGGCAAACTCGACAGACGGGGAGACAGAAAAGTGAGTCCAGTGATAGATAGGTAGAGGGAAAGGGAGAGAAACAAGTAGCTAGACAGAGCGGGGTGGAAAAAGGTAGCTAGAAATGCAGGGATGTAAGTGTGCTCCTACAAAGGTTTTTGTCTAGGCAGAGGGGGCAACAGATACGATAGGCAGTTAGATGCAGTGGTAGGTAAAGCGACAGTGAGGCACATATACAGAGAGGTACACATTAGGCCTGGGCGGTGAACTCAGCTCCATTTGCGGAGTTTTTCGAGCTCCACGGAGCGTGCAGAGTTCCAAAAATATCCGCTCCGTGAAGAGGAGCTTTTTCCTCGTTCGTGGTCTTTGGACAAGCGCGAGCTAGGAAAATCCCACGCTAGACCACCTCCCTGCAAGATTTCTCAATGTGGGCAGTCGCGGATGGTCGCAGCCGCTCACGTTGAGAAACATTCCGTTCGTGTTGAGGAAGCTGCTGCTCGACTAGAAAATATACTCGAGTGGCAGAAAGAAGCAGCGCCCTCTTGCGCTGGGCATGGTGCTGTCCGTGCTGATTTTCAAGTGCGGGACAAACACCCAACGCTAAAAATCAACGCGAACAGCGCAACTTAATGCACTCTGCCGCTTGAAGAACTCCGCGTAGCGCGGCAGAGTTTTATGGAACTTTGCGAACTCCGCCCAGGCCTAGCTCGTATGTATGTAGAGACACTTGGAGGTTGATAAAGTTGTTGCTAGAGAGATGATGGGGTAGATAGGAGGTTAGAGAGGTGAGATGGGTAGACAGGTGGGTTCAGGGGTTCAGGGAGTAGTAGAGCGATAGGGTGGAAAATTGGAAGGAAGATATATGTGGATGTCGGTAGGTTGAGGGATTGGAAGAGATGGGTACATAAATTGAACATGCTCGTATGTAGGTGGCCACAGGTAGATGGGTCAATAAACATATAGACACATGTACAGACAGACAGACAGGCAGCTCCCTGCAAGCAGGCAGGTTTTTAAACGCCCTGTGTTGCCCTGCTGAAAAGAATCATGAAACCTCAACAAGTCATTCTGTAAAATTCACAGCACCCAGCTGCAACACTTGCTATTTTCCTATCAATAATCTTATCAATAATCTTATTTTCTTATCAATAATATTGCAAATGTTAATGTCTTTATGCATTAAAAGCAAGGGTGCCATGCCACATTGACATGTTTTCAGACAAAAGCCCCTTTTCAACTATTTCTGGTGTGAAGAATGCTTTTAAATAATAAAAACAAACCATTTTTATAAGAATAGTATGCAATCTCTGCAGATGGATATTATGAATTCACAGACAGCTAGAGACGCTGAGAGACAGATGGGTAGGTAAAGCGGTAATGAGGTAGGTAGAGAGGAAGACACATTCATAGCTTAGTTTGTGGAGAGGGAGATTGCTCAGTAGACAGAGAGGCAGGAGTAGATTGGAAGGCCGCTTCCTGGGTGGGTAGAGAGATTGTGGTGCATGTAGGTAGAAATATTGGCATAGTGTCAGGCGATAGGTAGGTACCGACGTAGGAAGGCAGATAGAGGTATGGAGTGGTAGATAGTTGATAGAAATAAGAGGGAGACAGACACTGAGCCTTAGGTATGTAGAGTGAGTGGAAGTAGTGAGCTTGGTAGATACATAGGTAGGCGCGGTAGAAATGTGGCTACACAAATGCTGTAATTGCTAGGGAGGGGGGCAGGGAGGAAAATAGATGGGTCCATATCTAGAGAGCAAGGGGGGTAGGCAGTGTCTTACTTACACATTTTTCCTGTAAGTAGTTTCGGAGAGTACAGTGTCTTATTTTTGTTTTTGGTGTGGATTATTGCTGAATTTCTAGGTATGATTTACAACTCTTGTCTGGGAGTAGTTGTGTCCTACTTCCATTTTAGGTTTTGCCTATTTTTCATAGTAAAGTAGCTGGGTTATGAGGTACATGGAGTGGGAGGTGTAGATAGAGAGTTAGATGTGGTTAGGTAGCAGGGGCGTAGCGTATTCCCCTGCAGCCCCTTTGGCTCAGGGGGCCCCAATCCTTCAAGGGGTACCCAAAACCTTCAGGGGGCCCCCCGTCAGCAAAATGATTTCACATTCTGAGGGGGAGGGTCATTTTGCATTAGGCTACTGTACGGTGGAGTAGTAGACAGGGAGAGCTATTATTGGGGAGAAAGAGAGATATGTCGTTTGATGGAAAGGAAAGTAGACAGGTAGATGGATAGAGTGAAATGTAGGTAGATAGAAAAATGGAAGGGATATATGCAACAAGATTCCTGTTTAGGGAGAAAGATAGGGATTGGGCTTGGTAGATAGGTACTGAGGGCCTGATTCACCAAGGTAAACTTACACTTTTGTGTAAGTTTACAATGTTTTCCTATTCACAAAGGTATGTATGTAACTTACAACTGAGGAGTATCCGCAGTCGTAAAGTTACTACTCGTAACATACCTTCGTGAATACGAAAAAAAACATAAACCTTCACAAAAGTGTACGTCTACCTTGTGAATCAGGCCCAGAGACTGGAAGAGAGTTGTTGAGGGAGATAACTTCATGTGTGTGTTTGGGAATATAGCAGTGAATAAATTGGTAGGTAGGACTAGAGAGTGAGAGGCCTGTTGGTAGGTGAAGAAATTGGAAAGTAGAAGATAGAGAGAAAGGGGTGCAGGCAGATTAGTTTACCAAGTTCATCAGATTTCATCGGTTAATCTATTTTATGTTCCCATGATCTCTCCATAAGCAATAGTTTCAGGATTCAGGTGAGCTAAGGGTGAGCCTTTTTTACTGCTCAGGCGAGCAAGGACAGTTTTGCTTGGCATTAACATTTTTGCATTTATGAGCCATCATCAGGCATGGAAATTTATCTGGTTTGCACTTTGATGCTCTCTTACTGCTCATGTTGTTCTCTTTTACTGTTGGACCGGCAGTTCAGTGACAATGGAGTCTTGGACATGGACCCCACTTCCTGTTTCCCAGGAGTCTTGTCTGGACACCTAGGGTGTGACAAGGTTCTAATCTTGTCTCCCAAGAGGTCCATTATTGGCTCACTTAAGTGGTGGCCGTGTTGGGCTCAGAGGCCTGGGACACTGAGATTTCTGACCGGATAAGCTAGTAACAATTATCACTAATTAATTGTGCTGTTTGTCAATTTGCCATCATCAGACAGAGCTTGACAGATGTGGTCTGGATCTTTTGGAGGACTGGATTATTAATGAGGACTTGTCTAATTAGCTGGCATGCCTCTGTGTTAGAATGACAGCACGATTTGTTCAGTGAGGGTCTTTGGAGTATTGGCCTGGTTGTGGAATTAGCCCCAGATGAGTATGTAAATTACTTAGCACTGCACTCTCCTGTATATGATTAAACTGACAGACTGCTTATAAACTTTATTAACACGACCCCTGTGATAACAATTCACAGGCAGCTAAAAATGTTTTTCTCGGTCTCTCATCCTGGACCTAATGGTATTGTTAACACCTCAGCTAGTAACTTCATTAGTGTGTATAACATTAATTTATTGTCCCTGGACTCTCGGGGTGCTGCCACTCTTACTATTTGAAATTCTTTCTAAGAGCCTCAATTCCATCAGCTGTTGTTTAACCCCACACGTGTCTGATTTTGAATTGCTGTTAGCTTTAAACATTATCACACAGAATGTCTTTTCTCAGCATTTAGCGTCTTCTGACCATGCTGCAGTTTACTTTAGGTACAGGGCCGAACTATTACATTTTCTAAGTTTGCTTTATGCCTGTTGAAGACAAAGGAAACTAGACTGTTATCAACATCTATAACAATGCCCCTGATTGCATAGATATACATCTGAATTCCACACTCTTCTGATGCAATTGAGGAAGTAATTTTAGAGTAGTCTCACCTGTTGCTGATGAAGTAGGCTCATTGAAGGCTTGGTAGTTGAGGCATGCCTTTCTTATGAATCGTTGTTTTCTTACTGTACCTCTCAGCTCATGTTTAGTGCAGCTCGTATTGAACATCAATGTGCAACCGAATCATCGCTAATGAGCCAGACGATTCAATCTCAAATCTAAGTGGACAACCCGTGGGTCTTCTTCATGTTGGCAAGCCAATCAAATCATGATCAAATGGTTATAGGATCTGTTTTGGATTCCATTCAGGCCTAGTTACTAAGAAATTGGCCCAGCCTCACTGTCTTAAAAAACATGCTCTTCATTGTAGCATCGGAGCATCGGAGAATATAGAAACTGCAAATATTATAGGACAGGTTGATAAAGCTAAACCAGTGGCAGAGGTGTTGAACTTTGCACTATCCCTAATCCAAGATGGACATTCGTCTGTAGCCTCGTAAAGTTACTGTATTAAACGGTTGCATGTTGGAACCACACAGGCATTTATGATGCCTGGCTCAATAATGCGGTCCGAACAACAAATGCGTCTTTACAATGCATTCCTTTACCAAGCAAGTTGTTACAACGACTTACCTTAGGAAGAGCGCTGGAGTTGGAATAGTATAATTTACTATTCCAACTCCAGTCTGTGCAACAGTTGGGAAAGTGTTGGGCTTAAAGTCCAACATTAGTCCAACGACGCTCTCCCTAAGGCAAGTCATTGTAATGACTTGCATGGTAAAGGAATGCGTTGTAAAGACGTATTCGTGGTTCGTACCCCGCTGTTACGGCACAATGTGGTTCGAGCCGAGGTGTTAAGGGTATTCCCCGTATTAAACCTCTCAGCTTGATTTGACTGAACAAAGAGCAACATTTAGATTGCTGTTATTGATTCATGAAGAGTTTCCTGATACACAATACTGACTGGTAATACTAAGCAAAACATAGAAATACCTCAGTTGCTACTCAATATAGAAGCAAAGGCACTGACAGGTATATCACACTGGATTTTTCAAGTGATTTGTCAATTAGCCAATGTGTGGATAGCCACTTCAGGTATTTAGAAGGTCATTAATGATAAAATCCAAGGACGAATCAATCAGTAAAAAGTGAGGCTCTGCGGCAATGCTTAGGGGGATTGTCGGTGTTGCAGGTTTCTCTGAGCATTGTGACAGAGACGCACTTCTGACTGATTGGCTCACCCTTGGAATTTGGTTTCAATTACCTTCAAAAATCCACACGTTGGCTAATGGACAATTCACTGATGATCTTACACCGTATTCACAAACAACAGGGTTTATATATTGAAACTCTAAGCCCTGTCCTGAAGATGGTCTCACATATTAAGTATAAAAGAGACCGAAACATTGACTCATTTTCTTTTCTTGCTTCGTCAGTAACAAGACTGTGTTTTCCTTCGTATGCGTAACATTTTATCAACAAATTAGCATAGGACTGTTTCTCTGCAAGAGTTGATCAACACTGCAGCCGCCCTTATCAGAGACTTTGCTTTCTCAAACTACTCAGGGCCTCCTTAGTATTGTATGCTAGATACCTACAGCCCAATTTCTATATATTTATTGTTTTGTTATCATTTGTCTTGAATTGTTTCGTTTATTATGGAAGTAAAAAGTTTTCTTTTTTTGTACACCTGTTTTAAAAAATCTTTCTTCCACTCTCCCGCCATCCTTTCTTTCCACTACTCAATGAATGTTCTCTGGAACAGATGTTTAATTTATCAGGTTGCAAGTTGGTTTATCAAATGAAGTGTTGAATGATCCTTTTATTCACACCCTATTACTGTTGGCTACAGAAACCCAGGCTCACAAGAAGTTATTGGCTGTCCTTATCTTTTCCTATATTGAGGCCCTGGGGAAAATATTTCGGTGCCCCCAACCCTGGACTATTTATCAACTTTGAAATGGTGATAGACTGAATTGATCTGCCAAGATTCGAAGCTGTGATGAATAGGTTGAATAGAAATACCTACAGTAGGCACATTAGCACACTAAATTATACTAGCTCCACACGCAAATAAAGAGTGTGCTTAGAAATGTGGAACACCATTATCAGGCACTTTGGTATTTCCTCAATTTAATGTGTGCTGCAGGGACATTACCCTCTCAAACCAATCTCTTCTCCTGTCTACCATCTCCCCAATTACTCTTCTTTACCTATGTGTGTTTGTGAGCATTGAAATGTCTCAAAACTATTAGTTTTGTCAATGTTTGTTGAATTTGTGTGGGAGATCACACACTGCAGTGCCAATCACTGAATAGTTTGCACATCCTTCAATACCCGCAACCTAAGAAAACCAAAAGGGCACAGCTGAATATACTTAATCAAATTATATTGTCATTGTTAGTTATGCAGGACTGGGTAAAGATAACATTTTATTTTTCTACTCTTGATGGTTCTTTTAAAAAGGGAGGTTTCAGTACTGTGAATCAATGAACCCAATGCCACCGTCACACATGCAATTCTTATCAGACAGATTCCCAGGTACTTTTTCGCACATAATGGGGGTTTTAAATGCTTTTAATCTGAATTTAAGAAAGAGATTTATATAGGAAATGTCAGGTGTTTCATCAAAGGGTGGTTACAACCGGTTGACTCTCTTTTTGGGACTAAAATGAGCCATCAGCATTTCTAGAGCCCGAAGAGGAGCACAAATGTAGATTTATCTATTTTTTTTAAAACTCCAAATGTGTCTTTGAATTCCAAAATGGACGAGAGGATGCATTTCATGCTAAAATATAGTGCTAAATTATGGTTTTGCATTTCACATAACATGTAATTTTGCATATATTTTCTGAAATGTCATGTAATTATGCAAATGCACATCATGTGAATTTCATACACTTTAAGTCAATGTAGAAGGGTAGTTCCAATGACTTATGAGCAGGGGACCTGGAAGTATACTGCAAGAGAGGAGCAAATAATGTGGCAGAGTTTACTAAATTATGTGGCAAGAAAAGGCAAATTATGTGGCAGAGTTCACTAAATTAAGTGGCAGGAAAAGGAAAAATGTGCTGCATTATGCCGCATAATTTGTGCTGTAATGCAGCACATTTTATGACCGTATTACTCTATTATTTTGTAATTTTTACCCATGTTCACATTGTTTTAGCAAAGGTCTTGCCTCATTAGTACCACTTTAAAGATCACATACAGCAATAAACTGCTGAAGGGTGACTAGTCAACCTTCATGAAGGACCTTTCACTGTGTGGCAACACATGCAGCTGCATTTTTAGTAAGTATGATTTGTTCTGATCTAGATTTTTGTTCAAATCTGCAAATTATGCAGCAGATGGATTGTGTGGCACATACGGCAAATATATAATTATGCGGAAACACTGCATCTGCAAAATCACAATTCCAGTGGCCCTGATTATGATCAGCAAATGGCAGTATTAGTCTTCTTGCATTCAATACCGAGAGCCCTAAAACCAAGGGAAGCAGTTGGTTAAAAGAGGATTTCCATGTAAGGGTTAAATGCCTTTTTAGGTCTGAGGAAGCCAGCCTCTTATGTTCAATGCACAGAAAGTGGGCTATGAGTCAGCCCCCTTCGAATCATTAGCTTGCTTGGGTGAGCCCCCTGCAGCCTTGAGACATTGGCAATGACAGCTTGGATTAGAACAGAGCGGTGTTTTAGAATCATGCTATTGGCGGATTGGGTGTATCCTTTCACCTCCTATGAAGTGCTTCCATTGGAATGCAGGATGGTCTATTTTACATCTGAAAAGTACCCTCAGTCACCACACTTTTGATCACATCTAGTTCTTTATCTCACTTATTCATTGTATCTATAAAAACATACTTTATTGTCATTTTTTATCAGTGCATGACACATTGGTTCACTTTACAGGAAAAAGGATTTGTTTCTAAGGACGCCAAAGGGATCCTGTGACGCCCCTAGCAACCACATTCTGCCACTGAGCTGCTGATAAGATTCAGAAAGCCCACCAGATCCCCATCCCCTCCTCTGCACCACTGTTAAAATATAAATTCAATGTGCAAGCCTGCTTTGGAAAACTCAATAGGTCAGGCTTTTAACTGAAAATGATAATCAGACCTATTGGCTCTGATAATGCTTGTTGAACTAAGGACCTAGTAAATAGAAGAAGGGTTTGGTAGCCGGCAGTGATATTGTGTGTAAGCGCAGATCACTAAGAAAAGGACATGGCGGTGTCCTTGGGGGCAGACCCAAAATCCAGTGCCAAATCCTCCGTTTAGTCAAAGTCAACCTTCTAAAATTGCATTCTACCCGGATTTCCGCTCCAACATTGACTGCGAGACTAACTTGCCCTCAAAGCTTTCAAGATTTTAGTTGTATTACAGCCATTAAAGGCATTATTGAATTTACACATTAATTTTTTGATGGTAACAGCTTCTGAACTATGAGCGCAATATGCAAATCCCACCTCAAGTTTGGAGTCAAGTGGTAGCCATGACAATTACATTTGACATGTATCTCTTAGTCGCTTTAGAATTAATATTCTAGGTCTCGGGCGTGGCCATCCGTTTTCCCTCAGACACCTTTTTTCGTTTTGGCTGCAATGACGTGGATGATTTATGGAGACTTACACGTCCATACTATCTAGTTGTTTCTGCTGGCCGCTTTCTGTTTGGTCAGTTCTTGTGCGGACTCCATGCAAACCCAGAAATGCGCTCCTTGAGCCTGCTGCTACACTGTCCACTATAAAGCGCTTTACTGCCCATTAGGGGTGGCTCTGTACTTTACCAAAACCTAAAAAATAAAAATAATGGCGTGTTCAGCGTTAGCAGCCACAAGATGTCTGAGGTATGGGGCATAGGACATCAGTAACACGCATCTGCACACCGTATATGAGTCAGAATAACACAGAGCAGAGGTGTGGCTGTCGGGACTGACGTCACATGGTGGAAGGATACGAAATAGTGCCGGAAGACTCGCACTCCTCGCTGTGGAGAGGCCTGTTGCAGCGGACAGGCAGGACCGCATCAGTCAGAGCCATGAGAAACGAAACGAAAGACAACATTGCAGGGTCAAACAGAACATTCTTTATATAGAACACTGCCTGGAAAATGCTATTAGATAGGTTTATTTTCTTAATTAAAATTGCTTTGGAAAGTAAACACTTTCAATCGGTTTTATGAAAGCTCCCTTTAGGGGCGGAGAGTGTTTGAGGAGCCCCCGTGCACCAGTCAGTGCTTAGGGTGGGCTTCTGAGCGCCGAGTGACCTTGGGTCTGAAATGGACCTTCGTGTTACGTGATTCCCGGTAATTATTATCATCATAGACTTTCTGTGGTTGTTGCGTGAACGTCCTGGCCCCTTGAGATGCTCCGGTACTTCCCCGAGGGTGGCATCAGGGCTTCATCCCTCGAGGGCAGGAGTAGGTTCGCGCTTTCCTCTTGTTGCTGCGGGCTGATTTGGAGGCAGGACCACATTTCCCCGTTTGCCGTGCGATAGATGCTCTGTGCGGTCTCCTAGCAACCACAGTGTAACACGGGAAAGATGCTCTCTCAGGCATGTACTGAGCACATTCCTTTTTTTCCCTTTTTCCAGTATTTCCTTTTCCACCTGTCTTTGATTCTCCACAGACCTCCACTTGTCCTAACGCCCGTGATTCATGTTTACTTGTCGACACCGTTCCCGTCTCATCAATTCCCCTTTCCACGACCACATCCTAAACTACCTCTTTTCCCATCCACTCGCTTCTGCTCTCTCACCGCTACCCCCTCCTAGGTCACGCCTTAGTCGCTTTTTCCCCCTTCCTTCTGTGCATCCTGTATCACCCCATTTTTATCTGCTTACTCTACTCGCCTCTCTCTGTACTCCTTTCCTGGCATTTCTTCTTCTGTCTGCGCATCCTTTCATGCCCCCCTTTTCTCGAATCAGTACCACTCTTTCACCCATACTCTCGTCTGTACTCTCTTCCCTTCTCCTCTTACTCTCTCAGCCCTTTTCTCTTCGCTCACCTAAACTCTCCTCTTGATTTATTACATCTCCTCTGAAGCCACTGCGCTCTCACCCTCTCCACTCTTTTCTCATCTCACCTCTTTCATTTCCTCTCTTCTCTAAAAACTTTACTCCTTCCTACCAGTGCTGAAATTGGAATTCATGTATTCTGGGAACCCATCAAATGGGGTGTGAAGGTGTGGTGAAGAAAGGGGGTGGAGTCACGAGGGGTGGAGCATGACAAGCTGAGTCTGACGGTCAAGGTGTGCATTTATTTAAAAAAAACTCTGATGCAAAGAAATTGGCAACAAGGACAAATGTTTTTTTTTAATTTAATACATTTTTTTATTGAAGTCCAGATTACAAACATTTTAAAATCCATAAATACATCCATAAAAAGACATTAAAAATACAAGATCAATAAATAGCACCAATATATACTGAAAAGTCATGAACAATGAGGGGACAACCATAAATCCTCAAATTAAGCCTCTAAGCAAACATAAAGCAATATCCACTCCCATACATCGGTGTGACCACCCAATCTTAATCAAAATAAGTTGCCCAGATTTTTTCAAATTTCTTAAGCCCTTCAACTCGTGAAGCATAAATTTGTTCACTCTTTTTAACTGATTTCATCTTTCGAGCCCATTCATAGACAGAGGGTATGAGATCTGTCCGCCATTTTTGCAACAAAAGTGATCTGGCTACCGCCATTGCAATGTATAAAAATTTAACAAACTTGTCAGGCAGGAGAAGGTCTGGATCAAAACCTAAAATTATTAAACGATTATTCAATCCTAACACAATACTACATTCACATTCCAAATAACAAAAAATGTCTTTCCAAAACCTCTGAATCATAGGACATTGCAAAATAATGTGTGACCAGTTGGCAGTGGGATGGTTAATACAACGGAAACACTGTGCCGATTGATTGACATAAATCTTAGAAAGGAAAAGAGGAGTTCGATAAAGTTGCCATTTACTGAAAAACAACATCCTTCGCCAATTCGCTCCTCTTAACGTGCTAAAGTTAAGATTATTAATTGCTGACCACATACTGACTGAAATTTCTACTTCTTCATGTTTCATCCATTTTGCAATTGCCTTACTCCCAAGATCAACACCTTTAACTAAAGCTAAGCGTTTTTTCCATTCCCCAGGTTTTTTAACAACCGTATCCTCTAAAAGTTCATGGACTATATGATGTTGATCACAAATTTGGGTTAAATCTAATTCACTAAGGAATTTACTAAAAATACTATATGACCATAGAAGAAGAAAATCGTTAATGATCAATTGTGACATTTCCGCCATACTCAACCATCTACCATTCCTCAAAAAATCAGAGATTTTACGGAATCCAACATTAGCCCACTTTGATATAAGTTCTGTAGATTCTCTAATCCCCGACAATGACATAGGGCCAGATAAGAAAGTTGAAGAATAAATTAAAGGAATAGAATATCTTTTGTAGAGGGCCTGACGTCTTTTAAAAAACCATTGTAGGCACTTATACCGCACCAATTTAGGAGATTTAAAAATTGATAAAGGGGAGTGGATCTGACTTTCCTTACACATTAAATTCATAAAACTATTAATAAAAAGATTTGATTGTTGTTGAGGCTTAAATCTGGATAAATATTGTGCAAAATACGCAAAGTAGTAATCCCTGAGATTCGGAAGAGCTAAACCTCCCTGTTCCAACCCTTCGTATAAAGTGCTAAGTGCAATTCGCGGGGTTTTTTTTGCCCAGAGAAAAGTTGTAAATATAGACTCTATTCGGGAAAAAAAGAACCAAACAAGATACATGGAATGGCCGAAAAAGAAAATTAAAAAGTGGAAGAACAGACATTTTAATTAGTGCAACCCTGCCCAAGATAGATAATGGAAGAGAATTCCAGCGTAAAAACAGATCCTGAATTTTTCGTAGAAGCGGGACAAAGTTTAAATGAAATAAATCAATTATATGTTCTGAGAAATAAACCCCCAGGTATCTCTTGGGTTTGGTGTTTAAACAAGAGAGAATATCAGGGTGCAAATCCAAGCCCACTCCACCACACTGTATAATTTCAGTTTTCTTTTTATTAATTCTATACCCACCTAACGCTTCAAATTCCTCAAAAATCTTAAAGGTTTTTACCTGGACCTCTAAGTCAGGCTTAATAAAAAGCATAATATCGTCGGCGTATAATTTCAATTTCGCCATAGTGGGAATTGGAGGGCGAATATCAACGCTGTTCCTAATTGCAATCGCCAATGGCTCAATAAAAAAAGCAAATAAAACTGGGGAGAGAGGACACCCCTGTCTGGTCCCCTGTTTTACTTTAACCTGGCCGGCCATTGAGGTATTAATAATTACATTAGCTTCAGCATTAAGATAAAGATTTTGGACCAGGCCCGTGATCTTGGAGGATATACCAAAGTTTTGCAAGATAATAAACAGCGTCTCCCAGACAACAAGGTCAAATGCCTTCTCAGCATCTAAAAGAAGGACTAATGCAGGTATCTTCTGGGTCTCAAAATAATCCAATGCCTCCGTTAAATAATGTATTTTAGTACCCAGCTGCCTGCCAGCAATAAAACCATTTTGGTCCGGATGAATCAAATGTGAGGCATGCTGATTGAACCGATTAGCTAAAAGTTTAGTAACAATTTTGTAATCCGAATTTAATAACGTTATAGGACGATAAGAATTTGGATCTTCACTAACTTTTCCCTTTTTTAAAAAACTGACTATGTTTCCATGTCTAAAAGATTCTGGTATTGCCCCACCTTCTAACATTGAATTTACCAACTGTAAAAGAAATCTGCCACGGAATTATAAAAACTTTAAAAATTCCGCGGGAAAACCATCCGGACCGCAGGCCTTACCACTTGGTAAATTCTTAATCACCCCATGCAGCTCATCTTTAGTAAAAGGTCTTGCCATAGTTGATTTCTCACTCTCTGAAAGTGTCGGAGAACAATTTTTCTGGAAGAAAGTCTCTCAAAGATGTAATATTGACAGTCTGTTGTTGACCATATATAGACCCATAATGCTGTAGCATTATTTCACTAATTTTCACTGGATCATCCGTACAAGAGGCAGTTAAGGGGCATTTTAATGCATTGATTTGATTAGAAGCAACCTGCTCCCTTACCTGCCAAGCCAGGAACCTACCAGTAAAATTGCTTTCTTCATATATTTTTTGTCTATGATGTTGAAAGAAAGATTTGCTTAGAGTGTAATATCTTGCACTGAGATCACATTTAGCCTGATCAAACTGGCGCTGGTTAAAAACAGTAGGATTATTAAGAAATGCCGAATAAGAACTTTGTACCTTCTGCTCCAGAACTCGCTTTTCTACCTTAACTTTCCTTATAATCTCAGCATCTTTTCCGATAATTAGCCCCCGAGTAAAGGCCTTAAATGTATCCCATATCGTATTTAAGGGAGCAGAATCATGGTTTCGAACAAGGAATTCCCTAATCTCAATCTCAATAAGACCCACCCAATCCTCCTCTAATAAATATTGCCTATTTAGCATCCATCTTTTAGGGGTCTTAGCACGTTCTCCAATTTGTAAATCAAGTACCAGCATAGCATGGTCAGAAAATCCATTCTGCAGAACTCTTTGTTGGCAAAAACTTAAACTCCGAGAAACCAGAAAAAAATCAATGCGTGATGAGGTGTGAAATCTACCAGACAGACAAGTATAAACAATTTTAGTTGGGAAAGCCCTCCGCCATGGATCCAGTAGATCTAAAGTTACCCCATAATGTTGTATTGTTCTTATAGTTTTAGGTTTCAATTGTTTTTTAGCCAGCACTGAGGAATCAATTCTAGGATTCATTAAAACATTGAAATCTCCCCCCAAGATCAGTTCCCCGGGTGTTTGAATTAAAGATTGAAAAATTCCTCATATATCTTTGGATTATCCTCTACAGGAGCATAAATACTGGCAAAGGTTATCGGTTTCTGTCCAGCAATACAAGTGACCCAACACCAACGACCATACTGATCTTTGTCAAAGCTGACGACTTCCGCCTGGAATTTTTACTTAAAAATATTGCCGTCCCTCGAAGGGAGGCTGAAGATGAAGAAAATCCCCTATAGGCTGCCCATGACTTAAACATAGAAAAGTCTGACAATTTCACAGCTGGTATTTGGGTTTCTTGTAATAAAATTACCGCCAGATTTTCTGTTTTAATCCACATTTCAATTGCCCGCATTTTCTTTCTATTATTAAGACCATTGACGTTAAAAGAGACCACTTTCAAAATCTCCTTACTAACCATAATAAATAAGAAGCAAATCTAACCACCTAAACGGCCCCCCACGTATTGAAAAAAGCATTGGTCTAAAAAATGGATGTATAAAGATTAGAAAAAATGGACTTCGTTTTCTGGCTATACAGCCTTTTTCACCCCAGTGACCCACACCCTCCCCTTTGAGAAGGTGGCTAGCCCCGCTGCCCACCTTCTCCCAACCACCCCAAATACTAATATTGGTGCCCTGAAATTGCACCTAAGGTGATCTACCCCCTCCTAAAAAAGAGAAGGAAAAAAGAGAGGTAACAGGATCTAAATGGTACTCTCCTTTTCAAACAAAGAAAAAAAACAACAATACAGAGGTCAAGCAAACCCAGATTATTTTCCAGCTGAAATAGCTTTAAGAAGTTCCTGCGCCTCTTCAATGCGTGTAAATAAGTGAAATTTCCCCTGCACAAGGACTTTGAGCTTGGATTGTTGAGCAATAGAGGCTTGTGCCCCTTGAGCTTTAAAAAGGAACAATAATTTAACAAACTCTTTGCGTCTTCTTGCCGCTTCCGCAGACATGTCGGAGAAAATTCTGCATTTCGCACCATTCTCGATCTCAAACTGTCTAGACAAAATTGCCTTGGACAAGATTTTTTCCTTTATACGAGAGTCTGCAAAATTGACAAGTATAGTGCGGGGAAACTTCAGATTAGGGGAAGGATGCGCTGGGACCCGATGAGCTCTGGTTACAGTCAGATCGCCCGTAAACTCAGGAATCACAACCTTCTTAAAAAGGAATCAACCCAATTAAGTGTATCCGTGCCTTCAATCCGCTCCGGAACACCAACTATACGAAGATTTGAGCGGCGTGAAAAATTTTCAAGTTCTTCAATCTTATTTTCCATTCTTATTTTCTCCCGGGAGGCTAAATCTACTTGCTGCAAAATATGGTTCATTTGATCCTCAACCAGGGAGATTCTTGCTTCAGCCTCCTGAATTCGAGGTGGAAGGCTGGCTACTGCATCTTCTATCTTCTCCAAGCGCAGCTGTATCATTGCAATATCCGTTTGTTGTGTTTTTTTCATATCGCGTATTTCTTCAAGAATCATATTTAACATATTTTTAACATCCAGCTGATATGACATAGCCTTCTCGTTTTTACCCTCAAGAACCAGGTCACAATCTTTAATTCCAAATAGAGTCTCGTTATTCTGTTCAGGCATCAAAGGACCCAGTGGTTTAGGCTTTCCTAAAGCTAAGGCTGAGGCTACTATTTGGTCTTGCTGCTCTTGCTGAACTGTCATAGTTTCATTAGATTGCATTTGAATAGACATTTCACGAGAAGGGAGAAGAGAAGGCGGAGATTGAGGAAGCGGGGTCGCGACAGCCTTTGCTAATATTAACGCAGTAATTTTAAGCTGTTCCAAATCAAGTAAAGCCATCGGCGGATCTTCCACTTGTATCTGTATTCCTTGAGTATCCGGAGAAGAGACCACTAGAGGAGAGGAGGATGCTGGACCTAGAGCTTTTACTGGCTCTAGTGTTACAGCTGACATTATCGACTCTTCTAATATGTCATGATTATTCTGGGCTAAAAGAGTTCGACTGAGCATATCTGAGCAGGGAGAGGTGGCAGGAGGTAACATTTTTTTGGAGAAGAGAGGAAAGTCTCTGGCATTTTTTGCTCTTGATTTTTATAACATGCGCCACCACCTGGTGAGCTAGCTAAATCAATATCCCTTGGCTTAATTCCTGAGGCTTCTGTTAAGCTAATCTCCTTTAAAGAAAGATCGTCCGCTCGGAGCTTTGTGAACTAAAGGAGGACTCCGCATGACGCATTTTACCTCCCACTTTAGTCACTGTTAAATTCAGCTTCCCTTTGGCAGTGCGTGCTTTAATCTTTGCAGCATCCACTTTTGCTGCAGCAGCGGCGAGTCTCAGCTGTTTCTTCATTATAAAATGCTTATCAAGGTATCCCCCACTTAAAGCACCAATGCCGAACCGCCCAAGTCTCTTGCCAGGTAAATTATGAGCTCATCAGGACTTACCCTCCTGCCGTTCTCCAGCAACAGTCCCAAAGTTTTTAGGCTCTCCAGAAATCCCACGCCGCAGTCAATTGAAAAACCCATATAGCTCCGGTTCTCAATCTCATCGCGAACCCTTGTGCAGAGTCTCGAGCCACGGTCACTGCATCAGATGGAATCTAGCCGGATCCTCTACTCTCCTCCAGTCTCAGCTGAACACCTTAAACAAATAAACAGTTCTCCGGTTTAAACGCAGGAAAAATCCCAATCCGAAAGCCTCAAACGCCGCCAAGAAATGCAGCCATTGGAAGCACAGCCGCCGCATCCGAAAATGAAAACGCGGTGAAATTCAAAAACCCGCGATAATCCTTAGCGTCCGACCGCTCCCGCTCCCACTCCTGTTCCATCAAACATCGTCATAGGAGGGGGGAGGAGCATCACCTGAGGCTACGCGCTAGCGGGAGGCACCATAGCCCGTCCGCAACAAGGACAAATGTGACGTGAATCTGTTCTAGCTTACCTAATTGGTCAGAAAGAGGCATCATGAGAGAACTCTGGTGGTTGTTGCACTTCTAGGAGAGCTCTGGTTTGTCCAGTCACAGTTTTGACTCTTAAAGTAACAGTGGGGGTTAATGTGTCTGCTGCAAAGCAAATTGTGTAAAATGCAGATCAAAGATTTGTATTTTATGTGGATAGGTAAGTGGGCTAATGCTTTTGACACTGAGGTCATTTTGTTACTTCCAGTTCATAAGTTGCAATCTTTCTAACATAGCACGGTGATCTATTTACTGACATCAAGGAGCTGCATGCAAGGGTTTAAATCCTTATTGTTTTTTTTCTCAATCTGTTGTTATTCTAAGATTGCAAAGAAGGGTTCCTTTGGCAAGTAATAAAGTCCTGTTAGTACAGACAATCCCAATCACTTCCTTATGTTCTATATCCAGACTTTGTGTTTCTCTGACTATTCACTCCAGGGTCGGATTGGCCTATAGAGCAATCTGGCAGTTTCTGAAGGGCTGTTCTGATGGATCAGTGTATTGGCTGTTTTTTATCTGTTTGCGTGCCATTTTAATGGTCTGGTAGGATGTTATTTTCTGTTGATTTCTCTCATTATACCACAAATATTTCCTGCAGCAAGCTCAACTGCATACAGTCTCCCATATCTTGCAAAACACCTATTCAGCTTGTCTTTACAAGTATAAAACAGCCTTGATTTGCAAATATGTGCCACTTTTTTAGCTATCTGATTCGCTAATGGGTCCACTATTAATTTGGTGCCCGGATCTATTTTCTGTCTCAGTCGAACCCTGATTCACTCTTAACATAGAGGGCCAGATTTATCAAACTTGGACGCAACGTAGCAAGACAACTTGTGGTGCTGCGCTGTGTTAAATGGAGAGGGCATGAATATGCCATCTCTGTTAAGACATGGCTCATCCCTGCTCTCTCCTTGTGCTGGCCCACTCAGTGCAGCCTAGCTAGCCTGAACAGAGATGCATGCAGCAACTGTCTTTTCTGCAAGCCCTGTCTCCTCTCATTTCACAATCTGTTCTCTTTGGTCTCCTCTTCCACCATTGTCTCATTTCTGTCTTAGTCCGTCGCCGCTGTCAATAACATCTCATAGATGTCACTTCCAAGAACCCTCTCTTTTTCCTGCCTCCTCCTCTCTCCTTCCGTCCTCTCCCCTTCCTTTCAACTCCAGTCACTTCCCCTCCTTTCCTCTCCCCACCCCTCTCCTTTCCTCCCACCCTCCTTCCTAGACCAATCTTCTCTTCTGTCTGTCCTCTCATGTCCTGTCCTCTCCTCTCCCTCCTAGCCCAGGCTGGATGTGGCGTAGCGGCTAGAGCTGCCGACTTTGGAACTGGGGAACCTGGTTCGAGTCACGGCGTACCTCAACATCCTGTGATTCTGGGCAAATCACTTAATCTCCTGTGCCTACAAAAAATGAATGTGTCCTTGGGCAATGTAACTAGTGCTCCTGTAAAGGCCCCAATACCTTTGCGTCAAGTTTGCGCTCTATAAAACTGCAAACAATCTGTCTCCTACTTCAGTTTTCTCTCCTCTCGCCACCCCTACTCTACATAACTTTCTCCTTTTCGATAACACACCTACTGAAAAGGTGAAGACATCAGGATCACATTTTTAGGCACAACCCCCAGCGGTGAGCAAACATTGTCTGGCCATGGAGGAGTTGCGAACGGCCCGGCTATCCTACCCAGTGTGCCCTCTTTCTCTAATTTCTGTCTCACAACAGTGGAATGGGTGTGCGCAGAAAGCAGATTCTCACAATGCAAAACAGGGGGTACCCCCTGAGCAGGTATGTGAAAGCCTATAGAAAAACCTTGATACAGCAATTGGGCCGCGTTCCTATTGGGGTACTGGTTCAGCCAAAATAGTAACTTCTCAATTTTTACTGGGGTGGGCAACTCCTTATGTTATGTTATGTTACTTTAATTTGTAACGCGCACAGATACTCACGAGTGTCCCAGCGCGAAGCCATAAAGGGTGAAGATGTCCTTTAGACAAAAAGGTAAGTTTTCAGGTTTTTCTTAAATACTGCTGGGTCCTGAATGTTGCGTAGGGCAAGAGGAAGTGTGTTCCAGGCAACAGCAGCCTTCCGTGCCAGGGAACTGCCACCAAGCCTCTGATATTTAAATCAGGGGACCTGAGCGAGGCGAAGAGACATAGAGCGCAACTGTCTAGAACACAGTTCTTCAAACTGTGGGGCGCGCCCCCCCGGGGGGGCGCGACACCATCTCAGGGGGGGCGCGCACTCCTAGCATCTCATTGTTCCCCACTTTCCTAATCGATGGGGCACGACCTGCCCATACTTTTGTAATTTGAAAGCAAACCGTGAAAGCAGTCCGCTTTCGGTTTCACAGCACAGGAGATTCCCTGCCTCCCACTGCAGCTGAAGCTTTTCAGCTCTCGGAATGAACCGTCCCAGGAAGGTTAGTTCTTCACAGGAAGGAGGCAAAGTTTCTCTTTTAAATTACATAAGTATGGGCATGTCAATTCTTCATAAATTGTAGAATGCGCACCTAATTGACTGTGTTAAAAACTTTCAGCTGGCTTTCCCTGCAGTTTCAATTATGCAACGATTTCATGAAGATAGTGTGGACATTTACTGAGTTGGCAACATTCAGACACATTGTACACTGACAAATTTATCATTAGTTTGAGTTTTAAAGCAATTTTATTTCTGTGTCAATGATTATGTTTTTTAAACAAAACATTTGGTGAGGAGAAATGTTTGCATGTTTATATTTTTTATGTGTTTGAGAAGGGGCACGTAATGCGGTATCGTATTTTGTTTAGTTTCATGTCATGTAGGATGATCCAAATACTCTGGGGACACTCACGGTCGTTTAATAGTACATTAGCAGTTCTGTGTTTGGCAAGATGGGGCGCGGATACGGTTCAAGCAGTGCTTAATTTGAGCCGGTGGTTTCCGGTACTCAGCACCGGCACTTATTTCACAGGGCCGGGGCTACAATTTCTGACCCTGCAGGTGGTGGTCTCAATATTAATTGCCCAACTTCAAAATAAAAAGAACAACATACCTTGCATGGTGACGGGCTGGTATGTTTTCATAGGCAGGCGTACGTCTGTCCAGGCAGGCATGATTGTCTACCACCACGTTAGTGATGTCATCACGGCTGTCATGAATCCTAGAAGTCATCATTAACAAATGGCTTGCATTCTATTCCCGGAGTCTGCTGCACACTGCCGCTGCCTGAGCCTAAGCCTCCCATTGGATAATTGTAGCTGGGGGCTGGCTTATGACCGAGTTAAGGCAAGGAAGCTGCAAGAGTGCATTTCGAGCTTGGGATTGAGGGCTCGTGAGGAAGAATAAACGAAAGTAAGTGTGAACTTTCCACTTGCTGCGTAGCCAGAGTAGTATAGCCTGCAGCCGTGCATTGCTACTGTCCTCAATGTGCTCGATGCAGCTGTGGCCACCGCAACTTTTGTGTGCTATGGAGCCACCTGCAGTATCGGTGAGCTGCCTCCCAGCATGCTAATTGCTGAGTGTGCGTGAGCTAAGTAGTCGCAACAGCCATACTCACGTCTCACAGGCATTGGCAGCATTACGGCTGGGGACAGTGCTTGTGCTGTAGCAGGCAGGGTGACAGAAATTGCCGGATATGGCCTGGGATATGCGGATGGCGGTCAATTATGTAGTGTACCAGATTCCAGAAATTTCTGTCAGGTGGTGGGGGGGCCCGACATCTAAAAAAATTGAGCTGGGGGGGGGGCTCAACCTAAAAAAGTTTGAAGACCTCTGGTCTAGAAGGATACATAGAAGGAAAATCGTTTTTGCAGGTAAGATGGGCCGAGGCCGTGAAGAGCGCGATGGGCCAAGACCAGTGATTTGTACTTCACCCGTTCAACCACAGGAAGCCAGTGTAGTGAACGCAGGTGATGTTGCACGCTGCTCCTGGCTGAGATGCCCAAAAGAAGTCTGGCTGCCGCATTTTTGACCACCTGGAGCTTTTTCAACAGGTAGCCCGGAATGCCAATGTAAAGAGCATTGGCATAGTCCAGCCGGGACAGAATAAGTGCACAAGTAACCGTTTCTCTCGCTACCTGAGGAAGGAGAGGAAAGAACTTCCTTAGGGTCTTGAAAAGACCAAAACAATTGCCGGCCAGCTTCTTGATATGAGTCGAGAAGGAAAGGCTCTCATCGAACCGCACCCCCAGATTCTTAGCAGGCTTCCCTGTAGAGGTGGGCAAAGGGAACTCAGATGGCCAGAGAGATTCCCGGAAGTTAGGAGGAAATTTTCCAAAAAGGAGAATCTCCGACTTCTCTTCGTTACACTTTAGTTGCGCAGCCGCTAGCCAGTTAAAAATGGAAGAGAGACAGTGGTGAACAGAAGCAACTGAATCCGCGTTTTTGTCCCAGGTAAAAAGCAGCTGGGTATCATCGGCATAGGCCATCACCTTAGCCCCCAGACCCTCGGCCAAATATACTAAAGGTGTAACGTAAATGTTGAAGAGAAGAGGACTAAGGGAGGACCTCTGAGGGACTCCCGTAGTCACTGATTGAAGAGAGGAGGAGGACGGTGGAATCCAAATCTGCTGGGCCCGTCCTTCTAGGAAGGACCTAAGCCAGTTCCAGGCAGTACCCGACACACCGATCCTGGCAAGTCGCGCAAGAAGTAGAGAATGCGGGACCGTGTCGAACGCCACCAAGAGGTCAAGCCAAATTAATGCTGCCCTCCCGCCGGCTTCCAAACACTCTCGAATGGCCTCCACGACCTCAACCAGGACCGATTCGGTGCTGTGGGAAGCCCGGAACCCTGACTGGGCCAGATGCAGGAGGCCCTCCCTCTCAACAAACTCGGTGAGTTGTTTATTCACAACCTTCTCGCACACCTTGGCCAAACCAGGTAAGAGGGAAATGGGACGGTAGTTCCCTGGATTGAGAGGGTCTAGTGTCGTTTTTTTTAAAAGTGGCAGAATCTTGGCCTGCTTCCAGGCCTCTGGGACACTAGCTGTCTGGATGGACAAATTGATAATGCTGTTCACTTCTCCGTTAATAGTCTCTGCTGCTACAGTCTAGCAGGGCTGGGATCAGAAGGGGAGCCAGATTTTAGACTCTTAAGAATTTTAAGAGAGTCAGGCAAATCTACAGGCTTGAATGCACCCAAGAAATGTTTGGAGTCAACTGGTGAAGGCAAAGCAGTTACCTTGGTACCATTGTCACCGGGAGAGAAAGCTGCCTGAATAGTGCGAATCTTATCCAAAAAGAAATTCGAGAGAGTATCGCACCAGGTGACTGAGGATGAAGACGCACTAGCTTGAGCCGAAGGAGACGTAAAGCTCCGAACAATCGCAAAGATTTCTTTAACATTGTTTTTAGCAGAGTCAATACGGCTTGAATAGAATTGCCTTTTAGCCTGGGTTATGGTCTCATAATACATTTTTTGCTTGAATCTGAGCTTCAGCTTGGCTGCAGGGTCATAATTACTGCGACATCACGCTCGCTCAAGGATCTTACAATCATGTTTGAGTGTTTTAAGCTCAGGGCTGTACCAAGGTTTAGAAGGGCATTCCCTAGACAGCCTAGGAGAGCGCTGCGGGGCGAGTGTGACAACTGCCTTAGAGACCCAGCTGGAAAATCCAGCAACTCGGTCCTCAAGGTCACCCGAGAGGATAGGTCTAGAAGCTTCCAGGGCTTGATTAAACGCACATGGTGCAATTTTACCAAAAACAGGTTTGCAGAATGAACACGCTAAGGGCTTGGCGTTAGACATTTCCCACGAGAAATATGTTAAAAAATGGTCAGACCAAGAAACCGGGCACGGGTCTCGGATCACAATGGGAAAGTTGGTGCAAATTGGGTCCAGTATATGGCCAGCCTGATGGGTAGGGAGACTAACCCGCTGATCAAGTTGGGCCAAATGTAATATATCAAGGAAATCACACAAATCCTTGACCTCCGCCTGATCAAGATGGATATTGAGATCCCCTAGGACAATGTAGTGGGAGAATCTCACTGCCCTGGGAACTATAGCGTCCACACAGGCCTGGAGAAAAGGTCCCACCGGACCAGGGGGCCTATAAATCAGGGAGCCTCCCAGAGTGAAGTGGGCCGAGAGGCGGATGCTAAAATCAAGGGCCTCACATCCTCCCCAGGAGGTAGCATCCCCCCTGCGTAAATCCCACTTATTCTTATAGAAAATGGCCACACCGCCCCCCCTCCCTTCTGGGCGGTCAGCTCTAACAATCTTATAGCCCTCCGGCGTGGCAAGGGTAACAACGGGATCGGACGTGGAATCGAGCCAAGACTCCGTAATGAACAATAGATCTAAAGATCTGTCATCAAGGAGATCGAAGACATCAACATGATGTTTCCTAAGTGATCGAACATTAATCATGGCTGCCACAATGGGGGGGGACCCTCATAGAACGGCAAGAAGGTGTGCTGACTTGGGCGGGGGAAACTAGACCCAAACCCAGCTTAAAGCCAAAAGTCGGGCACACCTTATTGTTGCAAACAAGAACATCCCAATTACCTTGATGGAGACAAGTGTGGGAATCAAGGGCCCGTAAGGCATCCCTGGTATAGCACAATCTGCCCTCCGATCCTGGAGGCTGGCAAGCAGCATGGCTGGCGCTGGCCGCTTCCGAGACGCTGACGGGCGCAGACGGGCGGCACGCCCGTTGCGCGCGTCCACGCAGGGCGCATTGAAATAGCCCCGGCCGCCAGAAAAACTAGAGAGCACACTGCCTAAAAATGGCGGCTCTCAATGGCAGCAGGGGGAACCAGGAAATGGGTCTAAGAAGCAGTCCCTTGTAGGGATGATGCCTTGGGGTCCCTCCCTTTATCCTTGGATTTTTTGATACATTTGAATTCTGGGTGGGATGGGTGACCACAGAAAGAACAGGCATGTTTAAATTTACACATGCCTGCAGGCTGTGTACAGATTTTTCTGTTGAAAGCCCAGCATGACCCCTTTTTCTCGCCAGATCCCCCTTGCGTCCGAAAGGACTGCTTCATAGGTGTCTTATTATTCACACTTTCTAACCAAACATTCACCTCTGTCTGATCCCAACCTATCTCGGGGTCCTCTACTTTTGCCCATCTGAAATCCCGGTCGTAATCCAACCAGGCCATCCCACCGTACATTGCATGTGCCTTCAAAATCTTATTGGAGTAAAAAAATCAAAGGAGCAGCCAACTCAGGCCTTTATTCAAACATCACTGTGGCGAACACATTAAAACCAAAGAGCCAATTTGTGATCGACTCTTCAACCCTAGGTTTCTTGTCCTTGAAAGAGCCCTCCTTCCCTTCCTTCTCTTTAGCCTCTACTTCCCGCCTTTTAGGCCGTATCAATGAGAATATATCAATTAAGTCGCCCTTCCAGATTTTTTCCTTTACCTCAGCTGACACGTGAGAAGCTAATTTACCAGGTTTGGAAAGCAGCGTAGCTTGACGACCCGAAGCCTTCTCCCCACCACTGATATTCTTGTCTGTGGTCCCTGCCCCCTTACCTGTTGGGGCAACTGTGGCTGTATTGGCTTGAGCAGGGGCCGCCTGACCCACTGCCAGAGGGGCTGCATTTGTGTCCTCCTTCCTTTGAGCCCTATCCATGAGTGCTATCTGTCTCCGTAAATCACTCACTGTGCTCACTAAGTCCGTTGACGGTGCCCATGGTGCTACTGAGGCGCTATTGACCTGGCCCCCGGTTGGTTGCCGGCGCCGCCAACTGCGCTAATATGGATTCCATGGAAGCCAGTATGCTTGTCGTCGACCCTTGTGCCCCACCTGTCGGCCCCCCGGCCATTACCGGAGCAGGCGGCGAAACTACCCCCTGGCACCCCTACATCCAAATGCACGACCTGTGTCGCTAGCGCTTGCCCCCCCGCCCCGGAAGGGCCTGCCCCTCCCGCATTTTGCACGGCGGCTTGACCCCCAGATACCCCAGACAATGTGCCCTGGTTCGAAGGGGCCAGTATCTGTAATGCCCTATGTATGTCTGCCAACACAGCCCCTACATCAGGAGAACCAGTCACCACATGCTGCGCCACCACTGGCTGCTGAGGTGGAGCCGGGATGCCGGGTGGTCCATGCGTACTCCCACCCGAGTTAGACTGAACCCCCTGGCCGGTCCCACTACTTGGTCCAGCCAACTCGACACCTTTATCGCCAGTTTTTACCTTACTTGGGCGTGACCTAGCTTTCTTTGCTACTGGTGGGAACACTGCCCTTGGGGGCACCCCCGTCCTGCGAGGGCGATCCTCCTCCCCTAATGCTGGCTTGGTAACCTGAACCGGCCCTGCCAGCTCCTCATTGCTATCCCTGTCGTTGCCCAGCTTGGCCAACACTAATTTAAGCAATTGGGACAACTCCGGGTCGCTGTCCTTTCTCTTTCCAATACTACCCTCTTTTGTAGGCATCTTATAAACGAACGCACTACCCCGAGAAGCAAGAAATTTCACCCCAGGTGCGCAGATCTTCAACTGGAAATGCAACTACCCGCTGCCAACGCCCACCTTAGTACGGGTGAGGATCAGGGATAACCGCTAACCCCTTCCGTGCCCACCCCGCTAGCCGCGAAGGACACTCCAAGGCTGTACAGAGCTGTAAATGGGGCCAGCGACAGACAATGCACTATAATGCCCCAAATGTAACCACCAACGGATCCCTACCCAAAAGGAAGTACACCACTAAGGCTTGGGACACCTGTATATAGGGCCGGCAATAGATAATGACCAATACGTTTCCCCAAAGCAATACGCCTAAACGAGAGGTAGGGGAGGAGACGGGAAATGCTTTCCTGCGCACCGCCGCAGCGCGTCTTCAACCACCGCACTGAGCAGCCGAACGAGGAGGATGCGAGGGGGTTACCTTACTTCAGCCCCCCGTATGTATTAAACTGAACAAAAACTTCCCCCCGCGACTGCCCAATACAAGGATCGAGGCCCCCTCCCCTTACCTCTGTATGCCTGCAGAAGACACACGGACCAACAATCTCCCGGGGATGCGCGAACCACACACGCCAATAGTGCTCGCTGCCGGGTACTGCACCGCCACCAGGGCCTGGCCTGGGCTGGGCGAGTGAACTCTAGCCCGAGCGGTTCCTGGACCAGCAAGCGTCTTAAAGGTCCCACGAAGAGCGCCGGCTCCAGTCCCCGAACCTCGGACCTACGCCACCTGCAGAAAAATAAAAAGGAGAAGAAAAAACTGCTCGGTCGAGATTCGTCGAGGTCAGCTGACTCCGGGGCCGGCGCTGGAAAGAAAAGAGGACGAGTGGCCGGGCAACGCGCCCTAAATAGCCCCCATCCTCTCCTTCCCCCCTCCAGCACCCGCACCGCCCGGAAATGACATCACGTCCCTCTCCCCCGGAAGCAATACCCGCCGGTCGCGGGGGCCAATCTGATCACCAGGAAGCACGGGGGCGTGGCCGGGACCACGGGGTTCCGTGCCCTAATGGCGCGCTCCTTAGAGTACGCGCTCTTCCATTGGGTCACGTTTGCGCTCTATAAAACTGCAAACAATGTCTCCTACTTCAGTTTTCTCTCCTCTCGCCACCCCTACTCTACATAACTTTCTCCTTTTCGATAACACACCTACTGAAAAGGTGAAGACATCAGGATCACATTTGAGGCCAGACGTACATAGATTTTTCCATGTCGCAAATAGCCCGATTGGCAGAATCGGGCCGTTTATGACCGGAAAAATGCTTTTTTCTATGTACCAAACCCTATTTTGTGATTCAGTAAGGTTAGCAATTCAGTATTAGGAAAGGGCGTGTTTTGGGCGTCCATTCTTAATAGCGACTCGCAGTGGTATGTGTGAATGATTTTCAACCGAAATACAATAGCAAAACATTTGCATTTTACTGTCTACTTTAACTAGGTGGTAACCCATTCGCATACAGTAAGGGACCCCTTCCTCTTTGTGAATGGTTGCAAAAATGTTTTTTAAGAACACCGACCACTGACTACTCTTAAAAAATGAAAAAAAAAACTTTTTTTTTAAAAAAAAACGCATCCCGTTTACCTTTAAGGGAAACGTGCTGCATTAAAAAAATAAAATTTGCTTTATTTAAAAACAGACATGGTGGTCTGCTGTCCCCAGCAGGCCACCATCCCTTTGTTTTTAGCGATTCCCAATGGGTCGCAAATTGCGACCTACCTCATGAATATTAATGAGGTAGGTCAATTGCGACCCACTGGGAATCGCAAACAGTGTAAAACACTCTGTTGTACATAGCTGTTTGCGATTTCCTAATAGCGAATCTCAAAAATTTGCTATTAGAAAATTGCAAACGGAAATTTATGTACATCTGGAACTTAGGCTTTCTATAAAACATCGCCATAGCGCTAGATACTGCTTGTGTAAAGATGGTGCAAGTGTCGGTAGAGCCCACGACACAGGCCTAGAAATGCCCGGGTAGAGTGACGGTGTACAGAATTGTCTTTTCCTCTTGTATTTAATTGTCCTGCATTTCTTTATCAGTATGGTACTTGTTGGTCACGTAGTATAGTAAAGCATTCTTGTGAGACGGTGTGTTAACTTGCACGCGTGGAAGTCTGTGCACGTGTGTGTTCGTGTACACGGGCTATGTCAATGTGCGCGTGCTCACGTCCAAGCGACAGTCACTCAGCCACCCTCCCGATCCATCGCATGCAGCGCTCTCTGGCTAGAAGCGGCTCTGCACTGTGTCCAGAGAGTTGCGATTTTAGAGATATTTTGCCCTTTTAAGGCAAATGTCTTGGGCTGTGGGCCGGAGACGGAGCGAAAGGAACGTGCATAGTCCGAAAAAGTGAAAAGAGCTAAGAACACCCCTCTCTCCCCCACAAAGAAAATCCAGCAGATGGGTTATTTCATCTCAGCAGCCCTCCTAAATACAAACATCCCGTGTCAGTTTCAAGCAGCTGTGATGGATGAGTGTGAGGCAGATTCCGGATCCGGGGAGAGGAGAAAGGGAGGGGGGTGGGAAAGGAAAAGGCTGCTGACTTAAAGTCAAACTCAGCTGAACATCCCTTATTCTGAACTAAGAGAGGTTTGCGTTGCAGGATCGGAAAATGAAAAGGTAACCAGGCCTGGCAATGCCTTTCTTACTGGGGCTTCCAGAAGATCTTTCTTTACTGGTTAAACACCACTGATTATGTTTGTTCTCCACAGTTAAATGTGTAGTCCCCTCATTGGTTCCTTGAGCTGAGATCCACTTGACAGTAGTTTAAAGGTATGATGGCCTGCCCATTCAGAATAATTGTAAATATCTTTGATGAACATAATATACAGTCAGTGCAATGCCACATTTTTATACGCACTGAAATATGAAAATGTATTCCGTAGACAAACAGCCCAGAAAGCACTGCTGGTGTGACAGGAATGCCCAGAGGGGTTAGGACCTTAATTAAAAGAGAATGTAAATCAATGGTAAAAGGTTCGAATTTCATTAGTCGAGCGTCATGTCACGTGCTCCATTATGTAACTTAAATGCCAGCGGTATAAAAAACTAATTAGGAAAATCGATTAAAACACTACTGAAAGCGTCATTGCTCCGAATGTGGTTCCTGTAATCCTGGGTACTGACCTGCTAATTAAAGGGCCTATAGATTGTCCCTTGCTCAGATGATGGGCAGCACAATGACAAAATGGTTTCAAAGGGTCAACGCCAGGACCGGTGCAAGGATTTTTGCAGGTCTATGTGGAATACTTTTTGGTCCTGCATCACGCATTGGGCAATCTTTGCTATTTGTTGGGTCATTTTGAATTCCTCGGTTTTTGCCTGCAAGACGGCCACTTACGCTTGCCTTACTACTAATCTCTTAATTCTATCCAACTCACTATACTATCACAAACGAATTACTCCATCACTATCAGATCCTGAAATGATACGGAGGACAGTCACTATTATCCCCGAAACTCTCCCATACTAACTCCCCGTCTCTCAATGGAAATACTCTCCAGGCTTTCTATTAGCATGCCTTTACAAAGGTCACAATGGCACTCTTGCACAACACATCATTTAATCTTTTTAACTCTACGCTCAACACCACTTTCAACACTCACTGCCTACTGGACTCCTTTACCTCCACTTCCCCAAAGCCACAGCCATGAATCTCGTCTAACATCACTGCTCTTAATCAATCAATCATTTCTAAAGCGCAGCACTATCACCCCTAAGGGTATCTGGGGGCTGAGGTTGCTGCGTCTGCATCGAAAAGCCAGGTCTTGAGTTGCTTTCGGAAGACTGCCAGGGAGGGTGCCGTTCGGAGGTGTAGGGTGTGGTCATTCCAGGCTTTGGCGGCGATGTAGGAGAATGCGCGGCCCCCGCTGCGGGTGTGATGGATGTGGGGGACATGTGCAAGGGTGAGGGAAGTGAAGTGCGGGTGTCTCAAGGGAAGATGGAAGTTCAGCCAGTGGTTGATGTAGGAAGGTCCTTGTTTGTGGAGGGCTTTGTAGGCATGAAGCAAGTAGAGGGCCCTGCTACACAAGTAGCACAATTCAAAAATGGTTGTTAACTTGGAGAAATACAAACAAGTGCTACATTCACTATCCACTGCTCTCCACAGTGCCAGATCCTCCAACATCTAGACCCTTAATGCATCCCTCCAACCACACAGCTTCAGAAACTAGCGCAAACCATTAATACACTCCTCTCTTCCCCCACATGCGCACACCACTGACCCAAAACTATCTGCCAATACATTTTTCAACCATTTCTCATAAAAATTTGCGAACATCAGAGTTTATCTAAATACTTTACTCTCTGCTCCATCACCTTCCTCTTTTATACCCACCACATCCTGGGTGATTAGGCTTCTTTCTCACAGTTCATGACAACTTCGCCAAATAAACTCATTCAAATAACCAAAACTGAAAATCTAGCCTGCAAACCATGTGACGGGTTGAACCCTCACATCATTACAATTTTGACACTTCCAATAATATCTTATCTCTCTTTTCAACCTTGCCCTTGCCCGACCCTTGCCCTCCATCTACCTATCCCCAGAATTTCAGCTTCCCTTCTTTCCAATACTATTAGACACATTGGTCTGTAATCACCTCTCACTGTACTAATCCACTAACAACCTGCCAGACCGCCACAAGCAGGTTTTTATACCCTACATTCCACTGAAACTATGGAGTGCCTTGAATGTGTGTGTGTTCAGTCACCATACTGAGGGCCTGATTCACAAAGGGCCTATGCACTCGTAGCAGAGGCCCCGCAGTCATAGGGGAATTTCTGCTCTCTGGACGGAATCCCTGCAATGAGAGTTGTCATTGAGGAGATTCCGCCCTGTATGTGGAGACTCCCTCACGACTGCGGGACCCCTGCCATGAGTGCAGAGGCCCTTTGTGAATCAGGTCCATAGAAAGTTCTGCAGCCAATGACACTGTTAACCACTCCACGTTATTTTTGTTGCTTCATTCTCTTGGTGTCAATGGCCTAGTCCAAACTTGGACTACCCTTTAGCTCTCTAACTGCTCTTTCGCCGTCGTCAGAGATACAAAGACATCAATATCCACTCCTCTGTCAATGGATGTCCCACACCCATCAGGCCTTGGACATCTTATTTCCTCTCTGTGCACCACTTCTCTCTTTTTTAACCTTTGCCTTCTCATATCACCTCTATGATGACAATACCCAGATTTTCAACTCCATCTCATTCCCTCTATTCTCTAAAATTTGCCTCTTAAGAGAGGGTAGGGGCATCAAGACCCACTTGAGGCTTTGCGTCTTATGAAACATTTCCCACCTTTTAGGCAATCTTCCCACAAATGAGAGGCACCGTTTATCATGGACTGGAATTTGTAACTACTTTAGTTATTTGCAAAATATGGAATGGATAAACAGATGTAAGCAATTTATGAAATGGAAAAAACGCACATCACAAAATTAATGTTTCCCAGTGATTGTTATTTTTAGCTTTCTCAAAAGGAAAGCGACGATTAAGTACTAGAAAACAAAATGCACTTTAGCTGTGGAATTTGGTGCTTTGGGTTTCAACAACATTTGTCACTGTCTTTGTACAAGACAGCCTGGTTGGAGAGGTTTGAATTGCGAATATCGGTTTGGCCGTAGCAAGGTAACCAGCCAAATCAACATGCTCAATGCAAACTTAAGTGGCCACTCCTCACTGACGCACAGGCCCCGCCCTGCCCTCGCACTCCTTTTGCTGGCAGGAAGTGTCAAAAATAAAATGGTAATAAAATCAATTTTTACCATTTCCTTTTTGACACTTTCTGCCCAGCAGTGTGTGTGTGTGTGTGTGGGGGGGGGGTGATGCTCTTCCGTTCCCACGGAGGAACTGCCGCTGTGCACTGGGCTTGCCCTCATTGGGTATGCCCGGTGCAGAAAGGGACAGAGTGTAATGTAACATATATATAAAGTGTGTGGGCTGCAGTGCAGGCACAAACATCTCTGCACTAGAGACAGCCAGGGCCGGACTGGGAACAGAAACCGGCCCTGGCAAACTGCTCGGCCGGCCCCCCCTGGGGTGAGGGGGAGTGCAGCCGAGCAGTTTGCGAGGGCCGGTTTCGGCCGATTTTGTTACAGGGGGCCGATATTGCCGACCCCCGGTAACAAAAACGGCCCCCCAGGGGCCCAAAACCAGCCCCCACCCTAGCGGCCTACCGGGGAAACGCCCGGTGCCCGCTATGGCCAGTCCGGCCCTGGAGACAGCGCTAGATCTAAGACAGACGGGTGGTTTGAAACCATCTGTCTTTCGATGCAGAGTGACTGGCAACACTTTAAGGGGGCTCCCCTGAGGTGGGTGCACTGTGTGACTGCAGTCATTGCTGTGAAGGATGCTTGAGGGGTCCGAGAACGAGTGGAGGTCTCCCATCTTCCAAGATCTCGGCTCCTGGAATTGCGTCCCACCATCCCAACCCACACCGCCACAAGCCATCCAATGCATGCACAGCCTTGGTTTTCGGCACACCAGCATTCAATAGCGCCGGCCGCGGGCTTCTGAGCAAAACTTTGGGAACCCGCATTTATTCTTTTGCAAATTAAGCACGGGTATGACACGCTTCAAGCTTAAACAATGAGCAGAAGAGGGGGGACCTCTAAAAGGATAGAGTAAAGAAGTTGTAGAGTTTGCACCTTCGTGTGAGAATAGCATTGTTGAAGCTAGAGCTGTATTTCGGTCACATAAACTGGCGCTGGGCCAATCACTAACCGTATTTATTCATTTGTCTATTAATGGTATAAAAGTGGTTTAAATTCTGGTATTTCAACAATAGCAACTTGTTAAATTGAACTGCTGCTTTAAAGCTGTATATTAAATCATCATGTTGTGCCTTCATGCACGGCTGTTAAATAAGCACAGGCAAATGTTAGATATCGCTGAAGCTGTCAAGACTGACGCAACTAGCTCAGTCGTCCTGCCTTTTATCCTGACTTTCTCATACTCTGTAGTTCTTCAATACCCCTAACACTTGAAAACACCAGTTTAGGTGCTGTCTTTTTGGGAGAGGAACCAAGACAAACCCGCAGAATTCGGGAAACAGTTCTTCAAACACGAGCCTGTTCTCGCCAGTTTAAAGAAACAATACGTCAAGGCAGGAAAATGAGAATGCGAGTTCGGCCCTCTAGAGTTCCCGTCAGTGATGGGCTCCTGCCGGGATTAGTCACACGCGGCTAGGCGTGTAGGTGCAGCGCAGAGACTGGGAAAGAAAGCGCGGCGCTGCACTCCTGACATTCCCGCGCTTAGCTTGATTGACATCATTAGCGGGCGCGCGGCAGGCGCCGCATCGGTTCCTCTTCACGGAAGACAAATGCGCCATAAACTGGGCCCCCGGGGACTCGGCCGGCCTTTTCAGAAAGGAAATACCGCCACTTGGGAGGGACTACCTTATGCCAGTCATTATATTATTATAATATATACTTGCTTTCCTTTCTCTCAACTTTTTAATACACTAATAGTGAATAATGAAACATTATTCACTAATAGTGTAATAAAAAATGGAGTACAATTAGCTGGAGTATGATATTCCCTGGCAGTTGAGATAAGTAAAAAAAAATGCTTTGAACTGTATGTTGTGTGCGAGCTTGCGGGTGAGTGTGAGTTTACGTAAGAGAGTGTATGTAAGTGTGAATATGTGTGAATGTGTAAGCATGTGTGTGTGAATGAAATTGAAGTTCAAAGGGAATATGATGTCACTTCTGCTACCCCTGGCATTTTGGTGAATTGACATTCTTGGGTGACTGCTTTCTGAATGTCTTTAAGTGAAATTTACAATGCTCTAATGAGGCTGGCTGATCATGAGAAAATTCTTTATCTGACTCCTAATAATTCAAGGGACGGCAGGGTCAAATCGAGAGATAGTTAGCTAGCTTCCTGTGGCATCACCAGCAGAGGCTGACAGCCTCGCCCGCAAAAGTTGCAAAGCTTGGCCATGTACTAGGATCAGGAGCGGAGGTCAAACATTCTTGTACCAACCCCGAAGTATGAAGTAAGTACTTTTCTAAATGACGAAATAAAGAAAAAAAAGACAACTTGAAATTTGGAACAGTGAGTCAGTAGGACAAATATCACTGAAATAATTCTACACTTGCCCTGTTTGGCTGAAGTAGAGTCAAGCATGGCCTTGTTATTTTGTGTGTCTTTGCCAGGACACCTTTGAGATTTGAGTTTAGTTAATACACTTATTTGCTTCAATTTATTAGGTTATGTAGTCAACAGACCAACGCGTCTGTGATCACATTTAAATCATTTTTTTTTTTTTAAATGCAGTCCGTTTTCCTAAAGGGAAACGTCTGCATTTCAGAAAAAAAATACTTTTAAGAGTTGGCAGTAGTCTCCTGGAACACTGCCCACTCCTAAACAAACCTTTTGTTTACTTTCACAAAGGAGAAAGGGCCCAATGGGGACCCTTCACCTTAGCAAATGGGTTATCTCCTCCTTTGAGGAATCAGTAACTTATCAATGATTTGCAATCAAAGTTGTGAGCCGCAAACCATTGCTACGTAGCATTCTGAGTCATATTAGGAAGGGACACCCAAAACACACCCTTTCGTAATTGCAATGTCACCGAATTGCAAAATTTGTTTAATATATTTTAAAAAGCCATATTGTGGCCACAAACCTTGTGTTTTTCGATTTGCAGTCTAACAGACCTCAAAATGGCTTTGTCCATATGGGTAGTGTATTATCATTCAGAAAAAGCTACAACAAAAGTCCACATACCGCTTAAAGAATGCTAATTTAAAAAGGCAAACATTTATTCCTGTCTACTGATTGAGGAGAATGAGTTAATTAATGAAGGAATAAGTGAACTAATACGTTAAAGGTAAATTCCTTCACTGGGACAAACCCCACAGTGAGTGCTCTAAAGTCAGCTGCACAGGGTGCCTATGTCCTGGGAAACTTTAAGTAAGACAAGTAAGATACCTTAAGCCACAAATTACTATCTTTCATGCAACGGAGCGTCGCATGAAAAAGTGTAACACTGCATTATGCAAACAAGGAAAAATTGTGCTGCACCAAATCTACAAACAGTCACAAATGATGACATCACTGGAAGCGCTTGCTCAAAAAAATGCCTCAGTGTGATTCTAAGCATTGCACTGCAACACAAAGTCTTGCATTGAACTTGTTCTCACTATATTAGTTTATTGCCTTTATGCCAAATCTTAGTGTTGTTTGAGCTTGCACCCCCTGTTACATGCATTAGCAGAGTGTTTAGTACTGCATAAAATATTATGCAGCTGTGACTTTGCCAACTTTCGGTGCAAAGAACCTTTGCTCAAAAAAGTTGATTCAGTCTACCATTTGTACAGTGTTCCATCATGCACCGGAGCTCAACATCACAGAAGCACCAGCGCTATGTCAGTGTAAATTTGGGCCTGGGAAAAGTTAATCATATTTAATTACTTTGGATTTTAAGGTAATTATTTTAGTCTGTCATAGGATTTTTGGGCAAGGCTCTAATCATTGATTTCGGCTAGTGTCAATTTTCATTACTTTTATTTTTTCCTTTCATTTTGGGAGTACTGTCCATTTGTCTTAATTTGTCTTAATTTTGCTTTATTTTCTTGTTATTTTTTCTTTTTACTCATAATTGTTGTGAACAACTTTGATGTTCATGATCTCGAAATAAATCACAGTACTGATTGTTTTTTGGTGTACATCTACATGCCCTTCTCTGAAGATTGCCTTGTCCTTCTGGCCAAGCAACCAAAGTTGAGCTGAAGTTGTACCCGTTGGAGCCTGCTTGCCTCTGGGGACGAGGTGACTGGGAAAACCCATATAGGCAATTTTTGCACAAGCTTCAATTCGTTAAAACATCAATTAACATGACAGGGCATGAAGTCCAGAAAGTGCTATCTCCCCCATCAATGGAACTGTTCAGGCTCCATTCGAACAAGTCCCTGTGCTGGTATGTCAAATTGCATTATAGCACTAGTGATGTGATTGGCATGCACAAAGGAGAGATAATTAACCCAGTACTTTTGAGTTAGAAATGAGGTGCAGAAGGCAATGGTAAAGTCCCATTACCTTCATGACAGTGCTTGCCCTCCATGACGTTAACCCTGTTAGACAATGCTTGTTGGAGTCTTGGTGGGCTTCCATAAACATATTTTGTGGTTGCGCTCCATCGCATGACTACCGTTGTCATAGAATAACAGGTTGAGCTGGGGTCACACATGCCAGTGGGCATGGTCCCAGCTCAAACTCTTATACTGTTACTCTCTGAGAGTGGGAGCTGTGAGTTAAGGTGATGACGTGGTCTGCCCTGGGGTGACCAGACATGTAAAATACATCTGCGGCCCACTTTGAATGCCCAGTGGATGCTGGTGAACATTGAACCATTCAGCAGGGTACACCATACCAAAGTTCACGTCTACTCCCACAACTGCCAATCGGTGACAGGCGCAGTGGAAAAAGCACATAAATGTTCAGGCATCAGGTCTTCATGAATGAATCGACTCTGCTGTCTCCCTGTCGTTTATAATTGAGACAGAACATTTAATCATCTTTCATGCATAGTTTGCCGTTGTTGCCCAATTTAGAACCATGTGTCCTGAGAAACAATTTAATAAGTTGTGCCAATGTTTCCTTGTTGATAAACACAATGCACAACATGCTACCTCATTATACAACCTAGAAGCTGTAGATGTTTGCTTGTACGGCCAATTGGGTGTTGTTTATGAAATAATACAAAATATTTACTAATCAAGCTATTTGAAAACATTAACATTTTTCCCTACCTCAATGAGCTAGATGAATAGCTGCACCCATGGTAGCGCTGTTGCTTTCCTGGATCTCCATCATAAGCTTGAGGACGTGGTTGCAAGCTTGTGTCTCTTACGCTCAAGTGCCTGACCTATTTTTTTGTGGAATGCGCATTATGGTTGCCAAGGGGCTTATCACTGCCCAAACATATACTCACTTCATTTGCATTTTGTCTCACTTTTATATAGATGTTGAAAGACGGATAGAGGTGTAGGAATTGTAAACGTGTGTCCATGGTGTATGCATTATTTGGTGCACAGATTTTGAATTCTAATTCCACCCCATACACCTGTGCTTTAATGGAGGGACATTGGGTTTTTAAACCAAGTATTTTCTTGCAATCTAGGATAATCCATGCTTGAAGCCACAGAAATGCCAGGCTTCACTGTGGGCAGGGCAGTAGTAACATGGCTGGCAGTAATTGAGAATTCCTCCTGACTCTACACCACAGCCTATCACAGAATGACAAACATAGTGTCTGACAGTACAGTCTACTCTAAGAGTTTACCACGGAGGGTGAAATGACTACAGGTACTGAGAGCACAAAAAGGCCTGGTCTTCGGCAATTTGTCGAATGCAAGTCTGGGACTTCTCAAATCCAGATCAGATCCAACAAAGGTTGTGTCCCAGAATATCAAGTTTTAAATATTGATATTCTGAAATATTGTGGCCTTATTACCAACAACCAGACGATTGTGGAGGTAGTATATGTGAGTCAGTATATATTTACTGTTCTTAACTATAGGTGCATGTACCTTGAAGATATATGTCTTCAAGGTACATACATGTGGAGATAAATATAGTAACCCTATCCTTACCCTCATATACTTGCCTTAACGAAATTCTAGTTATCATTACTACAATGAAGATCCTTTGGCTTATTGATGTTTAAAACCCAATATAGTTTCCATGCCACCCAATATTGAATGAATGAATTAATTCAGGTTTTATAAAGCATATAGCTACTCCTATGAGAAGTGTCTCAGTGCTGAGAAGTCAGAAGCAACTGAATAAATTAGATAAGGCAGTAGCGGCTGCTACTGAACGTGGGTGGTGGGGCGGGAGGGCAGAGGGGGAGAAATAAAAAAAAAAATGCACTTACCTGGGTACGGCCGGCCGCCTCCTCTCCTTCGTCCTCTTCTCTACTCCAGCAGCAGGAAGCACACAGCCTACCAGAATCCCCTAGCCAATCACAACGCTGCATGACAGCTGTGTTGTGATTGGTCTGAGCGCAATGGTTCGGCTCTCAGAGAGGGGCTGGGAGGTTGTGCATGTTCTCAACCCAGGCAGTGCAATACAGCCTTGTGGAGAACATGCTAAGTGCACCTGACTGTTTGGTAGGGCCAAGACGGCCAGCCAAACTGTCATGCGCACTTAGGAAGTGCCCCCATTCCTCCTCCAACTCTGTGCAGCCCAGCCCCGCCCCGCCCCCTAACTAACCGAGCCAGTACGGTTAAATAAAATGATAATAATGTTGCATTATAATCATTTTATTTTTCCGTTTTGAGGTGCTCAGTGAGCAGTGGGGCGACGCTCCTCCACCTTAGCGCAGGAGCCGCCACTGAGATAAGGAGAGGAGCCTAAAAAAGCCAGGCCTTCAGATTTTTGCGAAACTGAGGATCTGATGGAGATTGCCTCAGCTGCAACAGAAGGAAATCCCAGAGTTTAGATGCAAGAAAGCGAAAAGATCTTCTGCCTGAGCGAGCTTTATTGACTCTGTACACCTGCATTAATAGTGCCTCTGAGGACCTGAGGCACCTCCAAGGAGAATAAGAAGTGAGAAGAGGATGCAGATAAGTTGCCCCAATCTTCCTATGAATCCTATCACAGTAGCAAAGGGCTGTAAAAGAAAGGCGGTTATTCACCGGGAGCCAGTGCAGTTTCTGAAGTGCCATTCCCATAGGTGCACACTTAGGGAGTTTAAGCAGAAGGCGAGACACCAAGTTTTGCACTCGCTGGAGTCTCTTGATCATAGACTGAGAAGCTCCCAGATATAAGATGTTGCAATAGTCCACCCAAGAAACCACTAAGGCCTGGATCACTGTTTTCTGGGCCGAGATCGGTAAAAGATGAATAAAGCGTTTGAGAGATTTAAGAATGCCAAAATACTTGCCCTCTAAGGCTGTGATTTGACTCTCAAAAGTGAGTTTATCATCAAACCAGACACCCAAGTTTTTAACCTTGGGTTTAGGCTGAGGAAAGGGACCCAGAGACTCAGGCCACTAGGCTGGGGACCATATCGAGGGCTGCTAGCCAAGGATCAGGACCTCTGTCTTACCTGCGTTTAACTTCAGGCAGTTAAGGTCCATCCATTGAGACACCTCAGACAAGCAAGCCCTCAGAGCATCGGCCGCAGCAGCAGAATTATGGGACAAGGTAACAATCAACTGGGTATTGTTGGCATATGATATTATTTCAAAGCCATGGTGCCTGATAACGTCTGCCAGGGGGCGGATGTCAAAATTAAAAGGGGTTCGGCTTAACGAGGAGCCCTGTGGAACCCCGTGGAACAGAGGAACCACCTTGGAACAGAAAGGCTTATGGAGCACTTGCGAGCAGTTAGAAATGCAATCCACCCATCCATCCACCCACCCACCCATCATCCATCCATCCATTTATTTGTCTATCTATCTCAGTTGTCTACATTGAGTACTGTTGCTATTTTAACAGCGGCATGTGCCAAGGGCTTAGAATAACACAGAAAGCATGGGTTTCCATGGAGATCTCGCTTTATTTGCATTATCGTGCATCTGTTAGCACATTTCTTATAATATTAATAGTGCTTTCTTGTATTGCTTGTTGAAGGACAGGTATTCTTCAGCATGGGTCTTTTACAATCTTGCAGAATGCACTTACACATTTGAAGGTAGGTTTTAGCTTGTGTCCATGTAAACAAAACACGTGGTTAAAATTAACTTTTTTAGGTCTGGCTTTCCAACCAGTATCGTCAGGAAAGTGGCGCTTCAAAGATGCACAGACATTTATATGCACGACAACTTTTTCCCTCTAGTGTGAGAAAGCAGTACGAGTCACTTGTTTCAACGAGGTTCATTGCTATTTTTTTTAACTAAATCCCGCCGGTCACACATTCCCATGCAGTAATACTACAGCAAAGCTCTTGCCTCACCTCACTGGTTCCCGCCTTGCGGCGGGAAGAAGAATACAGCATTTCACTGCCACTTTTCTCATACACACACATACCCTTAACACAAACTTGCCTCAAGACACCCCATGCTGCCTCTTTCTTCTGCTTGGATTTAGCTTTTCTTCTTTTGCCTTTGATTCTCTTGAACTCTTTCCAGCTTCTCTAGTTCCTTTACAAAGTATATTTCACCTCTCATGCCCCTTCACACTTATGCCCCCTTCAAAGGCTGCCCTTAAATTTACGTCTCTTTCTCGGTATCAAACCCTGGCTCTGCCTGGCCATTCTGGGCCATCTTAGGCAAAGTGCGCCACTTTGCATTGTTTTATTTTGTCATGTCCTGCAAGTTCTGCTGTTACAGGAGGGGTACTTTGGCCTCTTTGTAATATGTGATCTTTTTAGGGCCTTTGTAATATGCCAGTTATCTCTTTCCTGCTGCATAATCTAGAGAGGACTTCCCTCATTTTCCTGTGGGCGTGCTTTTCACTGCCCACCCAGTGGCCATTATAGGTCAACTGTGTATCAAAAAAGTGATCCCATAGCGGGAAACAGAAATTGTGGACACCACCTAATCTGCCCTAAAATGTGTTCTTAAGAGGAGGCCAGGATTGTCCAGTGGATCCTCAGGGGCAACGCAGGTTGGGTGCAGACACACTGGGCGTCCACCTACTGAGGCTGCTTGCCTCTTGCCACAGGCAGGGTAGGGGTGCCGGACACAGACACGTACATCAGAGCCACACACTTCCACTCAGCGCTGCTGCTCACAGCCCTCGAGAGGGGGTGTCATGACCACAGCAAGGGGTGTGGCGGTTGTGCACTGCATGACAGTGCCCCCCCAATCAGAATTTAAGGCTCCCCTGAAAGTGTTAGCTGGAGTCACCCCAGAACCCAGTGACAGTAAGAGGTTAAGTATCATGCCACAGTGTGCAGTGTGGGAGGCAAGCCCTTAAAGGGGTACACCTGCCCTCTGAGAGAGGGAGTAAATTAAACAATGGGGCCTGTTTGAGAGCCGGTGAACACTGCGTAGTATGGCGCTTTGAGCCCTATGTTTTTCTTCACATACCACACGCTGGCCAACTGAAACAATACCTATAACGTTTTCTCTGTTCCTTCCCTTACACGTGTCCCCCTTATTCTGTTGTTCCTCATTCCCCCCAAAGGCGGGGCCTCTTTGCCTCTCGCTACACCTTTCCATCTTCTTGCCAGTGCAAATGCCACACGCTTGCGTCACCGTTTCCTTCGCAAGCCCATCCATCTGTAAAATCAATGCCATGTTTTATTTTCTGCCAGTATTTCAAATGTGTAATTACCTTTGTGTATGCTGTAATCATTCTGTATACGTTCCATGCAGAGCCCTTTAGATAAATGCACCGCATACATTTGGATAATGAGGTAGAAAGAAGTGGTAATGTTTTCATTTAACACCAATTCATTTCAATTTGTTGGAGAATTAGAGAATAGTCACACACCGACATAAGCAAACATTAATAAGGAAAACTTAGCTGCAGGTACGATCAATCTATATAAAGCACACACCAGCAGTAAACCTTAAAAACACTCTATAACAATGTTTTTGAGTGGGATGCTTTTAATAGTCTTCATATCAGTCAATTCATACTATTTGGTTATAAAATAATATGACAAGAATTTACGAAGATTTTGAGTGATAAAACATCGGCAAACAATGAAAGAAACTATTTACAGATTTTGAAACAAATCTATTACATAACGAGGCACAGTATGCCAATCTTCCTTTGTCTATTCCTAGATGTGTGTGTATATATATATATATATATATATATATATATATATATATATATATATATATATATATATATACACATACAGCTATATATATGCACAACTATATATATATATATATATATACACATATATATTATCTACTGGCGGTCGCCAGTAGATAGTTATAGTTAGGACCTATTATCCATAGGAAATCCGCGACATTCTATTTGCAATAACGTTGGCGCCGGTTGACGAATCTTCGCAAAGCTTCCAACTTGTTGGGGCGCTCCGGTCCGCTCCTACCCTGAAAGTCTCGGGGTGATACGTCAAGCGGGGGCCGAGAAAAAGGGGGGTCCCAAAACGCGTTTTCCCCATTCATTTTTCCATACGGAACCTTTAGTCGCAGCTACAGCCCGAACTGCTGAACGGAATTACCCCAAATTTGGCAAAGAGGTAGCCCTTGGTTCAGACTGGTGCCTTTTGCTAAAATGGTGTAAATCCGTTCAGTAGTTCCTGAGAAATTCACAATTAAAATCACATATATATCTATGGGCGCGTCGGATCCGCGTACCCTCCCGATCACGAGCTGCATGCTAATTGGCTGTCAACACTCCAAATCAGGAAGTGTTGGCAGCCATTTTGTCCCTCGGTAGAACCGAGGGACAGAAACAAGTGCGCACAGCGCAAAAAGGGGGCAGGGTAGAAACACCCTGACCCCCTAGGTCTGCTCAGGGGGTCCCACAAGGACCCCTGGGCAGAAAAAGCATTTTTTTAAAAAAATCGGCGGGATGCGCTTAGGGTGCGCGGATCCGCTGAGAAAAAAAAAGAAACAAGTGCGCAAAACGCACAAAGGGGGCAGGGTAGAAACACCCTAACCCCCTAGGCCTGCTCAGGGGGTCCCACAAGGACCCCCTGGGCAAAAAAAAGCATTTAAAAAAAAAAAAAAAATCGGCAGGATGCGCTCAGGGAGCGCGGATCCTGCCGAAAAAAAAAAAAATCGAAGCGCGGTCTCCCGCGCTTCGATGTTAATTTGCCCCCGGGTGGGCCAAGTCCCGGGGGCATGCTGGGGGGGGTTTATTTTATGTATGGGGGGCCTCCAAGGGCCCCCCAAGCCCCGGGGACCGCCACCCCCCGGGGCTTTATCATTAATGGTGCGGGAGGGCTCTGAGCCCTCCCGCAGCCCTGGGGACCGCCACCTCCCCGGGGCTTTTTTAATATATATTTTAAAACCTGTGTGGGGGGCTCCAGCCCCCACACGCCCGAGGACCACCACCTCCCGGGGCACTAAGAACATTGAAAATGGGGGTCCGTTTTGGACCCCCAAGCCCCGGGGACCACCACCTCCCCGGGGCTTTCAAAATGTAGGGAGGGGGGCCGCGCGGCCCCCCTCCTGGAGCCCTTGATGGCCCTGGGGACCGCCATCCCCCAGGGCCGGCTCCTGCAGTGTCCCGGGGTGCCTACCCCCGGGACACTGCTGTTTGCTATGACAGGACGGGAGCCTCGCGGCTCCCGTCCTGTCATAGCAAACTTGGTTTGCATTTTGAAAGAGAGAGCAGGAAACCTGCTCTCTCTTTCAAAATGCAAACCAATTGCTTTTCCACACGGGGAGCAGCATGTTAGCTGCTCCCCATGTGGAAAAGGAATGCCGGCTCCCGTAGGACACGGGGAGCCGGCGGGACTGTGGGGGGTTTGGGGACCCCCCCACAGTCCCCAACCAGAGGCCAGGCCCCGGGGGATGGGGTCCCCGGGGCCATAAGTGGCCCGGGAGGGGGGCCACGCAGCCCCCCTCCCCAAATAAAAAAAAAAAAAAAAATAAGGGCAAGGCCGGCCCCGGGGGATGGGGTCCCCGGGGCCTTAAATGGCCTGAGGAGGGGGGCCACGCAGCCCCCCCCATATTTTTTATTTAAAAAAGAGGGCATGCCCCGGGGGATGGGGTCCCCGGGGCCAATAGAGGCCCAGGGAAGGGGGGCCACGCGGCCCCCTTCCCGTTTTTTTTTTTTTTTTAAATAAAACAAAAAAAAATGCCCAGGCCCCGGGGGATGGGGTCCCCGGGGCCAAAAGTGGCCGAGGGAAGGGGGGCCACGCAGCCCCCCTCCCATAAAAAAAAAAAAAAAAAAACGGCATCGTGCCGGAGGCCCCGCCCCCTCCCTGCAGTACTCTGCAAACGCGCCCCCTGGCGCGTTTTAAGAAGGGGAAGTAATTCCCCTTGAATACTGGGGGTCCCTGGGGGCCAACTAGCCCACCAGGAACCTCCAGTATGCGCCAGGGGGCTGCCTTGCAGAGAGGTGTACAGAGGCCACGCCCCTTTTTACACCTCTCTGCAACGCAGCTCTGTGGCGCTTAATGGAGGTAGCTGGTGGGCTAGTTGCACCCCAGGGACCCTCAGGATTCAAGGGGAGTTAATCCCCCGACTTAAAACGCGCCACGGGGCGCGTTTGCACAGTGGTGAAGGGAGGGGGCGGGGCCTGAGGTGACATGTGTGCAAACAGGCCCCATGGCGCGTTTTAAGATGGGGAATTAAATCCCCTTCAATCCTGAGGGTCCCTGGGGGCCAACTAGCCCAACAGGTACATCCAGAAAGCGCCACAGAGCTGCGTTGCAGAGAGGTGTAAAAAGGGGTGTGGCCTCTCTACACGTCTCTGCAACGCAGCCCCCTGGCGCATACTGGAGGTTCCTGGTGGGCTAGTTGGCCCCTAGGGACCCTCATGATTCAAGGGGACTTAATCCCCCAACTTAAAATGCGCCACAGGGCGCGTTTGCACAGATGTCACCTCAGGCCCCGCCCCCTCCCTTCACCATTGTGCAAATATTCCTCTAAAATCTGCCGAACTACGAATTCTGATTTACTCACCTGTTATCAGGAGAGACCTCAGTGCTGCATCTTTCAGCCCAGTACTAATCCTGAAAAGTAATTTTAACCGTACTTACCAGTAACTTGAATTTCCTTCCATAGGATATCATTGCCTGCTTTTTGCTGAAAAAGTTTCTAAGTGTTGATTTTTGAAACATACAAATATTCCTCTAAAATCAGCCGAAATACGAATTCCGATTTACTCACCTGTTATCAGGAGAGACCTCAGTGCTGTATCTTTCAGCCCAGTACTGGTCCTGAAAAGTAAATTTTAACCGTACTTACCAGTAACTTGAATTTCCTTCCATAGGCTAACATTGACTGGTTTCACTTGGAAATTCTTCTAAGTGTGGAGTTTTGGAACTTTAAAATATTCCTCTAAAATCAGCCGAAATACGAATTCCGATTTACTCACCTGTTATCAGGAGAGACCTCAGTGCTGCATCTTTCAGCCCAGTACTGATCCTCAAAAGTAATTTTAACCGTACTTACCAGTAACTTGAATTTCCTTCATAGGCTAACATTGACTGGTTTCACTTGGAAATTCTTCTAAGTGTGGAGTTTTGGAACTTTAAAATATTCCTCTAAAATCAGCCGAAATACGAATTCCGATTTACTCACCTGTTATCAGGAGAGACCTCAGTGCTGCATCTTTCAGCCCAGTACTGATCCTCAAAAGTAATTTTAACCGTACTTACCAGTAACTTGAATTTCCTTCATAGGCTAACATTGACTGGTTTCACTTGGAAATTCTTCTAAGTGTGGAGTTTTGGAACTTTATAATATTCCTCTAAAATCAACCAAAGTACGAATTCCAATTTACTCACCTGTTATCAGGAGAGAACCCAGTGCTGCATCTTTTAGCCCAGCACTGACCCTGAAAAGTAATTCTAACCGTACTTACCAGTAACTTGTATTTCCTTCCATAGGAATCCATTGTCTGGTTTTCAGCAGAAAAGTTTCAAAGTGTCGATTTTCACAAACTACAAATATTCCTTAAAAATCGCCTGTATGACTTAAACGCATTCTTTCAACTGTTTACAGGAGATGCACCAGTGCTGGATCCAGGATCCAACACTGAGTAAGAAAAAGTAACGATAACAGTTTTTACCTGCTAAGTGAATTTCCTTCCATAGGATAACATTGGTGATTCTATGAGAAAAAGTTTCTAAGTGTCAACTTTTAAAATACAATAATATTCCTTAAAAATCACTACTGTAACCAAAACGCTTTTACTCAACTGTTTACAGGAGATGTCCCAGGACTGAATCTAGGATCCAGTCCTGTGGTTAGAAAAGTAATCCATAAAGTAACTAATTGCATTTAACTAGAAATTCACATTGAGCTGAATGTTGCATTGTGTTTGAAAATGTGTTGCCCATTGCAACAACTGTAACTACTGTACTTAAAAGTCTATTGCCTATGTGCAAAGTATTTAAACTAAAGTAATTCATTCTGAGAAAGTATTTTTTGTAATGTATAATGTAATTACAATGTAATTTAAAAAATAAAATATGTAAAAAAAAATTGTTTCTAAAAATGTAGTAAATCAGTATGAAAAAAATAAATATAACAATTAATACATTTAAAAATTGTCATTTACAAAACCTTTGAAATTCACTGAAAAAACCGTAGGTTTCAGACATGTTATAGTTAGGAATTAGCATTTAAAAAACCTTTGAAATTCACTGAAAAAACCATAGGTTTCAGACATGTTATAGTTAGAAATTAGCATTTAAAAAACCTTTGAAATTCACTGAAAAAACCATAGGTTTCAGGCACGTTATAGTTAGAAATTAGCATTTAAAAAACCTTAGAAATTCACTGAAAAAACCATAAGGTTTTAGGGACAGTTATAGTTAGTTGGACATTGCACTCGTACAAAACCCGTGAAATTCCCCCGTTATAGTTAGTTCAGGTAACTATAACTCGCGCCCGCAATGCACTGCTGATGACGTCACATATTACATCACTCATGACATGGTCAGTGACATCACTGATGACATCACTGATGACATCTCAAATGACATCACTGATGACATCACTGATGACATCATCCATGTGAGAATTTAATGCATCTTCTCACACCCTAATATAAGTTTTGATACACCCACTCTACATTACAGACTGCCATTCTCAAAACCATACACACTCCAATACCAATAAGTACATACCCACTCACTGATTCTTAGGTCTACACACACACATCTACTCACTCACCCGTACAGTCACTCATACTTACAGTCACTCAGTACAGGACTATCATATGCACTCATACACCTATATAAACACTCACACAACGCAACTCATCCATAGAGGTACTCACACACCTAGTCAGTCATGCAAATAATTAATCACACTCCAATTTACTCACCTATACAGTTATACACACCAGCTCACTTACTCATAAAAATACTAGCACATTCTTACGCTCCTATGCAATCACTGATGCAAGTACACACTCATCCATATAGCCACTCTCACAATCACACACTCTCACTTATAGCCATTTATATACTCCAACACACATATATACTGCCTTTCACATATGTAGTTACTCACACATGTACCACTGAGATATACATTCAATCACTAACACACCCATACACACACTCACCCACCCATACAGTCCATCACAGACGCACTCTTGAAACCATGCACCCAGTGAATCACCCACTCACACATCTATGCACAGAGTCACACACACCCCACCCACACAAACACTGAGGCACCCATACAGATACTCAGAGAACCAATCCATAACCCATATAGACACTCATTTAGCTAGTCAGAAACCCATGCAGTTGCTTACACAACAACAGACAGACGGATACAGACATTCACACAGTTTAGTCACTCACCCATGCATCCAGTAAGATACGTTTAATCACTCACTTATAGACTCAGTCACGCACCTACTAAATCATCCATTCAGGCGCTTCTACACCCACTCATTCTTCAATACGCCTTTCCCTATATATATTAAACATATTTAAACTTTACAGAAACACACAGTCACTGGATGATGTCATCAGTGATGTCATCAGTGATGTCATTTGAGATGTCATCAGTGATGTCACTGACCATGTCATGAGTGATGTAATATGTGACGTCATCAGCAGTGCATTGCGGGGGCGTGAGTTATAGTTACCTGAACTAACTATAACGGGGGAATTTCACGGGTTTTGTACGAGTGCAATGTCCAACTAACTATAACTGTCCCTAAAACCTTATGGTTTTTTCAGTGAATATATATATATATATATATATATATATATATATATATATATATATATATATATATGTGTGTGTGTGTAAAAGCTTCGTGGTCTTTATACTAGCACTGACTGCTTTACTACGTACATCTTTGTCATTCTCTCTCTCTTCAACTGAAAAAATAACATCTAAATTACTTGTTCTGGGAACTGCCAGGGGGGGCTAACAATAACAATCGGGGTATGCTCTTGAGACTTTACAGCCCGAGTGCTACATGTGCTTTCTTAAGGGGTCAAAAGTTCACGAAAGAAATTTCTAAAAATAAGAATGCACATTACATTTCGGGACAAATACATTTGTCTCTTCAGTGTCAGGAATAACACGTTCACTCTTCGTGATCCCGACACCTTAAACCATATTTCAGAAATGTAATTCGTACAAGCATATGCCAACGCCTCTTCATACTTGTCCCATGAATTAAGTACCATGTTGTCATGGCTGATAAAGCCGCTGGTGAGCCGTCGCCTGCTGTGAGCACACACATGGAATGGCGCCCAGATGAGGAGGACGTGCAGGGCAGCCAGAGGCAAGCAAGGGGCTGTTGAAAATGTAACAAGACCCCAATACGGGTTAAGGAAAGGATTGGTATGGAAACTCAAATCTGCCAAATATATTCAGAATATAAAAACCTGCATCACACGACAGGAGGCCATGACTAGCATGGGGTCATGCGTGGGTTCTAGAAGCCCACCCAAGTCTGAAAGGGGGCTCCTAGCATCAGTCCGCTGCGGAAATATCAGTGTGACAGAATAACCAGTTCGGCCATGGTTAAGAGGTGGCTCTGCATTGGCAAGATGGGGCCGAAACTGACCTCACATTGCCATACAGTGTTGTTGTTTTCTGAATAAGGACTGTCCTGGAAGTGACAACAACCCTGATCCCCACATTTCTCCACAAATGGAATATGTTGCTGCTACTGCCTTCTATGTTTCACCCATGTCTTTCCATCCCAGGTACATTTGTGTGAAACCTCACAACTTCTTGAAAAACACATGTTCAATGACGCGTTCCCTTGAAGTTCTCAATACACAATTATCCTACAGACTAGTGTCATAGAAAGTGGGGTGTACTTCCAAAGGATATATGTTGCTCACAGGTAAAACTTATTCTATTGAAATAATTATTTACTTTTCTTTTCTTTATGATTATTATTTGAGAGCTTCTGCTGGGATGTAGGAGTGTCAGGGCAATAACAGAGCAGAGAGTGGGGATGAGAGAACCAGGTCAGTAGAGGTGACACATGCTATGAAGTCCACAAGCGGGCTGGAACATGATGACATTCAATGTCATATGTTTTGTCAATTTTTTTCAAACTGGAGATGGTGCTTTGGAGTGTTTCATAGGGAGAAACTTTTTGAGAACTTCTAAAATGTTTTTATTTGGACTACTCAGACTGGCGGATAGTGAACAGTTATTGGGAGGCCAACCTTAGATGTCTGAGTGGCTGGCAGATTTGGAAACTATCTGTAAAGTGTCAGGTGGTTGGCCTTAGACTGCTTAGTGAATGAGCAGAGTGTCTGGAACCTGAAACATTGCAATATTGGTCGCCAGTGCAAGTGCTTAAGTGAAGAGGTGATGCGTACTGAGAACTTGATGCTAAAGATGATGATGGTCTGCAAGGCTTTTTAGATTCTATTCTAGGTTAGATTTTGCTGAAGTTTGATCTCTGTTGATGTAAACTTCTAACATGAGCATTGCAAGTACAGCTGTTCTCCTTTGCTACAGTGATAGGAGATGTCGGAGGCCCTCCATCGCCTTGCATTAGAAGGCAGTTTTTGACATGGCTTTGATGTGTGGAACAAAGGAAAGTGCAGAGCCAAACACAATACCCAGATAGTTAATGTACATTTTCACCAGTGTAGGGTGTGCATAAAGGGCGGAGATCAAATATTCTGGACTCTGGATATTGTCACTGGACTACGTAGAAGAAGATAATTCAGCACTGCACCAAATGTGGAGAAGGCAATCTGCAACTAATACACGCCTCCATCTCCTGGTGCATCGTGGAGTGGAGGTGTGTGTCAAAAGTGTACATGTGGAAGTCTTTATCATAGGTTTGTATAGGGCCAAATATTCAGTGAGGGAGCAGGCCAACAGCGTGAAGGGGATATGTTGAGGAGGAATCAGACTCTCTAATAGTCCTGGTAAGTCTCACTTTACTAATTTTTAATAAGACAGTCCTTTTATAACATTTCCAGAAATTGATTGATTAAGCATTACAGATCCTGGCTGTAAATACAATCACAATATTTAAGGCAGAATGTAGATAATGTAAAAACATACACATTGGTGTTGAATGAAGAGGGTAATGTCAAAGAATAAAGAAAAATACCAGAAACTAACAGAGTGATGTCATTATTCCAATGTGACCAATGAGTGTGTCTCACTCTCTAAGGCGACACTATAGTGTAGCTTTTCATTTCCGTGGCAGTTATGGCAAATAAACTAAAAATGGGGAAGTTAGTATTGAATAGCATTGAGCAACAGTCCTAAGGGACAAACAATTTTTCTCAGGCATTTTATTTCTCAGGTATTTAATTTTTAAATTGGGCGCATGGCATCTGCAGCTAACAGAGAGCAAGAGAAGATAAAGATGAATTTCTGGATTGAAGAAGGTCTGGTTTTAAAAGACATATGTCTTCTCTCTGATGTCCAGCAAATTTAACATACTGAGAGGATTACCTTCTTTTCAGTAACGATTTGCTATTGATGTGTGCATCTGTCTTTCACTCTTTTCATTTAATACTAACAAATTGTAATTCATATAATAACTATTGAAGTGATATTGATCTGATACCTGTCATCTGTGAATGGTGATGGCTGGTGCATAAGTGATTCACATTAGAAATAAGGAAGTTCTACTTGCAGGACTTTAAGGTAGGAAAATTGAATACCCTAAAGTGATAGATCAGTCCAAGTCGTACAACAACTAATCCTTACTGCTTCGTAATTGCATAATCTTTTATCCATTGTTACTCTTTGAAATCATAATTCTTTTATCCAATAATGCAACTTTAACTCAATATCCATAATGACTTGCCAGCATGCATATATATTTATTTATTTGAAGTTTTCTTTGAGAAAATGTTCTCAGTGGCCTTTGAGTTTAATGTATTGTATACCCAAATGTGTTGTGAAATGGAGGTGAGAACCTCCTTTGGTTATTTCCAATTCTGCATCATTCAAGATTTGAGATTTCTGGATGCAGAGCCAGGACTGAACCACAAGTAAGGTGCAGTGCTTAATTTGTAAAAAATTAAGTGCCAGGTCCATTGTCGGAAGGCCACTCCAGCCTGCCCAACGCATTGCCCCTACCAGCGCTGCCAATGACAGGACAAACATAACACCTAACCATCACACTACTACAAGCGTGACAATTCAGACTATTTCAGGCCACACAAATCTAAAATAATGGCATAAGAGGCTGGTATGATTCATTTTCAGTGCCATTTGACTTAATAAACTTGATTGTTGTTCACATCTCAGACAGTGCCACTATGTGGTGGACTATCACTAGAGCGGGTGCTGACAATTAAGTGCCTGTGCTGAGCACCTGAAACCACTGGCTCAAATTAGGCACTGATAAGGTGCTTTGTAGAGAATGTTGAAAACGTGTCCATAGTGACATATGGGTAAGGCTTAGACCTGATTAACGAACAGGGTTACTGACACATTCTGGCATGTATAAACAGCCATGACAAAATACAAATCCACGTAAGCGCTAAGAGGACTTGTAGGCGTGCTGGGAGTGCAGGGCAAGTTTAGCGTTACCCATCCTCGTTGCATATCTAATTAGAGAAAGGTTCTTGATTCTTAGCCATGCATAGTTTCATGCATCCATCTGGGAACGGGGTTTGCATAATTCATCAGAATCTTAACCCTCCATCCAAACTCCAAAGAATTCTTCTTCCAAGGCTGGGATTTGTATTTCAATTTCTGCCTCTCAGGAAGGGGTAGAACTGCAGACTTATACTTCAGCGTTCATGCACTGCATTCGCATTTCAGGACAGGCATGGATGGAAAGCCGGGGTCTAAATTAATTAAATTACCCTTTATGTGAAGATGTATGCCTTAGTGTGTGCTAGCTGTGACCAGGCATTGAGGCGCGAAGGACCTAGAAAGGTCCCTGGGAACCAATCGTCTTTTTCTTCCTGGGCAAGCCTTTATGTGCACTAATTGTGAATCCGTGCCGTGCAATTAGTTCACATGCAGTGCAAGTTACCCTAGCACATTTTCAATATTTACATATTTACCATACACAAATTCCGCATTCTTTTTCTAACTGTGGTTGTGCAAAGAACTATCAGGATAGAAAATATTCTTTATAAATCCCCCTCTCTGTTAACTGGAAAAAAACAGATTCAGGCTGGAGTTTCTCTTCATTTTTGGAAAGGTATAGATATAGGAAAGAAAGAATGTCAGATGACAATAATAAAAGTCGAGGAGGCGATCTGCTCTTCTTAATGCACCAAGGACTGCATTTGAGTGTAAGAATCTTGTTACAATCCCCTGTTTATTCACATCGTCCTCTCCGACTTCCCCAAGTCTTTCCATTCGCTCTCAGCTTGATCCCTTCTGGTTTCGTCCTGATAGCTTTTGCTCCAGGCATTAGCCAGTGTGAATCTATATTTCTTAAACATATTTGGAAAATCAATGGGAATGAAAAGGATGTGTTTTTTCTCATGAAACAGCATATTTAGTAAGATTGGATAAGTTTAGAGGGAGCAGTCACAAACAATGTGATCAGTAACTGTATACATCTCTACAAGCTAAAGAATAAAATAAGCCTTTCCACAGCCTATAGGCCTGGCCTTAGAAAACTGATACAACAGTTACATTTTAGTGTATTTTTCATTGCCGGCATATACCACAAAGATATAGGAAAAAAAGAAATCAAGATGCTTAATTTGGCACCCAAATGCTTACAAACATAAATTTCGCGTAAAAAATAAGCATTATACATCATTTTAATAGTGGTTTCTGTGCTTTCTAGCAGAGACTTGGACTTAAACAGGTATAGAAAATCTATTTAGGTTTAATTTACAGCTTAGCAAAATATTAATATTATTCCTATAAATAAAAGGTAATATCAGTTTAAGTTACTGTAATCTGAAGGCATTGTTTAAGCACACGTGTGATTAAATAAACAAAAAAGGATAAAGAATGGAAAGGAAAAAGCATCTTTGGCAAAATAAAGTATTGGTCGACCTGCCCTGAAAATGACTAGCACTTCTTTTAGGTGGATACTGCCGTGATCAGAATTATTCAATCAATCAGCGTAAGAAGGTCAATGGTTATGTGGGCTGACCCATTAACTCTGCTGTTGGAGGGTGGAAGCAAAAAGTGAATGAGAAGTGATCAGACCAATGGATGAAGTGAGCGCACAACGGTGGTGAGGCCGCCTCATGAGACCATGCTTCACCCGCCAGGGATTACAGTACCTTGAATCTGTGAGGTTGGCCGCCGCATGGTACGCTGTGTCACAGCTCAGTTCACAGGGGCAGGAAAGAGGCGCACAGCTCCGGTCTTTTTACTGCCGCAGGAGAATGCACTCCCAGCATGGAACTGGATGTCAGGGCAGTAGAGGGTGGGGGCACCCACAGCGGTATCCGCATCTGGCGGCGTTGGTCAGAGGAGCATGGTTCCCCACATGTTCACAAGTGAAGAGGTGCTGCTCGTGGACTCTCGATACAAAAGGGGATGATGGACGGAACGTTTGAGCCAATCAAACACTCACCCCCAGTCAACTGATCTGGGTTTAATCCATCATCATTCTTTAGCTCACTCCACCACCCCAGTTCAGACATGGCCATATGCAAATCAGTCTGACCCTGTGCCTCATGGGAACAGTCCAGCCCGAACTGCCAAGCCATGTCTTCCCTGGACCGGAAACAAGCATCCTAGGACCGGTTTCTGGCATTCCAGCCGTCATCAGCCAGGCTTGCTTGAATCCAGTGGCAAAGTGAGCAAGGGACCCACGTCTGGGCATACCCCGCCAACTTAGGGCGAACAAAGCGATACAAAAGGGGATGATGGACGGAACGTTTGAGCCAATCAAACACTCACCCCCAGTCAACTGATCTGGGTTTAATCCATCATCATTCTTTAGCTCACTCCACCACCCCAGTTCAGACATGGCCATATGCAAATCATCCCCTTTTGTATCGCTTTGTTCGCCCTAAGTTGGCGGGGGTATGCCCAGACGTGGGTCCCTTGCTCACTTTGCCACTGGATTCAAGCAAGCCTGGCTGATGACGGCTGGAATGCCAGAAACCGGTCCTAGGATGCTTGTTTCCGGTCCAGGGAAGACATGGCTTGGCAGTTCGTGCTGGACTGTTCCCATGAGGCACAGGGTCAGACTGATTTGCATATGGCCATGTCTGAACTGGGGTGGTGGAGTGAGCTAAAGAATGATGATGGATTAAACCCAGATCAGTTGACTGGGGTGAGTGTTTGATTGGCTCAAACGTTCCGTCCATCATCCCCTTTTGTATCGCTTTGTTCGCCCTAAGTTGGCTGGGGTATGCCCAGACGTGGGTCCCTTGCTCACTTTGCCACTGGATTCAAGCAAGCCTGGCTGATGACGGCTGGAATGCCAGAAACCGGTCCTAGGATGCTTGTTTCCGGTCCAGGGAAGACATGGCTTGGCAGTTCGTGCTGGACTGTTCCCATGAGGCACAGGGTCAGACTGATTTGCATATGGCCATGTCTGAACTGGGGTGGTGGAGTGAGCTAAAGAATGATGATGGATTAAACCCAGATCAGTTGACTGGGGGTGAGTGTTTGATTGGCTCAAACGTTCCGTCCATCATCCCCTTTTGTATCGCTTTGTTCGCCCTAAGTTGGCGGGGGTATGCCCAGACGTGGGTCCCTTGCTCACTTTGCCACTGGATTCAAGCAAGCCTGGCTGATGACGGCTGGAATGCCAGAAACCGGTCCTAGGATGCTTGTTTCCGGTCCAGGGAAGACATGGCTTGGCAGTTCGTGCTGGACTGTTCCCATGAGGCACAGGGTCAGACTGATTTGCATATGGCCATGTCTGAACTGGGGTGGTGGAGTGAGCTAAAGAATGATGATGGATTAAACCCAGATCAGTTGACTGGGGGTGAGTGTTTGATTGGCTCAAACGTTCCGTCCATCATCCCCTTTTGTATCGCTTTGTTCGCCCTAAGTTGGCGGGGGTATGCCCAGACGTGGGTCCCTTGCTCACTTTGCCACTGGATTCAAGCAAGCCTGGCTGATGACGGCTGGAATGCCAGAAACCGGTCCTAGGATGCTTGTTTCCGGTCCAGGGAAGACATGGCTTGGCAGTTCGTGCTGGACTGTTCCCATGAGGCACAGGGTCAGACTGATTTGCATATGGCCATGTCTGAACTGGGGTGGTGGAGTGAGCTAAAGAATGATGATGGATTAAACCCAGATCAGTTGACTGGGGGTGAGTGTTTGATTGGCTCAAACGTTCCGTCCATCATCCCCTTTTGTATCGCTCGTGGACTCTCTGCATGGGCTGACCAAGCCGGTGGGTGTGGAGACCAAGGCACTCACGAAGCCAACCAGGTGCAAGGACTGCAAGGGGTCAGCACAATCCCTCTGGCAGAATGCTAGTTGTTCGAGGCACGCTCCAACGAAACGGAGCGCATTTCTTTGTTGGTGGAGAGAGGGACTCAATGTTTCTCCTCAGGCCCCGTAGAGCGCTGAACCCACTACAGTCAGGTAGTGCTATAGTTCAGAACCAGGGATATGAACCTTTCCGAGGCAAGGTCTTTGGTGTTCCAGGGACCTCGAAAGACCAGGTGAAGTCTTTGAGGGACATGAGCCTTTGGAGAACTTTTAGTAAGTATGATAGAAAAACAGTCCAGTCTTTTCACTGCCCACAGTTAGAAGCAGCAACTGCAGGCCAACTCAGCAAAGCAACACACAGCAAAGGGGCAGTACTCCTCCTGACAGCTCTTCAGCTCTTCTTCTTGGCAGAATCCCCTCTTGATCCAGAAGAGTTCTAAAAGTCTGGTGTTTTTGGTCCAATACTTATACCCCTTTTGGCTTTTGAAGTAGGCATACTTAAAGGGATTGTCTTTGTAGTGCACAAGTCTTGCCTTGTCCTGTTTTGGCTCCAGACACACTCTAGGGGGGTGGAGACAGCATTATGAAAGGCCAGGCACAGCCCTATTCAGGTGGCAGTGACAACTCTTCCCACCACTCTAGCCCAGGAAGACTCATCAGCCTGGTGATGGGCCATCGGGCTATGCAGGGCACACCTCAGCTCTCCTTTGTGTTACTTTCTAGAGTGAATGACAAACAGGCAATTGTCTGTCTAAACCAGACATTGATTCCACAGCAGGTAGAGGCACAGGATTGTTAAACAAGAAAATGCCCACTTTCTAAAAGTGAAACAATGAAAAAATACAGCACGAGTGCACTCAACAATAGTCAAATTAAACCCGGTAATCTATTCATCAAATATTTAAAAATTTAAAGTGTGCACCCTGTAGGGGGCTCTGTCAGCCTCCTGATACTAAAGTAAGCAATATTAGCCTGGATAAGTATCCAAGATCTCAAGGTGCACTACCACATGTCACTTAATCAAAAGTGTACTTATAGTAGGTGAACATATTTTAAATTTCTGTTTGTATCAATTTTACAATACTTCATCAATGAATCATATTATACTTAGACAAGCGTTTTTCAAACCACTTCCAAGCATAACGAAAACAAATGTTAACCATAATCTGCATTTATTCAATCCATAGCAGATTTTCTTCAAAAGAAACGCAATGATGCTTTGTTCAGCATAACAAATCAGATGACAGTAGAATTTTCATTTCCCAATGCATTTCGGGCGAAATTCTGCCCTTCATCAGGGGAATCTTGAACATATGCCAAATATGCTTGGAAGTGGTTTGAAAAACGCTTGTCTAAGTATAATATGATTCATTGATGAAGTATTGTAAAATTGATACAAACAGAAATTTAAAATATGTTCACCTACTATAAGTACACTTTTGATTAAGTGACATGTGGTAGTGCACCTTGAGATCTTAGATACTTATCCAGGCTAATATTGCTTACTTTCTAAAAGTGGCATTTTAAAGTACACAATTTAAAAGCCACCTTCACTAAAGATGTGTTATTAAATTCTGAGCACAGAGACCCCAAACTCCAAATCTCTAGCTCTTCCCAATTGAAAGTTACACTTCTAAGATGTTACACAGCAGCTCCAATGATAGCCTTTGGAAGAGCCAGTCCTTGCAATAGTGAAAAACGAAATTGGCAGATTCAGGACATGTAAGGCACACTAGTACACATACTACCTTTGACATACACTGCACCCTGCTCATGGGGGTACCTTGGGCCTACCTTAGGGGTGCCTTACATGTAGAAAAATAGAAGGTTAGGTCCTGGCAAGTGGGTGCACTTGCCAGGTCGACATGGCAGTTTAAAACTGCACTCACAGACATTGCAATGGCAGGTCGGGAACAAGGTTACAGGGCTACTCGTGGGTGGCACAACAAGCCATTAGAAGCATTTGATTTACAGGTCCTGGGCACACACAGTGCACTTTACTAGGGACTTACTAGTAGATCAAATATGCCAGTCATGGAAAACCAATCATAATTACAATTTACACTTGGAGCACTTGCACTTTAGCACTGATCAGCAGTGGTAAAGTGCCCAGAGTACATAAACCAGCAAAAACGAAGTCCAGCACACAGTCAAAAATACAAGAGGTAGAGGCAAAAAGACAGGTAAAAACACACCAAGGATGCCAGATCTAACACAATTAAGTCTTTGGATTTTTTAAACCAGTTCTGACTAGTTATGGCAAAGTTGGACGTCAGGTGAACATAGTTAACTGGGAGAAATAACAGTTAAAAAAATTGTGACCATACTAAAAACAAGTGCAAAGTGACATAACAGTTATACTTTCCTCCATTATTGAGGTTTTTTACCTGGAGAAACTTCATTCTATTTTGTTTGTCCTGCCAGCCTTTAAAAATTGTTCATGTGTGCAGGGCACAACTGGGGGGTATATACGGGTGAACGGCGTCCACACACTATTTCCACAGGTTGGACTTTGTTTCCCCTGCTAAGAAGCTGGGCCCCATGAAATATGCTGAACTTGTCCCGGTGTAATTTTCCGATGTGGGACACATTCAACAGTGCCTGCATGTTGTCTGTATTCCGTTCAGAACAGCAACATGCAGACAGTGAGCAGGGCCGAGGAACCGAAAGCAGCCCTGGCAAATTTGGTCAGACCAGCCCCTGTACAGTGCTTAGTGAGCAAGTTCAGCAAGTGAACCTGACCTCTACAAGGTGGTTTGGAGGCATATTCCCCTCAATAAAATTTGTGGAAAAATAGCAAAATATGTGCATTCTACAACACAGTTTTCATTATATATTCAAGTGTTGTAGCTTTTAAAGCATAGTAAATGATGACCTTACAGTGCACCAGGATACCCAGTGATACCCAAAGACATTCTTATGGTGAACCCCAAAAAAATACAATGTCAAGAATGAAACATGAATTTAAATATAACATAAGTGAAGAGATTCACTATTTGTATACAAAACAGTGATGGAAGGAATGCTTGAAGTAATCTCAGCCACTGGTAATCACTCAGGCGCATCCCAATCCATCGTTATTTTGCCCACCACGCCACTTCAGTTTGGACTCCGCTATATGCAAATCAGTCTTGACCCTGCTCCAATAGGAACAGTCCAGCCCGAACTGCCAAGCTAGGTCCTCCCTGAACCTGAACACACGCAACCCAGGACCAGTTTCGTCCTAGTTATGGGCTCATAGGCCCAATACAGCTTGACTTCAGTGACACAGGGTGCACGGGACCCACATCTGGGCACACCCAACAACATGTGTGAAAATCAAACTACAGGATGTGTTACATACGACAATAAGGACAGGGCCTCTGGAATTATGTGGCAGGAGTGGACCGAATTATACATCAACGCTGACTAAATTATGTGGCAAGAAAAGACAAATTAAGTGGCATATTGCGGTACATTCAGTGCTAGTATTACCTCATTATTTTGCAATTGTTACACGTGTTTACACTATCTGGGCAAAAGTTTCACCTCATTAGTACCACATTGACACACAAATACAGAAAGGTACAGAAATCAATTGAAAGGTGACTAATTAACCTTTGCAAAGGGCTTTCCACTGCCCTGCAACGTCACTGCAATTTTAGTAACTTTTTATATGTTGAGCTAGAAACAATTTTTGTTGTTGATATTTGCTGATTATGCAGTAGATTATGTGAACAATGCAGCAAATCCATAATTATGTGGAAAAGACCCCAGCTGCAAAATCACATCATTCCAGTGTCCCTAAATTAGGATTACAAGGTATAGGAGTCACACATCGCCCTTCATAGCTCACTGTGCTAGATTATAAAGATTGCAGTTTATACACCGCAATTAGTAAAATGATCTCTGTGTTAAAATCAGCAACCCAATTACCTATCTACATAAAATAAAAATCGGGCCTCTGCATGTTACAAGATGTGCTTTGTAGGAGACACATTAACCCTCTATGCTAAACTGTGACTAGACAAAGCACAGATATCTCCAGTACATGCATTAGTCAGCATAGTTATCTTTACATTATTAATGTTCCCTGTGATTTACTGGGCACACAAATGTCCCTGCAGCAAGTGCCTTAACACCATGTGATATTTGAAAATGCAGCCTTTCCAATCAGTTAAGCCAGAGCAGATTTACTGTCAAATTACCAATTTCTGTGTGGCAGAGTTTTAAAATATAAATGTATAAGTTGACTGACAGTCTGCTTTCCCTGACTCCACTCCTCATGACCCCACCCCCTTTTTGTTGCAACACCTTGACTCCCCATTTTTAGGTTTTCGAAGTAAAGTTTTTACAGTTCCAGCACTGCTGTAAGGATCACACACAGGGCAGTAGCATGGCTGCAAAACTGTTTTAAGCCTGCCTCTCATCTGCCCTGTGATTTTTACCAGCATGCCCAGCGGCAGAAGCCTGGAAGATATCAGCAGGAAGAATATAGAAAAAATGTCCACCCTGCGATTCTGCCATAATGCAGCACACAAAGAAGCTAGAAGTTCAACATTTGTTGCACATAGAGATAGGTGAGCCATCAAATTAACAGGGAGTGCCAAGCCAGAGGCGAGCGTAGGGTCTGGCTTGGCTCTATAAGCCTGGACACGAACCGAACCCTGAACATGTTTGGCAGGTAAATCATGCAACAAACTTCCTGCTAGAATATGGTAAGGTGTCTTCAAAACTCAAAGAAGTGTATTTATTTAGCATGCAAATGTGTTTCACCTTACTACATCAGATTATATCACTGCATTGAGAAAGATTTATTAACAGTGATAGTTTTTAAATACGAACTTGTAAACATTCCTCCCACCTCTGCCCCGGCTACAATGGCATTAGCAAACTAAGAAGCAAGTCAGTTGTCACGTATACCCTAAAAATGTCCCTAATTCTATTATGAATGGAGCAACATTGTAGTCTATTAATTCAAACACAAGTGGTTATTGATCAGCGCACATCCTGAACTAACCTATCTTAAGGTGTTCTCATATGTGGTCATAAAGAAAAAAGAGGCTCAGTGAAATAAAAAAACTTGCCTATGATTACATAATTGGTGAGCAAGGCAGCCACAATTGATCATTGGTTTCTTGTTGCACGGTGTGGAGCTCAGCCCCCTAGATGGGTATATTTTTCTGTTACCCGTTAATGCTTTGTCTTCAATTCTCGTTGCACAAGGTTAGAGTATTGTGGCAGGCAGAAGCTACATGAAAGCTTCATTCGTGTTGGGCTCAAGGGCCCAAGAAGACTTCAAGTTAGAAGGAGCAGACACCTGGGTCGAGCCTGGATCAAGCTTTCATTTACTCACCCACCTCTAGTTTCACAACATTTAAAAAGGTGAGCAGTTATGTTCCTGTGCCCCTACATCTGCCTTAGCTACCTTGTGCTTTACCTTCCATTGAAGCAGGAACACACACTGCACATGGACAGAAAGAGGAAGAAAGAAGCTTGATGGAAATAGCTGGTGAAGAGGAGTCGGATGTATCCAGGTTTTCATTCCAGCTCTTGGTAAATACTACTACCCTAGCCAGAATTCACCCTATCCCACTGTAAAAGACATCCAATGTCTTATCTTTGAACAAAATGTTGCCCCTAAGATTTGGCATCTGCTTGGCATGTAGCCTGATTTCAGAGGAATGTTCCCGACTCCAAAGGCTGGGCCCAAAGGTACCATTACAATCACCCCAGCCTCAGGCTTGCTTCCAAACGCTAGCTTCTTCAGAAATTGGCAAGATAACAAATTAACTGGGAGAGCCCCTGCATGAGCTTAGCTATGAAACTGGCAAGTAATTCATGCAGCAAAATATGCAAAGTCGCTTCACAGTTCAAAAACAATTTTTTCATTAAAATGCAGCAACGTTTCTACATGGTATTCAGATTATATCACTGCATTGACTGGCATTTCCTAAAATTGATAGCTTGAATTTAGTGTGAACTTGGAAAAATTCATGCCCACCCCTACCCTGTCAAGAATGCTATTAATGATTAAATCCACACAGAAGGAGCGTACAGTTATTATGAATTTATCCACAATTAATTATTGAAGTCCATAAATAATCAATATTCCAATGCAATACGCGTTTCGTCCCCCATGAAACATCATCAGGGCTGTAAAAAGAAAGCAAAAATAAAAATCCATTCCAATTCGAGATTGTACATACAAATTAAAACAAAGTACCCAAATGTTTAGAAAACATGTTCATTTCCACCTGCCTATAGAACAGTCTATACTCATCTGTAAAGGTATGCCCCACTATCTTTGGCACATCAAAAATGTACTTGCAAATTATATTCAACAACATACCAAAGTGTTTTGATAACTTATTCATTACAACCTTCCTATGGAACAGTCTATACTCATCTGATAAGTTATGCCCCACTATCATTGACTCATCCAAAATGTACTTATATCAAACAAAAGGAATCCTGCCTATATGACATTCTTTTAGATCCACAATCCTATACAGTTTCCAACTTATATTCACCTATACATGGTGATTACCCATCTTTGTTCAAAAATATTATTAATATTGTTGATCAGAATAGTACGTGTGCACTGACCCATGATGTATCATGACTAACCTGGCCTTCAATTATCAAAAGTTTTTATCAGTTTATATCATCAGTTAGCACCGATACACGGGCCTCTGACTTCAATTATCAAAAGTTTTTATCAGTTTTTATCATCAGTTAGCACCAATCCTCCTAACTTTTGAAACCCTGAACACTCCACTTAGTCCTATTTAATGTGTATTTATCAAGAAACACGGGCCTCTGTCCCAATGATTTCCAGAAACATCCTGAATCTTTACTCCCCATCATTAGATTCAAAGTGATCTCACCTGAATCATTTTCATGTTACTGTCTATTTCTTATTCTTTTTCCAATTTTCCGATATTTCTATTTTATGATGCAAATTCTGTAAAAGAGAATTACCACTATTTAGTGTTGTCCCCCTTACTTTTATATCTGTTCCTTAAGCTTGCCTCGTTCTTACTCATTGCTCACCTTTTTATAATGTCGAACAAGTTCCTGTCAATTGCTCTTCCAGCCTTCCTAATCGATTTTGAAAATTTCTATTTTGTGATGCTAATTCTGTAAAGAAAAAATATAGCCGCTATTTAATATTCTTCACCCCATTTCTCTGAACGCCCCTCTAGCTAGCCTTCTTCCCACTCATCTGCTCACCTTTTTATTATGTCCAAGCATCTCCATGAAGTTCTCTCCTCTGCAGCCAGGCCCGATAAATCCCGCTGTAATTTGCGACTATTCCCCACCTCTATTTAAAATTCTTTTGAACCAATCCGGAGTTGCGCATTCAAGCCTTGCGCTTTAAATACAATTCTGTCCAATCATTAGCGAGCCACAAACATCATTCATTTAATTTATGCGTAATTTTGGGCTGCAGTTCCCTCTCTGGTCCACGTCGTCTACCTATCCCCCGATTGGTCACTTTATTGACTCAGTGAGCCAATCACCTCTTAGTTAAATTCTGTCCAATCATTAGCGAGCCACAAACATCATTCATTTAATTTATGCGTAATTTTGGGCCGCAGTTCCCTCTCTGGTCCACGTCGTCTACCTATCTCCCGATTGGTCACACTGTGAGCCAATCACCTCTCAGTTACCGTTCTGTGGACGAATCAAGTTTCCATTACGTATTACAAACGTATACCTTTCACCAATAGGTCTTTTAATTTATAAAAGGGTCATTTAGGACTAAATCTCTGGCAGCAGTTCCCTCTCTAGTCCGCATCGTCTGCCTGATCATGTATTTTAGCCGAGTTTCCCTTCACACATTCCAAACAAAAGCCTTTCAACTATAGGACTTTTAATTAATGTAAAGGTCTTTTAATACAATGTTTACCTGCGCCCACTCTGTGCATATCTATTCATAAATTGGATGATATAATTTAATATATATTTGCCATAATTAACTGGCAAATTCAGATTCCCACTCGACGCATGCTAGGGGTCGCGAAACTCCTGAGTTAACTTAGAACTACTATGTTTAAACATAAATGCCATACCTATTGTAAATGCAACCTATTTTGAGTTGATGTTTAAAATTTCCAACACTCTCGAACAGACAATATTATTTGTACGTATGTTACTGAGCACCCGTGTATTTATTTTTATGTTTATGTTGATTACAAGACACCCATTTACATCCTCTGGTTTATCTGCTAATGACCACAACCTATGCACTATCGATTCTACCAATATCATGTACATTTAAATTCCATAGACCATACCACTCAATAAAATTCATCCAAAAAATATATAAAGTTCTGATTCATAATCGCTGTTACATAAATCTTACTATCCACTAGTCTTCCAAAGAACATATAGGCTTCTCAATCAATTTAATCTAAGAAATAATGCAACTCATTATCACTATTCAAGCCCTGGATCACCGCTCTACATCTGCTGATCCATCTTGCCTCTTGTTTTCTGATCATTAGTTCCCAGTCTCCACCCCTGGCTGTGGGAAAAATTCTTTGTATCCCATGGAACCTAAAATTTGTGTCCCTCATGTGGTTTTCTTTGATATGCTGGTAAATGGGTGATTTCATCTCCTGATTAATGATAGCCCTTCTATGCTCCTGAATTCTAGTTTTCAAACTTCTCTTGGTGCTACCGATGTAGATTTTATTACATGCACATATAATTACATATACAACTCCCGTGCTATTGCAATTAATAAATTCATTTATGCAATAACTTTTCTTGGTATTATATGTGAATTCCTTCTTTCTGTCTGATACCCAGACTGCAGATATTACATGTTCCACATATGTAGAAACCCTTGGGTTGCTGTGGTATCCCCATCTGTTTTTAGTGGTTCTACATAATTCCTCGTTATCATATTCCCAATGGTTTGACATCTTTTGTGAATAACACTTGGTTTGTCTCCAATACAACCAGTCGGTACTCCCCTGAGCAAATTCCAATGTTTACTAAGTATTCTGTAAATCTTGTCTTGTTGTGAACTGTAAGTAGTGACAAATGCCAATCTTTCACTGGAGCGAGACCTGTCTTTCTGTATAAGAGTTGTTTCTCTCTTAATGGACATCACCCTTGTTCGGGCCCTATTAAGATCCTCCTTAGCATAACCTCTATTCCTTAGTCTCTTTTGCAGGTTATCTAATTCTGATTTGAAATCCTGATCTCTGCTACAATTCCTACGGATTCGCACCATTTCCCCAAATGGAATCCCTTTAATGACTCCCCTTGGGTGGGCGCTATCTGCTCTTAATATAGAATTAGTGGCCGTTGTTTTTCTAAATAATTTGCTCTTGAGGGCTTCCCCTTCCACAAACAGTTCTACATCTAGGAATTCGATCCTTTCTTGATGATATTTTATGGTGAATTCCACGTTAAAATCATTAATATTCAAATATTTAAAGTATTCCTGTAACTCTGTTTCAGATCCTCGCCATATTACCAAAACGTCATCTATAAAACGTCCCCAAAATAGGATCTGATCCGTCCATCTTGAGGCTTTTCTGTTCCAGGCATGCTCCCTCTCATACCAACCCATGAAAAGGTTGGCCTAAGAGGGAGCAAACCTGGAACCCATTGCTGTTCCCTGATCTGGTGGTACCATTCATCTTGAAACAAAAAGTAATTGTTATTCAATATTATCGCACTCATTTCTAGAATCATTTTAGAATGATCATGTAAACTGGCACTACGACTGCCCAAAAAATGATTCAATGCCTGTTCTCCTTTGTCATTATTTATGCAGGTATATAACCCAACCACGTCCAATGTAACCAGACTCATTCCTGCTTCCCACTTGACGTCCTGTAACTTATTTAGAACGTCCATCGTATCCCTAATATAGGATGGTAAATTAACAACTAATGGTTTTAAGAACAGATCCACAAATTCAGATAAGTGCTCTGTTATGCTTCCAATGCTGGAAACTATAGGTCTCCTGGCGGGTTTGTTCTTGATTTATGTACTTTGGGCAAAGTATAGATAAATGGGTAGGAGGGATTAGTCGCATTCAGATATTTGAATTCAGCTTCATCTAGTAATCCTAATTCTTTCCAAGAAAAGAGTTTTTCCGTTATTAGTCTTCCTACTTGTTGCATAGGATTCCCCCTTATCTTGGTGTAACACTCCACATTACTTAATTGCCTCCTGATCTCTTCACAATAATCAGTTCTATTCATAACGACTAGGTTACCCCCTTTGTCAGCTCTACGAATAACTATATTCTTGTCCAATCTCAAATTGTTCAAAGCTGTACGTTCTTCCTGCAATAAATTGTCCTTATCCTTAGAACCACCTCTGCCCCTTATGCCCAGATCTTCTAAGTTATGAAATTCCTCCATTGTCTTCTGCACATACAAATCAATTGCTGCATATTGCTGCCCTTGTGGTGTGAATTTTGACTTCAATCTTAGCCCACTTGTGCAACTACAATCACTTGGAATATCAAGCATCGTGGCAATATCCTCCACACCAAACCTTTTACCCTCTGTTAAGGACATTAATAATTGCACTTCACGTAGTTGAGCTATAGTCATTGTTGAACTTTTAATGTTGGTCGGTACAGTAACGGTTTTGTCCATCATAGAAAAAAAACTTTTTAATTTCATTTTTCTGGCAAATCTATACAAGTCAATTTCCAAATCTGTAAAATTACAGGCATTTTTCGGGCAGAAAGACAATCCTTTTTCAAAACAGATAATTCACTGTCACTTAATGCCCTGTCTGAAAGGTTAATCACTTCTAATTCCTGTACTTGTCTCTCCTCCACCAAATCTTCATCCCAGATGTTTCTTACTATTTTCTGACCTTGTCCTGACTCCGGGTCCCAATCCTGATATTTCCTGTGTTTCCTGTTCCCCCTTCTTGTTCTCCTGTGGTCTTTTTCTTGCCCCTTTTTATCCTCAAAATTTCTTCGGAAAAAGAAGAACTTTTGGCTGGTGTTGGCCCCACTGCTCCCAATGATCCTAGATCCTCAGTCGATGATATGCTAGAGCTACTATAGTTCACAGAACTCAGGTCACCCTCTACTTCCGTGCCCGTCCCTTGTTTTGGCTTTGGGACTTCATCGAAGCCCTTGGCGAAAGTGAATACCCTCCCTTGATTATAATCCCTTTCGTCTCTTCTGATCTTACTTAATTTTTTGTCCTTAATTTGTAACTGATGTCTATTAATCACCTCCTTCAATATAGCATAGTTTTTTTCTGTTAAGTCAGTCAAGTTCATGTCTTTGATTTCTTTTTCTAGATCTGCAATCTGGCTTTTTAATTTCTCCACTTTCCTTTCTGAATTCCTAATCAAAATATGCATCATGGTAAACGATGAGGAATACAAATTTTCTTCCCACTCTTTTAAAAGATCTTCATCAAGATCATCAAAAGTGGGAAAAATTAAAATTCTCAATCCCTGGGTACCCTCTTCTGATCAACATAATTTTTTAAAGTTACTCCATCCCACCACTTGGATAGTTCTACTTTTTTTAATTTCTCTAGTTTCAAAAATTTACTTCTCAGACTGTTATTAGATGTTACCTTTCTCCCCTCAACATTTGGTACTTTGGTCTGCTGAAATAATTCCACTGCCAATTTTTCTCTATCATCCTCCATACTTGATAACTATTTTTTCTTCAGATTTTGATATACGCTCAATCGTATCCACCACTCCCGTGCTACACTCCCCCTTAATTAATCAAACCATGCTTTCTAAACATTTGGGTACTTTGTTTTAATTTGTATGTACAATCTCGAATTGGAATGGATTTTTATTTTTTGCTTTCTTTTTACAGCCCTGATGATGTTTCATGGGGGACGAAACGCGTATTGCATTGGAATATTGATTATTTATGGACTTCAATAATTAATTGTGGATGAATTCATAATAACTGTACGCTCCTTCTGTGTGGATTTAATCTTTTGTTAGATGACCTCTGGGCGGTGGATCATCAGAAGTGAGCGGTTTCTTTGAATATCTAGCCAATAAGTGATACACCTAGAATACTCACCTGTGTACACGAGTTCTGTGACCCTCACCGCTCTTTAACATTGGTTTGAATGCTATTAATGAACTAAGAGGCAAGCCAATTGTCATGAGCACCCTATATGTGGCCTGGATTTTTATTGTACATGGAACAACATTATACTCTACTAGATCAAACTGTAGAGCAAGATTTGCCTAAGATCACACAATTTGGCCAAGTGTGGAAGCGGAATTGATCCCAGGTTTTTTGCTTTCACATTGTTCAATTCAGCCACTTGAAGGATATCTCTTTATTTCTCCAGTTTTACGTCAAAGGTTATTGCTTTGTCTACAATACTTGGCGCATAAGGTTATAGCGTCGCAGCAGGCAAAACAACATGCAAGTCAATTGTCATGTGCACCCTATATATGGTCTAGATTCTTATTATACATGGAACAACTATAGTCAATCAAATCACTCACTCTGTCTACCACTCACAGCTAAGCTCCAGCTCATTTTCCACTTATTACTGTATGTTTGCGAAAGTGCATGGACTGATGTATGTATGTTATACTTGTCAACTTGAACCGATCTTTTCATGTTTGGTCAGTAGCACAGATTGATGCACACCCTTTTGCCAACTTGTAGAAATTGTGTGCTCCTTTTCTTCTCTCGTCCATGCTGCAAATGGCCATTTTTCCCTTCAAATAAGGGTTATCTCTCATAACCCTGCTTGCTCCTCCATTGCTCAAATATTTTAGGTTTGTGCAGAAGTATCTAAATCCATCATACCACAACAAAAATGATTTCAAAACATTTGAAATGATGTGCTTTATTTACCAATTCCAGTGACTAAATGTTAAAGAGCTGTTTTCTTTGAAAGGAAGATAAGCTTTTGTTTATAACTTCAGGAATTCAAGAGCGTTTGAAATGTCTGTGTTAAAGTTGCCAATTTGTTATCCTGCTTGGGTGTTGCTGCTCTTGTTCTTTAGACTGTCACCCTCACATACTGCAGTGATTCTGCTCAGTTTGCGATGTACTGTGTGATTTCACAATAACACAGGGTAGTGTTCTTGTTACAATGCTCAGGTCTGGCAGGCTGATGTAATTCAGAGTTAGGCCAGGTATGAAGTGAAAGACCCTGTGTGCTTACATAGGGGTGGGTCCTTCAGGATGAGGTTACAGTGAATATTTGAGCTCACAGGTCAGTGTTATTGTAACAAGTAGGCCTTCTACACTGCTCCATGTTGGTAGTGTAACATGTCTAGGATGTGCAAAGTTCTTATTAGAAGGCTAATCTGATGAAGATCCTGATTACTGGCCATAGTTTGTGGCATCTTTCACTGTTCCTACATCTCCACACTTGGGTAGTTTTTCTATGCAAACAAGCAATATTTCCGTGCAAAGTTCAATATTTTCTTGAAAGGGCTAGTTGGGACTGGAATTACAAGTTCCCTTATTTTGTGAGCTAACTTTATCAACATTTCCTGCTCATTCCTGTACACTGGGCCGTTTACACTTATGTTGACGAGGAGCTGATGCATCTTAACTGTGAAATTTATGGTCCATTCTTTGTGTTTTATTCTGATGGTACTGATTCGAGGGTGAGCTGTCCTTTGGTTATTCTGGTGAATGTGAGGGTGGTTTAGATATAGTAATGCCAACTGTAAGAACATTAAATATCTACTGCTAAATGTGGGGATGACAACCTTTTGATTCCGGGCATTCTATAAATTGTAAAACATAAATGCAGATCCCCAAATGTTTTCTTAGGGTCCCATTGCTGGATGCCAGGGTTGGCATTACTTTTTTCTTTCAGTGCCCTACACGTGCTTTGACTTTATCTTATTCTTGCAAATATTTTCCATCCACATTTATGTCCTCATCATTAGTTTCCTATCTCTCTTTTTTTCCTTCTTTCTTCCTTTCTGTACCTCTCATTTGCTTTTGGTCATGGTCTGTTGGTGAAAAATGAGTCCCAATCTCATAAAATCAGTGCAGTTGCCCACCACAAACACATTAAGTGGTGGGTACGGATGGGTAAGTATACTTTGCATAGGAGAGCGTCTCACTTCTGAAGAGCTCACGCAGCTATAGCAATCACATCTACATGGAAATGTGCTGCACCTGGAATAATACACCTGGTGGAGTGGGCTGGCGGCGAAGTTTGATTATTCAATTCTTGGGAAAAAGACGTTTTACACTGCCCAAAGCCAGCATTGTTTTACAAGCAGCTTAAAAAAGCGTGAGTCTTATGCCCAAATCAGGAGTGTTGTCTTATGTACTTCTTGTCCCTTGGTTTCATAATCCACTTAACAAGCTATGCAATCATGCTGGATAGTTTCCGAACATGGCAAGGATGTCACTCACTTTGTGTCCCATGCCTTGGTTACTTATCTGTCTGACAAGTTTTAGCACTGTTTCCTGCAGTTACTAAGGTCTCCCTCCAGCCAATGTACATGCCTCATAACTTTGGATGTTCCTAATTCAACTGTGGTTCCAATTACATTAATTTTCCACAATGGTGAACATTTGAGGTGGTTCTGCTATGATTCAAACATAGCTGCATGTCATACTTAAGTCTCTGCAGTAGTATTAGATTTTAAATTCAAATAGCTAAATGATCAGTTTGCCAATCTGCTCAATATTTTACTTTGTATATTTAAGCCTCTTAGTGATTTAAAAATTCCCCTCAATGTTTTATATTTTTCTTTACTGACATCAACCACTTGCCTCTTGGATTCAGAAATGTTCTTCCAGTATTATTTTACTACTGTTTTTTAGGACATTGTAAGGTATGGCATTAAAGCCGAAGGAGACACGCCTACGGACAGGCACATGCATCATATGTATGCTCAGCAGGTGCCTCCTGTCCGTGTACTTAAGGACCCAAGCTACACTAATAGCTGCAGAACACCCTCCTAGCAAGGACTTCAAACACATGCACAAGAGAGTAGTTTTAATTTTGAGTGTGTGCTGTTTGAGTTAGCATTTAGGTCTGTGCCGGAAATTCTCTATTTATTATAAGAATCATATCAGTAGGTTTCAGAGACTATGTTGACAATGATTACAGAACAATTGCAACGTGTTTTGAGGGCCACATTACCAGTGTCTTTGAGTGACTGTGAAAGGGGTTTCAGAACAATGAGCTTAATAATGTCAGCCATACAAAACTATCTTGGTATCACGTCTTTCTTCACTAATGTTCATTGATCTCATGGCCCATTCGCTGCCTTTTTGGAATCCATTGCAAAATGTTAACAGATTGCTGACTGTACATTGCCATGCAGATGGTAGTCAGTCTAGGAAGGCAGGCCCTACTACCAATCTCAATAAAAGATACCAAATACATGGGTTTTAAAAAATATGATTTTGGTACCCACATATTAGGGATTCAATTAAGTAAAAGGTCTCATTAATTATTCTTTTCTTATGGTTAAACATCCTGTGGTAATAAAGCATGGTCTATAATTTCTGAAATAATATATGCACAGAATATCCAGTTATAACGACATCTTTCTTAGGGAATATCATTTGCCATGCTCAGAATACCAAATGCTGTGTGCAACGTGCATTTTTTTAAAATAATGGTGAAAGTGCTAAAGTTGTCAGTGTATATAATGGTTGTGTATTTGGCAAGCTCAAACATTTTATAGTTATTATATTCACAATTGCAGTTTCTAGCATTTTTAATGCAATGCACAAACTGTGTTTTGTTCTTGGAGCCATTTGTATGCATAGCTTGTTGATCTTAGTGGCCAATTGTCATCCACATTTGGGCTGTTAATTTCTTCAGACAGGGAACCCAAAAGACAGGCTTACGGATTGGTCTGTTTTCATTTGTTAAATCTTGTAATGCTCTCAAATGTACTCATGATAGAGTAGGCTAAACATTTGTGTGAGAACTTAAGATCTGATGTCTCTTGTGATGTCGCTTCCTATGAGGTCGTAATGCCACTTCCTGTGTTGTCACCTGCTGGAATGCTTCTTGCATACTGCTTAAATTGGTTAGTCCCCTCACTTCTTTTTTAGGTCTCGCCTGGGCAGCACATGCGCTGTCTCTTAAAGACATGCTGTATTCAGGATCGGTCCTAGAATGCCTGTTTCCGGTCCAGGGAGGACCTGGCTTGGCAGTTTGGGCTGGACTGTTCCCATGAGGCACAGGGTCAAGACTGATTTGCATATGGCCAGGTCTAAATTGGGGTGGCATGGTGAGCAAAAGAATGATGGATTTAACCCAGATCTCTTGACTGAGGGTGAATGTTTTGATTTGTTCTGCATTCCGTCCATCAATTGTGTGTCTTTTGATTTCTCGCCCTAAGTGCGCCGGATATGCCCAGATGTGGGTCCCGGGCTCACTGTGCCTCTGGATTCAAGCTATCCTGGCTGATGAGGGGTGAAACCCAGAAACCGGTCCTAGGATGCATGTTTCCAGTCCGTGGAGCACCTGGCTTGGCAGTTCGGGCTACACTGTTCCCATGAGGCACAGGGTCAAGACTGATTTGCATTTGGCCAGGTCTAAATTGGGGTGGCATGGTGAGCAAAAGAATGATGGATTTAACCCAGATCTCTTGACTGGGGGTGAATGCTTTGATTTGTTCTGCATTCCGTCCATCCATTGTGTGTCTTTTGATTTCTCGCCCTAAGTGCGCTGGGTATGCCCAGACGTGGGTCCCCTGGCTCACTGTGCCACTGGATTCAAGCCATCCTGGCTGATGAGGGGTTAAACCCCGAAACCGGTTCTAGGATGCTTGTTTCCAGTCCAGGGAGGACCTGGCTTGGCAGTTCGGGCTGGACTGTTTCCATGAGGCACAGGGTCAAGACTGATTTGCATATGGCCAGGACTAAATTGGGGTGGCATGGTGAGCAAAAGATTGATGGATTTAACCCAGATCTCTTGACTGGGGGTGAATGCTTTGATTTGTTCTGCATTCCATCCATCAATTGTGTGTCTTTCGATTTCTCGCCCTAAGTGCGCCAGGTATGCCCAGATGTGGATCCCGGGCTTACTGTGCCTCTGGATTCAAGCTATCCTGACTGATGAGGGGTGAAACCCCGAAACCAGTCCTAGGATGCTTGTTTCCGGTCCAGGGAGGACCTGGCTTGGCAGTTCGGGCTGGACTGTTCCCATTAGGCACAGGGTCAAGACTGATTTGCATATTGCCAAGTCTAAACTGGGGTGGCATGGTGAGCAAAAGAATGATGGATTTAACCCAGATCTCTTGACTGGGGGTTAATGCTTTGATTTGTTCTGCATTCCGTTCATCAACTGTGTGTCTTTTGATTTCTCACCCTAAGTGCGCCGGGTATGCCCAGACCTGGGTCCCGGGCTCACTGTGCCTCTGGATTCAAGCTATCCTGGCTGATGAGGGATGAAACCCCGAAACCGGTCCTAGGATGCTTGTTTCTGGTCCAGGTAGGACCTGGCTTTGCAGTTCAGGCTGGACTGTTCCCATGAGGCACAGGGTCAAGACTGATTTGCATATGGCCACGTCTAAACTGGGGAGGCATGGTGAGCAAAAGAATGAAGGATTTAACCCAGATCTCTTGACTGAGGGTTAATGCTTTCATTTGTTCTGCATTCCGTCCATCAATTGTGTGTCTTTTGATTTCTCTCCCTAAGTGCACGGGGTATGCCCAGACGTGGGTCCCGGGCTCACTGTGCCACTGGATTCAAGCTATCCTGGCTGATGAAGGGTGAAACCCAGAAACCAGTCCTAGGATGCTTGTTTCAGGTCCAGGGAGGACCTGGCTTAGCAGTTCGGGCTGGACTGTTCCCATGAGACACAGGGTCAAGACTGATTTGCATATCGCCAGCTCTAAACTGGGGTGGCATGGTGAGCAAAAGAATGATGGATTTAACCCAGATCTCTTGACTGGGGGTGAATGCTTTGATTTGTTCTGCATTCTGTTCATCAACTGTGTGTCTTTTGATTTCTCACCCTAAGTGCGCCGGGTATGCCCAGACCTGGGTCCCGGGCTCACTGTGCCACTGGATTCAAGCTATCCTGGCTGATGAGGGATGAAACCCCGAAACCGGTTCTAGGATGCTTGTTTCTGGTCCAGGTAGGACCTGGCTTTGCAGTTCAGGCTGGACTGTTCCCATGAGGCACAGGGTCAAGACTAATTTGCATATCGCCAGCTCTAAACTGGGGTGGCATGGTGAGCAAAAGAATGATGGATTTAACCCAGATCTCTTGACTGGGGGTGTATGCTTTGATTTGTTCTGCATTCCGTCCATCAATTGTGTGTCTTATGTATTCAGGATATGGGCATAAAGCTCTGCCCACTTTCCACCCATTTATTTAATTGGCTCCTGTCCCTGTCCTTTGTAAATGGTGACTTTTCATTGGTCAATAGGCTTAGTAGTCCCTTCTTTGTAGGGCCTTGTCTCTTCTTGTAACCTCCCATGAGAACACCCCATGTTACATGTGTTTCTACTCGCTAGGTTTTATTTGTAGCCTGAGAGCACTATTTTCTTAAAGAGCTTCAGCCAGGACACACGCTTAGTCCTAAGAAAGGCTGGCAGTGGTTACTTCACTCACTGGCACATCTCACATTTTAATGAGACCTTCTATAAATTTATCTTCATCAGCTCCACACAGAGTACAACCTAATCCAGAATTAATATAATAATTCGTTTGTCACATTTCAAAGCTACTGATTGTCTATATGGACATAGCTATTTGAATGTACATGTGGTACTGTCTTACATGCAATGCATTATGGGTAGAGTGGATTTACCATATCTTCTGCAGGGTGCAGTACCATATGTGGCCAAAAGAGGTCCCAGCCACATATGGTACTGCACCCTGCAACATGGCTAGGTAAAACAAGCATTGGCATAGCCAATAGGTCTCGCCTTTGGGAGCTTATAAGTGTTTAGCTATAGATAATGACATTACTTATGTTGTTAAGTTGTGCTGTGCATAAGTTTGTAGCATGCTAAAATGGTATAAATAAGTGTTCGAATTATCTGTGTTATTGTATATATGACTATGAAAGTATTATGTACAACTTAGCGACGATATTAAAAAAGTATTAACAATAACTAATGTTTTTAATAGTGTCTGTTGTTTGAATGAGGATGAGCAGGATAGAAAGGAAGAGAAGAGGGGAACAAAGGGGGGGGGGTGGGGGCAGCTACAAGCGGCAGCAAAATTGAACACTGTCCTTGTCTCCTTAAATATGAATGAAAAGACAGAGTCGTTTTTTTGTATGTCTATTCCGCCCTTTATAAAAAGCGGAGCCTTAACTATCGGCCTTGGCATTTGTGCCTTTTCGGAGCTATGTTTAAAATAGAAATTAGGGGAACGAACTCTATGAAATGAAATAAGTAGGGTTATGCCGCGCTTTGCTAATTCGCACACTTTGACCACTGCATTTCAATTACCAGTTACATTACACAAAGACATTTGTTTTTGGGCCAATAACAGGACGTTGTTGAGCAGGCGGCAAGGTTCAAAATTGCTTTCCAAGCTTTACAATGTCTAGCTCTGTGTGTTATGACATCTCACACGTTTATTTAATTAATAGTTAGTAAAGTTAACCTGGTTAGGGCACGGGTATGCCGCTCCGTAGCTTTGCTACTAAAAGTTTGTGGAATTCCCACAGCGCCGCGAGTGTGGTTAGCTGAGGTAAGGAGAGAGTACAAGGGTGGTGCAGTGAGAAATGTGCAGAAAGTTATACCCCTGAAAAACTAACGTGTATAGCGTTTGTGCTGTATACATACTTATTAACAACATCTAGGGCTTTTAGTAGGCCGGAGCCGGGAAAGGCAACTTTAAAAAAAACAGGTTTTGAGTACGCTTTCTACTGTGCTCTCTGCTGCAGTCCCACCTTTTCACTGCTTTTGAGTCAAACCCGTTAATTACATTAGCCATGCTTATATAAAAAACAGTTTACCTTCCCCACTGGTCTTAGTGTCTATAGTACGTTAAATTAATTAATACTTATTAGAACATTGGAATGTTGGGAGCTCCATTGAAGACAATGGAGTAGCTCTGGGCTTATAATGGCTGGTATAAGCCCAGCACCCCAACATTCCAATGTTTGTCTTTTTGTTTCTCCATTTTTAATTTAGAACATTCTACCCTTAGTGGGTGGAATGTTCTAATAGCCTTATAGCCCTTCTGCCTCAGGCTATACCAGTTGTTAAAGGCCCTCTCCCTCGTTAACTCGGGATCAGGGCCTTTAACAACTGGTATAGCCCTCGGCAGCGGGCTATAAGGCTATATTAGAACATTGGAATGTTGGAAGCTCCATTGAAAACAATGGAGTGCTCCGGGCTTATAATGGCTGGTATAAGCCCGGAGCTCCAACATTCCAATGCTTCTTTGTGGCTGTGAACCAAGGCTTCAGGGAGGCGCTCCCTGAAGCCTTTGTTTAATTTGTTAGAACATTCTGCCCTCTAGTGGCAGAATGTTCTAATAGCCTTATAGCCCTTCGTAGCAGGGCTATACCGGCTATTAAAGTCCAGCTGCCTTGTTAAAGTCCCTCGCCTTCGGCTCGGGCCTTTAACGCTGCAGCGGGCCTTTAATAGCCGGTATAGCCCGCTACGGCGGGCTATAAGGCTATATTAAAGATAACCTTGGGGAGGGCATGGGACTGCCCCTCTGTAGCCTTGTTACTAAAACTTTCCATAATTACTACAGCGCCACAAGTGGTTTGCTTAGATAAGAAGAGCGTAGAAAAGTGGCGCAGCAAGAATGTGCAAAAAGTTATACCCCGGAAAAACTAGCGTGTACAGCGTTTGTGCTCTGTACACACTTATTAGCAACATCCAGGGCTTTTAGTGTGCCGGAATCTGCCCAGGCAGGTTAAAAAATGCAAGTCTTAAGTATGTTTCCTACCGTGCTCCCTGCGGCAGTGCCACTATTCACTTGTTTTTCTGAAACTTTTATGTGACTAGTTATAGTTCTTTCACAGTGCCATTATTTCGTTGAATTTTTTAGAAAGTTGTATATAGCGCGTATAAGGCGGGACGTATAGGAGGACCTTTCTAATGAGCACCAGTTTGATTACACACAGACTTTTCTTTCGGTTAATCATAGGTCGTTGTTCAGCAAGCTACAAGGCGCAAAATTACTTTGCGACCTCCAAATTCGCCAGCTCTTGCCGCTATGCCACCTATACCGCAAAAACTAAGGCCTTTCCAATAAAATATATGAAATAAGCCATATCTGTTATTTCATTTTCTTTGCACCTACAACCATTTGCAAAGACAACAATATAAAATTGTTGTAGGTGTTAGGTTAATTGTATAAAATATCTGGATGCATTGAGAGAATCATCAAAAGTACCAGTTGGCCGACTCACTTTGCTAAGCACTTTTTTATTGTTTACGTTTTTACAACACCCCGTTATTTACATTGGTAAAGCTCATTTAAGAAGCAGTCGAAACTCCGCACTAGGCTTTGTGCCTACAGTACGTATTTTTAATTAACACAATAAAGATAACATTGAGAAGGGCCACGGATGTGCCGCTCCGTAGCCTTGTTGCTGAAAGTTTCCGGAATTCCCTTTGCGGACCAATAACTTAGCTGATGTTAACAGAGGGTACAAGGCTGGTGCAGCGAGAAATAGCAAATGCAGCCTGTTTTCGCTAATTAACGCGCATCGCTTTTTATGCGGGGCCTACCTTAGTAAATTTTCACAGACACGCTACCCCTTATTGGTTGTACCTTGCTAGGGCTTGTCGGAAACGAAAAACTACGCATGCGCCAGTGAGTTAAATACATTATGCTTAAGGAAGTGTCCTTTTTTAGAGTTTCACAATTGCTTTCACTGCCCTAATAGGACAGTGTAAGTTTCAGAATGTTATTGTCAGGACATACTGGAAAACAAAAACTTTATAGAGAGCGAACATTCCCATAAGGTCTGTTCTACCACTGCTAAAACATGAGAACGGGCATTGTAAGAGACGAAAACATAGCAGCGACTCCGAACGTAAGGAGCAGCTACTCAAGGATGTAAACGTACGGGAGCCATGTTTAAAATAAAAATTAGGGGAACGAACTCTATGAAATGAAATAAGTAGGGTTATGCCGTGTTTTGCTAATTCCGCACACTTTTATCACCGCATGGATTAAGTATTCCTGCACATTTTTTATGTTTTATTGGCTTTTGATTATAAGCGTTCCGGCAGATACCAGCTGAAATGAAGCCCTTGTATGGCTCTAGTGATGTTGCTATGAATGCTGGGAATTTTTGTTTGTTTTAGCAAGGTTAAGCAAGGGTGGGGGGAGGTATTGTGCAGCGCGTATGCTATGACTTAATAAGCCTTTAAAAGAAAAGCGGGGCTGTGCGTTAAGATGAATTAATAATCTGATACATTATTGAGGAATAGTGAAACATACAATGAAAGTTATACCTAGATGAACTAGAAAGTACCAGTTGGCAGACTCACTTTGCTAAGCACTTTCTTTTTTGTTTACATTTTTACAACACCCCCGTTATTTACATTGTTAAAGCTCAGTTATGCGTAACGGCCCTGTTTAAAAGATCGTAACTCCAGGACCCAGAGCCTACGTTTTATAACAACCACGGTCTGCAAGAAGGGGGAGAGAGACTGCATATAAAACAAGCGCGCCAACGCTGATTAAAACCAGATGGCCCCTGCGCGCCGCTGCTGACTCCCGAGAGCAAAACGCTCTGGGAGTGAACATTTCCCTAAAAGCTGGGACATCCACACGCCTTTGGCCAATTGCGTGCTAAAGCCAGACGCAAAGGCCAATGGCGTGTGAGCAACACATGCACGAGCTTCCCCTGAAGCTGAAATGATTCCAAGAGGTCGATTTCCTATGCCGCGCATGCACGCTCCCATAGGCTCGACCTAAAAACATTGGTATTTATAATGCCAGTAACTCCAACTTTGCAGGGTGCAGTACTATATGTGGCCAAAAGAGGTCCATATGGTACTGCACCCTGCAACATGGCTAGGTAAAAAACATTGGCATTTATAATGCCAATAACTCCAACTTTTCAGGGTGCAGCACTATATGTGGTCAAAAGAGGTCCCATTGGACCTCTTTTGGCCACATATGGTACTGCACCCTGCATAATAGCTAGGTAAAAAACATTTATAATGCCCATAATTCCAACTCCAACAAATGCAAGACTGATTGCATTTCCAAAGCAATAGGTCTCGCATTTGTTAGATTTAGAGCTGTTGGCGTTGAAAATGACAATGTTTTTAATTATGCTTTTTTTATACCATTGGCAATAGTGCTATGCAAATATAATAACTCCACTGCAGATAAAAAAACAAAAGTAAGTTATTTTTAATGCCAACAGCTCTAACTTTATCAAATGTGAGACCTATTGCATTGCAAATGCTTGTTTAGGACCAGTGCCCTGTGTGTGTGGATATAAACTGTGAAAACATCACGAATGTGACGGAAATGCTGTCCGCTGTATTAGAAGTGCATTCTATGCAATGGTACATGTAATACAGCGTTTGTTATGGAGCATCTCATCCAGCAAACTACAAATTAGTCCCTTAGTTCTAGATTTGGGTTCAGCACATTCCCCATAGACTTAACCATACCAATGACTCTCTCTTGGAAGCAGCTAAGTCCTGTTCCTTTTATTAAATGTTCGACTGCAGAAAATGCTGCCAAATTGCCCGATTTTCCACAGTAATAGGCATTATTCCTAGTCAAAATATTTCGCAAATCCTTACTCTGTCAGTCGTCCTTCATATTTTATAATAGTAAATGTATCTTCTTTATAAGTTACACATACAGAATGTTTGTGACTTAAGTCGAGTGAAATCTATTCACAAAGAATGATGTAGAGACTCATTGAACAAATCTACCTTTTGGTACATTTGAAAAGGGCCCAAATATGGTGCAGGAATTGTGAATGGGAGGAAAGATCCCTGTGGGGACTGAGGTCACATTATTAATTAGGGGTCGATTAACAAATTATTTTCTTGTATAACTCTAACTCCTTCTAATTCAGGAATACGTCCCGCCTAAGTACCCCATTTTGAGGGACCTGTTAAATCCACCCTCACGAGGTAATAAATACTGGGTTAATAGCTACATTTGGGGGTGCAATTTAGTAGCGATTAGGAGTGGGACACTTAAATTCCAGTGGAAAAATCGGGAATTACCGCAAAAATCTATAATTCCACAACTGATTCCCCTTGTAATACATAATTTCCTCAGATTTTCCTTCTGCAGATTTCACCTGCTTGGAAAAGTTTAATTTTCCAGGAGGAAAACGTCGAGTCCGGGTAAGTCCGCAGGAATAAGACACACACACAGTAAAAGCTTTGTAAATTGTGCCTATGTGTTTAAACGCTATCATTTGTTTGAAGGCTTGTGACAGAAAATTTACAACAGGTCGTGCAGCTGCCCTTAGCAAAGTTACTCACCGGGCAAGCCTCAACTCCTGTCAGATGATGCTTGCAAAATTCACTTTTTAATTCGCTTTGCGTTTAAAAATGTCAGGCTGCCATGCTTTACTAACTTTGGTTGCAGTTGTTCTGTCACACTGTACTTTAAAGCACATTAAAATTCAAAAGATTTAAAATAATTCACACTGTCAGCACTCATAGTCAAAGAGAGCCAAAATTGTCATCGATTTTATTTGTGAAATGATAATACACAATTGCTCCAATTTGATTGAAAATACCGGAGTTAGTGAACAGAGAGGACACGTTTATTCAAGAGATACTCAAACAGGAGCTAAGTGTTTGGTCATTACGTTTTTTTCTGGTAGATTTGTTTACATTTGGATCATTGTATATAGAATGTATTTGAATTTAACAATAAAGTCGATTTTTTAAGTTTATATGCTTATGGATTGCTTTTAGTACACACATCTTATTTAAATGCAATGAAACTGGAAACATTTGCATGTTGTCAGAAATGGCTTGTACCATCTAAATGACAAACCGAATAAAAGCGCTATATAACCCGTCTTTCTAGGAGACTCTTACGTTCTCTGCTTATACCATCAAACATTAAACAGCCAACTCACAAATCTTTCGCCGAATATAAATCAGACTATTATCTGAGCAAAAACAATCCCTAAGCATGTGTACAAAAAACCCGATATGCAAATATCTAAACGTGTGATATGGCTTTTTAATGTATTTTAGTTATGAGCATACATACATTTCGTCTGTGACAGCAAAAACAGATATCCGTAGGGTGGTGTCAGAGTGGTGGCTCGGGAAATGCAAATTTGGGTACCGCCCACAAAGTACTTACATCCCTAGAGGTTTAAAAACAAAGGGGCTTATTTATGAGCCCCTTGCACCGCCGGCGCGTCACTTTTTGTGGCACATCGGCGGCGTAAAATATGTGCCACACTGCAACATATTTACAAAGTGGCCGTCACAGCAGATGCGTCACTTTGTAAACCTCTGCGCTACATTATACCTGCGTGAGGTATAATGTATGCAGGGTGGGCGTTCCACCGCAAAAAAGGGTCGTAGAAGTGTTGCAGGGAAATCTATCAGATTTCACTACGCCACTTCTAGGACACCACTGCGTCAAATCCTTACGCCTGCCTCACAGTAGGTGTAAGACTGATGCGTGAAAGGATACATTGCTGGAGTTGCGTCTGTTTTCAAACACACTCCAGCAATGCGTCAATTTTGCGCCTACAGATACGTCAAGAATACTGACGTATCTGTAAATCCTCGCAACATGGAGCGCCGTACAGTACATAGCTGCCAAGGTTTCAGACTGCTATGTGTGACATTTCATAATTTCAGTGAAATTATAAGTGACATTTCAACGACAATGAGTGACACGTTCACAAGAGCAACATTAAGCAATGAAGACGAGGTAAACATGCTGGTGTTGAATAAAAAAATACAACATAAATGAGTAGAAATCTGTATTTTTTCAAAAGCTAACTTGACTCCAACCCTAATAAAAATCAATAACCCTGAGAGGTCCCCCCCCCCCATTGGGGAACCTCTATCTGCCCGAGGCACAGATCACACCATGACCCCCGCATTCTGTCAGAGCTACACTAGGCTCTATTGACTTAAGTGACACAGTGTGGCTCAGTGACACCGAGCGGCCTAACATGATTTTAGTGCAGCTGTATGTGGCGCGTCTCGTGAAAACGAGTGACTCAATAGACACAGGCTGTGAGTGACTGCTAAACTACATCTTGTAACAGAGCAGGCAGCTGAAGATCATGACTACGTGCTAGGCGCTAGAAAGTACTGTTTTAGTTTAAAAGCACATCTTTAATTTTATGAGAAACTAGCAGAGTGAGAGATACCATTACTTCACTCTATTCACTGACCCGAGGCGTGCAGCAGTTCGGTACGGCGCGGCCGCCTCTTAGCCGCAAAGACTCCCGGGGCAAACCACGCCGCCTGGGCATGATTCAAACATAGCTAAGCAGCAAAGCTGCACAACAGAGCGCTCTGGAATGCCAGAAACCGGTCCTAGGATGCTTGTTTCCGGTCCAGGGAAGACATGGCTTGGCAGTTCGGGCTGGACTGTTCCCATGAGGCACAGGGTCAGACTGATTTGCATATGGCCATGTCTGAACTGGGGTGGTGGAGTGAGCTAAAGAATGATGATGGATTAAACCCAGATCAGTTGACTGGGGGTGAGTGTTTGATTGGTTCAAGCGTTCCGTCCATCATCCCCTTTTGTATCGCTTTGTTCGCCCTTAGTTGGCGGGGGTATGCCCAGACGTGGGTCCCTTGCTCACTTTGCCACTGGATTCAAGCAAGCCTGGCTGATGACGGCTGGAATGCCAGAAACCGGTCCTAGGATGCTTGTTTCCGGTCCAGGGAAGACATGGCTTGGCAGTTCGGGCTGGACTGTTCCCATGAGGCACAGGGTCAGACTGATTTGCATATGGCCATGTCTGAACTGGGGTGGTGGAGTGAGCTAAAGAATGATGATGGATTAAACCCAGATCAGTTGACTGGGGGTGAGTGTTTGATTGGTTCAAGCGTTCCGTCCATCATCCCCTTTTGTATCGCTTTGTTCGCCCTTAGTTGGCGGGGTATGCCCAGACGTGGGTCCCTTGCTCACTTTGCCACTGGATTCAAGCAAGCCTGGCTGATGACGGCTGGAATGCCAGAAACCGGTCCTAGGATGCTTGTTTCCGGTCCAGGGAAGACATGGCTTGGTAGTTCGGGCTGGACTGTTCCCATGAGGCACAGGGTCAGACTGATTTGCATATGGCCATGTCTGAACTGGGGTGGTGGAGTGAGCTAAAGAATGATGATGGATTAAACCCAGATCAGTTGACTGGGGGTGAGTGTTTGATTGGTTCAAGCGTTCCGTCCATCATCCCCTTTTGTATCGCTTTGTTCGCCCTTAGTTGGCGGGGGTATGCCCAGACGTGGGTCCCTTGCTCACTTTGCCACTGGATTCAAGCAAGCCTGGCTGATGACGGCTGGAATGCCAGAAACCGGTCCTAGGATGCTTGTTTCCGGTCCAGGGAAGACATGGCTTGGCAGTTCGGGCTGGACTGTTCCCATGAGGCACAGGGTCAGACTGATTTGCATATGGCCATGTCTGAACTGGGGTGGTGGAGTGAGCTAAAGAATGATGATGGATTAAACCCAGATCAGTTGACTGGGGGTGAGTGTTTGATTGGTTCAAGCGTTCCGTCCATCATCCCCTTTTGTATCGCTTTGTTCGCCCTTAGTTGGCGGGGGTATGCCCAGACGTGGGTCCCTTGCTCACTTTGCCACTGGATTCAAGCAAGCCTGGCTGATGACGGCTGGAATGCCAGAAACCGGTCCTAGGATGCTTGTTTCCGGTCCAGGGAAGACATGGCTTGGCAGTTCGGGCTGGACTGTTCCCATGAGGCACAGGGTCAGACTGATTTGCATATGGCCATGTCTGAACTGGGGTGGTGGAGTGAGCTAAAGAATGATGATGGATTAAACCCAGATCAGTTGACTGGGGGTGAGTGTTTGATTGGTTCAAGCGTTCCGTCCATCATCCCCTTTTGTATCGCTTTGTTCGCCCTTAGTTGGCGGGGGTATGCCCAGACGTGGGTCCCTTGCTCACTTTGCCACTGGATTCAAGCAAGCCTGGCTGATGACGGCTGGAATGCCAGAAACCGGTCCTAGGATGCTTGTTTCCGGTCCAGGGAAGACATGGCTTGGCAGTTCGGGCTGGACTGTTCCCATGAGGCACAGGGTCAGACTGATTTGCATATGGCCATGTCTGAACTGGGGTGGTGGAGTGAGCTAAAGAATGATGATGGATTAAACCCAGATCAGTTGACTGGGGGTGAGTGTTTGATTGGTTCAAGCGTTCCGTCCATCATCCCCTTTGTATCGCTTTGTTCGCCCTTAGTTGGCGGGGTATGCCCAGACGTGGGTCCCTTGCTCACTTTGCCACTGGATTCAAGCAAGCCTGGCTGATGACGGCTGGAATGCCAGAAACCGGTCCTAGGATGCTTGTTTTCGGTCCAGGGAAGACATGGCTTGGCAGTTCGGGCTGGACTGTTCCCATGAGGCACAGGGTCAGACTGATTTGCATATGGCCATGTCTGAACTGGGGTGGTGGAGTGAGCTAAAGAATGATGATGGATTAAACCCAGATCAGTTGACTGGGGGTGAGTGTTTGATTGGTTCAAGCGTTCCGTCCATCATCCCCTTTTGTATCGCTCTGGGCTCTACAGCTGCCGCGGTCCGTGGGGCGGGATCGGGAGGGTCACAGGTGGCAGGGCTCACATGATGTTTTAAATAATTCCCGTGGTGCAAGCAGCGCTGATTGCCACCACAGCTTCCCACAACTTTGTCACAGTGTGGCTCAGTGACCCTGACCGGCCCAGCGCCACACGCTAGAAAGTGCTGTATAATTTAAAGGCACATTCTTAATTTTATTAAAAACTAGCAGAGTGAGAGATACCATTACCTCATTCCATGCGAGCTGCAATTCGGTACGGCCCGCCCTCCTCGTGGCCCCACTGACTTCCGGGGCAAACCATGCCGCCCGGACATGATTCAGGTTCAGCAGCAAAGCTGCACAATGATGTGCCCTGTGCTGCGGAGGTCGCTGCGATCCTTGGGGTTGGGTCGGGTGGGTCCGGTCGCAGGGACACATTTTTGAAAATAATTCCTGCGGTGCGAGCAGCGCTCATTGCCCCCGCAGCCTCCCACAACTTCATTCTCAGGCACTGCAGACACCCGCTCACGCTGCATCGGGCAGCAGCAGGAAGTCACGTGCTGTGCTGCTGCGCGGTGGAACAGAATGGTTGTTACATTGTAGCAGAAGCCCCCAAGCCTGCTGGGAGCTGCGCCACTGCGCGCTGCCACTACAGCTTTAATATAGCATTTCATTGCTGCATGATTAGCATTGCTAATACACGGCTTGACAGCCAATTAGGCGCTATGCCTATTATGCGTGACTTTCCATTTCAGTGCGGTGATGCGGACCACCACACTGAAATGCGTTAGTCTAACGCCTGATGCGTGATACTTGGCAGGACTGACAGTAAATACAGCGCATCCATGGTGTCGAAAGGATGGCCCTATGAAAAGTGTTGCATCACTGGTTTCCCCCCAGCGATTCGACACTTTTCATAAATGAGGGTCATAGTGGCATACTCTGCCACACCTAAGCACCTGAGACTCCCCAAAATGTAAGTGGAGTTAAGAAGTGTAGAAAGTGTGGGGAGCATGTTATTCACACAATGTAAGTTGGCGAGGGAAAAAAGCAGTGTCATTTCTGCATAATATATTTTTTTCTACCGAAATAACAGTGCAGGAAATGTCAAAAAAAAAAAAAAAAAGAAAATTCATATCTTTCTCAAAAATAAACATGCACAAAGAATGCATTGTTAACATTGCCTACATGTATAAGCATTGCACTGCATTGTGCACAATCCCAAAGCTACACTAGGGTGTATTGGCTTCTAAGTATGCAAGACTGGTGGCAGGCCTGTTTCCTTCATGTGTTAATGTGACATGCAGCAGCTTCTATAGATGGGTCTTTCAAAGTTCAATGTGTCTGGGAATCATAAATCCTATTCACCTCCTTGTTGATAAAGCTCTAACAGGAAATAACTGCTGCCATGGAGATGCAGTGTCAACACAGCATTGATGCACATCAGCAACCTGACACCGTAATTAAGTTAATTGCATGGTAATTAATGTGCAAATTGCAAGTTAGATGCTGATGCCAGCAGTTTGTCCACTCTTGGAGACCTTTCCTCCATTAGTGTTTGAAGGAGCATTAACTCCATGCCTTGGAATGCAGTTAGGACAAGACATGGTACAGGAAACACTGGCACTTTGAAAACAGACAATCAGACAGCCGCGGTCCGTGCAGGTAACAGCGGTGGGGCCGTGGGGCCGTGTTGGGGGTGATTTTGAAGGACGATGCAGAGGGAAAATTAATTATTTATTTAATTTTCCCTCGGCATCGTCCCTCGAAATTGCCCCAACACGGCCCCACCGCCCCACCGCTGTTACCTGCACGGACCGCGGCTACAATCAGACAAAATAGCTTAATGTAAGCTTATGACCCATTAAAAAGGCGAATAGTAGTTGTTGCAGCTAAGGTGGAGTGGGGCTGAACTAGGTATGATTGCCAACTTTCCATGAACTTCATACATATGTACATATAATATATAACACACATGCGTAGGCGGATGGATATCTACATGAGCATCCATGGCCGATATTGCTTTCAGAGATACTGTATAAGAATAATGAAGACAATTTGTGAGCAAACACCACAAATGAAACTTTCGCTTCAAGCAGAAAAAAGATGGTCTAATTTCTAGTCCGATGCTCACCACTTATCTAGCGTATCTTGTCAACTTGGTTATCAGTTTAAACATGTTTTACATGATGTCCCCTTTTCTAGGTCGCTGCCTACAAGACAGCGCAGCTGTCTGGCTATGCGAAAGATATCTTGCGGACTTTCAGAAAGTTGACCTTGGAATGCATTTCGCCTGTTGCTTGCTATTTACTTTGTGGCTGGTAACTCACATTTTCTGCCTTTTCATTTGCTAGCTTTATTTGCTTTAGGTTGTGCAGCTTGAGTTCGTACCTCCCCATGCTAAAGTTGTGTTTACAGTATTATTCCACAAACTCGTTTTCTGTAATAAATACGCCTTTACATCTTGTTATCTTGTCACATTTGCTGGGCATTCAAAGACTGAGATCAAATGTCAAGCTGTGTTTTGTGGGAGCCTGGTGTCTATTTTGATTTTGGCTGACTTCAAAGTGAGAGCGTTTATAGGAAAGAGGAATGGCTCATACTTTCTCCATGGAGCCTGCTTGTGCTCTTGTTTTAAATTTTATTTTAGACATAGCCATCTCAAAAGGTATCTCTTTCTTCAGCTGCACAAAACATTTGCACATTTTTTGCAAAATTCCTCTTCTTTGGTGAGTCAATTTGATTTGTGAAACTGCTTCTTTAGGAACAAAGTACAAAACCGCATATCAGTCTCTGCATAAGCTTAACATATGGGGATCTTGCGCAATTTACGCTGTTTATGGCCCATTCACAGTCAAGCACAGGATAAGATCTTTTCAATGGAAAGTAAAGCCACATATTGACACAATTTAACAATGCTTGGATTTCACTTAGATGTGTACAGCATATGCTTTATTTATGACATCTGTGGCAACTCATTTTGAAGAGTTGGATAAGTTTAAAGTCACTTTTTATGAAAGCGTTTGTGTTTATGTTTAGCTACACAATAATTATGTATTCCATCTGCAACTGTGTCTTTTTCAGAATACATATATTACTAGATTAGACTAGACTTTACGCTAGGAGGCATTTTGGTCTATAAGCCCCCCGGCCCTGCTGGATCATTTCTGAAAGCCTTAGAGGAGGTGATTGTACACAGGGCCCTTCGTTTTTCTAACTTCTTACTTCTTGGGGATTTCAATATCCACTTGGATCGAGTGGAGGCGAGTGTTACAAGGGAGCTTTGCGACTCACTGAGTCTAGCTCAGCTCTCCCAGTGGATTAGCTCATCGTCGCAACGAGGGGGTCACATCCTAGATCCGGTCTGTTCTAACTTCCCTCTATGTGTTAAAGACCCTATGCAGGTAACTTGGTCGGACCATTTCCTGATCCAATTTTCATGGACCATCTTGGCGTCCAAATCAGCTAGCAGCCTCTCTCAGAGCAGGCCGTCTCATAGAATCGACCCTTTGGCTTTGAGTTCGGCCTTGCTCGAGGTGCGGCCTCCCGTCGCAAAAGATCTGGGTGGAGCTATGGAGAGTTTTTCGAACTGGATCTCGCAGGCGGTGGCTTCATTATCCCCTCCCCTCGCTCATAAGCGAGCCAGAACTTCTCCTTCAAAACCCTGGTTCTCTAGTGAGCTTAAAGAGCAAAAGCAGCTTTGTAAAAAATTGGAAAGAAGCTGGAGGATGGCTTACTGCCCCCTCGCTAAAATTGCTCTTAGAACGGCTCAGAAAGCTCACTATGCTGCTATCAGTATAGCTAAAAGTCGCCATTATGCAGAGCGCATTTTTGAGTCCAAAAATAACGCCAAAGAAATGTTTTCAATTGTTCAGAGTTTCGTCTCCCTATGTGCTGAGCACATTACTCTTCCTACCTCTGACACATGGTGCGAAAAACTGTCTAGATTTTTCATTGACAAAATCCAGATGATTCAGGCCACCCTGGGACAAGGAAGTACAGGCCAGGCAGGACTTCCTTCTACCACTATCTCTGGATCTAGTTTATGTCTATCTAGTTCATCTCCCTCTTTAACTGAATTTTCTTTGATTGCTCTCCAGGATTCACGGACCATTCTCAATTCGCTCAAATCGGGATCTCCTGTGGACCTCTGTCCCGCCAGGCTGCTGGCCGCCGTGGCGGAGGTAGTTAATCCTGAGGTTAATACCCTGATTAATATGTCCCTTCAGACAGCTACTGTACCCTTGGAATGGAAGCAGGCCAAACTCCTTCCCTTACTAAAAAAGCCATCATTGGACATCTCTTCTCCGGTTAGCTTCCATCCCATCTCACTTCTGCCTGCCATAGCAAAAGTGTGTGAGAAAGCGGTGTTCAAACAGCTGTCCAATTTTGTAGAAACATCTGGCCTTCTGCACCCAGCCCAATCAGGGTTTAGAGCTACGTATAGCACCGAGACAGCGTTGGTGGAGATGTCTGAAGCAATCAGGGAGTGTTTGGATGCTGGTGGCAGAGCGGCTCTGATTTTATTGGACCTCTCTGCCGCCTTCAACACGGTACCACACTCCCAGCTTCTTGCTCGCCTCACCAACATCGGTATTTCGGGCCGAGCATGGAATTGGCTCAAGTCATTCCTAGAAGATCGATCACAGCAAGTATGGCTCCCTCCCTCCTCTTCGGTCCCGCAAAAGGTGTCCACAGGAGTACCGCAGGGATCTACTCTGAGCCCTCTGCTGTTTAATATTTATGTCACCCCGTTGATACATCTTGCAGAGGAACTGGGAGCGAAGATCATCGCTTATGCGGATGACACCCAGCTGCTCTTCACTTGGAGGGAGGCAGATGCATCTCCTGTCCAGGCCAAAGCCTGTCTAACGGCAGTTTTTGAATGGCTGGCTCTGGCCCAGTTGAAGTGTAACAAAGAGAAGTCAGAGGTTCTTTTATATGGGTCTTTTCCCCCGCAGTTTAGGGAAGCCCTCTGGCTGACGAACTATCCTCTACCTAGTTCTGTGGGTCAGCCTGTCAAAAACCTAGGTGTCTGGTTTGATGAGGACCTTAGGTTCTCCACACAAATAAAGAAACTGGCCGGACAGTGTTTTGGTACACTGAAGATTCTCAGGAAGGCTCTGCCCCTGTTACCCAGGGCAGCCAAAGAAATGGTCACGCGTGCACTGATTCTTTCACGCCTAGACTATGCCAACGCACTATATATAGGTCTGCCAGACTTCCAGCTGAGGAAGCTGCAAGTTGTACAAAATGCGGCTGCCAGAGTTCTGCTAAACATCTCCGGAAGAACTAGTGTGAAGCAACATTTGCTGGATTTACACTGGCTCCCCGTGGCCCAATGGGTCAAATTCAAGGCCCTCACCCTGGCCCATGCTGCTCTCCATGGCTTGGGTCCCCCGTATTTGAGGAATATCTTCAGGTTCTATGTGCCACAAAGACTGCTGCGTTCAACCTCTCCGCGGTTGGCAGTGATCCCTCGGTTCCGTTTGGGACGAGTGGGGGGCAGCTCTCTCTCTTTCAAGGGAGCTCAAGCCTGGAACGCTCTGCCTTATACACTACGGAACACTACTAACCCAAGGTTGTTCAGGAAATTGTTAAAAACTTGGCTGTTTGCATAAGTGTGTCGCTCAGTCCAGCTCCCCTCCTCCATCATTTGGCTTTCGCGCCGGGAGACTCTTGAGTAGCCGCGCGCGCTATAAATGATATTAACATAACATAACATAACATAACATATAAATGATTTCCTCATTTGTCCTTGCAGGCACTAGGGGCATGGTTTTAAAGGTGCAACAGGTGCAGTGGCACAGGGGCCAAAAGGTTTAGGAAACCCACTGAGCACTGATTATTGAGATATTTTACTACTAAACAAGCATTCACAAGTGCAGTTACATTGTAGGCACTAGGATCATGATTTGAATGGTGCAGCAGGTGCAGTGGCACAGGTGCCAAAAGCTCTTGGAAACCCACTGAATATTAATTATTGCTATATTAAACTACTAAACAAGCAATCACACTTGTGGCTACCTTGCAGGCACTAGGGTCATGATTTGAATGGTGCAGCAGGTACAGTGGCACTGGGGCAAAAAGGTGTAGGAAACCCACTGAGCACCGATTATTGCTATATTTTATTACTACACAAGCAGTCAGGAGTGCTTTTTTGGATCTTCTTTAACCATTGCATCCAAACTAACACATAGGGGTCGATTCCGATTCGGGCCGGAAATTTCTCCGACCGAGCCGGACCCGGAGAGATTTCCGACCGAATCGGACCCGTGCAGTCCGACCGAACGAGTACGATGCGGCCGTATGTTATCGGACACGAAGTCGGTCGGACTCCCATTGAAGTCAATGGGAGCCGGTCGTATAACGCGTACGCTGGGCTCCCAGTGCCTCAATGGGTGCGAGGCGGACAAGGGCGCCCCCTACAGCGAGTACGCCGCCGAAGCGCCTCGCGGCGTACACGCACAGGTAGGGGGACCCTTGGGTCCCCCCTGTGTGCGCCTCGCACGGGTACGCCGTACAGGGGGTCCGACACGGACCCCCAAAGTACGGCTCCGACAGCTCTTACGAGCCGGAGTGCGCGGCTCGGTCGGACTGCTCGCGGCGCGCATCGTACTTACCCGGCCGGGAAACGTCTCCATTGCGCGGTGCGAACCGGGTCCCGACCGAGTCGGTCGGAGCGGTTCGAGTCCGAGCGAGTCGGTCGGAGTTGTCGGGACGCCCGGACGAGTCGGTCGGCGACGTCGCATCGTACTCGCTCGGCCGGACCCAGCGTACGGTTCGGTCGGGAAACAGGCTTTCGCATGGCTTTTTTCCCGACCGAATGGTATTGGGTGCGCCTCCGACCGAGATCGGAATCGGCCCCATAGCCTAAAGCATCACTGTAATCAAAGCTGTAACCTATTGGACTTTTCTGTTTGCCTACAGCTTATGTTACATTTTTTGCATTTATATGGCACATTTTCACTGTTTTTGTATGGTCCTAAAATGCATCTGAATCTGTACACACTAACACCTTGGCAAGGGCATTCTCCATTCTATAACATTAGCACTTCAGCCATTGTTAACACTATATAAATACTTATAACTTATCATATGGCATTCCATACCAAGCTTAGGAAAAGCCAATTGGTCTCGCCTATGCGAGATCTATTGGTTTTGTTAATGTTTTTTAGCCATATTATACAGCAGCGCTAGCTTCAGTCCAGCATAACGGCAAATAAATAAAAGCGCTATAACTCAGACAACACTGGCTGTGTCATACTGTTTTTTAAAATTCCTTTCAGCCATTTGCAACATAGCTAAAAAACATTAGCAAAGCCAATAAATGTTACATAGGCAACACCTATTGGATTTTCCAGTGCTTGTTTATTTCAGTTGCCTGTGACCTACTTGAAGACCTTTTAACCTTTTTATTTCACCAGCTTTTGGGATAGTTGACCAAAACATAGTGGGAGATAGACACCAAGTTAATATGGCTAGCCAGCTTTGGAAATAATTTTTGATTCACCCTTAATCCTACAATTGCCATCCTTGCAGTTTCCATTCAGTATGAGATGTGTGTGTTACCTTGACTAAGAGTCTGAGAGAGATGTTAATTTTGTTTCAGTATTTAGCATTCAAAGTTACGTTAGCTCACAGCTGATTTTCCTTTATCACTTTTTCCTTCGCATGGTATTGTTTCCAATTTTTGTTTAGTGCAAATAATTTTCCATGTCAATAGTTTCATTAAGTATTTTTCATAAGAATGACATATTTTAATACTAGGGTTCAGTAATAAACACATTTTAAAATGTCATTGATGTTCTTTAAAAAGAGGACACACAGGAGCACACACACACACACATGCACTCTCTCTCTCTCACATATATAAAACATATTCACTGCTTCAGCCTTGGATCCTCTTCTGTTTTTTCCATGCCATAATAAAATGATCAGTTCCAAAATACTGCACATCTCTTCCTGTGAACCCCATCACTAGGTGGGGGCATTTCTAAAATATGTTTCCATGGCACTACAGGCTTGGATGGATCTGCCCACTCACATCCAGTATATCTCATTTAAGATGAGAACTGGTGTCAACCACAAGGACGTCGTATGTGGTGTGTGGTTACCAATGGCCACTCTCAGGTAGAAGCACAACACTTTTGAGTCAGCTTTTCAACCTTCCCAGAGTTGGAAAAATATAATGAACAAGACAGTTGCTGGAGTTTCTTTTCATAGTACAACGCAATAGGCAGACTCAAAGTATAAGAGTAGTTTTTAGTGGAATGCTCAAAGAAAGATCCCGCTTACAGAGAGCACTATAAAGTACTGTGTGTCTTCAATTAGACGTGCTGCATTGCCAGGGTCTAATGGACTCTGAATCACAAACGTGCCAGGGCAAGCAGAAGTGACATTTTGTACCCAATGGCCACCATGAAATCACAAGGTTGTCCACATGTTGCATCAAAAGCCTCTTAATAGTATATTTGCTACTGACTGGTTAGGCTATTCATCATGTATCATTACAATTCTCCATCCACCGGACAATGTCAACTGTGATATGCATTGGGGTCAATTCATAAACTATGTGTCTTTGGCATTGTTCGTCCTCTTCATAGCCTTTCACACTGTGGGCGAGTGTGTCCTTGAATTAAGGCTAGACCTGAGGAGTGAGCTAGATTAGTTTCTATTGCTTTGAGCTGGTTTCCATCAACCCTGAGCTACAGATACCAAAGAGTAGTTACAGGTATCCCAAAACAAGGGCAGGTGCTCTATAACTACAGCCCCTTGTCTTGGGCTTTATGACCATATCCAAACAGCTAGTGTGTATGAAAACAGCTGCTAACTTTCTGTCCCTTGCTTGGTGTCTTTGTTACACTTTCTCAAGGAGGAGACGCATTGGGTTGGCAGTCCGCCTTCTACTGAACCGCTGCAGGAGTGCATTTCATGATGTGCGCACACCCTGTGTATATGTGGCAACCAGGAAGTGTACCACTGGTTTACATAATGCCACACGAGCAAGAAAGTGGGCATCCACAAGGGCAATTGTGCTTCCCCAGGCATTTCTGCACTTTGTGCAATGAATGCTATTGATACCTAAGTTGGCCTAATGGTAAAAGGATTTCACGGCACACAACTATTAAATAAGGGTGCATACTGTTGTATGTTAAAAAGGTTTACTACATGCTTGCTACAGATGGGCTCAATGCTTAAGCAGCTATGTTCTAAAGTAGTTAATGTGGAATCCTAGTGCCCATATCAAGCGGCCACTACTGACCTGTAATCATTGGTCCATCTCAGTGCCTAATTTGTAAAAAGATAAGTGCCAGGGCTCTCGATAGGAGGTCACTGCAGCTTGCACCCCTCACTGCCCCTGCCAGCGCTGCCAACGACAGAACCAACACAACTACTAACCATCACACTCCTACATGCATGACAATTCAGACTATTACAGATCCTCAAAGCTTTAAGAATGGCATGGGAGGCAGGTATTAGTCTTTTTAAATGTAGGATGAATTAATAAACAGCTGTTGTGCTGATTTTTGTGATATATTTTACTACTAAACAAGCAGTCACAAGTGCGGTTACCTTGCAGCCACTAGGGTCATGATTTGAACAGCGCCACGATGTGGTAGACTGTTATAAGTGCCGGTGCTGACAATTTAGTGCGGGTGCCGAGCACCAGAAAATACCTGCTCAAATTAAACACTGCTCCATCTGTCTCCTTAAAGTACAATACTAATTGTGCTATGTGTTTATTCCGCGGCCGGCTTGTGCGCTCTGCATATCATAGCTTGCAGTGGGATGACTGTAAGGAATAGGTGGATGTGAAACGGGAGGCGTCAATGCAGTTTTCCTTAATAAAAAGTTCTATGCATGTTTTGGTACTTATTTTAAGCTGCTTACTCTGTTCTTTTTGCGTCTTCTAAAGATTGTTCAGACTGTTTCTTTCACTCCATTATTCTCTTTGGGTGTGAATTCAATGATGTTCCACTCCTCCACACTATATCAATTATATTTGTCCATATTCGGGCCTCCTGTTATTTCTGAGCTGGGGATACAAGTTTGAGGACTCTGCCTTCTTTTTCCCAGGTATAGCAAAAGAACAAGGAAACCCTGGAAGTCAGCGGGGACCAAGGGTGGAGTTGTGCTTTACAGAACAAGGGTCCCACACATATTGGAATGCAGAATTACAATTTCACAATGTAATAATAAAAATTGGAATTAACAAATGTTTTAATATAAAGATAGGTATTTAATGCGAGAGTCCATGAAACAAGGGAATAATAACACGTGAAAAATAAGGGTGAGCAACCGTGGCAAGGCAGAGGGAAATCAGCTGATTTCCTTACCCCAGGCAAGTGACTAAAAAAGTGACTTTTCAGTATGCGTGAATATAAATAGACAAAAGTCACAGTTGAGGTTACATCTCATACTCCACAGAGAATATAAATAGCGGTATAGAGTTGAGAATGTATGTGTCGACGACGTTTCAATCCCGCAGAGAGTATCGGGATCTCATCAGGACTAATAGATAGAGCAGGTGCCTGAGAAGTTGCCAGTTGTGCGGCAAGTGTGAGAGACGCGATGTAGGGGGCCAAGGCGAGGTGCTGGCGGTGGGTTCCGCCAGGAACAGACAGGAGACAGGAAGTATGCGGGAGTACGTATGGATCGCGGGCATCCAACCTGAGTATAAGAGGTAGCAGCTCCCAGCCGGGAGGCTGCAAGGTGGATGGGCGTGCCGGACGGCAGGCCGCTGATTGGGATAAGGTCACCACAACCCCGGAATCGTGAATATGAGCCGTGCGCCGGCTCGATGGCTGATGCAGGAGGGACAGCGGACGGCCGTGGGATCTGGATAGAACGTACAGTGGCGGACAATGCCGGCAATGCTCTCATTAGTCCTGATGAGATCCCGATACTCTCTGCGGGATTGAAACGTCGTCGACACATACATTCTCAACTCTATACCGCTATTTATATTCTCTGTGGAGTATGAGATGTAAACTCAACTGTGACTTTTGTCTATTTATATTCATGCATACTGAAAAGTCACTTTTTAAGTCACTTGCCTGGGGTAAGGAAATCGGCTGATTTCCCTCTGCCTTGCCACGGTTGCTCACCCTTATTTTTCACGTGTTATTATTCCCTTGTTTCATGGACTCTCGCATTAAATACCTATCTTTATATTAAAACATTTGTTAATTCCAATTTTTATTATTAAATTGTGAACTTGTAATTCTGCATTCCAATATGTGTGGGACCCTTGTTCTTTTTCCCAGGGGCACAGTGAGGCCGCTGTCTGGCCTTGATCAGTGGTGTGACCTGTGTGGTCTGTGGGAGAAGTGGAAGCTGGTTAAAATGGGGGATTGATCGTCTGACAGAAACTAGCTAAAAAGAATAGCAGAATTTTGATCCACAAGCCTGCAAATGGAAAAGTAAACATTAATTGGTAAAAAAATAAAGAAAAAAAAATATATATATATATATATATATATATATATATATATATATATATATATACACACTTATCAATAGAACGTAAGGGTACGTTTAGCAAACATTAAAGAACGACCACAATATGTAAAACCAAGTTAGAGAGAGGTGGGCAGATATGAAAAGTGTGAAAATAAAACTTGTCCCACTAAATTGTAGAAGAAACACATCTTCATGGAGACAAAGATTCTAGACAAATGGTGGTTCTCAAAAGAAGAAACTTTGACAAACAAAACTACATTAGTGTCAGTGATGCAAGTCAATTCTTAGGAGCAAAGAGAGGAAGACAGATGTGGCAAGAGAGGCACAGCAGTGTGTCTGCAGTTGAAGCACTGAATTAAGCAATGCAGCAAGAGCCGAACAGTCAGTAACAGAATATATCAAGCACACCTGCAAGCGATAGCAGCGCTAGACATGTACTAACATTTTGCACCAAGTTTCCATCACAAAAGTGATGTAAACCAGTGCAAAATGCATAACTGGAATTTGGTTTCCCAAGCAAATCTTGTTTTGTGCTGGAAAGTAGCCCTAATGTAATGCAAGGTAGCACTATGAGCTACTTTGCTGTGGTTTGAATCAAGGGGGTGTGCTAGGTGGTACATGGGGGTTCCTAAGCAATCATCCATGAATTCTGATGCAAAGACCTTTATACTCGAAAAGGTAGACAAGAGCTTTGCACCAAAAATGTACACCTCCTTGAAGTAGGCGTAACGTTGGAGAAAAGTTTTCTGTTCTCCAGACTTTTCCAACTTTGCATGTGTGCGGTAGTGTACAAGTTTTAAAGTAAGTCTAGTTAAGTGCATCATCTCACGAGGAGAGAGAAATAAGAATATATCATAGTATAAATGATGATGTTCTTCAGCCTCTCTTTGGCGCAGTGCAGTGACGCAACGAAGGCTGCTGTCCAGCGTTGGATCAAATTTAAGTAAATATAGCCCTAAGCTTGTGTAAATGAGTGTGCCTCGAGCAGAAGCACCCCACTAAGTCACAAATTATGTCATAAAAATGATGCCATAAGGGCCACTGACACGCAGATGCACACGCCTTCAGCGTATGTTGGCATTCCTCAGATTCCAGATAACAGTCACAGGGGAGCACCTTCTGCTGTCTCTGCCATTGTGGATGTGGCACACGCAACATTGAGGGGGCACGAGGGCCCAGCAAGGAGAAACAGGGGTGGGGACAGTCCCACCTCAGGACCTTGGTAATGTTTAGGGTAGGGAGTGCCATCTCAGATACACAAAGCATAGATCCAGCCACTGTGCCAGGATGCGTCAATCTACCTTTTGGGGGCCTTGTGTCCCACTGAGGAGGAGACATTTTACTCATTTTTATTTAAGCTTTTTTGAAGCTATGTGGACACTAATAACCACTACCAAAGGTCCCACAGTAGAGCACAGGCATACATTTCAGCCCACCCGCTTACTCTAACTTTTTGACCCCCATGAGATTCTCTTCATCCGCTGCCGGTCTACCAGAACTGATCTGCTTCCCAGCCCCCTGTTTCTACTCCCCCCCATTCCCTCTATCCTCTATTGGGGACTTGTTTCTTCTAAGTTTGATTATGCAACTGTAACTAATGTAACTATGCAAAACTGTTATTCTTGTTATTCCTGACCGCGGAGACCTGAGCAACATGGCTGATGTCCGGTGGAGCTGCTAGACAGCTATAGAGGAGATCGGCCCTGGTTCACCCCCTCGACAATCACCTGCCCAGCCGGACATTGGGCACAATTCTCCTCGTCTCCCCGCTATGTCTTCTCCCTCCCCCTCCCTCCGACGAATTACCGTAACGTTGTTTCTTTCCTGTGTTTTATTATGCTCTTGTAACGGATGTAATTTGAAACTTGTAACCTGTAACTCAATGATCCCCATGTAAAGCGCTCTGATACCTCCGGGTCCAGCCAGCGCTATATAAAACTCGTCAAATAAATAAATAAAACCCTGGGAGTGATCATCAATCTGTACTTCTTGGGGAAGAGCACTTGTCCACAAATGTTGAGTACTGGGCCATGCTCTTTAATCAGAATACTGCAGGGATATTGAGTTTTAATTATTGCGCTACAAAAATATTGTACCAGGATAGAAGTGAATGTCGGTTTCCTAGACTTTAAAACAATCTATCTATCTATCTATCTATCTATCTATCTATCTATCTATCTATCTATCTATCTATCTGTCTGTCTGTCTGTCTGTCTGTCTGTCTGTCTGTCTGTCTGTCTGTCTGTCTGTCTGTCTGTCTGTCTGTCTGTCTGTCTGTCTGTCTGTCTGTCTGTCTGTCTGCCTGCCTGCCTGCATGCCTATCCAACATACAGATATATGGGTTTAAGAATAGAAAATATATTGTCATCCATATGAAAGTACCTATGTATTCTGTATATTGATATTCTGGCTGTCTAACATAATATGTAACATAGCATTAAAAGTGTATTAAAAACATAAATAAATGCAGGCGCCCAAAGATTTTATTTAAAGCCTACTATTGGTGTTATCAAATGTCAGGATTGCCAAACACAAAGGCTGCTGTGCTGTGATTCCACCTCATGCCTCTTTCTTCCACCATCATATTCTTCCTGACTCTTTAGCTCACTTTTTCAGATGCCTTTTCATCACGGCCTTTTCCCTTGGTTTCTGTTTTTCCACTTTTCTCTTGCTTCTTCTTTCTCCCTGTCCACCTTTCTCTTTCTTTTGATCTGGGCCAATTTCTGATGATGAGAATTAAGTCTGGTCCCCAAAAATCAGTGCCTGTGCCCACCACCTGCAACCAGAAAAACACAGTGATACCATACCATACCATACCATACCATACCATAACATACCATAACATAACATAACATGACATGACATACCATAACATAACACAAAATCTGATATTGGGTTTGTGTGGAGCTATTCAAATGACTCTTGATGTTGTTTTGTGCTAAACTTATTTTTTTTTAAAAGTGTTCACAGACAACAATGTTATTCAGAGATTTCCATTAATGCAAACAGTGCACACTGATTCAAGCAATCTGCGAAGGTGCGTGCAAGGAAGCATGACAGGAAGAGTGCGCTGCCCGTAGTTGAGCGTTCCTTCGCTACAGAATCAATGGGACATGGCACCACTCTTACTTACTTCAGGATGTTGTCATTGGAAGCCCAAAGAGGCATGTTCCGTTTGCACCAATCTGTCCTTGCTTATGTACATAGTCTGCTGTCACAGCGGTCAATTTAGACCCCCGTCTGCATTGCTTACTCTCTAAGGAGGCTATCGTCATCTGCTTGCAGTAATGCACATTGCTTTTACACAGGATGTTTTATCAAAATCAAGGCAGTGATATCATGAGGTCAAGTTTTTATGGCTTTCTTCCTGAATGTAGGCCACGCACAGTCTATGCAAGAATCCATTTCCGGTCATTGAATGTGCCTAGCCAGCTGCTCACCCAGCTACTCCCTATTCATGAGAAGGATGGGCTTGCCACCAGAATTACATAGTGTGTGTCTTGTATACTCGCAGGCATCCATTGACCATAACATTTTGTTACTAGGCAGGCACTGGAAGCCCGATTAATTCCAATATGTGCGATAACTTGCAATACTGCCCATATTGCAATTATAAGCTGTGCGGGAAACTATCACAACCAATAAATTCTTATCCTTGCTGTATCAGAATATATTGGAAGCGATAAATATTTTTTGCAACTCTTGGCCAATTTTCATGGCGTTTCTCATGTTGTTGGCAGCTCTCTGATCTGAAGCCATACTTCAGTGTCTCATATCTCTCCCAAGCTAAAGTGTGGTTAATTACTCCCACTGGCTGCTTCTCAGTAGAAGAGGTCAACTGGAGACCCTGCTGGTTAAAAAAAAGGTTTTCACTCACAGAAAAATAATACTGACTTTGACTGTGGCTTGTCACTCATTATGTTACTTACATCAGTGTGTCTGTGGTTACTGGTGTATGAAAGAAACACTCTATTCCCTAATGTTCCTATGGTTTATGCAACACTCCACACTTTTTTTTAAAGTCAGTGTGTCTGCGGTCACTGATTGAAATAAGCACTTTGGTCTTTCATCTATCTATGCTTTCTGTCACACCCCATGGTTTCTCAGATCAGCATGTCTGAAGTCACCGGCTTTAGCATAACTCACTTGGATTGCGTATCTACTTGTATTGTCATTTTAAATTAGTATCAAGCCTTATGTAACATATCTTGAGTCTGGAAATTAAATCAGGATCGGTTTCTAAAATGTAGGCTTCTGAGAATAACCACACCTGGATAAATTGCAAAAAATAATACATGGTCGTCCTTTTTATCCACAATATCTGATTCTACAGTACCTTAAATAGTACTGGTGAAAAGCCATTGAAACAATGATTGTGTGTCCACTCTGTGTTTTCTCCAAATTTGAAGATATGCTGGGAATAACATGTGGGATAATGTATCGTAACGCTTTAATGGGCACTTTTGCAGTTTTTCCCTGCAATTACCACCAGCAAAAAAGCTGATAGTAATAACCGACAGATTTCTGCATGTATTTCCCAAAACAATGCACAGGTAATGCTTTTGGAAGCTTTTGGTTTAAAATTGGCTATGTTTTTACAGTTGTAAAAGTTATCTATTGTGTGCGATACCTTTTTTGATGTTTTATGTGTCCAGCGAGGATTGCCTTATGATTTTATTTAATGTCTTGTACTCAAATACCACTGTAGAGCAGCTGCTCGCCAGTACTCATTTTGAGCAGGTGGTTACAGATTGGGCCCACTAGCAGTACTTTTTAGGGCTGGCACTTACGTTTCCACATCAGACTTTGACCTAGGGTAGGAGAGAAAAAAACCAAGAGGAGGAAGAACAAAAAGATGGGAAAATAGTGAAAAAAAGGGATGAAAAAGAACCAGCATGAATGAGATAAAGGAGCAGGGAGAGTCTCTTGGTGTAAGAAATAGGCAAGAGGGGGAATTAAGATACGTAGCTTCGTTATTTAGCACTGCTGCTACCTGTCCTAAATACTCAGGGACATATTTATTAAAAAATCACGCAGCCCAGCAAACCACCTTCCTGCGCTGCATGATTGGGAAAGGTGGCATGCGCGTTGCGTAAGCTCTGATCTGACAAAAAGGCCAAAAATGTTTACTGGTGAACTTTAGAACATAAACTAGGTAACCTTTCACCATGTGATCCGTGCCAGTTGTAGTCATGGAATGCATATATAAAAGTGGGTGCTCAGGTAGACTCCATACGTAGCGTAAGCGGGGCGGGAAGCAGGTGGACCAAAACTGACCATGTGCAAATCAGCATCATCACTTAAAGAAATGGAAGTGAAAAAAATCAACCAATAACATCTGCCGGCTGTACTGCAATTAAACACACAGTAATTAAAATATGTTAAAAAAAGGTATGATCATTTTAGAAAGGAGGATGCCAAATGTAAAAAATAACCCCGCTGCTAGCTTCATTCGACACCAGTTTCCTCTTAAACATATTTATTAATATAGTATTATAGCCTGCTTTCGAGGGCTATACCACTCGCTTAAGGCCCCGAGCCCAACTGGTACAGCCTAAGGCAGAAGGGCTATCAGGCTATTAGAACCTCTCACCCACTGAGTTTAGAATGTTCTAACTGAAACAGGCGGAAATAGAAAGACAAACATTGGAATGTTGAATCAGAAGGCTTATATCAGCCATTATAAGCCCTGAGCCACTTCATTGTCTTCAATGGAGCTCCGAACATTCCAATGTTCTAATACAGCCTATAATGAGGGAGAGGGTATTTAACAACTGATATAGCCCAAGGCAGACGAGCTATAAGGCTATTAGAACATTCCACCCACTAAGGGTAGAATGTTGTAAATTAAAAGGGAAAACATGAAGAAAACATTGGAATGTTGTAGCTCCAATCGTCCTTCTAAAAAAATCCAATGCATAATAATCATATCTAGAGGGGCCTTTGGTCAGCAATCTTCATCGATTTGTTGGTTCAACTGTCATACACAATTTGGTTCCGCCCACCACTGCATGGGGCAATGTGTCAACCCTCTTTACCACGGGCTCCCTTCACGGTGAGTGACTGCACGAAGCCTGTCTACATTGTTCACATCCCCTAAAATAGCTCTTTCATCTTCCGTGGTTCATAGTGTGCTTTTTTTATTTTTTATTTTGTTTGCATTTTGGCTGCCCAGTTAGATGGGGATTTTTTCCATCTGCTTTTTAAATTGCTGTTATAAAGTGTTTAAGTGACATTGTAACATTGTAGCCTCCTGCATTTTGAGTGCATGGTTAGGTTGCAATGTATTCTCTAAACAATTACACTACATAAATCCACAGAGCAGTTGGAAGGCTTGTTATTTTTAAAAAAACATCACTAGACAGCAATCACTGAATGTTTGTTTTTCAAATTGACATTTTTTTTATGCAAACATTTTGCAACCATGCATATTTTTAATTTCTTTCTGTTTATTTTTGTGGTGTATACTTTCAATATATATTTCTTTTTTAAAAAAACATTAACCATCACACCAGGCTACCAAGGGCAGACCTCTTGGCATAGCTAATGCTTGTTTTAGGTTGTGAATAATTACTAATAGAAAATACTTTTTGGGTGGAGAAATGATATGAAAAATGCTTCAATTGTGTTCTTATGAATTCAACTGTTCAGATATACGATCTCACTAAATATTTTGTACCTATTTTGTTTTCATGCTTTTTCATGGCACTTTCAAACACCCGTTTAGAACAATATTTACAAGAAGAGAGAGGGAGAGAGAATGTTGAGGGGGAAAGAGAAAAAAATCAATACATTGAAAACAGAACCGGATAACATTCATTATCTCTTAGTGCAGATGCTCCATTAAGCCCTTTTCTCAGATCGATGTATCAAAGTATTTTTTTAGCTCATTTTCATTCTTTGAGTCATATTTTTGGCTATAATACATATACAACCTTTCTTATCTTGGTTAGATTTTTAAAGGTAGGAGACTATTTTTTTAGGACGAACAAGAGATACCCAAGGAAAATGAAGAATTAATAACAAGGCTGTTACTGCACAGAGCATTAGCCAAAGAGAACATATTCCCAGTAAGCTACCGCTCACTTCCAAGAAAATGTGAAAGATATTTCTGTTGATAGATGGCTTCCGGAGCTGGTTGATAAACAGAGAACAAGCATTTGCAATGCAATCGGTCTCGCCTTTAGGACCTTATATGTATTTAGCTATGCAGCACATTAGCCTGGGAGCTGAAACATCTACTGTTCTTTAACATGGAGGGAAAGTAAGCACCAAACTGCGTGACACGCCAGGTATGGGAACACATGGAGAGAAATATTGCCTTTCAGCGGGAAATGGTATAGTCCAAAGCTCTGTCTTTAATATAAAATCAGGTCCTTCGGTGGTCATATCACTGAAAATACAAAATTTGGAAAAAATATTATTGTCTACGGGTGCTCATGGAAGAGAATTTCTATGGGCTGGAATCTAGAGAATGCTAAAGGGATTCTGGTATTTTACTGACCTCTGCTGGTTGTTTTCTATCAAAAAAGTTAAATAGAGGCAGTTGCCAGAAAAAGAAAAAAAAGAAAGCCCCTCAGCAAAAAGCAATACTGGTATTTTACTGACCTCTACTGGTTGTTTTCTATCAAGACAGTTAAATAGAGGCAGTTGAACAGAAAAAAAAGTCCCTAAGCGGAAGCAGACAAGTCCTAGGGCTGATCTCCAGAGCCCACAAAGTATATACTAAAGTATATACAAGAGGTCTCGAATGCTCTACCTAAAAGTACTAAGATGCTCCGTTTGGCGTTTCAATGCTATATTAGTAAGAAAAAACATATGCTTAATCCATCCTCCTTAAATCAAGTCACTAGTCAGTCTATTTGTTTATACCTGTCACATAGTTAACCTCTGTATGGAAGCTACTTAAAATGGCATGGATCCGGCAGAATACTTTATTAAATTATTTACTGATGTAGTTTGGTGTTTATTTATCATCATCAAAAATGTTAATACAATGTCAATCATTGTCACAAGAGTGTACTGTGCGAAGTATCATTACAATGTTGATTACCATACTGTGCTATCAGATTGTATAGAGATGACATCTTGTCTACATGGATATTTAAAAAGCAGTGCAGGTTTCTATAAAATTTGGTGGCTGGTGTGGCAGTGCACTCCCATCATCACATTGAGCTCTTGGTGTCGCGTTCTAGTGTGTCATAGAAGATATTTTTGGATCATAGGTTGTATGGCATATTTTGGGATTAGATTTACAAACAATTGATTATTTTATTTACTCATTTTAAAATATTTCTGTGTTAATCGTCTTCGGAGTCCCCTCTTAAAACTTTAGCCTATGTTCGAGCAAAACTGCTTACGCCTGCATGCCTCTGGCCAGAAAGTGTTAAGTGTCATTTTTTCTGATAGATAGGTATGGCCAGCTGGCGAGGAGAGGCGGATCTGGGATTTGGATCAGAGACTGTAGTCTCTGCCTCTAATGCTCTGGTAAGTCACTGAGATTTCTGGTTGAATAAGAGAGCAGTACCTTTAATCCACACTGTTTTCTAGCTTTGCCAGGAAGCTGTTAATCAAAATAATAGCGGCTGCCATATGCTTCCAATGCATATCTTGCAGGAGGCTTGGGCAAGAGAATGTGTGCAGCATGCTAAACAAAGGCTTTGTTCCGCTTTCAGCATAAAATGTTCATGAGCAGGGCTTTTGTGGCGGTCCAACGACCAGAAGCTTCTGGTGGCATTAGCGTGAGCGTAGCAATGAACGAGCGGGGAGCGACAACTGTCACTTTAATGGAGTGTAGACAAAGCAACGGTGAGAGGCTGACTTTACGTGGCCATGTTGGGATCAATTGACCTGTAGTGAGTGGTGCTTAAACATGGTCATCCATGCCCCACTCTATGAAATCACAGGTCGGATGAGAAAGATTTGATTGGTTCAGAGGGGATCACAGACGCAATGCTAAATCGAAGACTCAGTGGTGGAGGTTGGCTTTGATATCAGTTCTGCAGCCAATGAAGAAACAGGCATGTGGGTGGTGTACAAGCTTTATTAATTGAACATTTCACCTCACCTATGCCTTCTATCAGCAGAACAACCACAGGATTCGGTACTGGTGAAGGTGACTGACAGCATCTTAACTGACCATTCCTGTATGTCAGATGCATGACTCACGTCATGTGGATACACGCTTCTCTTCGTCGTTGCCTTTACCGCTGTCATTCATGCTTATGAAACCTGCGTGTATAGCCATGGTAAAAAGCAGGGTAAATATTCTTTGCATTAGTCGATAATGCTGCAGTGCCATTAACTAGTGTCCGACACTTTGCATGTTCACAATAAGCTATCAATTAATTAATTCAATAACTATTTTGTTGCTGGACAAGCCTCCCCGCAGGACCTTTAACAGAGGTAAGATTGCTATTGGTCGCAAAGAATTCCAGCCTTTTGATAGAATGAATTACCACGAATGCGTGTGCTAGCACAACATCCAATCCATGTTTCCATGGTACTGTAAGAAATAATATGCCCCTAGGACTGCTGTGGCATTCAGGTGTGGCCCGTGCAGGTAAGAGTGGTGGGGCCGGGTGGGGTGGGGGTGATTCGACAGGCCACCATGAGGGAAAATTGAATAAATAATTAATTTTCTCTCGCATTGTCTGTTGAAATCCCCCCCCCCTCACCGCTCTTACCTACACAGGCCGCTGCTGGTGGCATTCTCGCATACATTAAGCCCCTCATTATGCGTGGTGTAGATGGCTCCCTGTTAAGTCTGCCCCTGGAGTTGTCAATACCGGAGATGCCGGTAACTCTGGGGGTTATGGAGGACGCGGATGTAACAGGAATTATAATTGGAACTATGAGGTGCCCATAAGTAATGAGGCATTACTAGGGGAGTCGGCAATTCTGGGTTTCATTCCATCTGTAATTCCCCATTTCCCCCCAGAATAGGGCCAGCAGCTAATGTTACTACCCCATCTGAATTAAGAAGCCACATATGTCGTGGAGACTGTCAGGTCACAAGAAAATGTAGGCCATCGATCAACCCATTGACTGTCGAAAACCACAATTGTGCTATGTCAGTGCAACATTGACATTCACAGCACCCACCCAAGGCCTTGATGTTCCTGTAAATCACAGATTTCATAGAAAGTCAAACTGGGTCTACATGTAGCAAAATATGTAACTCTCTGTGTTTCACCATCGAATTAGCTCCAATTTAGTAAGACCTCTGACCTTGGTCTCAGGCCTACTCTCTCCCCAGCAGCTCCGCTCCTCCTGCGCCGCCGTTGAGCCGCCAACCTCCTCCTGTGAGGGGTTCAAGGCCGCTGTGCGCCCGTTCCTGCCTCCACCTGTTTTTCTGTCTCCTCTGCCGGCTCCACCTCCTAGTGGGTACCGGTTCTGTTTTACTGATTTTTTGTCTATTTGTCCACAGTTACAGTCTTGTTCTTCTGCCATAGCTTATTGTTGTAGCTTCCCTTCCCGCCGCTGCTGCCCCTGCAGCCCCGCCCCCCTGTCCACACATGCTTCCCGCCTCCCAGCTGATCGTCCCTCCCCATCCCCTACTTAATGGCGACCACTGTGCGGTCGCACCACTGGCACACCGAAGGCGCGCCTAAGGCAAGCCCGTCTGCGCCCGTCCACGACCCGACCGCGACCAGCACCAGGAACCCTGGATCTACGACCTCCCATCACTACGACTCTGCCGCCCTCCTCGCACTCAACCCCGGAAGACTCAGTGACTGCCAACAGGCCTCACCGAACACGACCCACGGCCAGTTCTCCTGCCTCCACTGCCGCCAGACCCTCACCACCACCCCGGCATCCAACACCAACACCACCGACGCCAGCACCAGCGACACCCTAAGATGCATCCTCCTCAACGTGCGCTCTGTACACAAACACGCCATGGAAATCTGGAACCTACTCGACTCTCTCTCGCCCGACATCGCCTTCTTCACGGAGACCTGGACCAACGCCTCCTCCGCCCCCGACATCAACACTGACATCCCGGACGGATACAAGATCCAGAGGAAGGACCGCCCCAAACACCCGGGAGGGGGCCTCGCCATCGCCCACAAGAGCTCCCTCCGCCTCACCACCTCCAGCGAAACCTTCCCCTCCGCCGAACACCTGCACTTCCATATCCAGACCAGCCACAACGCCACTCTCCGAGGAACCCTAGTCTACAGACCCCCCGGCCCCCGGACACCCTTCACCACCACCATCACCGACTTCATCGCACCTCACGCCATCGCATCAATGAACTACATACTCATTGGAGACCGGATTTGGTTGTTTGGGGTTGTTTGGGGAAGAGGTGTGGCGCCACGGCCAGGGTGACTGACGCTGGACGCTGGGGATCACGGTTCGATCCCTGGCTCCGGCGGCAGGGGTCTGCCCAGCACCATGCGACTCTGGGCAATAGCTCTCTTAATCTTCCCAACAGCCCCCAGCGCCGAGATACCCCTTCGGGGGTGATTCGTGCGCTATACAAGTACTGGATTTACATTTTTTTTTTGGGAGACCTGAACTTCCACCTCGACAACCCCAGCGACCCCAACTCCACCATCCTCCTTGACAACCTCGCCAACATCGGACTCAAACAACTCGTCACCACACCGACCCACAGAGCAGGACACACCCTCGACCCCATCTTCGCTGCAGGAAACAGCGTTCACTTCAGCCACACAACGCAACCGCCATGGACCGACCACCACTGCATACACTTCGCCGTCAACAAACCCAAGGCACCCAAACCAGCCCCACGCCCACCACAAAGGAACTGGAGCAAGGTTACCGATGAACAACTTAACTCCACCCTCACCCGAGACAACCACGCCTGGACATCCGACGCAAACATCGCAGCCAGAGGACTCCACACTTGGATCTCCAACTGCGCAGACGAGCTCGTCCCGCTACGCAACCCCAACAAACAACGCCCCAGGAAAGCCGCCTGGTTCACCACCGATCTCCAAGAAGCCAGGCACACCTGCAGATGCCTGGAGAAGAACTGGAGAAACACCAAGACAACCGAAAACTACTCCACCTACAAGGACGCCATGACGGACTACCACAACCAAATCAGAACCACCAAGAGGAACTTCATCCACAACAAAATCCTCGCCAACTCCAAGGAACTCTTCAGTGTCATTCAGGAATTCACCAACCCACACAGCGAAGCCACAGACATCACCCCGTCCCAAGACCTCTGCGACAAGCTTGGAACCTACTTCCACCTCAAGATCAAAACCCTCTACGACAACTTCGTCGACCATCCAGCAGACGAAACAGCCGGCCCGCCGCCCCCAAAGACACCAGCCAGCCCACCATCTCCAACTGGACACCGATCACGACCGAAGACACCGCCTCGTCCATGAAAGGCATCCACTCGGGGGCCCCCACCGACCCCTGCCCTCCTCACATCTACCACAGAGCCGCGGCCGTCATCGCACCCGAACTGCAACGCACCATCAACACCACCTTCAAAACAGGCACCTTCCCAGACGACTGGAAGCACGCAGAAGTCAGCCCCTGCTCAAGAAGCTTACAGCTGACCCCACTGACCTCAAGAACTACCAGCCCATCTTGCTCCTCCCTTCGCAGCCAAAGTTGCAGAGAAAACAGTCAGCAGGGAACTGACACGATTCATCGAAGAGAACGCCGTCCTCGACCCGTCCCAATCTGGATTCCGAAGCAACCACAGCACCGAGACCGCCCTACTCGCCGCCACAGACGACATCTGCACCCTCCTGGACCAAGGCCACTCCACAGCCCTCATCCTAATCGACCTGTCAGCGGCCTTCGACACCATCTCTCACCGCACACTAGTCGCCAGACTGAACGACGCCGGCATACAAGGAACAGCCCTGGACTGGATCCGATCGTTCCTCACCGGAAGAAGCCAAAGAATCAGACTTCCACCCTTCCTCTCCGATCCCACGAAACTCACCTGCGGAGTCCCACAGTGGTCATCACTAAGCCCAACCCTCTTCAACATCTACATGGCCCCCCTCGCAGCCATAGTCCGACAACACGGCCTCAACATCGTATCCTACGCCGACGACACCCAGCTCATCCTCTCCCTCACCAGAGACCCCACCACCCCCAAACTCAACTTCCAGAAAGGAATGCAAGACGTTGCAATCTGGATGACCAACAGCTGCCTGAAACTCAACGCAGAGAAGACAGAAGTCCTCGTCCTTGGAACCACCCCTTCAGCATGGGACAACACCTGGTGGCCGACTGCCCTCGGAAGCCCACCTACCCCCTCAGACCACGCCAAAAACCTCGGCATCGTACTCGACTCATCACTTACCATGAACCGACAGGTCAACGCCGTCACCTCCAGCTGCTTCAACACCCTCCGCATCCTTCGCAAGACCTTCAAATGGATCCCCCCTGAGTCAAGGAAGACAGTCACCCACGCACTCATCACCAGCAGACTGGACTATGGAAACGCACTCTACGCTGGCATCAACAAGACCCTACTCCGCAAACTCCAGATAATACAGAACACCGCCGCCAGACTCGTCCTCGGCATCCCCCGGCACGAACACATCAGCCAACACCTACAAAGACTCCACTGGCTCCCCATGGAGAAAAGAGTCACCTTCAAAATCCTCACTCACGCCTACAAATGCCTACACAACATTGGACCCAAATACCTCAACGACAGAATCAACTTCCATGTACCCAAAAGAAACCTCCGATCTTCCAAATTCGCACTGGCCGAAACCCCGCTCATCCACAGAGCCAGAGCAGGCGGAAGATCCTTCTCTCACATTGCAGCTAAGACCTGGAACGAGCTACAGGCAGACATCAGACGCGCCCCCTCCCTGAACACTTTCAGGAAGACTCTCAAGACCTGGCTCTTCGGCTAAACAGACCTGCGGACCCCCCCCCCCACCCTCAGCGCCTTGAGACCCTCACGGGTGAGTAGCATGCTTACAATTCCCCTGATTAATTGATTGATTGAATTTACGCACATGCTTGATCTATAAATGAAAAAAGAACAAAAATATGAAGCAATACCTTTCTACAAATTAGATCCCTTGATTTCCAAAAAGCATTTGCTCTTATATTTTCAGCGACAACCCACAATCCATCACTTGTTTGGGTTTTGCTGTCAGCAAGTAAAGGCTCATCTGGTGGAGATATTGCTTCTTGAAATTCCGACAATTGTTGAGGCTTCCAAATCTCACTGTAGAGGGCTGCAGGTTATGAGATATAGATTTTGTGATTACAGTGCCTGCACACTTCATTCTCTTCAAATATTTACTTTCGGGTGAAAAGAAGAAAGAGTACTGCAATTTGGGAAAATAAACACATATCTCGGATCTATCCCACCCTGTTATGAATCTCATTTTTCAAGGGACACGTTTGAGATTAGGAATAAGAACCGACCAGACAAACAAAATTTGACAATAGCATTCAAAGTCCCTGTTGGAAATTGATGTGTTCATGCAAACAAGGTGGTAATAACACTTTGGTTTTTTTTCATTTCAAAATACATATTTACATTCCCATATATTTATTTTCAAGTTTAGATATTTATTTGACGGTTCATTTTGTGGACATAATTTTCATGTGCATTTTCCCTGCAGCTTTATTTTCAAAATCTACTTTTTTCTTTATTGCCACTTTCATCACATAGACGTCATTACCCCACAGCTCATCCACAAATCTCTTTGTTTAAAAAGGGATACTTTATTATTTACGCCTTACATTATTGAACAAGTCGGGTTTAAGTGATGCTTCTGAAGGCCGTTTAGACCAAGTGCGTTTTTAACTCATCAGACCAACATCTGGAAGGCGTCAAAACTAATACTTCCGGTTCCAAAGAGTGTTAAATATCATACTACCTTCCTGTCCATGCTCCCATACATATAAACCAGTGTCCATTTCAGTGACCTAAACTGTCAATAAAAATATGAATTTTAAGGCAAAAATCTGAAACTTTGCATCCCGTGGCAGGTTGGAGATGTGAAAAAAGTCGAAGGGGGTGCAATATGAACATTCCAATCCATGCGAGATTTGTCAACGCTGGCGGTCGCGGATGGTCTTTACGGCTCTCGTTGAGAAACCTTCCATTCGCGTTGAGGAAGCTGCCACTTCCAAGAACACAAACCCTATAGAGCCAGTGGCGTAACCAGTGAGACATGGGCCATAGTGCAAGGAAGGAAACCGGTCCCCTCAGTGCTGTTTGAACTGTAAAATACAGAAATAATCAGGGTTTGGTGGGCCCTGCAGGCCTTGGTGCCACTGCACCTGCTGCACCAATAGAAGCTATGCCAGTGTATAGAGCGTAGATTAAACCGACTTAAGAGGCTCACTTGGCAATGGACTTAGCCATAAATTGTTGGTTTTCGTAAAATATGCACTAGTCTCTGAACTGGAGTTACTAAATTGCAACAGGCTTCAAAGACATAGCCTGCCTGTTTACCTTGAAGAATGAAAAAGAAGTCTAGAAAAACAAAGTGCATACAAATCCTTTGGTTAGGTGTGTCATGCTGCTGCATTTTTGATACATATATTGTATTTGGGATCTAGGTTTTTGAATTAATTAGGTTCTTCACATCTCATGTTGCTCAGGGTTTCCTGCCTTCCTAAAGTCTAAGGATAAAGGTAGGGCCTTGTGTGTCATTTCTTCCTCCATGTACCTAGAAGTAATGTACTTCTTGAGGTTGGAAGCTGACTAAGCCTGGGCGTAGATCGCGAAGTAGCGCTACGCGAAGCTACGCAAAGTGCAGTTCGCACTACGCGAGCTACGCGTAGCACTACGCGAACTGCGTAGTGCACTGTTCGCAATGATTGCACAGTGCTGGATGCTTGTCCGCACTGTGCAATCATTGAAAACGGCATCTTGCACAGTGCGAGCTGTCTTTTACTGCAGCTCGAGTAGATTTTTACTCGAGCGGCAGCTTTCTCAACGCGGACTGGTAGTTTCTCATCGCGAGCGGTCGCGAGCATACGCGACCACTCGCAATGAGAAACCTGACCTCCCGCGTTGAGAATCTCGCCGGAGGTTTATTTTCTCACGCTCGCGATCGGCAACTTGATGTTGCTGATCGCGAACGAGGAAAAAGTCTCGCCGGGATGTCATTTTGCTTGCTCGCGGTCGCCAACTTGACGTTGAGGACCGCGAGCAAGCAAAAATGACCGCTGCACTACGCTACGCTACGCTACGCGTGTTTGCACTGTGCTACGTGCAATTCGCGTTGTGCGAAGTAGCGCAAACTTCGCAAACTACGCGAGCGTAGCGTAGTGCTTTGCCCAGGGTTAAAGCTGACCCTGACTCACTGCGACTAGTGACCACTCATTTGTTCCTTCAAAAGGTTTACTTCAAAAATGTTCTCCAGTGACCTTGGACGTCGATGTGAGGAGAACCACATAGATGGACATTCAATTTGTAATTGCAATACAAGCTTGTGGGAGGCGTATTGTACCTGTGGATGTTGTGCGTTGGGTACTTGGCTCTGCTACAAATGTGACTAAAGTCAGGGTGGACAAGGTATAAATGCTTGTGCCACCTGCAGGTTGGGGGCTGCATCTCATGATGCATCTTAAGGATGGGTCCCTGAACACTGCACTTTTTCGTTTTCAGGAAAGTGACCGACTTTCTTGGTAGAATGTGACAAGAGGTGATTATATTTTGTCCCTAAGACACACAGGCAACTGATGGCGGCTCTGGAGAGCTTATATATGGTCTGAAAGCAATGTTCTCAATGATTTATTGAATGTTGATTGGCTTATTAGTATGAAAGACTTGTGTTAAAGTGGATATGCGGTATCTGCTTATCTTCTTTGATGAGGTTTCCATAGTATGGACAATTTCTGTTTGGCTTGCAGATGCAATTTCCCTTCCATTTATCATATATGATGATCTTCTCAATCCAGACTCTCCATTCACTGGTGATTTCTCATACGTAGCTCAATGTGTATTTTACACATGCTCTTTAGTGAGTCCTACGCCTCAAACCCCATTTTTTCCTGCAGGTTTCCCAATTTTTCCATTTTCTTCGTATAGCCATCTTGTGGAAGTTTGTATTTTGGTGATAACATGGGGCCAGATGTACGATGGAAAATTGCATGCACAAACGGGTTTGCGACCTGTTTGCGCATGCATTTTTCCTCTGGGCCATGTACTAACACTATTTTGCGAGGTGCAAATAATTTGCGACTTGCAAAATAGTGTTTTGCGACTCGCTATTTGGAAGGGGCGTTCCCTTCCTAATAGCGACTCACAAGCCATGTACGAATGTTTTGTGACCGCAATTGCGGTCGCAAAACACTCGCAATTTACCGTCCTCTTCAAGAGGGTTGTAATGCAGTCGCAAATGGGAAAGGGTCCCCAGGGGACCCCTTTCCCTTTGCAAATGCAGGAGAAAATATTTTTTAGGGGCAGACAGGTCCCAGGGACCACTACCTGCCCTTAAAAAATGAAACGAAAATGTTTCGTTTTTTTTTTTTAAATGCATCCCGTTTTCCTTTAAGGTAAACGGGCTGCATTTAAAAAAAAAAAACTGCTTTATTGAAAAGCAGTCCCAGACATGGTGGTCTGCTGAGCCCAGCAGGCCACCATCCCTGGGAGGGCCAGCCATTCCCAATGGGGTCACAAATTGCGAGTGCTTCATTAATATTCATGAGGCTCGCATTTTGCGACCCCATTGGGAATCGCAATCAGTGTCTCTGACACTGTTGTACATTGTAAATTGCGACTCGCAATTTGCGACTCCCAATCGAGCGCAAATTGAGAGTCACATTTTATACTGGTCGTACATCTGGCCCTAAGTCTTGCTGAACAGGTTGTGCCAAATGCTGGGACCTGGTCATTTTTAGGTCTCGCGCCTAGCGTTGCAGTGCGCAGCACTGCTCGCGCAGCGCGAGACCTCTAGAAAGGGCTTCTGAAAACGACCCACACGCTCGTGCGTGTGGTTTTGTTTTCAGAAGCCCTCATTGGCTGTAGCGTCCGTTTTTTAATGGAGACGGCACGCGATTGGTCAAAGGCGGGCGCATGTCCCGCCTTTGCCGCGCCCATTCCCGACGGTGGCCAGAACGCGCAGCAGCGCGCGTTCGTCTCGCTTTTGCTGCCGCGCTCCCTAGCCCCCGCTCCTCTGTGGTGCGCGCGCACCACTGTTTTTTTCCAGAAGCTATCAGTCGGAATTTAAAGCTGGCATGAGCAGTAGAGGGTCCCATAAGAAAGAACAGAACGTAGAAGAAACTCGTCAGGATACTTCAGCACGCGCCACAGTTTGGGCCTGATTAACAATGCTATCAGAACGGGCACTGCTGAGGCACGTGAGACGGGCTGCGCAGGCATGAGAGACACTCTTGTCGCCTCTCTAACCCGCGGCGAAGGATTTGAACTGGGATAACTCCATCTGGGAAGCTGGAGGCATGAGCCGGGGTATTGTAGACCGGGGCAAGAGGTGTGGGCTGGCTCTATCTGCCACAGTGTGCTCTTGTCACTTGACCCATGCACGTTTAAAAGTAGCGCCTTGTAACCACTGATATGTGTGCCCCACGCTCACTTTGAATGAAGGGGGATAAGAGGGTCTTAGAAATTGTTCAGAAATGTTTTTTTCACATCTCCCTTCGCCAAAGAGGTTTGTTTACATTTAAGTTAAATCAATATTTTAGTGTCGGTAGTAATGTGATCCTGTATTAATGGACTGACAAAATGAGCAACAATATGATATTGGACATAACGACACAATGAGCACCCCATAGGCTCTACTGCCTTGGTACAGAACACAAATGTCCATTAAAACAGATAGATTAATTCTTATTACTGGGACTATCTAGCCAGCCCTAGTACTTCACTGCTCGGTCTCAAGCTTTTTCGTCGCTGGTGCATCCTGATATCTGTGCGGTGCATGTTGAATATATCGTTTTGGCTTAACCCTTTCTGCTGGCCGTGCATTCCCTTCCCTTGCGCTCGTTCCGCTACGAACTGTGTGTCTGCCAGGCCTTCTTGGAGTCGGTGACTGATTGTTTACTTCTTAAATTGTGCCCCAGTACCTCTGCTGAAGACAGGCCACTGCACTGCCTTAGTGTGCGGGTTTCACAGTGTTGCCAATCAGGAGCAGTGAGTGTACTTCGACACTCTTACTTAAAAAGCAGTGGGTTTTTTTCGGTTAGTGATTGTTCTGGCCTGGGGGAGGAGATATGCTAAGTTTTCTGGGTTTTTTCTTTTCTCTGCCTGCTTGCAGGGGTCGATGGCTATTAACATGGAGATTTGACCCTGAACAGAACCGAGGGATGCAGCATTTGAAAGGAGGCACTGCAGGGAAGGAATCTCGGTTCTGGGGAAGAGGGGCACTTCTGCTGTGATGCTGTTTTGTGTGCCTTTGCCAGTCAGTGGTGTGAGTTTTGGAGGAAGGGGACCCTGACCAACAATATGAATGAATAATGCAGCGCTGCATCATATTTAGTTAGAATGCCTGCAGACCTGCATCTCGCATAGTGTGAATGCGCAGCTTTATTGCCAGTGCTTATATGAGCTGTATGTGCAATGGGAAAGAGAAGAGAAGGGGGGGCAGGGCACATGGAATCATGTATTCCCAGAATCACAAGTGGGAATCAAACACCTCAATCCCCAGTACTCTGCTCTCTATCTCAAAGAGGGGAAATGAAAGGGTTTGAATTCTGAACGGCTGATCTGTACCATCCCTACAGTCGGGCTCAAGGAAATGTCCCTTCAACAGCAGAGTGTAACTCGGTAGCTGTTTTGCAAAAGAACACACGGATGGTCCCGGTACAATGTGGCTGGAATTTAAGACCATATATGAGGAGTCCGGTTGAATTGCTGACAAATAAACGGAGAGCCAGGCCATGTGCACCAGCCGAGTCCCGAAACGTTTTATCAAGTAACTCCTGCAGGCTACAACAGCAATCCTGTAACAAACCTCAACCTGCCAAGCTTTCAGACTGCGTATGTGACCTTTCCATTTTTCTTGAATGATTTAGCTTCATACTTCAATGTGTTTTGTGTGAAAGAATGAATTACGCTTTCCTATAAACTTCATAAATTATGTCTCCCTTTTAATGTAAATGTCTTATGACTTATCTCACAAAACTAGAGGCAGCTCTGCGAGGTCACGAACCCAAGCACGCCACCATGTGTGAAAAGCTAGGAGGGAGATAAAAAAAAATCGGTTTAATTAATTTTCCGATTTTCATGCAAGTGGTGAGAGTTTTGAGTTGGAAAAACCTACTATTAAGCCATTTTTTTTGCTAAATTAAAAATATTATGCCTTCCGAATACATTGGGAATGTAGGCACGTTTGCAATACGAACAATGTACAACACAAAGTTGCTTTACTGTAACGCTCCATTTCCCTAGCACGCACAGTCCGGTAAAGCAAACCCATTGTGGCACTTACCAGTGTCTCTCGAGGTCATTCTCAACTGGGACGGGTGTGCCAATAACACTCACTAGGTTACAGGTCCTCTGGGAGTGCCCCCTCCTAAAAACACTCCTTCACTCCTCACAAAGGCATCACAGCGGCCTCCCACGGCGACAAGCGCGCCCCTACGGCCGCAACTTACTCCTAAATTAATAAGTCAGCTCCTCCGGCCGGCCCCTCCAGGCAGCTCTCCTTCAATTACAGAAAGCAGCTCATCCGCTTACAACGGCTGCGCTCGCGCCCCTCCTCCCCGCACTCCTTTCACTTTCTAGGAATCCAGGTTTGCATGCAAAACTTTCTGCAGTACAATGCTGCTACAAAAGTCAGCCAAGAGCACTATTGTCGCTCAATGAAAACTGTGCTTTTAAAAAGGATAACACTCCCGCGTCCCCGACAACGCTTACACGCACGCACTTATCACCATTAGTAAATGCGATTCTCTAAGGTCCTTTACCAAGTACGCATTGTTTGCAAATTGTTGCATTATATTGACATTGTTTTTGGGATATCGCCATTAGTCACACTCCCGCATACACATGCACTAAACATCATTTGTCAATGCACTTGTCAATATCCTTTAACTAATCCGATTTATGTGTCTGCTTTTGGCCTTGTATTCACTCTCTTTTGGAGATTTCGCTAATTATTATGATTAATTGCCTTTGTTTTTAAAGTCCGCTCGATGATTTCCATTTCAATGTGATATGTTTTTTTCAGTATTTACCTGTGTTTTAGTTTACTTTACGTTCTGTGGCATTACTAAAATGGTCATAAGCCTTTAAATTTTAACCTTTTCTTATGTGGGGGTCAAGAGTATGACGTATTTTTGTAACCTACCCCCTCCCCCCTCCACCCCCAACCAAACACACACACGCTACACACCAATAGAGGGTTGGCGATCCAACAAATAAACAGGGAGAGCGAGGCCGCGTGCACCAGCCGAGTCCCAAAACTTTTTATCAAGTAACTCCTGCAGGCTACAACAACAATCCTGTAACAAACCTGCCAAGCTTTCAGACTGCGTATGTGACCTTTCCATTTTTATTGAATGATTTAGCTTCATACTTCAATGTGTTTTGTGTCTCGCATTATTAAAGTTTGAGCTATTGGTGTTGCATTATTTAGCAATGCCAATAGCTCAAACTCTAATAATGCGAGACCTATTGCATTGTAAATGCTTGTTATTATACTGGGGACTTGCAATAGGTTCCTTTAGCATGACTCCACAATCATCGCTTTGTTTGGAGCAAACTCCCCTACCCGCTGGTGGGCATTCACATGAAGTTGAATCTTCTTTGTTTTCTCTGCAATTTTGAAAATGCTCTATTTGTTTATTGGCTGGATGTTTTTCAGGTTACAAAGTCTGCTTTCAGTTTCTATTTCCTGTCTCTTCTTTTTTTGAATGTTACTGACAGTTGTTTCAAAAGTACAATACAAAATGAATCATTCTTATGAGGGGCTTGTTATTTTGATAAGGTGTTTGACTTTACAGCACTATATAGCCACCAGCTGCACACAGGCACCTGTAGACATACTACCAACTAGGTGTTTCAAGGTACTCAAATCTACATCACCTACAAGACATATCAATAACTATCATTCATAAAATATGGCAGAAGCATGGAAATACAATGAGAATAAATTAAATTGTCAGGTACATTTAGAATCTTGGATCTTATGTATGATACTCATGGACAAACGTTCACAAATCCTGCTGAGAAACACATTGCGTAAAAATCCTCGCCAAGCTGAAACAGCTCTGGGTGAGGAACTGGGCAGGGCTCCATAACTGGAGCTTCAGGCCAAGCCAACACTGCCTTCACAGCTCCAACATGAATGATTAATGAGAATGAACAGCACTACTAACAACACTACTAAAATGTGTTAATATTTGGAAACAGAAAATGACGACAGCTTCTCACCTCGAAGTGGTGCCAGGAATGCACTGCGATGCTGATATATTTATTAATTATGCATTCCACATGAAAAGCACTGTCTTGGCAAGAAAGCAGTTCTTCCACACCTCGGATCTAATACCTAATTCCTTCATCCCTGGCCTCCTGTCTCTTCTGTGACTGAACTTGCTGGCCCCTCAATGGAGGCAGAAGCCCCAGAGAGCATTCATCCAATATATTCATTTTTGGGATCATTTATAGATCATTCAGAGTCATCTATTATTGCATTGGGAACACCAGTTATTAATACTTTAATACATGAATGCATTCCTCGCCGTGCATTTACCATAATACGGCATATTTTAGAGGCTGCAACAAGTCATTGCCATGCTTGGTTGTTTAAGTAATTTGCTCATGTTTGTGCGCAATGGGAAATATACAATAAATAGAATTAAAAGCATACCCAATTTTTATGAATGCATGATCAGTAAAAATTACTAGTACTATATATATGTGAAATCATACATACTCGAAATATAAATAAAGGTCATCATTTACATTTATTTTCCTGTTTATTTGTTTTAACATTTAATAAATCAATCTCCACTTTCGAGGGGAGCATGTAACTGAAAAAGCACATCTATCTATCTATCTATCTATCTATCTATCTATCTATCTATCTATCTATAGATATTTATATATACCATCCTCTCTATGCTGACAGAGAGAAACCCGCACTCAGAACTGCGAGAATTCAGTTATTAACCCAGCAGTAGAAATTGATGCATTTCGGTTAACACGTCGAGCCTCAGGGTCTGTGAGGTAGGCTGTGTGTAAGCAAAACGTGTCAGCTTCTACCGCTGGGTTAATAAAAAAATTCACCCACAACTTCTGAGTGCTGGTTTCTCTCTTTCAGCGTGGAGAGGATGGCAACATAGCAGGAAGGCACACCGCCCACGTATACCGAGAACCCTTAGTGATAAGGTGCCAGCCAGCAACCTGTCACAAGAAATATATATTTAGAGTATACATGAAATATATGAGGTCATAAGTAGAGTCACTGGAATTGTGTTGCAGGTGAGGGCAAAATTATGCTGCAAGGCTGACTAAATTATGTGGCAAGAAAAGGCAAATAATGTGGCGCAATGCAGCACATTTTGTGATAGTATTACTTCATTATTTTGACATTTTTATACTTGTTAACACTGTCTGGGCATAGGCTGCACCTTAGTAACAGTAAAACACCAAAATATAGCCCTTTGCGTCAGAAAGGTGACTAGTCAACATTTGCAAAGGGCTTTTGAGTGTGCAACATGTGTAGATGCCTTTTCATTAACTTTTGAACCATTTACGCTAGAAACATTTTTTGTTGTTAAAATCTGCAGATTATGCAGCAGATGATGAATTAAGCAGCAAATGCGGCAAATCTATATTTATGCGAAGAATGCAGCAGCTGCACTATTGCATAATTCCATTCGCCCAGGTCATAAGCAGTGCATGGCCAGGGCATTTTATATAAAAAAAACTGGAGTGGGAAGAACCCAGTGATGAAGCCTACCACCAAGGGGTAACCCTGATAGATGAGGGTTATACAGAAAAAGCCTTGTGCTGTTTTTCCCATAATGAAGATTAGCACACACAACGGAGTAATGGCTCTTAAGGTTAGTTTTTGGGTTATTGCAACACCAAATTAGAATGTCACTTCAATATTTGTTTTTTTCGGTGAATGCTAGGGTTTTTTTTTAATGTATACTAAGATCTTTTTACCATACTAAATTTAATGGTACTTTAACCATTGATTTCAAAGTGATTTTTGGAGGTTTCTTTTAACATAAAGCAAGATGTTATTACCATACTTAACTATAACGTCACTTTCACCTTTGTGTTTTTACAATGACTTTCTGGGGTTATTTGATCATATTAGCAAACTCCCCCTAAGAGCATGCCGCTTGACCGTGCACAGTGCGGGGTTTCCGTAGGGCCAGCCCTCCGGCCAGGCCCTGTAGCGGGCTCCTAAGACACCAATCCCCCCCACACACCCCAACTCCACATTGTACTTATTTATTGTTTCTTTTATTTTTTTCCCAGTGCTGTGGTACTCCCATGACAGCTTCGTTCAAACTTCCTCTCTACCATGCAAGCTTCACCCAATGAAGTATGCATGGTTCCACAGTACCATGGAGGTAAGGATTGTGCGGTAGCTCCTGTGAGGCTACCTTGGAACCTCACAGGAGGGCTGTGCAGGGTGCTGTGTGAGTATTACGATACCTGTGGCACAAACAAAATCCATATTCTATGTTACTCTTCATTGCAGAATTATCGATAATAATGCAAATACATTTGATTGCATAATTAAGGGTAATTTGGGGGGAAAAATCCTACCGCAAGAGCAGATTTAGCGAGTGCGAGCGGCTGCTCATGCTGCTTTTCATGTTCTGTTGCATTTAGCCCTATTTTCTTTGTGCAAAATGCCTCCTCGTGTTCATTTTGGGTGCAAGGGTGCATTTTTTGCAAAGAAAGCAGGGCTAAATGCTGGTAGTAAGTTAGGAGAAAATCATAATGCAAGCGCACATTTAGCGCGCACGAGCAGCTTCTCTCATTCGCTGTTCATGTTCTGTTGCATTTAGTGCTATTTCTTTGCACAAAATGCATCCTTGTGTTAATATGGACACGAGAGGACATTTTTGCTGCTAAATGCAGAATTACTCTTCTTGCTTAATTCTGAATAATCTCATGGGATTTGGGGGTAATTCTTTATGATTACACTATGCAGAGTTACGCGAGTTACACTGACACCTAAACATTTCTCTTGCGGCCAGTGAATCTGATCTCTCAGTACCGCAGGACTGGTATGGTCCTGTGATACTGAAAAGTACGACATGAGAAAAAGCTACCTCAGCTAGTCAGAGGGTCCAATTTGTTTTTAAATTACAGTGCCGCAGAACTGCCAGCGGAGCCAACAGTCCATATATGACTAACTTTTTAATCCCTTCATGACCACCGGAGCAGCTCTTTAAATACAATTTTCTCGAAAATGGCTGAACGGATTTACACCAAACGATAAAAACATGCTTTCTGAGAAAAGTTCCATCTTTCTTCCAAATTTGGTGTTATACCACTCAGCTGTTTTTTCTGTATCATTTCCTATGGGAATTAACACGGGAAATCCTCGTTTTGGGACACCCCCTTTTTCTTGGCCCTTGCCTTTTCATTTAGAAATATAAAATATTCTTCCAGAATTCTACAGTATATAGTATTAATGCAGCTATGCAAAGTCCACTTTATATATAACCATTGTTGAGTGTGCGAAGGGGCCATGTCTCCAGAGGGGTGGAGAATGACGTTGACCATAATGCCTCTTCCCTCCCTTAATAACGGTAATAAATAGCATATTACTCTCTGTGGAGCTGCATATATGAATCTTAATGTACCAAGTTAAGCATAACATGATGTTTGAAGGGCTTTATTTCTTTCTGAAAAACGGATTAATCCAAACAGCACACTGCAGAGAAGGCGAAACATGTCAATGTAAATATACATTGCCAGCTATAAATGTGCAAATGTATTCTTACATTAGACTATGTAAATGGCAACAATATTTCTAAAATAATGTACTGTGATCTTCCCAGGGACTGGCGCACGTATATGCGAGCATCTGCACCCTCCTTTCCTCCCTAAGGCTACTGTTGCTTATGAGCATCAGAAATAATTCAAAAACATTTGAGACGCGCTCTTAATGTGACATGCATTTTGCTGTTTAATGATTGAAATATACTTACCGTCTAATAGTGATCCCTGTTTGTGCAGTCATAATTGAGAGGCTTCTATCGACCTGTTTGCGTCCACTTGATGGTCATTGTTGAAAATCACCACTGACCTTACCTAGAAAGGAGTGTTTCTTGGCAGAGGGATCATTTATGATTAAAAGGTCATTACCTGAGTGTTGTCGAACACACCACTCATTAATCTTAGTTGACTATTTACACTTCCTTATGTACATTTTACTTGGCGCCTTCATTGTATCCTAATCTTCGAATAAATCTCTTCTTTAATTGAACCCATTATGTGTTTTTTAAGTTCCACTGAAATTAAAAAATAATCTATTTGGTCTGGAATAAAGGACGATTTTAAGTTCTCATCCCATGAAATGTGGTGCCCGGTACACTTAGGCCCTCAATGTGAGTGGTCCACATAATTCTAGAGTGGGCGGTAACTACTGCTACTACACATAACTGGAAATATGAATTTGGTAGCTACCACCGCATTCCTGCAGGATTTTGCAGAAAAAGTTGGCAGGTTAAACCTGACAAGCTTTATTGGTGAAAAAAATTGTGGATAATTACTGCAACTGGCGGATTTGGTGCATTTTCATCTGGGACAAATTAATTATTTACTGCTGTTTATTGTACACGAAGAATTTTGACCCGGCAGTGTCAGATTTCCTTGGGTAAGATAAATATCGGACCAAATACCGGGCCACTCACTGGGTGCCCTAGAGCCTTAAACCCCTTTCTCTAGAGACCTCATTAGATGGCGGGATATTATCAATGGTGTGATAATGCCACATCTGGTATTACATTCACCAAGCAGTATTATTGCACCATTATAGGGCCATTACAAGTTTCACATCCGGCATGGGGAAATAATTTGCAACATACAGTGGTACCTCACCTTCTCCCTTATTTATGATTTTCTCAATAACTTTTCCCGTTTTCGGGCTCATAGTCCAACTCCCTCCAGCAAGCCGATAGCTTCCTCAAAATGTAGGGCTGTGTGTAACTTTATTTTGGACAAAAATGGAAGGCGTCAACAGAAACGGAATACCGGCCCACTTCTAATGAGAGACATTTTATTTTCCTTGGGGCAGTCCAACATTTTTAGAGTCCTTTAAGGCAGAACTTTATTTGAGCTGGTGGTTTCCAATGCTCGGCCCCAGCACTTAATTGCCAGCACCAGGGCTTATGACAGTCTGCCACATGGTAGTGGTGTCTGCCAAATTTAGGTACGAGCCTTTAGCGGCTGCTACCGGACCCGGGTAGTGGGGCGGGACGAAAAAAGTAAAAAATAAATAAATAATAAAGCACTTACCTGTGACTGCCGGCAGGCCGGCCGCCTCCTCTCCTCCATCCTCTATGTCCTGACTCCGGTCCTGCAGCAGGATGCAGGAAGCAGCCGGACGCACCCAGCTCCCAGCCTCCCAGCCTCCCGATAGCCAATCACAATGCTGTAATGCAGCTTTGTGATTGGTCTGAGCGCCATGGATTGGCGCTCAGCCAGGTAATGGGGGCCTGGGCATGTTCTCAATGTAGGCGGTAATGCAGCCTGCATGGAGAATATGGGAAGTGCGCATAGTCATGTGCACTTAGGAATAGTCAAACCACTCCTCCCCTGCTCCTCTGTCGTCGGAGCAGCCCCGCCCCAAATGCAAAACTGCAGCAGAAGGAAACATAAAATGATAACTCGAGTTATTATCATTTTATGTTTCCTTTACTTCACTGCTGCAAAGCAGTGGGGCGACGCTCCTCTGCCTTAGGAGAGGAGCCGCCACTGGTACGAGCACAACAACAGCTGTTTATTAATTCAATTTGCATTTACAATGACTAGTTCCTGCCTCCCAAGCCATTCTTACAGCTCTGGGGGCCTGGAATAGTATGAGTTGTCACACTTGTAAAAGTGTGATGATTAGATGTTGTGTTGGCACAGTCATTGGCAGTGCTGGCAGGGGCAATGGATGTTGCAAGCTGTAGTGTCCTCCTGACAAGGGCCCTGGCACTAATTATTTTACAAATTAAGCACTGTTTTTAGGTGCCTGCTACTGCTTACACACTCTTCTCACACAGGTGTATCCTATTGCCACATTTCTAGTCCAGGAGGTTAATTTAAGTATTTCAGGGCCCTTGTGTACCAAAGTCGTAATATATGACTTCCTGCTGAACTCAAGTCCATTTCTTAAAAGATTTTGTTATTCCTCATAGTCGATGAGTGCAGTGCATTCATATTATTGCAGCTTTCAGACTGTCTACAGAAGTCATGGCTTATTGAATCTCACTTTAATGTTGTTTACATTTACCATGTATATTCTAAGTCCACATCTGCCTCGCTACAGATGTTTGTGTCTTTTACTCATCTGTGCTTTGCAGTCACTGAGGATGATACAAAGCTGTGGCTAAAATCTTGTAGCTGAACGCTATCCTGACACTTCCCAGGCGCCAGCTGTGCAATGCTACAAACCTGAACTGGAGTGAGGCCATGGAGACAGGGTGTATCCGACACTAGGCAGCTAACATGAGAGAACAGAATCTCTGCAATGCCTGTATTATGTTTTTGAGCCACTCCCTCAGACTGCTGGGAAAAGTTGATTTTATTACAGTGGAAACAAGTTCACATAATGACCAAAGCGAAAGGTTGAAAACAGGGTTAAGTTCACACTCTGACGAGGGCATCCATGTGATAATCTCAGAAGAACATGGATGGCCAACAATATAGGGAGGAATCAGCACTGTAAGGCTGACTGGTAAAGCAACAGGCTCAGGAAAGAAAAGAGAGGCCTGCTCGGGTACAAAAATACTTGCAGTCTAATAACAATACTAAAACTGTAGGCTGTAACTGATCAGGTGGGCCTTTAATATTGTTGTTATTACCCAGGCAGGGTGTAGTGAAGAGAATGGTTAGCATATAATGATATTCAATCAATCAAGCATTTGTAGAGCACACTACTCACCCGCGAAGGTCTCAAGGCGCTAATAATAATACTCTCCTCATAAAAGGCCTCAGGATTAGTAGAAAAGCAATATTGGTCAGACTATAATTGCTGGACAAAGGACCTCTAATACACAAGTTAAAAGGGTATACTGGCACATTGTGGCTCACTGTATAACCACAATATGATATTTTTGCGGCTTATTTTAACCTCACACAGTGAACACTCATATAGTGTTACTGACATCCATGTACAGAATTGAAAAAAAAGTAAAGCACCGCCATCTTGCTGCTTTGCACTGCCATATATCGGTTGCTTCTTAGCAAAGGCTCTGGCTTGAAAGAGAGGAACACTGGATATCCAATGGTGGGCACTTTTCAAACAATCAGTAGCCCATCCTATGTGAGATTCAAGGGAGATTTAAGTTAGTAGGTCGCCTGGTTGCCTTGTGTTTTTTTTTATTGACTTGAGCCTGGAACTTTGCAGATAGGGGAGGACAAGATAGGCTTTGAAATAGTGGATCCTACTGAGATATATGACTGTGATGAGTGAGGTTAGATGTTTGAAAGGAAGGAGTGTGAGAAAGATTCTGGTAACTTTCAGGTGTTTGTCCCCCGCCTGATTCTTAGGTGTTACTCACGCAATTGTATGAGATGTTTTATTTTAGTCACTAGAGTAAGGTTTGTATTGTATTGCACAGGGCAGCCTTTTATAAAAATATGCTACCCTTACTTTTCAACATTGAAAATGACAACTTTTAAAACTAGCTATTTCTTAAGTAATCTTATCTGGACCAAAATGACTTTAATAATCTCTAACCAGTTTCCAAAAGTCCAAGTATTAAAACACTAATTGGAAAGGAATTATCGTCTCATTGTGATACCATCATACTCATTAGTTCCCACTGATCAAACTACATTCTTCAATACACCACTGGGGTGGCCACCATTCAGGCAGTAGATGATGCTCTAACTCTCATGGAAGGTGGCAATGAATGTCTGCTGGTCTTCCAGAGCTTCTTGGTTGTATACTATATTGTGGACCACAAGTTTATTCTCTACATTCTAGCTACTGGAAAGAGAATTAATAGCCTTATTCCAAATGGTACAAATTTTATGGAGAAAAATATCAATTCACTAATATCGAATCTTAATGGTCTTGTTTCCTTTGCACAATTCGTGGAGTCCCCAAGACCAATCCTTTTTCCTTCATTATTTAACATGTCCATGGAACCACAGTGCCAGCACCCTTTGTTCATTTCTGTACATCAATATTCTTAGATAGATAGATAGATAGATAGATAGATAGATAGATAGACCTGACAGTAACTGACCCTGATGACTTCCCAAACCTGAAAACCTACCAGGAAGCACAATACACTGCATGGCCAGCTAGGGTCCCAAGATAATGCATACAACATGGAATCCCTCCTTCACACAGATAACTTGAATTCCATTGTGGTTGAATGACTTTATCCCCTTTGGAATCACCCTCCCAGATTGCCACTTGTGAAGTCCATAGGTTTCATCCTAGACTCCCAACTTTCATTGTAATAGCAATTTCCCCAATGTACATGACTGCTGTATGTGAGTAGTCAACATACTTAACTGTTGTTTTTAAGATTAAACCAATCCACAAACTACTAACTGTGGTTTTAAAGATTAAACCAGTCTTGAACCTGTAAGACTTGATGTTGTCTGTCTTGATTGACTGACAATATCAGCTCCAGCCCCCCCCAGTAACGTCCCGGTATTTTTCAGCATGATCTGTCCCATAAACAAAAACATTTGACCATATCACCCCACTTTTTTCAGCCTTCATTGGGCGTAACTTGAAGTGCATTACCTTTAAAATGTTGTGGATTACGCATAAAACCACATATCTAGAACAAACTACTATCCAAAAGAAAAACATTCCATAGTGTGAGGGGAGGGGAGGGGGTCAGAAGCAACAAATCCATATTCATGAACATTCCACAAAGCAAGAAAGAAAGTACCTCTAAAACGATTTTTCATGTTTTTCACGTCGGATATGGAATAAGATACCAGATAAATTCAGCTTCTTCCTGAGCTCTTTAGACTTGACAAAAGGCTCTAAAATCACATTTGTTTCCAATTCCAAAACATAGAGGATTCTGTGGACCTCTACCACCAAACCTGTTTGATTCCTAAACCTACTCTGTAATAGCTGAATTGTTTTCCTCTCCTGTGCCTGGTATGTTTTATTTCTACATGTTTTCATAGCATTCAAGCTTCTTTGAAATTCTTACAAGTCAGGTTGGATTTGTAATATATAATTAATCTAAAAAAAATTGACTCGATTGATGCAGATGAGGTTATCATGGAGAACAAACCATCTGAAAGGCAGAGAAGAACATAGAGGGTTTGCAACCAGAGAAAACAGCTTTTATTCTAGTACAAGAATGCTGACAACCAGGAATAGTTTCAGTACACTTTGAGATGTTGCTAAGTGTGGAGTGGATGCGCCATGACACTTTCGTGAGCCATGCCTCACCCGGTGGTGTTTCACCAGAATATCGTATCGAGGGCAAAATATTGCTGCAGAAATATCGAGGTCAAAACTGTTGTGAAGGTAAGTAAAGATTTACTAAACTCCACATAAATTACACACACAATCTCCCTCTTTGATCCTCGATTTGCAACAATATTTCTGTCACTCGATGTTTGTCTCTTCTATATTCTGTCAAACAACACACCCAGTCATTTAACAATGAAGATAAATAGCATGTTGCATATGTGCTTTACGTGCACTCAAAAAAATGGCTTCTAAGATGCCTACTTTTACTAGAGTTCCTTCTGAATTCCTTCAGAATTAGAATTGTACACAGTGGTGGTTGCCACCGGAAAGTACGGGTGGGGCGGGGGGTTAGAAAAATCAATAAAACTACTTACCTGGCTGACGGCCACTGCCTCCGTTGAACTCTGTTCTCTTCTATTCCTGCCGGAAGCAGGAAGCACACACAGGCTCCCCTAAGCCAATCAGGATGCTGCTGTCACCATGACAGCAGCGTTGTGATCAGTGCTTAATTTATAAAATAATAAGGCCATGGCCCTGACCAGGAGGCCACTGCACTGTGCACCACCCATCGCCCCTGTCATCGCTGCCATAACAACTACTAACCATCTCTCTCGCCTGCAAGCGCGACAGTTCAGATTATTCGAGGTCCCCAAACCAAAGGAATGGCTGGGGCGACAGGTATTAGTAATTTTTAATGTATATTGTATTCATAAACAACCGTTGTTCTGCTCATCTCCAAATTGGATGAGCAGCGCCACCATGTGGCAGACTATCATAAGTGCGGTGTTGCAATTAAGTGCCGGTGCCGAGCACCGGAAACCAATTAAGCACTGGTCGTGATTGGTCTGAGCACCGTGGTTCAGCGCTCAGACGGGGACTATGAGCCTGTGCATGTTCTCTACCCAGGCTGTACAATACAGCCAGTGGAGAACATGCAAAGTGCGCATGACTGTTTTGCCGGCCTGACAATCATGCACACTTAAGTGCTCCAACCACTCCTCCCTGTTGGCTGTGACTACAGGTCAGCCCTGCCCAACTCCGTAAACCTCCCTCAGTACGAAAAATAAAACGATAATAACGTTGCGTTATTATCATTTCATTTGTCCTTTTTCCACTGTTTTTCCACTGTTCCGCCTTAGCGGAGGAGCCACCACTGATTGTACATTCTTTGTAGTAATGGCAGCAGGCCATTTAGGAGTGTAGTGAGTACGCAATTTCTGACCTATTAAACAAAAACATAAAGACAAATAATGTTAGATCTAAAATACAATGCTTGGTTTTCGAAATGTAACTCTCCTTTAAACATGTTCGAGTTTCATGATTCATCACGCCCTCTGGAAGCAAGATTAAGGCTTTCCTTTAGAGTAGTTTAAACCAGAAGCAAATGAAAAATTGTTTCTACCACTTCCCTTCCCTCCTTGAAGAGGAAAGCACACATAGCATTGCAGTATTTATTCAGAATTAAGACTCTGCATTTTGTACTTAGAAAAGCGACTTTGTGCTTCTTCATGTGAGATTAGTTCGAAATAAATCAAATAGCTTTGAAGTATATTTCAGATGAGGAAAGTAATAGCGCCTAATCCAATTGAAAATCAATTTACCGTACCCTTCAACATTCCTGCCGGTGCCCGGCCAGGCGCAGCGCTACTTTTCACGTTTCTGTTTGTTACTTGGCCAGTGCTGGATGCTGAGATCTTCAAGGGCTCCTGCAGCATCAATAGGCCGAGCAGATGCAACGCAAGCCTTCTCTGACGAGCCCACCGAGTACAATTATTTCCACTTGCTTTGTCCCTCGTCTGCACTGCGTGGATGAGATATCATTTTTTCTTGGCCCTGTCACATTCAAGATGGCTCCGAGTCCCGACTGACACACGTGTTTGTAGATTCAGAGGCATGATTTCATTGCATCTCTGTTTTGAGCACATACGCTGTTTTGACTGAGAGGTTACAGCACGTGAAAAACTTTAGCTTCCGCTTTGTTGTTTTAGAGGCCTCGCCTGCTTGTTTATGTTTAAGACGAGATAGTTATACTCGCCGCGTTGATTTTAACCCCTTCGCCGCGGCGGTAATTCCGCCGTGGCGCTGGGTGGGTGGGGGGTGAGCGCGGCGCCGCCATGCTTGTGACGGAACCACGCCGTCATGAGCCACGGGCGGCGTGTGCTCATGACGGCGTGGTTCCGTCACGGCCCCACCCGCTCATTAATTCGCCCGCATAGGCGGGGAATTAATGCCGCGTGGGAGGAGCGGCAGCCGCATGACAGAACCACGCCGTCATGAGCACACGGCGCCCGTGGCTCATGACGGCGTGGTTCCGTCATAAGCATGGAAAGGGTTAAGGTATTATTGTTAATAAGAAGTTTTAATTGAATACATGATGGGGCATATTTACAAGCCCCTATCGCCACCACAACGTCACTGAAACTACCACAACGTCACTTTAAGTGACGTTGTGATGGCGATAGGGGCTTCGCCTTATTTACAAGGCAGCATTAAGCCACTTAACGTGGCTTAACGCTGCTTTGTAAATAAGGCCCCCTTTCACGCTATGGTTAGCGTGAAAGGGTGGGCAATGGGTGCTGTGGTTGGCGTTCCACTGCAACACCCTTTGATTTTGATGCTGCCCCCTATTTACAATGGTGGCGTAAATAGGAAGCACCGCCAAAATTAAGAACAGGGAACACCTAGTCTTCAACAGGCGAAATGAGGAGAAATGCTTTATTTCTCCTCATTTTTGCTGTTTCCATGTGTGCTGCCTTGTGAAGCACACATAGAGACAGCAAATCACCATTGATTGTTTATGTGCAGGAAGATGTCCCTTCCAGCACATAAACAATCCAAAAAAAAACAAATGACGTTTTGCAACTTCTATGTGTGCTGCATTAAGCAGCACAATTAGGAGTTTCAAAACGCCATGAATGATTGTTTATGTGCAGGAAGGGACACCTTCCTGCACATAAACAATAATTTCCCCCAACGCAGGCACCCTTGCACTATGGTGCAAGGGTGCCTGCGTTGGCGCTAGGCAGCTGAACTCAGCGCCAGCGCTAGGGGAAACGCAGGGGTGAACCGCATTCTTGTGAATACGGCGCATCCCTGCGTTTTCAGACTGGAGAAATGTGGCATTAGCAATGTTTGCTTAACGCCACGCTTTTCCATTCTGTTGTAAATATGCCCCTATGTTTTTTATGTTTTATACAATTAAAAGTTGATTGGCCTGACTCCAAACACGAGTCCCAGTATTTAAAGTCCCAACGTACTTCGTTACGGCCCAACAAGCCAACGATCTTTCTGAAGGCGTTCTGAGCATCCGTGTTAATAATGGCGCATGGTGTTACTGTTGAAAAATGGCGGTTTCGCAATCAATCTAATAATTCCCAAGCAAGTCCTATAGGTTCATTCTCGAACATGTTGTGTTGCCCTTTCTGGAGAGTAAGGGACTCTTCCCCCTCTTAACAGAGAGAGGGCTGGATGATGGGGGCTGGAGAAGAGTCTAATAGGACTTCATACATTTGTCATGCTCATAAAAATATAATTTGTATTGAAGCATGGATCGTTGTACTAAATCAATATTTTGTCGTGTGTCCTTTTGTTATGGCATTGCTGATAAAATTAGCATTATGACCAAATCATAGTAATATGGTTCACTTTTTCCACATTTTATGTTTGGTGGTATTTAAATGGCATTGTTGTCTTTGTACAGTGCCCCATTTGGGGGAAAGGCCAACATTTAAAATATGTTAATAAAGACTGCGCAATGAAACCTAAAACAACTATTAAAACAGTTTACCTATCACAATAAGAAAGGGTTCTGACTGATTTTATGTTAACATAGTGAGCCATTTCACAAAAAGCCTTGCACGGTTGGAAAAAAAACAGCAAATTAATTTTACATAATTTTGCTGCTGATAAAATAGAGAATGGGGAAGAATTTTCTCCAGCCCACGTTACATCACCATTTATACAACCGTGCACAAACACTGCAAATAAATACATAAATACTAAACAAACAAGCTTATGTGCGTTTTAGGCTCTTTTAGATAACATCCCTTGGCACTAGAATAGCAAATGTAAAAAAGTTGAAGAGTGTGATTTAGAACTACTTTTGTGTTTTGCCAAATAAAGTCCATTGAAGTGATTTCACTTCAAACATAAGCCCATTTAACACACTTGAAATGTGGAAAACAATGCACCTTATCTATCTCTTAGAATGTAGACGATGCAAACATCGTGTAAGATCAGTTTGCCCCCTGCGGTACCATGATACAAAACTTTAGTTCGGAAGAAGTCATGTTTTCTCCATTTTCGGTTACGGAAGCATCAAAAACTGTGCAAATTGGGTTTCCTTCGGCTTTGCACTGGTGAAAAATTGTGCCCCACTGAATTTAAACATGTTAGCGACTGTTCAGACATTGGCATATCATGTAATTATTTCATGGCAGTTCAACAAAGGTGTCTTGCAAGTAATGCCTGCCATGTTATTCAAGAAAGTGTTTGCAGAACAGATCAGCCAATTTCAGATTAAGTGCATTAATTGTTGACTGTACACAGAAACGTCATATTTGTATCAGTGGCAGTGACTGCTAATGCAAAAGGCATAAAGAATATATACTGCTACAACAAGCAATGCAACTTTATGAAAAATATTGATGTTAAAGTGAAACAGCACCACACACATCTCAGTGCGTGATACAAAAGTTGCACTTGCGTCAATTTTCAAAATAAATTATTTTAGGCTGCAATTCAGTCTATCTGGAATGACAGATGGAACAAGGGTTTTCAAACTTCAAACTCATCTAGGCCTTGGGAAATTGCTTTGGAATTCCCGCACATGGAGTTACCCATTCGAGAGGGATCAGTAATTCCGAGTTCAGGATTCCCATGGAATCACAAATTGTCCTCTTAGAAAGATAGAATCACAATGGGAATCAGTTATTCCTCAATTTCAGCCTGTTCCATGCCCGCACATTTTACCAGGTTTTGACTGGTCAAATGTGCAGGAGGTGTACCATCAGGTGTGTGGTTTTCCCCTGAAAGTTATAATCCCGATTTACCTGCTCACTCTTGTTACAGTCCAAAATGGGATTAATGAGTCACTTCAGGGATGTAGAAGAAATCTACTAGTTTCACGATATGCAACCATGTTTCAGGCAAAATCAACAACCAAACGAGCTTTTCACCATTTAAAATAAAATGTAATGCAACCCTCTGCCTTTCTCTGCCAAGCCATATGCCACAGGGAGCACCCCTCCCTCTAAATTGATGGACGGGTGATTTAAGGTGCCATGAAACTTGCAAAGAAGATTCATCAAAGAACCTCACAAACTCTACTGGTGTTAAACAGTAGTTGATTCCATAGGAGAATTCCTAGAAAGAAAACCCTTGACATCCGAAAGATCTCACACCACTAAAGTGCTTCTGGTCAAACGCAAGCACTTTATAAATCAACAAAATAGAATAAAAAGTGATTCCCTGCAGAATCTAGACTTCTATCTAAGTGCTGCCCACCTGTTCAAGCAGTTCCCTGCTTTACAAAGACCATGGGACTTGGGACCAGGCAAACACGTGTCAGTCCACACTATATATAAAGGCCTCTTCCTGAAGCCATTCTCTGACTCAAACATCAAGAAGTGACACCACCATTACATTTTGTATTCAGCAATGTGGGGCTTTCATGTGGAACTAAAAAACTGTACTTGTATTCAGAGGCACTGTATGAGTAGCTTAACATAGGATTTTGATGAAAAAACACAAGGTCCTGGAGAGTGAGCTAAACATTTGCCTTGTAAACAACAGTTAACAGCATTTTTCCTCTTTAACCGTTGAAAATAGTAGCAAAAAGAGATCTATGGACAAAATGAACATGGGCATCCCACTAGTTTGTAAATGTGGAAAGTCTTCAGTCTCCTAAGCCTCTTAAAGACATTGTAAGGATTGTTCACAAATAATGCAGGAAAGATACTTACAAACAACAGGTTTCATAGAACTATGTTCTTATTTGCTGTTGTTGGCTCTAATCTTCTCATATATTGTACATTTAGAAAAATCTTAAATGGTTGCTGGTCACTCACGCCGATGGGATTCTACAGCCATGACTTGTTACAGTATTTGACTCAACAACTTTTTATTTTCAATATTTTCTGACACAGTCATCATGCCTAAAGCCTGCCTGATGAACAAAAAGACAGGTTGCGAAAAGTGATCCCAAGCTGCACAATGACTTTTTGCTACCAGCCTTTAATTTTGTGATGCAACATATCTGCTAACAGGTGAAATTGCAAAGAACTCTGCAGTCACAGTGGGCTGGAGAATGGCTAATGAATATTAAATCAGCAGATCGTGATTTGCAACTCCAAGGGAACTGCTTAAAATATTCATTTGGGAATACATCTGGGGAGCAGACAATGGTCCCCAGGGCCACTGTCTGCTTCCTCCGAGGATATCAAAACGATTTCACCACCTGCTCCCTCTGAGGTTGTCTGACATGATTCTAAAACAGAAGCCATCGAACGTGAACAGCTTCTCCTTTGAAAATTTGTTACAATCGTTTTTCAGTTCGTAACTTTTCACCGGTTAGAGACCACAATTGTGATGTCTAACCATTGATACAGGCTATTCCAAACCGCAGTTAGGAGTGGATGCCCCTTTCATACCCCTTAGTAATTATGATTCAGAATGGGTTGCAAAACCCATTGTGCAAGTCAGAATTGCTTTTCCAACTCACAGAACATGTTCAATACCTAGCAAAAAGCCATTTTGTGGTCACAAACCTTGTGATTTCGTGAAAAGCAGGGGTTGTGACCACAAAATGGCTATGAACACAAGGTTGTTTATGTTTTAAAACGTTGTCATCTTTTGGGACATTTTTGATGGCGGGCGCTTTTGGTATCCCCATGTCTCCCTATTGGATTACGTTGTTTACATCACTATATTTTGTTGGAAACTATGCTGCTACCTACTACTATTTCTGCCCAAAGTGTTCTGAGACCAGTGGAGGGTGGCTATTAACAATGTACAAAAAACATTAAAAACATATATATAAATTGTTTTATGTCTATTCTTGGTTTGTTAGCTCATGTAGCTCTTTAGCAAGGATTACTTTAGATGACTAATACTCAAAGTACGGCCTGGGAGCTGCATGCGGCCCTCCTGACCTTTACAGGCGGCCCCCTGGTCAACAGCAGCTCTGGGCACCTGACAATAATGCCAATGGTGAACTAAAGAGGCAAGTCAGCTGTTATGTGAACTCTTAGGGTGACTTGGGTTCCTATTAGAAAAGAACATTAGAGTTTATTAAATCAAACACAGGAGAAGGTTTTGTACAGCGCACATCCTTAAGTCATTTATTTCGAGGTCCTCTTATTTTTGATGATGAAGAAAAAGGAGGGAAAGTGAAATAAAACAATTGCCTTGGATCACGTAATTTAATAAAGTGAGGAATCCCATGTTTTCTGGTTTCACATTGTGCGGTTCAGCTACTAGAAGTATATGCTTTGCTTCCCTTACACCCTCCTTACCGCCAACTCCCCTCACTCGACTGCCACCCCACTTGCATCGAGGCTACCATCGGTCACATCACAGACCAAACTTATTGGCCCTTGGGAAAATGTTTGTGAGTACCCGTGCTTTTTAGACACTACACTAATGTTGATTAAATAAATCCTTGGAAACAGGTTTCTGTTCACTTGAATCTTACAATCCTGTAACCGCGATCTGTGAAGTGACTACCTTCTGTCCTCTCATTTCTGCTCATCTATCTATTTTCAGAACATCATGAAATGGGGTTCATGGGATCAGGAATCCAATGATATCCACCTTTTTGTTGTTCTAATCAGATGTACCAACGTCCAACTTTTTTCAAAGTGAAAGTTCTTCCGATAAGAGTCTTTTTTTTAAGAGCACACTGTTGGATTTCAGCACCCTAGCAATGTGTTCAAGATTAAATGAAAGCAAAGTGGCACAAAACGCAGACCATGACACACATCTTTGCAGCACACGGCACTTCATCCTATTTTCAAGAGTCTGGTTTGAAGATATTTCAATAATATGGCGGAGATCAACATGAGTCACCAACCTCTCCCTCTCTCCTGCCCACTTGGTTTCTGACACACTCTAGATTCAAAAGACATCTCTGTTTACTGTAGTGGTATTTCTACTTCCACTGCACTACAATGTTCACCCTCAAGGATCTTTGGGATTTCAACGTAGAGTAGAAAGGCATGCCTTTGAATGGTATTTGCTTTAATGAAGGTCATGATGAAGGATTGCCACAAACCCTGACTCCCTTGCTCCTTTCTCATAAACAGGGGACATTTGGTATATGCATTGTTGGCCTGCAAGATTAAATCAAATTCAGTGATAGACATGTTAAAGAATAAGAGAAAACAACATATTCACATTTATTCAACCCTAGCCCAATGTTCTCTCAGTTTATCAACCTCACAAAAATGTAAGGCTGAGCCATCATTGTGTAGATTAAAAGTTCTAGTCTGCAAGTTGCTGAAAGAGGACAGAGATCACCATGTGTAGTAAGTTCAGCGTATTCTAAACTAAATATGAACTCAGGTCAGGTGTCAGGAGTAGGCAACATATTCTGGCCAGAGAAATACAATAGAGACTATCTGATCTGACAAGTATAGTGAAAAATAATAGAACGAATTGAACTATGTTCAGTGTTTGGCTGTAATGGGACATCTGCTAAAAGTTGGCAGATCCCTCACACACCAATTTCTTGTTGCTGTGTCTCATTTAGAGGATAGGCAAGGGTTGTGTTTCTGCCGGCCTAGTCACATTGTACTCTATTGTCTTAAACAGCTTTATTGCTGCACAACTGCTGGCTGACATGACACTGTAAGGTCCACTCTATTTAGGGCGGACATTCTGGTACCCTGCCAGACAATTCTTTTTTCTTTCTGCGACCACCGTGAGATTCTGGAATGGAAAATGTCAATGTCCCCCATACACTGCAAGAAAAATCCCAGGATCTCAGAGATGCTCTTTTTGTTTTTTTAATCCAACCCCAGGTTTAGGGTTTTGTATATGGAAAATTAAAAATTAGAACTGACCCGCCATGCCTTAATAAATCACTCGCAAACATTGATTTTTTCAGACAACTCTTCCACAATGGCAGTGGGGCAGTTTGGTGAAATAGAAACTGGCAGAGGAAACTTTAAATATGGCTGACCAGCAACTGTGGCACTTACTCCCCCCAGCCTCTTGGTGGCTGGCCTTTAAAAGTAGAAATAGGGCCCTTAGTCTTCGTATCTTGCACCTATTGTTATGACTCTCAATTATGCGTGTCACTTCAGCCATATCCATTGAGATATTCACTACATAGAGAAGAAGTAAAGAAAAGTTCATGCTTTTTTAAAGCCTATTTTATAAGGATTTCTGTTTTTTACGTTTTTACTGACACACCTACCTCAAACGGAGAAATGCCATTTGTTCTGTCACCTTGTTTACAGTTATACACCCCCACATAGGGGTATAGTTCCGTTCTAATGAATATTACACGGATACGGCGGCAATTAATGTTAATGTTTTGTTTTGCCAAAAAGGATCCTGCAAACGTAAATATCAGTATCTGATGCTTCTTTAACTTATATCAGGTTTCAAAATTATCTGCAGTGACATCACTCTAAAATCAGAGAGAAAATATCCCCACCTAAGATATATTCTGTGACTTGCGGAGTCGATAATACTAAACAGCTATAACTGCACTTTTTTGGTTAAAATAGTAGTTTTCATAGAAATCCCATCTTCTGTCACCTCTCAGTTTCTTCTCATACAGTTGGAACAGCTCCATATTTTAAGTATCTGTCTCCTCGCTGCTGCGTACAGATGCTCACAGGGGCCAATTATTGTGTCACTTCCCTATCGGAGTTTCCAGTCCTCTGTGCCCTTTATGGAATACGTAGCCTTCCTTGGCTGGTGCTGTTTTTGCTGGTCGACCAAGTGGTGCATCCATTCAGGTCTGTCAAGGGTACAATTACCGCTACAAATCTTAAACACAACAGACTTGATGTGCTCATGTGTGTGAACAGTTCTTCACTTTTTCATGAAAGACTTTCTCTCTCGATAAAGGCTTAGCCATCTGTTATCTTTGTATATGATCGTTTGTGATAGCACCACTAAGGTAGACCAGCCATATCTGACTGCCTTTCCTCTCAAGTGAGCATTTGCTAAACACTTGATTATGTTGTGGTACCAGAACATCGTTGTAAAATTAGACATCACCTGAAATGAATATTGCTTCCTAACTAATGTCTAACACACAAAAGCTGATCTAATCTGAGGTGACATGTGGAGCAAAATAAGGATCGGTTGGAAGGATACCCGAGTGTTTGCCAGTGGTCAGACAAATTGCAAACATTCCTCCTATCAACTTTTGTGTGTTTGATGTAACACTCTAAGGGCCCGATTATGAGTTTGACGGTGTGGCAGCGGGACCGCCCCGCCACCGCACCGCCAAACCCGGGTGAGACCGACTGCCCTAGAATGACTTTTTTTAGTAATTGGCGCACATTTCTTTTGCCGTTCCCACGGCGGTGGCTATTAAATAGGCACCGCAATGGGAACGTCAAAGGTAGGTCCAGCACGGCATAGACTGAAAAATCCATGCCATGCTGGAACTTCTGTGCATGCACACAAGTTGTGCCCCCCGTGTGCATCCATAAGGTGGGAGGCAAAAAGGAGCCCTGCAGGGCGCCCTTTCTTTCCTTAGTGCCACTGTTTTCATGGAGGAAAGGCCTCCATGGAATCTGTGGCAGTGATGAAACTCGTTATATGCTTGGCGCGACTGTGGCGGTCCCGCGAAGCATATAGATTCCTCTGGACCGCCGTACTACTGCCAGGGAACAGCAGTTCGGCGGTCCCAGGGCAGCACGACCACAAGGGTCTTAATGTGGCAGTCACAAGACAGCCACGATTGCGCCACCACGAGTCTGGCAGTCCGCGGTTCGCCAAACTAGTAATCGTGCCCTAAGTGGCCAAGGGTAACTCGTTGGAACCAATCTACACCTGACCGAAGAGGGCTAATCAGGCCAAAACCGGTCTTGAGTTGCTTGCGTTTCGGTTCAGAGAGGACCTGGCTTGGCAGTTCGGGCTGCACTGTTCCTAGTGGAGTAGAACAAAGGCTGATTTGCAAATGGCTGGGTTGATCTAAGGTGGCATGGTGGGCAAAAGAACGAAGATTTGAACTACTACCCAGAGCGATTGCCATCATTGTTTGTTTGTTTGATCAAAATATTGTCTAGTCTTCAACAATATTGCCCAATTGGAGTTAATAATAGAAATTCTACACCAAGTGAGACAGCAATTTTTGTAAATGATACTTAAGACACACTAAACCAAACAATACTGTATAAGATATTCTAGGCTATATGTACGATGCATTTTTTCAGTCGCATACGGCCCGATTCGCAGAATTGGGCCATTTCCGACCGCAAAAATGCATTTTGGTATGTATTAATCCCAAACTGTAATTCGGTAACATGTTACGAATCACAATTTGGAATTGTTAATACATAGTGATTCGGTATTTGGAAGGGACGTGTTAAATACCGAAGTAGACTAGGATGTATGAATGTTTTGCGACCAAAATACAGTCGCAAAACATTCGCATTTTACCACCAACTCCCTTTGGACACCTTCCCTTTGAAAATGTTTTTAAAAAATGTTTTTGAGAGCAGGCAGTGGTCTCACGGACCACTGTCTACTCTTAAAAAATAAAAATTAAACTTTTTCTTTTTAAATACATCCCATTTTCCTTTAAGGAAAATGGGCTGCGTTAAAAAAAAATGATTGCTTTATTTAAAAGCATTCACAGACATGGTGGTCTGCTGATGCCAGCAGGCCACCATTTCTGTGATGGCAGCAAATCCTAGTGGATCACAAATTGCTACCTACCTCATTAATATTCATGAGGTAGGTTCATTTGCGACCCACTAGGAATCACTTATGGTCCAGATATTTCTTTGTACATTGGTAATAGCGTATTACCAAATAGCGATTCACAGAAAATCGCTATTATTAATCTTCGTACATCGAGCCCTCTGACAGATAACTAGAACTATACTTCCATCATTAAACTGCATGATGGGTGGGGATCCTTCTTTCACATGATATATTTTTCAAGGATGCCTGTTTTTAGCTTTTAACATAGTGCTGCACTACTCATGTTTAATGCAAATTGTTTTCCTTTTCTTGAAACATAATTTTGCATGGAACTCACTACTGTTCTTTGATGTGACTATCTCTTATGCAGTAAAATCCACTTGATGCACATTCTGTCATGAATACAGTCGGTTTGGTGTGAAGTTACAATGCACATATGATATGCACTTCGGTTGTTTCCACCAGATGTCATATGGTTGGCTGTGACTTCCTTCTCCGGCAGCTGCTCATGGCCATGCAGCTTTCTCCATTCTCAAACTCCAGGTTCTTTGGTTTAGTCGCCACGCCAGGCACTTGTGTCCTCACAGATTCTCATTGTTCCTGTTAATTGTGCCCAAAGATGTCTCCCCCCTCCAAATTGTTCGTGTCCATGTATCTTTCCACCAAACACTTATAGCTCTGTACTTTTGCCAAGTCAAACCAGTCCCACTTTCAGTACTGATCAATACTTATGCCACTTATGTCCTCTCTCCTCACCAGACCCTTTGCTTTTGCCCTATAGCTTTACCTTTACCTGTCAGTCACTAATTGTAGTCTGCCCCCATTTATTTATTTATTGATTTATAAAGTTTTGTATAGCACGAACATGACCCTAGTGGATATCAGAGCGCTTTCCATGACGAGAAGTAGTGTAACATTTGGCCTGGAAAACAGGAAACATGCGTGTGAACCAAACAAATCATAAAGTAAAATAGGATAACACGGATTGGTCTTGAATAAAGACAGTAATAGGAAGGTCAATCCCCATAAGAGTTTGCTGGCTATACATTTTCAATGTGGCCGATATATTGTCTTAAGGTAAAAACTTCGTCAGTAGAAAAAATTTGGCTTCTTTTTTGAAGGAGGAGGTAGAGGAGATTAGGCGAACATCCGGTGGTAGAGAGTTCCATATCTTGGGTGCAATAACCAAGAATGCTCTGGCACCCGTTTTCTTTTTGTGAGTTCGTTGGGGTTTCAGAAGCATGGTGAGCGCACTTCGTGAGGATCTGCTGTCCCCTGATTTTTCTAGCTTTTGAGCCAGGTAACTGGGGGTATTGAGATGTAACGCTTTAAGAGTCATGCAGGAAATTTTCAGCTGGATTCTTGCTTTGCACGGTAGCCAGTTTTTTTTGATAAACAAATTTTTATTGTTTTACAGCGTATGAAACAAATCAGCAAGTACACGATGGACCCAGAATCAGTGACATTTTGATATTGAACGTATCCCACATTCCATAAAACCTGCACAGACAAAAATAACGAAACAAATCATTCCGAGCCTTCTACCGTACCCAGCCACTTCCCCCACACCCTTCGATATTTCTTGGGGCACCCTCTTGCCACGTAAAGGGCCCTCTCCTGGGTCACACACCAGTCCACCCCCCGTCGCCACCTCCCTATGTCCGGCGGTTCAGGATTTATCCATGCCGCCGCTATGTCCCGCTTTGCCACCATCATGGCTGTATTGAAAAATAATTTGTCATTCCGGGACCCATCCAGCCCATCCAGGATTCCCAGTATTGAGTGCCGTGGGTCATGAGGAACCTCCCAACCCAGGACCTCCGTTAGCTCCCTCTCAATTGCCCCCCAAAATCTCTCCAGCCGGGGACAGGACCAAACCACATGGAAGAAGTCAGCCGGGGCATGGGTGCATCTCGCACACGACGCATCGGGACGCAGGCCCGCTCGATGCAAGCGCAGGGGAGTAAGGTAAGCGGCGCACGGTAGCCAGTTTAATGATTTTAGAGCCGGTGAGATGTGTATGTTTCTTTTTGTTCGAGGACAAATCTGGCTGCAGTGTTGAGGGATGCTCTTAGAGGGGCCAATTTGTATCGCGTTAAGCCACATAGTGCGGCACTACCATAATCCAGTCTGGATAATACTAGGGCTTGGACCACATGTTTTAGGTCTGCATGTCGTAGATAGGGTTTAAGGTTCCGCAGAATGCTCAGTTGGTAGTTCGCTCCTTTGGTGGCTGTGCTGATGTGATCCTGCAAATTTAGGTGTTTGTCTAATGTAATACCTAAGGATCTGGCGGAGTCTATGATGTGGGGAGAACATTTGAGGGCTGTAAGATGTTTCAACCATAGATCAATCTTGGGGTTGTAGGGGGGGCGTGGCTAGCAGCCAAACGAAATTGCCGCCACCTGAAACAGCTCCAGACCCCCAACAGACATCTCCGACGATCCGATTGATAATCTGCCTTTCTTCGCTGCCTATGAGCGGTGTTACCTCTCCCGGAGGGACCAGGGCACAAGATACTCAGCCCGCAGTGTAAAACGGGTGATCACAGCGCATCGTGCGAAGTGCCTGCGGCCCGTGCGCGGACAGGAAGCCGGGACCTCGAATTACGCCTACACCCTGCAACATTAAGTGTTCCTGGCCGGTGGGCTTTGCGACTGGTGGAGAGGCGCACGACGCTGACTGCGGTTCCCCGAGAACCAGGACACAGATCCGGTGAGTCTGCCTGCGGGTGCCGGCGGCCTACCCCTCCGTACTGCCTACGCCCGTCTCTCGGAGACGTAAGGGGAAGATTGCACGGGCGCGACGCGCTGATAGAGGCCGTGAGCATCTGGGCCCATACGAGTGCCTTGCTGGACAGCGGCTAACTGCCCTGACTGATGTGGTGGGACTGCTTATGTTTCCCCCCCACGCGGGGATTGATGAGTCTACCGACAGTGCAGTGACCGCGCTAGATGCCCCCTCTACCCAGCGCTAAAACAACATTCCTATTACGGTCTTGGTGAATTATTCTTTAGCCTCACACTCTGCACAGTGCCCTCTGGAGGTGGGAGAGAATCAGCACCGCAGGAATTATTGTCAGTGGTATGCGGTGGAACCCGTTGGTTTTTTTTTCGGAAGTGGAACGACATTGGCTTCTTCACCAGGGTGCAACATCGGCGTGACCCAGAGAAATCGTTCCAGTGACCCCCAGCCTGTGGCGTGCACAGCACGGTGCCTCCACTCGGGGGTAGGAAACCCGAAAGGCCGCGAGTGACAGTGTATCACCCGGGCAGGCAGTGGTGAGTACTGCCACCCGAGTGGTTCGCCGCAACGGACCGCGATCTTGGCAAGTGGAGATGGGGGGTCGAGGACAACGTGCTGTGCAACAGACCAAACTTGATAAATACGCATATACAACAACACAGCAGGACACTGTGGTCCAGCCGACTACGCATACACCCAATCCGGCTTCAGGGGGAGGGGTCCGAGGTCACATTGCAGGACATTCTCACTACCCTCAATAAAGTCCACTCAGCTCTTGACTCCCAGATTGGCGCAGTATCAGTGGAACTTTCCCTGCTCCGGGCCGACTTCAAAAACATGAGCGCCCGAGTCACAGAAGTAGAAACCACCACAGGGACCCTACGCGACGATACTCATGATATCAAACGGCGAGTGCACCAGCTTGAAACCGATAGTAAAGCGATGGCTGCTAAGCTGGAGGATTATGAAGGCCGATCCCGGCGCAACAACGTCCGTATAATTGGCGTGCCGGAGGGAGTGGGGGGACCAGCGAGGGACCTCTTCGTGGAAGATCTTATCACGAAACGTCTGCAACCTAAAGGTCTATCCCACCACTTCTCGGTGGAGAGAGCTCATCGTGTCCCCGGTGGTAGACCTAGGCCTGGAGCGCCGCCTAGACCGATCCTCGCCCGCATTTTCAACTTTCGAGATCGAGACCTCATTCTACAGACGGCGAGAATAGCCCCACCCATACACTACGAAAACAGTACGATTACTTTCTTCCCTGACTAAACCACAGCAGTGACGAAGCAGCGGCGCAGCTTCTTTGACATCAAAAAAGAATTGAGGACCAGTGAACTGAAATATTCCATGCTCTTCCCGGCAAGGTTAAGGGTCGTGGCGGAGGGGAAGACATGGTTTTTCGCCACGCCGGAGGAGGCCCAGGAGTGGCTTGAAGGATGGCGCAAGGCCGCAATACCAGGGAGGAAGAATATTAATCTGTACCAACTTACGACTGGAATGGCACAACCCGCACCAGAAGAAGCGGCCCTGACGCAAACCGAACTCCTTGAAAACCACTGAAGGGTCACCAATCCGTCCAAGAGACTAGTATCTGAATCTAGACCTTTCAACGTAAGGGACTGTAACGTCTCTGTGTGCAGCGGATCACCTAGCTGACTGAGACTCTCTCTGAAGGATGCCGATCAACGGCTTGAACGATACCTAATATTAACAAATGTCACCACTGTATGACTACCTATCTAGGCACACTTCTTCATTTTAAAGGTTGCATAATATTGTTGCAGAGATGTTCTGAGGGGGCTTGATGGAGAGACCACCCCCTACTAAGGTAACGGGAAATGGGAAATAGGCACTCTGCATTGTTTGGGAGGCAGGTAGTTCTAGGTCCGTCATGCAGGGAGGCAGGGAGGGGGGAGGGACGGGGTACGGGATATGTTAAGATTCCTTTATTTTGGTTTTTAGTGCTCAATTTGATCTCTAACGTGGCTTGCAAACGCCTATGTAATGTTTCCATTGTTCTCATCAATAGCAACATCACACAGAACTGGTTAAAATGACACCGACCTCTACGCCTACCACCCCTGGTATTCCTACGACACACTCCACACGTGCACCAGCACTGTCATTCATCTCCTGGAATGTCAATGGCTTGAGGGACAAGCTAAAGAGAGGGCTTGTGCTGCAATATCTTAAGCGCAGGGCGCCAGCAATAGCTAGGATACAAGAAACACATCTGGTGGGATCGACATGTAAGGCCCTAGACCGTTGGGGTTTCAAGCTGGCGGTGCATTCTGAGTTTACATCGGGTTCACGTGGGGTAGGAATCTTGATTAAAAAACAGTTCCCTTTGATTGTCCAGCACACCCACACAGACGATCAAGGCTGCTTTGCAGCGATTTCTTGCCAATGGGAGGGACGCGCAATTAACCTGGTCAGCGTCTATATCCCCCCTGCGCTGCACTTGCTGGCCTTCCCTGCGCTAAGCAAATTTTTACTTACGTTACCAGAAGGAGAATTGATAATCGGAGGCGACTTCAACGCTACCCTGGATGACACCCTAGACCGAGCGCCCCCTAGATCGCAACACCACACACGCTCCAGCTTTGCTGATTTCCTAGACGCATTTGGCCTGATAGACACTTGGCGCTTTAAATTCCTGCAAACGTGTCAATTTACTTACCATTCCGGGGCTCACAATAGTCTCTCACGAATCGACTATATACTCTCATCCACTGATAACGTAGGCAGATTCCGGAACATGTCGCATCTCCCCAGAGGCATCTCCGACCATTCACCCGTCTCGGCTGAATACGCTTTGCAGGCCTCAGCCCGCCATCGTATATACCCGATATATCCTGGTTACTTAAATAACCCCAAGATCCGAAAGGGCTTACTCACCACCACTACTCACTACTTTGCAGAAAACGAATCCTCAGTATCCTCCCCATTGACCCTCTGGGAAGCATATAAACCTGTCCTACGGGGACAAGCCATTTCCCTGATCTCAGGACACAAAAAGGTAAAGAGAGAAGTGGTGGAAACTTTAGTACAAGTAGTGACGCATTTAGAAACACTGCCTGCTCAGGACCCGTCAGATGCCAACACACATAGGCTGCGTATAAAACAGCAAGAATATAAGGAATACCTATGGGCGGACGCTAGAACTAAACTCACAGCAGTCCGACATAGGGTCTATGAAGCGGGGAATAAGGCAGGTAAACTTCTGGCATGGCTCGACAAACGCACGCGGGCGGACAGATGGGTGACAGAGCTCCGATTAGAAGACGGAAACACCATGTCAGACCCACAGGAGATAGTTGATGCATTAGCGAGGCACTTTGAGCGAGTTTACACTCCCACGACTACAGTAGACTGTCAAGAGGCGAGCACATTCCTTAGGGATATACACTTACCCACACTCACGAAGGAGGAGGCTCAATTACTAGAGGCTGACTTGACAACAGACGAACTAACGCTTACTATAAACAAGATACAATCCGGGAAAGCCTTAGGTCCCAATGGCATACCGATAGAACTCTACAAACGAGCAGCTGCTAGACTGGCCCCCCACCTTTTAAAGATGTATGAAGTCAGCCCCGAGCAGGGAGTACTCCCCAAGGACCAGCGGATAGCCACTATAGTAACCATCCATAAATCGGGTAAACCACCCACAGACTGTGCCTCCTACCGTCCCATTTCATTGATCAACGCAGAAGCCAAAATTTTGGCTAAACTGCTGGCTCACAGACTGACCCCTTAACTCCCTAAACTAGTCCATCCAGATCAATCTGGATTTATGCCAGGGAGAAACACTGCACTGAATCTCAGATGCCTACACAGCGTCTTGAGTCGTAAACACACCATACAGGAGGAAGCAGCTGTACTGTCCCTTGACGCACGGATGGCCTTTGACTCGGTCGAATGGCCGTTCCTCTTTGCGGTCCTTCAGCATCTAGGGTTCGGGCCCAAATTCTGCTCATGGGTCCGATTACTATATACCAACCCGCTTGCGCATGTAGTGGCTAACGGACATATCTCCCACGAATTCACGCTGGGACGAGGAATGCGGCAGGGATGCCCCCTATCGCCAATCCTTTTTGCACTAGTGCTAGAGCCGTTAGCAGCTTGGATAAGGAAAGACCCAATTATCCGAGGACTCCGTTGGACAGAGGGGTGGGAAGACCGCATATCCCTTTACGCGGATGATATTCTGGTATATATAGCATCCCCAAAACGCTCCCTCCATAGACTTTTAAACATCTGCGAGGTGTATGGGACAGTCTCAGGATACACTATCAATTGGGGAAAATCGGTACTGTATATTTTACATGGGCCCTCTCCAGTGCTACCGCAGCGCTGTGCAGTAAAAGTAGTTACAGACAGCTTCAAATACTTGGGGATCCACATCACGCCTGATCCAAACGATTATATGACAAGAAACCACCAAGAACCGCTGCAGAGACTACAACGAGATGCAAAACACTGGAAATCACTGCCCCTCACCCTACTGGGTAGGGCGGCACTTTTTAAAATGATGGCACTCTCTAGATTTCTTTATGCCCTTCATAACACTCCCTTTTGTGTCCCTGCATCCTATTTCAAAGCAATAGAGTCAGAGGTGAACAATCTCCTGTGGGATGGGAAACCCGCAAGAATAGCCGCGGCGAAGCTGGTCAGGAGCTGGTACGACGGTGGTATTGCACTCCCAAATGTCCAGACATACTACTGGGCTGCCCAATTGGCAGTGATTAATCAGTGGCTCCACTCGCCCCAAACTGACCCTGCATACCGCCTAGATAGACATACCATGGGAATGGGAGGAATCTATCGAGTACTTTACAATAAAAAGCGAAAACTGGAACTTATGGGACCGACTGCGCATACCGTTCACATATGGCATGAGGTCACACGACACTTAGGCTGGACTGATAAATTAACACAACAAACCCCACTATGGGATACAGGCAAGCTGGGTAAACTGGGCAATAGTAAGGGGTTCAAACAATTGGATATAATAGGGATCTCGCGACTGGGAGACCTCTGGAGAGGGGGAAAAATCGGTACCTTTGCCCATTTACAAGAACAATATGAAATGGCGCCCACTGAATTGTTCCGATACACACAGATTAAACACGCACTAGAGGCGGCCATCCCACTGGACACGACCCTTCCAGAGGCCTCTCCACTAGAAGATAGACTTTTAATGGAATACATGGACAAGAAGGCGATCTCACTCACGTACCGGAAGATCATTAATAATCAGTCTGATCCTATGCAACTACTACGGGAAAAGTGGCAGTCTAATGTGGGCGAGATGGACGACACTGATTGGCAGGAGGCACTAGAGTCCCCTAGGGTGGTAGCAATTTCCTCCAAGTTGCGACTTATACAACTCAAAGTGCTTCACAGAACATATTTCACCAGAGTAACACTCTGCAAGATAGGGAAGACTACCGATCAATCCTGTTTGCGCCAATGTGGTAATATAGGCACCTTCTATCACACACTTTGGGAGTGCCCCACAATTCAACTGTACTGGACGTCAGTAATGGACACCATTACACAAGTTAGTGCTAGCCCCGTGCCGCCTGAGCCTAAACGATGTCTCCTGAATATTTGGGAACCAACAGATATGAACCACACGGCCCAAGCCTGGGCAACCCTTGGTATAACTATAGCTAAGCGGAACATAGCCAAACACTGGGGGGTGGCTTCTGCCCCAATCCTGGGCGACTGGTGTAAAGATATGGATATGGTCATGGCGGCCGAAAAAGCCACATATATCCATAGAGGATGTCCCAAAAAATGGGAGACGATGTGGGGTACATGGAATACATTTAGGGGAGGAATTTGCGCCCCTCCGATAATAGAACCGGTCTCAGAAGATGATGAGTAATATGAGAACTGTTTAATCAATGTAAACATTACGATGTGTACCAAATGTATAATATAATTCTGTTTTGTAATGGAACATGATGGAAACCAAGATTTCTTAATTGTATTGTGTTGTGAAGATACTATTGCAAGTCCTATTCTCAATAAAAACTGTTTACAAAAAAAGAAATCTTGGGGTTGTAGTTTGGTGGAGAGATGAGAAGAAATTCGGTTTTGGCAGTGTTGAGTTTGAGATTGTTAAACCGTGAGCCAGAGGTGTGTATTTTTTAAGATGGAATTGAGGGATATAATGTCCTCTGGGGAGGCAATTTGAGATACAGCTGAGTGTCATCAGCGTACATATGGTATTGGATATTAGAAGATTTTAGGAGGTAAGCCAGTGGTTCCAGGAATAGGTTAAATAGAATGAGTGAGAGAGCAGATCCTTTAGGAACGCCAAGAGTGATCGCGTGGGACTTACACAGAGATTGATTCATTTTGACTCTTAGGGATCTGTTTTGAGGAATGAAGAGAACCATTGTAATACGACCCCTGATAAGCCCATCCTTTGTTCCAGTAAATTCAATAGATTATCATGTTTGATGGTGTCAAAGGCAGCATCAAACAAAATAAATCAAGCAATATTAATAGGCATGATTCATTTTGATCCAGCACTTTTAGTATGTCATCCACTATATGAGTAAGTGCAGATTCAGGGCTGTGATCTTGACGGAAGCCTGATTGGTGTTGGTGGAGGAGTTGATATTTGTCTATGTGATTGCAGAGTTGACTCTGGACACATTTTTCTAAGAGCGTTGCCAGGGTAGAGATGTTGGAGATGGGTCTGTAGTTGTTAGGATCAGAGCAGTCTGCAAGGCAAGGATTTTTTTAAATGGGTGTTATTTGTCCTACTTTTAGGCAGTCAGGGATAGTGCCTTGACGTAGTGAGGTGTTTACAATCTTGGTCCATAGAGGGAGAACACATCTCATTCAGTATGCGAGGAGGTAGAGGGTCCGTGAAGTGGTTAGATGGGTTTATGGAAGAAAGAATGTTGTACATGTCATGTTCGCTGATTGGGGAGAAGGTGTTTCAAGAGGTATTGTTTTTTGAGGGGGGCCAGGATGTTTCATCCCCTTCCGTGAACTGGGAGGTGTACGAGAAATTGAATGGGGTAGGCGGTAGCAGTTCCTTTTCTAGTTGAAGTTCGTTCTCTATCTTTGTGGTTTTTCCTTGAAGAAGGTGGCCATTTCTTCGCAATTTGGATGGGTGCTGGATCCGGAGACTAATGAGTTGGATGTGTTACGTGATTGCTGCTTGACTATTTCGAATAGTATTTTAGGCCTATTTCTGGCTTGGTCAAGCCATGAATTTTGACTTGCATTTCGTAGTTGTATGAGCAGCATGCAACCTCTAGAGATTCACAGCTAGGGCTCTCCTCTACTAATGACATTGTAGGGATTCCTCAACAGTATCAATGGCTAGGATGCTGCAGGTAATCCACACACCCAAAGCAGTGAATCTATGAATTATGCTGACTTCACCCCCTTGAAGTAACTGGCTTGTACTTTGAATGCTGTTGTCTCTCAGCACCATCTTTTGCTGAGGCGTGTAAGGAGGAATGCTAGGCACTCAAAGTCAGCTTCCTCTGTCCTCTGTGGGTTGGTTGAGGAGTTTTCATCAATTTGGAACTAATGAATGCTCTTCCAAACATCCAGGAAGCACTAACAGGCACAATGTGGTGTATTTGTTCCATATGCTGGAGTGAAACTGCATCCTACACCTTCAGTCAGCAGCAGTAAATTGAGTAACTCTACAAATTAGACTGAATGATAGTTCATGGTGTTTTGGTGATAAACAATCAGAAACACTCTATTTTTGTGCATTGTGATAAAAGATAAAGGGTCAGAGATTGACTTGCACTGGTGTTTTCGTGTACTATAGATCTAAGCCAGGCGTGAATGACACCCCTTCATGTGGAAAGTTTTCTTCTTCTTGTTACTGCTAGGCAGATTCTTACCACACTTTGTAGGAGCAGATGACTTAATTACAAGGTTTGTGGAGGGTCCCTATAAAGTAGAGTTAAAGAAAGGAATGAGAGAAAAGCATAAAGCCAATTTATAAAACTGAGTTTCTCATTGAGACCTGCAGATAGTATGACAATTGTGGCACAAGAGAACTCCAGAGAGGAGGATGCTCCTGAAAAGAGGGCTAACTACCTTTTATCACATATACATCCACCATTGTGTGCAACATCCAGCCCTGTTGTACAGGGTTTAATAAAACACGTCCTCCTAGTCCTCACACTCTCCAGGTGAGGGGAAAGGGGGATTTGTGGTAACTGGGGCTGCTGACTCTTTACAAAGCAACCTTGGTTGGCTACAGTACTTGAGCATCAACATCACCAGCCAACAATCTTTATCAATGGATCAAGCGCCCTCTGGCTTTTTCTTCCATTCGGATTCCTTCTGGGGTGCACTTTCCAGCTTGGACATTCTATGTGGCTACTAGAAGGGGTCACCCTTAGCTCTGGCAGTCCAGAACAGCCAAGATCGGAAGTTCTCCATCAACCAATACCCAGAGACCCACAAGTAGGCATCTGTTAACTGACACCAGCACCCTTTCCATATCTTCTGCCTTTTTTATTTCTCTGATTCCCTGTGATGTTGGTAAGTTTCCTGTGTCTCCGCACCTCTATGTCTGTTAATTTTCTTATTTTCATCTTCCAGTTTGCCATGATTTCCACCACTTTCCTGTCCTCACCCACCCAGGTTTGTGTTCTATACCTATCCCACTCAGTAGTGGTGCGTGGTTCCCTGCTTGCCTCGGCTTCTCCATGCCCTGCCTTCTACTGCATTCACTATTGTGGCTGGTCCGTGGTCTTTCTATCTCTTTTCCTGTGTTCTTAAACTGCATCACTCTCTTTTCCATAGAGTTCACTGTCTCCACCCAATCCCCTATCTGTATGCTCCCTGTCTCTCCCTCCCATCCTGTTGCTTGTTTCCTTGCCTTTTTTCTCTCCCAGCCCCCATTCTGTCCCCAAACCCTCCCTTGTCCCTTTCTCTGCCGCCATCATATCGGTTGTCACCTGTTTGCCCCTCCTCTTTCCCATTCCCTCCTAAGCTGATGCTCCGCTCCCAGTCAGTCCACATCCTCTCTATGTCCACCCTGCCACCTGGCCATATCATGAAAACTACTGCACCCGTAAAAATAATGGAGGGAATTTGGGAGATGATAAATCTCCTTTTTTCATGTCTCACATCCCTGCGTTGTCTGCGCCCCACCCTTCGTCTGCGTGCTCAGTTTATGCTATGATTCATTTTCATCCCCGACGACTGTCTGTTCTCATATCTTTGTGACACCTCATTCATGTTACATTCCTCCCTCATCTGTTTTATGATACTTGATGCATTTTCTCTCCCTCACTGTTAATGAACTCTTTCCTATTTCTTCTTTCCTGACATGTTACCCAGTCACCTGTCTCCTGCCCCATCTTGTCCCACCCCACTTTCTGCTCTTAATCCATGTCCTATTTCTATTCTGCCTTGTAATGATGGGCATTCTCATTCCTCCTTCCACTATAAACATTTTAATAAGCATGTACATCAGAGGGAATGTCACATACATTCTTCACAGTAACAATCCCTTTTCATTATTTTCATACCTGGGCTGCCTAAGGGGAGGGGTTAAGGCACTAAAAAATGCTGATTCGCTATACAAACAAGAAAGGTTATACAGTGGCATCATAAGGGGGAGTGGGAGTGGTCCACCCCGGGCGGCACAAGTTTTGTTGTGGGCCGCGGCCTCCCCCGCTCTTACCTGCGGCTGTCACAGGGCGACACAGGAATCGCCAGCATCCCCCGCTCTTACATTCGCAAAAGCAGGGACCGCCACAGACGGCTAAAAAAGGCCTAGCTACGCAACTGAGGTTATAAAATAGGGGCATATTTTTCTTACTCAAATATTATAATCACTGGAGCTGTAGTTCTGTGGCGTATTCCGCATTAATTGTCAATTTAATGCACATTCAGCATAATCTACCATCTGTTGCACAATTTTTAGATTTCAACAAAAATAAATTGTTTCTATCTCAAACGGTTCAAAAGTAAACAAAGAGCCATAGATGGTGCCACACATTGACAGACCCTTTGGAAAGGTTATCTGGTCTCCTTTGAGATGCTGATGGCTCTGTTTGTGTGTTTAACTGGTATTCACTTGATAAAACATTTATGCAGACAGTATGAATGTGTGTTGAAATGCCAAAATAGTGAAAAAATACTAACACATAATATGCCACATTATGGAGCGTAACTTGTTTATTTTGATACATAATTTACTTTACCTGCCACAACCTTTGAAACTTCATTCTCACATAACTCCAGTGGGCCTGATTATAGCCCCTAAGAAAACAACAACTGTCTGAATTTGAAATTTAGCTTAAGTCATTGAGGCTCGAGTTTCTAGATATGGTAAAAAGTCAAGTTAGTCGCAAAGGCCTGGGTGTGTATTGTTTGTTTCTATATGTAGGTCTTTTTTGTTGTTCATTAGGCTTCCCTGCTTCTGATGTGACCTCGCTACATCCAAACAACATTGTTTGTCTTCATGGCGACTTCTCCCTAACATGGCTTGTATCCATTGGATTTGACCATCTTTCATGCAGCTAATTTTTTATCCCACTCATGGATGCATATTTATTCCATATCTGCTTGCCCCATCTTTGACTATATCGGGTAAGACGGGTTACTTTTGAGTATTCGCTAGCACTTTTTCGTTATATATTCACCTCATCAGAAGTTAAGTATATATACTCCTCTATTGTAGGTCACCCTTGGGAGTCCTCTATTGTTGTGCTATTTTAGCTCTCATTCAGCGACTAGGTCCTGTTATTAACCTCCAGGTATTGATCAGCATATTTGATATATATCTCAGCCTAATTTCCTTCTGTATTGGTCATCTATGGCACTGTTCCGTTGCTAATGTTCACAATGGAGTTCACATATTCCTATTTTTCCTCTACACTTGTGGTTGTTTGGCTATTGCTGATGATCAAATTCAGCACATTTTTCAGCACTTTGGTTTATTTTTCGTTATATTTCTTTGTCTTTGATATATTCTGTCTTTGTGCACTCTCCCATATTTATTTATTAAATTGTGAAAATTATCCTTTCGGTCCTTACAAACCTTGCCTCCCTCCTAGTGAGGTACAGCAAAGGGGATGATCTATATATCGACACCCCTCCCCATTTTTATCTCAATATAGTGTGTGTATTTGTATATATATATTTTTGTTGTTCTTTTAGGTACCTCCCTACATGAGTCCCACACTGCCTTGCTTCGTCCTGAAGAAGGTGTGACCCAGATCCGGGTTAGACACCGAAACGCGCGTCCGCACTGGAGCCCCTGTGTCTCCCCTACATCTATCTCCCTCCTGGAAAAGAAATTGTAATTTTGAACTGTGTGATAAGTTGAGGATTGCGCATCCCTCTCGCTTAACTGTTCATGTTACATTGATATTGCATGTTTGCTAAATACGTTTGGGGAAGACTTTTGGTATCATTTAAACACTGTCACTGTGATCCAACGAATTGTTACCTGATGGGATGTCTGAGTATGCTTGAGTATGTGTCTGTTTGGTTGGTTTGATAGAATGAGTGTGTGTGTCTCATGATGCGTATTGATATTGATTTTCGTGACATTGATCTGTAAGTCTTTCGTATTGTATTAATTAAATAATATAAATAAATATATATATTTTTTCTATTTTCTTGTATGTATTCTATTTGGGAGGACAATTGGTTTGTAGGACCGAGTTTTCCTTACCGGTGACTTACCAGCACCAAATCGAGTTAACTTTGGGCAGAGCGGTGTCTTTCTGTATTGCTGGGTGGCTACTAGACATGAATCCCCCTCAATGGAAAAACAAGGACACAGTGCTCAAACTGTTCTGTGTGAGAGACGTGCCCTTCTGCTGTCTGTGCTATATCTGTCGTGCTTTTGGAAGGCTTGCAGGGTTGAGGACAGTACTTTACCTATTTTCGGTGTGTGAGAGAAACCTCCCCTCTTGCTGCTCATACTGGTCCTAATTGGAACTCATGTTCTGAGTACATCAGTAGCACTTTTGTTGCTGCTTGTGCTCTACCCGGCCTGTGTATAAGTACATTTGTCCTGCTGCTGCCTTTATGATACATGCTTTGTGTGTAAGGGCCATGAGCATTGCTGCTGCCAGCACTGCAGCAATGTTAGTGTGTGGTTGTGTGTCTACAGAGGCAGTGCTTAATTTGTAATAGAATGAGTGCCAGTTTGGGATTCCCAAACGTCTGTTTAGAAGCCCGCAGCTGGTGCAATTAAACGTCAGCTCGCCCAATACCAGGGTTCTTGTAGTCTGAATCCACTTCATGCCACTTTAATCCATTACCAATCACTCCCTGTCCTTTTATCTCACTCTGGCAGGGTCTTGCTTTCCCCCTTAGTGATTTTTTTTCTGTCTTACTCTTCCTCCATCTTTCCTCTGTGTTTGTTTTTGTCTTCCTCTCGCTAAATGTTTGATGCAGAAACATAAGTGCTGGTCCCCAAAAATGAATGCCAGTGCCCCCCCTGACCCCCCCAAAAAAAAGTCAACCACCACCTCAAATTAAGCTCTTTATGGAGGGGCTGCTGCTGCTAAACAGGTTATATAGATTGTGTGTGTGACAGGAAAGTTGCACTGCTGCTCTGCTGTATCTTTTCATTCTGTGACAGAGTTTGGCACTGCTGCTGGCCATACTGGGCCGGTTCTGTGTATTAGTAGAAGTTGAGGAAAATCATTTCAACATCCAAAGATTACACATTTAGCTCTGTCACTGCTTGCTTTCTGATCCCCCTGTCAGGTGAAGCCTCCTGCAATTGTTATTGTGCACCTTACTGTTTCCAACAAATACATTGCCATCATGTCTTTTAAGATAGCCTACATACGCTCCCTTGGCAAGATGAAATCTCACCAGCTCTGATATGTAGTAAATCCCTCAGTACACAGCCTGTGATAGCTGCACGCTCTGCCATGCAGGAGAAGGTTTTTGTTGACAAAAGTATCAGGTAAGAGCAATTACAAAGATTTGGAGGACATGTGTAAAGTGTCTACACATGGCCCTTTGCGTCTTGTTCATTTGCTGTAGGTTACCTGATATATATTTTGTTATTTTCAAAATAGTAATGTCATACAGAATGTAGTTTGGTTATTGAGATGGGGATTGTGAGCTACAAGATAATATATGATTTCCTTTTTAGTTCTAAGCCTTCTTCTTGGTTGCAAAGGCAAATTGATGACATGCTGAAAGCTTACCCAGGAATGCATTCTGTCCATTGCTTACCACTGGTTTGTGTTTTGTCACTCATACTTGCTTGCTTTCTATTCTCTGGATTTATTTGTTTTAGCCCGTCTAGCATGTCTGTGTCCTTCTCATTGATTGGTTCCTAGTATTCTATGACAAGTGCTCACTTTCAGGAACTCCCCTTTTGTTTTGTATGAAGCGCTCTGGAAGAAATTGTATGATTATTTGGGGTGGGTGATTACACAACTAATGGAATAATCACTTCCTTTTTCAGGGTGAACCCTCAAAGTCAGTAAATTAACCTGAGCTCAAGCCCCAGGAAGCTATGGCACAGAGCAGGCAGGCTTAACTTAGTGCGATTTGTAAAGTATTTATGCAGTACCAAAATAGTAATAAAGTCAAAAATGCTAAACAATACAAATCTTAAATAAAATTAGAACACTAGAGTAACATTTTGTTCATCATTTGATGATGCAGCTACTACAGCAGTGTCATTATGTAGGCTTGCATGCGTTGTTAGGATTGGCTAAGTCAGTAGGTCCTTCAACCAAGAACTGTTGACTGATAGTGGTCTTCCTCCAGCAGGCTCCTTTTATGACAATACTTAGCCATTGGCCCTGCACCACCTCAAAAATTGTAACAAGGGACTGGGAAAACCTAAGCAGGAATCTCATATTTAAATAACTGACTGTGCAAGACTTCACAATTAAAATTCGCCAAACTCTGCAGGCAGCGCAGGCTCGGTTAAGGCTGGACAATACCGCCAGGACTGACGCAGCAGAGGAGATTCCAGGGAAAACGGGAGCACCGTCTTTTTTCGAAGCATGCCATTTTTTCCTAACCAACTGCAGGATCTATTTGGAAGTACAGTGATATATATACCCTCCTAGTTCTGCCTCTTAGCCTGTCAATCAATTTAAAGCTAATCATCTCATATTCAAATTGGTTGGGGTCAGAAGGAAAATGTAGAGTAAATGGAATTTTAACAGCTAGTGTTCTGGATCCCAGTGCCTGATCTGAAAAGGATGGGATCTAGGGGTCAAGGAGCCAGAGATTAAATGGAAACAAATGTTCATGTTGATTTCAATATCTTGAATCTCCCCGTAGAGCTTTGAGGCAACCTCAGGGAACTTTCCTACCCAATGGTTGTCTGTTGGGCTTTGTTGTCACAGGCCACGAGCAGTTGCTATCAGAGTTATGACAGCGGGCTCGTTCACCACTTTTATGACTGGCAGTTTCAACCTGTAGCACTCACCCCTTTTACATTTGCAAATTCTGCCTTTACTTGTGAGGTTCTAAAAGAATCCTCACAGAGAAGGAGGAAGAGTTGTCACCTAACAATCATACCTGCTGACTTTGGAACTGGGGACGTATTGACTAAACGTCCTCTGATTCTGGGCAAATCAATGAATCCTCTCATGCCTTAAAAATCTGAATCTGACTTCGTGCAATGTAATCTGGTGCTCATGTATAGCACTTTCTGCCCTTGGGTTGCGTTTGCGCTATATAAAACTGCTATAAAAAAAAAGAATTGTCCTTGCCCCTGATCACGTTTAATGTTCATGTTTGCTGCCGGCATGCTTTGATGACATCTTATTGTTGTCGGGCTCTGCCGTATGTACATGCATACAAACCAACATTTTAGAAGAGGAAATTGGGAGATTTAGAAAAAATAATCGGGAGAATGTATTTCCCCCATTGGCTTCTATTGAAGCAAAGGAAATTTCAGGCAGGAGACAGCCAAAATAAAGTCACTTTTAGCTTCAAAAATCGGGAGTCGCTCCTCTGAATTGGGTCTTTTGGCATGTATGTACATGATACGAATTTTATTTTCAGTCTGGAAATCAGTCCCCCTCATGGGCCTCAAACACCTTGACTTCTATCAATCAGTGAATGAGCCACAACTATCTGAAATTGGTTATCATCTTGAACTTTGGGACAGTAGGTTTTGCCCTCTCCTGTCTGCCCAAACGGGCAAGTCTGTGAAAGTGATTGGCAAGCAGGTGGAATATTTAGGCAGGGATGCAACACAGGCCCCTGCAGCCCGTGAGGTGCAAGGTGAGATCCCAACCCTCCAAGAGTCCCCTATTCAACCGAAGGTCAATGGATATCTGTAAGATATAGGAGACTCATCCTCTTCTGCTGGGTGGGCCCTTTATTTTGCATTATGCCACTTATTTAGGTCGAGCTTGCCAGACAGTGCAGCTGAATGGTTGAGAAAGATCCATAGTGGGCTTACCAACAGCTGAGAATGTTCTTAAAGTGCACCCATTGCTTACACTTGGTTGGCTTTATTGTCACTCATTTGCTTGTTCCTTATTTGTTGAAGGATTGCCTTCCTCTTTTTGTGTTTTTTTCCTCCCCCGGAGCATAACCTCTTTAATACTCTTGTGATTTGGGGTACTTGTGTCCTTCCACTATTCACTTTTAGGAAAGAACTTTTTTCTGTTTTGAATGAGCATTCCATGAGAGTGCTTGTGTTTTTCAACTCTCTCCCTCTCCCTTGTGTGTTCTCACAAATGCCCCTTTGTGCCCCATGTACTTCTCCCCTCCCCCTATGCTCCATGTAGTACCCTCCCTCAAGTACTTTTCCTCACCCCATTTCTCCATTTTCTTTTTCCCCAGACCACCAAGCCATTGTGTGCTTCTCTCCTGCAATGCTCTCTCCCACACTCCTGTGTTGCTGTCTCCCTTTGTGTCCTCATGTCGTGCTTTCTTTTGCCACCCCACAGCCCTTTTTTTAAAGTTTGCATTTTGATACAAAACTATTTTATTTTTGTACTCACCGATTGAAGTGGTGTTCGCCATCTTGAAACAGTAAGTAAAAAACAAAGAGAATGTCACCTGTTTCATTCTGCTGACACATGCATGTATTGTGATGCATGCATGTGTGCAAAGGGAAAGATGCAACCAATGTCGTCATCACACCCTTTTTCTATTTTTTTAATCAATATTGCACAGTATCAGGAAAAAGCATTTTGCTTTTCCCTCCGATGCTTTACTGCATTGCAAAATGCAATTGGCAAAGCTGATAGGTCCCAGAGGCGAGACTATTGGCTTTGCCAATGCTTGTTGATTTTGTTGCGGGCTATAATTTATTGAGACACTTGAGACCAACCTTTCATAAGAAGATTGAAAGAGAATATCACATTTTAATTCCTAGCTTCCAACTCTAAGTTCTTTTTTATTTAAAGTAGAGTGCAAGTATTTGCATAATATAAAAAGGTAATTTATTCCAAACCCATAAATGTTGTATATTGCTTTAGATCTTCCTGAGCTCTGTTGAATAAACCGATATGCAAGGATTAGAGCTGGATTCGGCAATTAGTAAAGCAGGAGATATCCTCACAGCCACAAGGGCTCTAAAAGAGCAGTAGGGCTGTGGTAGAACATGACATGTGACTTACTCAGTGCCGGACTGGCTGTAGCGGGCACCAGGCATTTCCCCGGTGGGCCACCAGGGTGTGGGCCGGTTCTGGACCCCTGGGGGGCGTTTTTGTTACCAATAGCTGCAATATTGGCCCCCTGTAACAAAAGCAGCTGCATTGTTTTCCACGCCCCCCACCCCCCGGTGGCCGGTCCAACTCAATTGACAGTGCCGGTTTGCGTTCTCAGTCTGGCCTTACTCAGTCCAGAACAACAGAATATCTGAGCTGTTTGAACATGAGCAAAATGCTAATTAGTTGATAGGCAGAATTGACAAACTTTCCTCAATTTACAGATAACATACATGGAAACATTGTATTTACTGTGCTCAGCCGGTGCTACATTAAGGCCGTTATGGGCTTCTGTCTTACGAAGCCACTAAAAATAGCCACAAGAGGGCACCATATTGCAATCTATGACCTACAAATTAGCCTCGTTGTTAAGGGTAAGAGAGCACCCAAAAGGAAATATTGACATGTTCCTAGGGCACTGAAAATTCGAGCAGCGGAGCTGTATTTCACATAAGCTTCACTGTTAGGAAAATGATTCATTAGCACAAAATATTGCTGAACCATTATCAAAGGCATTTTTCCAAAACAGAGAAAATGTTTAAACATAGAGGTTTTGGTAGCACAATCTCACTTTTGGTTTCAAATATAATAAACATTTCACTATTCTGTGCCCACTCAGTTTATGTCAGTGCCCAGAGTATCTTTTGATAGTTTACATAAGTAGCATTCATAAAATTTACATTCTAGCAGCTAATAAAAATAGAGTTATTGGACTGTGCTGTCCAAGTACCTGGAAATGGCGCTTCCTTGGGAAACTTTTTATCCATTACTAATATGATAAGCTACAGCCTCCCCTGGCAAAGTAGAATAAATCCTAGTTAATGATGGCTCTGTGCTTGTGGCGCCCCATTTTGAACCAGTTCAAAAGAGCAGGCTGGAAATAATTTTGCATATCAGTGGCTAAAGATCAGGAATGAGAGGCTTTCATTCTGACTACAGCCCCCCTGACTTCTAAGCAAGAGATGAAAAGGTGCCCTGTCACTACGTGGGTAGCATACATTTTTGAGTTATCAGCTAGAAGCTCTTTTTTATCAATGCTCATGGATTCTACGTATTTAAGTATTTAGTGAATACGGAAAATTTCTTCGAAGAAAGAAAGCAAGCAATGACTTTTACTGTTATAAGAGCTGTTCTTCTCAAAAGCATCTTGTTTTCCAAAAAGCACACCATTCTGAAACACTGTAAATCATTTTGTCATGCCACATGCTATGACTTTGTCACCTTTGCCCTGAGGCTGAAGCGATTTTTAATAGCCTGACATGACGTGACTGCCCTCATCAGCAAAGTATCAAGGAAAATGCATACCACTGCATTGTATGCTTTGATATATATTTAACACGTAATGTGCAGATAGTGATAGCAGCGGCCGCTACTAAGTGCGGGTGGTGGGCGGGGGGGGGGGGGGGGAGGGGAGCGGAGGGGGGAATACAAAAAATAAACTTAAACTGACTTGCCTGGGTGCTGCCGGGTGCTGCTGCCTCTGCTCCATCTCCTCCGCACCGCAACAGGAAGCTCCCAGCCTCCAGAATCCCCTGTCCAATGACAATTCTGCCTTAAGCAGCGTTGTGATTGGTCTGAGCGCCATGGATTGGCGCTTAGACAGGGACTTGGAGGCTTTTCATGTTCCTCACCAGGCTGTGTCTGCAGCCTGGGGGGGAAGACACAAAGTGAGCATGACGGTTTGGCCGGCCCTTTTGGGCCGGCCAAACCATTATGCCCACTTTAGAGTGTGCTTTACACCCCTCCCCCTGCCCCCTGCACTGGCCAGCCCGGCCCACCCGCCCCGCACCCAAACGTTCATTTTAGTTTTCCTTTTTACCATGCTCACAGAGCAGTGGGGCGATGCTCCAGTCTCAATTTCTCACTTATTTTACCTATCGTGCATGTAATCTTCACCAACGAGCTCTAGATAGTGTAATCAGGATGCCTGATATTGGTTACTGGCAGCTGGGGTAGGTTCGGTCATCATGGTTTGGTACCAACAGCTGTATTCGCTGACTAGTCCATTCACCATCACAGAATTAAATTGTGCAGCAGAAAGTGCTATAGTAATTATTGAAGTGGGTTCCATATGAACTTATTTATCTTCTTGTTAGTAGCACATGTAGACAAAGGACCTTAGTTAGAGTTGGGCACTTATAATCAGGGCCACTGGAATTATGCAATTGTGCAGCAGCAGCGATTTTCACATAATTATAAATTTGCTGCATTTGCCACATAATCTATCATGTACTGCATAATCTGCAGATTTTAACAAAAAAAATGCTGTTTCTAGCTCAAACAGTTCAAGACTTACTAAAAATATATTGACATGTATTGCTGCACTGTGGAAGGAGCTTTGCAAAGGTTGACTGGTCACCTTTCTGTAGCTTGTTTCTGTGTTGGGTGTTCAACTGGTACTAATGAGTTGCAAGTAATGATCAGACAGTCTTAACAAGTTTAAAAATAACTAAATAATGAAGTAATACAAGCCCAAAATGTGCCACATAATGCCGTATAATTTGCCTTTTCTTGCTGCATAATTTATTCAACCCTGCTGCATAATTTGGCCCTCCCCTACCGCATAATTTCACTGGCCTTGTTTATAATATAGCATATGAGGTATATGCTACATTTTGATGGAGTATCCTGGCTGTAAAACCCTGTTCATGGCCATACAGTCATTAAGAATATTGATATTTACATCAAGGTCCTGTGAGGAAATAGAAATATATTGTTAGAGCAAAAGTCTTCATATTTCAACTGTTGAAGCTGTTAATCCAATGGGTGTCCTGGGTTTATGAGTGGCTTCCCAACAAATGATCCCAACTACAACCAGTTAAATTCTATTTATGGGCAGGTGTATCTTGATACACTTTGGGGATGTAGTTTTAGGTGCTAGTCTATCCAGCACAAGTACATCACTTTCTAAACATTGCTTCCCAAGTCCACTTAGGACAGTTACTGGTCCTCGTCCAAAACACCAGCCATTGAAATCCAAGTGACCAGCATTTACAGGGCATTGAGACCTTGGGCAACTGGTCCCTTGACGCCCTGCTCCATCCTCATTACTTGAATGTTATCCCCTGTTCATGTAGGATGATGTTTAGGGTGACACAATGTTTGGGACATTTTTTCTGACTCACAGCTATCTATGATCAAGCCCCCATATTTGATGGCCTTTGCACTCTGGGCCGCTGATTCTCTAATGCAAACGACAGGCCCCCCCATGGGCGAACTGGTACAAAGTAAAAAGCTGCCTAGCTCCTTTGTCGCATTGATTGCAATTGTCATGCAAAATATATAGTAAAGCAAGGCCAAGCCACGTACTGTGCTATCAAGACTAGGATATTAATGCATTGAACTAGTGTGATAGTTCAACCACTGCATGACCCCCAGATGACCATATTAAAGCTGTAACTAAAGATTTTTCTAAAGAGACACCCACAACCGGGCACTTGTGTCTGAATGGTGGCAGTATTGTGCCTTATTAATGTGCTAGGACCTTCTGGTTTTATTTGGTTATTTAACTGTCATACTTTACGGTGCAAAATATAAAATCCACTAATTTTAAACAATATTTGATTGGACATTAAGTTTATTCCGAGTAATCATTTGTGTCATATCTCACCTGATTTCCAGACCCTCTACTCTCTCCTAAAGTGAACCTTGAATGTTTATCTTTGTTAGAGTCAAGTGTAGAAATGATTAACATGGTTACCAAATTCATGTTCAATAGTAAGTAAGGCCATGAAAGACCAGTGACTAACATCAGTGCTCACCATGGGTAAGGCCCTGTAACCACTGACAGTCCAGGGAACCAGAGAAAAGTCCTTATGTGTATCTTCAGGTTTTTGATAGTTATGAGTCAAATGTAGCTCAATAATTTGCGCTTAGTTAATTTCTGATTATTGATTAATAATCTCCAAACCATTACCATATAGGAGGAAACCTGGTTTGCGTTGTTACTATGCAATTGTTTCCACGTTAAGGTACCTTGCTTTAGTCCTATTAGAGTAGAAACATGTTCCTTTTTTCAAATTTGATTTTATCTCCTAAAGGTATTACATTTTGTTTAGTCATATGGTGTTTAGTTTTTATATTGACTACCTGTTGAAAACGCTGTTGTGATTCTAAAGTCTAATTTCAAGCCTATGGGTATGAATAGTCTTGATGTTCTGGCTAATTAAAAGCTCATTTCTACAACGCAAATGGTTCAGGAACGCCATTCCATGTAGGAATTAGTGGTGTGGAAAATCACAAACATTTTCTTGATAGGTTTCTCAAAATTCCATGAAAAAAATTGAGAAATTATGCTTTTTTAGGGAAATGGGATTTGCTGGTATCTCCTGTCGCTTTTTTTTTTTTTACCGGAGCGTAATCACTTATTAAAATGAAGGTTTTTTCATGAGATTCTGGCAGGAAACTTGCTTGAGCAGAAAATGTCTTTTTGTGTGACATTGGTTGCCAGCATCTCTTAAGACTTTTTAATCCGAGGTGTGCATTTGGTTAAAAGTTACTCAAAATCGTGCAATGCAAATTTTTTAGATATTTTGCAAATTTCACGTAATAATATGACAATTCTGAAATTTTCACAAATTTCTCCCTTGTGGTCAAAATTCTGCCCAGACCTAGTAGAAATGGGTTGTGCATCTGCACTATTTTATTGGAGCATGAAATTCCGTTTCCAATGAAGAATTGTCCAAAATGCAGAAAAGTGGGTGTACTCCTCCATTTTTGTTGCCTCTCACTGACATTTACATTTAAGAAATTACGTTCTGCTAATCATTTATTATAACATAGTTTAGTCGTCGAAATAACACATGCTTTTGGACTATGAATATACAACAGTCCTCAAAGAAGGAGACTTTATCAATATATGTCCTTTTGAACAAGTGCCCAGGAGTAGAGGAGTCATGTGGAGACATATGCAACATGCCTTCCACTGCTCCCTGGCCCCAAACAAATTTTACAAAAAACATATCTGGAACCATATCAAACCTTTCAAAAGGTGCGCCCAGCACATCCAGGAAAATGCGCTGCATTATGGTGAATGCGCAGCCCCCAGGGCAGCCGCGAACTCACGCTGCCCTGGGGGCAGCGCATTCAGGTGAAAAACGGAACGGCTGCTTTAAAGCCGCTCCATGTTTTCACTGTGCAAGCTTCACCCACCTACACTTTTAAGGAGATTAGAGATCCCCTTGCAGGCGGGTGCAGTCAGTGACTGCACCTGCCTGCAAGGGGATGTCTGGGGGTCCATGGGACCCCCTTTCCTCCCACCAGAGGGTTGTCATCAGGGGGTACACTCACAGTGCACCACTAGGTGGCGCACTGTCAGTGCGCCCCCTGACTGCTTCTTTGTCTCTGTTCCCACATCTGTAATGCGGCACGGGTGCAGAAGAAAAGGCATTCCCTCATTTGCATGGGGCACGCCTCCATGCAAATGAGGGAACACCCCCTGAAGACAGTGCTGGTGCTTTATATGGGCCAGCGCTATCGATGTTACAGATGTGGCCGCACAAGCGTCTGCGGCCCCTTCTGTAATACCAAAGTGCCCCGGGGGCACCATGTGTAATATGGCCCCTGGTATCCGCCCACCTCCCCCACCGACCTCCACGTCCCTTCCCCTCCCACATATTAATGCACCTGTTGCCCTGCCACCCATCCACACCACCCTCTCTTCAATTGTGACAAACCCCCAATAAAAAATTAAAAAAGACCTCCTACCACCCACCCCCAGCACATTCTGCACCTATCCTCCTCTCCCACATCCAAATTGAAAAGAAAATGGTGGCCTGCCACCCAGCCACATAACACCCTCTTAAATTCCACTCCCTCCCACTTACGAAATATAAAACATTAATAACTGGTCACCTGCCACTCACCTCACAACTCTCTGTGCCTTTTCTTCTCCCAGCTAAAGTCGTGCTCCCTGCTCTTCTTAGAGCAATAAGCCAATACCTTCCTGCCAGGCTCTCTGAGTGCTATATTAGCTCAGCTGTCAATTTCTTTTTACCGTAGGTCTGCAGAGACCCACGGCTGAAAAGGAAAACATGGCAGTCGACGGAGGCAGACCACCACCTGCTTTCTCCCTCCTCCCTCAGGTTTGTGGAGACCTGATAGAGATTGGAGAAAGGTGGATGAGACCACGAGCTGCCCTACCTCTGCTCTGGAGACCCAGGAGAGGCACTCTCGAACAACTGGAAAGCAAGTGCTTCCCTCGTGACATCACAGCAGCGTAAACAACTTTTAATTTACACAGCTTTGATGTAAAAGCATTGAATAATCGCATTTAGAATCCAGCATTCATGCCAGTATCTCAGAATGGCATTCATACATAACAATGCATTCAGAAGACAAACAGAGTGATGCATTTGCGATTGAACATCTATGAATGATGCCTGGCTTTGGTTCGTAAAGTCCCTTGAGGAGTGACAATGCACATAGACTTTGTGCTTGCAATCTCGTCTTGGCTTTTTGACTGGTACAAAAGTGTGTGTTTTCCCATGAGACTGTTGAATCTTGTTACCTGTGCTAGTGCTTTCATTCTGCAATGAAGTCCTTTGATTTCATACTGCAGGAGGCAACGTAGTATAGATATTCAGAAGACATGCTACTTCCTTACTTTCTTACCGAAAATGATAAACAAGCTTTGGATCCAAGGGCCTAGATTTACTAAGAGGTGCACGGGTACTCACATAGCACTGAGTACTGTTGTGCTGTGCCCCATCTTTTATAATGGTTAGTAAAGTGACACAATGTTGAGTCTCCCTTTGTGTCACAGAAGCACTACATTATAGCCTTAGAGCCCTCCGTCGCAGGCTCTACCAGGCATTAAAGGCCCACTCCAGCATTAAAGGCCCAATGAAGTTCCGGGCTTTTACCGGCCATTAGAAACCCGGAGCACTCCATTGTTTTCAATGGAGCTCCCAACATTCCAATGTTCTAATAAACCTTACTGAATGCCCCAAGGCATGCCCTCCTTCTGAAATAAGACTGAGTGGGTTAATGCTGGCCTGTTTGTAACAGAAAGAGACAATAAGCAAAATAGGGATGACTCTGGGCATGGAAACTGCAGCCGAGACCAGCACTGGTCCCTTTGACATGAGCACATCTAGTAGGGAGGTCAAATGAACAGCGTTAGACCTACTTTGGAAAAAAGGGAGCGAGCCAAATAGAACATATAACACTCTTTGTGTGGTACTAAGACAATTCAATAAAGCAGTTCCTGATAAATGTCCAGATCACATTGTGCACCTGCGAGGGGTCTGGGCGTTGACATCTAGTGACTTGTTTGGTGATGGCGCATGGAGGATGTGTGAGTTGTGGTCCGCAGAGCCTACAAATGAAGTCCGTATTGGGCTGAAAAGTTAGAACTGTGGTAGTGATGAAAGTTGACGCTCCTGGACAAAATGAGGAGTGCATTACAGAGCAGACTGGAACCCCACTGCTCCAGTCTGCTGTAGAGGCAGAGAGCATTTTCCTAGCAGGACACAACTCCCTGAGAAACAGTTGTGAGGGGCGTTGTAAACAGACGGCCTGGCGGCAGACGTAGTTCAAAAGTGTGAAACAGTATTTGTAATAGAAACCAATACAATCTTGGCCCGCTATTGAAATGCAGGTACGGCTGAATGTACAATATGGCTGGGGATAATCAATAAGAGGTAGATAAAATGAATGAAACTATGCCAGGGAATACGATGACAAATCAAGAAATTGTATTTTACCCTTTGATGGGTGGCCACACCTCCTAGATTGGGGCATTAAAAGGCAAGAACAGGTTTACAATTTCCCCTGGGAAGACCTTGTTGTCTAACTGAAGTAATCTAGGTATGTACGTTATGAAACTGTAGGCAGGACAGTCAGCGGTCTTCTAGATGAAGGTGCACAGTGGCAAGTTGTATACTGTAAATAGAGAATGACCTGTCGCTCCTCAGGCAGCCTTCGCCCAATGACAGCAGGCCTTACAGAATCCAGGCCTGATGAATGGAACACATCAGTCTCTCCTCTCCCTTACCACATCCCCTTTGAAGGAGCCCTACAGCTTTTCAGAAGGCTCTCCCTTCATCGGTATGACCTGAGGGCTCTTCACAAACAATCTCTGACCAAGAGGTGAAGCTCCAGCCAATAGGTGTTGAGCTTTCCTTAATGAGTGCCTTCCTCTTTCCTGAAGTGTCAATGGGATATAGCAGACACCATCTGAACGATAGAATGCATGTGATGTGTTTCTATTGCGTAATATGCTTTAGACAGGCTCAGACCTTTCCTGAAACTGATACCTAGGCTAGACAACTAGCATGCCCAGACGTGTCCCTGGTGGCCTGTGAGGTTCCTTGAGGTCCCACGAGACACTGGAGCTACCCGCAGCTCTTACACCCCATGTCATTCCATGACCTGTGCTGTGAAATCTACCAATGCACAGTTGGCTGGCCCCCGTGAATTACCAAGACCCTTGCAGATGGACCGGGAGTGAAGGTCCCACATCCTGGCTCTGTGTAGTAATCGGGAGGCCCATAAATGACATGGGCATGTTCAACTGCTCTGTGCACTGCCTGGAGCAGTTGGACCAGCAATGAGAGCTAAATGGCCATTGACAGTATAAAGGGAAGCGTAGAACTTTGCCAGAATGAGCCTCGCACTCACCATCTCCTATAAATATTACATCTCTTCCCTGGCATGGACGTCGCCTGTGCATGGTGGGACCGGGGAGCTGTCCTGCCGCCATGTCCCTAAGATGGAGTGCTTGCAGAACTGTCAGGCCCCGGCGGCAGTGAGATCCAGCCACTTGACTCCCTTTGGGAATATAGGGAGCTTTTCTGGGATTCTGAATGCCATGTGGGAACCTAATGACCAGGCATAATTCGACACCTCCATCTGACAATGGCCGAAATGGGCACATCAGCAGTTGAGAAGGGGGTGGCAGTGCAGTAGAGGAGGAGGGACAGTGATGGTTTCATTGTCTGCACTCCCCGTCCCCGAGGTAAGGCTCCCCAACTGGTGCTTTCTCAGTGGGCATCCCCTTGTAGAAACAAACCAAAGGACAGATACAATTTACTACTGATTTCACAAGCTTACAATCACTGTGTGTATTCTTCGACTCTTGCACTTATAATGAGGGGAACGTGGCTTGCATTGTGAAGATGTAAAGCACCTCAGCCCGCAGTTTCTGGGAAAAGAAATAACTTCTTAGAGGAAGAAAGATAAATATTGGGTTGCACATAATTTCCCAGTAGCATCGTATAAATAATGCAAAAAGGTGCATTTGAATCAATGAATGTAAATCTAAATGTGGACAAACACTTTGTAATCGATGGATTAAGTAGGATGCTTTGGAGGTCTTTTAAAATGAGTGTAGAACATCTTAATTGGAATCGAAAAAAGGAAAACAAATTATAGCACTGCAAATACATCAATACTAGACACGCGCGCACGCTCACTCACACACACACACCAACACACACACCCACAAACACATGCTCACACACTCACTCACACAAACACACATGCACACACACCAACACACACACACCAACACACGCACACACACCAACACACACACACCCACAGACACACCCACACACACACATACGCACACCCCCCACACACACACACGATATATGACTAAAAACCAGCTCTTAACATCACTTATTGTAGACCCGTTCTGATGTCAGAACTAACATGCAGTGAGTAAAACAACAGAATAGGTCACCTACAATGCATATTGTAATCAAAAACTCTATACACTATATACGCTGACAGGGTCACTGTTTCCATAATTATACCACAGAGCTATTCCACCAGTTCCTCTGACAGAGAGGACATGAGAGGAGACAGGGTGATGTGTGCATGCTCTCCGACGACCCCCCCCCTTGGAAAGATGTGGTTATCTGCCTGGCACTTCAAGACAGGCGGGCATAAACACTGGGTGTCGCTCATAGCGCCCGGCTTAGCAGTCATGAAACGAGCCATTTTTGTCGATTTAAGTGATTTGCTGAGCGCCAACAAATAGCCTTGTGGCAGGTTTGCACCATGTTCATCAGTGGGAAGGGCACCAGGAATTTTTTGGTGGGGGGTAGAACACCAGTTTTAAGTGAAGGAATATGGATGTAAGACACCAGTTAAGATTGTACTGGAGTGGGATAGGACACCAGTTGCCTCAATAAATACATCTATGCAAGGCAGAGAAATGCAAAGGTGCAGTTTCACACCAGGAGCATTATTACAAAAAAAAACTTCTGTGCAAGTACCCTTGTGGCTACCCAGCAGAGGGATCAGCACACACACCCTCAGAGAGTACTCATTTCACCAGCAGCGTCTTCGTGGTGTGCAGCGAGCCTTCAACTCTTGAGGCACCCTTAGGATACACAGGAGGGGGGAGGAGCTTCTGAGTGCACCCAACATCATGCAGCCACCCTCTAAAAACATGTAGAACATTTCCTGAGGTCAAACAGTCATGCACACTTTGCATGTCTCCATGAAGGCTGCATTACAGCCTGCATGGAGAACATGCCCAGGCCCCCATTCCCTGGCTGAGCGCGGAGCTTAGGGGAGGGAGCCTGGCTGCTTCCTGTTCTGGCCCCGGCGAGGAGAGACTGAGATGACGTGGGAGAGCGGCGAGGAGGTATGTTTTCTTCTCTTTTTTTTACACCCTCTCCCCCCGCCGCCCCACCACTCCCAGTTCATGCCGGTTGCTAATGGCTGGCTAGTGATTGGGAATGGCTTTGTATGTGATGTGCGCTGACTTAAGTTTTATTTTGGCTTCTAGAGGAAGCCAGAAAAGTTCTTTCAGTTGAGGCAATATGTGACCAAACCTTTTGTTTCCAGATATCTTACTGGCATATAATGTAGAACGGCGTTCATAGGCTTTCATTGATTGTATAAAAGACTGAGAACTCTTACAATGAAAAGTTCTGTTACGTGTTCCTTGCCCAATTAATGGAGCCATCTAGTTCTAAATAAATCGTTCTTCTGAATGTTTAGTTAAGAAGATACTTACCCATCTCTGGTACAGATGAACTTCGATTATTAGTTGAAGTCAAACACTGTGGTTTCAAAATCTTAATATGTAACTGAAAAATCTGACTTTCCAGCACCGACTGTACACACCTACTATGGTAACTATCAACGTCTCAGGGCGCTGCCATTAATTCTTGTGCAAGGCTCTATTTCAAAGCATGGGTCTGGCATGGGTTTGCATGCCTCCATTCCTAAACTCTGCAGCATTAGATGACCCCCATTGCAATTCTTGTCTCTTAAAGGAACTAAGATCCCAACAGAAAGGCAGGGTTGCTAGGAAGCCGGTGAGGGCATAGAAAATGTCAACTGTCAAGCATGGCCGAACTGGGAACGCAAACCAGACCTGCCATTTAAGTCGGGGGGGGGGGGGGGTGGTAGGTGGGTTGTTGGTGGTAAACACTGCTGCTGCTTTAGTTACGGGGGCTGATATTACAGCACTGCTACAAAACCGGCCCCCAGTTACAAAGACGGCCCCACCCTTCCTGCCCACCGGGAAAATGCCCGGTGTCCGCTATGGCCAGTCCGGCCCTGCTGTCATGGGCGTAGTACTGACCCTTGCCCTGACTACGTGTACAGGGGCGAGTAATGTAGCATGGCCTAGATATGCTTTATCAGTAGTTAAAACCTGCTCTAAGCAAGTGGTCGCCAAGGCATGTTTGCTTGTGAAAGAGTAGCCTGAAATAATTAGAATGTGTGATTAAGCCTCGTTAGGGGTAGTAAGCGCTATAAAATACACTTACAATTACATAAAACTATAATAAGGTCCGCCCAGTTGGTGCGATAGGTCTTAAAAGCCTGCTTCTGATTGGCACGTCTGCAGCAAACCACAGACGTGCTTTGTTACATTCAAATGAACTGTGGGGTGGCAGTAAACACGTTGCTTTGCACTGCAATGGCACAGTATACTATTCTAAAACGTTAGTATATCTTCCACAGAGATGCATTTTTGTAAATGTTTTTGAAGTGCTAAACAATTATTTGTTCATAATTATTGGTTCATAGACCTCTCTTTCCTGCATGAGTAAAATTTTACTCTATCAAATGTATGCCATTTAAGAATATAAATATTTCTTTATTTGAAAAGTTCTATATTGCGCGAACATGACCCGTCAGGGTATCAGAGCGCTGTACATAGAAGCAGACAAGTTAAGGAGATATATAGGCCGCAGATTCATTCTAATTATAAAACGTTATCAGAACTGCCATATTCTGCATGCAGGCTGAAATAACTGCACAAGCGGGTTAGTCAAGAACACATTTTAAAATTGTATTAGGGTTGTGACGACCTTCTGTCTGCTGCCGGCATCCGGATGCTAAGCCCTCACCATGCCGGGCATATTTCAGACACCGCCCATGCAGACTTATTACATTTAAATTGATGGTCTCCGCTGGGAGAGAAACCCTGTGTCTTCTCCACAAAACTTTAACAAACTGTCTGACACCTCAGCTCCTCGGCCTGTAATCGGCTGTCCTGTTCAGCTTCCTATCCTCTAAGGCTTGGTTTGCACAAATTGCTTTGTCTGGCTTCAATGTATTATCTGTGCAAAACGTATCCGGTGGTATCTTTTTAGGTCAAGCGTTAGCCAAGACCTTTTGATTATACTAAATTTATATTTATATCACACCTACTTCTATGAGCTTTCAGCCAGCCCTCTATGTGCATTAGTATCAGTGGTGGCTGGCACTGAACGGGGCTGGCGGGGGTGGCAGTGGACGGGGGTAAATTCTTTTTTTTTTTACACTTACTTCTTCACGGCTGCTGTCTCTCCTACGTCGTCGCTTCTCTTCCTGACGAGTCCCAGAAGAAGGAAGCACACAGGCTCCTCCGCCTTAGTGGAGGAGCCGCCGCTGATTAGTATGTTTTTGTGTGATTCACATTTTTCATCTGTCCATTACAGCACACATCATGGGGCAAGGGTCATCCCACTTCAGCACAACGACACACAAAGTGTCAGTCTTTTAACTGCCAGGGACTACCATGGCCCTGTGAGCTTCATGAGACCAAAAAATATTTAGGGGCATATTATCAAGGATTAGCGATATTTATCGCTAACCGCGCTTAGCGCGTTTTTTGTTAACGCCGCCTATCGCTGGAAATTATCGCTGAGATAACACCCTATTAGTAAGGTTTATCTCCATAGCGATAATATTTCCAGCGATAAGCGACAGCTAGAATATCGCTGGAAAACCAGCGATATTCTCGCATTAACGCTAAGGTGGATTCAGCATTAGAATCCACCTCCTATACTTTAAACAGGTAAGTCGTCCTCACTAGCAGGTGCTAGAATCTAGCGATAAACGCGCTTAGCGCGAATTATTATATCGCTTCGCCTGCCTTGCTAATAGGGGTAGTGGGATTAGCGACTGTTTTCAGTCGCTTTTAGTAGGGAACGCCTTCCTTGCATGTCATTAGCGATAATTATAGCTGACATGCAAGGCGATGGAAAACGCGGCCTCTAACGCCTGAAAGCTGTCGCTAACGCCTGTTAGCGACAGCTTGCTAATAGGGCGATAAAATTATCGCCGCTTTAGCGGCAAAAAGTGCTGCTAAAGCGGCGATAAAGCCCTTGATAATATGCCCCTTAGTTTTTTCCAAAGTTTTATTTTTTTGTTGAGAGCACTGAGTGTGCATCAACTTCCCCAAAAATAAAGCATTGCAAAACCATTACACAAAAACAAGCATTGACAAAGCCAAAAGTTTGCTGCCCATCGCCAGATCTATTTGCTTTGCAAATGCTTGTTTGCATGTGCTGTGTGTGCTAACAAATGTCAGAATATTGTGTACATGCACACTATATACACCTTTACAGGCAGAGTACTGCTTTTTACAAATGCAATTCATTAAAAAGTAGTACTTTGGCATACAAACCATTATTTGTATGCCGAAGAGCGTCTCTTTTTGCAACTAAAACTCCTTGAAACGTTGCAGGTCAGAACTACCTTATTTTTAGTATCTCACCTGTAATAATACTCACACATCGGCATGAGACCGAGTCCTACTCCTTGTTCCTTTATTTTAACACCTGCACTTGTAAAAATTGGCATTTGATTTAAAAAGCTTCTTTTTTATTAGTATGGGTGAACAGAATATGCAAGTAAGTGCCACTCACACATTACACAGAACCAATAATACAGCGTAAAACTACCACCACCATACTCTTTTCTTGGGAGTTAACTTGATGAACGCCACCAAGCACAATGCATGTAATGCGGCCTGACATGTGCCGGGGACAAGGTACCACGGAGTGAGATCATTCACTACATTTGCAGTACCGGATTTGAGAGAACCAAGCATTGCTATTACCTGTCCCGAACTGCTGCTCCAGTTAGTCATTCTCAATAAATGCCATCCATGCGGGCTTCACACAGCAGTGGCTTACTGTCAAACATATCTATTCAATGTGACAAAGTTCATTGATTTAGCATAATCCCTACTTACCATTCTCTGCTGTTCATTTATGCAAAATCCTTGGAGAGGCCTGTTGTTTTTTCTGTTGTGTGAATTGTAATCTCATTGCTTCGTGGGTGCCAGGTGGGAAAATAAGGAGAATCCTGGAGGTTAAGCAGTGAGGAAAGCTAACAATAGCTGTCTAGGGACTGCCAGGCCGCTCCAAAAGAACAGGTCGTTTTCACAACTACCACTGAGCACCAGCTGAAATTCTAGAAAAGGTCTGTGTGCTTGTAAATTGCATGTTACCTTTCATTGTGACTAACAGTTTACCGAAGCGCAGAACTGTAGTGAAAGTGCCCATAGAATTCTTTATCCGCATATACCTATCGAACGTGAAATTAGATATATTGCAAAGTATTCAACCTAAAAGGTGTACTGTTTTTTCTGATATAGCAAAACTATTTAATCAATTGTATTGCAGTATTAAATAATGCCAGATTGTCACTAAATCTATCTATCTATCTATCTATCTATCTATCTATCTATCTATCTATCTATCTATCTATCTATCTATCGATCTATCTCTATCTATCTATATATATATATATATATATATATATATATATATATATATATATATATATATATATATATATATATATATATATATATATATAAAGGTTAGTTAAATAATTCACCACGCAATTCGCGCTCCAAAGTGCAAATTTATTAGCAGAACAAAACCATGAAAGTGGTGCCCTTAACACGACGCGTTTTGGCCCTGGTTGGTCTTGTTCAAGTTTCTATTTGATACGAAGCTGGTTGGCTCCTACGCTACTATCTGGCACCCCCTCAAGAAGAGCACTAGTAAACCTAAAATCGAGCCGATTTTAGGATATATATATTAATGGTTAGTACGTTTATAGTAAATGGCCAGCTCAATAAGGTTAACAGAGGTCATGGAAGAAGGCAGGGTTGTTTTTCCAGTGTCTCACTTTTCGAGATGGTTGAGTGGTATGTTTGAACACCCCACCTCATTAGTGGGTATAAAATAAAGGGAGGGTGAAGGTAAAGTCCAGTTACAGTCCGGACAGGCTGAGAAGGTACTCAACTTTCTCTTTTTTTCGTCACTCCTTCCCATTGTTCTTGAACTCTCCTAAGCAATGCCTGGTATGGTTCCGACTTCATTGTGGAATGTAAGCCTGCCGTAGCACTATGTCCTTTGCTCCAGGGGACCTCCTGTTCCAATCTTTTTGCCCCCTGAACTTTGGTTTTATGCTTGTTGGACGATCTGATATTCCTTGCTGGTTCACGGGCTGGCAGGTTTTGCAGATTATCTGGACCCTTACTCTCATAAACCCATAACATATTACTAAACATTTGAATTGAAATGCATATCTTTTTTATTCATGCATTTTACTGAGGATAAGCCTGGAAGGTGGAGACTCTGGAGTACTGCATGTGAACCATGACTTGAACAGTAAAACCATTAGAGACAGGGTCGTAGCTTCAAGGGGGTTGTTTGGGATGTTACGCCCGCCTAATAAATGTGTTTTCCGAAAAATACTTGGGTGAAGGGGCTTTCAGTCGGGTATGGTGAGGCGTCTGTTGGATTTAAGAAGGATTTTTTACAAACACACAGATAAAGACGCACACAATCAATCAATCAATCAATCATGTCACTTATAAAGCGCACTACATACCCGCGAGGGTCTCAAGGCGCTGGGGGAAGAGGGGGGTGGTGCTGCTACTGATCGAAGAGCCAGGTCTTGAGGAGTCTTCTGAAGGCCAGTAGGTCTTGGGTCTGTCGGAGGTTGGTGGGGAGGGTGTTCCAGGTCTTGGCGGCGAGGTGGGAGAAGGATCTGCCGCCGGCGGTCATTTTCCGGATGCGGGGGACTGTGGCGAGGGCGAGGCTGGTCGAGCGGAGCTGGCGGGTGGGGGTGTAGAAGCTGAGTCGTCTGTTGAGGTAGGCTGGTCCGGAGTTGTGGAGTGCTTTGTGTGCGTGGGTGAGGAGCTTGAAGGTTATCCTCTTGTTGGCAGGGAGCCAGTGCAGGTCTCTCAGGTGGGGTGTGATGTGGCTGCGTCGGGGGATGTCGAGGATAAGACGTGCAGAGGCGTTCTGGATGCGTTGCAGCCGTCTCAGGAGCTTAGCCGTCGTTCCTGCGTAGAGGGCGTTTCCGTAGTCCAGCCTGCTGGTGACGAGGGCCTGGGTGACTGTTTTTCTTGTTTCGGTGGGGATCCACTTGAAGATCCTGCGGAGCATTCGGAGGATGTTGAAGCAGGATGAGGAAACGGCGTTGACCTGCTTAGTCATGGAGAGGGTGGGGTCGAGGATGACCCCTAGGTTGCGTACGTGGTCGGTGGGTGGCGGGGCTGTTCCCAGTGATGTTGGCCACCAGGAGTCGTCCCAGGCTGAAGGGTTGGAACCAAGGATGAGGACCTCCGTCTTGTCCGAGTTCAGCTTCAGGCGGCTGGTCCTCATCCATTCGGCGACGGCCTTCATTCCTTCGTGGAGGTGGGCTTTGGCGGTGTGAGGGTCTTTGGTGAGGGAGAGGATCAGCTGGGTGTCGTCGGCGTAGGAGATGATGTTGAGGTTGTGCTGTCGGGCGACGTGGGCGAGGGGTGCCATGTAGATGTTGAACAGCGTTGGGCTGAGGGGAGGAGCCTTGGGGTACGCCGCAGATGATCTTGGTGGCCTTGGATCGGAAGGGGCGAGGCGGACGCTTTGTGTTCTGCCGGAAAGGAAGGATGTGGTCCAGTCCAGGGCCTTCTCTTGGATCCCGGCGTCGTGAAGGCGTGTTCGTAGTGTGTGGTGGCAGACCGTGTCGAAGGCGGCTGATAGGTCCAGGAGGATGAGGGCTGCTGTTTCTCCGTTGTCTAGCAGGGTCCTGATGTCATCGGTGGCGGCGATGAGGGCGGTTTCGGTGCTGTGGTTGCTGCGGAAGCCGGACTGGGAAGGGTCCAGGATGTTGTTCTCCTCGAGGTAGCGGGTCAGTTGTTTGTTGACGATTTTCTCGGTGACCTTCGCAGGGGAACGGGAGCAGAGAGTTGGGTCGGAAGTTCTTGAGGTCCTTGGGGTCTGCCTTGGGTTTCTTGAGTAAGGCGGTGATCTCGGCGTGCTTCCAGCTTTCCGGGAAGGTTGCTGTCTCGAAGGAGATGTTGATTATTTTCCGGAGATGGGGCGCGATGGCTGTACTGGCTTTGTTGAAGATGTGGTGAGGGCACGGGTCTAGCGGTGAACCGGAGTGGATGGTGTTCATGATCTCGCTGGTGTCCTCGTCGTTGATGTTGGTCCAGGAGAGCAGGCGGTTGGTGGTTGTGGGGGCAGTGGTCTCGGTGGTTGCCGGGGCGGTCGTGGTGTTGAAGCTGTCGTGGATGTGGGCGATTTTGCGGTGGAAGAAGGTGGCCAGTGAGTCGCACAGGTCTCGCGACGGCTGGATGTCGTTGGTGTTGGAGCTGGGGTTGGAGAGTTCCTTCACGATGTTTGTTAGACTTGGCATCTTTTGGCGTGTTTCCCCTGACTTTTTGCTTTCTGACCTCCCGGTTTTGACTCTGTTTTTGCTGGTGTAATGATTCTGCGCACTTTCCTCACTGCTGTCCAGTGGGAAAGTGCAAGTGCTCCTGTATAAAATGCGTTATGGATTGGTGTTTCCATGATTGGCCTATTTGGTCTATGTGTCAGTCCCTTGTAAAGTGCACTGCGAGTGCCGGGGCCTATAGACCAAATGCTGTTGGTGGGCTGCAGCACTGGGTTGTGCCACCCACGCAAACAGCCCGTAAAGTGTAACTCGGGCCTGCCATCGCAGAGCCTGTGCGCAGCCTGGGGCTGCCATGTCGACTTGGCAAGTGCACACACTTGCAAGTCCCTAAACCTTCCCTTTGCTACATGTTAGTCACCCCTAAGGTAGGCCCAAGGTACCCCTGTGGGCAGGGTGCGGTGTATGCGAAAGGTAGGACATGCCCGGGTGTGTGCGGCATGTCCTGATAGTGAATTACAGCCTAGTTCGTTTTTCACTATTGCAAGGCTACCTGTTCCCCCTAGGCCAGAACGGGCAGTTTTGATTATTACAGCTTATAATCCTAACTGACCCCGGGAACATGGTAGAAATTCGAGTTTAGTATGCCTGGACTCAGAATGATAAAATGCATCTTTTAGTGAAGTTGGTTTTAACATTCTGTGTTTGAAAATACCACTTTTAGAAAGTGGGTATTTTCTTGTCTAACCATCCAAGCCTGCCTCTGCGAGGTTGTGTATTCCTTGTCTGGAATGTGAGTGACAGGGGCTGGGGGATGCCAGGAGACAGGGTGAGTCAGCACAGGGCTGAATAGCAAGATCTACATGTAGATGGGTGGGAGGGGTCGCACCTGGGCCCTGAATAGGACAGTGCCTTCCCTCCACAATGCTGGCTCCACCTCCTGTGGTGCGTCTGATGTCCCTGGCCTACTCACTGAAAGAAGGGACGGAGACTTGTCAACAAAGTGCTCCAGAACTGGTTTGGACTAGGCAAAGGCCTCTCTGCCTTCAGAGAACAAAGGAATTTGGGATATAAATATTGGGGCCCTGACCCCATGAATTTAGATCTCGCTGGAATCAAGGAACCTGCCAAGACGAAGAGCTGGAAGAGCTGCCAGGAGGAGTACTGCCCCTTTGCTGTGTTGTTGCTTTGTTGGGTTGGCCTGCAGCTGCTGCTTCTGCCTTGGGCAGTGAAAGGACTGGACTGAACTTTCTACAAACTTGTGCTGAGTATCTCCAAGGGCCTGAAACCGAGCTGGCCTCCTGTTAAGAAGTCTCAGGGACTACAAAGACTTCACAAGCCTCTGGGTACCGCTTCTGGAACGCTGTTTCAGTTGCCACAGAGGAAGGGAACCGCAACCGACTCCGTCAACCGAATCCATCCCTGGCCGGTGACCTGTTTGCACCGCAGACCGCATCGCCCCGCTTCGCATCGCAACCCTGGTCTCACCGTGGGCGACGTCCGACGCCGCCAACATCGAGCCGCTGCTTGCACCGTGACCTGTGGGCACCGCAGTTCGCATCGCATCGCTTCACTGAACCAACCGGACCCGACCGACGAGGTCGCTGCAACTGGCTCAAGAGTCGTGACCGCACCGCATTTGGGGCACCGCTCGCACGTCTGCGACGCACCGCTCCGACTCGCACCGCTGTCCGACGCCAGCTCCCGCACTCCGGCTTGGTCGCCTGCATCGCAACCTGTCAGCACCGCATCGAGCATCGCTCTCACCCTGCATCGCACGCCTTGGACTCACCGACTCCGTCTGCACGACGCTCACCGAGCCGCTACCTGCACCGCATCGAGGGACACCGCACCTTGCATCGCTCCGTCTTGCACCGCAACCGCGACGAACGCCGACCGGCTCGTACACTCCGTACCAGCCACAACGAGAAAGGTACTGTAACCGAGTCTGTCCACGACTCTGCTGGCCCGTATCGACGCGGTCGGCTGGAACTGTTAGACTCTGTGGTTTTCAGCATCACGGTAGGCTCGGACGGAGCTACCGACTCGTACGAACTTTGCTTTTGTGCTATTCCTGCAAAGAAGAAGTTACCGTATCAAGTATTCATTCGTAAAGTATAGTATTGTGGATTTTTGTCGTAATTGGTCTTGTCTTGAGTATATAAAAATATTGGTTATTTTTCTAAACTGGTGTGGTGTCCGTTTGTAGTGCTTACACTGTATTACTGTTGGTTATGTGCAAATGCTTTACACACTGCCTCTGAATTAAGCCTGACTGCTCGTGCCAAGCTACCACGAGGGTGAGCAGGGGTTACTTCACGAGTGTAACAACCCTTACCCTGACTAGGAAGAAGGGTCCCTACTTGTACAAAGGTGCAAGCCCTTGCCAACTAGAGATCCCATTTCTAACATTGGTTGTCAGCGGTGAGGATAGGACTTGTGTTTGCACTTGACTTACAGTGATTGGTGTGCACTACTACCATATCGCAGACCATTACGTACCACATACTGGTTCTTTTTCTTTTGGCCTATTTTTGATCTTGCCAGTTTTCAACTCACGACTTTTGTCATGCCTGAATCAATTGCATCATCCGTTGCATCTCTGGAAGTTATCTTTGAGGAGGACAGGTTGGAATCCTACGCCGTAAAGGAGTTACGAGCGATTTGTAAAAACCTGAAAGTCCAAATTAAAGGCCTCACAAGGAAGGAGGAGCTACAGAAGGCGCTGAGGGCCTGGGTAGCAGCCAGACATGCCAATGGGCAGCCTGGTGATCTCAGTGAGGAGGGGGAGGAGCCTATTTCCAGGGTGGATGTGCTTTTGGGTAGGGGGGAACTAGCCAGATCAGGCAGCAGCAGTCTGTCCCCAGAGGAGCTGGAGGACAGGCGGGAGGCAAGGCAGTTCGAGCTGCAGAAGCTCAGGCTGGAGAGTGAGCGGGAGGAGAAGAGATTGGCCATAGAGGAGAGGAAGATGCTCTTAGAGCATGAGAGAGAACTGAAGGAGCTAGAACTTAGGAGTAAGTCAGGCTCAGATGGTGGCAGCAATTCGTCCAGAAAGGCAGACAGGATTGTGCACATTCCCAAGAACGTAGGCAAGGAGTTCAAGAAGGGGGATGACATACAAAGGTGGTTTCAGGGTTATGAGGCAGCCATACACATGAATGGGGTCCCTGAGGAGAATTGGGGAGCAGGATTGTGGCCACTTTTCCCGGAAGAAGCAAGGGATGCTCTGATAGCTTTGGGTAAGGGGTATCACCTCACCTATGCTGACATGAAGGATGCCCTTCTCACGAAGTATGGTCTTACTCCTGAAAAGTACAGGGATCAGTTCAGGTCCAGTAAGAAGTCTGATGCCAACACTTGGTTGGAATGTGTGGATGTGTTCTGCAGGTCACTGGATGGTTGGGTAAAGGGCAGTAGTGTAACAGATTTTCAGGGGCTCTACAACTTGATTGCATGGGAGCACTTGTCTAGTCTATGTTTTGCAGATCTGCGCCAGCACCTAGTGGATAGTAAGCTAACTGACCCCAGGAAGCTTGCTATGGAAGCAGACCGCTGGGTGAGTACCAGGGTCCACAAGAAAGCGTTTGGGGAGACTCAGCCAAAGGTGGGCAGGGTCCCCAGCAGAAAGGTGGGGGGGACAAGGGTAAAGCACAGGAGTTCTCTAAAGGGCCCCAAACTAGTACCCAGGGTAAAGGTTCCCAGCCCCCGGTGATAAGAAGAAAGGGGTCTCTACAGGGAAGCCTGTTGAGACCGGCCCCGCAAGTGTTATGCATGTGACCAGGTAGGTCACTTTAAGGGGGACCCCAAGTGCCCGAAGGGGACACAGCCACCCACCGGTGGACAGTCCAAAGTGTTGGCTAGTGTAGCGCTTGGGGAGGAGGGGTGCCCACAGGAGGGTGGGGATCCCGCAGAAATGACCCTTGTCTCACTAGGGGACAGTGAGATGGTCCCAGGAAACCAGGTGCCCCCTAACACAAAGAAATATAGCACCTGGGTGACCATTAATGGGAACAGGGTAGAGGCTCTCAGAGATACTGGAGCCAGTGTGACCTCAGTCCGGTGTCACCTGGTGTCTGAGAAGCAACTAGTCCCCGGGGCATTCCACCAAGTAGTTGCTGTAGACAACTCAGAGCGCCAATGTATGGTGGCGCAGGTTCCCTTTGAATGGGGGGGTCTCAGGTCCCTTGAGGGTGGTTGTGAGCCCTACCATGCCTGTAGATTGTCTGCTAGGAAACGACCTGGAGCAGTCCTCATGGAAGGAGGTTGAGCTCAGGTCTCACTTGGAGATGCTTGGGTTGCCAGAGTGGGCATACGTGTCTACTCGGTCAATGGCAGCCAGAAAGGGTGACCAAGAGGACTTGGAGCCTGAAACAGTGGCCCAAGTCCCTGCCAAGAGAAAGGGCAGGGGGCGCGGAAACCGGCCCCCGAAGTTCCCACGGACCGGGAGGAGGCGGACCTCGAGGGGGACGCCCCGGTGACTACAGGGGAGCAGGTAGCCGAACTGGGAGACATCTCTGAGCTGGACCCATTGACAGCAAGAAGGGGGTCCCACCAGGGAGGAGTTCTGCAGGGAGCAGAACGAGTGCCCTACTCTGGAGGGTCTGCGGCGGCAGGCTGCAGACCAGGCAGCTGGTAATCAGTCCGGGTCACATCTGATCTACTGGGAGAGTGGTCTCCTATACAGTGAGCCTAAGGTTGCTGAGCCTGGGTCAGCCCGTGTGCTGGTGGTACCCCAGCGCTTCAGGACCTTCCTACTGGGTCTGGCTCATGACGTGCCTTTGGCAGGACATTTGGGGCAGGACAAGACCTTTGACAGGCTTGTCACCCACTTCTTTTGGCCCCAAATGCGAAGGCAGTCAGATGCACACTGTAGGTCTTGCCAAACTTGCCAGGCAAGTGGTAAGAGTGGGAGGAAGGTCAAAGCTCCTCTCCAACCTTTTCCTGTTGTTGGAACACCCTTTGAAAGGGTAGGGATGGATATTGTGGGGCCACTGGATCCCAAGACAGCCATGGGCAACAGGTACATCCTGGTCTTGGTGGACCATGCCACCCGGTACCCGGAGGCAATCCCTCTCAGGACAACGACGGCGCCAGTGGTGGGCCGGGCGTTAATGGGGATCTTTTCCCGTGTGGGATTCCCAGAGAGGTGGTTTCTGATAGGGGGACCAATTTCATATCGAAGTATATGACATCCCTGTGGAAGGAGTGTGTGTAACCTACAAGTTCACCACTCCTTACCACCCACAAGGAAACGGTCTGGTGGAGAGATTCAACCAGACCTTGAAAGGCATGATCAAGGGTCTAACAGAACCCATGAGGCGTAAGTGGGACGTCCTCTTGCCATGCCTACTCTTTGCATACAGGGAGGTGCCTCAGAAGTCTCTTGGGTACAGCCCCTTTGAGCTCCTGTATGGCCACCCTGTCAGAGGACCTCTGAGTTTGGTAAAGGAAGGCTGGGAGGCGGCTCCCAGGAAAACTCCCCAGGATGTATTTAGCTACATGCTGGCCTTTAGAAACCAAACTGCCCGCTTCAGGAAACTCGCTCAGGCGAACCTAGAAGCAAGCCAGGAAGAAATGAAGAGATGGTATGACCAGAATGCCACTCTGGTCGAATTTCAACCTGGGCAGAAAGTGTGGGTCATGGCCCCAGTGGCACCTTGTGCCTTGCAGGACAAGTGGACTGGGCCATATGAGGTAAAGGAGCGCAAAAGTGACGTCACCTACCTGGTGGATTTGCAGGCAACCAGGAACCCTTTGAGGGTCCTTCACGTGAACCGCCTCAAGCCCCACTTCGAGAGGTCCGAAGTGAGTATGCTCTTGGCGACAGATGATGGGGTGGAAGAGGAGAGCGAGCCTCTCCCTGACCTCCTGTCTACCAAGGAGCATGATGGGTCAGTAGAGGGTGTGATCCTCTCCCCTACTCTGACTCAGGAGCAGCAGGGGGACTGTCGCCAGTTGTTGGGACAGTTCGCCCCACTGTTCTCTCTGACCCCCGGTGTTACTCACTGGTGTACCCATGACGTGGACACCGGTGACAGCCATCCTGTGAAGCACAAGATTTACAGGTTGACTGACCGGGTCAGAGCCAGCATCAAGGAGGAGGTCTCTAAGATGTTGGCGTTAGGGGTGATTGAGCCCTCCCACAGTCCTTGGGCCAGCCCAGTGGTCTTGGTCCCAAAGGCTGCGGCGCCCGGTGCCACTCCAGAACTCCGGTTTTGTGTGGACTACCGTGGGCTCAATGCCGTCACCAGGACTGACGCGCACCCCATCCCCAGAGCTGATGAGCTCATTGATCGGTTGGGAGCTGCCCGGTTCCTCAGCACGTTTGATTTGACGTCTGGGTACTGGCAGATTGCCTTAACCGATGGGGCCAAGGAGAGATCAGCATTCTCAACCCCAGAAGGTCATTACCAATTCCGGGTGATGCCCTTTGGGTTGAAGAATGCCCCTGCCACCTTTCAGAGGTTGGTTAATCAGGTGTTGGCTGGGCTGGAGGATTTCAGTGCCTCCTACCTGGATGACATTGCTGTGTTCAGTTCCAGCTGGGAAGAACATTTACAGCACCTTGAGAAAGTGTTGAGGGCTCTGCAAGGTGCAGGCCTCACGATCAAGGCCAGTAAGTGCCAGATCAGGCAGGGTTCTGTGGTGTACTTGGGACACCAGGTAGGAGCGGCCAGGTGGCGCCCTACAACCCAAGATTGACACCATTCTGGCTTGGGAACCCCCAAGACCCAGACAGAGGTGAGAGCCTTCTTAGGTCTCACCGGCTACTATAGGAGATTTGTTAAGGGCTATGGCACCATCGTTGCCCCTTAACAGAGCTGACCTCTAAGAGGCAGCCCAGGAAAGTGATCTGGACTGAGTCCTGCCAGAAAGCTTTTGATGCCCTGAAGGCAGCCATGTGCATGGCGCCCGTGCTCAAGGCACCTGACTTCTCCAAAGAATTTGTCGTGCAGACTGACGCTTCAGAGCATGGTGTGGAGCGGTGCTCTCACAACTGAACGAAGAGGGCCTGGATCAGCCTGTAGTCTTCCTTAGCAGGAGACTACTTCCCAGGGAACAGAGGTGGAGTGCCATAGAAAGGGAAGCTTTTGCTGTGGTCTGGGCACTGAAGAAGTTGAGACCATACCTGTTTGGGACTCACTTCCGGGTTCAGACAGACCACAGGCCCCTCAGATGGTTGATGCAAATGAGGGGTGAGAATCCAAAACTGCTGAGGTGGTCCATCTCCCTACAGGGAATGGACTTTACGGTGGAACACCGTCCTGGTACAGAACACGCCAACGCAGATGGTCTGTCCAGGTTCTTCCGCCTTAGTGAAGAGAACTCCAATGGGGTTGGGTAGTTCTCACTACTTTCAGCTGGAGGGGACATGTGTTAGACTTGGCATCTTTTGGCGTGTTTCCCCTGACTTTTTGCTTTCTGACCTCCCGGTTTTGACTCTGTTTTTGCTGGTGTAATGATTCTGTGCACTTTCCTCACTGCTGTCCAGTGGGAAAGTGCAAGTGCTCCTGTATAAAATGCGTTATGGATTGGTGTTTCCATGATTGGCCTATTTGGTCTATGTGTCAGTCCCTTGTAAAGTGCACTGCGAGTGCCGGGGCCTATAGACCAAATGCTGTTGGTGGGCTGCAGCACTGGGTTGTGCCACCCACGCAAACAGCCCGTAAAGTGTAACTCGGGCCTGCCATCGCAGAGCCTGTGCGCAGCCTGGGGCTGCCATGTCGACTTGGCAAGTGCACACACTTGCAAGTCCCTAAACCTTCCCTTTGCTACATGTTAGTCACCCCTAAGGTAGGCCCAAGGTACCCCTGTGGGCAGGGTGCGGTGTATGCGAAAGGTAGGACATGCCCGGGTGTGTGCGGCATGTCCTGATAGTGAATTACAGCCTAGTTCGTTTTTCACTATTGCAAGGCTACCTGTTCCCCCTAGGCCAGAACGGGCAGTTTTGATTATTACAGCTTATAATCCTAACTGACCCCGGGAACATGGTAGAAATTCGAGTTTAGTATGCCTGGACTCAGAATGATAAAATGCATCTTTTAGTGAAGTTGGTTTTAACATTCTGTGTTTGAAAATACCACTTTTAGAAAGTGGGTATTTTCTTGTCTAACCATCCAAGCCTGCCTCTGCGAGGTTGTGTATTCCTTGTCTGGAATGTGAGTGACAGGGGCTGGGGGATGCCAGGAGACAGGGTGAGTCAGCACAGGGCTGAATAGCAAGATCTACATGTAGATGGGTGGGAGGGGTCGCACCTGGGCCCTGAATAGGACAGTGCCTTCCCTCCACAATGCTGGCTCCACCTCCTGTGGTGCGTCTGATGTCCCTGGCCTACTCACTGAAAGAAGGGACGGAGACTTGTCAACAAAGTGCTCCAGAACTGGTTTGGACTAGGCAAAGGCCTCTCTGCCTTCAGAGAACAAAGGAATTTGGGATATAAATATTGGGGCCCTGACCCCATGAATTTAGATCTCGCTGGAATCAAGGAACCTGCCAAGACGAAGAGCTGGAAGAGCTGCCAGGAGGAGTACTGCCCCTTTGCTGTGTTGTTGCTTTGTTGGGTTGGCCTGCAGCTGCTGCTTCTGCCTTGGGCAGTGAAAGGACTGGACTGAACTTTCTACAAACTTGTGCTGAGTATCTCCAAGGGCCTGAAACCGAGCTGGCCTCCTGTTAAGAAGTCTCAGGGACTACAAAGACTTCACAAGCCTCTGGGTACCGCTTCTGAACGCTGTTTCAGTTGCCACAGAGGAAGGGAACCGCAACCGACTCCGTCAACCGAATCCATCCCTGGCCGGTGACCTGTTTGCACCGCAGACCGCATCGCCCCGCTTCGCATCGCAACCCTGGTCTCACCGTGGGCGACGTCCGACGCCGCCAACATCGAGCCGCTGCTTGCACCGTGACCTGTGGGCACCGCAGTTCGCATCGCATCGCTTCACTGAACCAACCGGACCCGACCGACGAGGTCGCTGCAACTGGCTCAAGAGTCGTGACCGCACCGCATTTGGGGCACCGCTCGCACGTCTGCGACGCACCGCTCCGACTCGCACCGCTGTCCGACGCCAGCTCCCGCACTCCGGCTTGGTCGCCTGCATCGCAACCTGTCAGCACCGCATCGAGCATCGTCTCACCCTGCATCGCACGCCTTGGACTCACCGACTCCGTCTGCACGACGCTCATCGAGCCGCTGCCTGCACCGCATCGAGGGACACCGCACCTTGCATCGCTCCGTCTTGCACCGCAACCGCGACGAACGCCGACCGGCTCGTACACTCCGTACCAGCCACAACGAGAAAGGTACTGTAACCGAGTCTGTCCACGACTCTGCTGGCCCGTACGACGCGGTCGGCTGGAACTGTTAGACTCTGTGGTTTTCAGCATCACGGTAGGCTCGGACGGAGCTACCGACTCGTACGAACTTTGCTTTTGTGCTATTCCTGCAAAGAAGAAGTTACCGTATCAAGTATTCATTCGTAAAGTATAGTATTGTGGATTTTTGTCGTAATTGGTCTTGTCTTGAGTATATAAAAATATTGGTTATTTTTCTAAACTGGTGTGGTGTCCGTTTGTAGTGCTTACACTGTATTACTGTTGGTTATGTGCAAATGCTTTACACACTGCCTCTGAATTAAGCCTGACTGCTCGTGCCAAGCTACCACGAGGGTGAGCAGGGGTTACTTCACGAGTGTAACAACCCTTACCCTGACTAGGAAGAAGGGTCCCTACTTGGACAAAGGTGCAAGCCCTTGCCAACTAGAGATCCCATTTCTAACAATGTTGAAGAGCTCTTTGCTGTTGTGTGCGTTGTTGTCTAGGCGGTCTTTGAGTGAGGCCCTTTTGGCGGATCTGATGAGGTGATGGTGACTGCGGGTGGCGCTCTTGTGGGCGGCATAGCTGTCCGCTGTCCGTTCGTGGAGCCAAATCTTCTCCAGTTTTCGGCATGTTCGTTTGGAGGCCTGGAGGTCTTCGGTGAACCAGGTGGCTTTCTTGCTGGTGTGGCTGTTGGGCGGATTCTTGAGCGGGGCGAGGGTGTTGGCGCAGTCGCCGATCCACTGTCTGAGGTTGCGGGCGGCGGTGTCGGGGTCGGAGGGTTCGGCGGGTGGGCTCAGGGCGAGGGTTGTGGTTAGCTGGTCTTCCGTGACTCTGCTCCAGCAGCGGCGAGGCATTTGTTCGGTGCGGTGGTGCGTGGTGGGCTTCCTGTAGGTGAAGTGGATGCAGTGGTGGTCAGTCCAGTGGGGTTCGGAGGTGTGGTTGAAGGAGACGTGTGGGCTTGCGGAAAAGATGGAGTCTAGCGTGTGGCCGTCGGCGTGGGTGGGTGTAGTCACGAGCTGTCTGAGTCCGAGGGTGGCGAGGTTGTCGATCAGGGTGGTGGAGTTGGTGTCCTTGTTGTTCTCGAGGTGGAAGTTCAGGTCCCGAGGAGGATGTAGTCCGTGGAGGCGATGGCGTGTGTGCTGACGAAGTCAGCGATGGAATCGCTGAACTGTGGTCGGGGTCCGGGGGTCTGTAGATGAGGGTTCCTCTGAGGGTGGTGTTGGGATCGGTGTGGATCTGGAAGTGCATGTGTTCGGCGGTGCTGAGGGTGTCGTCGGTGTTGGTTGAGACTCTGAGGGTGTTCCTGTGGACGATGGCGATGCCTCCTCCGACTCCGTTGGTGCGGTCCCTGCGGGTGATCTTGTATCCGTCCGGGATGGCAATGGCGATGTCGGGGGCTGAAGCGGGATTCAGCCAGGTCTCCGTCAGGAATGCGACGTCTGGGGAGGTTGAGTCGAGAAGGTCCCAGAGTTCGATGGCGTGTTTGCGGGCGGAGCGGGTGTTGAGGAGGATGCATCTGAGGTAGTTGGGTTCTTTCCCGGGCGGTGGTTTGGCGGGGCGGGTGCTGGCGAAGCTGCAGTTCCGGCAGGTGAAGGGCCCTTGGGTGCGCTTCGGGGTGGCCTGGTAGCAGGCGTGATCTTTCCGGGGTTGAGTGCGTGGAGGGTGCTGGCGTCGTATCGGCGTCTGTTGATGTGGTGGGCGCGGGGGATGCCCGGACCAGGGGGTCTGGCGCTGGGCGCGGTCACGGCGCGGACGGGCGCAGACTGGCTTGCCTTAGGCGCGCCTTCGGCGCACCAGCGTCGCGGCCGCGCAGCGGCCGCCATAAATGGGGAGGTGGGAGGGAGGAGCAGGGAATGGGGCAGCGAATGGGCAGTGAGGGGGGCGGGGCCGCAGGCGCAGCGGCGGGAAACAGGCACAGAAGGGAAAACGAGCACAATCAGGGCATCAAGGGGGCACAGAAAGGAAAAAAAAACGAGCACAATCAGGGGCAGCAGGGGGCACAGAAAGGAAAAAACGAGCACAATCAGGGGCAGCAAGGGGGGCACAGAAAGGAAAAACGAGCACAATCAGGGGCAGCAAGGGGGGCACAGAAAGGAAAAACGAGCACAATCAGGGGCAGCAAGGGGGGCACAGAGAGGAAAAACGAGCACAATCAGGGGCAGCAAGGGGGCACAGAAAGGAAAAACGAGCACAATCAGGAGCAGCAAGGGGGCACAGAAAGGAAAACGAGCACAATCAGGGGCAGCAAGGGGGCACAGAAAGGAAAACGAGCACAATCAGGGGCAGCAGCAGGGCACACAGACGGAGCTGTGTGGTGGGGGAGCGACCTACCAGTCAAGGTCTCTCAGGTGGGGGGCGATGTGGGTTCGTTTGGGGAGTTCCAGGATGAGTCTGGCTGCAGCATTCTGTATAGTCTGGAGTCTTTTGAGGAGCTGCGTGGAGATGCCGGTGTAGAGGGCGTTGAAAGTCCTAAAAATACGTTAGTTATTTTCCAAAATATAATGTTTTCTTTCACTCAGTACTCCTACCAAACCACACTCCTCTCCCTTTCCACTGCCCAGTAGGCCCCTCTTATGCACCCTGCATGCGGCATAATGTATTTTAACATTAGCCAGCTTAATTGTTGGAAAATCTGAGGCTCACACCCCTCCAATCTTATGGACCAAGCTACGAGCCTGATTAGAGTTGCTTAGGTGTGTGCGTATATTTCTTGAGCATTGTGAGGACAGTGTCATGTCACATCCCATTGCATTGGTGATGTGGGTGTTATGAGCCCTGGTCTAGCTTCGGGGAGATCACCTTGCTTAACCCCTTCTTAATCTGTGACAGGTCGCATTGTTTGATCATGTCAACATTATTGTGATAAAGAGTTCACAAACAGCAGCTTTGAAATCAATCAATCAAACCACATTTGTACCCGCACAACATTGTCACCCCTAGAGGTATCTGGGCGCTGTGTCTCCATTGAAGAGCCAGGTCTTGAGGCTCTTTCTGAAGTCTGCCAGCAAGGTGGCTGTACAGAGCTGGAGGGAAGTGCTTTCCAGGTCTTGGCAGCATTGTAGGAGAAGGAGCGGCCACCACTGCAGCTGCGATGGATTTGGGGAGTGTGTGCAAGGGCGAGTGAGGATGAGTGCAGGTGTCCGGCAGGCTGGTGGAAGTTCAGTCGATGGTTGAGGTTGGCAGGTCCTAGGTCGTGGAGGACTTTGTAGGCGTGTATGAGGATCTTGAACTGGCATCTCTTCTGGATGGGGAGCCAGTGGAGGTCTCTCAGGTGGGGGGCGATGTGGGTTCGTTTGGGGAGTTCCAGGATGAGTCTGGCTGCAGCGTTCTGTATAGTCTGGAGTCTTTTGAGGAGCTGCGTGGAGATGCCGGTGTAGAGGGCGTTGACATAGTCGAGGCGGCTGGTGACAGGGGCCTGGGTGACGTTCTTTCTGGTCTTGTTGGAATCCATCTGAAGATTCTGCAGAGCATGCGAAGTGCATGGAAGCTGGAGGAGACGACTGCGTTAACATATCTAGGACTTCAATAAAGGCAATAGTTTGCAAAATAGAATATTTTAACATCCTAGGGACATTGCACGTACTCTTGTGCAAGTCAAGTAACAAATCTTAGAACACACATGGCACCTCACTGAGTTTATACTTATATTTTTTGTTGTTGCAGTTTTATATAGGCGAACTCAACCCGAAAGTATTGGAGCGCTTTACATGAGCACAAGTTACTTTACACAAGGACACATTCATTTTTGGTAGGCACGGGTAGATAAAGTGATTTGCCCAGAATCACAGGATGTTGAGCCAACGCCGAGACTCGAACCTGGTTCCCCAGTTTCAAAGTCAGCAGCACTGGCCGTTAGGCCTCATCCCCTCCCCATATATATCACATTAGAAATCGCTAGTTACAAACTAGGTTTATTTGAATGTTTCAAACTTTTAGAAACTCGCCCCAGTGTGTCCTTGAATTGTCAAGCATGTGGCCTAATAATGCATTTTGGATGCTGACTGCAGTGTGAGCAAATGTTAGCAAAAAGTAAATACTCTGGGAAGGAGTGTACTGTAGCACAGGACTTATGCCTCTGTCTTCTGGGTTATTATGTTGTTCGTCTTGAGATTCTGCCTGCAGCATACACAGGAGGCTACATAAACTGTACCTGTTCCAATTGATTGATGTGTCCAGTGCAGAAGCCTGCTGGGCGTGCTGTTGCAAATTTCATGTGGCACAGTCTCATCTGTGTGCCAGCCGAGCCCTGCGCTGGACCGATGCACACAGGCTTCGAGCAGCATTCGTGTACACCAGTCTGTGGCTGTATGAGGTGCCACCCTTACCTTAGGAAGGGGTCACTAATCACTATCCCCCTATGCTAAGGGTGAAATTCTTCATGCACACCACTTTTCACTCTGTAGTGAGCTGATAGCTCAGCAGAATGGAGAAGGACCATCACGTGGGAGCCACCAGGGTTCAGGAATGTGCATATATGGAGATATCTGCTGATTTGGAGCGTACAACAGGCAGTACCTCTTGTCAGCACTTCCATTCCTGAGCCATCAGTCACTGTAGGTTTATCACATACACGTCAGAGTGGCTCAAAAAGGAGGACTTATGCTTCCATTAGCGGGGCCTGGTGCTCCAGTTGAACCCTTGTGGTGATACTGTAGGCAGTTAGAATGATAATGGGGCACGAACAATTAACTAAAACAGTTACAGCTCCATTACCCCCATGGAGATGAGGTAGGACACCAGTCAGCTGTGCCCAAGAGACGGGAGAGCAGAAGACACCAGGTGGCATATCTACAAGGAAATGACGCGGTGCAGCGGCAAATTTTGCAGCGCTGTGCTGCGTCATTTAAAAACATAGTGATGCACTGTATTTACAACAAAAATGTGTCCCTTCCTGCACATAAACAATCATTAATGGCGATTTGATCCTTCTATGTTTGCGGCAGAATGCAGCACACATAGAAAAAGTAAAAACGAGGAGAAATAAAAGTATTTCTCCCTCATTGCACCAATCTAATGCCTGCTTTTGCATGCCATTAGTTTTTGGCGCTGCCTCAGATTTACATGTCCTTGTAAATTTTGGAGCAGGGTAAAAAAGCAATGGGTGTTGCGGTGGAATGCCCACAGCTAATCCATTGCACGCCCCTTTCACGTGAAAGGGTGCCATATTTACAAAGCACTATTAAGCCTTTCAAAATGGCTTAATGCCATTTTGTAAATATGGCGTAGGGCATTGCGTCACCGGAACGTCGTAAAAAGTGACGTTCCAGTGGCGCAAACCCCTTGCAAATATGTCCCCAGGATTTCTGCTTTCACTCGCAGGAACCATCTTTGCACAACGCCGCCTGAAGCTGCTTTACAGTGCGAGCGCATTGCTAGGCTAGATACCTAACAGGAGCAAGGGACTTTAGTTCCTATTATTAAGGTGTGTTCATTCTTTTTTTTTCACTTTTGGAACTCGACTCGTTTTGCCTCTGCGGGATCTTATAGACTGAGCCCAGTACTGGGTAGCTGGGCACCAAATGAAAGATTAAGTCACCTCTAGGTCACTAGTTGAAACGTCACCCAGGTCGGTTAAGATCAATGTGCATTTTAATCTGGCAGCATGCCCCCTGTCTGTTTTTTATATAATTGCCCCTTGCTTTCAGGGCAAAACTAAACGGTGAGATTACATAAGCTTAGCAGTTCTAGGAGTTGCCAGGATTTGAATGAGTTTGAATTCTGAAGCATGTTCCACTCAAAGATGTGATAACTTATAAGTAGTGATTACTTCATTTTCCAATTCTATCTCTTTGGTGTTGCCAAGGACGGCTAAAAGTAATCGAAATTCACGTTTGTCCTGAGTCTCTTAGTCTTTGCCGACCGTGTGATTAAACTAATAATGCATTCATACACTCATCCCATTCTCTTTAGTGTTGTAAAACAATACTTCACCCGCTTTAAGAAGTCACAAGCAGGAGTGATAATGGCAACGTCTGACCATAGCAAGAATAACAACAAATGTACAGCTGTCGTAACACTCATCACCAAAATCTGCGATGACATGCAACATAACAAAAGGCCCTCTTCCCCCCAGAATCCCCACATTGACTCTGACAGCCAATACCTGCAACCGATCCCTGCCTTATTACCAATGTCAGTGAGGAGACATCCAGCAATGATAGACTCCGAAGGGTATGTGACATGATATCAACTTATCTGACAAAATTGATTTATCAAACTCTTCAACCTATCCATGAAAGGATTCATGCAGCATCCCTTCAAAGAATGAACATTTCTGTTCAAACTACAGGATGCTAGTATCTAAAGCACTAAACAAATACTCCACCGACTACCACCAACCAGCCTTGGCAAAGCCATTAACTCTGGGTTTAATGTGCTGATACATGTACAGACAGGCGTGCACAAATGTGCATGCACTGTACACGAGGAGCCAATAAAGGAAAATGCGAAACAGTCCCTCCTGAAATGCAACATCCATTAAAGGTGGAAGGATACACCCAAACAGCCAATAGCAATAGTTGTGAGAGTGATTTACTCCTGGAAACAACCTTTCCAACAAAGCCTTAACCACAATATGCCTTTACCACAAAGCCTTAACAACGCATGCGACTTTACCATGCAAGCCTTTACCACGTAAACTTTTACAAAGAAAATGCCTTTACCCCCACACACACATATATATATATATATATATATATATATATATATATATATATATATATATATATATCTATCATCGCTCCATTGCACCTTGCCAGCGCACTCCCCGGACGGGTGCTTTGATCGCGGAGGTGCGTCCGCGAGAAATAAATGACCGCTCAATTTTCTTGTAAATCGTATCCAAGAAAGAAGCACTCACGGGGGTTTCTGCTTCTTTCTTGGATACGATTTACTAGAAACATTGAGCGTATACATATATATATATATATATATATATATATATATATATATATATATATATATATATTTATATTTATAATATATATATATATATTGTTTATATATCATTCAGGTGACATCAACCCTCATTCTTGCATATGATTAAGATCCTTTTGGATCGAAACGCGTTATGCTGTTTGCTGTGCTGCCTGAGGAATAAACCCTTGATTTACTGGAAGGTTTGGTTGGAGTGGCTTCTTTTCACGCTAACACTTTGCGTGATTTTCTTTTGCAATATATATATATATACAAAAACAAGAGTTGCCCGAAACGCGTCGGACAAGCGAGAAGCAGTGGGAAAGTATGTCTGTGGCAGCGGCTTTCTTCTAAGAGCTTTTAACCTACCTGTGAGTGCCATTCCACCGAGGGCCAACTCTTGTTTTTGTGCGTATATATATATATGAAAAAGATCGAAACGCGTCTGTTTGTTACAAGCTTTACAATGACCGCAAGGGTAAAAACCCTTGAGCCCTTGCAAGTTGTTACTGGGGTATTTTGTAATATCACTGTGTATCAGCATATCCCTGATATTCCTGCCCCTACGATACGTGATGTTGGGTCTGTCCGGGATGCCACTGCCTACAATGTTGTCAGTTTTGAGGATGCCCCAGTTCTTAGTGACAATGCGTTTAATGTTATTGTGGTGAGAGTATCTGAACCAATTTTCATTGGGATTTTGAACATTGAGTATTTTTTCTATGTTTTTTTCTCTTCCAGTTTGCCTTCTTTACCCCGTGATCCACATGGTATTGATCAATTGGCACTTGCCAGTACTGGCCTCGGGCCATTTGCAATGTGACTGACTATTTTATTGCCTTATATGCAGAGGTGATTTGTTTAATACATTGTACATTTGATCATTATACTTGTTGAAATGATGACGAACAACACAATATCAGTCAATGTGCAATATCAATATTAGAGTGGTTTGATATAATTGACACTAATACAAAGAGGGCATAACATCAACAGTATTGCAATGTTTAGCCATTATGAGCTTTTGATTGAGTGTCACACTTTTGGTGGGGATCTGTTCTTAAGCTGACGCGCTCGTATCCATGAATTACTTTACTTTGCGGCCTCTTTACTTTCCCAAGATGTCTGCCGCATTTTGACACCAGTGTGCCTCCTCTATGTTCATTACTCTGTCCATTTAATGTGCCGACATGGTTTTCTCTTTCACGTGATCAAGCCTGGTGTCAGGCGAAACGCGTTGTGATTAAACAGCGGTGATTTATTGACACAGTGTCTGTCCTCTCTGAGAGCGCGTCTACCCGAAGCTTTTGATATTTGATATTGACGTCGGTGTGCTCCGCCGACACACGCACCACTCTCCATGGGTCCCCGGTGATTTAGAAGGAGCGCTGAAGAGTTTGATATATATATATATATACACATACATATATATATTATGTATATGGGGCGTTTTTAGTGTTTAGGGTGAGTATAGGTTTTTGGATGGCAAGGGTATTTTTAGGGTTTAGGTTGGTATGGCTTTTTGGGTGGCAAGGGTATTTTTAGGGTTTAGGGTGGGTATGGGTTTTTGGGTGGCAATGGTATTTTTAGGGTTTAGGGTGGGTATGGGCTATGGAGTGAAAGTGGTATTTTCAGGGTTTAGGGTGGATATGGGTTTTTGGGTGGTAAGGGTATTTTTGAGGTGTGTGGTGGGTATGAGTTTTTGGGTGGCAAGGGTGTTTTAGGGTTTAGGTTTTTGGGTGGCAAGGGTATTTTTAAGGTTTGGATCGGATTGTGTTTTGGGGTGGCAAGGGTATTTTTAGGGTTCAGGGTGGGTATGGGTGTTTTAGGGTTTAGGTTTTTGGGTGGCAAGGGTATTTTTAAGGTTTGGATCGGATTGTGTTTTTGGGTGGCAAAGGTATTTTTAGGGTTTAGCCAGTAGGTAGTTATAGTTAGGACCAAAGCTTCCATAGGAAAAGCGTTTTTTGTTTTGCCAATAACTTTGGTGCAGCTTGACAAATATCCAAGAAATTTTCACAAAACTTCCCCTTCTTGGTTCAGCAGGTGTGTTGAAAGTGTCGGGGTGATCCGTCAAGTGGGGGCCCATAAATAAGGGAGGTCCCAAAACATGTTTTACCCATGTTATGTCTATGGGGATTTTTCATTTTTCGAACATGAGTACAGCCCAAACTGCTGAATGAAATTACACCAAGTTTGACAGAAAGCCACTGGTAAGGTGCGGTAAGGCGCAGATTGATATTCGAGGTCTGTGCATGATTAGAAGCTGACTGTTAGTGCGCAGACCGACGCTCCTAGGTGGCCATATTGAAAGTGTTGGTGTCTTGTAAAACAAGCTCAACACGCTTCAGAAAAGACATGCACGTCTGGGGGCCATTTTGAGGCTTTGGGAAAGTTCCCATTGATTTCTGTTACCTTTGCGGCCCCGTTTTGCATGAACTGCCATTTTTTCTTAGGAAGATTGCTGAAACACGGTGCTTGTTTCCATATTACGGTGACAGGCACACATGAAGCTGGGAGTCCAAGTTGACTTTACTTTAAGCTTTTCCTGTCCACTGATCTTCACCTGGCTCGATGACACTAGTTACACGATTTCAGTGACAGGCACAGTATGCATGCAGTTACAGGAATACATTTTGAAGTTGGTAATATTAAAAAAGGAGGAAAAAAAAGAAAACAAAATAAAAAACAACTTTAGCAATCCAGTGTGCTCATTTGTGGTGATGCGCACATCTCCAGTTTAAGTTGTTGTCGCTTTGCCAAAAGTCATCTGCATTTTAGTGAGTATAATTCTCAGTGGTGTGTCTTATATGATGCATTTGGTAGTACAATGGAAGGGTTAACGGCACCATCATCATTTTTTAACTTGCCAGGAGAGCAGAGTGTTATTTGGGTTGATTGGAAGGAAGGTTTCCAAGCATATTTGGAAGATGTGGGTGGTGAGGACTTTAATGCGTCACAGAAATTGGGCATGCTCAAATATTGTTTGCGAGCGGAAGGAAGAAGTATTTTAAAACATGTGCCATCGTTACCTAATGAAGGTGATGAGGATTCAGAAGGAGATGACTATGAGGTGGCAATGCAGAAATTGGATCTAAATTTTGGAAAGAAGATGAATGGAGAGGTGGAGCATTATCATTTTTTTTTTTTAATGCAGTTGCCAGGAGAGTCTGTAGACAAATTTGTGGCGGCGCTTAGGATGTTGGCGTCTGCCTGCAACAAACAAGGGGTTTCTGGATGAAATGTTGAGAGACAAGTTAGTACAAAAGTTGAGAGACAAGAGGGTACAAGAAAGGTTGTAAACACAGAGGGCTTGACTTTACAGAAAGAGATCGAAATAGCGAAAAGGGGTGAAAGCACGGAAGAAGGGATGAAGGAGATGGCAACAGATGATGTGAAGAAATTGGAATCTGTTCAAGGTGTAGTGTGTAAAACATCCAGAGAGAAGAAGGAAATGACGGATTCCCAGAGGAAAAACACTTGGGGGGTGGGGAGAATGATGATTTGTTATAAGTGCCGGTGGAGGGGGCATGTAGCAATTGATCCTACATGTACAGCTGTGGGTCAAGTGTGTAGAAGGTGTAAAATGAAGGGACATTTTGCAAGAGTTAGTAAAGGAAAGGGGTTTCAGACCAATTCATCTGCAAACAAAAAAAGTATTAATGTGTTGCATGACGAGAAAGAAGTACAGGATTTGCAGGAACAATTTCTACTGGAAGTGAGTGAGATTGGAGATTTGGGGGTGAGAGATCATTCGTTTAGTGGTATCACCATGATCAGAGTGGAAGTGCGCATGATGGCAGATTCTGGGACACACTACTCATTAGTTGGAGAAGAGTGGGGAGGGAAATTTCCTGGGTAAGCATTGTATGCTCCAGACATCAAGCTATTGGCATGTGGGAACAAGCCCATTGACTTGGTGGTTTATTGGATGGGTACACTGGAGTTTCAAGGTGAAAAGACATTCTCCAAAGTGTATGTGGCCAAGTATGGGTCACATTTGTTGGGTTGGCCACAGCAGAGAGAACTTGAAATCAGATTGGACCCCAATCATCCTTATCAATTGTTGGGGGCTTTAACTGATGTGATTGTAGTTGGGGAGACCAAGTGGCAGAGTGAATTCCCGGGGGTCTTCCAGGAGAAACTAGGCTTGTTAAAGGGGTTTGCACTCAGAATTATCTTGAAGGTGGGTGCGTGCCCCATAGCACATAAGCCTCGTGGGGTACCATTGGTGTTGAGGAAACCTTTGCGGAAAGAATTTCAGAGGTTATGCCAAGAGGATATCATTGAGGAAATTGAAGCCTCAGAGTGGTTGGCACCAGTAGTTTTATCTAAGTAGGTTAATGGGGACTTGCAGATGTGTGTGGATCTGCGTGACTTAAACAAATGTATTTGGATTGATCGGCATCCCCTTCCCAACATTGGTTATATTTTGATGACATTCAAAGGTGCTAAGTATTTCTCTACACTGAATCTGTAGTCAGCATATCATCAGATCGCACTACATCCAGAGTAAAGACCACTCACTTCTTTTGTTACTACAGAAAGTGTACCGGTTCAAGCGTATGCCTTTTGGATTGGCATCCGCGGCAGCGGTATTTCAAAGGGCCATGCACCAGTTGTTTAAGAAAGAAGATACAGTGACTTATTTTAAAGATGATATCCTGGTATTTGGGAAGGACATGGAAGAGCATGATGGGGTGTTGAGGAGAGTGCTGAGAACTTTGCAGGGGTGTGGATTGATCATCAGGCATGAGAAGTGCAACATTGGGGTGGAAGGTGTGGAATAATTAGGTCATTGGTTGAATCAGAAGGGGAGGCACTCTAGTTGAAGTTGGCGAGGGCCATTGAGGAAACACCGGCTCCACTGAACAAAGACCAGTTGAAGTCATTTTTAGGATTGGCAGAGTACTATTCATGTTTTGTTCTGATGTTTGCTGACAAAACAGTATATATGAGAAAACTCATGGCAAGAAATGTCAAATTTGAATGGAGTGGGGAATGTCTGAAGGAATTTGACTTGATCAAAAAGTGCATTGCATTAGGCCCAGTGTTGAAGCCATTCGACACAAGAGATGCTAGAGGTGTAGGTTTGGGTGCTGTCTTGATGCAACACAGGGATGGAAAGGAGGTAACCATTGCTTATGCCTCAAGGCCTTTGAGAGGTGCCGAGTTGTCATATTCTACAATTGAGAGAGAAGATTTGGCATGTTGGTGGGGTGTGTGTCACTTTCGGAAGTTTGTGTGGGGTATGGATTTTGTGATTCGCACAAATCATTGACCTTTGGTGGATGTGTTTTCTATGAAAGGCACTGGTCAGGTGTCACTTAGGATTACCAAGTGGGTTTTGGGATTGATGGAATACGCTTTCAGTATGGAATATGTGCCAGGAAGGAAAAATGTTGCTGCTGACTGCTTGTTAAGTTTGCCGGTGGAAAGTGAGAATGGAGGGATGGAAGAAGAGGAGCATTAGCTTGTGGCGAATGTGGAGATACTCATTGAGGGTCGGATACATCATGGGGAATGGGTACAGATGGTCAGTGAGGATGTCAAATTGCAAGAGGTGAAGAAGTATATGGTGAAGGGATGGCCGGCCAAGGTTAAAGCTTCTGATAAAGCAGAGTCACTCAGTAATGTTGACATGGCATTATTTGTTATTGGTGAAGTAGTCTTCAGAAGCGAATCAAATAGTGAGATTGGCACATGAGGGTCATGCTGGCATGAGTGCAATCGAGCGCAGGGTGAGTTCGGAGTACTGGTAGCCGGAATTAGACAAAGATGTGGAAAGGGCAATAAGAGATTGTTTATCATGTGCATGGAGTGACAAATCACAAAAGACAGTGGATTACCCACTAGTGGAAGTGGACAAAATGGATGCACCTTGGGGGAAGTTGGGTTTGGACATCTCTGGGCCATACCGAGCATGGGGTACATGTCCCAAATTTGCCCTGGTGGACATTGATTATTATTCACGGTGGCCAAGGGTGAAATTTACGGATCATGTGACATCTCAGGATATGATTAAATTCTTGGAAGAACTATGGCATAGAGAAGGGATAGCTGAACAGATGGTGACAGACAATGGTGTGCATTTCGTTTCACAGGAAATTAGGGATTTCTTTGGAATGTATGGAGTTGAGCACATCAGGTCTTCAGCCTATTTTCGTCAGAGCAATGGGTTCGTGGAGATGTGGAATAGAACTTTAAAGGAGGGGTTGCAACCGGCATTGAGCCAAGATTATCAATGAAAATCGGTGGGGTGAAATTAGTGTGGGCTTATCATATGGGCTAGGTGCCATTTGAAGTTATGTGTGGAAAAAAAGCGAGAGGGTTGATGTCCAAAGGAGTGGAAAGATGGAAATGGGCAGAGAAGGTTGAAGGACCAGGGAAAGGTTTTGGGATGGGAGAATGGGTGCATGTAAGGATAGGAAGTAAGAAGGAGAAAGGGTTGGCTAAATTCTCTGTTAAAAAGGTGTATCCTAATACCGTATTATTGAGTGATGGAAATGTGTGGAATTGTAAAAAAGTGGTGAAAATTGAAGACTGTTGGGTAAAGGGTGACCCAGGAGGTGGCATTAATGAAGATGAAGATAGAGAACATGGTGTGCGGAATGGAAAGAGCTAAATAGGATAAGGTTGAAGAACATAGTGACGGTGATCTTACTCATTGTTCCACAAGGGTCAGACAGAAGCTGGCTTGACATGAAGATTATGTCATGGGGTGAGTCTACAGATGTGGGTATGAAGAAGGCAGATTCATTGTATTTTAATATTCGATGTGGAATTTGTATAGTCGTACTTAAGAAAAGTATTTCTTATATTGTTGTGCACATATAGGTTCGACTCAATAGGGGGAGATATTTTTTTGACCGATGGGAAGCTGGCTGACAGTTCCTTCCTGTTGTTCTTTACACTAAATAAAATACCTTACCAGCAGGTTGTGGATCGGCACATCTTTTCAGTTACTACAGACAGCGAACAACTATTTACAACTCATCCATCACCCTGCTCCAATACAAACTGTGTAGGCCGAACTGCTGGACCACAAACCCTCAGAAAGGAAGCACAAGCAATCTCAGACTTGTTTTGGCCTTCTTAGGTCTCATCAGTGAGGTTCAACTTGAGTCTTATGTTTCAGCGATCATAAGCACAATGTTTGGATATACCTATAACACTTAGGATGTTTCACTAAGAAAAGAAAGTCATGGTTGGAATTTTTAATTAATCTCAACCAGTAGTAATTTTCTTGAGATATATTCCAATCAATAAAGCTTTGTTCACTGTGCCGTTACATACAGGGAATAACCATATGCAAATGAGGCTTGTGACAGGGGCCAATCATATGCAATTCAGGCTTGATCCTGCATGGGCATGAAGAGTAAATTACATGCTGCATTCTGGCAGCATCTACTTACAGTACATCATATTTTTACAGTAAAACAAGTCTTGTTCTAGATTGTATTTTAGGATCAGCGCTAATGAATGCTTTAGACAACATTGTTCTTAGTAACGTAACCAGGCTAGTGCTAAACAGAAAAGGCTTAGAGCCAGCTTGCTCTGTTTGTTGAATATTTGCTTCCAAGCAGAAGCTGAACAAATGCGGGATAGCTTAGTCTATCTGGCATCCTCAATGCCGTCTCTGGCAGCTTTTGCAGACTAGAGACTGAGACCACATGACCGTCATTGCGAACGAAGCTACTGCGTTTCTGGTGCAAACAATTCCTTAGGCATTAAAAACACAACAGCTGCAAAAAACATAGATGAATAGACACGATTACTGAAATAACATGTTATCTCACTCAACATGATCTGGCATGAGTTGTTTTTTGGTGAGTGACGGAGCCAATCTGCTCCATTAATGTCAAATTCCTCTGCCTTCTGTGGACCTTATTTACGAGGTTTTGGCACAGGGCAGTGCCGAAAGGAATCTTGCTGCACTGCTGTGTGTCAAAAGAAAAGGGCAGGAATGTGCCGTAACTATGAGATACAGCGCATTTATGTCCTTTTCCCCTGCGCTGGTGCACAATGGGCTGGCATGCGCCAACACAGGCATGATGCAAGGGCGTCTGCGCTGTAGGGGTGATTGTTTTTGTGCAGGAAGGGACATCTTCCTACACAAAAACAATCATGAGACATGTTTTCCTCTTTCTATGTGTGCTGCAGAATGGAGCACACATAAAAAAATAGGAGAAATATGGATATTTTTCCTCGTTGCGCCTCCCTAACGCCACCCCTGGGGTGGCGAAAGAATCTGACGCATTCCCAGGTTTAACGATTCCTCGTAAATCTGGTAATGCTTCAGATTCCATGAGGGTTGCGTGGGAACACCCACAGCAACACCCATGGAACGCCCCTTTCACACACTGTTCTGCGTGAAAGAGACATATTTACAAGAACATGAACAGCCACGTAAAGTGGCTTTGCGAGGCCTTGTAAATATGCTGCGGCACATTGCAGAACTGGAGCGTCAAAAAAGTGACGCTCCGGGGGCGCAAAAGTGCTGCTAGGGGCTTCGTAAATGATGCCCTGTGTACATACGATTGGGGCTCTGCGCTGTGCTTTATAGCTTCATTGATAATTTATATGAATAACAGTATCAACATGAAATTGAAAACATCACAATTGAAGAGTAAAATATTTCAACTCGTAGCACATTTTTTTTAATTAGGAAAATGTTGCAATTTCTTGAACTCCTTCAAAATGTGCCCAGTTGCGTCTTTCCAAGCGAGCACACAATTTTATTCATCATGAAACGAGGCTCTCCGCGTTTGTCAGACAACAAACTGGAGAGCATAGTTCGCGAGCTGAGTTATCACACGCGATGGTTCATCACTGTTAATTTCTTCCGGGGCACTCTGTTTCCAGGTTGTTTAGAGCAGTGTTAAAGCACCTGACACCTTGCATTAGTGTTTCCGCGCGCAGAGCGAACGTGCTGCGCGCGTGACGTACTGGTAATACAGGCCGCCACGCGACGTGATGGAATAAATATTCTTTTTCTTGCCACAGGTCCAAGGATTTAATAAAGGAAGCGATCCTCGACAATGACTTTATGAAGAACCTTGAGCTGTCGCAGATACAGGAGATTGTGGATTGCATGTACCCGGTGGAATATGGGAAAGACAGCTGCATCATCAAGGAAGGAGATGTGGGGTCCCTGGTATATGTCATGGAAGGTATGTTATGTCCCAGTGACACTCTGGTATTTAAATATTTCTGCTTTCTCCAATCCGTCTGAAACCAGACAGCGAGCGGATTATGTGAAACAGATAGAGTGTGTTGACTGTAGCAAAACAGTTTTTTTTGTTAAGTGAAACATTGCTTAAAAAGCGGATGCCAACAAATTGTGAGAAGCAGATATTGAGCGGTGTTGAAGTGAACATCAAGAGGTTTATAGCTGAGAGACAAAATTGACTCAGGCAACGCAAAGCTCAATATTGAGCTGGAAGGATAATAAATCATTTTGTTCACAAAGCTAGAATGCTAGGTGTTGTGGAATGGAGTGTTTTTAGTCCAATTTATGAGAATGCGCATTTTAGGAGCTTTCAGGAAGTGTTGTCCAAACACAGCCTATTTTGTATGGGGCTATGGATTTTATCATATTAGTGTGTTACAGAGGAGGCCATATTGATAGGGTTTTAAAGAAGCTTTGTTTTGCTGTGTGTTGTGAAATGGAGACTTTGCAGGTTTATTTATGAGAAAAGAGATTTTAGTAGAGGCTGGAAGTGATATGCCATTAGCTATAGATTTAACTAAATTTGTGATTCATGGAAGAGATTACAGTTTTGCAACTCTAGAATGCATTTGTCACTTAAGTGGAAATGGATTCAGTGGGTAGTGTAAAAGCTGAACTGGCCGTTTGAGAGGAAATTGTGAATATAAGAGGAAGTTAAGCTGCTCAGACATTCAAAGAACTCTCTATACATCGGTGTTTTCGTTGTTTTTGCATTTTTAACCATTGAATTCATACTGCTGCTATGTATGACAATGTTATCAAGACCTGTTTACTGTACAGGAAGTGGGAATGTTGAAAAACTGACTTGGACCACCACTACCTTGGATTGTTTGACATGTACTATCAAAGTATGGTGGTGAAAGATGAGGTTGAATGAGACAACTCAAGGGAGGGAGGGGAAGTTTGCCGCCATGCTCAAAATGTCTGAACCTCTCTTCATGTGGTCTTACACCACAATATTGCGGTTTTAAAATCAACCTGCAAAAATACCGTATCCATGATCCCAATGACATCGTATTGTCAAGTTAAATAAATGTGGAGTTAAGAATAGTAAATCCATATTTCCCTACATATACCTAACTTGACAATATATTGGTGGTCGATACCATGAATACAACATTTTGGTAGGTAAATAATAAAACAATGATATTGTGACTTACAAGCTGATTTGTGCCAGAGATGGCTAATGTCATATGTTGTATTCAGAAGAATAGAAATACCTAATGAGTACTGAAAACTCAAGAAAGCTGCCTACTCCTACTGTCCACATGCATGGATGAAACTAGTCCCTACAACATTCCTCACATAATAAGTGGGATGCAGAGAAATGTTTGTAAATAAAGAACATATATTTGATTTAAAACAGTGGAATAGAAGGTGACTACTGAGGACGAATGGAAGCAATTCATTAACAATCATTTGAGTGTTGTATCCAAGACAAGGTTGGAGGTGAGATCTGTCAGGCTACCAAACCTAGAAATGTATCATTTTGCAGGAGTTTACAATGTCTAAACAATAAAAGAAGGCATGGGGTGGCAAGAAAAATGTTTCCAGGCATGAGAGGAAGTGCAAACAGCAGAAAAAGAAGTCTTTGTTTACTGATGTACATTTCACCGATGATAAAGGCACATGTCCAAAGGAATAAATAAAGTCAGACAGACATACGATCAATTGGTCTTTTGTTAAAACCATTGGCTCTATGCAGAAAGCATCATATCCTAATTGATATAAACACCCAGATTCAATAAGGTTACAGCCATTTTTCAATTGAAAAATAATAGTAAAAATGGACACCATAAAGAGAATGGAGATTGTGTGCCTTGGAAGTAACTTTGTAAGCGAATGCAGCGATCTGTCAGTAGGGTTGTAGGGCAAAATGTTGTATACAGAAATATTGACAAACATATATATCGTGTCCCTAGTATAGGTGCCAAACATTTTGTCCAATTGCTAACTTATAGGCGCCATAATACAATATTTCTGTTTGACGATGTTCTGGAAATTATATTTTGTTACCATTCCATCAGCAGGTGTGACAGAGACAAAAATAGATGAATTCCTGAGGTTGTGGGGCGAGCGCAGTTGTGTGATAGCATGAGGTATTCGATGGCTAAACTGGTGACTATAGAGGATGAAGCATTGTTCGGCAGACAAAGGGGAGCAATAACATTAAGCGCCCCGAGTAAGCTACTCCCTAAATGTGGTGTTGTTGGCAGGGAAACAATGACTGGGTGCAGATTGAAGAGGCCTGCTGCTCTTTATCCGTGAGTAAAATCTAGGTTTCTAAAGGAAATAGAGCATTTATCTAGTCATTCACCTCTGTCTCTTTAGAGGTCATTCAAAGGACATCCGGGGCAAGTCACCGAAGGTTGTGGTTGAAAGAGAGAGTCCAGTACAATGTATCTTTCCAATGACGCATGCTGCGAAAAACTCTGAGCAGGATTTCACAGCTTTTTTTGATTGATGCCTCGGTACCTTTTCCTTTGGAAATATTATATAACGTACTTGGTGCAGCGTTTTAAGTTTTACTGTATGAATCTGGGACTTCTTTAATAATAGATCCTTTTTTCAGGACTATCATGAAATCAAAGGAAGTGTGCGAATTTGTTGCCTAGTTACCAAATTTCTTTTCAAGTGACAAGAATTACTTAGATCTTTTGTTCCATGTAAATGCTGCCCTTATGTCTCCTATATCTCTTCAATGTTTAACACTCGATTACCTTTTGCTTAAAGTTACTTTTGTAAATATAAGGTCATACTTAATAGCCTGGTCCAGTCAGTGAACAGAAGTGCCTTATTCTACAATGTTCTTTTCAATACTCTCAGCCAATCTCATGAACCACTGCCAAGCTGGAACGGCCCAGGAAGCCCCCTTCATACAGCAGAATGAAGAGGTTTTGAGTTACTTGTGATTCCTGTTGCTGACTTGTAGGGGAGCTGATCTGCAGACTTTCTCTGTGCTTTAAAATTAAGATAACTCTATCAAAAATGTAGTCCAGTATGTTTCTTGTTTGACTTGTCTTCGAAGGAAGATAGAAACAGGCTATTACCCACATGAGCTATTGTAAATGCTTAGTGCATTTTGTGTAGGACAATGCCAACCCATGCAAGAGAATATGGCAGGACAAATGAAATGATTTCCCGGAAACACTTAGAGTGGTGGTAGCCATACCCTTGGAAATGGGCCTCTCACAGAAGAGGTTAGATACAAACTGCTGAGGTCACAAGTTGTCTCGCTAGACATTAGAACAGCTACCAGAGAATGATGAAAGTTCTGGTGCAGATATTTGAAAATGGGCTTCCCTTAGGCAATTGCATATGCAAGAAGCTTTATACAACAATCAGAACATTATTTTAGGGCTAAATAAGAATATTGCTCCATGCTAGCTGGAACACCAGATACATGTTCTAATTATTCAAAACAATTTGCCAATCCCTGTTGCCTGGAATCCTTCACATCTCCCTTGCAGGACTTCGCAGAGGAGCACTCAGGTTGTGGCAAAATCAAGAAATTACTCTTTACTTAGCCAATGTGAAGAAGACCCTGGCTCCATTAAAGGTCCCTATTTTTTAAATATATAAACTACTCACCAACAACAGAAGTCACCCCACATTAAATAAATTGTGTGTGTCTCTAATTAAGTCATCTAGATTTTTCCCCTTTTTTAATTTGCACTATTACGGCGAGATTATGCAGACCACATCACCAGAAGAGTTTTGCAGCATCATGGTCTCCTCGATACACATAGATATACATGAAGCTGGCTTCTGCATGGTTCACGGGCAGACTATGTCATTTTTAACTAAGACATCAGCTTCTTCGGTGAAGGATGGAGTGCATTCAGGAGCCTGTTTCTTGTGTGATTTGTTGGCTCCTACTAATATGGAGAATCGCTGCCTATCTGGAAGTAGATGGTGAGATTTAGGAAGAGAGTCTCTAAAGAAGACACCTCCCATTTGGAGCCTATGAAGAGTCCCTCTGCCCTACTCACCCCTTTTTAACATTTTCATGGAATCATTTGCTGGAAGCATCCAAAAGAATTATCTTAGTTTTGTTTGCAGTGTAACTGTGGGTGGATGGCCAGAGAAGCAGCAACCATTCCCTTAACATCTAGTGCTAGGTTGTAGAAAGCATTCTCGCCCTGATCAGTTCCAAAGTGGGGTTTCCGATGGTAGGTGATGAGGTACTAGTCAAACCATGATTTCAATATTCACTTGCTCATCATGTGTCCTCCTTGACATTGTTCTTGACCTCTTAATGAAGAATCAAACCTCCATAGGGGTTAAGTCCTGCAACCATTAAAGTCAGTGGACTAAAAATTATGTCCTTTTCCTGGAACAGAGCAATTAGCTTCACTTAACAGGCCTCCAATACAATTACAATCTGGCTATACCAACTCATTACATTTTGTAATACCAGTTTCCTCCGTTGTGAGTCTTGAAGCATGTCCAAGCCTGGGTATCCTCTGCAATCAGGAGCAAGGCTTCATATTTCCACCATTGGAGCTCAGCCTCATAAGGTCCTCTTGAAGATGCCAATCCCTAAAGAAGGGTCCTCATAATCACTCACACAGTAGTGTGGAGAAAAGGGCCAGTCTAACTGCCCAATGTATACCCAGTTTGTGCCGTAAAAATTAAGAAAACCTCATGTAGCTTTGGAAGTTTGTGAACTCTGATCTGTTCTCCTCGGGCTCTGAGTCAGAAATCACTGAAGTTTTTATCTTGTTTGCGGTCAGGGTCAGATGCTATCAATGGGGCAGCAAGTGCAATGGTATCGGGTCCAGAAGCAGCAGGGGTCCACTGAACCTGTGACTACCTGTGTACTTTAATACCCAATTTACAGACAGGAGGCCGGTTTCACTCACTTGCATTATAGACCATGGCTCCTTTGCTTTGCAGCTTCCTGTGGATACAAGCAGCATAGATATTGCAAACAACTCCCAACAAAACACCATTCTGAGATTATCATGGGCAAACATATCAAAAAGTTCCCTTTGCAACAGCTAATTGCTCCCTCTTAAGCAAATTTTAGATTTCCTTTACTTTTAGAATTTAAGTTGGCTTGTGACACTATTTTTTGATACTTTTGGTGCAGCACTTTCATGCCTTAAACTTCTGCTATAAAGATGGAGAGAGGACTACTACATGAATCTTTTTAACGTTATACATTTCTTCACATCATTTCATAGTTTATCTGAAATTTACAAGTTTCCTATTGGCGCACACATGATTGTCTGTTGCTGAGAATTACTGATCCTGGACCTAGTACCTGGTCCTGCAGCATAGCAATATGAGTTTTGCTTCAAATTGTCTTGTACACTCTATGGTTTTTCAACCAGTGGAGCTCAGGAAGTGTGCTCCTCACTCAAGCTTTTGGTCTGGTTATTTTGAAATGATATTATCTGCTGAGGTAATCTTTCCAAACAGCTCTGGAGAAAAACCGACCCTTTCGATATGCACTCATGCAGCAGGTTCCAGGGATGAGGTTTACACTGTTCTGTTCTGACACTTGTCCTTCCTTATATAGCAGACATGCTGATTGATTTTGCCTCAGAGAAACTGTCAGAGCTCTGAGGAGGAGACAAGGGGAACCAAGTTCGAATCCCAGCCGGCTCAACATCCTGTGGTTTTGGGCAAATTACTTAACTTCCTTGTACCTTAAAAAAACAGTGTAATGTCTGGTTCTTATGTCAATATAATGCCCTTAGCCCAAGTACGCACTGTGTAAATCTGTGTACAACTGCAAAACATATATAGGCTCGATTAGAGTCTCTGTGCCGAAGGTATGTGTTCTGATCCACACAAAGCACACCAGTAATAATATTTATGACCAAACTATTCTTCTATTCAAGTGCGCTAGGTGGCGCACGACCAGGATGGCCGCGCACCAGTAAGGCTCTGGACGCCCGGCAGAAATATCCGTTAATTATCCTCAGTTGGAGTCGCAACACAGCTATTTTGTTGGCCCAATGACTTTCCTGAGATAGGCAGCATCACTCCAATACCTGTGACGCCTCTGGGAAGCAGGGTGCTGGGCTGGGAAAGCGCGCCCGGGAGGTCGGACGTATGCACTGGACTCTGCCGGCGGCTAGTGTACCAGGAGAGCGCCGGGGATTCCACGTGGCATCTGGGCCGCTGGTCGCGGGCCGGGATCCCTGACGGCCGCCCCCTACTGCGCTGCTGAGAGGGAACTCCGATGCCGGGCGGGCCGCGTGCATGGACGCTAGCAGGTGGTGAGTGTGCGGACCCTTAATCCTGGGAGGAGCGCGGCGATAGCTTTGCCCGACCCGGCGGTGCCCGGCCTGGTCTCGGGTACCCGGGTGCTCTCGGAGGTCTGGGGGGTGCTGTTGCTGCGAGGCTGCCCTCTTCACGCTCCGTGGCTTGGGGGTCCTGGGGGGCCGGGCCATTGCTGGACTTCCTTCCCCTGATCTACCTGAGTGGTGGGGGACCGCGCGGAACTGTGGCGGCTGTCCCCCCCCTGAGACGTGGCGCAGCTGACAGAGATTACCTCGGCATGCTCACGAACATACTCCCCACCGCGGCGGTGCTGTGATGACGGCGCCCTCCTGCACTTGAGCGGTGGTTGTACTTGGAGCTCCCATTTCTTGTCCCGCCCGTACTCTGCCCTGCGACGCGGAGGCTGATTGAGGCTCGACGGTTGTATGATACTTCCTCTAGCGCGTTGCCGTCCCTCATTGTCCTTTGCGCTGGGTGCGCACTGCATGGCCAGCGAGCCTAGGGCCTAGTGAAAGAGTGGAAGGTGCTGCAACTCCACATCCATAGCACCTTGGAGGACTTGGTGCCTACTTGTATTTGCTGAGATTGGGATCACTGTCTGATCTCATTGGCTGACGACTACGGCTATAGCTGCCCCCCCCAAACATCGCCTTTTCCTCACGTGAACTATCCAACGATACACTCCATCATGGGGAAACTTGATGGCAAGCAATCCAAGCTCCCCTTTGAGACGAAGAAGGCGGTCACACGCTCGGCTGTTGAAGAGCTTGACCAGAATCCAGATGGGCAGGCTCCGGGCCCATTGCCCTCCCCAGCTGACGAAGTAAAAACTCTCCTATTAGCCATGCAGCATAGCCTCACTGAACTCTCCACCAAAATGGACTCCATGAATGCCCGCATGGACTACATTGTCTTAACAGTTGACAAACACGGCGAACAGCTTAAGGAGGTTGAGCAACGGATTTCGGACAACGAAGACGCTACTACCGCGGTCACTCAGCAGGTGACCCAAATGGACAAGCTGTTAAAGGTTATTGCGGCGAAAAATGAGGATTTGGAGGCCCGCAGTCACCGCAATAATATACGCGTCACAGGAGTCCCTGAAAGTGCAAACACGGGACGGATGGAGGACTTTATCGAACGCCTGCTGTGCACCACATTTGGCAGAGATGCCTTCTCCTCACAATTCATAGTGGAGCGGGCGCACAGATCCCTAGGCCCTAGACCTCCCCCTGGTGCGAACCCTCGACTGATAATTGCCCGGCTCCTTAATTATAGAGACCGGGACACAGCATTGAAACTCGCCAGGGAGAAACAACAACTGCAGTTTGATGGAGCCAATATTTCCTTATACCCTGACTTTACCATGATAGTGCAGGAGGCCCGCCGCAAGTTACTACCGGCCAAGCAAAAGCTACGTAAGCTGCAAATTGAGTATGCCCTACTGTACCCGGCCCGCCTGCGCATCCTACAAGATGGTAAACACTACTTCTTCACGACAGAGCGGCAAGTGGATGACTTTATTCGTGACCTCAAGATGAATACTCCCTCGCAACACTCGCAAGAACGACTGTCCCAATCCCCCCAGCTGGGTTGCGGCTGAGAGACTGTCTTCACTATCCCAGATGACTTTGACACCTTGCGTGATAGAAATGTTATTGTGAATGGTTTCCTAGTTGGTTACTGGGTGTTTGCCGCCCAGTCAAGTTGCAGTGACCACATTTAAGTGTCGAGGGCAAGGACTCTGTACCCTCATAAGGGAATGGCGGATTCTCCAGCTTCGCCGCTCTGGTCAGATAAGTGCTGTCAATTTTTTATGTAACTGTTCAGTACTACCTAAGGGCCCACGTTACCCTTTATTGTTACTAGTTGCACTCTTAACTGCTGATTAATATGCTGCCAGGCACCCTCCCCTACCCCCCCACGTCCCTGTTGATTGACTCCATAGTCATCGGGACTCTGTTTTCCTTCTCATTCTTGTGGGGTGGGGGAGGTTCTCGTTGCCCACTAGCGCACCCCCACGCAGGTGTTCCCCCTTGTATTCCATGTCCACTTCCCGCTCTTTTGCACGGTTGCAACTGACAGCCTTTGGGATGGGTGGGATCCATAATACCGGTACGATTGGGGTGCCGATGTGGGTGGGGGTGGTACCGGGATTTTGTTTTACTGTTATGTATAAAATGTACTGTACACGGGCAATTGCGGGCTCAACACTTGAAGATATCTCCTCGTCCTTGCACGGCAGATCACACGATGTTTGCAAACGCTACACGGCTGAATGTCCACTCACGATAGACCATTGACACTTAATCTAGTTACCTGGAATGTTAGAGGCCTTGGGGACCCCCGGAAACGTAGGCAGGTATTATCATACTTAGACCGTCACCATGTCCACATCGCAGTGTTACAAGAGACACACCTGGACCCCACCCGCGACCCCACCTTTGCCAACAGGTGGGCGGCGATTCGGGCGTTCTCCTCCTACTCCACTTATTCTAGGGGCACACTAATCCTCATAAAACGGGGGGGTCCCCTTCATCCTGGAAGGTGCGCAGCAAGACGTGTCAGGTCGCAGTTGCATTCCGTGGGGGATGCTGAGCTCTCAGTCGGTGACGCTGGTGTGCTGCTACGGGCCCAATATAGATGACCCTGACTTTTATACTGCGCTCTGGGGGCGCATCATCCAAGTAGGCTCTACTCACGCTATCTGGGGGGGAGATTTTAATACAGCCCTCTGCCCTTCTGTGGACAGATCCAACACGCTACCCCAACATTACACGCGGAAACGCGAGGCATTGTCGGGCATACTTGAAGCACACGGCCTTACGGATGTATGGCGACATATGCACCCGGATGGGCGGGAAGGCACTCACTACACTGCGCTACATGCCTCTTGGGCCCGACTTGACTATTGGGTGATCTCGCGCGGGGCGATCTCATGGGTCACACAGGCATCACACCTGGCCCGAACTCTTTCCGACCATTCTCCAGTACTCATTTCGCTGACCCCTCCCGACACACTCGCTTCTCCTGTAATGTGGCGCCTTAGGCCGGAGGCCCTGCTAGATGCCGTGTTTAGGGATGAGATCGGTACTGAAATCACTGAGTTCTTCCGTGCCAACATAGGCTCTGTCTCCACGCTGGGTACAGTCTGGGAGGCTTTTAAGGTCACCATTCGAGGCTCTTGTATGGCCAAAAGCTTCGGCGTTTTGCGCGATCTCCGTCGCACTTTTCAGTCGCTTGAAACAGAGCTTAGACAACTTGAGAGTGAGCTCTGGGGGAACAATTCCGGACAGCACCTGGCGACATTTCGAGATAAGCTATCTGAATACAATCATACTGCTGAGTCAGAGGCGAAATTCCGTGGAAAATACCACACAGCGCGTAGATATGGTGAGGGCGGGCGCCCAGGCAGGGCTCTTGCGCAGGACATTCGTCGGCCGCGCTTTTCAAATTATGTCCTAGAAATTAAAGACTCCTCTGGTGTGCGATACCGAGACAGCCGGGACATTCTCCGCACCTTCACCGCCTTTTACGTTGACTTATACAGTAGCGGTCGCCGGGAGTCTCCGGATTTTACCTCTTTCTTACAGGACATAACCCTTGGCTGGCTGGGCGACTCCCAAAGGGAATTTCTGGCTGCACCCTTTGAGAACGATGAATTGCATGCCGCCATTATGCAAATAAAATCGGGGAAGGCCCCTGGGTCGGACGGCCTACCCATCGACTTTTACAAAACCTATATTGTTCAACTTCTACCTGTCCTCAAACAAGTTTTCAATGAAGCTCAGGAATTGGGTCGTCTCCCCTCTTCTATGCGGCTGGCTTTGATCTCCTCTCTCTTGAAGCCCGGCAAGGCCGCTGATTGTTGTGACTCATATCGGCCCCTCTCCCTTATAAATACGGATGCCAAAATACTAGCGAAACTTTTAGCTAACCGCCTCAGTCTCCTTATGGAGAAACTAGTCCTGCCGGACCAAGCGGGATTCATCCCTGGTCGCGCAACAACACACAACTTACGCACCCTCTTCTCCATATTACGATCGGTAGATCCAGCACTGCCCATGGCCGCCATCTTTCTCGATGCTGCCAAGGCGTTCGTTTCGGTGGAATGGGACTACCTCTTCGTCACTCTTCAAAACATGGGAATGCCAGTGGGATTTCTTTCTTGGGTCCGTCTCCTATACACTGATCCTGAGGCTCAAGTCCTCATTAATGGCCACTCCTCTTCTCCATTCCCCATCACTCGAGGCATGCGCCAGGGATGTCCACTCTCCCCCCTCCTTTTCGCCCTTGCGGTGGAACCGCTCGCGGCGAGATTCCGGCAACACCATAATGATAAGGCACTTCAATGCCCGCTCCGCCCTATTCTCATCTCTTTATACGCGGACGATGTGACGCTTTAAGTGAGAGAGCCCCAAATCAATCTTAGCCCGCTGCTCCGAGAGTTCGTCCGATTCGGGGGGCTTTCGGGAGTGAATATCAATTGGTCCAAGTCTCAGATCTTCCCTCTCACTCCATCCGTGGCCAGATTTGTTCCAGACTTCCCCATCAAGTGGTGTGAGGAGGAGGTGAGATATTTGGGGATACAGGTCACTGCTGACCGCGAAGAACTGCTGCGCCTGAATTATGGGCGTACTGTGGAGAACATTCGAGAGAGTGTCACGAGATGGATAGCCCTGCCGCTGTCTGTCGCAGGGCGTATCTCCCTCATAAAAATGGTCCTCCTTCCCAAACTCCTTTATCTGTTTTTAAATATACCGGTACATCCGGGGCGACATTTCTTCGCTCTCCTCCGCTCTGAATTAATCCGTCTTACCTGGGGCGGCAAGCAGCCTAGAGTCCAGTGGGATACGCTCACTCGGCCATATTCACAAGGGGGGTTCGACGTCCCGGACTTTGAGCTCTATTATCACTGCGCGCAGGCCCATTACGCCCATTATTGGTTCCACCCTCCCAGATACATGCCAATATAGCGACAGAGCAGTGGTTATCTGATCCTATTCCGCTTGCCGGCGCAATCTTTGCTGTTGTCCCACCGCGCACTGACGATTCATCGCCAGTCACCAACACTATACGGGCGTGGCAGGCCATCTCTAAGCGCACCCGAGCTGCCATGCTCTATTCGCCTCACCTGCCATTAGTGTATCATCCGAAATTGCCCCTCCTACAAGAGGGAATTTTAAAAAAAACTCTGCTTAAATATGGGATCGCAACGTGGGGAGACCTTTACCTTAATGGCCGTTTCCGCACATCACAGCAGCTCTTCTCTAGGTCTTCGCCATCTCCAATGGATCTTTTCTTATACGTTTGCCTTCGCCAAGGCATTAAAGAACACACACCTGATTTTCCCCAGGAACCGCAGGAGACTGTCGCGCTGCGCCTTACACTCCACGACAACGGGGCCTCACACCTCGTGTCCTCACTTTATCACACCCTCTCCACTACTCGGACTCTTGCACAGGACGCTGCCCGAGACAAATGGTCGGCTGAAATAGGTACTCCCTTAACTGATGAGCAGTGGCTCTACTGTTGTATGCAGACTGAAGAAAGCACTTCTAGTAGTCGCCTCCGTATGTTGCACTATAAATTTCTTCGTCGCATATATTATACCCCGGTTCGGCTGTGCCGATACAAGCTCCGAGACAACGATGGCTGTGACCGGTGTGGTGCAGCTAACGCAGACTTCCTCCATTTGGCCTGGGGCTGTGCTGTTGTCCAAGAATACTGGGACCAAGTGCTTACAGCCCTGGATCATATGTCCATGATGAATATTCCACGCACCCCCCTCCTTGCCCTATTAGGCTACACAAAAACAATTGCCGCACCTTACCGAAAATTCATCTCCTTTAGCCTCCTCTTGGCCAAGAGACGAGTGGCTTGCAAATGGGGGCGGGGTAGAGCGCCCAAATTTAAGGAGTGGTTGCGGGATATGGTTTTCTGGCAGGAACAAATTTATACTTAGGCTGAGTTGCTCCCTCTTTCCTCCCGCCCCGCGATTACTGGGGGCCCCTTACGGAGTACTTACTGACTCACCCTCTGGCTGATGCGTAAACCCCACAGACTGTGTGGTGACACAGGATTTCTTACGGACCTCCCGGTCACAATTCTCCCTCAATGTACCAACTTGCCCAATGTACATGTGCTTCCAGTCGTTCGGGACTGACTTGTGTCATAAATGTATTACTCGGGACATCCAAGGCCCACTTATGTACCATAATCTGTTAAATCTTCAGGGCGCGAGGTGGATGTTTAGATCTGTAACTGCTAAGGATGTATTAATCAGTGATATGCTAATATGCCTGTACCTGTTTCTTTGCCCATATATAAAAATAAAAAATAAAAAACTATTCTTCTATTCTTTCATCACCATCCTCTTGTGTATTTTTACGTGTGTATACATATTTGAAACGTATGTTCCTCATTATTTCCCACGATGACCAAAAAATGCAATTGAGGCAGTAATAAATAAAAAAAAATAGTCTTAGTATATTTTGGAAAAGCATATCACCCACTGCCTATTTGCACCACTGAGGAGCATCTTAAACACTCATGCACTCATTCTCGAGCCTATTTATTGCACTCATGCACTAGTATGCAACTCAACATAACTTTAAACAGGAGTAATTTGCTCCTCCATCTCCATCATAAAACTTTGGACAGAAAGGCGATAAGCAGAAGAATGTATAGACAGAAAAGTAGCAATTTTCTATCTGAAACCATCACTGTTTCCTAATTGAGGCAAGTCGGTACAGTATACGACTAGTCTGTAGGACAATCTGGAAGTGCCAGATGGGTCAGTCTGACAGGTCAGTGTGGTGGGCCAGTTTGGTGACTGTTTTATTTACTTATTTAAAGAGTTTTATATAGCGCTGGCAAGACCGAGGGGTATGACAGCGCTTTACAGACAACGAGAAAGACAATAGACAAGGCTGTGTTGGAGAGCATAGATTACCCAATACAGACTTGTTGAGGGTCTGGTTACAGTAGTTCGTTAAGGAAAACAGGTGATGTGAGGAAAAGAGTTCAGAGGTGGTTAGGTATTGGAATCTGAAGGATTGAAGTGTCAGTTGAGGAGGTGATCTTTTAACTGTCTTTTGAAGCTTATAAAGGAGGGTTTTGTCCTGATATGCACTGAAAGGGAGTTCCAGATTTTGGATGCATTGCCTGAAAAGGAGTGCGTGATAGCTTTTTGTTCTGTGTCTTTTTGGTGGGATGAGAAGCAGAGTACTGATGGAGGATCGAGTAATCCCAAAGATTGTTCGAGAAATGAAGATCAAGAAGTGGACGTCATGTTTGATTCATGCTCTAGATTAACTATACTTCCAGAAGATGTGTTCAATATAATGTTCAGAAAGCATAAGAAACTACAAAAAGTGAACATATGTCCGGTGGGATATGGTGGTCAACCAATAAAAATGAAAGGATACTTCTTGGGTAATATTGAGTATAGGAATAGATATACTGTTTGCAAAATATGTTTCATATGAATGAGATAACATTTTGAGGTGGCCAGCACAAAGAGATTTAGGAGTTTATCCTAATCCCAACACAGATCCACAGATTCTAATTGAAGGTGTCTCCAAGAATGAGGAAAAGATGTCCAACTTTGAAAAAGAATATCCTGAGGTTTTCACAGATTTAGGGTGTCTTAAACAATATGTTTACAAGATAAAACTGAAAGAGAAGGCTGTACCTGTATCAGCAAGTGTAAGAGCTCTTCCTCAGAGTGTTCATGGTGCCATGAGAGAAGAATCGGAAACATTATGACATTTTGGAGTAATAGAGCCAGTTAAAGCCACGGAATGGTTAGCACCAATTGTGGTTGCCAGAAAAATGTTTCGTACAATTTGTTTGACTGTTGATCTTAAGGCTCTCAACACGGAGGTAGCCGTAGATATGTCCCCTTTACCCAATATGACAGAAATGGTGGCAACCATGGCAGAAGCCAAAATTTTCTCTAAATTAGACCTGACATTCGCTTACTACCAAATCCACCTGCACCTTGATTTCCAAGAACTCACTGCATTTATCACTCCGATGGGGGCATATGCATTTAATCATATGCCGTTCAGTCTGGTATCTGTGGGGTTGGTCTTTCAGTCATGTCAAGCATGCTCACGGAGATCCCTGGGGTATTCTGTTACCAAGATGACGTACTAATATTTGGTCACTCACAAATACAACATGAGGAAAGGATTAGACAGGTCTTGCAAAAATTCAGAGATTATGGCATTACTGTAAAAATAAGATCACATCTAAAGGGATTCAACCCAAAGCAGAGCTGGAAAATACCACAATGAAGTTGGTAGCACCAGAGAAAAAAGTTGAACTGAACTCATTTTTAGGAATGATTGAGGTTTATAGCAAATTCATTAGTAATTTTGCCAGCCGGACCTGATATATGTGAAAATTATTATTGAAAAATAGAGTGAGTTTTGAGATGGATGAGCACTGTCAGAAGGAATTTGAAGATGTGAAAAATGATTTGTCCACTGCCCCAAATTTAAAGGCGTTCGTGCTGGGAAATAAAATTATTGTTGCAACTGATGCCAGTTCAAAGGGCTTAGGGGCAGTACTTTTACAAGAAAATGAGAAAGGTGAGGGAACTATAGCATTTGCTCCAAGGGCTTTGAGACAAGCTGAAACAAATTACTCAGTCATTGAAAAAGAGGTTTTGGGAGTGTACTGGGCACATAACAAATTTAGAAGTTTTATTTGGGGAACGATGTTCAAATTAAGGACCGATCATATGCCCCTTAAGGAAGTGTTTTCTAAAAAAGGATTAGATGCAATTTCTTGCAGGATCAAGAGATAGGCAGTTAACCTTCCGAGATTTACATTTGAGGTAGAATATATTCCTGGGGTGAGAAACTTTGCAGCGGATTGTCTGTCCCGGTTGGTTAGTGACATAAAGGAAGAGGAAGGTACTGGTGGCAACAATAATGAAGATACAGAGTTACACAGGGAAGATGTCTGTGTGATTGCTAAAGTATTTGTTGAAGAGGAAAATTGGAAAAAAAGAGTTAGAAACTGACCCGGTCTTATGTAAACTACATGAAATGTTAATACAGGGTTGGGATGGAAGAGGAAAGCTTGAGGAGTTTTTGAGACCATTTTGGATGGTCAGAGGAGAATTGTCAGTTATGGATGGATGCCTGTTTAGAGGCACCAGGTTGATACCTGCAGATTCTATCAAAATAAACTCTTTGACTTAGCACACAAAGGTCATCTTGAAATTAACAAAACCAAAGAAAGATTAAGATTGGCCTTCTGGTGGCCAGGTAATGATGTACTGGTAGAGAAAATGGTAGGGGCTGTATAGCCTACTCAGTCAGTGATTAGGTGGTAAAGTTACATACTCTACCCGAGCATTGTCAGTCTCTTCCAATAGGACCTTGGATGGATATGGCAATGGAAATTATTGGGCTGTTAACTGCATTATAGTGTTAGTTGACCTATATTAAGATGGCCAGAAATCAAATTTGTTTCAGACATCAACTCTAAGGCAGTCATAAGTTTCATGGTGGAAATTTGTATAAGAGAAGGACTACCCTGTACCCTTCTTACCGATAACGGTGTCCAGTTGTGCTCCCAAGAGATAAAAGAACTCTTGCAGTGTAATGATATTATTCACAAGCCGTGTGCCCTATATCACCCAGAAACCAATGGTGTGGTAGAAAAGTTCAGTAAGGTTCTTAAAGAGGGTATTCGTCTGGCGAGGTCTAATAGGTTGTGTTGGAAGGAAGAGGGACTGAAATGGTTAGAAGCATATCGCCTAACTGCTCATCAATCCATGAGCATGCCTCTGTTTGAGCTGTTGAAAGGAAGGGAGCCCAATTCTAGACTAGTACTTGGGTGGATGAAGTGGCACAAAGGCTAGATGAAGGTTGAGGATAATCAACAATGGAGGGAAAAGGAGCAAGAATTAGGGACAGGTCACAAAGAGAGGTGTGATAAATTACATAAGACCAAGTTGATAGATTTCAAAGTAGGCAACTTTGTGTTAAAGGTAAAGCTCCCACTGGTAACATGAAATGGTCTAAATTTACTAAACCCATGAAAATCACAAAGCTCTTTCAGAATGCGGTGAATAGGTAAGATGGTAGGATTTGGAACCTGGGAAGAGGTCTAGTCAAAACAATGAGATGAGAGGGAAAAACAAAGAAGTAAATCCTGAAAGTGAACATACGATAGGCAATCCTACAATGCACAATGGGGGCAATACCACTGTATGTGTCAGATCAAGCGGACAAATGACACGCCACCGTAGTTTCTTGAAAGATTATTTAGTCCCCTAATCTGAAGCTTGCTCTTACCTTGCCCTGGGCATGGGCCACAGCAGGCCTCTTCATTGTAGGGTGTGTAAAATAAATTAATACTGTTTTAATGATCTACATAAAATTGTACATACATCTTATGACAAACTGTGTATATAGATATTCTGTGCATTTCTTCCCTCCCACGTTTTAGTACTGTATTCTCAAATCTTTATGCTTAATATAACTTCATATTACATGCAATGTATATTTGTTTGGGGGAATTACCCTCGTTGTGGGAAAAGCGAGATTTGTGGAATCTTCCTCCCCAGACTGTCCTTGGGGAAGACATTAGATCATTAGAATCTTGTTGTCACCAGGTTCTAGAATAGGCTGCTGTCTGTCAGTTGAACTCTGTGGTGACAGCTGGAGATAGCTGTGGCTGAGGTGTACATAATAAAGCTTCTTCTCCACTATATACTCGCCTCTATCTTATGTTTTATGTGCCTTCTCGATTTGACAAGTGCGTTTTAAACATCACCAATGCACTTCTGGCCGAAGCTCCATGCTCGGTTCAGCAGAGAACAAATAGAGCTAGTAGCGGAAAAGATGGACTCTAGTGCTGCATGGAGAGCAGCCAAGTTTGACCGCAGCATCCCCAAATCAATGTATTACTGTCCTTGTATTTTGGTAAAGATGCGTACTATATTGCACACATGAGATGATTCTGATGAATCGCATACCTATGCGCCTTGTCCATACACAATGGTGTGGCATAGGATTGGATGAGGAAACAGACTTATGCTAATAAAAAGTGCTCCCCTTTAGCATACCATTCCAATTGTGCTGCATATGTCAATCACCTATTTGCTTATGAATTACAATTATTGTATTTCTCCTTTTCTCAGTTTCACTCACTATATTTGGCACCATCGCTCTTTTCTACATTCTGTGGGTGTTGTACGACATATCCCTTGTCATGCAATACCAAGATGAACTATTACAAATACTTTACAAATGGGCATTTTAGCTGAATATCTTCACAAATATTTAAAACTTGATATTATAGGTTCAATAGTATTGGTTCACTGATAAATAAAGATGCGTTTCGCGCACAAATGAAATTAGGGTTATTTTCTGCTTTAATCTGCTGAGTGGTCTTTCATGCACTGATGTACTAGTGAAAAAAACTTTGTGTTTGATGAAGTAATTAGCATTTGTAACCCTTCTGGAATTATGGAGATTTGATACACATTTGCAGTTACAACCTTTATTTCATGCACTTCTGTCTCTTTGGGAAATCATGTGCTAAATGGTGTTTGATGGTACGGTATCCTAGTATGTATTTCATTGACTTAGGTGGGAAATTTAAAGGTCTAAATTTATAATCTTTGAAGAAGGCTGCCCACATAAATTGAACCAAGTAAAATTAATACCTATTTGGCCAATAAAGAGTGCAGGGATTAAATTAAAATTACATTATTTTTCCTACACTTAAATAACATTTAAGGCTACTGACTTAAAACAATATAGTTCAATTCAAGTCCTCTTCTTTGTTACAAGCAAGTCATGCTTTTCTTTGAAATTTGGGGCTCATTTCTTTTGATGACCTATTTTTGGGTTAGAGTGAGGCTTATGCTGATATTGACTAGGGGCATATTGGTAAGTATAGGGGTGGGCTTGAATAGCTTAGAGGCACAGAGGGCACCCAAGAACTGTGTGATCCAAGAGAATTGGGGATTTGCAAGCAATATTGGGGTATAGGCATTCTTCGCCCACACTCTGTTGACCATATAAAGATTGGTCTCTACTGTATATTGATTCACATCTCCAACAAGGTCAAACACGGTAAACTCTCGGTTCAGGGCGATGTTACAAGTGTGGAATGGTGTAAGAACAAACATTCAAAGCAGTCATCCTATCCCCTGGTGAGCACTCCCAAAAGAAACTGAAAAGGGAAAAGCCGGGATCTATACACCTTGCAGCCAACTGGATGTAGATTTCTCTCCTTTGCATCAGAGGTGTAAGGAGTGAGTTGCAGGAGAGCTGAGTGTTCAGTGATCAAAGGGAGGATTGTTTTCAGCCTCATATATGTAAAGCCACCCCACTTACTGGCAGCCAGTGTCGTGTCGTCATGCCAGCCTGGGTTTCGCCTCAAGGTCAGGCACGGCCGGGGGAGGAAGGGGAGGAGTCATTAGGGAGCTGGCAGTTCGCGCCAGGCGAGAGAGCAATAAAGACGTGTTCCCCCAGTTCGCCCGTGTCTGGGTGGTCTTGGGCGTGGGGACACGAAACTGGCGACGAGGGTGGGATGCGGAGTCACCCCCCTCGCTACTCCTGCACAGGCCGAGAAGCGCGCTGCCGCGAACGAGCGGAGCGCCGAAACCGGCAGAAAGGAACTGGCAGGAAGAGCGTGAAAAAATCGGAACAGCGCGCACCTGCTGCCGCCGATTCAAGAAGACACAACTGAGGGCTCAAATCAAGGCAGGACCAAGACCCCGTGCAGAGGCAACGAGCAAATAGGGGTAAGCTTGATGAACTGCCCCCTGTGTGGAGTGAAGCATGCCTGCATGAGTCCCCTGCAGTGGCCATTTTGAGGTCAGGCACGCTGCATTGGCCAAGCTTGGTCCTGCCACGGCGGCCATCTTAAAGTCAGGCAACACTCCAAAAAGACTCCTGAAGCCTGCAAAAGTGACGCTGAGTGCCTGCAGACGCCCCTAAAGCTCACTGGAATCACACTGCAACATATCGGACCCTGATTCGTCGCAGCAAGCTGCACCTGGCCCAGTGCACAATAACCCGCCGCCTGGACTGATGCCCATGGGAGTATCGTACCTGCGCCCCCCTGAGCCACTACCACTGACGTCTGGCAACAGCATGGGCCCTGCATGGAAGAGTTGGCTCGAGGACTTTGAGGATTTCATGAAAGGGTCACAAGTCTGTGACCCCGGCCAACAACTCATAGCCCTGAGCAACCTCATAGGTAAAGACATTGGACAAATCATTAAGGACCTACCCCCGGCCAACGCTGCGTCATACGAAAGTGTGAGAGAAGCCCTGAACAGGAAGTTCCTTCCCAAACGGAATTTAGACTACGAACGCTATACCTTCAACCTCGCATCCCAGGAGCGAGATGAACACATGGGCGAGTTTATCTCCCGTCTGAAGCGCCTAGCGCGCCATTGTGAGTTCGACAACTTCAACACAGAAGATGCGCTGCGTATACGTATCATTGACGGATGTCAATCGGAATCACTACGCCGTCGACTCCTGAAAAAACGCTAGACGAGATAAAAGAACTAACCCGCATTAACGATCAAGCCGTAGACCACGCAAAGAAAATGGAGGCCAGCAAAACCGAGAAAAAGGAACGAGCCCTCCGAGTGCAATCGTATGCATGGTGGCAGATCCAGATAGACTGAATAAATACCCGCGACTCCATATCCAAATGGGAAGCCACCCCGCCAAGTTTGTTCTAGATACAGGCGCATCGCTCAACTACATCTGCGCCTCCGAATACCAGAGCATGAACCCAAAACCGAAATTGGAGCCAGCTGCAGTGCGGGTCTACACGTGGATGTCCCGGAAACCACTGCCATGTCTAGGACAATTTTGCACCACGTTGACGTACAAGAACAGGAAAATTCAGGCACAAATTCACGTGATCGAAGGCCCAGAAACAGCAGACTGCCTTCTCAGCCTACCAACGGCGGAACGACTGAAGCTAGTCGAGATCCTATACAAAGTAGATGACTCGCCAGACATAGTCCATTTTTATTTTTATTTTTTCTTATTACTTGGTTGATAATGGAAATTTTTTGTTCTTGGTCAATTGCTATACTTATTCCCCTTTGCGTTTGATGTGAAGCAACTTGTTGTATTATTTTGTTAACAGCCTTGAGAAAGTCGTTTCACGACGAAACACGTGTTGGCTGTATATCTGTGGCTGTATATCTGTAACATCTACGTGGCTGTATATCTGCAACATCTACGTGTCAAGACTTTGGAAATTGTCTCTATTTCTACATTAAACATTTTACTGGTTGCTTTTCACCAGTTTGGATTTTTTTGGTGCTGTGCTCTGTTATTTAAATCTCCTATACAAAGTAGATGACTCGCCAGACATAGTCCACAAATTCCCAAAGCTATTCAACGGCCTAGGGAAGCTCGCCCACTTCAAAGTCAAGCTGCACATTAATGAGCAAGTGACGCCGGTAGCACAACACCACCGGAAAGTGCCTTTTCATCTACAACAAGCGGTCGACGACGAAGTACAAGACCTATTAAAAGCAGACATCATTGAACGATCGACTGGACCCTCTCCGTGGGTGTCTCCGGTAGTGGTCGTACCCAAGAGAGGTCAAGACAACAAAGTACGCCTGTGCGTCGACATGCGAGCCCCAAACACAGCCATTGAACGGGAGTGACATCCAGGACCCCACATCAGTGATATGATCACACGCCTGAACGGAGCGACAGTCTTTTCAAAACTGGACCTCAACAAGGGATACCACCAACTTGAGCTACACAAACGCTCACGCTACATTACAACATTTACCACACACCAAGGACTCTTCCGGTACAAACGCCTTAACTTTGGGATTTCCTCCGCTGCTGAGATTTTCCAGGAGGCTGTCAGACGAGTAATACAAGACATTCCGAACGCTTTTAACTACAGTGACGACATCTTGGTGTTCGGAGAGACTCAAAAAGAGCACGACAAAGCACTAGACCGGGTCTGTCACGCCTTACTCACCGCCAACCTCACCCTTAATCAGGAAAAATGTGAATTTGACAAATCGACCCTCAAATTCTACGGCCACATTTTCTCCAAGGAGGGCATGAGACCGGACCCTGACAAGGTATCGGCACTCTCGGACACTCCACAGCCACAAGATGTCAGTGATGTTCGCTCGTTCCTGGGGATGGCCAGCTACTGCGCCCGGTACATCCAGGACTACGCCACTATCAGCTACACTCTCAGAGAACTCACTCGACAAGGGCACAGTTTCCCGTGGTCGGCTGCGTGCGATCACGCGTTCCACAAGATCAAGGCCGCGGTGAGTTCAGCCATCAACCTTGCATACTTCAACCCCAAACGGAAGACTGAAATCACAGTCGACGCTAGCCCCGTTGGGCTAGGTGTGATCTTGGCGCAATATAATGATGAAGCAGACCAACGCCACATTGTCGCGTATGCCAGCCGCAGCCTCACTGACACTGAAAAAGCTTATTAACCCAGCCGCAAAAAGAAAGCCTGGCAGTTGTGTGGGCGTGTGAGCATTTTCATCTCTTCATGTATGGCAAACACTTCACACTCAACACCGATCACCAGGCGCTCATCACCATCTTTGGGAACCCCAGGGCGAAGATGCCTCCGCGGATCGAACGGTGGGGCATCCGCCTGCAAGACTATACATACACCATCATTCACAAACCGGGGAAGGCAGAGAACCCGGCAGACTACATTTCTCGACACCCTCAGGCTCTGACGCGGGCGCGCCACTCGGTGGCTGAAGAATATCTCCACTTCGTCATTGACCGTGCCTGCCCACCAGCCGTTCCAATTGAGGCCATTATCGAAGCATCGGCAAAGGACGCCACAATTCAAAACGTCATACATCATGTCCGCACCGACTCATGGCGACATCTAGAAGACCCGATGATGGATAACACCATCAACAGGCAAGAACTTGCGGCGTTCAAGCACGTCAAAGACGAACTCTCCATCAGTGACAGTGGCTTAATACTAAGAGGTCAGAGGATCGTCATCCCTAACCAGCTGCGACAGGGAACCATAAATCTGGCACATGAAGGACATCGAGGGGTAGTAGCCACGAAGAAAGCGTTGCGAGAACGTGTCTGGTTCCCCTCTCTCGACCAGATGGTGGAGTCCACACTCCGAGATTGCCCACACTGTCAACTAGTAGGGCGAGAAGAACCACAGGCCCCTCTGCAGATGTCAGACCTCCCAGATGGCGTCTGGCAACATGTAGCAGTTGACTTCTTCGGCCCGCTGAAATCGGGAAAGTACATCATCGTCACTATGGATGAATACTCCCGCTTCCCCATCGCTCATCAGGTTTCCTCCACAAAAGCAACCACTGTCATACCTGCAATTGATGAAGCGTTCGCGCATGGGGCATCCCCACAGTGGTGAAAACCGACAACGGTCCACCATTCAATGGACAAGAATTTGCGGATTTTGCGAGACATCTCAACTTCAAACATCGGAAAATCACTCCCCTGTGGCCCCAAGCAAATGGGATGGTGGAGCGATTCATGGCCACCATCAAAAAGACGATACAACAAGCTGAGTTGACCCACCGTGACATCCAGCCAGCACTAAATGAAGTAATGCGAGCTTACAGGACCACCCCACACAGCACCACTAACCAATGTCCGGCCACTCTGATGCTCGGGCGGACACCTCGCACTCTGATACCAACCACAGACGCTGTCACGCAATCCAGAACCACGACTTCAGACCACGAGACCCTAGTCGAACTGGATCAGACCAGGAAGGCGAAAATGAAAGAATATGCAGACCACCGCAGACACGCCAAGATATCTGACATCCAAGAAGGAGACTGGGTTTTGGTGAGACAAGAGAGGAAATCCAAAGCAGATAGCCGTTACCACAATCACCCGCTACAAGTAACGAGAAGGAAAGGGACTATGATCACGGCCGAGTCCAGAAACAAGAGAACGACTAGAAATGTGTCACATTTCAAAAGATGCAACCCGACAGCATATGACCGGGTCTGGAGATCCAACTGGGACACAGATGTGTCAAGTCAGGATGAGAGCAGCCATGAAGAACCCATACGGGTACCGGAGGCATGCGAACCGAGAAGGGAGCATCACCACAGTCACCTGCGACCCAGCCGACCACGACGGGACATTCGGAAACCCATCCGGCTCATTGAAGAACTCTGAGGGAAATGATGAACATTTAAGATACAGAAATGGTGAACATTTAAAATACAAAAGGGGGAGATGTCGTGTCGTCATGCCTGCCCTGGGTTTCGCCCCAAGGTCAGGCACGGCCGGGGGAGGAAGGGGAGGAGTTACGAGGGAGCTGGCAGTTCGCGCCAGGCGAGAGAGCAATAAAGACGTGTTCCCCCAGTTCGCCCGTGTCTGTGTGTTCTTGGGCGTGGGGACACGAAAGCCAGTTCGAAAAGGTGTTTAACTTCAAACAGAGGATCGAAATCAAAAGCCAGTTCATGCGTGATCGATGACACAAATACACTTTGAATGGAGTAAGCCCTATTTAGAGAAAGTAATGGAACTTGTTTGGCCTCCACCACACAAAGCAAAGAAAGAACAATAAAATTATAATAACCAAAGCCTCAAGTACCGCTTGGTTAATATTTCATTCCGATATATGTTCCCGTCTGCGCCCGTTAAATGAGTATGCATGTAAATGGAACTGTCTCTTTTTGTCACACATACAGTACTTTCCTATTGAATGTTTTCTTTCACAGTGTGTTTAGAATAAATCTAAGTGAACTCTTTACCTCCTACAAGTGAGGAGGATCTATAAAGCCAGGAGGTGGGGGGGGGCATAAAGGGGCCTCCTCACCACCATTTCAGTTGTTAATCCAAGGATATCATTAAAATAGGTGAAGGATCCCTTCAACAAGGGTGGGAATGAAGGGAGCATGGACGAGGGCGAGAAGAATTCTGACGGGGCAATATAGGAGAGGATGTAGCCTTACGGCTAGAGCGGTCGACCTCGAAGCTGGGGAACCGGGATCGAGTCTCGGCAACGACGCTCAACATCCTGTGATTCTGGGCAAATCACTTAATCTCCCCGTGCCTAACAAAAATTAATGTGTCCTTCTGTAATGAAACTGGTGCTCATGTAAAGCGCTCTGATACCCGATGTCTGGGGTCTAGTTCGCGCTATATAAAACTCTAAGAATTTATTTATTTATTTTTTTAAATTATGTAATCACGCTGCTGTCTCCTAGGCCTATTTCTTCATCCTTTTCTCTACCGAGGGCCTGATTACAAGTTGGGCGGTTAATATCGTACCCTTGTTTAATCACCGTACAGAATTACAGGTTTCGTTTTATTTAACTCATCCAATAATTATTGTTAATAATCCAACATTGATTACATTTCGGCAGGTCAAACCTGCCAAAATTTAACATGGGAAAACATACAGTATTTACCATATCATGCGGATTTTGGTGCATTAAACACCAAAATCTGTATATTATTCCCCAGAAACTCATAATAGGTGTTATTTTTCACTCCCGATAAATAATATAGCATGTGCTATCAGGGGCAATAAATTGGATTCAGGCCCTAGGGTCCGACTCTCAAATATGTTCGTGCACCCGGAGTTCAATTTAGGTAAATAAAAACCTTTATGTGTGAATACATTCCCAGGCTTAATTCGCACAAGCAACTGTGGAGGAACTTTTAATCAGCCAAAGTGCATTCATGGCCAGATTGTTAAGCAGAAAACAGTGCATTCAGAAATGCTTTTTCCCCTTAAACAGCTATTGAAATGTTAGACAACAGAATTCCATTTACACATATAAACAAGTACTATCCTAGCGTCGCATTGGGCCAGCCTAATTTCACACATACTGAGAAGATGCCCACAGCCTGTCTCTTTCACTGCAGTCTGTCTGCAGACAGTCGCTCTCCCCTGCTTGTGTGTTTTCTGTTAATGTCAACCGAATGGATCACTCCCTCTGTCTTTCTCTGCCTGTCATGCTATCAGCCCCAACAAGGCGAATTAAATTACTTTTGCAATCAACCAAGCTGATTAGCTGGAGAAATGTTGATTTGCCCTTTTGTTCCATTATCAGCACCAGCCACACTGCCACAAACACCTCCCATTGAGTTAACAGGGTATTATTACGCCTGCTTTCTGTTTTGGAATGGGCCATAGTTAAGATAATCTATTTCACTGCTAATGCAAATCGCATTATAAGATGTTCGCACGCCTTTATAAAGTCAATAGCTAAAGCTTTGTTCTGCTGTACAATGCTGCCCTCAGCACAAGATCTTTTACCATTTAGATAATGCTAGTTATTGGCCATTAACTGGACTCACTACATGCGCCTTGAAACAACCCCACGCCTCCTGCGTTATTGATACCGGACAGAGAGAGGATGTGGTGTTCCTACCAGGGCTGCCGACTTTGGAACTGGAGAGCCAGGTCTGAGTCTCGGCGTCCGCTCAACATCCTTTGATTCTGGGCAAATCAATCAATCTCCCCTTGCCAAAAGATAAATGAATGAATGAATAAGTAGATAAAAAATTTAATTAAATGGAACCTGTGTAATGTAACTAGTGCTGGTGTAAAGTTCTCCAATACCTTCGGTTTGAGTTCGTGCTATATAAAACTGGAGAATAAAAAAAATCGGTAACTCGGGTTGTGAAGGGCTGCTACGTCTACATGCAGACAGTGGCGGCTTGCATCAACGGGAGGGGTTGGCGGGCACGCACAGCCTCAAATAAAATTTTTAAAAAATCAAAATAAACGGGCGCGAGTGCGCAAACATAAACTTAAAATATATTTAAAAAATCACTTACCTGCCAACAGGACCTCCTACTCAGGACATCGTCGCGCTGCAGCCCGGCCACCAGGAAACTCCCTTGACCAATCAGGGTGCTGCTTCACCAGCATGAGAGCAGCACCATGATTGGAGGGAGCAGCCTCACTCGGTACTCTACAGCGCTCTGAAGGCCTGCACTAATTCTAACCCATCTGTCTTAAGACAGCTGAGTTAGAGATTTCAAAGTGTGCATGTCTGGCTGACCGTCGCAAGACGGCTGGCCAAAAAGAAATGCACACTTTGAAAAGTGCACGTACAACCCACCCTCCTCCCATTCCCTGCTGCTGTCATTTAGCGCGAGAAAGCAAAAAGCACGTAAATGATGGATGGAATGTGGAACAAATCAAACATTCACCCCCAGTCAAGAGATCTGGGTTAAATCCATCATTCTTTTGCTCACCAAGTCACCCCAGTTTAGACCTAGCCATATGCAAATCAGTTATGACCCTGCTCCTCATGGGAACAGTGCAGCCCGAAATGCCAAGCCAGGTTCTCCCTGGACCAGAAACAAGCATCCTTGGACCGATTTCGGGGTATTACCCCTCATCAGCCAGACTAGCTTAAATCCAGTGGCAAGGTGAGCCCAGGACCTACGTCTGGGCATACCCGGCGCACTTAGGGTGAGAAAGCAAAAGACACTCAAATGATGGACGGAATGTGGAACAAATCAAATATTCACCCCCAGTCAAGAGATCTAGGTTAAATCCATTGTTGTTTTGCTCACCATGCCACCCCAGTTTAGGCCCAGCCATATGCAAATCAGTCTTGACTCTGCTCCTCATGGGAACAGTCCAGCCCGAACTGCCAAGCCAGGTCCTTCCTGGACCAGAAACAAGCATCCAGGGACGGGTTTCAGGGTATAACCCCTCATCAACCAGGCTAGCTTGAATCCAGTGGTACAGTGAGCCTGGGACCCACGTCTGGGCATACCCGGCACACTTAGGTCGAGAAAGCAAAAGACACGCACATGATGAATGGAATGTGGAACAAATCAAACATTTACCCCCAGTCAAGAGATCTGGGTTAAATCCATTGTTCTTTTACTCACCATGTCACCCCAGTTTAGACCCAGCCATATGCAAATTAGTCTTGAACCTGCTCCTCATTGAAACAGTCCAGCCCGAACTGCCAAGCCAGGTCCTCCCTGGACCAGAAACAAGCATCCTGGGAACGGCTCGGGGTATTACCCCTCGTCAGCCAGGCTAGCTTGAATCCAGTGGCACAGTGAGCCCGGGACCCACGTTTGGGCATACCTGGAGCACTTAGGGCGAGAAAGCAAAAGACACGCGAATGATGGACGTGGATGAAGGACATTTAGCAGCGCCCCGCCCCCATCCTGATGCTCGTTCAGGACGGGAGGATGTCAGGATGAAAAATAAAATGGTGATGATGAATTAGCATTTTATTTTTCATCTTTGGGGCATTTAAGTGGGCCGACGCTCCTCTGGTCCAGCAGAGGAGCTGCCCCTGCATGCAGACCCTGTGTTTTCCCTACAACTTGAGGAATTACAGAGGGAATTGGCAATTCTGTAGTTATTTCTAATTTCACAACCATTATTTCTCCTGGAAATATTGGCTGTTTTAAGCAGTCGAAGTTCTGGAATACACAGGGTCTGCGTGGCTCGAATTGTGTTTCCGTGGACCTTGTAATTCTAATGGGGCTTACTTTGGCGCTCGTAATCGAGCCCTACCTGTGTCTTCACACAGTAAAGTATCCATTGATCAAACAAACTGCTAAAAAATATGTGACATGCAATAACACATGTTTTTCGAGAGCATCACGGTGCATAAAACGTGCTTCCAGGGGAATACTTCTTTTGTATCCATGATTATTTTATGTTTGAGGCACACATAAACCAGTCATGCTAAAAGCAAAAAAATCGAAACTCCTTGAGCAGCTTGACTACCTCTTTTGAAGATCTTGAGGCAGAACAAGGCATCTGATAGAAATCATTATCACTTTTGCAAGCAAACGTGACTAGAAAGGGAGCATAGTTTGAAGTCCTACCGGGCTATTCTAAAGAAAGTAAAAGCTGAAAAGTTGAGGGTAAATTACTACAGTTGATCATCCCTTTGCCCCTGGCAGTGTACAATGTTCATTTCATGATTACCATACAGGGCTGACCGATACTTTAAGGATGCCAAACATTGATTGTAGTGTAGGTCAGACATCAGAGTGAGAGCAGAATATAGTTTAAGTGTAGGTCAGACATCAGAGAGAGATCAGAATATAGTTTTAGTGTAGGTCAGACATCAGAGAGAGATCAGAATATAGTTTTAGTGTAGGTCAGACATCAGAGTGAGAGCAGGATATAATGTTAGTGTAGGTCAGAAAACAAGAGTGAGAGCAAAATATAATTTTAGTTTAGGTCAGACATCAGAGTCAGAACAGAGTAAAGTTTAAGTCAGTCATCCGAGGAAGAGAATAATAACATTTTAGTGTAGGTCAGACATCAAAGTAGGAGCAGAATACAGTTTTAGTGTATATCACACATCAGAGATAGAGGGAGTAGATTATTATTTATCACAAATCTGTTTGTGTACATAACCCATTGAGGTCACAGTCTGCAAATGTATTACATATTCTTTCTCACCTTTCTCATATAAAGTCCCTGGTCCCCATTGTAAACAAAGCAAAAGCAGAAAGTCTCACAATGTCTAAACACATGAAAAATACCTTATTGTTTTTCCCTCAACTTAGATAACACGAACCATAGATCTATTTCTAGTGAATTTAAAACTATAAAAGAAAAGTTACACAGTAATTTGTGATAGTTTCCCTATTTTGCTGACAATAGATGGTCAAGCTCCAAAAAAGGCACAATACAAGTTACTGTCTGACAGTATTCATTAAGAAAGCAGATCCAGTTTCAGCCCCAACTAGCTAGGGGTGGGCGAAACTTGCGGAATTTCACTCTGTGGAATTCCGCGAAGTTACATAAAAATGCAGTGTTATTTTAGGGAGTTCCACTAACGGACAGAAAATGCACGTTGCGCTGCTCGTGCTGCGATTTAGTTCTTGTAGCATGAATACCTACTTGAAAAAGTAATTTGAGTTTATTTTGCTGCTTCTTGAGAGAAGATTTTACTCGTGAAGCAGACCTCTGACCGTGACTGATCACAACCTCCTGCGTTAGAAAACTTCGCCGGAAGGCTTTCTAGCAACTGGAAATCACGCTAGGGGAAGCGCCAGCTCGCTTGCTGGAGCCTCAAATTGTTCCTGTTGTCATTGCGTTGCTTTAATGGCGAAAAAATTCCATCATGCAGCAATTGGTGGAATTGGGCTGGAATTCCACATTACAAGTGCAATGTGGAGTCGCCAAATTCCTTAAATTCCGCGAGCGGAATTAAAAATTCAGCCCGTGCCTACACCTAACACTCCTATGAGAAAAAGTGGGAAACTGAACTACGCGCAGGCCAATTAACAGGAACTATACAAAACGTTGTTTGGGTAATAAGAAAGTTTCCTCTCCCGTTGGTTTATTATGAGCCCAATTCGAAAGTTAGCTCCGTAGGCATTTGTTGATATTTATCACTCATTTCCCCATTTCTGTTGCTTGTGGGTACTGGTGTGCATGTGGGTCCAGTAAGGGCCTATTTAATGTATTGGTACCACTACACAGGTGAATTGCCTTTAACAAGATCCATTTTGAATAAAGCAATAAATGCCATTTACTAAAGCAGAAGAAACTATATGTGTTGGGGCAAATGTTACCAGCTTATCTTTAGCATTCAAAGCATTTTCATGACATTTCCTAAATTAGATCTGTTTCTGAACCACTCTTATTGTCAGAGATAGAAGTAGTTACTGTTCACAAATCAAAATATGTCTTGTTGGTCATTTTGAAGAGACTCCATCTTTTAACCTACATTTATAGAGAGAGATTATACAATTCAGTTCAAAATGCAGACTGTCAGAGCAGCTTTAGTTGAATGGTCAACACTTAGCCCATAACAGTTCTATTCACTCTGATCCTTAGATCAATGACATCAAGAAAGGACTACACTTATGTGAGGGTTATCTCACCCCCAAAGGTAATGCTCATAGTAGATGAAGTGAGCAATTAACATAAAGCAGTGTGTATTGTTGGATTGTTTCCTGCCCAAATAATTGTAATTGTAATTGCATTTCTATATCGTTTACTACCCCTGACGAGGCGTCGAAGCGCTTTACATTGGGATGCTGCTCTGGAATCCAAGCTTAATGGATTAGTTCAGTGTTATTGGTTACTGTTAGTTATTGGGATTAGTCTTGTGTGCTCAACATTTCATGCAGCCATTTCAGTTTTAATGGTGGACTAAAGTAATAGTGGTTGGTTGTGATCATTAGTGGGGTGGAGGGGGGTGAGCTCAAGCACATGGTTGGTGGGATTAATACAAGAGTTAGAGGAGATTAGGTATTGTTCGGTTGCATAGGTATGACTTTCAGCGTAAGGAGGAGAGATTGTGATCTTGTAAATACATTGGGGGAAATTTGCTGAAACAGAGAATAGTCAAAAGGGCATGTGCCAGATTAGGTTGTGCTCAGAGGGAGGAGGCATGCAGAAAATGAAAAGGAAGGAAAGAGACATTTGAAAGAGAGAAGAAAAAGAAGAGGCGACAAACAGAAGTTTTAATTAAAGGACAGGTTTATTAATGCAGGATTTAAGGAATGTAGTGAATATTTTGAGACAGCATGCAGTGTGAGGATGCAAGAATATAGAAAGAAAACAACATGATTTACTTGAGAAGATTGTGCTATATTGGGAATTTGTAGTAGGTACTAGAATCAGGTAAACCATCTCTCTGCTGTTAGGTTACCACCGATCCAGCCAACTCAGTTGAACAGCTCAAGGGTTGAAAGTGGGAAAAATGGCTGGACTCGTGTCAAGAAAATACATCGGAAATAATGTACACATTGAAAAACATTCTGGTGTTCATCCTCAGATTTGACTTGGAGTATTAGTTATACAGCAGAGTGGGATACATTTAGATGCCTCTGGTTTGCATTGGCACCAGATGGAAGATGAGGACTGCTTCCCAGACAGTGGAAGTGTATTACCTGCATTCCAGTGGCTGGAGGCCATGGGATACAAACACTGGTGCGAGTGAAGGGATGGTGAAAGGGCTCCCGTTAGAAATTCAATGAACAGTTTTGTTAGCAAATGGCTGCTGATTAGACTTCCCTGAAGCACTGCCCTTTTTGTAGATGCTATGGGTGAGTAGGGGTGGAGCTGCAGGTTGAAGGGGACCCTTTAGGTGAGGCCAAGCATTTGTCGACCATGATCATACTTAAGTGCAGAGCCCTCACACCTCTTTGTGCCTCTGTTGTGGGTGCTCCAGGCTGGAAACAGCCCTGCTGTGAGGGGCAGCAGTACACAAAGGCTGCGTCTGGAGCCAGCCTGGAAGACATTTGAAATGTAATCTTATGGAAAGTTACCTTTCTTTATCCGGAAAGGTAGATACCTCCCTCCTGTTTTCATGGATATGGGACAGGTTTGCAACTCATTCTACATGTTCTGTAGTTTTTCCTGGTTTCTGAATGAAAGCGACCTTCCCGGGCCTCCTCCTTTCATGCTCAAGGTGATCATCGTTCCTTCCCTGACTGATTTCCATTTTTCCCATTCACAGATGCATAATATCACAGCAGGAATCTTGTCAATGGCAAATGTTTTCGAACGCAGCAGGAAGCTTCTGGTGAGGCTTCAGCAGCGCTGTGAGCAAAAAGAAGTCGCGAACAGCTGCGCAGAGGGTGACCAGGCATTTTAATCTGTGCGGCTCCTTTATGCACAATGAAAGTACCGCTACCACAGCTTAGGTGCTTTCCCTCCCGCGTTTTAATGAATACTGCATGGTCTGCACGAGCATGTCACAATTCTTCTTTGGGGATTACACTAATGCGTAGTCGCATGATCTTTCTGTTACAATACCTATTGATCACTATTACATGTACTCATTAGATACTAGCATGTGCACAACAAGGGCCTATGTGGTCCCTGAGTCACAAGGGCAGTTCATCTTTTAATAGGGGTCTGATCCTTCACGATGAATCAGTGGCGTAACATAGGCCCCTGCAGCCCCCACGGTGCAGGGGGCACCCTCAGCACAGTACCCTGGTCTGAGAGCTCCTGATTAACTCCGAAGGGGGTGGCCCTCCATGTACCTTGCAGCGGGCCCCCTCAGGTTCCATTAAGCCACTGTGATGGATACCATTCTTATCCGGCAGTCTTTGTATTTCTGTGAGGTGACCTGACTCAGTAAAGTAGCTGGACCACTCACCTAATTTTGCAGGAGTTCACTTAAACCTAGTATTACTGGTTGGTTTTACGTCAGAATATGGAGCTAAAGACAGCATGCTAAAACATTTGTAGCTGAAATATTGGACTAAGTATATGTTGGTAAGTTTACAGTTACTATTCTTATCTCCTTGTCTACATTCCTTTAAGATATACATGTAGCCAATATATATATATTTGGATTTAAGAATGGTCAATCTATGCATACCCATATATACTTACCGCCATGATTTTTGGGGTTGGGGTTCTACATACTGGTCATCTGTAAGCGCTGGCTTCTTCCACCATTCACAATGATGTTGATGCATTGCCAGTGCAGGTTCATGGTGGCCAAAGTTACTTGCTCTCGTAGTTATGACTTTAAAAATTAAAACAGATTTGAGAGCCGATCAGCTCGTCCAAGGATAAACAGTCCTCTCCAGGGCTGGACTGCGAACCCAAAGCAGCCCTGCCAGTTTTCTTAGATCAGCCCTGGGGAAGCACTGCCTGGCCCTGGGAGGCTGGAAATGCTTTCCTGCTTCTTTTCTTACTCAGTGCCGATATTGCAGCACCACTGCAAAACCGGTCCCCAGTAACAAAACTGGCCCCCACCTCAGCTAATCTGGCCTCAGCCCTTCCTGCCTCCCGGGTAAATGCCAGATGCCCGGTATGGCCAGTCCGGCCCTGGTCTTCTCTTGCCTCTACTTGTATGATCGTGTCAAGTTTGTTGTAAAAACCGGAATTTGTGATGGAGGGGGTAAGTAACATGAAAGATGAAGGAAAATCACCTCTCATTAGTTCTCCAGTTCCTACTTTTATGAAACAGCCTCAATACATTTTTCCTTATCTTTTACTCATAGACTCGGTTGCCCTTCATTCTGTGCAGGAATATCTGGTGGTAAAACTACCTAGTTAAAGTTTCCAAAACTGCAATATTTACATTTCCTGAAGATGGTTTCACCTCCCCATTTAAACTTCTGCAGGTTAAAATGAGGGATAACGTTCTATTTTGGTGTTACCACAAGGTGGAATTGGATGTTTTCCCTCAATCTGAGCACCACAAACTCACTATTGGGGGTTATTTGCCTCTGAAAATTTCACCAGGAGGATAAAATTGACTAGAGAATAAAATCACAGGTCAGAGTAAAATTACTCCAGAACTCAGAATGTGAATTGGATGCAAAAAAAAACTTTGCATGAGATATCAGATTCCCCATGCACTCTAGTGATAAACATGTAAGAAACTAAAAAATAAAATGTTAACAATATTATATGAGAAAAATTGATATGTAGTATTTTATTTGGACAGAAATACATCTTGTGCTCTCACCCATTATTCACCTTTTGTTTTCCAGCTAATTTCACACTGTCTAAGTACGGCTTTATGCAGCCGCAAGATGCTAAATTTCACTTCTAATTCCAAACTGCACTGGGCGAGGGTGGGCTGTAAGGGAAAAAATAAAATAAGAAGTGGTAAACTGGAAACAAACAACACATTAGATATGGAAGTCACAGGATGTAACTGTCAGGCAAGGCATTAAAAAACAACCAGAAAGGTAGGTTAAGGGTAAGAAGAATTGAGGACTTGAGGGGAAACCCCTATATGAGCAATAACAAAGAAGGGTGGCAATACCACCACCTATATTATAAAATATGAGAATTTTAAACCTCAACAAAAAACATCTCTGTTTAGTCACTGAGATCTTTTTACATGAAACTGCAACCACCCAAAACATAAACACTCACTGACATCCTTCCCTAAAATAAGTATTTCACATAAAAACTGTCTGACATCATTTTCTAAAAAACGTATGTTAGGCCCTTCATTCACCCAACCAAAAGCATCAGTATGCAGGGGAATATATTTTTTCATTGCAATTAGGGATATATAAATCATTGGAAATTATTGCTTGCTTTCAGGCAATACCAGTAGGCTTTGTTGGTTGGTGTCTGTATTTGTATGGGTATCAGGGGACGTAAGGAAGACAAGGCTGGTGCCTAATTTGTGCATGTGGTTGGAGGTGGTGAGCGCTGTTATATATTTTTCATCATCAGATGTGGTATATCTAGTCAGTGTTGTGATAAGGTGTGTTATTATTTTACCTTTAATTGTAATAAGTTCTATATTGGTGTTGTGCCAATTTATAAATTAGTGGTTTCGCTCTTTTCACTTTTTAGTTGCACCACTTTGGGGAGACACCTTTGTACTGTATGTTCTCATGTCCTGATGAAACTGGCTTGAGTTAATGGCATTGAAACATGTCGACCTTTTCTTTAGATAACAGGCCTTAACATGCTGATGGCTTTTTAAATTGAGTGTACACATTATACTTTATAAACACTCTACTAATGCATGTTTATTTTCTCTCACACTATGCTATAGCAACTGACGACTGACAACAACTGTTGTTTTTGGCTGCTATTCTGAACCCTACTACACTCAGATTACAGTGCAGGATGAGTTACATGAAGGAACTTGCATACGCAAAGATCACTGGGTGACCACTCCGCTGTTTGGTACCTGCAACAACAGTTCTCCCAAAACCAACCCCCAAACATTTCTGCCCATATCCATGGGATTACATGAGGGAGAAAGATGCTGCCAATGAGACACTGGGGTCCCCGTGAATGGCTATCCAGTGGTACCACTATGTAGCTTCCATGAGGTGTCTTCACCACAGTTTGTGTGTATTTTTTTATTGATGATTTTCGGAGCCTGTGACGTGTGTGTTTTGATTCAAACAATGTTACACAACCACTGAGGCAAGAGCAACAGATGTTAACTACCCACAGATGTTCAACATAACACTTTCTTGGCTCCCTGATTGGGTCTTTTTTTGTTAAAAGGTTGTGGGTGATAGGCTCCCAGGCAGTTAAGGTCTCTCTACACCCCTTTGTTTGATGTGGAAGATGAAGCTATAAACCTGGACTTAATTCAGCATAAATGTTGGTAGGAGACCACAGGGACAATGATGTATAATTCGCCTTTCTTGTTGCAGTCAGTGTGAATGGTGTGCTGACAAAAGTCCTGGATAGGCATAAGCAGCAAAGATGAATATTCATTGCTAAATCCATTACTGTTAGGGAGTTTTCCAAAAAGATTTATGTAAAGAGACAAACTGTTGTAGGCCTAATCACCAGAGGGGTGAGCGTGAATTCTGCATGAGTTTGACAGTTATGAATTATCAGTGTTATCATTCGCTAATGAAGATAAATATAATGTCCCTGTGCAGCTAATTATGCATCATCCGCCTTCTCAAATTCTCTGTACTTCTGCGGACTCAAATGCCATCTACAGTGGAAAAGATGTGATTATTTCATGTTTCGTGTACCAGAGAAACAAAGACATTTTAGCAAGGTACAACTGGTTTATTGTTGTTAAATCTATTCTTTACACGAAGTTCAAATTTTTATTACTTGGTTTAGACCTCGACTCAGGTAAAAATTAAAAAACAGGGCAAAATAAACAATAGATAGATAAATAGATAACGCCTCCTGCCAAATGACGTATGTGCTTATCTTTAAAATATTTCTCTTAAAAAAAGTAAACATCTGATATCAGACAGTGCCAGACATATTTGCAAAACATTAAACAGATCTTGGTGTCATCCCCGGTAGAGATCATAGGTATAGAAGGAGTTAATTCATTGGGATTTTCGTGTTCTTCTGAAAATAGTTTGTGCCAGGAATAGATTTAATCACCCCATTTTTTTTCTCTTGCTCTTTTACCCAATTTTGGGTTTACCACTTAAAAAAGACATATTCTTTTAGTTCTGATCCTTTTTTGTTTACTTGGACTGATTCGTTGACCTCTGCACCCTTAGATGGTGATTCTGATTCTTGGGCAGTGTTAGTAGTTGGGTCCTTAGACTGGTAGCAGTAAAGCGACTCGTAAGGGTCAAGAGTATGATATGATAGATAATACTGCCAGTATATGATCTGAATTAAAAGCTATTTTCTCCCGAAATTTTAAGATAGAGTCTAAAGTACCTCACAGCCCATTTAAAGCCCCAGACACTTGGACATAGTCTCCAGGTAAATGAAAAGAGGCATTCATTGGAAAATCAGGGGTGCTGGATAAATCCTCCATGAGTGGGAGATTACTACATGAAACACTGCTATCAAAAAGTCCTGGTGTCTCCATATTTCTGTTTGTTTAGGTGACAGGGCTTGGCATTACAGGTCGATGTCTGGCAAAGTAAATTCCAGTGGAATCATGTTCAAGGATATTCTAATATTTCCTTTTGAGGTACTTCCTGGTGTTGATGTCCTATTGCTAACCATTTCAGGTGCTAGAAGAGGTTCAATAGCAGTGTCAGCACTGGTTGATTTCGAGCTGTTATTATGCAGCCGAGTCTCGGGGGTTGTTTCCTTTTCTCCTGGATTAATAACAGATGGGGAGGACACAGTCATTTTTCCTTCATTCAGCTGAGGCTAAAAAGCGGGAGTCTTTGGTAAACCCACAAGTGAGCCTACATGCGAAGATTTTATCTGACCCCTTTGCAGTCTTTTCACTGTTGTTTGTCTTTTTATGACAATATTTCCATTTCTTAATTTTTGGTTGCCTTCTCCCTTGTTAGTAGTTTGCATGCAGGCTCCTCTGTAGTTATTTTTCTTTCCTATTGCTTGCCCCTGCCAAAGGGTATATAGTTGCTTCCAGTGCTCTTAAAGTCTCAAACCCAAAGTAAAAGATCTTGAGAAGTAGCCCCCAGAGGAGAGCCATCACCACCACAAGCCTTGCAAGGTGCCACCACCACTGCTAAACACTACTTTGCCTTCTCTCGCTCCCTCACCCCACACCTGCCTCCTATTCCACAACTCTGTTGTGGCAGAAACTATGATATAGTCACTGCATTACTTCTTGCCTAGCGGGTCTATTAAAGTTAGTGCTCACCATCTTCACCACCAGTGGACGGGACCAATACAGGGAGCAGAGTGTAGAGATGGAAGGAAAGCCTGCCCCAATGAGGTTCCGATGTGGCTGGGGAACCATGCAAGTCTCAGTATAGCTCAGGGTGTTGCGGACATGAGCTCGCTCAGCCACTCCCGCCATGCGGGGCGTCAGCATCAGCTACTCAAGGTCGTCAGCATCAGCGTCCTGCCCCGTGCACCTCCTCCTTTACAATAATAATTTTAATTTACATTAATAACTAAAAACAAAAATGTTTGTAGGTATTTCAGGATATCAGAGTCTATCCTCACTTGTTGGAAACATATATGTAAGTAGAATTATACAGCATATTCAAGATAGATAGTTGCAGAAACATCCTTTATATGGAATAGCATGCAGCTTAAGTGTGCAGAATTTGTATGTAACTTGCCATGTCCTCATTGTGATCATTGTTGTGATACCTTATTCTTTCCACATCAGGGTGGTTTCCTAGCTTTCATGTAGCTGTTCATCACCCTATACTGGTCTGGGTTATATTAGTACTCGTACAGATTAGTGGTACAACTGCCAAACTATAGTTATTAAAGTACATTTTAAATTGTACAACACTAAGGTATTTCATGCCTTGACCATAAAAACATTTATTCTTTACATAATATTCCTCTTCCTCGTTTGTTGAAGTTCTGCTGGCTACTGATCTGCATTGGTCTATCTCGGCATTGATCCCTATAGGGGTCTGACTGTTTGTTATCGCTGGCTGTCATCACTTATCTTGTGGTGCCCTTAGGTGCAGTGAGTGTAGGCAGAGAGAGCTCAGAGAGGCGGTGTCTCTGCTGTACATGTGTTGAGTTGGAAACGCTTATGGCACTCAGTGCGGGTGGCAGATGTAGAGTTTTGTTTGGCTCACCTCTTACTTTTGATCTCCTGATTATCAGGAGCATTCGCATTTTTTGTTCTTGGTCCTCGGACCATACCGCCTGATAAAGAACAATTGTACAGATTGAATAGGCTTGAAGGTGTCGAGGAGTTTGTCTCTCACCAGATACTTCAATACATAAAAGGCTATTTTTTTCTACCAAGAGAGAAGTAGATGTTAGATGTCCCCTTTCCCGTTCTATTAGAACATTTGTAACAAAACACTTTTAGTCATCTTACTTGTGAAAAACAGTCTAATTTCAGTCTCTCTTGGCAATATCATCTATCTTTGAAACTAGTATTTTAGAGAACACCAACAACCAAGAAATAAGAGAATCAGGAGGCTATGTCATTATTACCCGGTTTGCCTGTCTCAGAGTCTGGCCCAAAACGTTCTACATCTACATGCTTACAATATCCAGATCAGGATCTGAAGGCTACTACTCCATTAAATGGGGAAAATTCCTAAATGATTGAACCATTGTCATCCCTAGAAGAGATTCGTCAGAGCGAGGCTCAAATATATTTATAGGATCATATGTCATCATCTAGTTTATATATACATCCAGCATCTTCCTCTGCACTATTAGATGCACATCTGTTGATGCAAGTGACCTTACATTGCATTTTAGAGGCTTTGGTAATGGTAAATAAAAATCAACAAACCCACTCTAGTCACCTTCAGAATATCACGGGTGGACTTCAAAAAGTAATTGTTTGTCTTCCTTCACTAATAAGACCCGTGAATGAAATTTCAAGTGCTGAAGGTAATAATTCCACAAACAATCCTCAAGAGGGGTGAAACATTCACTGTCGAATCCTGCTCCAAGAAATGGCACCAAGTACCAATCAAGTAAAAGGCAATGGGTCTGAATATATCTTGTACCGTCCGATGATTGAGAAATGGCTATACAAAATTGCCATTGCACTATAATCTATCACTTTGAAGACAGAATAGGAAACAGCTTTTGTTATCTCTTAAATGGAAGAATCTATCAAATGTTGAGCATATAAGTAAGTGAAAAAACAAATAATTGGTAACGTATAAATTAGCCAACAAGCATGATCGATCATCCATAAATGGAACAAAAAACAATGGTAGACTATCTAACACAATCAGAAAGGTCGCTGCAGAGGAAAGGGCATTAGTCACAAAAGTGATACCCTCTGTTAAAAATAGAACCTTCTAAATTCTAGAAAGCAGTGTTCCCATGTGGACAAAGTGATCAAATCTTAATGTTTTAAAAGGGCATCAATAAGTGATTAGAATGAAAATGTCCATTGTGCTCTCTATTTTGATATTAATTACAAGGAGTAAAAAGTGAAAAAATGTCTACCTCTAAATATATCAAAGCTTCTCTGCTTGTTTAAACAAATCCCTCTCTTAAAAGAAATCAGTTCTGCTAATTTGAAAGCTGTGGGTTTTTTGATGACAGAAGAAGTAAGGGAGGTAATGAAAGTGGATTTTACATCACCCTTTACTGTCAACGCAGTTTGTAAGGTTAAGGAGGGCCTGGATGTTCTTGGGATTACTATAAGACTGGTAGCAGAATTTCATTTGAGAGCTGGCAAAAATACCAAAGCCTTACTTCACCAGAAGGGTTTGTTGGCAAGTCAAGTATATCTGTATCCACAACTCCTGTCAAACAAGCTTGGTCCAGTATCGGTGCAATTTAGTCATTCTAGTGACCAGACATATTCAAATCGTGAGAATCTGCAAATTGTCTTCAATGATTTGGTCCCAAATGAAAGATGTTTATAACCTTTTGATTCTAATAACTGTTTTTCATCCTTGTACAATTATACAGATGCTCATGCCCAGTTCCGTTATGGTTTGCCTGCATAGAATCTGAAGTTCTCTCATGACCTAATGTTTAATAGTTGGAATATCCATGACTTTTACTGCTATGTAAAGGAGGGCAGTTTGAGCCACCATTAATGGGCCAACATATCATATTTTTACAAGAGACTTGGTTGCAAGAATACCCGAATGTTGATAGCTTTTTGTAAGCCTGGACACATGTAAGGGGAGGAGTCTATCTGGAGATTTGCTTACTTTGATATCCACAAGGATAGTTAATAACTTGCTAATAGACAGTGATCAAACTGTAACTTTAATTTTAGTGAATGTCTATTTAAATAAGAAAGTGAAATGAATCTTGATATATTTTTGGGGCAATTTTGAAATTTTAATTACTAATCTATGACTAGAATACCCCAAGTCTATCTTGATTATAGCTGAAGATTTCAATATAAAAATAATTCCAACAAAATTAAATGACCACTAAGTGATCTTCTCAAATTGTATGACAGACCCACTGCAACTTTTCCACTTGTGCATCCATCAAAGGAATCAGGCTATATGTGTGACCGGCTATCAAGAAATGGTCTTGTTCGCTTAAATTGTCGCTTTCCATTGGATTGTCCAACAGCACAAAAATGTATTTTTGGCTCTCATCACTGCCCGGTTGATTATGCCTTTTGTTCCGTTTCGGAATTTAGTTATATTTCTGATTTTCATGTTTTGAAACATGAAGGAAGTGATCATTGGGTATTACAGAGATCATTGCTATTGAAGGAAGCATCATCAAAAGATAACGTACAGTTGTTAGAAATGGATTATCCCGTAAGGCTAAAAATTAGATTAGACCCTAGGCAATTGCAGTTATTTTCTGAGTTTCAAGCCGCAACTGATTTACGCTTTGACTTTTCTGAATACTCTGATAAATTAACAAGGTTTACCTCCCTAACTGATAATGTGCTTGCATGTTTACAAATCACAATAAATGTGACCAAGATGGCAGGTAATAATAAACAGCATGACATGTCCCAGGGTTGGTTCGATTATGAATGTTGACAACAACAAAAACACATTTGTGCAGTGCAATATTTACACTGGAAAGGTCCTAGGGATATTTCGTTAGAAGAAATACAGATGTGGAAAAGGAAATATAAGAGTCTGATTAGGAATAAGAAACAGACCTTTTCATAATAACTGCTAAAATGAAATGTTGGAACTAATACAGTTGGGTGTCAAAAAAGGGGTTAGCATTGTTAATGCAAATCCTATAACTCTATCATATGTGATCGCTGAAGAATAGGTCACGCATGTAAATAACTTATTTGGCCTCCCTTTTTCCAAAGTGATAGAAAGCCTGCATGCAGCTGACAATGAAATAATAGATTTGATCTCAGCAAAATGAAAAAAGTACAAAATAACAATATTCAAATTGAGTAGAGCTGCTGGGTCAGATAATATTCCACCTATTACAATAAAATCAAATATTGACTGTTGGGCAGATAACTTTCAGCTCATATTTTAGCGGATTGCCAAAACTGCAAGTATCCAGGAATCTTGAGGTTGCTCTATAATAAAACCAATCCTGAAGAAAGGAGATGGGAGCATCCCCACAAATTGCAGGTTAAAATAGTCTTCCAGATGTTACTGAGAAGATTTTCTCAAAAGTTTTGGTGATTTACCTAGAGGAATGTATTGCTGATAATAAGTTATTACCATTAGAGCAGGGGGCTTTGTGCCAGTCATTCTACAACCAACCAGTGTTTTGCCCAATGGGCAATCATTAAAATTCCTTGGAGATAAATCAAGGGCTTTGTTGTTGTTTTGTTGATTTCCGCACAGCCTTTGATACGATAGACAAGAGCAGCTAAGTTGTTGCTATGGAATGGCCCACAGGACTTTTTAACTTTAATTCAAGCTTTACATGAAGCTAATTGTATTCCAGTGGAATTAGATTCCTCTAGCTGTCTTTCTAAAACATGATGGTTTATGTCAAGGGTGTGTTTTGGCACCTGCTCTTTTTGGTCTGTACGTGGCAGATTTGCTGGTCACATTGAATCATTTGAACTTCCTTTCTCCCAAAATGGGATCAATCTGTATCCCTTGTCTCCCTTATGCAGTCAACCTTGTAAATGTTAGATTACACTCCAAAGTGACTTTAGAAGATGCTTAAAGCAGTGTCTAGCTTTTAAAGGTACATGTGGAGAAAACCAAAGTAATGATTTTTTGCCTAAGCGTTGCAAATTTCTCTTGGTTTCTAGAGAATATGAGTGTCGGAGTTAAATTGTATAAATATCTAGGATTGCAATTTTCCCCAAATTTGAAGTGGGGTGATCATATAAACACCATAAAATCTAAAGTACTCTTGCAAAAGTGCTCCGTGGTTACATTTAATCACATTAAATTTAACCTGTCTCTTGCTTTGCTTTTAAAGGTGTTTTTATATAAGATTCCACCAATGGCATAGGTTGGAAATATTGAGCATGGAAAACAGCAATATTTTAGACTCACACATTTTTAAGAGAATACCTAACCCTGAAAGAGGGTCAATGATGCAAAGTATCAATTGCTAATTAAATTTGATGTCATAGTCACACTTGGCAGGTATTCGCTTCTTACAATTCCTTAATAAACTTTCCTCGATGATGTCATAGTACACTCTGCCAAAATATCCCAAATTTGCTGGTTGGAAGCACAATACAGTGGACACAGATGAGCCCGGCATCTCGTGAAATATATTAAAAAACTTAAACAGTATTACTTATTTTCATGGGCTGTAGGTAGCTTGGGCCCTTTTCCTTCAAAGTAATCACTGAGTGATGCAGTGTTAACTGTATCTACTTCTCATGATGTGGATTGCTTATCTCAAAAACCTTTCATGGCATTAACCTAACAAACCTTAGGTAACCCTGTCCTTTTCCCATATCTCTACTATTTACCAGAGCGATTACATCATCAAGATATTTTAAAAGAACAATTAGATAGTCCCTGGTATATTTTCCAGAATCAAGGATTGAGTGAGGATTTGCATTTGACTATGTGTTTTTAATTTGAATAGTACTATTTCTCATGTTTTAATCCACTACCCACCATTCTTAAATTTTCTCCATACATTTTTGAAATCCCTTTTTTTTTAAATACAAATTATATATGAGATACAATACTGCAGAACCTCTGTCTAAAATGCAGCCCTTTGACGTTGCTCTCGATTTGGGTCAGTTTTAGGAGCTTCGAGAAATTTAGAGTTACTCATATGTACGGAATATATTAAGGTAAAATGAATGTTATTACTGTGTTTCAACTGTTTTATGGACAAAAGTTTTAATAAACCTTTTGTTTTCTTCTTCTTTTCATAAAATGTATGTAGTTACATGGCTGTTGCATTGCTACTTGTGTGTTGTGTGCATCTTCTGTCTCTACATGACAGAAACAGCCCAAGAGACCAATAAGCTGACAGACAAGTTGATAGATAGATAGATAGATAGATAGATAATAACACGGATGTTGGCTTTTTCTTTCAGCTCCCTCAGATTTTATTCTTTGTCACAGCTGCCTGTGATTGTTGATTCAGTTCTCTGTTTTCCATTAATGTTTGTGCTTCATGACACAATGTGTCCCTACATCTGTTGACTTCTTTCGTGGCAGATTCTTTAAGTAAATCTATTGCAGTGAATTATGTCCCTGTCCTAGGGGGGCACCAGAGAGCCCGGCTGCAAGATGGCCACCGCTTAGCGAAGCTCCATGGGCCAAAGAATAATTCCAGCCTACATCCGTGGTGTTAGGAAGTTTGCCCACCAGACACCAGTAGATAGATAGATAGATAGATAGATAGATGGATAGATAGATAAATAGATAGATAGATTGATTCTGAGTAGCAGGTTCTCAATGTAAGAAGGGCCAGATTTACAAACAATTTACCTCATGGTTGCACCAGTTTTGTGGTACATCCGTGACACAAATTGCTAGTAGATATTTACAAAGCCACACAAGGGGCAATTTGCATCACCTTATGTGACTTTGTAAAAAAATAAATTAACGTAACACAGTGGCTTGTGCTGCATTGTATTACATTGAATTCTGAGAGGCATTTCTTGGGTGGAACATGGGCGTTCCCATGCATTCACCAAATGATTTCGGGCATTCCCAGATTTACAAAGGATTGTAACCCTGGGACTGCGTGAAATCGCTACGCCTCTCAGCGGATGGCATAACAAGGAGATACATCTTTTGATCTCCTTGTTATTTCCTCAGATTGCAGCATACATAGACAGAGGAAAATGCCTCGAGAGATTGTTTTTGAGATTCCTTTCTACACAAAAACAATTCTCCTTGTAACGCAGGTACCCCTGCACCGTGGTGCAAGGGTGTCTGCGTTGGCGCTAGGCTGTCTGCAGTTCACCAGGGCTATGAGAGAGCAAAAGTGTGCCATATCATAGTAAATATGGTGCATTTCTTCTCTCACCCTTTCACGCAACGCAGCACAGCTATTTGCCTTGCTACACTGCGTTGCATTAAAGGTTAGTAAATCTGGCACTAAGTGCCTGATTATGAGTTCCCTTGGTGGAGGTATGGTGTTGGTCGGGGACTGCTGCAACAGTGGTCCGACCGCCGTATTACAACTACGGAGGTCAGACCTCCAGGGGGCTGCCGCCACCGCCAGGGAACCGCGTTCCCTGGCGGTGGAGCAGCGGTCAGAGGCATGCAATATGCTGCTTGTGCCGCATATTGCGAGTTTTCCTCACTGCTCAGATTTCATGGCAGTGTTCATGCCATAACATTGTGGTGGTGAGGAAACAAATTGAGCCCTGCAGGGCCCCATGTTACCTCTGGGCCCTTGGGTGCATGCAGTGGGGCACATGGTGTGCCCCCCTGTGTGCATGCACCCCTTTTCCTGCATGTCATGGAATTAACAGTCCATGCTGTGCAGCAAAGGGCTTTGGCGTTCCCATTGCTGTGCTTTTTTCAAAGGCATTGCGGTGGGAACGCCAAAGGACCACCTGCCAGACAACTAGAAAACTTGTAATCTGGCCGGCTGCCAGCGGTCGAGGTTGGCGGTGCGGGAGCGCGCAGTGGTGTGCCGCCCCGCTCCCACACCGCCAAACTTGTAATCAGGCCCTAAGTCTTTAGCTGCACATAAACACACAAGAGCACAGAGCCAGAAGCAGACAGGCTAACAAATATGCTTAAAGGAGATTTATGGCAACAATATCAAGATAGAAACAGCCAAGTACAGCTTAACCAAAAAGGTAAGTCTTTATATTCAAAGTGGATGATTACTTTCTCAAACATGATTTGATTCAAAAGGAAATGCTGCGAATCTTCAGAAGACAAGAACAACTGTGTACATCATTTCCTCGGATTGTAGGTTTGTCTATAGCCTGATTCATACTTGTCTGTTTTTGATGTCAGCAGTGGAACTCACAACATGGCCGATGGAGCTTGAGGAATATTTTAGATCACCTTTCCTCTGAAGTGGACATGCCTAATGTGTTGCAGCCACACTCACTTTCATTTTGGAGCGCAACAGATTAAATTCAAGAAAAATGCCACTTCAAGCGGCTCCGTCATTGCATGAGGCGTCGGGCGTATTGCATCGCTTACCGTTTTTGCCACAAACATTTAACAGGCATATGTCTGCGTGATCTCGTGGCAAAGGAGGCGTGCAAGGTACTTTACAACTCTCATGAAGATTTTACATTAGTTTGTGTAAGGTACCAGACATAAAAATCATCATCCTCTTTTGAAAACTAATTGAGCAGGAGTGAAATATGCGGAACAATGTATGCGATCTCTCTGCGACCTATAGAGTAAATGATGAATCAACAGCTAGACCTGGAAGGATGCAGTTAGTAAAGTGTCATGTCAAGCCACTGCCACATTCTCCAGAGTGACAGGCTGATGGAATCTGTTTGAAGCTGGCATTAAGCACATTTATACTCGCAGGCACCAATTAATAGGGAAGTGGATGTATTTAAAGCCTCCAAAGCTGACAAAAGCTACTGAAGAATTACTCCTTGAAGTGTCTTTTTCGTAAAGGACTGCAAGAGAATTATTCATTTATTCGTTGCATATTCAATGATATTCTTCGATTGAACAAAGGCATTGATTGGCATAGTTCCCAGTTTATTGTAGCTACGAGTATGTACCAAATGTTTAACTTGCCCACCCAATCTGAAGAAGATGGCGTTCAAATATGGCCTCTTCTGTACGACTGCACACCCAGTGCACGCTTCTGTAAGTCTCAAAGGGAGTTTAGAATATACCTGCTTTGAATGTCGCAAATATTTTGAGATTTGTTCGTGACGATTAATAATTTACCATAGGTCATTAACTTTCAAGACATGTTCAGTTGTAATCTAGTCAAATCAAAGCCAAAAGGTTTCCTACAGTGATGTGAACCAATTGGAACGTGTTTACCCGGACTCCATTGCAAGGTAGGCAGCAACGTTCAAAAATAAGCCAAGAAACTTGAAGTAGAACAAGTATTGCAGAGGGGAGTAGGTCTACTTTTCACCATGAACATTAAACCGAAATGGCCCTATTCTACGTTTGGAATGACATCTTTCCAGTACGGTACAGCACGTTTCCTTTTCACTCCTAACCTATTGTATCTGTCGTCATCCACCCCCACTAGCAGCGCATAATTGAAAAGTGACCGTGTAAATTAGTGCCTTTGAGGGCTGTAGGGCCTTTTCTTTAGCCCATAAACCATGGTTAATTTGTAAGGGGGATTTGTGTCTTCAGAGAGAAGTGAGGTTTGATGTAATACTGGGCTGACTACTTGCTCTACTTCTCTTTCTTATTTTTGTGCTGACACCCACAATTGACGATCTTAGCAACCCGGGGCCATATTATAGATACAGCGCATTTTCCTTGATTGCGCTGGGCACACCTTTTAAAACATGCACCTGGCGCACTCAAGGAAAATGCACCTTATTAGGATGAATGTGCTGCCCCAGGGCAGCCTCGAACTCGCGCTGTCCTGGGGGCAGCGCATTCATGTGAAAAACGGAGCGGCTGCTTCGAAGCCGATCCAGTGTTTTCACAGTGCAGTCGGCACCCGCCTGCACTTTTAAAGGGAATTAGAGATTCCCTTGCAGGCGGGTGCAGTGAGTGACTGTACCCACCTGCAAGGGGATGTCTGGGGGCTGTCCGTGGGTCCCCAAACCGCCCACAAGAGGGCTGCAATCAGGGGGCGTGCACTGACAGTGCGCCTCCTTTTAGGTGGCGCACTGTCAGTGCACCTCCTGAGAGCTTCTTTGCCTCTGCACCCGCATCTGTAATAGGGTGCGGGCACAGAGGCAGCACTGTCAGTGCACCTCCTGAGAGCTTCTTTGCCTCTGCACCCGCATCTGTAATAGGGTGCGGGCACAGAGCCAAAGAGGTTCCCTCATTTGCATGGGGCCACGCCCCCCATGCAAATGAAGGAATGCCCTCTTGAGGAAATGCTGGCGCTGTATGTGCGCTGGCGCTTTCAGTATTACAGAAGGGGACACACAAGCGTCTGCGGCCCCTTCTGCAATACTAGCGTGCCCCGGGTGAACGCAAATCGGATGCAAATGCCCGTTGTGCCCCCAGGGCACTTCTATAATATGGCCCCAGGTCTGTCTGATTGTTCATTTGAAGATCCATAGATTTGTGTGCATGTTATCACTTTTGCCGCAGTATTAGGAAGACCACCACTGCTTGCAGAATCGATGGGCAAAAGCTCTCCAAAGTCACTGCTGCTGGAAGGGGTCTAATTTTTAAGCATCCATTTCCCTAAACTAATAGTATGGGATTTTGTTTCTTGATGTGTAAACATTTGTACTGGTTCATATCTCTATAGCAAGTGATCACTTTGCAGAAAGGTTAATGAGCATCCTCCTCCCGCCGGCTCCACAGAGTCATGAGAGTGATGTCATGTACTGATTGTCAGTTACACCAAGCACTGTCACCCCATGAACACTAGGAACCCCTAGGAACGGCTAGGGTTGTCGACTTTGAAGCTGGGGATCACTTAATCTCCCCGTGCCTAAAAAAAATAATTTGTTCGTCTGTAATGCACCTGGTGCTCATGTAAAGTGCTCTGATACTATCGGGTCGAGTTTGCACTATATAAAACAACCCAAAGAAATGTCTTCAGCAGGCTTGAGATAGTGTTCTTTGGGATTGTGTGTGCTGAGCAGCTCTGCATACTGCTATCCAGGACTAAACCCTTTACACCATAGGTTTTATGTTGGAAATGAGATGTTAGTGGATGCAAGTGCAGGTTGCACAGCTGAACTGTAACATCTACATTAGGAGAGGCCTTGTTACTTTTCCCATAGGCACCAAGTGCCAATAAATGACTGCCAACCTCCACGGATGTTACCTTTGAGCTGTGGACCACTATCGAACATTGTAGAGTATGAGCAAAGTGAGCAGTCTGCTGTTTCCTCCAATCACCAAGGGATCCAAGGCAAGGTCCTAAATGTGTCCTCCTCCTGTAGCAGCAGGTCTCAAGCTCTCATGAGCCCACAAGCATAGCCGAGGCCACCATGCCTCTGAAGGGCTCAAGGAGTTTCATCGCTATGTGTATGAGAGAACTCTCCATACACTAAAAAGTGGTAGCATGTCTGCCATTTGGCTATATTTCAGCTTCATTACTAGGCGGCTACCTAAAGCTGCTGTCCAGTCTCGCCTTCTGAAAGTGCGGCCTCTGACCTTACAAACATAAATTAAAGCAAAGCATGGGCGCTGCGACACAGCATTAGCAAGCACAATGACCTTCTTCAAGCAGTAATGCGGTTATGAGGGTGAGTTCAACATCCGTCGGCTGGAGACCGACAGCATGAACATTAAAGGGAGGCAAGATCAGGAGACATACACGTTCCTTTTAATAAAGGCCCTTCATCGCTCCTTTTCATTATGATTGCCCGAACTTTCTCCCAAAGCAGCCTGGAAGAGGGCTCCCATGTGCTTTACAGAATTGGGAAGGAACAAACAAAGTACTTCCAGTTCGAGGAAACTATCTGTCTAGAGCAGATATCTCAACACTGGCATCTCCATAGCTACATTGTGCTAAATTTAATTTTCTACTACGTCGCCAGAAATCTCTTCTAGGGCACCAGACTATAAAGACAGGTGCCACTCTGCAAAATCTGTTGTTTCGATGTCATTTTTGCTTCAATCTGTGCTTAGAAACAATGTTTTATCCCTGGCGGTGTGCAATAGTATCCTTTCTTTATTTACGTATTTCTTTCCCTCCTCACACCCTTCCTTGGTTTTCCTTCCCTCCCTTCATTCATTCATCCTTTTAATTCGCTTCTTCGATAGTTCATATTACTATCTGTCTGTATGCAAACTTTAAAAAAAAATCTTGCTCGCCCTGTCTGAACCCTGCATTCTGCAGTCTCACTTTTGACAATACCTGTAATGCCAAGCTGTATCATATGCACATCTTAAAGTTGCACAGCAGCCCCCGGTAATGCTGAGCTGTGTCGTACGCACATCTTAAAGTTGCACAGCAGCCCCCGGTAATGCTGAGCTGTGTCGTACGCACATCTTAAAGTTGCACAGCAGCCCCCAGTAATGCCCAGCTGTATCGTACGCACATCTTAAAGTTGCACAGCAGCCCCCAGTAATGCCCAGCTGTATCGTACGCACATCTTAAAGTTGCACAGCAGCCCCCAGTAATGCCCAGCTGAATCGTACGCACATTTTAAAGTTGCACAGCAGCCCCCGGTAATGCCCAGCTGAATCGTACGCACATTTTAAAGTTGCACAGCAGCCCCCGGTAATGCTGAGCTGTGTCGTACGCACATCTTAAAGTTGCACAGCAGCCCCCAGTAATGCCCAGCTGAATCGTACGCACATTTTAAAGTTGCACAGCAGCCCCCGGTAATGCTGAGCTGTGTCGTACGCACATCTTAAAGTTGCACAGCAGCCCCCAGTAATGCCCAGCTGAATCGTACGCACATCTTAAAGTTGCACAGCAGCCCCCAGTAATGCCCAGCTGTATCGTACGCACATCTTAAAGTTGCACAGCAGCCCCCAGTAATGCCCAGCTGAATCGTACGCACATTTTAAAGTTGCACAGCAGCCCCCAGTAATGCCCAGCTGAATCGTACGCACATTTTAAAGTTGCACAGCAGCCCCCAGTAATGCCCAGCTGTATCGTACGCACATCTTAAAGCTGCACAGCAGCCCACAGTAATGTCAAGCTGAATCGCACACACATCTTAACGTTGCACAGCAGCCCCCAGTAATACCAAGGTGTATTAAATGCACATCTTAAAGTTGCACAGCAGCCCCAGTAATACCAAGCTGTATTAAATGCACATCTTAAAGTTGCACAGCAGCCCCCAGTAATGTCAAGCTGTATTGTATGCACATCTTAAAGCTGTGCAGGAGTCTGCCACCGACGTGCGAGTCATCATAGATCAAGGGATAAAAGCGATAGGCACTTGCCATTAAATCATAGAAGGGATGTGACATTTGCTTGACCGGCAGCCAGTGAAATAAACAGTGTTGTAATTGTTTACAAGTGAAGGGTTAAAAATCATTTTGATGCATTACATATTAGTACGAAGCACTTTAGCCTGGGTGAGATTATGCGTTCTGAAGCCAGTCCAGAGTCTTTCTTGACATCGAATAGTGTTGCTTTGTGAGCATTAAAAAGCATTTGTCGGCTGCTGTATGCGAGCACCATTAGGAAGATATGGGAGCAACAGCTTTGAAGGGCTGGATTACCTTTCAACCTGCTGCTAGCAATTTCCCTGACTTTAACAAGTCGGCGTCTGAACGCTCAATTACTTTGCTCACTTTTTCCATATCAAAGTGGCCGCTGAGAGCATCCTTTGCAGATGGTCAAACTCTTTGGAAAAACAGCTTTTCAATTTATTCATGCACTTTCATTTCCATATTCATTCTAGCGGCAGATCAAAGTCCTCGTTGCAGGAACACCATTCAGTGCATGTTTCCTTTGGGTTTCGCCTTTTTTTTTCCAAATATTACTTACAAAACATATTTACTCCCTGCTGATCAGAAGAGGAGTGATATTCCATTTTCTGCAGGAAACAAATTGATGCAATATTGCGAGTATTACAATCTTTAAAGGAGTGCACCGGTGCCATCGCTAAGTGGTCACGCCTGGCAACCAATCTTGGATCTTCTGTTCTGTCGTGATTATGGTACTAAAGTGGGTGGATGGGGCACAGGGGTACTAGCAGGACTCAAAATCATTGGCCGGACTAGGGCCACTGCCCACACTCTTGAAAACTGCTGGTAGTCCAGAAAGCAGATGGGATTCAGGGATAATTGTGAGGCTCGGAGCATTGTTTGAATGCTGGAGAACTGCAGGGACTTAGTAACACAAGTGGAACCCAGGGCACTGTTTCAACCCCAGAGAGCTGTGGGGCCCAGAAGCACTAGTGAGGCTTTGCGCACAGCTGAACACCAGAGAACTGGTGAGACTCAATAACAAAAGTGTCGCTTGTGGCTTGACCTCCTGATAACTGCTGCACTTCAGGAACGCCGGTGAGGATCAAACACTGACTAAACTCCATTGAACGGACGGGACTCAGTAGCACTGGTGAGCCTTGGGGTACTGTTTAAGCTTGAGAAAGTACTCGGGAACACTGGTGATATATTGTGTGCTGTGTGAACTATAGAGAGAACTCAGTAACACTGGTGAGCCAGTGGGGAATGTTTGAGCTAGAGAAAGGACTCAGTAACACTAGTGAGAAATGGGTTATGGTTTAAGGTAGAGAAAGTTCTTGGGAATACTTGTGAGACATGTGGTCCTGTTTGAGCAAGAGAAAGGACTCTGTAACATTGGTGAGCCATGGGGTACTGTCTGAGCTAGAGAAATAATTCGGTAACACTGGTGAGCCTTGGGGTAGAGTTTCAACTGGAGAAAGGACTTAGTAACACTTTTGAGCCATGGGGTTCTGTTTCAACTAGAGAAATGACTCAGTAACACTGGTGAGCCATGGCGTAGAGTTTCAACTAGAAAAAAGAGGCTGTAACACTTTTGAGCCATGGGGTTCTGTTTCAACTAGAGAAAGGACTCAGTAACACTGGTGAGCCATGGCGTAGAGTTTCAACTAGAACAAGCATTTGCAATGCAATAGGTCTCGCATTTACGCGAGTTTGAGCTATTGGCATTGTAAATGACATGCCTTTTATTTATGTTTTGATTTTTAAAACATAAATAAAACGCATTGTCATTAACAATGCCAATAGCTTAAACTCGCATAAATGCGAGACCTATTGCATTGCAAAGGCTTGTTTATTCAGTTGAGGGACGATGAAGACCGCCTCGAGGGAACCTTTTTCCATTTGTGTACAGGGGTCCAAGACTTGACGTTAGAATTCGGTCAGCGCTCATTAGATTTGTTGGCAAAATGTATCTTCCTGTCCTCAGTACAGAAACATGAAATGGGGAGAGGTGCAAAGTTGCGATGGGTTGTTGGGAGAAGCATAAGCCTTGTAGGAGGAGGAGTGGGAAGGTACCTTCTTGCTTATGTAAATATAGGCAATGTCTTGATCTGCATATGTTAATAGAAGCTACTAGAATAGCAATGAGTCAAAGACTCTTTCTTTAATACTGTTGCATCCTGAGAACACCAAGCTATTTAGAAGAGATTCCTGATCCCCAAGTAAGAAGGTAGCTACTTGAGTGGTGTTTGGACATTAACCCAATATTGGCTTACAAGGGGCTGTCCAAGCATTAAAGTCAGTAGCTCCCTATGGTACCCTAAATTGGGATTATGCTACAGTATTGAGCATGTATTCTTTGTCTTTTACTATCTTATACTATAGGAAGATTCGTATTCACAATTTTAGTTTGAAAACTGAATAGAATATGAACAAGGGGCAAAGCTATGAAGTTGTTATTCAGCTTAGAAAGCAAAGAAACTGATTGAACAAACTGCATATTTTCTTAAACTATGTAAACTACATATTAATATGAATACAGTAGTTATCTGCTTGGTTAGATCTTTTAAACATTGTGTGTGGCTGTGTTTTGAGATTTGACAAGTTTGTGTCGCCATGCACTGCTGCAGATATTCTGGTTTGAATTTCATATCTGTCAAATTAACTTTACTTAAGAAGAGGTTTCAACTGCAGAAATCTAAATCATTCAGCGGGTGGGTTGGGCTGGTTGGCAGGGCAAGAGAAACAAACTCTCAGTGCCTATGAGTTGTAAGTCTAGCATTAAAGGTTTCTAGAATTAGGAGTGGCTGAAATGGGTGGGCTTGCTTTCTGCAAATAAGGGTTTCTCCTAAGGTGGGACCACCACCATACTTTTTCTCAGAATAATGGAGAATGATTCATCACTGACACAATTGTTTTTATAGTTAAATAAATCTCGTACTTTTGTAAGATAATGGGAAGTACTGCATACTTGTAATGAAGGATTATTTGAGATAATCGAATAGTGTTGGATGGGAATGCTTGTGCCAACCGCTTACTGTTACTGACAGCTAGCTCCTAGTTTGAGTGCTTTCACGCAAAAGATCCTATTGTTAGCAACATTTTTCTTATTTATAAACTTTCCTTTTTTTTTACTCTTACTATGACCCTTACAAGTTGGCTGGCAAAATCAACTCGTACCTGTGAAATCTGTATGTTGAGCTAGTAAAATGTTGGCATATTTTTTATCTAAAGCACGCTGCCTCCTTACCATTCAGCGCTCTATAGCGCGATGAATATTTATATCTCAGGGGTGTATGTGGGGGTGCTCTACTTACACTGAGAGCGTGCGGCTAAGTGTGAGCGAGGGTGAGTCCCGGTCGCCTTGGCTCCCTGCTGGTTCCGGTGCGGGCGGCGGCGGGGGATGACGAGGTGAAAATGGCGGATCTTTCTAAATACAATCCCAGCCTCTGAGCCGCAGAGACGAGGCCCTCCGTCTAAGACACCCTATCTCTAAGGCCCCCCCCCTCTGCGCCCCGTGAAGGAGACCCGTGTGCTCCTGGGGAACCCGGAAAGGGCGCCTGACACCCCACTTCATTCCAACGGACAGCTGTCACCGAGGTGAGCCGGAGGGTGGGGGAGGGGGTGGAGGTGCGAGCTTGGTCTCCCTAGCGCCTAGTAGAGGATCCCCATCCCCGCCTTCTCCGGAGAGGTTGTGGTGAGGGGCGCAAATGATAGGCTGGCCCCGGGCAGCGCCTATGCCCACAGTGTAAACATTGTTACAGCACTGTGCCTGCTCCCATCAGCCGCAGAAACACTCAGCTCTGTTTGCAATCCGCTCTCCTGCTTCATGCACTGTTTTTTTTTTTTGCCGAATTAATAGTTTGGGGATATTTTGGATCGAGACTTAAAAAAACAAATTTGAAAGCGCCATGAACTATTAAATTATCATGCATACTGAGATTTCCTTAATGCGTAAAAAAGATAATAGTACTTATTACTTGCGTAGTTCTTGAACTTCCCACTCAGGCTTTCTTGCTTTTCCTAAATATGTGCGCTCTTTTTGGATGCGCTCTATTACAAGTGTTAGGATGTCCACAGGGTGGCTGGGCTGTGAGCGCACTTGACTGCCAGTGCTGCTTTTTGTCGGGGGTGGTATGCTAATTTTTGCATTTTGATCGCCCCTTATAGATGCAAGTAGAATGTCCCCGGACAGACCCTCCCTCCCCATATTTTGTTTTTTTATTTGCGCCACTTTAAATATTTTTTCACGAGAGAAATTCGCGTGCGTACATCGTACAGAGTATGTTGGGTTGAGAATGACCTCAGTTGGTGTAGATGCTTTTCGTTCATTCGAAATAAACCCCACTTTATTTACTGGTAATCTTGGTTGCGCAAAGTTCTACACCCCTCACACTCTTCATGTAGTAGACATCTCAGCAAAGGACAAATATTAGCAAAGCCAACCGGACAGGTTTTTTTTTATTGGAGGGAGTGTTTGTTAGTAGTTAGGTGAGTGTGTGTTACCCCCAGCTGTCCTAAAAAATCTGGCCATGAAGTAACATTTTGGCCCGTGACAATATGGAAAGTAGGAGTAGCGTCCGGTCCGTTCGCTGAACAGGCTACATTAGCAGAGGTAGGCTGTTCCCTCACAGAGGGATATTATTGGAAGTGGTAAATTTAAGAGGCATACACAGTAAAATATTGCGTAGTCGGTTGTTTTGGCAAAGGACCATAATTTTTGTTGCAGGGCAGAAAATAACTGTGTGCACACTTTAGTGAACAAAAAATCTCTACATTCACCCAAAAATTATGACGGTTCAGTAAAACAATGAATGTGGTAGGGCAGTTCCCGAATTGCACTTTGTCAATATAACATCCAAATAGTAGAAGGATACTCGACCCACATGTGGAAATAAAAGGACTGCACAGGCGGGGTAGAGACCGTTTGGGCCAACAAAGGAAACATAAGGCACGCGGCCGCCAGGTTAAATGTGAAGCGCGCTGTGGGCGCATTGTGTAAATAAACATAATTAAAGAGTGGTGCGCGCGCTGTAATGAATGCAGCTGGCATCGTGCCCGCCGATGCACGCGAAAGTGAAAGCCGCGGCCGCAGTAACCTGATCCACGATGAGGAATGCAGTGCGCCGCTGCTCGCTCCCGAGAGCCTTAGGCTGTGGGAGCTAACTTTTGGAAGAAAGGCGGGACATGCTGCCGTCTTTGGCCATTTGCGTGCTTTCATTACTGAAAGCAACACGCAAAGGCCAATAGAATATGTGGGAGTTAACTAACTCCCACGGAGAAGTTTAGGAAGAGTGTGGAGTGCTCACAAGAAGCCTCCCATAGTGCAGCGCATGCGCTAGGCTCGACCTAAAAAGGAGAAAAGGAGGCAGTAACACTGGTGAGGCATGGGGTACTGTTTAATCAAGAGAAAGGACTCAGGAACTCTGGTGAAACATTGGGTGCCTTGCGAACTCTAGAAATAACTCAGTAACACTGCTGAGTCATGGGGGACTGTTTAACTTAGAGAAAAGACTCGGTAACACTGGTGAGACTTGGGGTACTGTTTCAACTAGAGAAATGACACAGTAATACTGGTGAGGCATGAGGTATTGTTTGAACTAGAGAAAGGAATCAGTAACACTGGTGAGCCATGGGGCACTGTTTGAGCTAGAGAAAGGACTCAGTAACACTGGTAAGACATGGGGTACTGTTTGAGGTAGACAAAGGACTCGGGAACACTGGTGCGGCATGGGGTACTGTTTGAACTAGAGAAATGACTCTGTAACACTGGTGAGCCATGGGGTACTGTTTGAACTAGAGAAATGACTCTGTAACACTGGTGCGGCATGGGGTACTGTTTGAACTAGAGAAATGACTCTGTATCACTGGTGAGCCATGGGGTACTGTTCCAACTAGGGCATGGGGTACTGTTTGAGCCAGAGAAAGAACTAGGTAACACTGGTGAGCCAGGGGGTAGAGTTTGAACTAGATAAAAGATAGGTAACACTGGTGAGACATGGGGTACTGTTTCAACTAGAGAAATGACTCAGTAACACTGGTGAGACATAAGGTACTGTGTGAACTAGAGAAAGTACTCAGGAACACTGGTGAGACATAAGGTACTGTGTGAACTAGAGAAAGTACTCAGGAACACTGTTGAGAAATGGGGTACTGTTTCAACTAGAGAAAGAATTCAGTAACACTGGTGAGACAAAGGGGATACTGTTTCAACTAGGGAAAGGACTCAGGAACACTGGTGCGACATTGGGTGTTATGTGAATTAGAGAAAGGACTCAGGAACACTGGTGAGACATTAGGTGCCATGTGAACTAGAGAAAGGACTCAGGGACACTGGTGAGCCATGGGGTACTGTTTGAGCTAGAAAAAGGACTCAGTAACAGTGTTGAGACATGGGGTACTGTTTGAACTAGAGAAAGGACTCAGGAACACTGGTGAGACATAGGGTGATGTGTGAGCTAGAGAAAGTACTCAGTAAGGCTGGTGAGTACCAGGACCCTCTTTGAACTACAGAGAACGCCATTGACTCCCTGACAAAGCTCAGGGTCAGACTGGCCTATGGGGCAATCAGGCAGTGCCGGACGGGGTGGTCTGACAGGTCAATGTGTGGAATGGTTTTGTGACTTTTTGTGGGCCTGTTTTATGGTCTGTGGGATTGTTCTTTCTGTTGACTTCCCTGATATTAAAAAAACATTGCCTGCAGCAAGTGCAAGTTCATGACGTCTCCCATACCCTGCAAAACACTTATACAGCATGTGTTCACAAGTTCAAAACTGCCTCATTTTGCAAACATGGGCACTGTTTGAATAATGTAGAAATTCTGGGACTCAGTAACTCTGATGCTACCCAGGTCACTGTTTAAACTCCAGAGAACTACGGGGACTTAGTAACATTAGGGAAACGTGGGCGCTGTTTTATCTTCAGAGGATTGCTGGGACCAAGTAACACAGAGCGCCTATTTGAACCCCAGACAATTGTTGGCACTTATGAACACTGGTGAGACTGAGCACGCTATGAACGCCAGAGAACTGTTGGGACTCAGTAACACATTTGGAACTAAAACACTCTTTGAACTTCAGAGAGCTGCTGGGACTCAGGGACAATTGTGAGACTCAGAGAATGGTTGAACTCCCAAGAGCTGATAGAGCTCAATAACACGAATGACAAGTGACACTCGGTCCCCTGTTTGAATTTCAGAGAACTTCAGGGGGGTGGGACTGTAACCCTGGTAAGACTGGGAGAGCTATTTGTACTCCTGGGAACTACTTTGACTCAGTAACACTGATGATACACGTGGCACTGTCTGAACTCCAGAGAACTTCCGGGACTCATGAACAATAGTAATACTTGCGGCACTGTTTGTACTTCAGTTAACTTGAGGGGCTGAGTACTATTGTTGACACTAATGTTTGCTTGCATGGACACAAAATGGACACAAACTTTCTTTTGTGTTTAGGGCGCTACGGGCAGTTCTAGGACCCAAGGGAGGAAGCAAAAGGGTTTTGAGATGCTGAATGGATTCTTAGATTCAGGCGAGTTGTTAATACTAATAGGAATCTAGGACCGTGGGCAATGAAAGGAGTCAAGATTATGAGGAGGATCCTGGATGAGTAGAAGACTTTTAGAGCATTAATGGGGCTTTTTTGTTCTTAGTTACCTCAATAATATTGCCACTGGTGAAAGACGAGAGTTAGGGGTAGGCTATTTGCACTTCTACTGTCTTGGAGGTGCTGGAGAACCGGTGAGAGCTGAAGGATACAGGAGTACGTAAGTGCCACTGGCAGCACTTACAGGCAATTGAAAACTTTGGAGGGTTCAAAGAGTTTTGTGCTCATGGAAAAGGTCAGGATGTCCCTCAGACTATGATAGGTCTGCAAAAAAAGCAAGTCTCAGGAGCAAATTGTGCACAAAACAAAATACAATGTGCGTGGGGTTTGGGCTTTACCTTGTTTTGCTTCTGTGACAGGGAGAGTGGGTGCGCTTATTGCCACAGGTGTGGCAAGGTCCCTGCTATTTGTCTGGGCCAGTGCCAGCATGTACAGACACTCCAGTCACAAATAAAGTGCAGGAGGACATTGCGCTGTTGCGTGTGGCTTCTCTCGCTGAGAGAGAGCAGGAGTCAGCTAAGATGGCACTGGCATGCGCCTGTAACTGAAAGGCTTGGAAGTCAACAGGGCCAGAGTCTCTGGCCTCTCATGGCTGAAGGGCTGCGGCAGGCAGCTGGCACAGTGTTAAAACGCCGGCCTCTCAAGTCACAGACAGTGGCGTAGCTAGACCTTTTGCCACCCGTAGCAGTCCCTGTGACGGCCACAGGTAAGAGTGGGGGTCCCTGCGTTTGCCACACCCCGACGGACGTAGGTAAGAGCGGGAGGGGGGTTTGGGCCGGCGCCTCCAAACCCCCCGGCTCCCCTTTGCTACGCCACTGGTCACAGACAAGGCATTGGAGAGAGCTGGGCCGGCATGTGCAGCATTTCCTTGCTGACATGCTAATTCGGTGTTTGAGATAGGCTCTCTCCTCCCATGGTAAGGTCACAGAGAGAATAGACAGGGAGCTATTACCCTGGAAGTGGGAGATGCACATATGCACAAGTGCAGGGACACCAGTACTCGCTTGTAATAAGTAATGGCATCTGAGTAGTGAGATCATTTTGTTACTGCATGCATTTTCTAAAGTCAGAACCAGCCAGAAATAGGAAACTAATTTTCACCACCTATTATAAGACTATAATCCAATAGAAAATGTATCAACACATTTTTATAAACTGAGTACAAATCGGGGACTACCCTTTTTATTATATTTTCTGAATTCCTTTTTTATATTACAAAGTTGAAAACCGGAGCTACACTCTTAAATGTAAAGAGAAATAAAAACGTAAAAGTTCGTTCTATTCCTGAAACGTTTCACTGTCATGCGGGTGGAGTGTGCTAAGTGCTAAATTGATAGCAGGCCGAAGCAATAGAATTTCTATTTTCACCAATCCAAGTTATGACAGCCGTCCGTTACAGATGTAATTGTTACTGTGGCAGTGAGTGAACTGTAAAGAAATAACAGATAAAAAGGCCAGCAAAATGCATCAATAAAATTCACAGCAGGCCTGGATGGACTTTATTTCTCGAAAGGAAAAGAGGTCTGAAGGGAAGAATAGGAAAAAAATAAGCCTTGCTTCTCTACTTACTGTATGAGTTCCAGGAACGATCTATTAAATTTTGTAGTGATTGCAACCCATTTTAAGGGAACCCGAGAGCGGTTGAAGTTCCCCATCGAAGGACCTGGAGAAATAACGTAAGTGGCATGATAAAGGGAAATTGTACTGCCTTTGAAAGATCTGAAGAGTTACGCTTTCCACTCCAAGGAAAAGCAAATTATTGTAAGTGTGGGTATATCATTTATAGGAAGTGCATTCCAAGGCAGTCAATTCTTCTGTAAATGCTGGACATGAATGATGTGGGATGAATACAATTTAAGAACTATATATTAGGTATATCAGTCATTTTGTCAGTATATCTAGGCTGCTTCTCAGACATTCCATTAGGCACTTGCTCATGAAATGACTTAAATGTAAGTTTACAAAAGGTAATCACTCTGTCACTGAATGAAAAAGTGCCAATGTGCTATTTTGTCATTATTGAGTGTGGAAAGGGCCTGACTTGAGTAGTGCAGTGTAAAAAGAAAGTATGTTTATTAGCACATGTATGTGTGTCACAAAATACACTGTTATCAAGACCCATATTTTACAGGCATGGGATGGTATTGAATGGAAATGGGCTCTTACCTGTCACCTATGAATCAGTTTGATTTCGTTCCAAGAAGCTAATTTGTCTCTAAGCTAAGCATTTAGATAATGATAGCCAACCATTTTTCCAATGCCCTTGGTTTCATGTGAAAGGTAAGCAAAACTTGAACATCCATTTGCAATCAGGGCCTATTGTTAGCTGAACCTCACAGATGGCATCTTCAACTTAATGTTTCCAGTTTTATGGCTCAAAATTTAAAGTAAAGCACATGAATAAATACATCAAAAGTTGGTTGTTAGAAATAGGGTTTTTAGTTGGCAGGGGTTTGCACCCTGTCCAAGTAGACACCCTAACTCTAGTCAGGGTAAGTAAGTTACACCCTCAGAATAATCCATGTCCACACCCTTCTTAGCTTCGGAAGAGCAGTCAGGCTTATCCTAAAAGGGAATGTGTGAAGTATTTGTACACACACAGAGTAACACAGTGAAAAAACCACAAAAGTCTCCACACTAGTTTAGAAAAAAAATAGCCAATATTTATCTGAATAAAACAATACCACAACAACAAAAATCCAACATATACAAGTCAAGATACGAAATTTCTATTTTAAAAATAAAGTTATATCTCTTAGAAATCAATAGTTGCGCTTGACCAGGACAAAATACCTTAAATGCATCAAAAATCAAAGACGATGTGTGACGCAGGGGAGGTGAGGTGCCATTAAAGCAGGTGATGCATCAGTTCCTTACTGCTATGTAGGTGATTGGCACGTTGGCGCTCGTTGACGATGCAAGGTTCAGGGGAGGTGATGCGTCAATTGCGAGTGGGATACCTCGGTTCTGGAAGGCCACTTGGTGTTGATGACCTGTCGATGTCACATTGCGATGCATCGATTCCGCGGCGTCGAACCACAGGCACTGTGTCGGAGTTGGAGCAGTACGTCATGGATGTCAGTGATGTGGTGCTCGAGACACACGCAGCGGCGATTCTTCGGGGCCCTGTGGCAAAGTCACAGCTTGCATTGTAAACAGCGGTCGGTGCGTCATGCAGTCGGCGAGCAGGGACCACAGCTTCAGTGCAGGCAGTGGCAAAGTGGCGATTCTTGCAGGGTGTGTGCCGATTCTGAAGTGACGCTTGGAGTCGATGCATGGTTTTCTTCTGTTAGCACCAGAACTCACTTCCAAGGGCCGAGAACTGGAATTGGCACCACTTGGCAGAGCAGGACTCTCAGCAGAGGAGCCCAGGTGCTGGTCGATGAAGTCTTTGATGGCCCTGAGACTTTCTACAGGAGACAAGCTCAATTCAAGCCGTTGGAGAAACTTAAAAAGTCCAGGCCTTTTAATCCCAGGATAGAAGCAGCAAGCCAGCACAGCAAAGCAAACAGCAAAGTTGTAGTCCCTCCTGATAGCAACACAGCTCTTCTTCCTGGCAGAATGTCCTCAATCTAGAAGTGTTCTGAGTATATGGTTTCAGAGGTCCAATACTTATACCCATTTCAGCTTTGAAGTAGGCAAAATTCAAAGAAAGGTGTTTGTAGTGTAAAAGACCCTGTCCTTTCTAGCCCTGGCTCTAGACACACTACAGGGGGGTGGAGACTGCTTTGTGAGGGGCCTGGCACCGCCCTATTCAGGTGCAAGTGTCAACTCCTCCCACCATTCTAGCTCGGGAGGGCCCATCAGCCTGGTGAAGGGCCATCAGGGTATGCAGGGCACACCTCAGCTCCCTTTGTGTGTGACTGTCTAGAGTGAATTCACTAAGCCCAACTGCCATCAAACCCAGACATGTATTCTAGGGACAGGTAGAGGCACAGAATGGTTAAGCAAGAAAATACCAACTTTCTAAAAGTGGAATTTTCAGACCTGCAATTTAAAAAATAACTTCACTAGAAGATGTTTTAAAATTGTGAGTCCAGATACACCAAACTCCAATCTTCTATCAGCTCCCAATTGGAAGATACACTTGTAAAATGTTACAAGGCAGCTCCAATGCTTACCTATGGGAGAGATAAGTCTTGCTGTAGTGAAACACGAATTTAGCAGTTTTCTACTACCAGGACATGTGAAACACCAACATACATGTCCTACCTTTTCACTACACTGCACCCTGCCCTTGGGGCTGCCTAAGGCCTACCATAGGGGAGCCTTACATGTAAAAAAGGGAAGGTTTGGGCCTGGCAAGTAGGTGTACTTGCCTGGTCGACATGGCAATTTAAAACTACACAAGCAGGCGTTGCAATGTCAGGCCTGAGACAGGTTTGTGGGGCTACTCATGTGGGTGGCATGATCAGTGCTGCAGGCCCACTAATAGCATTTGACTTACAGACCCTGGGCACACACAGTGCACTGTACTAGGGACATACTAGTAAATCAAATATGCCAATCATGGAGAAATTAATTACCATCAGACTTTAGACATAGAGCACTTGCACTTTAGCACTGGTCAGCAGTGGTAAAGTGCCCAGAGTCCTAAAACTAGCAAAAACGAAGTTCAGCACACAACAAAAACAGGAGGTCAGAAGCAAAAAGACAGGGGAAACCACACCAAAAGATATCTGGTCTAACATTGGTCATACTATTAAAAATTAAAATATTTGGCACTTTAAAAAAGTGCCCCCACTGTTACTCCAACAGCTTTTATGGTGTCAATACTAAGATGACACTTACTGGTCTAGCCTAGCGCTGGGAGGCCTCCGGGTAGCCATGCGCTTTATAAATACCATTTTCATTTCATTTCATTTCATTTCATGAAACAACAGCATTGCATTCCATATCCTGTAAAATCATCCTGGTGCAGCAGGAAACCACAGTCAAATCAAAATCAAATCAAATAATGCTTTATTCGATTGTAAAATAATGCAATCATAAAAGCAATACATACACCAATACAATCAATATAACAGTTTTCAAAATTCAATATCTCCATAAAAATCAGTCATACATAATAATTTAAAACATGAATATTATCAGAAATAACAAGAATAAAATCCATCGTATAAATTTTACAGCTTTTCATCAAATCTAGATAAAAAAGACACAAGGGATTTAAAAATTCATTAGGTCACTATACTCTTCCTATAGCCACCTGCCCTTTTTAAGAACATTGCAACTTTCCAAATTATGTCCGCGCTGTCCAGGATTTGCAGTGCAATGTACGCAGGTCAGCATTTTCTAAACCCCATCAGTTTTAACATGGGACAAATCCACACTTTCCTAATATGGGAATAAAATCCACAAAAAAAAATAACGTGAATTGTCAATTGACATGAGCAATCATCACATGGACAAGCTATCATAGTGCGACTCCAATTATTCATGTCAGGAAAACTGATAAGTCTATGGAATATGCCGAGTCTAAATCTTGTTAATAAAAATCTATCATAACCTTCTGGAACTATCGCTAGGTAAGGCTGTATTTTAAAAACACTTAAGATCATTTGATTTTCTAATACCGTGGGCTTAAGAATTTCAATGGTCATCCTTGACATTTCCAACATTGCAATCCCTTCTTTTTTAAATTCCTTCCTACTTATTAATTGCAGGGATTCGGGATCAGTAAAATACTCCGGATGATCCAGGTTCTGCATGAATTTGTAAACATAATGGATCCATGGGATCCTGAAAACTTTTTCCATTTTTAAGATATCCTTTAAAATATCCCTATTTAATGTGGGTTCTTCTTTTGTCCATACTCGATGCCGCAGTAAAACTGGCTCGAGTTTGATAATGTCAGACAAATACGTTAAGCCCAATTCGGCGTGGCAGACATAAGCAGATGTTGTTCTGGGTGCCGACAATAAATATCTTAGGAAATTATTTTCCACCACCTGTAGGGACTGGGTGTTTGCAATACCCCGGAGCCATAGGTTGCGGTGGAAATACCTTTGGCCCGATAAATTTGTAAAAGTTCCACCGGGGGTCTTCTCCCTAATCTTTTTGAGAACTGGGTGAGTGCTGATATAGTATTAATAAAACTAAATTTTTTAGATCCTATTGCCTGTGCCCATGTATCTTCTTGGTGGAAAAGGACACCCAGATATGAGAAGGTTTTTGTAGCTTCAATCTTTTGGCCCGCAATAAACATTTCGCGATATTTTTTCCTCCCCGTGCCACACCTCATGACGTATGTCTTGGAAGTATTCACTGATAGTCCCAAGTCATACATAAAATCGTTAAAACCATTTAAAACTCTCTGTAGACCTACTTGTGTTCTGGACAATAAAACTGCGTCATCGGCATATAAAAGGGCGGGGATTGAACGGCCACTAATCTTAGGGTAGTCCACGTTTTGTTCAAGTAATGCGCCCTCAAGATTATTTATATACAAATTAAAAAGAAACGGGGCAAGGACACATCCTTGACGGACTCCCCTACGTATTGGGATTGGAGTTGTACACCCACCCTTAACATCATAACGAACTCTCATTTGAGCATTACAATAAAACTGTCTTAGAAAGTAAATAATTTCATGTTCAACGCCTATCTTTTCTAAAATCTCCCACAGTTTAATATGTCTTACAGAATCAAAAGCGGCCGTCAGGTCTACAAAAGCTAAAAATAAGTTGCCATTCTTTACACGGACATACTTTCCCACCAATAGAGCAAGGTTAAGACTCTGCTCGATAGTGCCCACTCCTTCACGGAAACCGTACTGTAAGTCAGAGAGGATTCTATTGTCAGATGCCCAGGCCTTTAGTCTTACTAAGATTACTCGCCCCAAGATTTTCGTCATAGAGTCTAATAACGAAATGAGCCTGTAACATCTTGGGTCCTGACGATTTCCCTTTTTAAAAATGGGGACTATAATTGACTCTGCCCAAGTTGCCGGAAATAACGCGTGGCAACTTGCGTTCGCTACTTGTGTAATAATTGGACCCCATAAAAATAAGTTCGATTTAAAAAGGTCACTAGGGACACCGTCTGGTCCAGGGGCCTTTCCCTTGTGTTTTAGTGATTGCCATCATCACCTCGTCCAGGGTAAATTTAAGGTCAGTATTTACTGGTTCGTTAATTGATGGTAAATTAATTAATTCATTATCAGACTGACCTAACCCCTTGAAAACCTCAGTGAAGTGCTGGACCCACTGTCCTTCCGGAATGGCAATCTCAATGGTAGTTAGGGCCCCCGTCTTGTTTCAAGAATGGTGCTTTAACCGCCTTCCAGAAGGCGCTACTATCCCTGCTTATGGCCGCCAGATGGAGGGACTCCCAAGCTTCCTTTTTCAATCTAACTCTCCTTTCCTTTATAGCTAGGTTATACATTCTTCTAGCCGCCCTTATGGCTTCCTGATCTCTCGGGATAATACGGAGGGCCTTTTTTAAATTTGTGTGTTCTTTCGTGCACTGGGAGTCAAACCAGCCTAAAGGTTTTGTTTTCCTAGACTTATGAACAAAAAGGGCCTCCCTCACAGTACTGGATATCGACACAAAAGACTCTAAAATACTACTGGGGCCTGCTGAATCGTTCATACATATATCAAATTCAGTTTTACACTTAGTCACCACAGTTTTTAAAACATGTTCAGGGTTAACCATAGCCCATTTCAAAGCGTAACCATTCATTCGATCCAATACGACTGACTCCAAGGGCTGGGTGTCAGTGTTATTTCTTTTAATACCTCGTAACCAGCCTTCAAAGGTAGCACACAACGGGAAATGGTCACTCAAAGATATATCACCTATAGCGAATGAGCTAACTTGCGAGGCGTAATTAGTTGTCAACAATAAAAAATCAATCGTAGAAAATAAACCCCGCCCATTAAAAGTGTAACCCATTGATTCTATTCCTGAACACATTTCGTTTACAAATCCTAAGTCCAGAGTGCACAACAACTCGTTTAACAACTCCCCAAGTTTAGAATGAATAAAATGCGTGCAACTAGTCCCTTCCCCCACGTCAAGCCCGCACACATTTGTATCAACAATTGGGCATAAACCACAGTTAAAATCTCCTCCAAGTAGATTCCTAGTATCTTTAGCACATGTGTGCCAGATAGATTGTACTTCAGTCACTAGCTGCTTGAAAACAGATTCTACATCAAGCGTGGCAATATTATTATACAAATTAATCAGAATAACTGATCGATTGCTATCAATTTTAATATTAATTACCTGATAAAAAATGTTATCTAACCTAGATTCGATTTTACTGAAATTCAAGGTGTTCGCAATATAAGTACAAAGACCACCCTTTAATCTGCCACCTTTGCTTTCGCTTGCCTTAGTATGAAAAGTTCTGAACCCATTAATATGTAATGGGTCTCTTGCCCACGTCTCTTGTAAGCAAAGGATATCCTGACTCTGTATAAATTCGCACCAAGTTGGGTTTGTCAGTTTTCGAAGTAAACCCGCTATATTCCAAAATACGAATTTACATAGGGCTTCCACGTCTAACTTATCCTGTGTAGCCATTAACAATTTTGGTGGGGCAGAATTAATTACAGGCTGTGTTGTCTTTAGGCTTAGGGCTACCTCTATATTGGTTAACTGGCTAACACAGGGGGACAATAGCCGGTAATGGTCCGAATCTAGCGTCCCTAGCCGATAGTCTCCCTGTCCCGATGTATTATCAATTTTAAGCCTGTTCTCCATGATAGTAGGATCAACATCCTCACCAACTACGGGCAGTTCAGACAAAATACATATAGACTCTTCAGCAGGACTAGACGTAAAGTCAGAGTGAGGTTTACAAAATTCTTCATTAGTTAGTCAATCTATGGCTTCTAAGGACTCAAATATTTCAAAGCGATTGCCAGTAGGGACTGAATAATGGGGGATTCTGCTATCAGGAAGTAAGTCCTGCTGCCAGTGGCTCTGTCCGCCACTCGGGGGATGGTGAAAAAACCCCAGAGGAAGAATATTGATGCCATTTACATTGATCTCCCCACTTCTTTCTCTATCAAAAATGAGCCGCACTAAATTTGGAGATCCAAACGATAGAACAACACATTCACCTTTTAAGCGTTTATTGGAGTTACCAATCCATGAGACTCTGCGCGCCATTTTGAATTCACTGAAAAGAACATTATTTAACCCTATTCTGGTATTCAAAAAATGACAGGCTTTGTTACGTAGGGTTGACCAATGCTCATAATCGTTTTCAAGCAGTGGGGGCACATTTGCTCCACAGTGTAAGGGGTCGCTTCAGGGGGGAGGTTTAAAACCGCATTGGACGTAGCCTCGATTGCCATTCTCCGCTTATGAACCAGAGACCCTTGATCAGCTATCATGCTACCCCGACCCCCCCCATATCAAACGGTGCAGGGTTTTTTGGTGCTGCTGGCTGTGTCGTTAAAAAGTTTTGTCCCGGCTCACTTTGGTTATGTACACTCGTCAAGAGGCTAACGCTTGCATTAGGAGGTATGGGAATCTTTGGATCTTGGTTACAAACCTGGCTAGGTTTGAGGTTTAAACAGTGAATTGTAGCAGTAACACCCTTATCCGTAACATCATTCCCCCTCAAGGCCATTGTCCCAGTAGCTTTGCTGTTGCCTACAACAAGACTAGGTAGCTGAGAAGAGGCTCCTAACCTTTCCAATGAGGTTAATCTTTCTTCAATACTGCCCAACTTCTGTAACACAGGAGCAAGGAGGTTAGAAATCAATAATTCCAGACGGCTACAAAAAACGTCCTCATTTGACCAAACAGGAGAACTATTCCCATTGCTGTTAGCCTTATCATTGCTGGACGATGGTAACAATGAAGAGCAAACTTTATTATTCACAATCGGGGAAGTAGATTGACAAGCAGCTTTGCGTATTACGCGCTGTTGTTGTTTTTTTGCCATACATTTTTTCTTCTTTGCTCCCTGGTCAATTCCATTCTTAGTATTCTGGTTTCTCGTTGCTTGCTGTCCTCTAGTGCTAACACCAATGATTCGCAACTCCGGCTCCTGCTCAGACACAAAACTCGGGTCCGGATCCGGGATATGGGAATTACTAGGGGAACCCGATACATCAATAACATTGTCAGTTGGTTGAAGGACAGAAGGAGCTCCCAAACTGTTACTTATAGCGTTACCTGTACCATTGCCAGGTTGATGTACATTTAAGAATTGCGGGTCCAGAGATAACCTCCGTTCAGTTTGGGCTATTTCACGCATCAATGCAGATTCAGCCCGAACCAGAAACGCATCTAAAGTCCCCACCACCCCAGTGCCCACCCCTGATTTGCGTCTATTCATCTTTTTAATCCACAATTATCTTGAATATTCCCCCACACGTTAAGAAATGAATGCCTGAATGTAGAAAGACAGATGACAGAAACCTGGCCCAGCCCAGCCTCTAAAGGGCTCTGACGAACGCAGACGGGCCCGACCTTGGCCCGGGCATGCCCGCGTGCGTCCCGCGCTGCGGGAGTCCCGGCCGCCCTTTAAGCGCCTCCTGGCGCGAAGAACGAGCGTTGGCGCCTCCCCTCCCCTGGCGCAAGGGACTATGGATGGTGAAGTCCCCACTACACTGCTGCTGGACACTGGTGCTGGCGTGCGGCAATAGACACACGGGCTCCCGCGCTGCGGGAGTCCCGGCCGCCCTTTAAGCGCCTCCTGGCGCGAGGAACGAGCGTTGGCGCCTCCCCTGGCGCAAGCGACTATGGATGGTGAAGTCCCCACTACACTGCTGCTGGACACTGGTGCTGGCGTGCGGCAATACACACACGGGCTCCCGCGCTGCGGGAGTCCCGGCCGCCCTTTAAGCGCCTCCTGGCGCGAGGAACGAGCGTTGGCGCCTCCCCTGGCGCAAGGGACTATGGATGGTGAAGTCCCCACTACACTGCTGCTGGACACTGGTGCTGGCGTGCAGCAATACACACACGGAAACCACAGTCATGAAGGCAAGCGCTTTTATTTTGCAAAAATTGATTAAACTACACTGCCCCTGACCTTGAAAGCCTTATGAAGCCACCAGAGGCCCACAGTCTCGTGAGAGCAAGGAACTTGAAAAAGGTCTGAATCTGCAATGTGGAGTTATTTGTGCTAGTATGGCGGCAGCTTCAGCAGTAATTTCCTACATGTGAGGACTTGAAAAAGAAAAAAAAATGGACCTAGAGTCTGCAGAGGGAGGCACGAGATCAAATTTGATATTTTTGGACTGCCACTTCATTTCAATTCAGGCATAGAGTTGTGTGAAATCGAATAATTGTTTTTCTGTAAAGTTTCGTGAAAAATTGACAATATAAACGGGACACTTTTTGAGTAAAATGAGGTTTACCTATCTCACATGACTTTTCCATGCAAGGACATAATTTGCATTACAAAAATACTGCCAGGAAAGAGACTGTATCTAGCAAATAATGTCTCTCTGTGAGACTTTTCTGTGCAAACCTGCCTCCACAACAAGAAATGATACGAAATTGCAAAATGCAGAATTGCTGGGATACTTTAAATTTCACCCACGCCTAGGACGTAGATGTAGCATATTTTGACCACTAATTCTTCAAGCTCCCATTACCCGTTCAACATAATCAGTTTATTTAAGAAGACCCATTTTAAAATGTTTATTTCAACAGCCAGCATATAAACGGTTTATTGATGTAGATTTTATATTTTAATCCATTTTAAGTAAAGAGAAACATTTAACTCTGTGAGTGTGCCATATGCTTTGTGGCAATATATTCCCCCAGGTCGCCTTTGAGCCAGAACCCACCTTGATCAGCCAGATGTCACCATCAAGGCACATACAGAAGAAGCATTTGATTTCAACAAGATTTTGTCCCAGGGGCTGAGAATGGAAATGCTCCATGTCGGGTAGCTCGAGACATCAGATACACATAGCGGAATGATTAACAGACACTTAGTAAACAGTTCTTCAGTATTCTGCTAGCAAGCTGTCATGTGCAGAATATGTGTTGCATTTTCGTTCTAAAGCTAGACTTAAGTAAAATCATTAGCCGACATGTATGTCTAACAATTGGAACTATGGGAAGGCAGTCTCCAGGCTTGAGGAGGAAGTCGCTCGATGGATACTTCTCCCATTATCACTGATAGGGCGTATTTCCCTCATGAAAATGATAGTTCTTCCTAGATTCTTATTCCTGTTTCAAAATATCCCGATGCTTCTCCCAAGGCAAATGATCAATGTCCTTCGCTCAATATTAATTAAGATTGCCTGGGCCGGGAAGCAACCTAGGGTTAAATGGGACATACTTACATTACCCTACTCCATGGGCGGACTAAACGCCCCAGATCTAGAGTTATATTATAGAACAGTGCTGTGCTCTCATGCATATTACTGGATCCACGGCCCACAGAGCCTACCGCACCTGCAAATTGAGAAAGTGGCCGCTGATCCCTGAACCCTCCCCCAGAGGCTGTATCAGGCTCCCACCAGGAGAACAGGCACACTAGACTCTATCAACTCCACAGTTCACGCCTGGCACGAATTACTAAACAGACAGACGGGCGCACTTACGTACTCCCCTTTGCTTCCATTAAAATAGTGTAATTGGCTCCCAGTTTGCAGGGATAAGGAAGTTGTACAAGCATTAACGAAATTAAACATTACAAAGATGGGAGACCTATTACAGGACGGGGTTGCCCGCTTATGGGTGGACATTGAAGCTGAAAGACACAATTTCTTCCCTCCTACGCAATATCATTTTTATAGGGTTAGACATGCGCTGCACGGGCTTCTGGGAGATGATTTGCATGAGCCACTGGAGCGGGTATCGCCCACCTCCCCTTCAAAGATGGTGACCAACATTTATAATTTGATGCAGGAAACTAGAAAGACGCATTCAATTAAGGCTAGACTAGATTGGCAAAGCGATTTAGGCATGATTATAGATGACTGCACCTGGCGGTATTGTTGTGAGATGACCAAACACATTTCACTAAACGGGAGGCACTGCCTCATCCATTTGAAATTTCTCAATAGGGTTGACTACACGCCTGAGAGACTATGTAGATATGGTTTGCGGGACTCTGCGGCTTGCCATCGCTGCAGAGAGAGCGAGGCCGGCTTTTTACATGTTGCCTGGTATTGCCCCAAGATTGCGGAGTTTTGGGATAAGGTCTTTCACACACTAAACGAGGTCACAGGGCTTTCGCTGACTCCTGACCCTCTACTTGCTTTGCTGGGACATAGCAAAAGACTCAGCAAGGAGGTCAGACATTTAGTCGCGATGGGTTTACTGATAGCCAACGCAGAATAGCAATGCACTGGGCTAGATGCCCAGTGCCGACCATAGATGACTGGACTAAAGACATGCTATATTGTAATACGCAGTCAGAAATTTACAATGAGCTATTACCACCCCAGAATCCACCCAAAGGCTTTTGGGGGCTATATCAGCAATATCTTGTGGGGAAGGAAACTGGGGAGCCTGAAGGAAGCGACGATAATTAGTTCTGCTTATCCTCAAGTTTGCATTACACTCTGATAGATGTAGACTCTTTGGGGAGACTGGCTGATGAGTCCTCAGTGATTCAATAATAGGTACCCTAAATATGCATGCTCCTGTTGTTTATGATCACGTGTCCATGATGCTTTATCTCTCTAGTAGTGATAGCTTTTGTGTTTCATGATCTAGTCGTTGGACCGTACGTAATCCAGCCAATGTAATTGTGTATTAAAACATATTGGTGTAATACGGTAAACGGTTTAAATAAAAAAATAATTTAAAAAATGTATATCTAACATTTCTTTCTGTAGGCATCTATAGAAGAGTGATGTTGCACTGGCTTGCCCCTTATGTAATAGTTCAGCGTTTAGATGATGCATGTGATGACAGCAGCAGTGTATATGGTCGCAAATGGCCTGTTTTAAACTCAACAGGAGTCCTACTGTGTTATATATAATATATCTTTATGGCAATATAAAAGTGAAGCAGATTTTCAGTGCCTATCCTCTGAGAATGCGCATATCTGGCCAATCTACTCTTAAGCTTTATAACGAGAGGCCTCAAAATTCTGGTGAGGCTCATAACAGAATTTTGCTGGCCCCCAGGGGCGGCTCCTCCGAAATGACGAGGAGCGTCGCCCCACATTTTGTATTTTTCACCTGCTGGCTGAGCCAGTGTGTGTAGGGAGAGGTGGGGCCGGGGCCATGGGAGAGGAGAGGAGGACTGTTTTGTGCACTTCTAAGTGCGCATGTGTGTTTGGCCGGCTGTCTTAGGCTGGCCTAACACACATGCACACTTAGGTTTCGCCAACCCAGCTGTATTCAACAGTTGGGTTGGAGAAACAGCACAGACTCCCTGTCCTGAGCGGAGCGTCAAACCAGTCCGCTCAGCCCAATCCCCGAGCTGCTCTCATAGCATGAGAGCAGCGCGGGGATTGTAGAGGGAGTCTGTGATGCTGTCCCAGTGTCTGCTGGGACCAGGAAGAAGAACACTGAGGCACGATGCCGGAGGCAGCTGGCAGCTTCAGGTAAGCCTTCCTTTAAAAAAATGTATTATACTCCTCTCCCCGCGCTCCCCCTCCCGGGCATCAAACCTATGCCTCCTCCACCCACCCCACCACTTTTTGTTTGTGGCGACCACCACTGCAGGCCCCATTGAAATTATGGGATGCTTAGTGCTTCCGCGGATCTGATTTTCACATGAAGATTTAGGCTGAAGTGCTAGTGGAAAATTAAGAATTACTGAGTGCTTCACAACTGGAATTACTGATTGCCCCAGCAAATTCTAATTTCTAAGGAGACCCCCGGGGTTCTACTTTTAATAGCCTGGACTTCCTTTTGTATCAGTAACTTCAGGTTGGGTGGGGGGGTTGGTATGGGAATGCAGGCTATTTTCTGGGACACTTGTAATGAGGCTCTCAGGAGGCAAATATTTCAGGAGCACCAAATAAGAAAGCAGGGCAAATACTGAACAAAGAGATTTGGACAATAGGGATGCTAATGGTTAAAGTCCTACTCATTATTAGACATGGCAGTATCCAAGTATTCCATTTGAAAATGTGTTCAAGTAACGATATGGTACCATCCTGCTAGTCTGAGTATACTAACAATCTGAACCGAAATTCATTGTTTTTAAAATGTTCTAATAGCTAGTTATTGATATTGATAGTGTTTATAAAGCGCGGGATTGCCGAAGGTGTAAAAAGCCAGGTTTTAAGTTGTTTTCTAAAATGGAGGTGATTAGTCTGGTCTGTGTGGTGCCTGGGCATTTTGTCCCAAAGTTTACAGGTGGTGACGGTGAAACATCGACCACTCCAGATGCTTTATCAGTGTGAGGGGTTACAACTGTTCTTTATGTGGCAGAGCAAAGGGCTCGATTAGGGGTATACCAAAGAAATGTTATTTTAAGGTACTCAGAGCCTGTATTATGGAGCGATTTATGGGAAGTACATGATGCCTTAAAGGCAGTTTAATTCCTAATTGGAAGTCATTGTAGCTGCAGCAGGGCATTTGAAGCTGATTGAAACTTTGGAATTCTCATTAAAAGACAGGCAGCTGCATTTTGGAGAATCTGCAGTTTGTTCAAGATTCGTTGTTGTGCGCCCATATAAAGTGCGTTGCAGTAAACAAGTCTGTATAACACCAGACCAATGATTACCAGCTTCTCTAGTTCAAAAGGAATAAATGGAGCAATCTTTCTCAGTGATTTTAAGTAGAAGAAAACAAGAGGAGGTGAGCTTGCTGATCTGGTTGGAGAAGTTAAAGTTGACATCAAATGTGACTCCTACGTTCCTAACTTTCTGGGTCGGTACATGGAGGGTACCCAGGTGCTGGGGCCACCAGGATGAGTTCCAAAAGGAGGCCTCCCTAACAAACAAAAGGATCTCTATTTTTTCGGAGTTAAGTTTAAGACAATTTTTTTCTCATCCAACTAACAACCTCAATCACTCAGTTACTGAAGTGTTTAGTGGTTTTATTAATATCCCTAGAAATTGTCACCACAGTTTGTGTATCATCTGCATAAGCAATCGTGGAGAGACCAAAAGAGCTGATCAGTTCGGCCAAGGGGGCAACATAAACATTGAAAAGGGTGGGGCTCAAAGATGACCCTTGCTGAACACCCCAGGGTTGAGAGAAGGGTTGCGATATAAACTCTCTCTTGGATTCAGACTTCTCTGTCGAGAAGAAAGGAACGGAGCAATTCAAGTGCAAGTCCACCCATGCCTATGGTAGCTAGGCAGTCAATAAGCACTGTGTGGCTTACAGTATCAAAGGCTGTGGATAAGTCCAACAGGATAACTGCAGCCTTTCCTCTGATGTCACCTTTAGATCTAATTTCTTCGGTTGCAATTATTAGAGCCGACCCCATGCTGTTATTTATTTCTAAACACCAAATGTGCTGCATCTAGAAGTTCGTTGTTCTCTAGGAATCTAGACAGCTCAAAATGGGGATGTCTCTCAAGTATTTTAGCAGGCACGGGTAGGCAAGAAATAGAGCAATAACTTTTAGTCTCATGGAGGTCGAGGGATAGTTTCTTTAGCAAGGGATGGATAAATGTATTTTTCCAGACCTTGGGAAATTGACCCTTGAGAAGAATACTGTTCAAAGGTTAGTAAGAGACCTGCCACAGAGTCTGCAATTTGATGGAGAATTTTGGGGGGCAGACGAGGGGGTTCCCTCCTTAGTAATATCTATTAGTTGGATCACTTGTTCTCCATTCAGCAGAGAAAACTTGTTAAGCTAACTTTTATTAGTTCCAGGGGACTCAGTTTTAGACTCAACTAGGAAATTCGTAATAGATTTCCCCAACCTTAGTGAGAAAAAAGTGTGCCAGTTTGTCACATAAAGATTGAATAGGAGGTGCAGAATTGGTGATGGTAGGATTGGAAAGGATCTGCACTATGTTGAAGGGTTCCTTGGCTGAATTTGTTTTTTCAGTGAAGCGGTGTGTTTTTGCAAAGATAATCTGATTTTTATAATCAAAAATACATTGCTTGTATTTATCGCCCTCATCAGGATTATAGTTTTTCCTCCACTTCTTTTCCTGCCTGCAGCATTTTTGTTTTAAGGATCTTAGATTGGAGGAGTTATAATAGACTGCTTGCAGATCTGAATGGACCTCATTATTTGTTGAGTCCACTAGCCCAGTCCGACATGAAAACAAAGTGTTCTCTGTGCACCTAGGACATGCTGGGCGCCCCTGAGCCAGTTGTAGATGTCCATTCATATTAAGATTGATCTTTGCACCTTTTGCAGCATTGCTGATCTCAATCATGAAATGATCTGTTTCGAAATCGGTTTTTGCAGGAATTTGTGGGAAATTCTTCATTTTATTCACATTTAAAAAAGTGAATTTGTCACTCTTTCATTGTCCAAAAAGTACAATGCAGGCTAAAAATGGATTCGTATTTTTAAATGCATAGCAAATGACCCTGCCTGTAAGGGGCATTACCCTAAGTGAACCAGCATGAGGCTGTCAGTGCAAGGACGCCTGAAATACTTAGCCAATGTCCTGCATTAGAGAAAACTAACAAGCCATGCACTAGACCATGTAAGCCTGAACGTTGTTCTGATGAGCAATGCCCTTCAACCAGTGTACACATCTAAATAACCCTGTCACATGAGGAGGCTTAACGTTACAGTCGCTATTACAAAACTTCCATCAAGCGTACATACCAGAGCAAAAATGCTTTCGGCCCGAGTGTGATTGTGGTGTTATATTAGGGTCTCACAGCTCCCATACTACACTGCCAACACATTGTGTGATGGTACATTTTTGTCCCAGGTGCATTTTTGCTTAATATAAGTGGGATCCTCCAACACTCATACATTTCCTGTGAATGGAATTTACCAGTTGCCATGTTCATGCACATGTGATTGTTACTTCCACTATATAGAGCTTGATTTCGTGTAACTTCATCCGACACATGTTTCGCTCTTTCAGACTGTACCACAGAGTTAGTTTAAGGCAATAATATAATTATTCTCACTGGAATATGTAGGACATACAAACAGTTGCATTTGGGTCAGTAGTGTTAAAATATAGTCACACCCAATCAAACACTACATACTTGAAGATCAAACAGTAAAGTAACATTAACAGTAAGTAGAGTAGCTTACCTTTGCATGTGCATTATTTCATCATTATTCAGATGTTTGCTTCATAGAGACTTCTACAAGCTTCAATATTGGACAGTTTTATGTAACAACGACTTGGTCTACCAGAACTGAATTCCAGAAAAATGTTCCACAAATGATGAGTGTAAATTCAAAGTCTTTATTTTATTTTCTATTTATTTTATTTATATAGTTTTATATAGCGTAAACATGACCCTTTCGGGTATCAGAGCACTGTACATCAAGAAAACAAAAGGTTAAAAATGCAAGATCATAGAAATAGAACCAATATTCGGAATGGTTACCAAAATAATATGTAGAGTGGCATCATAGAAAAATAACGATGGGTATGTAATAGAGCAGATAGTCTTGTGGAAGGGCAAGTCATGAAAGTTAAAGTCTGGGAAGGTTGCATCTTCCTTGGGAGAGGAATCTGTTTATTAATAGATTTGTTCTGCCTTATGCCGACAGGCAACTTGGTGTCCTATAAGCAGCAGCACAAGCCCCTACTTTGCTACTATCTCTACACAGGTTCACCAAACAAGGATGCAGCTCATACTCTGGGAAATAAAACCAAAGTCCGCACTCATATTTACATGGTGGGAACATCGAGTAAGGATATATACCTAAAAAAAAAAACTCTTAAGTGTATGAGTTGCATCCTGACAACATAAGGGAATGGTTGAAACCTTTTTCTGATCCAGAGCTCTTACCATTAATGGTAAGTGTAACACATACACAGTTGGCTATGTGCCTCCCTCCCCCTTTTTTTATTGCCTCATTCAACAAAGATATATTGTCTTTGTTTTTTCGTTATAGGTGATACCTTTTTGTCACGAGGAAGATCCCGACTAAATATGAGACATAAGGGGTCGAAATGTCGACGCTACAATATGTTGATTCACATTCACTGATATGTGCCCAAATTGTACTTTAAATTTGAGTCTTATTTTTAGATAAAACATAGTGCGGACTTATCTACATGTCTGGTTGTTCCCTTGTGTTCTATTTAACACTTATTACACACCACAATTAACTTATTTCATGTTTCACTCCGCCTTTCACTGGAGCACCTGTTATTCAAAGACTAAGCTTTTTGTACTATTGTGCATATATGTATTTTTATTAAACCACATAACAGAGTGTGTCACTGTATCTGCTATTTGCTTTGCCTAGGAAGCAAATGCTTGTTTGGCTTCCTACGAGGGAACGATTGTAAGGTGCAGGCAGTTATATTGGTTGTGTTTTTCCAGATTTTTCTGATGTTGCCTAGCCACTAATTTCTCCCTGAAACAAGAAAGAATAGGATAATTGATAATGGCTCTGAGGTTTGATAGAAACTCTGGGGCTGGACTGGGTGTTTTGAGTAAGGGAGTGACAATCTCTTCTTTCAGACTAGATGGTACTATGGCTGCTCAAAGATGAGTTGAACTAGGGGGTAAACGGCGGTGCAAATTATTCACTAGTATGGCATTAAAATTGTCCACACTCAATGGGCACGTACAACAGTGCTGAAAATTGCTGGAAGAGTCAAAAATGGCTCTCAAAATGGTCTGTTCACTTTATTGTTGAATTTAGGTTGTTTGGTATTTGAATTTGTGTTTATTATACAGATTAAATTCAATTTTTGCCACTTATCTCCCTATATGTCAGAGAAAACTGTAGTTGAAAGCTATTTGAAGGAATTTCACAAAATGTTTAATGTACAAATTCGTGTTCATTAATCTTCATACTCAAACTCTTCCTGCCTCTGTTGCGGAACATGCTCCGAGTTAACTTCACAGCAAAACCTACTTTGCCATATTATGCAGTGCTCTGCTAGCGAGTGAACACTATTTAAAATGCACATAAATAAATAAACACATAAATAAATAAACACATAAATAAATCAACGTATTTACACCGAAGCTGCATTTATAAACCATGCGATATTTAGAAAAATATAAGGTCGGATGGATCTCTAGCCATTGGGTTCTCATTCATTGAGGGGGGATTTTTGAGCGAGACGTCGTTTATGAACTTTCGGGGGTTATCACATGGGTCACATAAATGCTGGTGTAATTTTGCATCAACATTTTGGACTGAACACTTTACACTCGTATTAATACACGTGCCCCAACATTTGCACCTCCATTGATGTGCAAAAATCAAATTTTCACCCACCAAGATAAAGTCACCAGTCCTTTGGTCCAAATGTGCAATATGGCATCACTACTGGTGACCATCCTCAAAGATTTTGTTAAAGGACATAAGGGAGAGATTTACAAACTATTTTTGTGCATGTAGCATGTACTAAGGTGCAAAAAACAGAGATAGACAGCTTGAAGTTCCCATATCATTTTTCACAGAATAAAGGGATCACTGCACGTTTCTGCCAATGCACTAAAATTGCGACTAGAGAAATTCCACCCTTTGAGCAGATGGTCCATGTGGGTAAATCTTTGGCTAGATGCAGAACAGGGTAATTCTTTGATGCTATTTCAGCCAACAGACTTGTATGTTTCTGGAAGCTCTTGTAGGTCTTCCCCACAATGAATAGTTACTCCAATGAGCAATATTTTTAAATGCATTTCTAGGAAAGGAAAACATGAGCTTGTCCTCCTAATAAACAATAGCCTTTGGGAGTGGGGTTTTACCATTCTGTTTTTTAACCCTGACGAGAATAAATGTTAAAAAACATGGTTTTGCACATTAGTGCCATGCAGACCCCAGCAAATTATCTACCGTGTGGATATTCCAGTGGAGCAAGCATTGTGGGAACTTAGGAAATGTTTCTCTCCACATGAGCACTCTAAAAGGATTCTGGGAATCAATTAATATGTCCAAATCTACTTGAATAATAGGAGTAAATGGCCTATGCACAGGTTATAATTTTATTTTGGGGACCAGCCAAACGAAGTTGACTTAGGAAAATACTGAACGAGGCTTTGTGCTTCGACTTGTGGGAGGTAGATGGTGTCTCATTACTGGTCCACATTAGTCTTGACTGATATGCAGACATTGAGAACATTGCTTGGAAAGATTGCACCATGTTCTTGAAAAGGGGCAGCATTAAGTGGCAATCCACAGTTAAAGCACTGAAGAAAAAAATACTTGCTCATTTTGGAGAGCCACTTTGTGGAAGAACCACCTCAACATGGATTGTGCTTGGAAAGATTGTACCATGTTCGTAAAAGGGGGCAGCATTCCACAGTTAAAGAACTGAAGAAAAAAGTACTTGCTCATTTTGGAGGGCCACTTTGTGGAAGAACCACCGCAACATGGATTGTGCTTGGAAAGATTGTACCATGTTCGTGAAAGGGGGCAGCAATAAGTGGCATTCCACAGTTAAAGAACTGAAGAAAAAAGTACTTGCGTGCTGTGGAGGGCCACTTTGTGGAAGAACCACCACAACATGGATTGTGCTTGTAGACAGTTCATGGAGAATGCCCATGGCCATTGCAATGCACCATAAATGAACATGCTCTTCTTTTTAACTGAACATAGTAACCCTGGGCGGGGGTCAGGGAGCGATTCACTCACAGTGATTGGGAGAGATCTGAATCTCACGCTCAGCATCCAGGGGAGACCTGCGGGGTCAGAGTTGACTTTTTAATGAATATATACCACAATTTAAAACCCGTTATGTGGTGAAAGGGTTAGAGATCAAATATGGACTTACAAGCTTGCTGAGAAGGATGGCTCTCTGGCTAGAATAATGAGAACATAAGGTTAACAACTCCGATCATATCCACTTTACAAGCTGTGGACTGCCAAAGAAAAATGCAGCAAACGAAAACAATAAAGGGAATGCACTGAAACTTTCTTAAAACTGCAATATCAAGGGATCTGGGGAATGGCGCAACAGCTATAACTACTGTGCGGTTTATGGGTTCTTTCCGATTATAAAACCTGCCGCTATACGACCCAAGGGATGTGAATCCCTTCATTATGGCTTGCCATTAAATCAGCTCAGGCGAGGACCAAAATCAAGAAAGAGCAAAACCGGTTGTTCCACTTAGAAGCAAAGAGATGAGTCAATAAATGTGCAATTAATAGGTTAGTCTATTCATGTGTTTTCTCAATACTGCAAACTATTCCAGTAACATATTTTTGTATGCTTATGTGCTCTGCGAAGGTTGAAATGGGAAAGTCAGTGGTAAATAGCACTCTTATGAGCAAATATATTTTTCTTTGTTTGGTGTGCAATAATTTTGATTTATTAGGTATGTACAAACTTGCACTATTGAAACGTTTATGTATTTAGCAGTAGATTTATCAATGAGTTGCGTCGCCCTTGCGCAATGCAAGGGGGCGCAAGGATGACCCAACTACTAAATCAGATTTATCAAGTTATGAAAGGCCACCTTGCGTGGCCCTGCAAGGCTTGATAAATCTTGGGGCTTATTTACAAGCCACTGCACCGCAGGGAAGTTGTTTTTCTCATACAAAAAGTAATGCGCCGGTGGCGCATGGGGCTTGTAAATAAGCCCCCTAGAGTAAACCAACCCAGCGCAAATTGCTGCATTGTGTTACTCTGCTCCAGGGAGGCCTTCCATGGGTGGAGCGTGGGTGTTCCCGTGCGTATTCACCCATGGATTTTGGCGCGTTCCCAGATGTACCATTACTGGTAGACCTGGTAATGTGTCAAAATGCTACGCCTCCCCAAGTGAGGCGTAACGAGGAGAAATATCTTTATTTCTTCTCGGTTTTTCTTTTTTCTACATGTGCTGCATTCTGCAGCACACATAGAAAGAGGAAAATGCCTCAGGGAATAGTTTTTCTGCAGGAAAGTACCCCTTTCTGCACAAAAACAATCCTGTCTGCAACACAGGCACCCTTGCACCCTTGCACCACAGCGCAAGAGTGCCTGCGTTGGAGCTAGGCAGTACATTGTTTGCCAGCGCAATAAAAGGACAGGAATGTGCCATATCATGTTAAATACGACGCATTCCTGCCCTTTCCGTTTTACGCAGTGCAGCACAGCAAGGTGGCCTTCTGCACTGCGTGAAATATTGATAAATGTGCCCCTTAGTGTGAGTTTTTCACCATTTTTACTTCCCGATCTCTATTGTCATATTTCTGATGATTTACACTGAATTTGGTAAATTACTGGTAATTATTTATGTTTGTTTCTCTACTACTTTACAAGATAGAGGGGTCTTGCAGATAGAGCTTGCATTTTAGCATCATGATTTTCTTCTGTGGTAACCTGTACATTTTAATAACAAGCATTGTCAAAACCACCTGGTTGCACGTTCTAAAAACAGGTGTCCAAGCATATGATTTTGCCAATATTTGTTCATTTTTAGAGGTGTAAAATTTAATGAACAAGGACTGGCAAAGCGAGCAGCCTCGCCTTTGGGACCTATTGACTTTGGCCATGGTTTTAGAGCAGATGTACATCATCTTCAATGCTGTGCAGCACGGCTTAAAAAAAAGACAATAAAGTCATTTTGTAGGCACACCGCAATTGTTTTCCGATTCGAGTTGGAATTTAAAAAAAAGCAGTGCGAGCGGGCAGGGCCAGACTGGGAACCAAAACCGGCCCTGGCAAAGTGCTCGGCCGCCCCCCCCCCGGGGGGTTGGGGGTGCGGTTGAGCTGTTTGCCAGGGCCGGTTTCGGCCGATTTTGTTACAGGGGCCGATATTGCAGCTATGCTGCAAAAACGGCCCTGTAACAAACACGAACCCCAGGGGCCCAAAATCGGACCCCATCCTGGCGGCCCACCGGGTAAATGCCCGGTGCCCGCTACGGCCAGTCCCGCCCTGTGAGTGGGTGAAGGAAAACTATGTGAGTTGGGGAAAGCAACATAGGCTGTGGGTGCGGAAGCAACAGGAAGGTGGTGGACGCAACACGGGGGCACAGGAAGGTATATGCAAAAGGGAGGGACGCACACTGGGAGAGATAAATGCAGAGGGGAAGCAAACAGACGCGAGAGAGCGCAACATGCAGCTGGGTAGAGAGGAGCACACTGGTGAGAAAGCAACGCGGTGAGGGGAGAAGCACATAAGGCTGAGCACATCACTGAGGGTGGGGGAGGGACAAGCTCTCACTGGCATGTATATCCTTCTTGACATTGTGGGGGGGCATTTATTATTGCATTTTTATTTTTTATCAGTGTATTTCAAGCCTTAGGGTCCAGAAGAGAGTGTTGCCCTTGAAAAGCAGTGGATTTATAGTAACTTATTGTTCTTAAAAAACACTCAAAATATGTTCTTGTAAAACAATTCAAGTCATCTGTGTTTTGAATCTTCAAAAGAGGAAATATGTGACCAGATTAGGAATATTCTCTCTATAGAAGAGACAATATTGTGTATAAACATTTGTCACACGTTTTGAAATCACTGCTATTTTCCAAATGATGTGGTATTCACTGTGTGTGCAAACACATTACTTATATTTTTATGTATTAAAGATCCATTTAATAAATGGGTAATTCTTATGTGTTTCTTTATCATTAAATTTGCTTTCACTTCTACAGGAATTGCTCTACTGTATATGTTCATATTTAACAGACAATACTTGGAATAGGATACCTTATTGTTTGTTAACCCAGGAAGACATAATATTCAATAAAAGGGAAAAGGTCAGAGACATTGAAAATAAAGTAGAAGAACATTGGGAGGTTTTTGGCGAGTAAACCATCCTTGGGCCATAATCAATAAATTAAAGAGCAATTATATAGCACAAGAGCTGGTTCAACCAGAAGTGTTTTTTTATAAAAAAAACAACTCTTGGCAATCCACTATTGTTTTAAGAAAAACCAACTCAATCAGACCATAAAACTTCACCAATACTGAAAAGGCAACACCAAGGGAATGTATTACTCTATATCTTTCTTTTAATAAATTAAAACTTCATCAGAATGTACATTGCATAAAAACATATATCAATCAATCATTACAAGATATTTACACAATATTAAAAAACATCAGAGAGAAATAAAAACAGATCTAACAATTAATCTTTTACAATAGTTATTCCATCTTGAATCGATGACAGTATTGACAATGTTTAATTTCTTTGTTATCAATGCTATTCGTTCCGTGGATATAACATCTAAAAAAGCAGCGTCGACGCGTTTCGGTGGTACCTAACCCGCATAAGACCACCTTCTTCAGGACAACGTATTTCTATCTCTCTTCCAAATTCATAGCCTATATTATTAAGATGATTATCATATAGGTGAATCGTTCTGTGTATTCTTGACAATAGGACCACCTTAAGTTCAATTTTTTGTCAGGCCATACATTTCTTGGACCTATTCCACCCAATGAGGCGTGGGAGGGATACGACGAGAACACAGCCTGTAGGACCGCTCGGTGGTCGGTCCAATATACACTTCTCGCCTTGTCTAAAAGTAGTATAAGGCGTCAATTTCAAATTTCTACGTCTTTTTAATTTTTGAAAACGTCGTTTGTTCACCACGATAGTACTCAGTGTATTCCCTCTTTTCTTTTTTGGTTCCGTGGCAAAAATACTCCGCGCCCATTGAGACGCGGAGTATTTTAATATAGGCTATGAATTTGGAAGAGAGATAGAAATACGTTGTCCTGAAGAAGGTGGTCTTATGCGGGTTAGGTACCACCGAAATGCGTCGAAGCTGCTTTTTTAGATGTTATATCCACGGAACGAATAGCATTGATAACAAAGAAATTAAACATTGTGTAGTATTCCAATGCTTGTTTGTGAATGTTGGTCACTTGGAAGCCTACCGTGCGGAGGTTCCATGTCTGACATTCGATCTATGCCAGTTGAGACGGTTCCTGTTGCCGGTAGCCACTCCGCTTGTCAATACTGTCATCGATTCAAGATGGAATAACTATTGTAAAAGATTAATTGTTAGATCTGTTTTTATTTCTCTCTGATGTTTTTTAATATTGTGTAAATATCTTGTAATGATTGATTGATATATGTTTTTATGCAATGTACATTCTGATGAAGTTTTAATTTATTAAAAGAAAGATATAGAGAAATACATTCCCTTGGTGTTTCCTTTTCAGTATTGGTGAAGTTTTATGGTCTGATTGAGTTGGTTTTTCTTAAAACAATAGTGGATTGCCAAGAGTTGTTGTTTTTTTATAAAAAAACTGATGATTGCACCCTAGATCTTGGCGAGAAAGGGGTCACTCTCATATTTGCATTCAACCAGAAGTGTTCCAGGGCTAAAAACGGAGATTGATCACTGAAAATGGAGTAAATGCGATGAGAATAATCTTTATTGAAAAGAAAGGTTTTCAGATCCTTTTGAAGGTTGAAACTGAGATGACTCTGCGGAGCCAAACTGGGAGCACATTTCAAAGTTTGGATGTCTAAAATGTAAAGGATATTCCTCCCTTTTTAGCTCGAGATAATTGGGGATTTGCAAAAGTAGCAGATTGTTCGACCTAAGTGCTCGACATTGCTTATATAGGCAAAGTCTCTTTCTAAAGTAGGCAGGCCCTACTCCACAAACGCCCTCAACGCAAGAATAAGGGCTTTGAATTGAATTCCATTTTTGACAGCCAGCCAACAAAGTTGTTTCAGATGAGGTGGCGTTGACTGCCAGTAAGGAGCTCTTCAGATCAGTCTACATTTTGGACCATTTGAAGTCTTTAAATTAGGTAGGCAGGAAGTCCCAGATAAAGACCATTTGCATAGTCCAAACGAGAGGTTACCAGCAAGTGGACCACTGTCTTATGTGTATCTTACGGGATCAATTGTAGAAACTTTTTTAGCGATTTGAGTTTGGCAAAGCAGATTGATGCCACTTGTTTAATTTGTGTGGAGTAAGAGAGGCTGGAACCAAATACTATTCCCAGATTTCTGGCTGTGTAACCAGGGGTTGGGTTAGATTAATTTCCTCAGGCCACCAAAGACTAGGAGGAGGTGGGCCACAAGAGTTCAATTTGAGAAAATTGGTGTCCATCCACCCAGCGACTCTCTTTTAACACTCTTTGAGCTTATTGAAGGCGGGGTCCAAGTGTTGCTGAAATGACAATAGTAGTTGGGTGTCATCAACATAAGACACCACCTGCACACCACAATACTCAATGAGCTTGGCCAGCGGTGCCAGGTAAAGATTGAACAAAGAAGTACTCAAAATTGAGCTCTGAGGAACACCAAATAAAAGTGCCTTAGGATGGGATGAGAAAGGATGAAGAAAATCCACTGAGATCTGTGCTCCAGAAACAACTTTAGCTAAGAAAAGGCAGTGCCTTTTTTGGTAGCCGCACTAAGTCTATTCAAAAGGGTGGCATGTGAGACCATATTGATTGCTGCTGATAGGTCCAACATAACCACCATCACAGACCGACCACAGTCCAGATATTCTTTAATATATTCAGTCACTTCCAACAAGGCAGTTTTAGTACTCATACCTTGCTGTAAGCAAGGGTCAGGCACCCGGCCATTAGATTCTATAAAGGAGAGCTGACGATTAACCCATTTTTTCAGGATCTTGGCTGCTTCAGGTCGAATGGAGATGGGCTTATAATTACTCAAGGTGGCCGGATCTGCCATAAGCTTCTTAAGTAAGGACTGGAGAAATGCTTGTTTCCAATCAGAAGGGAAACAGCCAATCTCCAGGAAGGTGTTCAGTATTTTATTGAACACCATGTTGATGGTAGAGGCAATTAATTGTAAGATCCAACATGGACAAGGATCTGCTTGATCCTGATTTACATTTTGTGAGCTCTTTCAGTGAGACTTCCTCTGAACTATAGGGAAATTTGAGAGTAGATGATTTTGTCCTACCCCTGGGTCTACCGGCACATCTGGTGTTTTGCTAGTGGCAAAGGTAGCATACATTTTCAGAATTTTATCATTAAAAAAAGATGATAAATCATCACAGAGTGTGTGCGAAGGGCAGATTTTACTATTTACCACGTAAGGAGTGAGAAAAGAGCGGACAATTTTTTATACCTCTCGTGAGGAATTTGAAGCCGCCAAGATGTAAGAGGAAAAATACTCTCTCTGTGGCAGATGTATCAAGGATTGCATTTGCGATTCCTTAATAGCGAATTTTAGCGAATTGCTATTAAGGAATCGCAAAATGCTATGTATGTAGGAATCGCAATAATAATTGCGATTCCTTAATATTCCTTAATTGCGAATTGCAAATTGCGATTCGCAATTAAGGAATACTCTTCCCATTCATTCCTATGGGCGTAGAGGCCCATAGGAATGAATGGGAAGACATTCTCAATTTGCGAATCGCAATTAGAGAATCGCAAATTGAGAATGCAATTTCAAGGGTGCCAGGGTGTCCTTTTGACACCCTGTTGCACCCCTGAAATATGTATGTGTGCACATGTGGCGCACATACATGCCCTAAGGGCATGTATGTGCGCCACATGGCACTTTGAAAAATGCTAAAAAGTGCATTTTTCAAAGAAATGCATATTACCACCAACTTGAAGTTGGTGGTAATTTGCGATTCCTTAAGGCCAAATTGCACTTTTTGGTGCTTCTTACATTGGATTTAAGGAATCGCAATTTGCGATTCCTTAAATGCAATTGCAAAATAGGGAATCGTAAATTTTGCGATTCCTTATTTTGCGAGGCAGTTTTGCCTTAATACATACCACTAAGCAAAATTGCGTTCGCAAACGCCGAAATTCTGCGAATTTTGGTGTTTGCGAACGCAATTTTGCTTGATACATCTGCCCCTCTGTGCTTTGTGGAAAGATATGTAGAAATTTCTCAGTCCTTTTTGTATTGATCCTTGGCCTTAGTAGGATTTTCTCGAGTGTCGCTCCAGGTTTTTACACCAGCTCTTCTCTTTCTTTAACACATGAAAGAACCACGGGGCTGAGTGCTTGGACCTTTTTGTCACCTGGAGTTTTAATGGAGCAAAAGAGTCACTGGCGTTAACAGTCCATTTATTAAAATTAGGGGCATCCGTGTCAAGGGCTCCTGTGAAAGAGGGTGTAGAAGATTGTGGCTTTAGGGAAAAGGATCCCTCCTCAAACTTATGCCACGCGCTAGAAAGAGAAGGGGATTTATCTACTTTCGTCTGATTCAGTGGCCCTTTATGGAACAAATCTGTTTTATTAGACATTTGAAAAAACGACTCTTCAGGTGTACACAGCCTTCTGCCTACAACCACAGGGGCCGGCGGCTACAAACAATGCAATCAAAGATGTACGAAAGGTGCTGCAGTAAGGCCAGCAACCCGACAGCGGGCTACCAGTAGAATTAGGACTAGAGAGGCCCAACGGCCAATGCCATCTGAAAATCTGGGTGGCGCACAACAAAATTCTACATGTAAGAAGAACGATGAAAGAAAGAAAAAAACGAAACCCCACCCTCCCGCCCACCCACCTCCCATACTAAGAAAGGGAAAGGGGAAAAGGAAAAGAGGGGAGGGAATTCCGTATCTTAGTAGCAGGGGCTGTAGGGGGATCTTACTCTATCTGCCCGCCCATGTCCGTTCCTCCTATCGGGGGTCAGTGAGGTTCTCCGTAGGGGGTATCAAATGCAGTACTTGCAGAAGTTTGGGGCAAGTGACCTCCCTGACGTCTTTCGATAGTAGTGAGATGAATGGTGCCCAAAGGTCAGCATATTTCTCGCTTCTCTGCGTTTGGATGAGTGAAAGCCGTTCCATTGCCAAGGTCATCCAAAGCCTATGGAGCCAAGCCGAATGATCTGAAACTGTGGCAGTATCCCATAGCAAAAGGATCGCCTGACGCGCTGCAAGGAGAGCTAATGCTATCTGCCTACCGCACAGTGACCGCAGAGGGAAGGTGAGAGGGTTCGATAAGCCTAACGGGGTGTACGCTGGGAAGCGGGGAATTTCCGTATCAAAAGCCTCGCCAATGTCATTGAGGACCAATGCCCAGAACCGCTCCAACCTCGAGCAGTGCCAGAGCAGATGCGCAAGAGAGCCTGACATCCCACAACCTCGCCAGCACTCCTCCGTGTGATTTTTGTCCCATTGGTGTATCCTTGCCGGGGTGAGGTACCAATATGCCGCGACCTTAAACGCGGATTCATGCCCCGCCGTATTGTAGGCTGTGTGATGTGCTCTGTAGTGGATGTTATCCGATTCTTTGTCCTTGAGGGCCCTGCCTAGTTCCGCCTCCCATCGGAGTTGCCCCCGAGTGCGAGTCCCTTTCTGTTGCGGTGTAAGAAGTGTGTACAATTCGGATATGAGGTGTTTATCGTCTGTTTTCTTCGCCACCCAGTGTTCAAAAGGGGTAAGAGTGCAAGAGGCCTGCACAAGGCAGGCCCGGGATGTGGCCCAGTGTCGCAGTTGTAGGTAATAATATTCGTCTGATCGGGGAAGGTCAAGATCCAGATGCATATGGCTAAATGGAATGATGCCCTTGAGATCAAAAAGATGGCCTAAGCGCTTGCAGCCTGCTTCTCTCCATCTCTGTGCAACAACGGACTTGACGCCTGGCGGGAAGTCTGGGTTGTCTAGGAGAGGCGTCATCGGGAGGGAAATGTAGTGAGGCCTTTAGCCAATGCCACGTTATCCCAGACTTTCATGGTGGCCGCCGTGACCGGGGAAGAGTAGAGGCCCCACGCTCGAAGGCGGCGAGGGAGCCAAAGTTCGCGCCAAAGGTTCGCCCCCGCTACTGCTTGGTCCATAAAGGTCCAGTGTTTCTCCGATAGCGGGCGATTCCATTCTAGTACGTAACGTAGATGCGCAGCCTGCATGTATCTATGTAGGAGGGGTAGCCTCACTCCACCCTCGTCCCTGGAGCGCGAGAGCTGTGCCACCGAGAGGCGTGCTTTCTTGTTTCGCCAAATATAATTATTCAATGCCAGTTGCAATGACCGCACAGTTCCAGGCGGCGGAGTCATCGGGAGGGTCTGGAATAGCTACAGGATACGTGGTAAGACCATCATCTTAACCGCCGCTATGCGTCCGAACCAGGACAGAGTGAGTTTAATCCATCCATCCAAGGCTCTTCGCGTTTGTGCCACCAGAGCGGAGTAATTCACCTCCAGGGTGCGTGGCAGTGAGGGAAGATGCCCAGGTAAGGAAGCGGGTCGCTAGACCATTTGAGGGGGAGAGACCGTTGAAGGTCCTCCGCCTGTGGGTGCGGCATTGAAAGGTTCATGACCTGGGATTTGTTAAGGTTCACTTTAAAGCCCGATATCCGGCCAAAAGTCTCAAGCTCTTTCTACCAATGCCGGAAGGGAGGCCAGTGGCTGCGTGAGAGAGAGAATAATGTCGTCGGCATAGAGGCTGACCTTATGGTAATCGCCCCCAAATTTGATGCCCTGGATATCCGGATGGTCCCGAATTTTCTGTGCCAGGGGTTCCAAGTATAGGGCAAATAAAAGGGGCGAGAGGGGACATCCTTTCCTGGTTCCCCGGGCAATCGGAAAGGGAGTGGAGGAAACCCCATTAGCCCCGACGAACGCGCGAGGGGCGTGGTATATGCATCGTACCCAAGTAAGAAAATGAGGACCGAAACCAAAGCTTCGGAGGGTGTCGAACAAGTATGGCCGGCTAACTCTGTCGAACGCCTTCTCCGCGTCAACCGAAAAAAGCACTGCCCCCACCCGGGAGCGGTGAATACTATCAAGGAGGTGCAGAAGTCTTTTGGTATTGTCACTCCCTTGTCTGGTGGGGATGAATCCCGCTTGATCAGGGTCTATGAGACCTGCCATGAGGGGATTCAGCCGTGCCGCTAGAATTCCAGTGAACAGTTTCGCATCTATGTTGAGTAGCGATATTGGGCGGTATGAACCGCAATGGCATGGGTCTTTGTTAGGCTTGAGGATGACAGAGATCGCTGCTTCACCCATCGATTCAGTCATCGCTTCACTATCTTGAAACGAGTTAAATAGCCGCGTGAGAAGGGGAGCTAATTCATGACAAAACGTTTTGTAAAAAAGGGCGGGATAGCCGTCGGGTCCGGGTGATTTATCTACCTTAAGTTTCGCAATGGCGGAGATAACCTCCTCTATTCGAATAGGGTTTTCTAAGGGGTCTGCTTCCACCTTCGGGAGGCGGGTAAAATTGCTAGTCGTCAAATAATCCCTAGCCTCAGGTGTATCTTGCTGATCGGTGCTGTAGAGAGCACGATAGAAAGATCGGAACTCTTCGACAATCTGAGAGTCCTGGTGTAGTTCCTCCCCAGCCGGGGTTCTGAGGAAAGAGCTGGACCCTGTAATAGCTCTGGCTCGCAGCCTCTGCGCCAGCAATTTTCCGCACTTGTCACCTCCCAAATAGAACTTATGCTGCAGGCGCACCAAGGCGTATTCGGCCCTGTCCAGATCTAAACGCTTGAGGAGTGTCCGTTTCTTCTCCAGCGCGCGCCAAACCCGAGAGGCCCCTGTGCGCTTATGTATCGCCTCTAGTTCCGCTACTTCCTGCTCCAGCGCCCCGCGAGCTTCTCTACGTTGACGAGCCTCTGCAGAGGAAATGGCCATAAACTCTCCTCTTATTACCGCGTTGAGCGCCTCCCACACTGCCGCCAAGGAAGCTGTACCATTGTCATTGAGTTGGAGGTAGGTCACAATCTTATCACGTACTTCCTTCACAACAGCAGGGGAGTGTAAAAGGCCTACGCGCAGCCGCCATCTAGAAGGGGCATGCTGAAACCCCTCAGAGTGCAGGGAGAGTGAGACATGCGCATGATCCGATAGGGAGCGCACTGCTATTGAAGCGTCCTGTACCCTAGGAAGAAGTGTACTCGAGACTAAAAACATGTTGAGACGTGCGTAGGATTTATGGGCAGCTGAATAATATGAGTAATCGCGCATGTCTATCTGTCGCATGCGCCATACATCATGTAGGCCATTCTCTGCTAGCCAGCGCGTCCCTTCGGGGGAGAGGGCTCCTATCTGTGTATGACTTTGCCCAGATCGGTCCTTCTCGTTATCCATTACTAGGTTGAAGTCACCCCCCACTATTAATGCTGGGTCCGGAGAGGCCAGCCCTTCCGTGATGTGCCTGCGGAGGAATACTTCCTGCTGTGTATTGGGGGCGTATATGTTGAGGATAGTGAAGACAGTGGAGCCCCACTGGATCCTGAGCGCTAAGACCCTCCCTTTGGACTCATAGAAGGTAGATAGGGCCTTGCCCTCAAATTTAGCCCCCAGTAATATGGCCACCCCATTCTTTTTCGTTACCCCCGAGGACCAAAATTGGCGCGGGAAGCGTCGGGAGCGCATGCGATGGGTGACTTTAGCTAATAGATGGGTCTCCTGTAGCATACAAATATCACCCTCTGTCTGCTCAAGGAGTGAAAGAATCGCAGTGCGCTTCGTGGGGTGGTTCAGGCCTCTGACATTAAGGCTGATAATTTTCAAGTCCCTAGGCATCGGCACTGGTGGGGAACATGCTCATTGGTCTGCTTGTACGCTGGGGATATTGCGCAGGTGGTGGGCTGGAGCGTGCGGAGGCCCCTACAGGAAGGCCCTGGTCCCTAAGTGTGATACGGAAGATCCCCAAAAAGAAAAAAGAACAAAAACCCCAACAAGAATACAACATAGAATGTCCAGCCCGAACGGGCGGCGTCTCAAAGGAGGACAGTCTTCTGAAGTGGCCTAAGGAAGGACCACAGAAGCTCCACCAGCGCGTGAGTCAATAAAGAAGAGCAGGAGACTAGAGTCTGTCTCGTAGGGAAGATCAGGGGGGAATGAACCTACCAGAAGTAGAATACCAGGCGGGGTGCACGCCCCAGGGGGAAGTCTAGGACGTCGGAAAAAGTGGACCACTGATGAGCCCCTCCGGCTCCGGCTCAATACTCCCATTCCCCTGATGGAGATCGGAATGCTTCACGGGGTGCTCGGTCAGTCCTGGGCCTGAGAGAGGGTAGAGAGCACCGCATCTCGCTCTTTTGCTATTTCCTCTGGGCCTGGCTTTGTGGAGGTCGAGGGCTTGCCGACGGTCTGCCAGCGGGGAAGACGTTTCCTTTCACGAGTTGAGGGACTGACACTTGGCGTCGGGGTCGTGTCTGCTGCCAGCCCCAGGAGATCCATGGTGTCGGCAAGGGAGCGCATCTGCCTCAGCTTCCCCTGATGTTTAAAAATGATGCGGAAGGGGTGTCCCCATGAGTACGGTATTCCCTTATCCCGTAGATGGGACGTGACTATTCGGAATTCTCTCTGCTTGGCCAGTGTCGATGCCGCCAGATCTTGGAAGAGGGCCGGAGTGTGCCCTCGAAACTGAATTGGTTCGGCCCCCCTGGCCTTGCGCAGGATCAGTTCCTTGAGCTGAAAGTCATGGATGCAAACGAGGACATCAGGCGGTGGAGCCTTGCCGCCCCTCGGCAGACCCACCCGGTGGACACGGTCCATCTGGATCTCTCGTGTACCCTCCTCGCCCAAGATTTGCTGAAAGAGAGAAGAGACATAGCCTCGCAGATCCTCTCCCTCCGCCTTCCATGGTATTGCTCGAATGCGGATGTTATTCCTACGGGATCTGTTTTCGAGATCTTCCGCGTGTGCCTGAAGGTCTAGGTTCTGGTCCCGTAGGCGGAGGACCTCCTGTTGGAGTTGATGCATATCGTCTTCCCTCGCCAACTCGTGTTCTTCCAGGACGGCGACTCTCTCCCCTACTTCGTCGACGTCGCGGCGCACCTCCCTGAGATCAGATGCCAACTGGCTCTTCAGCTCCTGGATATCTTCCTTGATGGCCGAGAATAGTTCCAGCATGAAGGCCTTTGTGGCTGGGCTGTCTGCCTCTGTAATAGAGTCTGTGTGCCCCTAAGTTTTGGAGGGCTCTTGAGATACCTCTGCACTCCCGTGCTGCTTCAGCAAGAGTTCCTTGAGGGATTTCTCCTTTCTTGCGCGTGCATTAGCCATCGTTGCCGCCCGAGGAGTGAAAGGCGGGACGGGAGTGCGTGCCAGCCAGAGGCGGTATCGCAGCTATCGCTGTGGCGGCACACCAGGAGTCCGGGCAGTGCAGGACATGCAGGGGCCCACCGCGGCCCGGGGGCTTCCTAGGAGGCCCCAATGGTTCCTCCCGAGGGGCCTGTCTCAGGGACACTCTTGTACTGCTGGTCCAGGTGGTCAACAATCTGCTCCGCCGAGGGGCACAGCGGGCCAGCCGCCACACCAATGCTGATCCTCCTCCGCGTCTGAGCTGGGTCCTGCGCGCAATGCAAGTGGGGGGCCAGACCTGCAATGCGCCTCTGAGCTGGATCTCCACTGAGCCTGTGTGGAGGGGAAGCGGCGGCTCACCAAGACGCTACTATGCCAATGTCTCCGGTCCCAGTATCATCCAGAGGGAAGCCGCAGGGGCGCGCCAGGAGATGTAGGCCCTCGCGCCCGGGCAGTGCGCCACTCACCGGGTGTTATCCGCCAAAGTCAGGCAGCCAGGTCCCACTGCAGCCAGCACGCACTGCGGACACCCACAGCGGAGAAGGAAGGCACCGGCCGTCTCTCTCGGGAAGTCCGCCGTCCGCCGCCAATGGTCAGGAGCTGTGCGAGCGCTCCCAGGGCCCCCGTCCGGCACCCGCGACACTGTACTGGGCACCCAGGGGCCCTCAGCCGCAGGTCATGGGGCGAGTCATCCGTGGCAGCCACGCAGCTAGGTCCCACGCAGTCAGGACCCCCAGCACACTCACCCCCAGGTCGTGTAGGGGAGGCTCCAGCGTCACCAGCCGCAGTCTGCCGTGATGTAAAATGGCGATACCAAAGGGGATGATGGACGGAGCGTTTGAGCTAATCAAACACTCACCCCCAGTCAACTGATCTGGGTTTAATCCATCATCATTCTTTAGCTCACTCCACCACCCCAGTTCAGACATGGCCATATGCAAAACAGTCTGACCCTGTGCCTCATGGGAACAGTCCAGCCCGAACTGCCAACCCATGTCTTCCCTGGACCAGAAACAAGCATCCTGGGACCGGTTTCTGGCTATTCAGCCGTCATCAGCCAGGCTAGCTTAAATCCAGTGGCAAAGTGAGCAAGGGACCCACGTCTGGGCATACCCTGCCAACTTAGGGCGAACAAAGCGATACCAAAGGGGATGATGGATGGAGCGTTTGAGCTAATCAAACACTCACCCCCAGTCAACTGATCTGGGTTTAATCCATCATTATTCTTTAGCTCACTCCACCACCCCAGTTCAGACATGGCCATATGCAAATCAGTCTGACCCTGTGCCTCATGGGAACAGTCCAGCCCGAACTGCCAAGCCATGTCTTCCCTGGACCGGAAACAAGCATCCTGGGACCGGTTTCTGGCTATTCAGCCGTCATCAGCAAGGCTAGCTTGAATCCAGTGGCAAAGTGAGCAAGGGACCCACGTCTGGGCATACCCTGCCAACTTAGGGCGAACAAAGCGATACCAAAGGGGATGATGGACGGAGCGTTTGAGCTAATCAAACACTCACCCCCAGTCAACTGATCTGGGTTTAATCCATCATCATTCTTTAGCTCACTCCACCACCCCAGTTCAGACATGGCCATATGCAAATCAGTCTGACCCTGTGCCTCTTGGGAACAGTCCAGCCCGAACTGCCAAGCCATGTCTTCCCTGGACCGGAAACAAGCATCCTGGGACCGGTTTCTGGCTATTCAGCCGTCATCAGCCAGGCTAGCTTGAATCCAGTGGCAAAGTGAGCAAGGGACCCACGTCTGGGCATACCCTGCCAACTTAGGGCGAACAAAGCGATACCAAAGGGGATGATGGACGGAGCGTTTGAGCTAATCAAACACTCACCCCCAGTCAACTGATCTGGGTTTAATCCATCATCATCCTTTAGCTCACTCCACCACCCCAGTTCAGACATGGCCATATGCAAATCAGTCTGACCCTGTGCCTCATGGGAACAGTCCAGCCCGAACTGCCAAGCCATGTCTTCCCTGGACCGGAAACAAGCATCCTGGGACCGGTTTCTGGCTATTCAGCCGTCATCAGCCAGGCTAGCTTGAATCCAGTGGCAAAGTGAGCAAGGGACCCACGTCTGGGCATACCCTGCCAACTTAGGGCGAACAAAGCGATACCAAAGGGGATGATGGACGGAGCGTTTGAGCTAATCAAACACTCACCCCCAGTCAACTGATCTGGGTTTAATCCATCATCATTCTTTAGCTCACTCCACCACCCCAGTTCAGACATGGCCATATGCAAATCAGTCTGACCCTGTGCCTCATGGGAACAGTCCAGCCCGAACTGCCAAGCCATGTCTTCCCTGGACCGGAAACAAGCATCCTGGGACCGGTTTCTGGCTATTCAGCCGTCATCAGCCAGGCTAGCTTGAATCCAGTGGCAAAGTGAGCAAGGGACCCACGTCTGGGCATACCCTGCCAACTTAGGGGCGAACAAAGCGATACCAAAGGGGATGATGGACGGAGCGTTTGAGCTAATCAAACACTCATCCCCAGTCAACTGATCTGGGTTTAATCCATCATCATTCTTTAGCTCACTCCACCACCCCAGTTCAGACATGGCCATATGCAAATCAGTCTGACCCTGTGCCTCATGGGAACAGTCCAGCCCGAACTGCCAAGCCATGTCTTCCCTGGACCGGAAACAAGCATCCTGGGACCGGTTTCTGGCTATTCAGCCGTCATCAGCCAGGCTAGCTTGAATCCAGTGGCAAAGTGAGCAAGGGACCCACGTCTGGGCATACCCTGCCAACTTAGGGCGAACAAAGCGATATCAAAGGGGATGATGGACGGAGCGTTTGAGCGAATCAAACACTCACCCCCAGTCAACTGATCTGGGTTTAATCCATCATCATTCTTTAGCTCACTCCACCACCCCAGTTCAGACATGGCCATATGCAAATCAGTCTGACCCTGTGCCTCATGGGAACAGTCCAGCCCGAACTGCCAAGCCATGTCTTCCCTGGACCGGAAACAAGCATCCTGGGACCGGTTTCTGGCTATTCAGCCGTGATGTAAAATGGTGGCTAGGCCTCCAGGAGGCCTCCTCCAGTGATCGCTCAGGTCAAAGCAAGCAGAGCCGCTCCTCGGGCCAAAAGCGGGAGTCCCCCTGCTCCCAGGACTCTCAGCCGGCGTGTAGGCAGTCACCGGTGTGCAGAGGGCGCCCTAGATCATGTGCGCGTGGAGTGGAGCGCACCCGCGGGAGCCCCCGGCCCAGCCCGGCCCCGGGCCCTATGGGAGAGAGCCACTGTCAAAGAGATGGGGCCGACCGGCGCCCACACCAGCCAAAACCTGGACGGCGGTAAGATGGCGGCCGTCCAGCAGATCGCGTCCGGGATTCGGTCCAGCGTCCCAGGACGCGCTGAGGCCCAGGCCCTCCGGACCTGCAAAAGACGATTCGGACAGCAGCTGACGCGGAGCGGGGTCTCCGGGGCTCTCAGGAGCCGCGCCGCATCACCGGGGGTGGAGATCTCCGCAGCGTCGGTCCCGCGGCCTCTGCCTCAGCCGAGGAGGTCCCAGCGCAGCCCGCCGCAGCAGCAAGCAGGAGCGGACCGGTGGCAGAAAGCGATCTTTTCAGGCACCAGGGATAACAGAGGTCGGTGCGCTGCTATTCCGGTGTGCGAAGGTACAGGGGATGGGGCAAAAACAACGCTAATTGTTCAGCGGGGCCGGAGGAGCAGAGTCCCGCGTCCTACCGTGCCGCCATCTTGGCCACGCCCCTTCAGTGGCCCTTTAAAGGAGAACGGGACTAAGAAATGGTTTGACCAGGTGAGACATTGTGTTGGCAAAACCAGCATGTCACAAATAGTAGAAAAGATCAGATCAATCACATGCCTTGCTTTATTCGTGGGAGATCTAACCAGTTGTGGTAGGTTCATACCAGCCAGATTGAGGCATTTATGATGGCCAATAAGTACATTAAAGCCCCCAAGGACAATAAAATGTGAGTATTTTATAGATAACTGAGCAATAGTATCAAACAATTGGGGAAAGCAGTTGTTTGAGCAGTTTGGATGCCTATATATCTGAATTCCTGAGAAGGAAAAAGAGGCAGCTAGCTTGAAGGTAAAAATACGGCCCACAGTATCCTCTATTTGTCTTAGTGGGGTAAATGTTCCTTTGAAAGTGTCTCTAAAAATAATGGGGACGCCGCCTCCCCTTTTTTCACTTTCACAATTAACATTTAGGATACACTATCCAGAGGGACTGCAGTGCACTACTTTGCCTTTCATTCAGAACCCACAAAGGTTTCAGTGATATCAGTAGGAATTTCAGTCTAAATTATATATTTACCCTTAACCTCAAGGCAGGAGTTTTAGAGGAAATGTATATAAGGCAAAGTATATAAGGCAAAGTGTGACATGGGCACATTTCTGCCTGAGCTTTTTCTGAAGGCCCACCTAAAAAATAATTCATAAACATTTCTACATGCATGGTGCCCAAAATGCACATAGTGAAAAATGCATGGGGGAAATGTTTGAGAAACAGACACGAATGTGCCAAGGAGAAGGCACAGGTTGTGCATGGCCATTTTGCTAATAGTCAATATGCTAATCAAATGGAGTTTCAAACATTCCCATTATGTTTATAAAGGGCATATTGTACTCTATGGAGGACTTTACCCAATACTTTGCTGCATTCTATCAGCCTGGAATGGGCATGAATTTGGCTTCTTTCATTGTCTTTTCCTTCATGTGGGTTGCCTGTTTTAGCCCCTTGAGGATCATACCCTCTTTTAGCATGGAGGTGAAGAGCTTATATGTCCTGCCCCTGCTTCTCCTCTTCTTTTTGCGCTTGATGATGTGTGCATTTGCACGATTTAGAGATTTGCAGCATAATGTTGTGCAATGTATCTTGCACTTTCTTGCCTTTGTGGATCAGGCACTTGTACAGGTACAAGATACACTAATTGATACATGTCCATGAGACAGAACATGACCTCATATTGTTTGAGGACCTAGTGAACCCGGCAGGGACTATTCACACACACCTTGTGGTCAAATTGAAAGACTAAACCCCATTTAGAGCATGCCAAGCAGAATGAACTAATTGTCTGTTTCAACCAGCCGCGGCCCGTGCAGGTAAGAGCGATGGGGCCGGGTGTGGGAGATTTCAACATATGACCGCGATGAAAAATTAAATAAATAATTAATTTTTCCTCGTGGTCGTATGTCGAAATCCCCCCCCCCACCGGGCCCCACTGCTCTTACCTGCATGGGCCACGGATGGTTTCAACTTATATGTAGGTGTATGGCCCAGGATGGATGTAGCATTGCTGTCAGAGAGTTCAGTCTCTTGAATCCCTTACCAAATAAGATGTGTCTCAAAGGCAACTACTTAAAATATAAGATAAGATAACACCAAGCAGAATACCTCACCTTATGTTAACCCTTTAGGGCCTGTGTTCCTAACACCGGTGTTTAGAGATAGCTTTCTACTAGTAGGTTGCTTATGAAACCATCCATCCATCTACCCGTCTGCCCACCCACCACATCAATCCATCCATCCACCCACCCACTAATCTTTACATACCAATTAACATTAGACCTCGCTCTTCCGTGGAAATTATGAACAATGTTGCTTTGTTTTCCCTCCTAATTGTTTGTGAATGTTGCCGAATGTTCAGGAGCAGCAAGTTTTCACTTACATCAATTTGAAAGTAATGAACATTTAGGATAAGCATAAGTTATTTTAATGCCCAGGCTGCCAATTTGTAAAATTCCAGAGATGAGACTTCTTAATCATTGTTTCCATTTTAATGTAAATATGACACCCAAAGCTTAACCCCAATCGCTTGCATTAGAACACGCCATAATGTTCTTTTGCTGATAAAGCTGGTATGTGTTCTGTCAAGGCTCCAATTTAAATTTGTACATTGGAATAATTGGCTCCTTTTACTTACCAGAAAGGACTGCAGCCTCTGAGTACATTCTAATCTGTAGCTTCATAGAAAACGCCATGATTATGGTCTCACTTCTTTGCTGTTCCTTCCCGTTTACTTTTCCCAGCTCAGGATGTGTAATGCAGTCCTGCATTTCTTTCTCAATAATGTTCTTCGGAGACCCGACAATGGATCCAAAAAGTCTTTCTCTAGACTTTCTCCCCTTCAAGAAAGTGCCCGTGTAAGCATGTGTGAGTCAGTGCCCTTGACACACCACTGTGGATGATTGTGCGTGGAACAGGCCACGCTGCATCCAGCCAGGTGACAAGACCACAACAGCAGCTCAGTCAACGCTCCTGGTCCTCTGTCATTTTACTTTTGTGCCAACCAGCTTCCCACATCTGAGGATAATTTATTACAAATCATGCATCAAACATGGATTGGCATTTTCACATTCGTCAGTAGCACTGATCTAGACTGGACAAGTGGTCCTTATGTGGCAACAAATGCTATTCTTGTTCCTAAAATTATGTTCATCTTTTGAAAAATGTGATGTCATTCTTTTATGATGTTAATATTTCTACTTCTCCTCCTCTATCCTTTATACCTACTTAGATCAGTCAGCTCGCACTGATATTTTGGGGCACATGCATCAAGCCTTTTCCCGTTCGCAAACTGGCTGATTCGCAGAATCGGCCCGTTTGCGAATGGAAACAGGCCTTTTCCTATGCATGTAGGTTTTGGCATTCGCAATTTAGGTAATCGCAATTATTCGCGATTACCTACATTTAGGGAATCGCAGTTTGTGATTCCAAAATGCCGATTCATGTAGCCTTTCCTAAATGCGAACTGTGCATTTAGGAAATGCTAATTACCATCAACTTCAAGTTGATGGTAATATGTGCATGCTTTGAAAAATGCACAAACATGCATTTTTCAAAGTGCCGTGAAGCACACACATACCCTTAGGGCATGTGAGTGCTTTACATGTGCACACTTACCTTTTTTTGTGGGGTGCTTCAGGGGGGCCTTAGGCCCCCTGGGCACCCTTGGATTTGCATTTGCTATTTGCGATTACCAATTTGGTAATCGCAATTAGCGAATGCAATACCATTCATTCCTATGTGCCTGCAGGCCCATAGGAATGAAGAGTCACATTACCTAATAGCAATTCGCAATTTCCGAATCGCTATTAGGTAATGTTTAGGAATCGCACATTTTTTTGCGATTCCTACATGCATAGCATTTTGCGATTCCCAAATAGCGAATCGGTAAAATTCGCTATTTGGGAATCGCAAAATGCAGGTTTGATACATGTGCCCCTTTATTGTGAATTTAAAAACCATGCTTACAATGATTCTTAGGAAATTCAGTATTTAAAAAATAACTCCGTCTTACTCTGTTAAGACTTTATTATGTTATATTATTGGGATTCATATGTACCACACAATCTTTGCAGCTCTTCACATTAATACAAAAAAGCAACCTTATGGGCATATTTACAAGGGCTTAACACCACAGGAATGTCACTTTTTGTGACGTTCCTGTGGCATTAAGTCCTTTGCCTTATTTACAAGGCAGCATTAAGCCACTTAACGTGGCTTAACGCCGCCTTGTAAATAAGGTCCACTTTCACGCTACACTTAGCGTGAAAGGGGAGGGCAATGGGTGTTGTAGTGAGCATTGCACTGCAACACTGATTGCTTTTTGACGCTGCCCCCTATTTACAAGGGTGGCGTAAATAGGAGGCAGCGCCAAAAATAAGACCAGGGAAAGCCTGGCCTTAACCTGGCAAAACAAGGAGAAATTATTAATTTCTCTTAGTTTTTGCTGTTTCTATGTGTGCTGCAGAATGGAAATCGCCACCAGTGATTGTTTATGTGCAGGAAGGTGTCCCTTCCTGCACATCAACAATCATTCCCTCACATGTGAGTAGCGCGCTTTATAAACCCCTGATTGATTGATTGATTCCCCACAACACAGGCACCTTTGCACTATGATGCAAGGGGGCCTGCATTGGCGCTAGGAAGCTAAATTTGCGCTAGGGGAAACGCAGGGGTGCGCCGCATTCTTGTAAATAAGGCGCATCCCTGCGTTTGGAAACTGTTGGAGCACAGCATTAGCAATCTTGGCTTAACACCGTGCTCCGACAGTTTCCTTGTACATATGCCCCTATGTTTTTCCATGGTGTAAATAAAGCCTTTCAGCAGGCAAAAATTACAGAAACCCTGGTGTCTTCAAGAGGTCTCACTACAAGACACACCAAACTAGTAGAGGCTGCTACCGGATGGGAGTGATGGGGCGGGAAGGGGGGAGAATGAAAAAGATTTTTTTTAAAACACACTTACCTGGCTACGGCCGGCCAGCTGCCCTCTCCTCTGCCCTCTTTATCTCGAGTCCAGCAGCAGGAAGCACCTGGGCTCTCAGGCTCCCCACAGCCAATCACAACGCTGCAATGCAGCTTTGTGATTTGTCTGAGCGCCATGGTTCGGTGCTAAGAGAGGGAGTGGGAGCCTGGGCATGTTCTCCACCCAGGCTGTAATGCAGCCTGGGTGCAGAACATGCAAAGTGTGCATGACGCTTTGGCCGGACCGAGACGGCTGGCCAAAGCATCATGCACACTTACAGAGTGTGCCCACCACTCCTCCCCCTGCAGTGCTCTGGCATCACAGAGCCCAGCTCTGCCAGCACATAAGCAACTCGTCACTGCAATAGGAAAAATAAAATGATAATAAAGCTGCGTTATTATTTTATTTTTCCTTCTTGAACTGCTCGGAGAGCAGTGGAGTGCCACTCTTCCGCTTTAGCGGAGGAGCCACCGCTGCACCAGACTTGATTGAACTTGAATATAGTTTGTGAAAGATGGTGTTCAGGGTCCTGACCTGATAAAATTCCTCCAAACCCAGTTACTCTAATGTGCACACACTTTAATTTGGGATCTGTGACCAACTCATATTTTGAGCATGGAGCAGCAAACACCTGCAGTCTTTACCCAGTCTACAGCCAGTCTTTCGCTGGCTTATTACTAGCATGTCAGCGTTCTTCTCTAAACACCCGTGAGACACTTAAAAGATGTGGGCTGTTGGCCCATAAAAACACCCTCTATTTGTTTAACACTTAATAAAGCTGGCAATACTGTTCACAACCTCTCTGTGAAATATTATTGAGAGAGTCCAGACTATATGCTTTTAATGCAAGTGTTGGTTGCTTATATCTAAATTGCAACTTTCTGTCTCAGAAAACTAGTTAACTCCATTTTTCATTTTCTGAAGCAGAATGTTTATTTGGAAAAACAAGACATTTTACAATGTCCAGTTCCTCTTAAAGGTAGTACCTTTACCCTACCAAAACTTCTGAAGCACTGGCCTATCCAGAAAACTTATGATTTCCTAATAGACCAGTCCATCTTTATTTGTCAATCTTATCTTTCCTTACTCTTTATCAATACTATTGTAAGCAATCCACTTTGTTCCGGAACAATTGTGACATGGAATAATGGGCCACCTCTGAATTCATGTCTGTATCAAGATAAGAACCTCTATACTTACCAACTAAGAAATTTAATAGTGCCCCAATATGCATGGTTAAGATTGGCCTTAGGCTTAAGCATGTCTCAGAAAGGCACAGATCCCATCATGGGTTAAAGCTGGAAAGTCTTATCCACTTTAAGATCCTGTGTCAAGATCTGGTGCATCCTTCACACAGTCCTATATGAGACTAGACAGGATATTACAAGGGCCATCCAGTGCAGAGAAAAAAACTGTTCGCTTTGTCCTGTGAGTTGTCTCTAACATGGACGAACAATAGGCAATCTAGAATTTTACTTTTTTAGATGATGTCAGCTGGGGTTTTGAGATCTGCTCACTGAACCACCTTTTAGATCTTCAGTCACTGTCACGGCATATGTTTTAAGTATATAGTGTGCCACATTTTTATACATTAGGTGTGCTTCCTCGTGGGCTTACAAAGCAGACTTTACAGGTGACTCAGTAATAGATGAAAGTAGATTTTCCTGCATGGCAAAGGCAATTTTCCTTACCAGTGTTACTGCAGTTCCTTTAAACGGCAGTACAGCCCGAGCATATTGGTGTCTCTAGCAGCCATATATTTTTATCATATATCTTGGATGGTGTAAATACAAACTGCACACCACATATGAAATTTACCACCCATGCCATTGGTGCATTTTCTGCACCGTCTACTAAGGCCTTACAAGAAAGTTGAATAGATCAATTGGGTGAAACCTACTTTACAACTACCATTTTAGGGTCAGAGCACATGCACTGTGGTACTGGGCACAGAGTCCTAATGGCAGCAAAATAGAGTCCAGAACAAGACAAAAAAATCTGTGGTGTCCTTGCAGAAAAGGTAAACTTGCAGCAACATCTATTTAAATAGCAACATTCCATACTATCCTCCTGCGCAATCTTGTTACCCCCTTTTAGTTAGTCCTCTTGTATTGATGTCTTTGACTTATGATGTCTGCCATTCCAGTTCCCTTTGAGAGCTGGGCCATCCAGAGTAGAGAACAAAATGGCTCTCTTTGCCCAGTCTTACATTTCTACCAGTCAACATTGATAGACATTCTAGAATGTTTGCTTGATGATGTCAGCCGCGGTTTTGAGAATTATTGTGACATCATTCACCGATCATACATAAAGTTTATTTAAGCAGATGGTTAAATCTGAAAGCTTTTTTCCTACCATTAAAAGTTAAATCTACTATTCTGTTCCAAAATGAGACAATATACTGTCTTTGCCGTGCAGAGGAGCATCTCTTGCACAAGATAGGGTGCCCAGATCACTCCGCTCTCTCTCAGATTGATTGAATGTTCCCTGACACTGTAATGTGGCTCATGTGTTTGTCCAATGTTTGCCTGTGAAAACCAATTACAAAGTCCACTCCTATCACTGTCTTCTACTGTTGCACACAGATGTTTGTACAACGAAGCTGAAATGTATGAACCAACAAATTGGACCTTTGAGAGAAGGACCTGTCCATTAATCAATGCTGATGACCTTTTTCCTAAAACAGGCCAATATATCTGAGCATGTGCAAATTTAGATTTATTTATGAGTCTCTTGGAGTGGTCAATAACAAAACCATTGCGATACTAAAATGTACAGTACATTTCTGGATGTTTCCTTCCCTGCTGCAGGGGACAGCTCTAATCATAAATGATGTAAGGTATTATGCTCTAATTTGTCTAAGATTAGGTTTAAAATTCTATTAACTTGCTTACATTTCACTGGGGATAAAGATTCGAGCACAGAGCAAATGGAAGTAATAAGCTGCTGTGATAATTTTATCCTGCGCGGCAGTCAGGTCTTTCATGCAGTAAAAGCCCACATCACCAGTAGTTAGTTTATGCAGTGCTAGTGTGTTTCATCCACAAAATATGTTTTATTATGGGGATTCTGCAAGATGTTTACTGAGATACATTCTGCAGACGATATTTTGTAGAAACAAATAAATAATTACAACTTTGTGTTGCTCAGTATACAGTATATAAATCAATCTCTCTATGTCTCTCTCTATCTATATATATATATATATATATATATATATATATATAGATATATATAATATAGATATATATATAATATAGTTATATATAATATAGATATATATATAAATATCTATTTATATCTATCTATATCTATATATATATATATTGAGTGACTTTGACAAAGACCGTGCTGGTTGAAACGTGTCAGTCAATAAACAATCTTTTCTCCGTATAATCCCGGAGTGCGGCTCCTCTTTGCGCAGCGGCGTGAGGATATTTGGATATGTGTATATATATATATATATATATATATATATTCACTGAAAAACCATAGGTTTTAGGGACAGTTATAGTTAGTTGGACATTGCACTCGTACAAAACCCGTGAAATTCCCCCGTTATAGTTAGTTCAGGTAACTATAACTCGCGCCCCGCAATGCACTGCTGATGACGTCACATATTACATCACTCATGACATGGTCAGTGACATCACTGATGACATCACTGATGACATCTCAAATGACATCACTGATGACATCACTGATGACATCATCCATGTGATAATTTGATGCATCTTCTCACACCCTAATATAACTTTTGATACACCCACTGTAAATTACAGACTGCCATTGTCAAAACCATAGACACTCCAACACCAATTACTATATACACACTCACTGATTCTTAGGTCTACACACACACATCTACTCACTCACCCGTACAGTCACTCATACTTATAGTCACTCAGTACAGGACTATTATATGCACTCATACACCTATATAAACACTCACACACCGCCACTCATCCATAGAGGTACTCACACACCTAGTCAGTCATGCAAAAAATTAAGCACACACCCATTTACTCACCTATACAGTTATACACACACCAACTCACTTACTCATACAAATACTAGCACATTCTTCAGTGATGTCATCAGTGATGTCACTGACCATGTCATGAGTGATGTAATATGTGACGTCATCAGCAGTGCATTGCGGGGGCGCGAGTTATAGTTACCTGAACTAACTATAACGGGGGAATTTCACGGGTTTTGTACGAGTGCAATGTCCAACTAACTATAACTGTCCCTAAAACCTATGGTTTTTTCAGTGAATTTCAAAGGTTTTTTAAATGCTAATTTCTAACTATAACGTGTCTGAAACCTATGGTTTTTTCAGTGAATTTCAAAGGTTTTTTAAATGCTAATTTCTAACTATAACGTGCCTGAAACCTATGGTTTTTAAGTGAATTTCAAAGGTTTTTTAAATGCTAATTTCTAACAATAACATGCCCCGCCCCCTCCCTTCACCACTGTGCAAACGCGCCCCGTGGCGCGTTTTAAGTTGGGGGATTAAGTTCCCTTGAATCATGAGGGTCCCTGGGGTCCAACTAGCCCACCCTGTACCTCCAGTATGCGCCAGGGAGCTGCGTTGCAGAGAGGTGTTCAGAGGTCACGCCCCTTTTTACACCTCTCTGCAACGCAGCTCTGAGGCGCTTTCTGGACGTACCTGGTGGGCTAGTTGGCCCCCCAGGGACCCTCAGGATTGAAGGGGATTTAATTCCCCATCTTAAAACGCGCCACGGGGCCTGTTTGCACACATGTCACCTGAAGCCCCGCCCCCTCCCTTCACCACTGTGCAAACGCGCCCCGTGGCGCGTTTTAAGTTGGGGGATTAACTCCCCTTGAATCCTGAGGGTCCCTGGAATCCAAGTAGCCCACCATGTACCTCCAAAAAGCGCCACAGAGCTGCGTTGCAGAGAGGTATAAAAAGGGGCGTGGCCTGGACCACCTCTCTGCAACCCAGCCCTGTAGCGCTTACTGGAGGTACCTGGTGGGCTAGTTGGCCCCCAGGGACCCCCAGTCTTGAAGGGGAATTCATTTCCCAACTTAAAACGCACCACAGGGCCCGTTTGCAGAGTGTTGCTGGGAGGGCGGGGCCTCGGCACGATCACGTGTTTTTTGTTTTTGGAAGGGGGCTGTGTGGCCCCCCTTCTTTACTTTTTTTGGGCCCTGGGGACCCCATCCCCCAGGGCCTGACCCCTTTTTTAATGTAAAAAAAAAAAAAATGAACGGGAAGGGGGCCGCGTGGGCCCCCCTGCCGTGGCCAATTCCGGCCCCGGGGACCCCATCCCCCGGGGCATGGCCAGATTTTCTTTTTTGTTTTATGGAGGGGGGCTGCGTGGCCCCCCTCCTGAGGCCTCTACTGGCCCCGGGGACCCCATCCCACGGGCCGGCCTTTATTTATTTATTTTTTAAAAAATTCATTTTGGGGAGGGGGGCCGCGTGGCCCCCCTCCGGGGCCACTTGTAGCCCCGGGGACCCCATCCCCCGGGGCTGGCCCTCTCCGTTGGGGACCATGGGGGGTCCCCAATCCCCCCACGGTCCCGCCGGCTCCCCGCGTCCTGCGGGAGCCGGCATTGCTTTTCCACATGGGGAGCTGCTAACATGCAGCTCCCCGTGTGGAAAAGCAATTTGCTTTGAATTTTGGAAGAGAGAGCAGGTTTCCCTGCTCTCTCTTCCAATATCCAAAGCAGTTTGCTATGACAGGACGGGAGCCGCGAGGCTCCGTCCTGTCATAGCAACTACAGTGTCCCGGGGGTAGGCACCCCGGGACACTGCAGGAGCCGGCCCTGGGGGGTGGCGGTCCCCAGGGCCACCACAGGCTCCAGGAGGGGGCCGCGCGGCCCCCTCCCAACATTAGCAAAGCCCCGGGAGGTGATGGTCCCCGGGGCTCGGGAGTCCGTAACGGACCCCCATATTTAAAGATTTAGTGCCCCGGGAGGTGGCGGTCCCCCCCACACAACTAATAATTTAAAAAAAAGAAGCCCCGGGGGGTGGCGGTCCCCGGGGCTGCGGGAGGGCCGAGAGCCCTTCCGCACCATTTATTTTCAAAGCCCTGGGGGGTGGCGGTCCCCGGGGCTTGGGGGGCCTTAGAGGCCCCCCACATAAAATATAAACCCACCCCCCGCATGCCCCCGGGACTTGGGCCACCCGGGGGCAAAATAGCATCGAAGCGCGGGAGACCGCGCTTCGATTTTTTTTTTTTATCAGCGGGATCTGCGCACCCTAAGCGCATCCCGCCGATTAAAAAAAAAAATGCTTTTTTCTGCCCAGGGGGTCCTTGTGGGACCCCCTGAGCACACCTAGGGGGTCAGGGTGTTCCTACCCTGCCCCCTTTGTGCGTTTTGCGCACTTGTTTCTTTTGCCTCGGTTCTACCGAGGGACAAAATGGCTGCCAACACTTCCTGATTTGGAGTGTTGACAGCCAGTTGGCAGCCAATTAGCATGCAGCTCGTGATCGGGACGGTTCCGCGAGGGTGCGCGGATCCGACGCGGCCATAGATATATATGTGATTTTACTTGTGATTTTCTCAGGAACTACTGAACGGATTTACACCATTTAAGCAAAAGGCACGAGTCTGAACCAAGGGCTACCTCTTTGCCAAATTTGGTGTAATTCCGTTCAGCTGTTCGGGCTGTAGCCGCGATGAACGGTTCCTATGGAAAAATGAATGGGTAAAACATGTTTTGGGACCCCCCTTTTTTCTCGGCCCCCGCTTGGCGAATCACCCCGAGACTTTCAGGATAGGAGCGGACCGGAGCGCCCCAACAAGTTGGAAAATTTCGCGAAGATTCGTCAACCGGCGCCAACGTTATTTCAAATAGAATGTTGCGGATTTCCTATGGAAAATAGGTCCTAACTATAACTATCTACTGGCGACCACCAGTAGTTAATATATATATATACACACAATATTGAGACTTTCTATGTTAGCAAAGGAAGTCACCGCACTTGGTGGAGGTTTTCAAATGCAGTGTTTATTCCAGCTCTGCTGAGGACTTGTCAACACATTTAGGCATGTAAAACACCTTTGTCGTATTATCTATATTACTTACTGGCGATAGCCAGTAGGTAGTTACAGTTAGGAACAACTTTTTCCATAGATGAAGCATTTTTTGTTTAGCTAATAAGTTTCACGCCGTTTGATGAATCTTCACTACATTTTCCAAAAGAATTCACCTACTTTGCCAAGTTCTGCATGGAGTTATTAAATAAATAAACTTTGTATATCTAGTCATGCGGATCCTCCGTGGATTTGTGGGTACCCAGGGGTATCCGCGGATCCAATTATATACTACTTTATGTTAAAAAAATACAAACTTACTGAAAAAAACGAAGGTTGCAGAGACATTATAGTTAGGAACAAAAAACTAAAGGGGACCGGGGGCAAAAAATTCCAGCACACTGGTCCCAAGATATGAACTGTGAAAACAAGAGGTATGCTGTTCCTATGATGGGAAAGGTGGTGCGGTCCTGACCAAGGGGGCACATGTGGGGAATGCTCCTAACACCCCAAAGGATGTCATGCTTCATCATCGGGCAGCTCCTCGTTGAGCTGGCCCTGCAATGTCCAACAGTCCCATCATGTCGGGGTATCATCCCTGATCAGCCAGGCTGGCTTGAATCCAGTGGCTCAGTGAGCATGGCATACACATCTGGGCACACCCTTTCCATTTAGGGCGACAAAAGCAAAAAGAACAGATGATGGACGGAATGCTGAACAATGCAAACATTCACCCCCAGTCAAAATCCAAATTTTATATTGGTATATACTAACTCTAATAATGTTCTGCAATGCACGAATAACTTCAATTCTTGCAATCAGCACTACAAACTAACTCTGGGGTCCATGGAGTAGCGTGCTACCCACTCACAAAGTGCTCCAGCACCTCTTTAGTGGTAGTAAGCGCTATATAAAACTACAATACCATACGACACTTGCGGAAGCTCTTCTGGGAGGTGAGTAACACGGGCTAGATCTATTCCACAGAGTACTAAATGGCTGATCGAGGCATTTCTGTCATAAAAATATGGCATCATCTTCTCTACTGCAGACGAAGCATGGGTCTCTTCCCATATCTGCATCTTCCGTATCTGATATGATTTCATTTAGCGGCAGTGCCTTTTCAGTCTTTCTGAAGTGATAGATGCAGGCGATAGGACTCAGTGCTTGGCAGCACGGGGGTGTGAATTATGCTATTCATAGAAATGCCTGTGAACACCACTGCAGAGAAGTTTATGCTGCCAGAGAACCGAATATGCATTGCAGGAAAAATAGCAAATTTGTTTATCTGTGATCTGCTTTTTCTCAAAACTGTAGTTTTGTATTAAATACATTTGCTACAATTTCTTGCAAAAGTCAACCTGACTGGGCTATGATGAGAGCAATTCTTCATAGCATAGCAACAATTCAGCTGCTTTGTAGCCAGTCTGTTTTCCAACATGTGTTCCAACTGCTAAAGGAAAAGCAAATGTATGTCAAGTAGTTCTGAAAATGCGCCCTGACTTTGCCTTTTCCTTCGTGTTCATGGCTTTTTTAATGCAGCCTCGGACAGCTCTGCCATGCATCTTAGAGATATTTTTATCCCAACCCAACCATCGTGTCGGCCCAAGCGGCAGCCATCTTGGTACTGACGGGGGTACTGAGACTGTGAAATCCGATTGCTGAGCACAATGGTAAATTGATGTTCTTTCATTTGAAAGATTTTTGAGTTTTTGCAAACGTTGAACACGTATTTTAAATTTAATGTGACAATTAATATTAAGCTCGTTTAGTTTGTTTTCCCCCCAATGTTCACATTTCGGTGTTACATTCAATACATGGCTATGTTATTTTCTTTCACTCAAAACATTACCTTTTCCCTTTCATTTGAGAAACTAGCAATATTAGTTTATTCTTTTTAAATTAACGATGACATTAAAAAACAATGAGTTATTTAGTTCTTCACAATCCTCATTCTCCATTCAGCATAAGCCTAATAAATCTGTAAGATAGAGAAATCTTATGGGCATCTCACCACATTCTGGCAGGGGCCACCACCGCCTGGAAATGATTAGCTTTGTCTAATTTGGAGATCCATTACCGAGTTTGTGGACTGAAATTCATTGATATATGGGCATCCCTAAGCTTGAAATATGCGCCTCTTAAGTGAATTGAATTCATTTGATTACATCTCTGCTCTTCATGATGTACTGTTAACTGAACCTGCTGACTACTCACAAAATTGGTAACTTTGCAATATAGGAGGCTGTTTAAAATGAAGTGTTAGCGAGCTAACTTGCCCCAAATACTTGCGACTACTACGACTCACCGCGCTGCTGCAAGACCCAGCCCACCCTCCAACACACTGAAATACCTTGCGCCATTTACGCTCCTCTTCCCTTGGGGCTGACGGAATAGGGGGGAAGAGGGGGGCATGGGGGGGGGGGTGATGTAGGGTTGTTGTTCCTTGTTCTTTTTATGCGCTATATAGCACTGCATATGCCTCCGGCCCCCAAATGGGGCGAAGTATTACTCACTGCTTCTTGTTAGGTCTTCTAAATGAATAAAAAGATTTAAACCTAAAATGAAGTGTTAACAGCAGTGGTAACGGCCTTTAGGCGTAATTGCATTATTAAACTTTACCACCATCACAATTAGATCATGGCAGAAAATGCGAGGTATATATCTCAATAAAAAGATCACCGCTGCTGCTATTTACCACTGTCACCACAGCTTATAAAACTAATTCACAGCCCACAATCAAAGAAGAACATAGAGCAAAAGAATGGTAATGTGATTAAAGGACTTTTTTACCTCTCGTCTGGATTTCCACTGCCCAGTAAACGAGGCACTAAGTCGACTTTTGTGCTTAGCTTAGCTTGAGTTTGGTGCACAGAGCAGAAACAAAACTCCTGTATGGCACACAGACAACCATATCTGCTGTGTGGTTGTGACACGTGGAATTTACACAAAGGTTATTGGTTATTGGCATTGTAGCAGCCTGCTCCAATTTGCTCACTCCCACAATTACTTTCAAGCACTGTGAGCTGAAGCAGGTATAGCCTAACTCCTCCATTTTATCCTTGGTGGAATGCGACAGCAGCCTTCCTATCTAATGGTCATCAACTGCAAGGCAAGATATAGGCGGGGATACTGCTCTGTCACAAATGAGTGACAGCACTCGTAACCCAACTGTAACATGGCATGGCGGGGACGAATGATAGCGGTGGGGTGTCACTGTGGCTGCCATCTCTGAGCTGAAGATAATATCTGTCTCTCCCACTCCCTGACTCAGGGAATTCCCAAGGTCGAGCCTCAGGTACTGCCTATCTTCAAGGAGGGGCACATGACTGCCATCATCCCCTGCATCCTCACGGTGCCCTGGTATCCTTGGGACTGCCTTCAGTTGATGTTTATCCCTCCCAAAAGGGGGTGCTGGGAATTCTTTCACTGGTGCGGCACATACCAAATGTCACTGGTCAACAGGTGGAACTGGCATATAAGCACAGTGATGCTTGCACTGCCAGGCCTATGCCCACCATCACCTTGACTTTAACTTGCTATGGTCCCAGCAATTTTTTATGTGATGATGGGGATTAAGCTTTGGTGTAGTCTGTACAAGGGATTAATCAATGCCTAAATCGAGACCTAAGTGTCCAACCCATCACGAGGGTCTGAGTAAATGAAAAATAGTATTTTGAATCACTCTAACATCTGTGACGTTTTTTAACTTTTCCCCATCCATTTCATTGTGTACATTTGGAGCTTGTAATTATACAAAGTTAAATTGGTGTTCCTGCAGTGAGCAACGAAGTGCTGAAGTTATATTAAGAGGTTTTTTTTAGCACATGCTTGCTTTCAGTTTTGGTACAGAGACATTGGATATCAGTGACTGATACCAAGTGAGTATGAATGGGAGCTCCACTCTTGCTAACCAATACCCTTATAGTGCTCAATACCATCTAAGCTAATTTAGGTCAATATTAGGCTAAACTGAAATAACACATACTTTGCATGTAAAACAAAGCTAAAGAAGACAGTCCAACAAGATAACTGAACATTAATCTGCCTTACTACTTCCTAACACAACTACACTAAGGGGAAAAAATACTGTCTTAGAGAATTAAGAAATAAGAAAATAATGGACCTTTCCCAAAGCAGGAACACCACATAACCAGGGTTCACCCAGCATAGAGACATTTGTGCAGATTTCCTACAGAGTGCTAGACAGAAATGACAGGAAGAGTTTGATCCACTCTGCCAATTCCCCCTTCCCCTGACTAGCAGGAGAGGACAATCCCTTTTATTGTTTGGCTTGACAGCACAGCTGTCACCAGACAATTATATGAGCATCACTAGTGATTGCCTTCCACACAGCTGTAATCATTTTGTTTATTTATCCAGGTACCTAAACTTGAACTTTCAGGGGCAAACACATGACATTGGAATGCTATTAAAGTGTCTTAGATAACTAGATAATGTATGTTGTTTTTCTCTGGCAGCAGCACAGATGGGAGGAGTGCATACAATAACCTACATGGATTTTTAGGTCTGGCTTGACAGTGCAACTGTTACCTTACCTAATCTCACTCAGAATTAGTCTACAGTTCTTTACTTCCACACAAACACATATTTATGTGCATGCTATTTACTTGTAATGTTTCACATTACCATACAACATTCCTCTAAAGACAGGCCCATTGGCATTGCCAATGCTTGTTTACTTAGGAATACCTACCGGGAGATTAACAAATGTTTTTAGCCTAGGCAGACATTTCAATTCACATTGGCTAACCAAAGCAGTGTGATTTACTATTTACTATACAATATACAACACCAAGCATCCTCACATATATGTATTTAGTTGGTGAACAGTGCATACAAATTGATGTTTAAGAGCAGAAGACCATGCTGATGAAATGTCAGATTTAAGTAGAGAGAAACCTAAAAGTTGGTTGTGGTAACACCAGGTAAACACACACACATATGTAAATGCATACACTGACAGGGACGGCTCCTCCCTAATAGCGGAGGAGCGTCGCCCCACTGGTCAGACAGAGAAAAATAAAATGATAGTAAAACAATATTATCATTTTATTTTCCACTGACTGACTCGGCCATGGAATCTAGAGTGGGGCGGGGCATGGCTGGGCAATGGCAGGGAGGAGGAGAATTGTGCACTGTAAGTGTGCATGTTGGTTTGGCCAGCCGTCTTAGGACCGGCAAACCGACATGCGCAATTACATTTCTCAAACCCAGCTGTGTTGCACAGCCAGGTGGAGAAATGGCACAGGCTCCCTATGCCTGAGCGAGTGTCATTCCAGCCCGCTCAGGCCAATCCCAGTGCCGCTCTCATGCTTTGTATAGCATGAGAGCAGCGCCGGGATTGGGTGGGGAGCAAGTGCTTTGTGCCCCAGTGACTGCCGGAAGGAGATGAGCAACGAGATAGCCGGCAGCGTCGGCATCGACAGCAGGACAGGTATGTTTTTTCAAAATTATTATTCCCCTAACACCCCCTCCTCCCTCCTGCCACCCCACCACTTTGGATTTGTGGCAGCCAGCACTGTACGTTGATCAGTATTTCATTTTTAATAACATCAGTCTGGCATTTAGTTATACATAATGACTCATGCAGTAACTGAATGCAGTGGAATCATGTTTTATATACCTTCAATTATTTTAGGTTTGACATCTGAGGTGTTCCGGTCGAGAGAGGGAGCATTCTTTTATTTTTCCAAATTTCAGCTGTCAAAAATATTTCGCTTTGTTCACTTTGTTCCCCCTTGAACCCACAAGCAACATGTCACATTTGTACTGGAAAACATATCATCACCAGATTGTTGCAATTATATTATTTGTTCTTCAAATAATAGCTACAAGAAAGCTATTCAGACACGATGACACTGATTGTACAGTGGAGAATGGAAGCAAGCAATCAATGGTTGTTGCGTCTGCAACCTTTAAGAGCTTACAGAATACACAGGAGAACCGTAAGTTGAGCGTGAATCACAGGGGCAACTACAAAGCACAATGGAATTAAGACAACAAACATGGACATTTTGTGTATTTTTGTATCTTAGCCTTTAACTTTAACCTTTTAATTCAATATTGGTAGGCAACATAGGGCTTGAATTAGCAAAAAATGGGTAATAAAATTTAAATCTGTTCCATACATGGGCTCCCAATATATTTCTTGCCCGGGATTCCCAAAATCCTTGAGCTGACGCTGCGTTTTGGAGGTACCTCCACAATCACACTTTGTATGATCCAAAAACAGCAGCATCAATGAAATCCAATTTTAGTTATGTTCAAGGGTGGATTGCAAAATGCAAAGACACCTTCAAAAAGATAGAATGCAGTAAAATGAACGGGGTACACAATTGCACATCTTGCACTTGCTCTGCTAAAAAGCCACTTGCACTAAATCGGTACACTGATGTAGTACTGCAATTCATTTTTCACCCCTGCCCAAAGTTTTTGGTTAAGGAGCCATGCCTTTAAATGTCTAGAACCATGTTCTGAATGACGAAGCATATCATGGTACCATCAATACGTTGGTAATTGGTGCAAATGTGCAGAATTGCATCATGGTGTAAAGTTTGTAAGTGTGGGTGGGAGCCATACAGATTATCAGACCATTTTTCCTCTTGGCAGGACGCCCATCCCCTCCTTGTTCTCTAAGTCTGAAGCTGACTTGAAGCCCTTCCCTTCTGGGAAGTTAGTCTAGCCTTAAACTATAGTAAATCTCTGAGTATTTCCAGGGTGAGTAAAGGATGTATTAGAGTTTGTGAATACCTACTAACATATGAGTTTGTGGGCGTTCAGACATTATTCTGCCACTTCTCACCCTGTACCTAGGAGGTACAGGATTTTCAGCTGCATATGTATGTTTACAGTCCAAATGCATTGGTGAATTGCCCCCCAAAATGTATTCATTGCACTGATTGACAGTTTGTAATTTAGAGGCTAACTTATTTGCCCATGTGATGTGCTTGGCTATGGCTTATGAGTAACAGTGCCTACTTCCAATGCTTGTTTGTTGTTTGTAACAACAATTCATTATACTGTCAAGTCCCACAAGTGGTGCCAGGGGCTTAGCACAGGTGCTGGGGGCCTAATGCAAGCAAAGAAAATGCCCTTACATGGGTAGTAAGGGACAGTCACTCTTACATTGCGGTTTGCCCCCTCTCCAATGGGTTGCGGCACCTCTGAACCTGCCGCACTAATGATAGCTAACCCTGCATGCCTGCTTGTTAGGACGCTGATTTCTCTCTTCAGGCCTACTGCGGATTTATTACCATTTTCTGGATCAACATACCCATCAATTATTCTTGACGTCAGCAATTCGCATCCATGTTAAACAATAATAACTGTCTGGATGGTGTCCCACGAGGCCCATCTCATTCAGCCTGAATGGTGCGAACCTACAAAAGAAAGAAAGGACTACACCCCTCTCAGTTCTGCCTTAAACACTCAATTTTCTACATTATATGGCCGCCTCAATATGAGATGCAGATCACAACTTGACACTTTCCCATAAAAAAGTAAGTCAGAGATTTGCTGTTTGCGAACACATCTGAGCGCAGACGTGCCCACGGCACAACATGAATATTAATGATTCCATGAATGCTTGTGATAGTATTGAGCCCAATCTGTCCGCACTGCCGGGATCAGGCCAGGCTGAAAATCAATATCTGCAGGAAGTCCGTAGCATACCAAGCCGTCGACTAGTGCGTCAGTTCGCCATTTTGGGATTGGTACAACGTGTTCATGTTCTGTCACCTTGGGTGAGGCTAGTACTCTTCTGTATTAGCGTGTTGGGAATACTACAGAGATTATATAACAATCTGAAATTAAATATGCAGTAATGAATCATTCATTCGGGAGAACAGAACTGTCGTCCATCATCGTACTCATCACCTAGAAGTAGTAAATGCCACAGAATGCAGATTATTTAGTGTATTGCCTGCTTTTTAATCTTCAGTGACGTGATACTCAAATATGAAACTTAGAAGGCATCTCCAGTGGCTCGTAATGAAGTATTTAAAAGCAGAATAAATATGAATGCAGCACACAATACTACCCATAGAATACCACAAACAAAAGTCTGAAGGTAAAACTGCACAAAAATGCTGCAAAACATGCTGCATAGTTAATGTAGTAGTTGTGTATGGTGCTGTGCCTTTTTGACAGAATTTTATGCCTCTGGACTCTAAATCCTAAGTTAATGTCACTCCTTCTGAATGCTGCATACTTATTATTTCAGAACAGTATTACCACGTGATATGGCTCCCAATTCAGAGTAGCCTCATTCTAGGAGCTGCAGTAATATTGGGTCAAAACACAATCTCAAATACTGTTTGCATACGGTACTTTGTAAGTTTTTGAGCCTGATACCAAAATCTGTTGTGTGCTTTAGGAAATTTAAAATCAAAATAGTATCTGCAACTATATTTTAGGTCTCGGCTAAACAGCGTATGCGCTGTCTCGAAGAGAGATGTTGTGTTTAATCTATGGGCTTCAGCCCGCCCACAAGCTTCCCATTCGCTCACTCCATTGTATTTCTCATATTCTTTGTCACCATTTGTCCCTGGCATGCATGGTCATGCCTCTTTTTTTATTTAGCCCTCCCCCGAGCAGCATGGACCAAGTACATCCAGTGCTCCCGTTTTTACCACCATTTTAGGACCTCATTTTTTCTTTTTTTTTCAGCACTCTACACAATGCTCGTGCTTTTACCAGCTCCATCTCCTCCCGCCCTCATGCCCATCCACAGATCACCTCCTCCCCATCACTGCTTTTACCATCGTTGATGCTTTTCATTTTTCCCACATCCTCCCTTCCATTGCTGCTTGCTCCCTTGCACCTCCTGGTGCTTGCCCCATCCACAGATCACCTCCTCCCCCGTCTCTGCTTTCCATTTCTGCCACCTCCTCCCTCCCATTTCTCTGCTTGCTCGCTCGCACCTCCCGGTGCTTGCCCCATCCACAAATCACCCCCTCCCATCCCCCAGCACTGATTTAAACCCACATTGGAGTCTATTTCGTTCTAGTGAGTGGTGGTGCTCTGCATTTTAATGTCCTGTTAGTGTATGGCTGACATGCTGAATGGAGCATGTGTGCACGGCTGCTATTAGTTGGCACACGTGTAGCATCTGTTTATTTTTCGGGCATGTGGGTACTAGGTGTGTTTGTGCGTGTTTACACCATATGTGTATGTTCGCCAATGATGTTTAAAGCTGGAAAATCAGACCTCAAATTAATCAGTCATGCGTCATCACAGGGCATGTCAGAGCTTCTAAAGTACCCGTGTCTTCTGCTGTATGCATACCAACGCTTCTCCTGTGCCTAATGATTGAACTGTTCGTGTCTCACCTTGTTGCTCCTCATTTAATAGGGTGGGGCTCTATTTCTTCAAATTTCTCCCATTGGGACACCTTCTTAATCTTTCTACATTCACTGGTGAAATGTTTCCGTGCGCCAGACTGAGTCTTTATGTCATCAAGGTATGCCTGCCCCCCCAGTGTTGATGGCAAAAGTAGTCCTTTTAATGTGGTTGCCGATGGGATGTATTTCCTCATGTTCACTACTGTAACCAGCCTAGCATTGTGATTCTTTCTGGATTTTTTGTGCAGTTTTATATAGCGGCAACTCCACCCGAAAGTAGTGGAGCACTTTACATTAGCACCAGTTACCTTTTTGTGCAGTTTAATATAGCACCAACACCACCCAAAGGTATTATAGCGCTTTACATTAGCACAAGTTCCTTTACACAAGGACACATTCATTTTGGTAGGCATGAAGAGATTAAGTGATTTGCCCACAATCAATAGTTGGCAGCTATGGCTTTTATGCCAAATCCTCTCCCTAGAGGGTGCCACATGGTCTCCCTAGCCTCTGCCTCATCTCCACATTTTGTGATTACAGTCAAATCACTTAATCTCCATGTGGCAGCCGGCATTTGCTGTTGGTTGCCTGTCCACCTCCCACTCATCGCTGCTTGCCCCTGCTTAACTCCGTAACACAGATCCCCTCCTTCACTGACTCTGTTTTTCACATTTTTTTGTGCATTTTTATGTAGCTCCAACACCACTCAAAGTTATTGGAGCGCTTTACATAAGCACCAGTTACTTTACACAAGGGCACATTCATTTTTGTAGGCACAGAGAGATTTAGGGCCAGATGTACGACCCTATTTTTCATGCGCAAACGGGTTTGTGACCCGTTTGCACATGCAAAATGTCACAGGGCCATGTACAATTCCTAAATAGCGAGTCATGATTTATTTGCAACTCGCTATTTAAGAATTACGAGTCGCTATTAGGAAGGGGTGTTCCCTTCCTAATAGCGACCGCAAAGCCATGTACCAATGTTTTGCGACCGCAATTGCGGTAGCAAAACACTTGCAAATTACCACCCTCTTCAAGAGGGTGGTAATACAGTCGCAAATGGGAAGGGGTTCCCAGGGGACCCCTTCCCCTTTGTAACTGGCTCAGAAATATTTTTAAAGAAAAACGGGCTGCATTTAAAAAAAAAAACCTGCTTTATTGAAAAGCAGTCCCAGACATGGAGATCTGCTGAGCCCAGCAGGCCACCATCCCTGGGAGGGCCAGCCATTCCCAATGGGGTTGCGAATTGCGAGTGGCTCATTAATATTCATGAGCCTCGCATTTTGTGACCCCATTGGGAATCGCTAACAGTGTCTCTGACAGTGTTGTACGTTTGCATTTGTGACTCGCAAATTGCGACTCGCAATTTTTCGCAATTTACGAGTCGCAAAAGCAAATGGTCGTACATCTGACCCTAAGTGATTTGTTCAAAATATAGAATGTTATGCCGATGCCGAAACTCGAACCCAGTTTATCAGCTCCATAGTCAGCAGCTCCGGCCCGTACATCAAATCCTCTCCCGAAAGGACACCATATAATCTCCCTAGCCTCGGCCTCAGTGTCACATTTTGTGATTACTGATAAATCACTTAATTTCCCCAATTCTAAACAAAACAAGCATTGGAATAGCCAGTTGATTTCGCCTGTGCAAAATCTATTGTTTTTAAGTCTTGGCTAGACAGCGCATGCGCTACTCGGCTAGACAGAGCATGCACTGTCTCGAAGAGACGTGTTGTGTTCTATCTGGGCACTTACAGGCCGCCCATCTCCTACCATTGGTAAACTTCAGCGTCACTCTCATTTTCTTTGATGCCATTCGTCATGGCATGTGGGTTTCATGCCTTCTTCTTGTGTTTGGCCTCCCATAGCGCATGGACTAACTATATGTCTTCGTACATTGCTCCCAGTTTGCAGAGCTATTTTTTTCTTTGTTTTCAAGTACTCCACAGAAGTACTTGTATTTTCAGGCCATCTCCCTAGTATACATACCACTAAAATGCATGCACGTGTACATAAACTATTGCATTTCTTAGAAAGTTGTTAAAACATGAACAGCACTTGTTTATTTATTTTTTGCATGATCCAATGGTAATGGAGTGCTCGCTTCGCCCTCCATCTTGCCGTAGCGTGAATATGAGCTGATGGTATTGGAGTGCCTTAAGTGCTCACCATTTACATTCCACAATGGCGCATTTATTTTAGTCGCTGACCCTGCTTTAATTAAGATGTTTTGTATCCCTTCATTGTTGGTTCCTCCCGCCCTCTTCTGTCATTGCTTGCCAATCTCCCCATTAATTCTCCTATTTCTTTTCTATCGTATATGAAAGCACCTTCAAATACGTGACTTCAGAACACCATCTATACAAAAACCTATTTTGTTTGATTTAATATACTGTAAAGTTGTTTTGGCTTTAAGAATCTGGGCAACATACAGAGTTCACATAACTATCTGGCTTCTTGTTGCCAGGGTGGGGGGGGGGAGGCAGGAATGGTTTTAAGTTCCTGTTTAAAACCTATCACTTTTAATAAGCACTTCTCATTGCAGTGCTGTAGCGTGACGTAATATTTTCAAAATGTGCCGTTAAAGAAATTCAAATTTTTTAATTTTTAAGAGCCTTTATCATATTTTACGTGATGCTTTTTGTATGATTCCGTGGCAGGCATTTTCAGGGCTTGGCTCGTGCACGGGCTCTAAGAGCGAAGCCAGACGCCTGGGTTGGCTCTGGCTCGGCTCTGCTTGTTACTTTGTTGGCTCACGCACCTCTATTAGGGAGAGCAAAACCATTGTCCATCACTATAGTCACCTCCTGGAAGTTGAAAACACCAAACAATGTTGCCTATTTATTGCAATGCATCCGTTTTACCTTCCATCAGGGCCGGACTGGCCGTAGCGGGCACTGGGCGTTTTGCCGGTGTGCCAGAAGGGTGGGGGCCGGCTTTGGACCCGTGGGGTCCGGTTTTGTTACGGTAAGCCGGTTTTGCAGCAGTGCTGAAATATCGGCCCCTGTAAAAAAAGCGTGAGCAGTGCAGCGGGAGCGGTGCTTCTCACTAGCACACCCCCCCCCGCTACCGGGCACAATGCCAAGGCTGGTTGCTGTTCCCAGGCCGGCGATGCCTTCCACGAGGTGGTATTCAAATATGAACTTTAGAAGACATCTCGAGCTACACGTAATGAAGTATTAAAGAGCAGAATAAATAGGAATGCAGCACTTATTATCGTAGCTACCCGCATTGAAGCTCTTCAACCACTCGTCAGTGGTGTAAGCACTATATAAATGCAATTACTTCTCAAATTACAGATTTGTTAATATTTGAAGAGAAGCCAACAGTTGTAAGCAGGAACATCATGAAAACTTTGTTTAGTGAAGAGTGATATTGGAGAGGTTAATATGAAAAATTGATGCAACACTTAAGAAGCATTGGCCAAGCCAACATGTCTGTCCTCCACTGTGTGATGAACTCTGCAGAAAGTTACAATAAGAAAGCCTTCTTCTGCAGGAGTTGTGAGCTTCCGCTGTGCATCCCCTGCCAGGACTGGAGAAGCTACTTCTGCTGCTGACATATCTGTCCTGACTGAGTGCAGGACGGAAAAACTTTGTCGCAATAATGAAAAGTCAGTGGTACAGAATAACTATCTGCAAAATGCCACCTCTACTGATAACATGAGCGCTTGCAACATACAGCTAAAATAGTCTGTGGCCAGATGCTGAAAGGGACAGAAATAAAAGCAATGTTTAAAATAAAGCGGGTACCTTCCACAGCAATGTATAACATGGGGAAGACAATTAGAAATGAAAGAATAGGGCTTAACATATGAACATATATTCCAGTGGAACACACATACCAATACGCAAAGTAACCAAGTAATTGACATGAGGCGGAAGCAGAAAAATGTAAGTTACTCTTGGCAAAGTGTAGAAGTGTAGCATGGTAGTCAAGGTGTAATACAGATTCAAACGATCTAAACAATTTTGAATTTCACTGTAGGCCATTATGTTTCCACAAATAAGTGACTGACCAGTGAGTAAACTCCTGCAAGAGAATGGTCATATTCTGTGTGCAATGTTTTGAACAAAGCAATAACTGGAACGCTAGTCTATATTTTAGAGTACCTACAATTGTCATATTTTTTGCTGCAAAGAAAATAAAAGCTGTTTTTGGATGCAAAACCGTTAAATCTGGAATTTGTTGAACATCTTTTCTTTGAAAAACTATTTTAATTTTTCTGCTTCTTTTTACTAATTTAAAATTAAAGGTTGTAATTCCACACAAGTTTTTCTTTGATAAATTCTTGAAATGAATGAGACTTCTGCATGAAAATAAAAAATTGTATGCTGAAACAACGTATTTCAAATTTAAGCGTCCACCTTTGTATTCAAAACTAATCTACACATTATTAATGTTCAAAATAATAAAATGCCACTTCTAGCTCAAGAAAGGGGTCTGTATTACTTCTGAGTGTAAACGTGTTGTGCACAGCACTGAGTCACACCTCAAGAGTTTGCAACCGCTGCTCACTTTGAAGGTGCATGCTTAGGATTAAATGGCTGACAGTCTTTTAAGAGAACTTTACCTCTCCTCGTGAAAGTAACCTACATCACGCAGATATTTTCCCTAACGTTTAACAATCTTGAATCCTAACCTCTATGCCTTTGACCTTGATCATTCGTCTGCTGCTCCCTAGATAGATCCGCAGATGGATATGAATGTCTCTCATAAAGTCTGGGGAAAAGGGTAATATCATGAATAATAATTAAATATCCAGAATGAGAAATAGGACAATTACGAGGATATCTGTTAATATATCTAAACATTTGTATTTTAGAAAGCATATATTTGTGGCTGACTTTTGATCTTGCTGGCAGCTTTCTACTGCCCATACTGATATTTCTACCTAATTTAGCATGGGGATGTCATAACAACTCCAGCCACCAAGGTGGATGTTCTGCCCCTGTCCACTGCCTGTCTTTCCTCAAACTTGATCTCATTCAACGGAATTTGAGGAGAATTGTGTGCAGGGAGGGAGATTTCACAGCTGTTTCAGTCAACCACACCTCCAAGTTAATGGTGCCCAACATTCTTCACTGTAGAGGGAAATATGTCACATCATCTATTCCACTTCTTTGATCTACTATTACTTTGGCTCCCTTACTAGCAATCACTATTACTTTGAACCCTTCTCTATTACATTGACCAGAACACTGCGGCCTACCATTACTTCAGCAGTTATCATTAATAATACAATAGTCATCTCAATATACTATGCTAAATTCATTTCATGATTTCTTTTAGAGATCTATGATGGAAAGTCAACTCCTTACTCCAAATCCCTATTAAGTATTAAGTTAAATATTGGTCATATAATATTTTGAAATAACACATCACATTTAATGTAAATTACAGAAGAAAGTTAACGTTAAACCTAAATCTAGAAAATGTTTTAAGCAAATTCTAACCCTAAACCAAAAGATAGCTTTAACCAAATAATCTAATATACGTTATTTAGAAAATGTTGTTTACTCTTCCCAAATTGACTTGCCAAGCTCGAGTATGGCTTAAATTTAATTTAAGAATTTAAGCAATTGATTTGGAAGAACATTTACTCCTATAATAGTTTTGTGCTAGACAGGAAGAGTCAGACACTTAATGGTGTTACTATGGGCCATGTAGAATCCGTTTACGCATCAAAAACTAACTAGCCACTTTCCCTCAATACTATATTAGTAGATTTGAATCTATCTGAAATCTGGGAAACTATACGAGTGGCCTGCTTCAAGCAAATTTCTATAGGTGTTAATGAAAGAACAAGAGCGATTGAGCATCAGGCCTTTCAATCTAAAAGGAACTGCTTCCTGGTAGACAGTGTATATGAACCAGTACAATTGCAGTTGCATCTCAACAGCTCAATCCCTTGGCATATAAAAGTAGGAAATCTGTGCCTTGCACTTTCTTGAAAAAGCAGAAAGAATCCCAAGGATGCTATTTTCGGAACTATCCTAGGGAGAGTATTGCACACATTTTGTGATGTTGTTCAAAGCTAACATCTGAAAGATGTAGATATTTATTACTTGCTTTTTGCAGGTTACAAATTTATATGTGTAAGGAAGCCATAGAGACGTGTTTTATTTGCACTGATTGGTGTTTTAAATAAGGATTTGGAAAATATATGAAGTTGGCCACCTAGAGGCTGACTAAGTACCCCAAATATGATTATATAGGAACTTGTGGTTAGTGGTAATAGCTTTATGAGTAGCAGTTTCTCTTTGTATTTATTGACTCATTTTGATGAGTAGTAAAAAAATTCTGGTCGATTAACAAATGATTTTTAAAGTTGTATTTTTGGAATTGTTTTAATTGTTATGAACAGCTTGAGTCTAATGTCTTTTTAGTTTTTGTCCTTGTGACTCGGCTCATAATTCGTTTTTCATGTTGAATGGTTTTAATTAACTTTCAGACACATTTTATTTCATGAACTAAATATTAACATCCTTTAAACATTGCATTTTAATAATGTATACAATGCTAAATCCTTCTTCAAAAGTCATGAAAACATTAATAAGTTTTAATGAATTCCTGTTATTAAATTAATGTAATTAAGTGATTTCAATGATTTCTAATTGAAACGTGTGTATTATGTTTATTTAATTGTTCAAGATTTCTTGCCTATTCAATGCTAATTGATTTCATTTTGTAAAGTACAATTAATTTGTTATAAGTTTTAAAACTTAACCTACATAATGACTCATTTTAAAAGTGTCAGTCGAAATTCAATACTCAGATCTAATTGACAGTCAAAGCAATTGAATTAAAATAACAATTATTTGAAGTAATGGATTCAGAGTAATAGGTGTGAACCTGTCACAGACGTCAGTCTGTCAGAATAAAAGATCTTCCTGACTAATCGTCTGCCATCATGTGGACAATAAACTGCTGGTTGCCTTTGGGTACTGGCAGGGTAACTCAAGGTGGTGGACACTGTCAAGATTAAAAGTGCACACAATTCTTCTAGAGCAAACACCAATGAAGATGTGCCCAGGCCAAAACAAAGCCTGGTCTCTTCCACAGTGTACATCAGACTGCCACTTGGTTCTGCTACACATACTGGAGTATAAGACACTGAAATAAGTCAGTTGTCTTCTTTGTGCAAATATTTGGAGGAATTTACAGGAATTCAACTCAGTTTTCTTTTATTTAATGTCATTGATATCTTCACAAAAAATCACTACAAAGTACAAATTAAGAACATACTTTTTTAATTCAGTGGAAACAACATCAATCTTCATTATGTCAATTGAATATTATGGGTTGAGTCAATTATCACATGCATAATTCTTCATCCATCTATCTTTTTACTCATTCTTTGTCATCCTAGATATGTAGAGGAACCAAACTACTATTTTCTGCGATTTACCCCTTTCAGAATGCCTGCAGATGCTATACAGTATGATAAATTGGTGTCTAATGTAAAACAATGCAATAGCAACATCCAGAGTCTCAATATTTTCTTAGGTTCGCTTGGAAGTAATAAAAAGCAGCTTCTGCTTGGGGATGCTTTTTCAACCCTCGTAACTAAGAATCTGGGAAGCAACCCACAAAATGGTCTCCTTTCTTAAGGGTATGAAGCACAAATATGATTAATACTGTACTGAGCTCAGGTGAAAATAGAATGCTTATGCTTCTACACCTAGAACTGCTGCTATCTCATTGGTACACGTGTCTTAGCAGTAAATCCCTCTAGGTGTCACACAAACAAATTCGTTTTTTTCAATTAGGGGCCTGGTTTGCTGCTTTCAGTGATTGGTTTAAGAGTAGAACAATACTCTACCAATCTCATTTTGTAAAATCTGCATATTTTGCCCTAGTCTTTTTGGGGCTGTTTCTCGAGGTCATAATTTTTCATTTATTACATTTAGGGGTGCGTTAAATCTTTCTATCTTAAACTTTCCTTAATTCTTACATTAACTGTGGTTACTGCTCATAGATCATGTAGTTTTCTGCACTTGGATTTTCACATGAAAATCTGGACATTTGTGCTCCTTTTAGTTGTTTAGTTGTTGAGAGAAAAAACGCAGTCCTCAAAATCTATTTCCAAACTCCTGAGAAAAAGAAATTTAAAGTCTCTAGTACTTGTAAGTATATATTAGAATTTGTGTTGAAATAACGCCAAATTGCAGTAAAAAAATATGCATGTGCAATGATGTAGCAAAAGTAGGAAACTCCATGAGCTGCAGTAAGGCAAATATTTGGGTTTAGGTGAAACTTTATTCATATAGTAAAAACATTGCATCAAGCTTAATTTGATTGATATCCATTTGTCAGTTGACATGAAAAGCTATTTTTAGAGCGTGGCTTGTCACCTGTGAGAGTCTCCAGGCGTTGAGGGGAAGGGGGTATGTCGCTGCTCTGGGATGTTTGTCAAAAAGCCAGGTCTTCAGTCTCTTTCTGAACTCCAGTAATGTTGCCGCCGATTGTAGGGACAGGGGAGGTCGTTCCAGAGTTTGAGTGGGAGAAAGAGCGACCTCCGCTTCTGCATCTGAGTATGCAGGGTGAGTGGGCGAGGAGGAGGGAGGAGCCAGCGGAGTTGTCTCGTGGGTTAGCTACATTGGTCATGCACCTGTGAAACTTGGCTTTTGTGTTGGTGGGGTCTGCAGAGAGATACAGGATGAGTTGGGTGTCATCAGCATATGATATGATGGTCATGTTGTGGGATTTGACCAGGGAGGCCAGGGGAGCCATATAGGTGTTGAAGAGGGTGGGATTGAGGGAGGAGCACTGGGGGACTCCGCAGATGATGTCTTTAGGGGCAGATGTGCGTTTCCTTGAATGCCCATCTGGGGGAGGCCGACGAGGAGCGTGTGGTGAGAAACAGCGTTGAATGCTGCTGAGAGGTTGAAGAGGATGAGGGCAGCGGTTTCGCCCTTGTCCATGAGGGCTCTGATGTCACCCGTGGCTGCTCAGAGGGTGGTTTCCGTGCTGTGGTAAGCGTGGGACCCCGGTTGCAAGGGGTCCTGGAGTTTGTTGGATTCGAGATGGTTGGTGAGTTGGACATGGTCTCCTAGTCCAGTCCTGATTATTCCCTATTAGCATACATTATCATAGAGTGAGCAAATTTAGTTGATGGAATTTAGAATATTGTGAATGATATATGCATGCGCAGTCACGAGAGGCTAGAATTTCTCACACTGTTTTCAATTAAGCCCTTGTCACAAAATGATTTGCCCTTGGAAAATGACTGAAATTACTTAGGCCAGGCCTGCAATATCAGAGGCAAGATCCTTCAGGATTACAGACACTCACCATAATATTTGAATTTTTCAAGCAAGGTCCACATGTCCTTCTGAAATGTCTGGAGGGTAATTGAGGATTGCTTAATCTGAAGGTCCTCCATCCAGAACAAGGAACAGTTAATTTATCTCACCTACTGCCCAGTAAAGGATCCGAAGATGTTACCGAAAACTTCTCATATAACTGTGGAAAGTGGATGTATTTCAGTTTTTAAATTCAGTCTGTGGAGTAAGAGAATTAAGAATTCCATAACCTGCCGTTCCTTTTGGGGTTGAGGATGTGAGAGTCACAATTCTGCTATCCTTTAGGGAATTTTTTCAAACCTGAGCCGCTGAAAAGAGCGCAACCTCTGCCACAATCAAAGGGTTACAATTAATTTCAAATGGCTGTTTCTAATTAATTTTCACTTTGCACTCCATACACCTGCTCTCTGCCTTTTTCAGCATAAATGCTGTTTGCATTTACACAGTGTAGGCATCACCGCGATATGTCATGGCTGCTGGTGAAATACTGAGGCGGCAAAAACAGCACTTAGGAGATCAAATGATTACAAGATAGGTTTCCTTCTCTGTATGCATGAAGTGCTCTCCACAGCCATCATGCGCTATGTTATTCAGAGCACACACTCCTACATTGTGTATAGGCAGATTGCATTTACCTGCTCCTAATAGAGGGGCTTGTTGAATTCTCTTTTCTAGAAGTACTTCTGAAATCTGTCTTTTCCACACACTACATTCACATATGTGACTTGCTGTGCTACTTTCTGTTGGCCTACATTTATATTTTCTGAAGAATAAATATGCCATTGTTCATTAGAATTCAGGACCAAACATGTTCAGATATGAAAGGGACTTCTGCTGGGAAAGGAGCGCTGATCAATGTCGGTTCAAGGACCTTCTCTGCCTGAGACCAAGTGATAAGTTGCCATCGTCGCACCCCTCTGGGGACCAAATGTTGATTTTTGTAGGTGGCCACCTAGCACTTTATTGCCCTAGAGCCAGCCCTGGGAAGAGCTGCATCATCTTCAAGGCAAGTGCTTTTACATTTTGAAAGGCCTGAGGGAAATGATGTTAGGGTATAAAAAACATGGACGAAGGAAGCCAAGCAGATATGTGGAGGAAATATGGTTGATGTGAGCGCCATTTTTAAGGGACAGCTACCTTCAGTTCACAGAGATGTTATAAATCATTAAAACTGCCAGGAAGCAGAAAATTGAATACATAGTACAGTGGCTGAGAGTCCACACCCACAAAAGTACTGTAGTCTATGCATTCTTTTTCCATTCCATGCACAGAGCAAAAATGTTGCAGTGGCATCAATGGAAAAAGCCTCCATTGAATCTTCCTGAAAGAATCTTGATTCTCCCGGTCTGGCACGTTTTGAAAGGGACCTTTCGACTTGTAACACCGAAGTCCTATTAGTAAAAGGTCATTTTGATGAATGAAATACTCTTCCAAAGACGTGTTTATGTCTGGCTCTGAAATACTGTGTCTCTTATGATTTTTCTTGGTTTTCTGGGTCTGATTAGTTTAGCATCTGTAAAGCTACAGTGAGCATCATTGAAAGCATTATTAAAAGAGTGATTGATGAACTGTATTGCTTTGTTCGGCAACTGTCCGGCTCCTGCATTTTTATGCCTGTCATTAGCCAATGCCCTTTCATTGAACTAAAATTATATAATTTTCTTATTTTCTTATCAGGGCCTTCAGCCAGCCCTCTTCATGCATACGTCTGGTATTGTGTGGTTGACATTTGTCCTCCACCCGCTACAGCACACAGCATGGGTCAGTGGAACAGCCCACTTTATCCATTGGCTAACCTCACTAAAAATGATGTCGTTCTGCCCTTTCACGAGTAACGCAGAGTGATGAGGGCCCGGCAGCTTCCACAGTAATTAAGTTTTACAAAAACCATAGCAAGACAAACAGTGACAAAGCCAAACGGCAGGTGGCCAGTGCGAGACCTATTGGCTTTGCCAGTGCCTGTTGCCTCATTGTTTGGTGATGCTTCCTATATATATGCATGACTTTGTTTATGCCCCTTTGCAAGATATGTCCTACTTGGCATATCACGTACAATAATCAAGAAAAGCAGGCCGGCTACTAGAATTCAGAACATCTTGAGATGTTCCTCACTCGTGCGTGTGGGAAACCCTTTGGGGTTTTAAGAGAACCCTTACCCACTAACGCTAGTTAGTGGCATGCTTCATCATAGGGGTCCCACCCCGGATGCCTAGTGCATCTGGGTGTGCTGTGACACCTGAGTTACAGCGGAGTGTTTTTTTTAGTGATTTTGTGGAACTTATTGGGGACTGCACTGCTTTTTTGAGAAGTGTGAAACATCCTGAATCCACTGGACTACAAAAGGTGTAAATGGAAATTCACTAACTCCTAAAATTGGTTTATTGGTTAATTGGGCCAATTCATGAGCATGAGTCATTTCCACATAGGAACATTCTTCACATCAAAGAGTATTCCTTAAGTAGCCTCGACCATGTAAATTGTGTGACACCTCAATGTGCAGCTCCTTCAACAATGCCTGTGCGTTATGGATTACAAGCGTGGTCTTGGGCTCACTTCCAGAACACCATTGAACAAGTCTCTTGATGCAAACAAAACTGAGGGGTTCACTCTAAGTCCTGCAGTTGTTGGTGAGGTAATACGGCACATAATAAACTATCATACAACAGTGTGTGGTATTTTCCAGGTCTGGAATTGCCTCCCTATTCTGAGTTTGCCTGTTTTAAATAACATATGGAATCTCTATTTTGACTACACGATTAATCACGTTTTACCTCTTGTCGGACAGTTTTCCTATTTGGGAAGACAAGGAAATCCAAATCTCAAAGTATTCCATTATGGCTCAAAATACTCTCTGTGTACTGAGGGGCTCACACACTTAACACTGCCATTCAAGAGGTGACATCTGCATGTGCATCTGATGACAGCTAAACTGCAGTAAAGTTTAAATGATCCTATAAAAAATGTAACCACCGTACAAAAAATATTAGCTTTCCTTTTGATTATCCTTACCACCGCCCTTTTAAAAGAATGACATGAAAGCAGAGCTAAGTAAATACCCTTTTGTTTTAGTGTCTCAAAAAAAACATTGCTCCTTATATCACAGGAATTTCAATTTTTCAGTCAAGCAGACTCTAACTGCTCCAAGAAGTAAAAAAATCCATTCATTAAAGATATTTGGAATCCTTCTGCCAGCCTCCTACCATGAGATATTGACTTCAAAGCATCACTCTGACTGGCAGCCAGTATGTCTAAGGTTTAGAATAAAGCTTAATGAATTCTAACAGAGAATGTAATGTTTACCTCAAAAGGTCCATCGAGTTTATGTCTTTCCGCGCTGTGCATCGATCTCTTGCACTGTGGGAGAGTCAGGGATTGCACGCTACCGACAAGCTCATGTCTTTTGTTCTGAATGAATGGAAGAATATAAAGCGAGTATCTGTCTGAATATTAAAGAAGCGGGAATCAGCCATCTTTACAGCAACCAGATGAGCTTAAAGTGTGAAGGAACAGAGCATTTCATGACAATTTAGTGTCAATTTTTGAGTTCATGCATCTGAAAAGGCATTCAATGACGTCATATACTGAGATAGTCCCCCAAATGTTAATTGAAAACATGGAATGCAAGTGATGGGATGACCCACAACTGGAGAAAATGGTTTCTTACATAGGCATAAAAAATAAATAAAACAAAAAAATTCAAAGTGATAGATTTTTCTGGTACATGGACCATGCATACTATTTCATGAGGATAGCAAAAGCTGATAAGATGACAGAGGTTCCTGCATATGACTTCCTAAAAGTATGTTTGCTTTCTTGATATTTATTTCAATCTAAAGGCAGGGGAACGCTAAAGCAATAAAATAACCTGTTCCATTTCTTGATTCCTTTGCATCTACTCTTACAATAGAATTCCTTTCAGTTAGTTAAGAATCTTTATTTTATTTAATATAATATTATACTTTTGACCTCAAGCCACCTTTGCTCTTTCAAGAAAAGAGGGTAGAAGCTTAGGTGAGTAGGGCCGTTGGCATTCTTGCTACACCACTGGATGAGGTCCATAATTCCCAAAAGTGTGGAGAGCTTGCTGTCTGTTCTGCAAGACCCCCTGTGTACTAATGAATATGTGGGCACATTTGAATCGCCCACACACTGAAATGGAGGCATTCAAATGGGGGCATTCAAATGAAAGTGCTGTTGACTGCATCAGGCAATTCTTATTGGCCTGGTAAGTGTTCCAAATTTAGCAAGTTGACATAGCACTTCAGGGAGTATAGAATGTTGCTTGCCCCTTAGTTGGTCTAAATTTTAAAGGTGCCAAGGAGTAATTTATGTCACAATAGATTATGTCACAATAGTGGACACAATTAAAGATGGTACCCACCATGATGAGGAAATCTGGACTTCACCACCCACCAATGGAAATGTAAAAGTGTAGTATAAAGTGTTGTGTAAAAACAGGCTATTTATTATTATTATTTAATATAAAATTACAGTTGTTGCATAAAGGAGCCACTTGGAGTTTCCACACATCATAAACTGGACACATTTCCCAATGCAGCTGCAGTGTTTCAACTTTGTCTTCTGCCAGGCATTTCTTCGTGTGTTTCTAATGTAGTCAAATTTGAAAGTTGTAGGAGGATGCAAATACAGTTTTCCAAGGTAGGGGGCCACGATTATTGCCCACTATTTCAATATGTGACCGCCAGTAGGATAACAGAGAAGAAACTTAATATCCAGATTTCACCTCAGGAACTGAAATATTTAATAAAGAAAATGCAATTTCCAAATTATTTCAGTTTCCATTTTCTCTAAAACTAATAGCACTAATCATGCTGTTACAGCAGTGAGCACATTATTATAAAATGAGTTGTTACCCGAAACGTTTCTCCTACGTTTGCCTAATCCTATTTGTATTTATTTGAAACAATTTTTAACATGTATATCATACATCTTTCAACTATATATTATTTAATAGGTCTGTTCCGAAACAATGTATAATCATAACAAAAGCCATATGGTGTGCAGGAGTGTTCTTATATATTGCTGTGTCAGTATTCATTATTGTACATAGCTGGTCTACATTAACTATTCATTTATTTTCATAATAATATTAATGCATTAGATAAATATTTATAAAATATACATACTCATCATTTGATAGACTCTCTCTCTAAAATACATCTACATACAATACCAGTTTCTAATACAAACCTTTTAAATGTGAAACGTAGGTGGTGATGTTCAGGTGCAATACGCACCATCAAATTATAATTGCCTCTGGGCTGAATATTTTGTTGATCCTCCCTGGTACCAGGGTTCCTATTGCAAGACAATAAAGAACTTAGTGGTGAGTTCAACAATGCAGTGAGTGCAGCCACAGACAAAAACAATGTTTATTTCACATGCATCACAATGTATGAGATTGACAAGATCACAGACACATTCACCAACAATGGCACCTGTGTACATCTTCACACGAGGAGAGTGTGGTTGTAAAACCAGCACAGGTTATACAAATGTAAAGTACTGAGCTGAGTCCAAAGAGGGTTTACACGTCACAATGAGACACACATTTTTATCATCAGCAGAACAATGAAAGATGCCTACTAGTTGATTGTGAGGGATGGGCGACTTCAAAGTTAATCACAAGTGCGATAGACTAAATTAACTGGTACAAAAATAAGTAGCAAAGAATACAAAAGGTTTACTTTGTGAAAGAGGTGGTAATTCTTTCCAAACTATTCATAAACTCCTATAATAAATGCACTATATTAGTAATAAAAAGAGTGTTACCTTGCATGCTCCATCAGTATGAAAATTGATTTGAATGTCAAACCAAACAATTTTATGAATTGCACACTACAACAGATGGACATTAGCTAAATCCAGCAACTGCGAAGACGTTTTTGGTGTTAAAAATATTTTGCTACTTCTTAGAAAAGGCACAGATACACGCAATTGGTATCCCGCAGATATCCCATCAGCACCTGACATGTTTTGCACTTGGTAAGCCAGTCATGTCTGGCTAATATCCTGACACTTAAAGGAATTTCCTAAGTCACATGCCAGTCATATACTACTCTGAAGACCAATTCTGATTCTAAATATACTTATAACAACACATGACAAATCAAAAGTATTATTTTTCTTTCATTACTGTACTAAGCTTTTGTCATAACACTCTTTTAATTATTATTTGTACTAGTCAATCCGTGGTTCTACATGTAGCTACTTTATTGTCAAAGTTTAGTCCAACCACCCCCATAACATGTTCCACAATGTGGTCATCTGCTGCCCATGCTATTGTGAAACAGCTTGGGGAGTGACTTTACATTTATCTGAGCTACTTATCGCCATACTCACAGATAAGACTTCTATCCCCTAAATTGCTCTGAATAGTTTTGCATTTATCAACACTCCTTAAGTTCCTCATTTTAGTGAATTTGGGGCCAGAAGTACAAAGCGTTTTTGTGTTTGCAAACCCACCAATTTGGAAAACTGTTGGGTTTTCAAATGCTGAAACCCTTTTGTTTCTGTGCTAAAAGATTTTGGCAATTCGGAAAAGTTTTTCCAAATCGCTAAATGTGTTTAGAAACGGATACCGATTTGGTACCTCGAAAGGGTGTGTTGAAGGCATCCAGTTGCAAATCTTTGATATTTTATTGGCCCCCAAGTTGGGGTGATAACCTGTTGCAAAAGGGAAAGGGTCACCATGAGAGCCCTACCCCTTTGTGAGTGTACTAAAAATGTTTGTTTAAGAGGAAGCAGTGGTCCTCCTCTTAAACAAATAAAAATAAAAAATAAACTTTTCTTTAAAAGCACAGTCCTGTTTCCTTTAAAGAAAACAGGCAGCATTTAACAAAAAAACGTTTGCTTTATTAAAAAGCATTCACAGACATGGTGGTCTGCTCACCCCAGCAGGCCACCATCCCTGTGATAGCTGTGAATTGTAGTGGGTCTTAATTAGTGACCTATCTCATTAATATTCATGATGTAGGTCGAATTGCGGCCCACTATGATTTGGTATTTTGTGAACCAACCTATTAGTACACAGGTCAGTTTGCAGAATACCGCACTGGTTGCAATTTTTTTTACGACCATTGCTTTGCACGTCTGCCCCAAGATTTCCTTCTGAGAAGTCTCCTTGACAAAGTACACTTAATCTTTTCTTGATCAATAGTGTAATAACCAGTGTCAGCCCAATTTTACCTTAGTTTGGGGGTGATATTGTAGCACTAGTTTTATTAAATTGTAGTTTATTTAATCACTTTTTTCCAAAGTATATTTTAAAATGAAAAATCCAATAAGTTGATCGGGAACACCACGCATCAGCAATGACTTCTGTAAAATGTCTACTTATGAATTTCTTTTTGCCGCACTTATTCCCCTGATAACTCTCAGATAGAGGTTTGCCTGTACTTTAGGTGTACATATGAATAAATGTTATAGCTGTCACCATGATTCAGCCTTCCTGAGTTTCTGTTTACATCCATACGTATCATAGTTACTTATATATTACATTTTTTCAGCTTGTTTTAAACCTCAGTGGCAGATAAATAATAAAATAAATAGGTAGCCAATCAGAACACTCACAAGAGTGAGGACTTCGGTGTCATCCCCCAAAATCATTCACAATTGTCAACCTATTACCCATTACCCAAATGTAATACATTATTTTTTATGATAAATCTAATGTGTGGCCGGCAAAGCACATGTATGCAAAATATGCACTTGGCTCCACACAGAACATGTTTAGAATAACTACATAGGGTCATGGACTGAGAAAGACACACTTTGAATTTTGAGTATTCATGCACATTCTTTAATGGTACGTCCTTTTCACGGATCAGATATGATATTACATATACTGACGTGAGGCTACTGCCGGATTATGTTATTGGAAACTACTATTAGATACCACATAAAGCCACGAAGATTATCTGGGAACCTCTTATCAAGATTACGGATATAAATATCCTTGGATGAATTAAATCTCTCAAGCCCTGAAGAAGATAAACAATTTCACGAAACACGTGTTGGCTGTCAAATTTACTACATGTTGATGAAGATTTGTAACCCAATATATGATGTCCTCTGAAAACAATTATCATTCTACTAATTGAAGATGAACTGTTTCGAATGTCCGTGAAAAGGACGCACAATAAAAGAATGTGCATGGATACTCAAGATTCAATGTGTGTCTTTCTCAGTGTGTGACCCAATGTATAGAGTATTCCCTGAGAGGAAGACAGGGAACTGAGAATCAGCGCGGGGCATTTTCTCTATTTTTCCTTTTCTGTGATTCTTATTACATACTTATGCAAGTGATCCAGAATGACAGAGGAAGAAGGACACATACATTGACCAGTAGACTAAGTTAATAAATAGCTAATTGGGATCAGTAATATTACCAGGAAGAAGAAAGTTTAATTGATGAAATGAAGGACTCAGAGCAAAAATATGCACAATTTATTTGAATTAGGTCAGTATATAAACATTATTGACTCTAATATAAACTTGATAGTCCAATGTTATCTTGAGCAACATATTAATCCAGTAATAAAGGAGCAACAATGCTGAAACCAGCAGGTTAGCTGAAGTTATGAAACATCAGTTAATGCTGTAATGAAGAGTTAAAATTTAAGAGTGAGAAGGACTCGTTTGGAAGACTGAACTCAGAAATGAAACACTTTTTTGCATCATTCCTAGTATGGGTAATGACAATAGATTCCCAAAAAATGTAAGCCAGAATGGCGCTGTAATTCATGTGGTGTCTTCTTCTAATGGTTGTGTAATGTCAAAAGACCGCCACAGGACCACTACATCTGCCTGGAATCCAGAATCCCACGGCGGTCACACATCATTAGGGGGCAGCAATATGCTGGCGGTGCTGCTGCGGCACTGCTGTGCATATTATGAGTTGCCTGTCCACCACGCCTTTCATGGTGGTGAGCCCACCTTGAAAAAGGTGGCAGAGAGGCAACTTAGGGCCCCCTGCTGCTCCTGCGCCTTGGAGTGCGTGCGGTGGACACATATTGTGCCCCCCTGGAATTGCACCCAGTTCCTGCATGGTGTGGCCTGCATGCCATAGCATGCAGGAACGTGCTGCAGGTGCTGTCACAGTGGTGTCTGCAGTTAAGTGAGACAGCCAGCAGCACCACCTGCCCGCCATGGATTACAGTTGTAATCCGACCGGCTGGCGCTCCACGGGCTTGGTGGTCCTCCTATCAGTGTGGCAGTGGCGGGCTGCCAGGAGGACTGCTAAACTCATAATAAGGCCCTTACTCAATAGAGGTGACATCTAAAATCAGGCATTGGGAGTGCTATCCTGCTTGAATTGCGAGTGTGGCAGCAGAAAGTGACTTTTTCCATTACTCTTTTCCGTTTTTTCCCTTCATAGGCCATGCATTTATTTCTAAAAACGACATTGTTGTATTGTAAATTATGTGTGTATTATGGTAGGGTGTTTGTGTAAGTGTGTGTCTGTGCTTGTGTGTTGCATGGTTGTGTGGTATGTGAGGTGTGTGTGGTTTGAGGGTGTTAATAATGTTATGAAATCCCAGCACTTCCTTTTTGTTAGGGAGAGATTTGAATTGGGATTTGCCCACAAAGGTTCTAGCCAGAAATATTTTATTCTAACCGCAGTGTCCTTTCATATATATAACAACATGTTGTTTTGCTTGTTAACATATACGACTGGCATGTAATATTAGACCATTAAATAATTTGCCAAATCAAAAATCACATGATTTGCTCACATCCCCAGCTTCCTCACCAATTTCCAGCCATATCATTGCTTTTGCTTCAGCCATAAAATCAGTGAACACAGGCTCATAAGGCAAGGGAACAAGGATTGAGTAACAGGGAGTATACGATTCCTGTGCTTTTTTGATCACGACCACACCATAGAAAAAGACATCTACATTACATCCCCTTATCGACAAATTTCCACCAAACAAAGGTCCCCCCAGTAATAACTGCAGCAATTTGCATGTCGAAAGCCAATACACTCGCGTGGAAGACCAATGCACATGCTCACTGATTCTCTGCACATTCAAAACAAGGCTGTCAATCTCTTTTTGGGTCATTTTATCTTTTTTATTATGTTGAGAATTTTTTCAATCCTAGATACATAAAAGGTTTTCTTATGATGCATTACACTTTGCTATTTTTGATTATGATATATCTGCAAATTAATATTTTGAGTGTAAGACTATTGCCAGGCAGTTGCTGTTATGAAATCCCTTCATGATCTCTCATTGTAAATTACTTCTTTAAAAAAGAGGATGGATAACATTAGAGAAATACACTGGTTCAATCTTCACCCACTATCCTATGATGTCACTAAACAACTGTTGATTTCAAACTGCAGGGCACAATACTTAAGGACTTTTTCAATTAGACTCTGAAAATATTTAGAAAAATAATTCTCTGGAGAATTATGCTGGGCCCAAGAGCTAGAATAATTTCCTGACCAGGCTGTAGATATTACCACTCTGTTTTTGATAGGCTGTGTTACCTAATCAGAATATTCTTATCTTAGGTTTCCTAATTTAAGTGCTATTAAATTAAACCACTATTAAACCGCTCATAGCCAGTGGCATACTGGATCACATAATATCAATAGTAGAGGCAGTCCACTGACTCAGAAAGGGTGGCATTTGCCGCCTTCACTGGCTAAACAGAAAATTCTTTTTTGTTGGTGGACAAATATATCTAAGAGCATACACATATTTTAAAAACATTGGTAAGAATCTCAGATGTTCATGGAATATGTACTTTTCTACAACAGGAAAATGTGTTCAGTCAACCCCTATTCGATTGAGACCTCTGGCAATAGTCATACTATATACCACTGCTGAAAGTTATTAAATGAGTCACAATGTTGATGTGAGTAAGAGCAAAATAAAGGGTCCATTATGCCATGGACGTAAATGTCCTGCTTGGTGTGGAAAGAGAAGCACTGCTGCTGGTACATCGATACTGCTAATGGCATTTTGTTTTGACAGCAGTGTAAGAGGTGTACCATATTATAGTAAGTCACCCCTGGACCATCATTAAACTTAACAGTTCAGAGAGCCATCAGTGTTGGTTCAATTCCAAATATTTAGGCTGTTAATATTGGGGGAGCAGGGTTTTCTATACCTTAGGCTTCGGGTGTAATCATTAAATACCCCGCCACAGGTTGTATGGACCTTTGATCGTCAACAAGAAGTAAGGAGCAATCATGTACATCAGTCCAATAACATGTTAAATCGTAAATAACTTTTAGTGCAGTCAATAAAGAGAATTAGTATGAGTTAACAAGATTTATTTTAAATTCTTTTAGTTTTTCATCATTTAATCACTAAGCATTAATTTTTAGATCTCAGCATTAAAAGTTAATATAATCCATCAATCGATATTTGATTATAAAATAGAATACTATATTCGTTATAGTAACAGTTAATATTGTAATAATGCAACAAGCATGTTCCATAAAGGAAATTCCCAATTCTAAATTAAATTAGAATGATAGGAGAAAAGGTGTTAGTTCAGATACCCAATAAAGAGTTCTGATGAGAGAGTCAATGCACAAGCATCACGCCTTTGAATCATAAGCTGGAAAGTATTCTTAGCTCGAAAATCAGCAATCAATAGAAGATAAGTAAGGCGGCCGCTCATGAAGAAAGGTATGAAAAACTCAAAGGGAGAGTCTCTAGTCAGAGAGTCAGGGAAGGAATCTGGAATCCATCTGCTCCTCTAGGAACACACCCAGAAATAAAAACGCAATATTCAATGTTGCAACATTATTTTCTTTTGTCTTCAACATTCCCTAATAGATTTTCAGCAAACTCCTGAGACTAGGGAACTCCCAATTTTCCAGCACTGAAGCAATATTCTTTGGACATTAGATCTTGAAAAGTTACATTGTTTGTATTCTGTGGTCCAGACTATTCTTCCCATGACTCATTCTTCATGTTGCCTCCTCTCCTCCCAGTGTGAACCTCACTATCAGTTGTCTAATACAAAACAAGTGCCTATTCACTAGCTAACAGAAGGCTTCTGGAAAATTACAACATCGGCAACAAAGAGAGAAAAACATTTTGTGCAAACAACTATTCAATGTGAAAAACAGGCTGTTCAGTGTTAATGAATTAATTTTCAGTTAACATGGCATTGACATCTAGGCTAACTTAAATCAGTACTTTTATTTCATATTTAGGCCTATGACATTTAAATATAATTGCCTGCTACAAATGTTGTGTTACATATTTGTACTATTTAAACATAGCCTTTGCACATTATTAATAAAAGAGCATTTTTGTTAGCGAATAAAATTTGCATCTGCAATAACTCTCAATGGGGTAAAGAATAAGCCACACATAAGGTTTCTGCCTTCTGAACAGCCAGTGACAGATAAAAAGCCAGCAGGTTTCCTCTTGTAGTATATAAACAGTATGAATAATCCAGTTTGTTGACCTTTTGTTGGGGAGCCAACATATCATTCTTAGTTTGAAAAGTACATGACATCTCAAGGTGATGACTCAACTTCTCTCGCGACTGTAGTGTATGGCACACAAGGCAGCTTGTCATGTTTACGAAATACAGCCTAAAAGGGTTTTAAGGAAATTGCATAAACAGATTGCTGCCAACATTTTGATGCATGCTATGATGCTTCTTTTGTCTGAGCGCTGCAATCAATTTATAAAGTGGCTATGCCCTGCAGAGACAGAGCTATGCACATTAAGAGTGTAAATGACTGCTGAGTCCCGACAATAGCCTACATCATACTAGTGCAAGAGCTAAAAGATGTTTGCACATCTTCTGAATCAACCAACTGATGCTTTAGTTCTTGGGTTCTGTTTTCATTTGCTAGTGTGTAACCTTCCAGTTTTCTGTTCTTTCTCACTTCCTCTTCAAGTTTTCTGTGCCTTTTCTGAAGGATACTACATTGCAACTTTACTGTATAAAATTAATCTTGAAATACATACACCATTGCTGCTAAGGTTGAGGCATGTTAGGACAAAGCAAATAACATGGCAGAGCTTAAACTCCTGGTGCTTGTATAAATCAACTTAAAGAAAATGCATTGTGGTAAATTGGTTTGCAGTGAAGGGGATGTTTAGTATCATATGACCCCCAAGCTAAGGCAACAAATAAGCCCAGAATAGGAATCACAGGTTGAACTTTTGTGCTCTACTCACCTGTCTGGCTGCAGTACTCAATGTAGCTGTTCAATTGGTAAGATGGGATTTAGGAATAATGACTGGAATCTAGTTTCCACAATCCAGGCATGATAGCTTCGAACCCCGAGTAACAGATCTGAATTTCTCCACATGAATGCATCCTTTTATTTCAGGATCTGTTTGTAACTGACATATTTACAGAGACATTTGATGTAAGACTGCATAGGCAGCCAGGAAGCAAAACAAGAGTCCAGAATCTTTGCTTGGACAAAGATTTGCAGATCTTTCCTATCAACAGTGATCTCCTGAAGCCCTGACTGAACAGGCAGAGGTCATAGTTTTGCAATAAACAGTAAGAGTCCTATCCACAAGCGTAAGTTTGCATTTGTAGATCTCCTCATGTGTAGTGCTACACCTAGTCCTAGGCGTAAATCTCCTCATGGATGGAATTCAATATGCCATGTGAAGATTTACACTTACATGTAGACTTACAACTATCCACCCCTTCAAATGAGGGGGTGGAGACCCTAAAAACTGAATTTATGACCAAAAAGGTACTATTGGTAACTTTTGCATGTTTGTAAAGATATTTATCACCTTGGCAGGATCACCCCATAGAAAGTAGGAGGGAATTTCAAGAAAATTTATTTTAAATGAGAATTAAATATTACTATTTTTAAAATAAGAATAATTAAAACACTTCACCCTAACGCCTATTTACCTAGAATGACCGTATTAACAAAGGGCAATGTACCTCTGCTAAAACTTATAATAGTAATAAAATTTAAAATTAATTGAATTTTTTAATTTTTAATAAAATTATTGTTTCAAAGTAAATACAAATTAATAGAAATGTCAATTTCTCCATGCAAAATAAATTATATTTAGTGGGTCACACTCTTGACGACAAGTTATGTAAAATGTATTTAAGAGTTATATCTTTTTATTTTTAAATGTTAATTTACAAAATAATGTATTAAAATGTAATCATGCATTTTAAGAATTAATATTTACACATTTTAAGTTGTAAATATATTAATTTAAATAACTTTGTATTTAAAATATTATTTAATTTAAGTTATAATATATGTTTCGTTTCCCTTGCTCTACTGATTTGTACGGGAGTGTGTTGCAGCACTAGTGACTGTACTTGTGTGGTGCTTGACTTACTCATAAGCTGGGCTCAAATACATATAAGCCTGTTTTGTCAGTAGTACTACTGTAGTAGATATAAATGTGTATTTTATGAAGAGCAACTGTCTTGCACATTTGTGTGGTGTGTTTTGTAATAGTATGGTCCTCCCTAAACTCCTCTTTCAAGTTCCCTTAACCCCTTCCTTTTTGTAGTAATTATTACCTATGTTCCCACCATTCCCCCTGGTCCTGCCCACATTTACGACTAAATCATATACCTATGTGTGGAAAGATCTCTGCCACTGGAGTGGAAATCTCAGTACTGCGAGTATAGGAGAGGCTGAGGCGGAAATGTCTGGCTGGAGGTTTGTGAATTGCATTTCTGAGAACGTGAAATAACACTACTATTTAGAGCATTTCCTAATATAAAAGATGGCTCCATGAGTTATTCACCTTTTGGTGCCATCTGTTATGATCATAAGATTGAATCCCTTTAAAATACACTTTCATCTTTCTGGGACTGATAAATAGAATACAATTAAATTGAGTAATGCCAAGATCGGATATTTTTAAGCACTTTTGTATTATTATTCATAAGAGATAAACCCAGCTAGGGACAATAAAGCAGAGTCATGTGATGCACTATATAACTATTATTATGATAATTATTTTAAAAATGCATTATTATGAAAAGGATTATTGTTGTTGTTGTTATTGTTATCTGTTGAAGAAAGCTTTTGTTTACCTTTAGATTATGATCTTCTGCAGTGATACAGTGTTTTCTGGGCCCAATTGCTTACCAGTGGTCCTCCCACAGACCTTTCTAGCCGACTGAGAGGTAATGGGAGTTAGCTTAGCATTAACATCAATCAAAATTCAATTAACAGTGCAACCCATTTGGCTACACAATGGGGACCAGAAATCAGTAGCTTGAGTTAAGAAGATTTATTACAAATTCAAAATTAAGTTCAAATACACAACTCTCAGCACCATGCTATAAAGATATAGAATAACAACGGGGAAGTCGAACCTCCTGAAGAAGTTTAGGTGTACCAGAATAAAACATACAAGAAATGTTGTCACTTCTATGCAGAATATTAATAAAAGCAGTTGATGCTCAGAGAAAAGTCTCAAATGTTTTTGTCTATGCATAGGTAAATCTAGAATCACGGAAATCAAAGTCCAAACAAGGAGGATGGTTTGGTTACTCTAAAGAGTCCCAAAAATCAGGAAATTCCGTAAAGGAAATCAAATTTGAGCAAGGAAAATGTAGTTTAGAAGGTGTCAGCATTTCTCAAGCTCAGTCAAGAGTCTTCTATGGGTTAGAGAGAAGGTGTTATCCTAAGCCACACTAAGGGGCCTATTACGATGGCGGTCGGAAAACCTCCCCGACTGCCATGGTAACGGGAAAAGACCGCCCGCAAGGCCCGCGACATAACCGCCGGTCGCATTAGGATGTTCCTTGCTCGAAATCCGACTGCTGCGGTCGGATCGCGGGCTTTAACATTGCGGCGGTTGCTGATGCACGCAGCACCGCCTTGATGTCAAAAGGAGCATGTCCTGCATTTCCCTGCACTGAATGGCAGGCACTGCACAGTGCCTGCCACCTGGTACAGGGAAATGTAGGGGGGGGACCATGGGTACCCCCCCAGTGCACCCCCCCACCCCAACACATTGGGGGCCAGCAACGGACCCCCGGAAGACATTCTCCGCCTGCCTTTCCATGGCGGTTTGACCGCTGAGGAAAGGCTGGCTACCGCCGGCATCATAATCGTGCCGGCGGAGCCAGATCGGCACCGCCACCATTATCCCGGTGCTTCTCCGTCCGCAGGGCAGGTGTGCGGATGGCAACCGGCAGAAAAGCGGCGGTCGGAATTTCCCACCGCCACGGTCACCACCGCCATCCTAATCTGACCGGCGGTTTTCTGGCCTGCGATCGCGGGCGGATGTCCGCCGCAGGTCCGGCGGTTGCCAAAGCCGGCCGGGCGGCGGTCATCCGACCGCCATTGTAATAGGCCCCTTAATAAGGAATCAGATAGGCATTGAGGTCTAAACCTCACAAAGTTCAGGGGAAAATGCTCTAAGCATTCAGGATCCGCAAAGAGGGGTCGGGAATTCTCCAAGAGGGAATCTTTCTGAAAAGCGTTTGTCTAAGTTGAAAGGGGCATCTCTGAATCTTCAACGGTGTGAGCACTAAATTATAACACACAAAGTCCACTAGGTAACACCCCCTTTGAATGCATCATCAGTGGTCCATTGTTCTGGTCCAGTTCTTATGTTGCAGACTGCAACCTAGGCAGGTTATCCTACACTGGACATGAGAACGACATCAGTTTCTCACGTACATATCAGATGGCAACATTTACTCAATAGGCCTTTCAGTTGACGCTCTGGTTCCCCATGCTCCTTTGTCAAGCTCTTTTTCTCAGGCTCTTTCACTATCTTCAATACAGTAATGTATCTATTCTACAACTAACAATTGTCTGCAAGAAATGTTGAGTTAGAAGAAAAATGGAATCAGCCTTAGGCAGCAAGGTGAAATACAGGCCTACTAAGGACAACTTAAACGTTAACTCAATGGTGCACATTTAATACGTGTGTGCACATTTAAACACAAATAAATATAACTTTCGAATGCATTAGGTTTCGCATTACATGTAACATTCAGTAAGTCTTTAAAGCAATTGTTTGTAAGTATGGCTAAAAACTTCATTTAAATCAAATATATGAAATATTAATGCATACATTACATAAACTTCATGTTGTGTTAAATAAAATCACATCATAGGTAAGAATGATTTCTATTCAGTTTGCAAATCAATAATTTTCATTCTTGTGATATAGCACACACATTATGAAAATCATATTTCATCTCTATAGCGAGTGCATTATCTACTAAATGAGAATGGTTTAATTATCAAAATCAATTATGGTAAAACACATTAATATGAGTAAATTATCTAGTCCTACAGTGAATGCACTCTTTAATAATGATGCCAAGTGCAACACTTACATTAGTTTGTTAAATCATACAAGAAACGTGCTAAGTGCACTTTCATACCGTGTGTTTCTGTTAAGTATCTGTGATGTATTTGTGATTTGTATAGGGTGGGCAACGTTTGCGCTGCACCAGGAGTGAAAGTAGTATCTTGTGCCCATTCCCATTTAGCCATTTCACTTTGCTCTCCTAAGCGTCTTGTGCTCACCTACTTCTGTCGTCTCCTCTGTTTTCCATTAATCCATAAGGTAATCTATCAATACTTTATCAACTCATATTTATCAGCATTATCGAATGACCTGACAACAAATGTAATAAAACGTCTTGTGCAAACCTCCATATAATAATGTGTTCTCTACTTTTAGCCCTTGCTATCAAAGTCTTGAGCCATAATAGTTATTAGTATTTCCCAAAATAATTGAAGTAATTGCATCACCTTAAATAAATTAAAGTTTAAGTTAGCCTCTCTTGGATTTGAACCTGTGAGCTGTAGGTAGCACTCATATGCTGGCAGTGATGCATTTATTGACAGAAATATTTCACAGTATGCAGGGTCTGCTTTAGCGCTGGTGGCGCCCCGTGAGAGGATATTGGTTGGTGCCCCCAGTGAGCTCCTTCCCCAAGGATTCCCTCACTACCACCCTTTAACAGTGCCCCTCGAGTCTCCATAACCACGTTCTCTCAGATGCACTTAATTTGTTTTATAGCATCATTCATACGAGTGTAGGGTGTCAGAGCACTTTACATCACACACATTACACAGAGGCAATGAATCATACGTGTGTAAATCAGTGTATAGGAAATGTTACATGTCATCCATACTGGCAGGCAGTATAGTTTAAGAGTACTTGGTCTGGAGTGGCACAATCTCAGGATTTAAAATGTACCACCATGGTTGGGGCTTGTCTTTACTAATAAGAATTGATTTCTACCCAAACTAACCCTTTTTGCAACATTGGGATAATGAAAGACTGGGGCAGGAATCAACGCTTCAACCTATACCTTGCAGTTTCCACGCACCTCTTTCATGACAGTTAATAGGTCACTGTTCTATATTAGGTTTTTAATTTATAATTTGCAAGTAACAAAAGGATCTCTCCAACAAAAGCAGTAACCCACTGAACTCTTTACATTATATGCAGTACTGTGATCTGCCTGGTACACATGTTTTGCAGCATGCGTTTTAATCCTCTGCACTACTTTATGAGTCAAAATTTCCTCTACACAAAACTCCAATTTCTCTCCAGCAGGTCCATTAATCACCAGAGTTTTCTTGACATTTTTATTGTTGCCTGAAAATTGCTGGAGGCAATGACCGCTGCAGCAGGTAATTTTAAATGCACTATATGTGTGACAACACAGCGCCCCTGAAGTCAGCGCCCGGTGCGGTGGCACCGATCGCACCGCTCTAGAGCCGGCCCTGACAGTAAGTGCCTTGATCATTTGTATAGCCGTCTTTTTATTGTTTGTCGTTTTCCTTTAGAAAAGAGTGATTCTCTCTAACCTGACGTTCTTCTCGCTCTAAAATGCTGAAATACCTTTTTTAATGATAAGGCCATATGGCTTAGGCTTGGGATCTGAAAATAACTACTGTACTGTTTATTTAGTCCCTTTGCAGTATGAAATAAAAAGAAATAATAAAATTCTTCAACTTAGAAATATGATGCAATATGAGCTAAGTGAGTATCCTTTCGCACTTCAACACTATCATAGTGGTTAGTGGACTACATGTGAGAAGTGACCGAGTTCTTTCAAAAAGTAAAGCAATGGGGAAGCCAGGTAACCATGGTTATTTAAAAGAAAAAAAGGGGGCACCACCCCATAGCTTTTCCCACATCTATTTAAGCACAGAAGGATAGGTCTGTAGTTTTTTTCCTGTGATTGCTTAGCAAAACCCAGATGGAGGAGTATTTAATTGAGCAGCAAAACAAGCACGCTAGGCACACACATTGGCCCGCATGCTCTGAAAATGCATGCATCTAAAATATAAGCCCTTTAGGCACAGTAGACATACCTACTTACTGTTTCTCCTGTTATTCGCTATCAGGAGCAAATCATCATTGATTACAATAAAAAACAAATGACATGTCAACATGTAATGGGACTTGAACTTCACTGAAGAACAATTCAATATATTGTATCTTTTTGTTCTTCTCTGCAGAAGGCACATTTAAGCTTGTTTTCTCTACACCGAACACTTATTACATCCAAACATTTAACTATGCTCAAAGGCACACTGGTATGCCTGTGTACACAGAGAACATTTAACAGTAGTCATTATTCAAAGAAACTCTGAAAATGGCTAGAGCAGATGGCATGGTACATCTGCAGCCCACACAAGTTACCAAGGAACATGGGAAGTTCACACCTCAAAGTGCTTGCTTGCCTCCATCATTTGGGTACTTTATTCAGAGCCTCTCCTGTCAACATATTTAAAAATCAAGGTTTCTAGAAGCCAAAACATGTTAAGCCCCTCTTCACCAGCGCTTTGCCTGTCTAGGTTCAAAAGTGCTCTTTCAGCTATGTGATTGGTTTAATTTTTCCTTTATAATGAGACACTGGCCAAACTCAAAACAGCTTTAAAGATATTTTTCTTAGTAACATAACTGGGTATCCAGAACTAATACAGGTTTTACTCCATTTTAGCCTGCATAGTTTCACTGTGCGGATCAACACGTAGAGATCTCTAGAGCGTCAATGTCTGCTAATTCAACATCTGAGTGCACAAAAATCTTCTCTTTTAGTCTCTTCGCTTCTAACAAGGATTCGACTTGAATCAAGGCCTCATACTCTGATCAATGCTATTATCAATAACCAGAATGTGTCACAAAATTAGAATTGATTTGGAAATATTTAGAAAAAGTCAACACACAAGTTGATTGTTTTAATTCTCATGCAACCACCTGGGCCCACAACTACCATCAGAATTTTTTAGGCGGTATCTCTTCATGTCTTCAGATGTTGTTCTGTTACATTACTTTGTGTTATGTTAGTTTTGAGATTTTGTATGTGCCACATTCATTTTTTCCAGTGGCCTCTTCTTGCTACTTGAATATAGTAACTGGGTAGTAGATTGACCCAAAGAGAGGGTAAAACAGGAAAATCCGGTCTGGGATTAGGTCTCAAATTGTGTCTGTCTGTTCTTACCTGTAGTTAAATTGTGGTATCTGGTCCTGGGAGTATAGGTCTTTTGCATGCACAGGCTCAATTCTGAATAGTGTGATTGATAAAATGTGCAAATTTCCTGCTTTGCCACCCTTCTGCAAAACCGACTGAGCAGGAGCTGCTGCATAAAGTGAAGTGACACAGTTGTGCCCTGTTAGCGGCACGTGTAAGTCACAGACCCCGACTCTGCCTCTGTCTGCTGGAACATTTACTATCAAAGAGGTTGTACCGAAGGGACTGGTCCGTAGTAGTTAAATAGATTTCAATGGTTAACGCATCACGTAGTTAAACATCAGTTTTTTAAGATGTTTTAATCTTCTTTGAAGAATTACATAAATTAAAATATCTTAAATGTAGTGGGAATGAAAAGGAAAAGATCAGTATTGGCATTCTACGTAACAATGTTGCCAGTTCAATAGAAGTGCAAATTCACAGAATAAGTTGCAGAATACTGGGCACATAGGCATCGGGCGCAGGGGGCACTATTATTAGACTGAAATTGATGTATTATCCCACAGCATGTGAAAACCTGTTTGCCAGTTTGTGGGTTGATTTTGAAGTTATCATAATTTGTTCCCCTGAGAGCTCACAATTTTCTGGACCTGGTTTTGGTGATGGTATTAGAATTGCAAACTCCTGCTCTCTCTCTTCAGTTAATTAGTCACGTTTAGTTGATAGGTTAAGAGCATAACTTCATGATTTAAAAGAAAGAAGGAATAAAAATACATTTTAAACCAAGTTCATAATCAAATATATCTTAGAAAACGTGCCTACAAGATATAGTTTGTCACATATCAGCTTTCAGTCTTATCTCTATGTCGTCTTTCGTTTTCATGTTTCACTATTTAATAGTGGGGTTTACATTTTTAATTTTATTTTATTTGATATTAATGTAAAGATCTGCAAACCACATTGCAGTTCCCTCAGTGGATTTTGAGATAAGGGACATGTAAGAGGGATAGAATAAGGGTCATAGTTCTAGATAGATCAGGCAGTCAGGCTCCATCTTGTTTACATGTATGTCATGCAATAGATGGTGGCTTATATTTATTTATTTGAGAGTTTTATAAAGCGCTAGCCATACCCGAAGGTATCAGAGCGCTTTACAGCAGTAAATGTTCACATCAAAGATAAAAAGTCTATATAGAGCATCTGAGTCAGAGCGCTATGTTGGTTCAAGCCAAGGTGAGATGCATTTAGAAGGCTTTACATTTCAGATTCCATGGCTAAGTCCAATGCTTGAAATTATGCACGAATATGGTCCTCTTTTACTACATGGGTGATGGAATGTAAGCATTGTTTGTAATCAGGTTTATTACAATGACCCGTACCCTCTCACCATCTCTCTGGTCACGTTTTTTTCTAGTTAGCACACAATTTGTGCCAGGGGTTGCAGCTGTTGGGCACTAGCACTCATTTTCAGTGAAAATAACTTACTTTTCGTCACTGGACTGTGGCCCAGAAAAAAAGTGAGAAAGACGGGGAAAGAAAACGATGAGAAAGATGGTAAATAGTGACAAAGGGAGAATGGAGGGATGATAAACAACCTGCAAACTTTAGATAAGGGGACAGGAAGTCTGTGGGAGTGGAAGAAAGAGACAGGAGGTCGAACCAAGACCAGGTGTCTGGGTATTTGGCATCCACAGCCTTTGACAGCGACAGGCTCCAAAAAAAAAAAACTTGGGGCCCTTGCCTTATTTTTTTCAAAGTAAAACGATTTTTCTGGCTGATGAATCACTTCACCTCACAAATTGCTCAACCTCCCGTGGATCTCAGGTCACAGCACCCTCATATTGACTCCTGCAAGTTGCATAGCAAGCTCTGCAGCAAATGAAGTTTGGAGTTCGGTCTGACTCATTTATTCGCCAATACGAATGCATTATTTGTTCAGAGTCTGCCGCATTTAATGGCCTCGGCGGCCTTTCGCCAGTACAGTTCACCTGCTGCTTTAATGCATTCTGTACAACGGGGCGAAGTGCATTTACGTGTTTTGCACGGGGTGGAAAGTAAGTCACCTGGAGCTCTGAGAGCCTGGTTTATTCATGCCTCACTCCACTGGGCAGGAAACGCATCTTGAGAGGTATCTGCCTGGCTTCCTAAGTACTTCGTCACTTTGTACCAAGTCCTGTTTCTATGCTTACTAGTGCTTTTAGGCACGCGCCTCTGCACTGTTCACTGGAATTACTTACAAGCTGCTTTTTGTAATTAGCGTCTATGGGAAAGTAGGCGCTTTATGGGTTTGTTTGGATACCGGCGTGGCCATTCCCTTCACACTCCTGCCGCCCACTGTTTGATTTGTTTTCTTCTGTAGCAATTACGTGGAGCCAACAAAATGCGAAAGATCCCGAGCGTGCTGGTTAAACTTTGCTGCTTACATAGCACATAGAGCCATAAGAGCGATTTGCTTTTGGTTGACTGGGGTATGAATATTACATTATGTTTGAGAAATTAAATTTAAAATGTTCACTGCAGTCTTTGGGGATCTTATTTGCTGAGAGTGTACATTCTGCAGCACACACTGTGTAATATGTGGGATGCTGATTTTCTTGTGAAGTTTCTGTTGGCTTTACTCAATCTTTGAAAATTGTACGGGGTTTACAGACGTTACATTTAGTGAAATATGGTTAAATGCGGAATGTAGGTGTATCATTATACACAGGTATGCAGAGTTAAAGATCTTAAAAAGTGGGTTTGTTGCGTTCAGAACTTATAGGCAGGGCCACTGGAATTATGCGGCAGGGGAGCACCAAATAATGCAGCAGGGTTGACTAAATCATATGGCAAGAAAAGGCAAATTATCTGGCATAAAGCGGCACTTTTTTTTAATAGTATTACTTCAATATTTTGTAATTGTTTTATAGTATTACTTCGATATTTTGTCATTTTGATTCATGGTAATACTGTCTGGGCAAAGATTTCACCTCATTAGTACCGTTTGACAAGCAAATACAGAAATAACCAACTGAAAGATTACAAGTTCACCTTTGCAAAAGGCTTTGCACTGCACACAAACATATGCTGCCACGTTTTTAGGTGCTTTTGATCCGGCTGAGCTAGAAATATTTTTCTATTGTTAAAATCTGCAGATTATGTAGCGGATGATGGATTATGTGGCAAATGCAGCAAATCCATAATTATGTGGGGGAGCCACAGAATCGCATACTTTCAGTGGTCCTGATTATTTGTTATGAATATACAGTTTTTCCATTATTATGTCTGAAAATAACAGAGTATGGGCAGCAGCGGCCGGTGCAGGTAAGCGCAGTGGGGCGGGGCGCGGCGCTGCAGGGGAGATATTTATTTATTTAATTTGCCCTATTCCGTCATCTGTTGACAAATTCCCCCCGCAGCACCCTGCCCCACTGCGCTTACCTGCACCGGCCGCTGCTGGGTATGGGGATATGTTTGTGCACACACAACCATGACCTGTACCCAGTGGTTAATTTGTAAAATAAAAAGTGTTGGGGCTTTTCTTAGGAGGCAGCGCTAACGGGAGAAATGTGTTTATGCAAACTGCCTCCTGACTAGAGCCCTGGCACTTATTATTCTGGAGAGGACTTGGCCTAAAGGCTAGAGCTGCCGATTTCAGAGCTAGGGAACCGGGTTCGAGTCTCGGTGTGGCTGAGCATCCTGTGATTCCGGGGAAAATCACGTGCCTTCCAAATGACTGTGTCCTTAACTGGTGGTATAAGCGCTGGTGCTGAGGATTAGGTGCCGGTGCTGAGAACTAGAAACCACCGGCTCAAATTAAGCACTGCCTATACCTGTGTGCAGATCCCAGGCTGAGCACACCATTCATCAATAAAGTTGCAATGTCCGCAGTGCCTGCACTAATCTTGCTAGCGCCTCAAATTAGCACTAGTGTGGCTGAAAGCCCCGCATGGAAACACAGGGTAGACCTGCAGTTTTGTAGTTCTGTGCTGTTCTCTCTACACCACTAGATATAACTTGCAAAATTAGTACTTGTACTTACAGCGTAATTTCAATGCTGAATGGTCGCAGAGTCCCAGGCTGCGTTGTGTACTTCTGTGCACACATGTACACTGGAGCTGTGCGACTGATATCGTACAGCCCGTGAAAAATCTGCCCTTCATGATCAATCTTTGCTGATTACAACTGTAACTACAACTACAATTACAACTCTACTAGAGTTTTCCTCGACATGTTTGTGCCATCCCTTCAGTGCTGCGGAAGCTAACACTTGTGTGCCCACTGAGAAAGTAATGCATTCTTCCCACATGGCAAAGTCACCCTAGATGGGGATCAACCCTATTGCAGCCAGTTTAAATCTTCTCTAAAAGGAACAGTGTGGTCTGAACCACTAGGTAAGGTACCCTCTTCGAGGCACCACAGGCTAACCGTGGCATGTTGCTGCCTCACTTCGCTTTGTCAGTTAAATGTGTCCATATACATGGGCTGGAGGCCTGAACGTGCCAGCATGTCTGTACATGGTCACATCCATCTGCTCTCCATGTGTTCTTTTTAGCTTTTGCAAGACTTACATCTCTTCAGTTTAATGTGACTGTATGCTTTCTGTGTTTTATGACCTTGAGATCCTTGGCAACACCTCAAAGGAGCAGAATCTTGCTATTTATATGTTTAAATTAATATTGTGGCGCATTCTGGTGACACCCCAGAACATTTGTTTGCTGGATAAATACTTGTCACATATAGTAGCCATCAGAACTGGTTACACAGTACCATTACAGACAACACATTTTCAATTGAAATGACCATCATATTTGCACAGACATGCAATTTTACTAATACAACTACACAGTGCACAAAACAAAATATGTGGAAATTGCATCACCAATGATTTGTTTTGATCATATTAAAGTATTTGTCTCCAGCACACTTCAGCAAAACCACAAAATGTGCTTCATTTATGTTCCTAATTCTGAAATACTTACACAGTTCATCTAAATGTTGTGGTGTACTAAAAAAAACCTCTTTCCTACCCCCAGTTTCCAGCAAGTTTGTCTCATAAATCCTCTCACTTTGAAGTTAGAGAAAGAAAAGTAGACAAGCTCACTTGAAAGACAGCGCCTGACATTAGGCCTTGGTCTATGAATCCACAACAAATGTGACAAGATAAGAACAAGATTTAAAGGCCTGTTTACAGAAAGGGAGTTTGTATATTGCAAACACGGTTTAGGCAATGGGAGGGACAAACTTAACCTGGAGAGCCTAAAGCAAATAGTGCCAGCAAATAAAAAGCCAAAAAATATGAGTTGCAAACCACAAAGCCAATGGTAATCAACAGGTGTAATGCATTCCTATGTCAACTTTCTGAAAGCTTCTCCACTCTACTCTGCACTACTCCACACCACTTCACTCCACTCTATGCCACTTCACGCTATGCCTCTCTACCCTACCCTGTACTACTCCACTCTATGCCAATGCACTCTTTGCCACTCTTCTCTACACTACTGCACTCTTTGCTAATGCACTCTATGTCAATACACTCTACGCCATTGCACTTTACTCTATAACACTCAACTCTATGCCCCTGCACTCTATGCCAATCCACTGTACGCCACTCTAATCTACTCTGCACTACTGCACTCTATGCCACTGAACTCTGTATAATTTTACTCTAACCCATTACATTTTATGCCACTCTATGTAACTTAGCTCTACCCTGCACCACTCCTCTCTATGCCACTTCACTCTACTCTGAAACAATCTACTCTACTCTATGCCACTACACTCTACGCCATTCTACTCTACTCTGTGCCACTCCACTCTATGCCACTGCACTCTATGCCACTTTACTCTTAACCACTGCACTCTACGTCAATGCACTCTACACAACTGCACTCTCTGTGACTGCACTCTATGCCACTGCACTCTACTTTGCATCACTGTGTTCAGTGGCACTGCTCTCTATGCCACTCTGCTCCACTGCACTCTACTCCACTGCACTCTGTCACTCTCTAATCTGCAACACTGCACTCTCCGCCACTGAACTCTATGCCACTCTACTCTGCACTTCCCCACTCTACGCTACTTCACTCCACGCCACTGCACTCTATGGCTCTATACTCTACTCTGTACCACTCTATGCTACTCTACTCTGCACCACTGTACACTACTGCACTCTTTGACACTCACTTGACTCTGCACTCTACGCCACTGCACTCTATGTCACTCAACTCTAGTCTGTGCCATTGCCCACTGCATCACTCAACTCTATGTCACTCCACTCTGCACCACTCTATACTACTCTACTGTATGTCACTCTACTCTGCACCACTCTACTCTGCGCCATTCTCCTTTGCTCCACTCTACTCTGGGCCACTCCACTCTACTATGCACCACTGTAATCTACGCCACTGCGTTCTAATACCCTCATTATGTTCCGCTGAATTCAATGCCGCTGTACTCTACACCACTATACTCTGCAACACTCTATGCCAATGCACTCTACACCAGTCCACTCTACTCTATGCCACTCCAGTGTATCCCACTCTGTCACTCCACATTATGCCACTCCAGTGCTCGACACTCTCTGCTGCTCCACTCTACTCCGCTCTTTGCCATTCCAATCTATGACACTCCATGTGACTCTCCTCAACGCCACTAACCACGCTGATGTACAACATGAGGAAAACACATTGGCAAACTCAATAGCTCTTGCATTAGTGAGACCTATTGGCTTTGCCAATGCTTGTTCTCCTTTGAACAGGTAATTTAATAACACCGACAGACTTTTGATGTTGTTACCCTTTCTTTTGACTAATGATCTGACGAGTTTTTGTTTGATTTTGTGAACTTCAATCCCGTTCTTGAACGTGAAGTCCTAAGCCTGTTATATTTTGGGTGATAGCAGTGCTTAGCCTGTGAATGAGCAATGCATTTTGCACAATATACATCGAGTTTACTTTGCATGGATTGTGAGATAGAGAGCCCCTTGCCCTGACCACAGTCTCTGTATTGCCACGGGAGGACTTCGACTTACAATTAACCGATAATTAGCCCAAAGTAACGTCTTTTGCTGATCTTGGATTGGAAGGGCAAGGGGAAGAGAAAGGGGAAGGTGAAAGGGAAATGGGAAAGTGAAGGAAAACAAGAACGAGAAAGAAAAAGAGAAGGAGAAGGAGAAATAAAGAAAGCGAAAGATAAAGAAAGAGAAATAGAATGAGAAAGAGAATGTGATGGCAATGGAGAAGTAGAGGGAGGAGAAGGAGTAAAGGGAAGAGAAGCAGAAAGAAAGAGAACAAGGAAGAGAAAGAGAAAAAGACAATAAAGAATGAGATGGCACAAGAACAAGGAGGAGGTACAAGAAAGAAACAAGTAAAAAGGTGAAGGTAAAGCACAAAGAAGAGAAGTAGGAGAGGAAGGATGAAGGGAAAAAAGGAGAGGGGGAAGAAGGAAGGAGATAACGAGATAGAGATGGATATGGACTTGGAGATGGGGAAGTAGAAGCAGAGGGAGAGGTATAGGGAGAAGGCGAAACAGAGAGAAAGTGAAAGACAGAGCGAATGAGAAAGAGAAAGTTAAGGAGAAGGAGAAGAGCTAAAAAAGAGAAAGATCAAAAGAAAGAGAAAGTGAAGACCTGAGAAGGGAAAGAGATAAGGAAACTAAAAGTAGAGAAATAGGAAGGAGAAAAAGGAATAGTACATCACGCACCATAAATGGAATTTATTTTAGGAATTCAATTTGTAGTTATAATAACTATCCAAATCAGTGCCACTCATTGTATGGCTCTCTAAAGGATAGATGAAAGTCTCAGTAAACCCTGTCGGAATCCTTCTGAAACTAATAGTTGCCTAAATAGGTATGTTGCAAAGTGGAAATGTAGATTCCTAAATCTCATTCTAAATCACTAATTAATGCTGCCTTCTAATACTACTCCATGCATTATCAACGTTCTCTGGCATGCCTTAGTGTCTTAGAGGGTAAATGCAAGGAAAAGTATACCCCACTGCCCTTTTAATTCTACAAATATTGAGCAAGATAGCTTATTCTGCACAAACGAAGCAAGAGCTCTGCTTCGTACTTAGTACCAAATATTTCCCCTAACGATAACTAACATTAAAAGTCAACAATATCTTGGAAAAGTGCAATTACTACAGAGATGAGTAACAGGAGATGACATCTGTGCGAGAGGCATGGTGGCTGTGTGCTAGGCCTTCACTGCTCTTATCTTTGGATGGGTTCTGTGGTATTTACAACTAAAAACGAGGGTGTCTCTCTAATAGAAGAGAGCATTAGATTATTGAGGTTGCCAGGGTGAAGCGCACTTCTTCTGGGCTTTTAAAGGTCTCTGTGATAGCCATCTTTGCATCAGCAGGCTGCACTGTGGAGCACTGTGCTGGCTTCTTAATTATGTAGAGGTCACAGAGGGGTCATGTTCATGTTTTTCCCAGGGAATGCCATCTTCTTTAGACATCTGTTGGAATACACGAGTGCTTAGAAATGTGTTTACTACTGAGATGATTTGCACTTTTCCGAAGAATTGTAAGTTGCATCTCAAAACATAGCAATGCATATTCTTGCTTCACTATATTTCATAAATGTTGCTGCTTTTTGGCATCCTGGCATTCTCCTAAGAGATGCACTGTGGGTAGTCTTCCTGTGCATGATCAGCTGTGTACCTGAGAATAAGAAGCAACGGTGTGGTTATTTTGTCTGACAATCAGTGAAATTACAGCAGTGGTTGCCCCCCACTGTTACAGTTTATTTATCCGCACAAGGCTCTTTGGTCCCCCTTAAGTCCATTTCTCCATTTTATTATATTGATATCAAGGCTCTTTGGTCCCCCTTAAGTCCAATTCATGATATTGATATCAGGGCTCTTTGGTACCCCTTAAGTACAATTTATGTTATTGATATCAGGACTCTTTGGTACCCCTTAAGACAAATTCATGATATTGATATCAGGGCTCTTTGGCCCCCCTTAAGTACAATTTATGTTATTGATATTAGGACTCTTTGGACCCCCTTAAGTCCAATTCATGATATTGATATTCTATCTAAACCCATGACGAGCAGAAAACATCCCTAAGCCCTAGCCGACATTTTTTGGAGACACTGAACCGTCAGCGTTCTACCAAATGAACAACACCATTTCCCTCTACAAGCGGCAACATAGATTGAAACTGTGTACAAAACATTTGCTTATCTGCAGAATTCTTCTCATGGGTTCTAGTGGTATAATTTCAGAAAAATTATGAAAGTAATAGGAGTGCTATCAGTTACCCTTCGACTCCGATAATATTCCAACTAGAAATTTTACATGACCTTTGACTGATAATTGAAATAGTGATATTATTAGGTCTGGTTTGACAGTGCATCTGTTGCCAGATGTAATGTGATAAACGTAAAAAAGAGCCTTCAGGAATACTGTAGGAAGGGAATTTGGCTTTATCCACATGTTGGTAGGCAGGAGCATTTGTTTTAATTGGGCAGCAGTTGTGTGCTTCCAGAGAAAAAAGTGCTTCTCCTCCACAGTGTTGTCATTATTTTGTTTATTTATCCAACTGCCCGAGCCAGCAGCAGTATGGCTACCTGAGCATGAACATTCAGGACCACACACATGACACTGTAATGCTGTTGAAGTGTCTTTGACAATTTGATAACTTACTGTGCTTGTTTTTCTCAGACAGCAGCACACGTTTGAGGAAGGTAGCAATGAGAAATGTATTGCAGTCCAGGGCCCTCCCTTTCCATCATTAATTTTAGACCTCAGAGAGCAGTTTTGTGTTTGAGAGCAGTATGGGATGCCCAGGGCTACACTAACCTCCATGAATTTATAAGTCTGGCTTGACAGTGCAACTGTCACCTGACCTTATGTGATCAGCAAAAAAATAGCTTTCAGAGTACTACTGTGATAGGGTCTTAATCTCCACCCACATCTTGATTCCCCTAAGTACAGGATTTGATTGTGTTGAATTTGCGTGCTTCCACTAAAAGGACTGCATATATTGCCCATTTTGACTTGTAGCAAAGCTTCATACAGGATACATCAGGATTGAGTTTTTTATGGTGGCAAGCCAATGATCATGGCTGTAGGCCTTATCTGATCATTATGAAACTTTATGATAAAGATAAGAGGCCTGATGTATTTATTGTTAAAAAAGATATGTTAAAGTCAATAGTCATTTATATGTGGATTGTTATTACTCTATAATTAATCCTACAGATAGATATTTTGTTACATAGAATCTCATAGATTACCATAGTAGGAAATGGTTTTGATGTTGGTTACACTGTGTGAAAAAACTTCTGTGATTTTGTATATCTTTCAAATTTTATGACTCTGTGTCTGATGGTTGCCATGTGGAAAAGCGTATGCTCAGTGCAGTAGGCCCGAGTTGGTTATGGTGACAAACCAATGATAACAGCTATAGGCTTCATAAGTGTGCAGGAAAATGTTATGCCAGATGCCACAGGTCTGGCCTGTTTATTATGAAAAGTTATGACAATGGCAGTAGGCCTGGCTTATTTATTGTGTAAAGCATATTGTAAAGCCAATAGACTGCTAACTCTGGATCATTATCACATTATGTCCCAGGCCATAGAAATGCATTTGGTCACAAGTAATCTCTCATATAACTATGGTAGGCAAGGTTTTTGGTGTTGGTCATCCACTCTGACACACCCTGGGAGTAGAATTTGATTGCTATGATTCTTGTTAGGCCCTGCTGAGAGGGGTTGTATATTATTTTGGCAATTGTAATTTTGTACATATTTTTTATTTTATAATTGTATTCTTGATGGTTGACATCTTGTGCACACTTCAGTAGGCCTCTATTGAAAATAATGTAAATTAATTTTTAAAGGCTAGAGGCCTTATCAGTTCTTTGGAAAAAGTTATGTCAGATTCATTAGGTGTGATCTGTTTACAATGAAAAGCCATGACAAGGCAAGTAGGCCTTACTTATTGTAAAAAGTATGTGTTAAAGGCAATAGGGTTTTAAGGGTGGATCTTTATTACACTGTGCTAAAGTGTGTAGTCAGGTATTATGTTCAATGAATCCTGCAGAGGATAGATTATCACATTGTATTCAAGCCTACAGAGATGTATTTAGGCACACAAAACTTTATAGATCATATTTGCAGGGAAGGATTTTGGTGCTGCGACCGCCTCTGACAAATCCTAAGGGGAAAAGATTTGTTCTGTAATAATTCTTGCTAGAATGTCTTAGCTGTCTGCCAGGATCTTGTAATATATAAAAAAAATATTAAATAATGCATAAATCCATATATATATAAATATATATCCATTTAGATACATAAAGGGCCTTTGGGTCATTTTTGGGTTATGCCATTGGCCTGTCTGGGTGTAATTTTTCCTCTGCTTCTATGAATGACAGCGTACTGCATGGGGTAATGGTTCTGTCCACATCAGTCATTGGCTCTCTTGCTCTATGACTGACAGAATTTTCTGATCGCATGTGTACATTCACTTGAAAATGAGTGCACTTCAATGTCAGGGCTGGTTTGGTTGAAATTTAGTTTTTAATTCTCTCCTTTTATATTTCTCCTTTCAATTCATTTCTCCTCTTTTGTTTTAATGTTTCTTAAGAGGATTCTACAGCTCTCAAGGCAGTGCTAACGGTTGTTTGCTTGCTGCTCATTTTATCTGAGTGCTGCATCCCATGTGTTCACTTACTCTGAATCAGGAAACCATTATGAATGCTGTTGTCCATAGTGTATCATTTGATTACCATTCCAAGAGGGCCAACATGTTGGTTCTAAATATGATTGCCATGCGGGAACTTTAAAACAATGATAGACTATTTACAATACCTCTGCAAGACGGATGTCTGGTGCTATGTTTAGTCTCCTTATTCCTTATTTCATATTATGTCTTTCCTTTCCTTGCTGAATGTTCAATGATGTAAAATTCATATACCACATCAGCCATATGTTTAAAAAACTGCATGTTGATATCAAATTGGTGTGAAGCAATGTTTCTTGTGAGTGATATTCGATATTTGACCATCACTTTGTGATCACCTGATTAAAAGAGCAGTGGGAAAGCAGTAACTTTCAATAATGGTTCATGCCTTGGACACATATCCTGAAATGGAACACATAAGGATTGCATATTGCAAAGACCAACAGCTTGGAGTTATAACCATCTGTCCTTAGACCTCTTATTGGATTTCCAAGGTACACATCTTATACCATATACACATTATTTTCTTAATGTGTCTGGTTTTCATAAATGTGTTTGAATATTTTGTTAGCTCAAAGGAACTGTGCAACAGGTGACCAAAAAATGTATTGTAACAAGTTAAAAGTTTTGTTGGAATTATCAGAAAGAGGCCTTGTGCTCTTAAAAAAAGAAATTAAGTGGATAAAAGTTTGGTACCTTTTTGCAGAAATTAATTTAATGATTTTATGTTGTAAGGCCATTAAACATTTGTAAGACCTGTGATTAACTGAGTATAAACACCCGCAATTACTGTTTGAACTTGTTAGAAGTTCAACTAATTCTTGTTCTGTTATTATTACCAACATTTGCAAAGAAAACTGCAAGAATGTGTAAGGATTTTATAAAGAGCACATTAATAAGATCGAACTCTCCTTCACTCACCTACCCAAGCTCCATGCAAACTATAAAGCAACACAAAAAAACATAGTCACCTTAATCTAAGCATTAGACTGGCTTTGTCTTTTCTTTCAAAACTGTGTCTGTCTTCAGTCTTTACCATCTTGTTTGCAGCATTTTGACAGCGGGCTATCTCCAGGCACAGCTCATTGGTACTGAATGATCAACTCCTTTTCCTCAAAACCAGTTCTAGTGAATGTACCATAATGCACCTCATTACTCTCTTATCCATACATATAGACTGTGGTGCTCTGAAGACACCACAGTGTGGTTAATAGCACTTTACAAAAATTCCATGTAACAATAAAATAAAAATTGGAATTGTGTAAAGTATTATAAAGTTAATACCATCTGCTCACTTCATGGACTGACTAAAAATAGGTAGTTGAAAGATCCACAAGATGAGTCCTGGAGCGTGAATCAGTTTAAATTAAGAGGTTTACCATCTAACAAAGGGGCTGATCCCTGCTCGTTTTCTTTTCTGTCTGATCAATAGTGCAATGGACCTTTGACGTCGAATTTGAGAAGATCAGGAGCAAATCATCACATAAATTATATTCACATTTACTTACTCTAAGTTCAGTCAATAATGAGAGTTTAAGTAAGTTTTAAGGGTTTTATTATTCAAAGTTTAGCAAATTTAATTTATTTGAATAGTTCAATATTTCAGTCATTTAACAGAATTAATAATAAAAATATGGTTAGATTCAATCATAGCAAAATGCATTAAGCATGCTTCATAAAGGAAAGAATCTCTATTCTACGGATGGGGCGAAAAGGTGTCAGTAAAAACCCATGAAGAGTTCAAGTTCAGGAGAAAAGGGTGCGATCAAGCATAAAGGTCAAAATTCAATTCAAAACCAATTGTCAATTTCAGCAGAACTTCCCATAAAGTTAGGTTCAGGAAACTTAGCAGAGTTTCAAGCTCTAAGGAATAAAGCAGGATAAATGTGAAGTAGCTGTAGCAACCACAATCAACAATTGGGTCTGGAAAAGGGTATGGTGAGCGTCATAAAGACAAATGGGTTATGGCATATAGAATGGCAATGGGTGGAATGCATAACCTGCTCTAGGAACACATACTCTTATTAACAGTCAAAAAAGAAATGTTGCAGACCATGTTGCATCTTCTCCTCCTCTCGTACAATCAGCTTTCGGTATTCTTCTGAGAACAGGCTCACTCCTTCCCTTCTCCTGAAAAGTACAATAGACTACAGACAGTTATCATTGAGTGTGCAACTTTGTTGTTTTATTTTAACCACACATGAGGTCTTTCGATTCAAACCTCCTTGCCCACAAACATGATTATGTCTTTAAGCTTCTAATGAGGCAAATTGTATTTTAGCTTAACATTGGGTTATGTAGAAATTGAAACATTTGTTGTAACTGAGAAAAATTATTAGAACAGCACCTTCCATTAGAAAATATGACAAATATGTTAAAGAGGTAAAAATGTTCAGTTCAGGCATTGCATTTCTTGTGTGATTATTTTCATAATTCCATTAAACGATAAAGTTTTAACAAACATTTCGACATGTTATTGTATTAACCAGAAACATGTTGCAGAGTTATGTGAAGCATTCATTAAATACATAGTCATATAGTCCTTAAAAGGTCAAGATCTGAACATGTTATGCATGTTTCAGTACATCTAGTTAGACTACTTGTGAAGCAATACTGCTTTGAGCATTTTGATGCCTACTATGAATAAATATATCTGCCTACTACAACTGCACATTTTTAAATGTATTTCTCGATTCACTATAAATTGCATGTTAATATTGCATAGGTAAATTTTTACTATATTCTTTTGCATTCTTAATCAAATTCCCTATCATGAGCAACTTCATCCTTATGCCGTCCTTACCATTCCTGGCAAAAGCAGGAAAGATGTGAGACAAACCAGGTAAAACAATTTATAGCTGAAATTGACCTGTTAAATGATTCTAGCTGAAATCAGATAAAATCAGTTTTCACATCCAGAAGCTGCACAAAGACAGCAATGCTACAAATAGTGGCTGATGCACTTTGTATCTTAGACAATAGTGACTCCTAGACCAACCAGAGGCATTGAGTATGGTTAATCATCCTATTCTATTAAAAATTATCAAGGCTAGAATAGAAATGATATTATATGGCTATTTCTAAACCAGTTTGCCTCATACATGGATAACTGTTGTCAATGCATAATCAAACTCCCTCTCCAAGTCCTTCCTCCTCCAATAATTAGGTCCTCAACATGCTTGCTCTCTATATATTCATGGAAACCCTTGCTTTCTTCTAAAACACTGCAAAATCTTCTACTACTTTACACTGAAGATTCTCAGCGGCTTATGAATGTCTTCTCCTCGGATGATATTATATTTGTTACCCTTACGCTTCCCTGCCCCAATTCTACAAAAAAATCAGTCTTGGCTGGTCAATTTCCAACCTACTATTGATCGATGCAAGTTACTTTTACTGTACACATGCATTGGTTGTTCCGGTAACTTGTTCCTTTATGAGCACTGCGCTATACGTCTCTGTGTAGTTTGCGCTACATAAAACCAAAATAAAAAATTCAATAATCATGAATCAAATAATAATGAAATAAATAAGTAAATTGCAGGTCAGTCGTCAGTAGCGCCTGTCATTGTATATGAATGTTTTGATATTTTTAAAGTGCAACCTAGCTCAAGAGCAACAGAGCACAGAAAAAGGCGGGGGCATGAAGATACGATTCACATCATTTACAATGCGGTAGAAATCTTCTAAAGTGTAAGTGTATTTGTGGGTGATGTACATAAATGATGTAAACAAAGACTATATACTGAGGCTCATTTTCTTAGGTGCCAAAGCTCTTGATCTCTGTATAATATTTCATTTGAAAATCACTATCTGTATTATATTTAATTAGTATTTCTGATTAAATGTGAGTTATATATAGACAGAGGTATTCAATAATGTGCAGTGACACACAGGTTTCTTTATCAGTGTACGGGAACTAAGTTTAATAAAAAAGAGAAGAGAATGAGGATTTTATGATTTATTTTCCCTCCATAAAGAAATACCGCAAACTTTGGATCTACATCCTTGTTCACCCCACTGATTAAACAAAGCCATTTCCCTGTATGTTATAGGTCAGCTTAAGGAGAAAGGGTTATTAATTTCCTCCGTGTTCTGAATTTATTTACAAAAATAAATGAATGAAACATAAATATTGCCCTGATATCCTAAACTGTCTAGAAAGTTGTGTTTATTTAGTGCACACAAGTAGGAGATCTTTTCATGATAAAAAAATGTAATTGTGCTATTTGAGAACCAGTAATAACATGAGGGCACAATGCTAGTTTCTAGTTCAAGGCAGTATCATCTTAAGAATTTTGGGGAGGCTCGGCCAAGAATTTTTTTCGGCCCCTATTCTGAACAACTTTTAATTTTATTACCCATTTTCTATTAATTCAAGCCCCTTGATGACAAATAATTTGACATATATGTTAAAGGATAGGATATAGAACATATTCAATCAAAAGAAGTCCACTCGAAAAGGCTTATTCAAAACGGTATCTTTCCAAATGTTAGTGATCCCCTTGGGAAAGAATTAATTTTCTTAAAATAACCCTCACCCAACAAAAAGGCCCCTTGGTGGCATGCTTCATCATCGGGTTCTTCCCACCCCGCTGTGGGACGGGGCGTGCTACGACCGGAGAAAATTGATAAATTTAAGATCTGCACTGAAGTGAACAAGTTCATTAGGAAACTAAAACTAAAGGCCTTTTTTGCCAATAAAGAACCGACCATTTCAACACAAGATGATACAGGGCTAAGATTGAAGTCAACCTTTACCCCCCCCCCAAATACCACCTTACCAGTGGAAATCGTGTTTTTTGAAAAAGCAGTTCTGAAAGATCTAGAGAGCATAAACCCAGATGAAACTAGAGTGTTTCATAATACAACCAAGGAACAAAAACGAGCCATAAAGGAGTTGGGCAACAACAGAGACCTGGTGATAAAACCCGCCGACAAAGGTGGGGCAATAGTAATTCAATCAGCGGAGGCCTACCATCATGAATGTATGAGACTCCTACAAGATACAAGTAACTATGAGAAACTGACAGCAGACCCAACAGAAAACCTACGTGTACAGATCACTAGCATGGTGGAGGAGGCACTCGCCCACGACTGGATATCACAAAAAGAGGGGGAATTCCTAACGAACAAAGACCCAGTTATACCATACTTCTACACAATACCGAAAATTCATAAGAACTTGACACATCCACCTGGGCGATCTATAGTCTCAGGCATAGCGTCTATTCTGGAACCATTGTCAAAATTCGCTGACACATTTCTAAGACCATTAATTCAGAAAACTGACACCTACCTGAAAGACACCAAGGACGTTCTTCGAATTCTACATGAAAGGCCCTTCAATCCTGAAACAGAATTGTTGATGGGCCTGGATGTTGAAAGCTTGTACACTAGCCTCCCACATGACGAAACACTAAACATTATAGAAGAAGTTATTTTCGAAGTCGACTGGGATTACCAGACACCATGGAAAATTGTAATGGAGTGCTGTAAGCTAGCTCTCACCAGGAATTATTTCCAATTCGAAGAGACACTCTATATCCAAAAGCACGGGACCAGCATGGGGAGCACATTTGCCTCCAGTATAGCGGGTCTATACGTACATCATCTAGAAAAGCATAAGGTCCTCAACAACAGCAACCCCTTTCTGTCTCACATCAGTCTGTGGAAACGATACATAGATGATGTGCTGGTGATATGGAACGGAAGTGAAGAAACAGCACAGAAATTCCTAATCTGGCTGAACTATCAGAGCGATTACTTAAATTTCACAAACACTGTATCTAATCAAGAGTTAGTATTCCTGGATCTCAACATCTTTTGCCAAAGAGGGGAACTAAAAACAACTACACATATAAAGCCTACGGCGAAAAATTGCCTCTTGGTCTGTGATAGTTTTCACCCAAGACATTTGGGGAACAACCTCCCTTTTGACCAGTTAAGAAGGAACTGCTCGGACATCAAAGATTTCAAAGAACAAGCAGCCGATCTCCATCAGAAGTTGGTAAGGAGGAATTACCCGACATGGGTCATAGATAAAGCAATGAAACGGGCCTGTAACAACAATAGGGAGGCCCTACTGGAAATAAGACCACAAAAATCAAAGGAAGACAGACCTATTTGTATAACAACATACAATACGGCCAGCAACCAGGTGAACAAAATAATCAATAAACACACGCACCTGCTGAACTGTGGGGAACTGCAATTTCAAAAACCAATGTTCTCACATAAAAGGGGCAGGAGTTTGAGAGACCTGCTGGCACACACCCGACCACACAGTATTAGAGATGAGGAGGCATCACAAACCTTCCTATCCCCCCTATCTGGTCATCACCCATGTGGGACATGTAGCGTTTGCAACCTAACCACCAAAAGTAAAAGGATAACGTTCAACAATAATACCAATTGGGAACAATGCCGCTTCACAAATCGTAACACTAAAAACGTCATATATATGATCACGTGCCCTTACCAATTACACTATATTAGCAAGACAAAGCGGATGGTAAAAACACGCATCTGTGAACATCGAAGCAATTTACAATGCGAAAGGTCGACGACCAAAATGTCTGCGCACTACATTGAAAAAAAGCACACAGTGCAAGACTTACAGTGGACCATCATTGAACAAATCTCTAACGAATCACAGCTGTTTGAAAAGGAGCAACAGTGGGTTTCTCGTCTGAGTACCCGCACAAAAGGGTTAAAAGATGGGATTCCATGGAGCCATTTTGCGTGAATATATACCATGAATATGAAAAGTATTTCTCTCTACTAATAACTGAAACCCGCCAGTAATACTATTTTCATGAAAAAGCCTGAGACTATGTTATGAAATACCATGTTTCTGTAAAAAGACTGTAACTATGCTATGGGTTTCTCTCCCAAGCCCTACTGCAATGACTGTTACATGTCACATGCAGGAGCTAGAGTGCCCCTTTGGTTTTATCGTTGACCACATCTCAGTAACTTAAGTGAGGGGAGAGCAGCATCCTTTTTTCCCCATTTCAAGTGTATTTAGAAACCACAGTTGGTTGAATTCAGTAATCGTCATCAGCCATCCCTATCTAATATTAGTAACTGACACCCCCTTTCCCGAGGCCAATCTAAGAATAAAGGTCCTTTCATAATTTTTATTAACAAGACCCATGGTTCACCATCACAAGTAACCGAGACTACTTGTCTCCCTAGGTTGAATTTTGGGGTATATATTGTTGGTAAAACCATTTCAAGAATAATCAAATATCACTCGTCTTCGTCGCTGAGTTAATATACCGGCGTTTTTTGAAATTGTGAACCCATTAGTTATTTCCCAGCACCACTGCAATTATATTGTCACCATTGCGTTAAGCAATTACCCAGATTCGGCACACCCCTCCCAGAATCCCCCAGAGGCGGCCGTTTCACGGCGGGCATCTTTGTAGGTTAGCGGTCTATGCACCCCTAACACAAGGCAATGAATGCGAGCCAACCTGACATATATTCAGGTCGGTCTCGGCATTCACATGCACCTACGGAGCTGCGGGCAGGCACAATGCGCTGGGCGAGGAAGCATCTTTGAAGGAGTGAGTATGGCATAGCCGCGTTTCCCCGATCCTTAAACCTTTTCTCCTGGCAAAATTTCTAAGCTATTGGCAACCATTTTTTCAGCCAGCAGCACGTCCTTATGGATAACCATATTTCTCTACACCTTTAATTATCTTTCAGAGTGTGACTACAAGCGCCCCTCCTCTCCCGTGAAAAGCTCATGGGCCAAGCTTAGATTGAAAATAAGTAAGTTTTTATGGCTATTTACTCCTATTGAGCGGACTAAATGTTTTTTCCAACTGTGTATGCCACAGGGCATATTACATAGGAGCACTTTACAACGATGGCTCCATAGAGTGTGTGTTTTCTGTTATATGTTGTGTACTGTCTTGTTCGTAAATATTCTTTTATACAGGATAAAGGTGACTACGACAATGTCTCGACTACAGAAAAATATATCACGATGTTTCCACATAATGGTGATGTTGTTTGACACTACTTGACCTTGTGGGTAAGTTAATCCCATTGATTGTATATTCTTATCTTTTCAGGTTTTGTTTTTGAGGCATCATACCAAATAGGTTGTATTGAAGCACCATACCAATTAGGTATTGTATAACGCTTACATATCATACCGTGACTAGGCACTGAGGATTACATCAGGCACTACTCAGGAGTGGTATTAGGGATCAATTGAATTTGGTCCTGACAAAAAGCTGTGGGGGCAGGCTTGAAACATGTAGACCGGGAGTAACACACCCAATACATTGTGTAACTCTCCAACCACTTTTTAACAATACCAGCCACAGGACTCATTAAAGTCTAGGTGCCTAGAGGCCGGGTATTTTTTAGAATGTTTCAATATCACTTTGACCCTTCCACTCCTACTTCAACAATATAGCCCACACCTTCCACAAAAGTGCTCCCACGTCATGAGGCTTTGAATAGAGGGAGGAGACAGTTGGAATCATACTACAGTCACAGATCCGAGGCAAGGAGGGAGACATGGGCAGGAGAGAGACTGCCAGGGAGAGAGAGACAGTGCACAGACAAGCTGAAGGGAAGGGTAGTGAAACATGGAAGGAGAAGGGGGCATGATATTCGCAGAGAACGGTACACAGCTGCGTGCGGGGGCAGTGGAGCGGGTGCCCCGTGCTCTCTGGAGAATGGGGATCAGGAGCAGATGAGACCTCCTGGGTCTGGGTCCCAGGCAGCTCCCAGTTGTGCACGCTCTCCAGGTAACCGGTATGTATCCGCAATTAATAAGTGATTATTTTGGGCATCTTATTTTACAGTCATTTCAAATTTTACAGTAACCGAACTGCAGAATTGTTTTCCTGTCTGTAGACAAAATGTCTATGAGAACTAAATGTAAAGCTCCAATGAACAAATGTGTGAAATTGTCCAAAAGCGCTTCAGCGCCTCGTCAGGGGTAATAGGCACAAACAAATTACAATTACAGTTCACCAAAAATAGCATCCACACATTTTTTGCAAGGACCGACGCAGGTTTTTTAGTTCTGTATGAGAAAGGAAAGTGCATATCCGAGGAAAGTGCACATACACAAGTCTTTGAAAAAGCATGTCAAATTCATTGAAAAAAATCACTTTTGAAATACTTGTATGTATAGAATTATTTCAAATGGTGTTCTGTTTTCTTTCGAAGGGTGTCATAGTGTTTTTGAAAGTTGACGAGGCTGTGCGGAAGAATGCAAACATATTTCTTTAAAGAACAGTTGAAGTTTTTTTTTAAGTTTATGGAATTCTGTAAAAGTGTGCATAGGTCTTGAAAAGTGTGCGGACTTTTTCCCCCAGAGAAGTATAGGGGGTTCTTTTGAAATCAGCATTCCAGATATTGTTATAGAAATACTTAAAATGACTTCGAGGACAGCGAACACCACACAAAATACTGTAGTTGTTGGCAGAAAGCCGTGTAAGGCACGAGAGATACATTGCAAATAAAATGTCGAAAATGCTGAGGAAAATAGTTACGGAGGGGGTGGGTCCTACAAACAGTGGTTGGCTTAGTAAAGGTACTGTCCAAGTGAAACTCTCATATTTGTACCACCGGTCATTTGCTCAAAACATTTTGAAAACCCGGCCATTAGTGGCTGGATGACAATTGACATTTTAACCGTAAATAAATACTTAAATGATATTTTTATCATTGCATGGGGTATATTTTGGAGAGAGAGGCTAAAGTACCATGCAGTCTCATGTTGCATCCACGTCATAATAAATAAATATAAAACGTTAAGAGTCAGCATGTGAGGGAAGGGTGAAGGGCGGGCCCTGTTTTGAACGGGGAGAGTTAGTTGGCAGGATGGAGTGTTGGTTGCAGGAAGAACTACCCGTTGCTTGATTTTGGTAATAAAGGGACGTGTGCACCTTCCAGAAATAGCTTCATGGAGGGGGTGGGGTGGGTCGAGGACGGACGTTTTGAGAGAACATTTTGTGAGATGTGCCTGAGCCCACGAGCTCCGCCTCTCCTAATTATGATAGATGTGTTGCATGCGCCCCTTTGCTGTCTGCAGGAACGGAATGGAGTAAATGGCTAAATGTGTTTTTTCTGAGATTTTCACTACCTAACACATTGTATGCGATCAATAAACATAAAAGACGGGGGACAGCTATTGGGTGAGCTCGGTCATTGCTGCTAAACAACTGTTTGGTTTGGTTTCGACAAGCCAAACACGGTTGCGTGGCAGACACTTTAAGTGTGAGAACAGCTGTACAAAGACAGGGTGGTGGCACTGCGTGATACCTAGAGAATAGTCTTCGTTCATGTTTCGATATTTAACAATCTGGGGGCATATTGTGTAAAACGGCTCACTATCCTTCTGTGAAAAGAACACACACTCAGTAGAGTGCAGCCAGGGCTGACGCACAGTGAGCCACATTACACACATACATGTGCGGCCCCAGCGCAGGCGTGACGTCGCACGTGCCATGGGTAGAGGTTGCATGGAAAGGCAGGCCAACTGATGGCATAGGGTTCACTGCAGAGGGGCTGGCGGCACGTGGAGACGGGGGTAGGGATGTTCCTGCAGATGGGGGCAGTGTGTGGTTGCACCCTCCTGCGAGTAGCTGATGGGAGATCCGGTGCAGCAGAGCAGGGCGCATGCGTGCTTGTGGTGTAAAATACATCTCCGATGGGCACCTGCAGTGGACAGTGATACCGCTTTAGGCTACGGATCCCAACTGATACAGGGGCTTGGTCACTTCGCATTCCCTCATCTCCTTGTGGTTTGTGTGTCCACAGCCAAGGTTGGCAACTTTTCCATCCGTTTAATTTCCTTTGTGAATGTATCTCTTAATTTGTTTTGTACATCAGACAATGTGTATGTTGCACTTTGGTGGCTAATCCGGCGAGTCAATGCTGAGAGTTTAGATGGGATGGAGATTCTCATTTGTGTCTGAAGGGTTACAGTTGTTGGTTTGTACACGTGTCCTTCAGCCATTGTAATTCTCTCTTCCGCATACACCTCTGACCATTATAGTTTCTAAAGAGCAGCGTTAGTGTGCGCATCTTTGCACTCGAGTATCTCCTCTGCAGTTCTTCAGTTTTGTGACTCGCCATGGGCCCAATGATATTATGTTTGTGTGATGATGCGTTGTGTTGTACATAAAGGGACATCCGCAGTTTACTTTTTTAAATATGTGTGTATGTGAGTGTGTCTGTGCTGCAGTTGATGGTACTTCCTTACAGATGTGCTGTCAGTAACTTGTGTGTACATCACACAGCCACATTGTAAACCGATATCAGGATATTGTTTCTGGTTCCACCCGCAGATTCTTGAATTCACCTGAGTAAGTGTTTGTGTGTTTTAAGTGGCACCAGAGCGCGGCGTGGCTTGCTGTGTCTGTTCAGGTGACATCCCGCTAGGCCCTCGGCAAACGGCCTACAAACACTTCCGCAATGTCACCAAGAGTTGCCTCTGCCAACTTTCCTACATCAAGGGCAAAAACAAAAATTCACAATTGGTGAGGGTGCAGATCCTTTTACTCCTGTACCCATGTCCGACCATATTGTGCAAATATCTGAAAATGCTGTCTTTTTATTACTCTCCAGTGAAGGATGAACTGTACACCTTTAAATACTTTCATTTGCCATTCTAATAGTTTTCTCTGCTAAACAACTTTCTATTTACTTTTCGAGTTTGAGCGGTTTCAGGGCGCGCACACTGAATATGGTCCCCAGAGTATCAATAGGGCACATTATCAAGGATAAAACATCAAAAAAAATATAGACAGGTGTGAGTCTAGATTTTCTACACCTAACACCACATATTGTATTAATAGTATTTATATAGTGACTCTACAATAGTCTACAGTGATGAGTACATATCACAAGAATTACCACTTGCTATTGTTTAATATGCTAAACTGAGGGAGACATTAAACGTACTGTGTTCTGCTATAGGTGATGAACTTGCCACATAGAGAATTTTATGGCGTTCCGGAGCATGAGTTGTGTTTGAGTGTTGCTTCCTTCTTTATTCCTTTTTGTTTCCTTTGGCTCTCATTCATAGTATATGTACAATTGCTAAGTGCTTGTATTCATAAACCTTCTACTCTATTTAAAGGTATTTTCTGTATTCCTGGTATGAATGGCTCCAAACTAAATGGCCAAGAATGAGTTCTGGTGTTGGAATATGCAGAAGGGTTCAGGTTTGTGCAGTAGAATGTGATGAGTTTTCAACTTCCAGAGAAAATATAGAGAGGACATGAGATGAGAGAACTCTCTTAAGGGCATACTTTTGAGGAGGCCCTCTGCTTTTGATTGCAGTGGCTCAGTTTATTTGGTGATTCACAATTCCAATCATGGGTAAAACATGGCTTGTTGAACATAGATGAGATGTACTTGCAAATTGTTTGATTGCATATTGCATTTCAGGTTTTCAATTTGACCAATCCTTTGACTTCTTACCAACGAAATATGAGTGTCTTCCTGGTCGAGGACCACACTGCTTTTTCTCTTATCTGTCTTGTATCAAGACCCTGCTGGACTATGGGGTGAAAGAAAGCTTGAATAAGCAGCTACCTATGTTATATGACATCTCTTTATTAATGTAATAACTGCACTTTCACAATTGCTTTATTAACCATCCTGCTTTCTCAAATTTGCTTGAAAATGCACCATTTGTCCACTCTTTTTTCAAAATTTTCTCGGGGGGAGAACCGCCCCGAAGCCCCCTTAGGTTGTTCGTGCTCGCTCGCTCGCTGCGGTGCAGTATGCCAATAATTTTACGCCTCACCACTTTCAAATGTCACCAGCCACCACTGCGCTTCTATACACTGTTCATCAAATGCTAATTCATCAGGTCAGGATTTCGAATTGGAAGAGAAAGAAGTACATTTCTAGCGTAAAGTATCTGGTTATAAATGGTTTATTGGAGGGGGGTAAAGATGTATATCTAAGACACCGGGTTGTCACCATTGTTTGCCTTCGCCGGCAGACATAAGAATATGACATTATGTTGCTGTGGTCTTCCTGGGTTAATGGGAATGTGTGGGCATTCTCGTCCCCGGAAGTGAAATTGTCCAACAATATGGCTGCCACTCTTTCATCTAGTCTTTGTGTTCACTTAAACCCATCGACGCTGTCATACTAACTGTCTTCAAACCACAACTCAGTTATACACAAACTGGCTTGAAGTGTTGAAGTCAGGTCTAAGGGGTGGTAAAAGTATTAGTGTTAGGTCTGTTTGGTCCAGGTTGTGGTGCTGTTATTTAACCAATAAAGGAATAACTGTGGTGGTGAGCATACCATCTCTTAAGGTAAGTGAACACCAGGTAGAAGAGGCAATGAGTCTCCACAGAAAATGTGTGATGCCATCATTTATGAAGACAGTCAGGTATGAAATGCAGGCAACCACATAGTGTTACTTAACTCATCTGCTGGAAAAATCTAGCATAAGGGGCTGGATTACAGACTACGCATAGAGGTTCAGTACAGCATAGGTTCACACATGAAAATGAAAACATTCATGTCAAAGTGTTACTGTTTTAGAAGTTCCATTTTCATTTAGTTGGATTTAGGAGGTGGGCCAAAAGCGACTCATAAGAGAGTTTAGTGACGTAGATAAGCTTCCTCTTCTTAGGGCACACACATTATGTGCGCTTTCTAATGTAGTTCCGTTGTCCAGTGACTGCTGTCAGCAAACATTTGCGTACAGTGTGTAATCTAGCCAAAAATCATTAGGAATTGTAGAGAATAAGTAAATAGCAGTGGTTTGAGCTGCGAATGTATTGCAATTTAATAGAGGCCTGTTACTAATTGCATGTGTGAGAGGTGCTCAATTAATTTATTCGTTTTTGTTTCAAAGAAAGGATTAGCTGCAGCAGAATGTAGTGGTAACTGCATGCATTGTAGAGTCTGACTACTGAAACATCTACAGTTATGGAAAGAGAGAACGGTCTCCCATTGCCAGGGTTGTGGTTAACAGTCTAGTGAAAAGGTTGAATCAACTTGGTTAAGATATTTAGTGCTAATAAACTGCACCTGAAACAGGTTCTATATGTGTCCATGTCAAAGGCTACGCGTATAAAGACTTCTCACTTCACCAGACCCATGGCTAGTTGTCAGTGGTGGCCAACACAATGAAGAGGTGGTGGGGCGGCTGGAGGTGATGGGGGAAGGGGAAACGTGGGGGGTAATAAATAATTTTAAAAAACACTTACCTGAAGCCGCCAGCCGCATCGCTCCTCTCGCCTCAGTGTTCTGCTGTTATGTTATGTTATGTTAAGGATATTTATTGAGCGCTCGATTACCCGAGGGTGTCCTGGTGCTAGTTACCACTCCGTCGGCCAAAGCAAGAACAGGCAGATTATTTATCAAACAGCCACGTCTTCAGGCCCCTCCTAAAGACCAGCAGGTCTGTTGTATTTCTGAGATGGACTGGAAGGTCATTCCAGGCCTTGGCTGCCCCCGCAGTGAAGCCTCGGCCACCCCACCTCGCCCTTTTTGTGGCTGGGACTTTGACCAACCTAGCCCCAGATGACCGTAAGTTTCTATTTGGTAGATACCACTTAAACTGTTGTTGTAGGTAGGCTGGTCCTCTTCCCTGAAGTGCTTTGAAAACCGTGCACAGGGATTTAAAACGCACACGGTTCCTCACCGGGAGCCAATGTAGTTTTCTGATTTCGTTGGAAATTGGGGCAAACTTAGGGGTGCCCGTAAGTAGCCTTGCAGCGGCATTCTGAAGCCTCTGTAGTTTGTTCATAGAGCGTTCCATAATGTTAACGTAGAGGCTATTGCAGTAATCAAGCCTTGACAGGACTAGTGCGGAGACCACCGTTTGCCTTCTGTCAACTGGTAGAAATGGTAGTATTTTTTTTACTGTTCTAATCACATGTGCTGTGGAAGAGGCAACTGCATTGACTTGGTCCCCAAAGTTCAGATTCTCATCAACTATCACTCCCAAGTTTTTTGCCTTCTTCACAGGAACAGGAAGGGGACCCATAGATGATGGCCACCAGATCGGAGTCCAGAAATTGACATCATTTCCGAATAGCACCACTTCCGTCTTCCCTGCATTCAGTTTGAGGCAGTTTTCCTCCATCCAACTGCCCACCGATTTCATGCAGAGTTGGAAGCGGCTGTCTATGCTGTGCTGCTTCCTGGTCCCAGGAGGCACTGTGACAGCATCAAACTCCCTGTGCGATTACCGCGCTGCTCTCATTCTATGAGAGCAGCGCGGGGATTGGCGTGAGCGGGTTGAAAAAGCGCTTCCCTCAGGACAGGGAGTCTGTGCTGTTTCACCAGCCCGGCTGTTCAATGCAGCTGGGTTGGAGAAACCTAAGTGCGCATGTGTGTTTGGTCAGCCTGAGGCGGCCAGCCAAACACACATGAGCACTTAGAAGTGCACATAGCACGCGTACCCCCCCTCCCATGCCCCGGCCCGCCCATCCCTGCATAAGCTGGTTCAGAGCCAGCAAATGAAAAATAAAACGATTATGGTATATATTTTTATGTTTCACTTGCTGGCTCTGAGCCAGTGGGGTGACGCTCGTCCGCCATTGCAGAGCAGCCGCTACAGCTAGTTTTTAGTCATGAGCAAATTGTTATATTTGTCAGCCCAATAACACCTTTCTGAATATATTCTTTCATATATTTGTCTATTACCTGTGTGTCAGTGTCCATTGATCTTTGCTGAGGACGTTCCCCCTCTTGACCCATTTTAAAGAATTAAAATATAAAAATATACGGGTTTCATTAAAGTTTGAAGCATTGTTTTGACCATGGTCCTAGAGTGATCCTGTCACTGTCTGCACGTTAGTTCAGCCTAGTGCCTAAAATTGCACTGATTTATACAAAAGCTTAGTCTGTGACAGGGATAAAACATTATCACTTTGGGTGTGAAGCGTTTCATCAGCATTTTTGCTTTGGGGTGTTATTACCAATTCTTTTCCAGGTCCTTTTGGGTGTGTCTGATGGTCAATCTTTATTTAAAAATTATGCAAATGATAAGGTCCAAATAATACTGGGAGGACCAGGAAAAACACCTATGGTACTTTTGCAATAGTTATCACTAAAGACAGAAACCAATATTCCTTTATAGGTAAGCTTCATCTCTGCATCCTGCAAAAAGGCGGGCAGTGGAGTTTAGAGGGAAACTATAGGTAAATGACAGACTCAGGTTGCAAGGGTATGGGACTGCCTTTTGGCAGAGTAGATGACTATGGAGGCACTTCGGGCCGAATTCTGACACTTGCATTTCTGGACTCTGCCAAGCTCCAATCAGGTACTTTATTTTATGTATTGTATCAGTGAATACAGGTATAAGTGTTTTCATCATTATGTAGCCAGGCTTCTTAGATGGTGGCAGACTGTTAGACCTCATTAACAAGTGACAAAAATGATTTAGAAACTCTTTCACGAAGGGCGTTTGCTATGCAGAAGTGTGAACAGACTCTTGATTGAACAAAAATTTCTGAGTCATCTTGTTGAATGAGGGAATTTAATTTGCAAACAGAGGAACGTTTTTGTGATTGAGCCAAAGTGAAATGCAGGTATATACAGGTGTCCAAATATTCGCAGGTGATGTTATGTGGTAAACCCCCCTCCACTTCTCCTCATCCTCATGTTAGCTCTGCATCCTTCAATCCATACTTTACTAGGAACCCTGACAACTCTAAGCACTGTCCTCACTGTACACTCACCTTCCATTCACCCATAAAGTCTGTGTCCCTGATAGCTTGTAGTTTAATGACATGCTCACCCACCTACAATGCATAAAAAGCCTAGCTCCCCTACCATGAGTGTTTCCTGCCGACTCCATAGCCCCATGGAAACCGTCTCTGGTGTAGTTCTGCCTACATTGTAGCTAGACTTGCCCTACTTACCCAGCCCAGCTCGCTTACCCGCACACAAGACTATGACTAGAGGTGGGGACAGTTTCAGGAGCCAGGTCTAGATGATTTCTGAAATCGCTGATGATGACAGGAGCAGCAGTTCAGATTTCTTTAGCCTAAGTGTAAGTGAGAAAGACTTTGACCGATGTTGAAGATCATGGAGGTCTCATTTCAAGAGGGAAATGCCATCAGATGAAGCAATATTCACATAAAATGGGGTCTCACTATGTACTAATCGATTTAAGTCACTCATTAGGACTAAAACTCCCAGGCGTTCCCTACCAATGTGAAAAGTGGAGGTGACAGGGCAGAGTCTTGGTGTACAGGACAAGGGAGGAAAAAACTCAAGGACAAGAGTGTTCCATTTTCACAAATTCTGGCCATCCTGAGAGGAGGAAAGAGAGCCAGATTGAAATAGTGTTGTATCACCAGTGTGCTTGGAGTGTTTACTTCTGAGCATGTTTACCAAATGAACTGTAATAAATCCATGTAGGTTTACATAGTGTGAAACATTACCATAGCTAGAATGTCCCTTTTATGCCATGGTCCACCATGTGGCCAATTCACTATACTCTGCTGAGTATGTGGCTTAAAATTTGAATATTTATCCATCTATAGGAGGGAATGATATTCATACATGAACGAAAACATCTATTTGGTTCTATGTGGGCATCTCCATTTATGAGTCTTAGATACAATTAGGCAGAAGACGCAGTGAGTCTCCTCAGAAAATGAGACTCAGGGGCCTATTACAATGTCGGACGGACTTATGTCCGCCCGACACCATCTCAGACACAGGACCGACCGCCTCATCATGATGCGACCGAACACTGTTTGGTCGCATACTCACATTCCTCTATGGGAGCTCGTGTTGCTGCCTAAACCGGCCGTAATACAAGCTCCCATAGAGGAATGGGAGTCTGTGTTCATCCCTGCACCATGTGGCACCCTGCCACACGGTGCAGGGATGAACAGGGGGGCATTATAGGTGCCCCCTCGGCCCCCCCAACCAGAGGCTGCAGAGGCAAGGGGGCCATGCTAGTGGCCCCAGTACTCTCTTTCCGACAAGCTTTCCATGTCGAAAAGCCCGACTTGGAAAGCCTGCCGGAAACCGAGTATCGTAATCCCAAGGGCAGAAAGGCCGCCCTTTGGGATTACTGGCCGGCCTCCAATTGGCCGACGGGCTCCGTCGGAAGCCAGCCAGAATAACCGGCCGGTTTAATTTCCGACCGCCTGCATTGTAATGCGGCGGTCGGAAATTAAACCGAGATGCAGTCCCGAAAGACTCCGACCGACGGTCGGAGCCTTTCCGGGCCGCATCGTAATCGGCCCCTCAGTCTCCATGTATATGAGGGAATGGTTTTCATACATTAACAAAAACATCTATTTGGTTCTATTTGGTTCAATGTGGGTGTATCCTGCTTATAAGTCGTAGATACAGTTAATCAGAAACTTGGAATGATTCAAAAAAGCTTTCTGACATTGGCATCTGTACTGACAATTGTGGCCTTGCCAACCTTTCCACATTTACAAAGCGAGATTGTTTTGTTGGTATTTTTATGCCCTTAAGCTTGGTTAATTTGGGGAATGAAACAAATGTTGACACCTAAACACGGTATTGATTTTTACACCATTTAAAAATTATCAGCCTTTGTTCTCTCACATTTTCACACCATTCAGCTGACTGCTGCAAAAAAGAGCGAACAACACTTTGATTCTGCTGAGAGGATCACTTTGTTAATGCCTTTATCATGCTTTGACTCTCTCCCGAGGATTACTGTGCTAATGAGTTTTCTCTCAGAGTGTATCTGGACAGCGAATAACCTGAGAGCTGCTTTTCATCCCATCAGTGCTTTGAGGACCACATGGAATGCTGTTTTACCACTCAGTGCCTGCGCCTGGGTGATCCTCTGTGCAATGATCCTCATCACATAGGACAAACCAGTTCTACGAGAAGGGCAACTGGGTCAATACTTTTGTGCCACAATGAGGATCATTGTGGTCATGTTTCTCCTCAAATATTTCTCCTTTGTGGACCACTGTGTAATAGTTTCCAGTGTAATAGTTCTCATCATACAGTATGTGTGCTTTGAGGTTTGCTGCATTTTTAGTTCTGCTACACAGCACCTGTACTGTAAGGATTACTGTGGAACACTTGTCGTCACAGATCCTGTGGTCGGGGCATGGCTTTCGAAATGCTATTTTTTAATGGTGCCCCTCTAAGGATTGCCAAGTAATTTTATCCCTCACACAATACCTGGGCCATAACATTTCTTTATTTATAGTACTAAGGTAGCTGGCGCTTTGGAGGTAATACAGGATCAGGTACATCAGCTAGGGAGTCACATTACACTTCACTTTTCTAATTACATTCAGATTACATTTCATTGATGTTTACAAATTCAAGTATAGTGAGATTAAGTGACTTGCACAGGATCACGCAATTTTCAGTCACATGCTGAAGCCAGGATTAGGCCTAACTCCCCAGGTTCCAATGTCAGTAGCTTAGCTCCTAGACGAAACCTCGTGACAATCACCCTTGATGTATGTTCCAATCCCACAGTAAAGCAGTGTTTTGAGGCGCCTTTGGTAGTGTGTTAATAACACAGTGTCTGCCTAAGAGTATTATTTAGCAGTGAGTTTTTTGCATGGTGCGCCTTGGCTCAGGTAAATAAACTAATCTGTGCATGACCACATGTAGACATGCATGTTCTAGCAATAATCACTATGCAGGTCAGCAATGATAATGCACTTTGCGGAAGGTTCCTCTATTTAGATGCTTTTTGGGTGGGACAGGCCCCAAACGTTTTTAAGTATTTTGAGAGTGAGCAGTTCATACCCCTTACCCTAACACTATGTCCGAACCACCTCTCTACTGCTACATTCTGGCTTTCTTTATTTTGTATGAGAAGTCCCCCTCCATATGAGAATTTTAAGCAGTGGCGGCTCCGCCGCTAAGGTGGAGGAGCGTCGCTCCACTGCCTCTAGCTATGAACAAAAAGGAAAAATAAAACTGACAATAACGTCATGATGACAAATATGCACTATAAAGACTATAGGACTCAGGAGGAGTCAGCCATTCTTTGCCCATTGTGCTCACATTGTTTTAAAAAGATTTGTTGACAGGGCTGAGCCTATTGGGTCTCTGCACAGGAGACACGTAGGGAGGTAAGAAGCAATTTCACCATGTTAAGTACTATTAACCAGAGAGGAGCTGAAACTGGAAGAACTGATCTTCACACCACATATGTCAAGAAAGTCCTTTTAAGTAGTAAACATGGCCCCCAGTTTTAAAAACAGGCTAGCAATCGAGTTCAACTAGAGTAGTGGCTATCCGTTATCTAAGGAAGATAGCAATTTTGTGCTGACATTTATTTCATGTGGTTTATCTTCACCACAGAAGACAGATTACCAAATGGAAGTCTTCAGGGATGATATTCTGTTGCAGGTCAACAAAGTTTTGGATGTGTATAAGAGTTTTGTAAAACTCTTATAGTAAAAACAGTGTTTAATTTGTGTAGGTGGTTGCCAGTGGTGTTATCAAGCAATAAGTTTTGGAAGCAAGAGATTATTTTTCTTCATCAGTCTTTGACCAAGACCATGAGCGAGAAGGTAGAAAAAGGAGAAAAAGGAGAAAGAGAGAGGAAGAGAAAAATAGGAAAACCATTATGAAAGATAAAAGTAGGAATGAAAATGAACTGCATCTGCGAGAGTGACATAAAAACCCAGAAAGTGCGGGGCGGTGGAAGCAATTTCAGCATTTGGCAGTGTCAGCAGAGGGCTCCTAAGAAAAATGCTACTCTCAGTACTAATTATTTTTTATAAAGTAAGTATATTATAAGGAAATTGGGCTATTGGTTTATACTTGTGTATGTACTCTGGCTTGGCATTGGCCTTTTTCAGAAAGGGATTAATCAGGCTTGCTTGAGCTGTTGATGGCTCTCCTTTATTTTGAGGAGGCACTGATGATGCTGGTAATGGAAAGAACAATCAGAAGTGCAGATTAAGAAACTCTGTGAGTGCTTCATTTACCTTTCAGCAGTGCTCCTTTCTTTGTATGCATCATTTCTTCTCTTTCACATTTCCCTCATTTTTCATAAATAATTCTGCGTATTTATTCTGGCTTTAGAATGGATTTTTCTCCTAGTGACCCATTGTTCATGAGGATCATAATATGTTCTAGACTTGTAATTTCATTCTGTGATCAAGATCATAAATATGTGGATGTATGCGTTCTTGATTGTTGAGTTAATATAAATGTATTGTCGGCGAAACCGACACATTTGCAATTATATGTCTATTGATTCATGAGCACTCTGTATTGATTACTGTAGTAAGTCCTATCAAATATATATCTTTTCAGGCCCATTTTGTGTTGATGTTTATTAGGTGACTAGACCACTGTCTGGCTACTATTGATTAAATGTACATGGATAGCTTTATATGGATTACATATAAAAAATGTCTGAAGTAAATAGTCTAAATAAGCAAAATTCAACTCTAGTCATTGAGTGCCATTGTAAGAGGAAGAATTGATCCTTTATATTGCCATTGCCAAGCAACAAAGCTATTACAAGGCATTATTTTTTCAACATGCTCGCATTTTCCACAGTGATGGCATTAAATCTATTTTAATGGGAACCGTGGGGCGAGTGCTGAATCTTGCAGCCATTTTGAACTGATTTTGTAATGATTAGATAGTTTCCTACTAGCACGTATGCCGTATACGACGACCTTTGTGTCCATAGCTACTGGCAGTACTGACAAAAGACATTTTCTTACCTTAATCTTGTGTCTAATGGGGTCACCAACTCTCCCTCTGGAAACAGCAAGTAAATAAAAAAATCAATTAAAACAGATTCTATTGAACAGCAGTGCATGTAATTGGTTCACAGACCAGGGGGTATATTTACAATATGTTGGCGTAGGGCAGCACCGCAAGCCTTCTGGCTGCTCTGCCCTACATCAAAAGAAAAGGGCAAGGTTGCACCATATCTACAAGATACGGAGCATTCCTGTCCTTTCTGCCTGCGCACAAACTGCAGCCGAGCGCCAGCGCAGGCACCCTTTCCTGTGTTGTTGGCATGATTGTTTTTGTGCAGGAAGGGACTTCTTCCTGCACAAAAACAATCAAAGGAGGTGTTTTCCTTGTTCTATGTGTGCTGCAGAATGCTTTGGGAAGGCGTTAGTTTTGGCGCTGCCCCAGATTTATGCTATGTTGTAAATATACGTCAGTGTCAAAAACCATGGGTGTTGCGTGGGAACACACCACAGCAACACCCATGGAACGCCCCTTGCACTCAGAGTAAGGCCTTGCCTTACTCCCTATTTACAAGGCCATAAAAAGCCATGCAGGGTAGCTTTGTGTGGCATTGTAAATATGGGCCGGCACGCTGCGACTCCAGAGCGTCACAAAAGTGACGCTCCGGCGATGTAAATGTGCCACAGTGGCATTGTAAATATGCCCCAAAGTCCCCTTTAAGATGGAATCCCATCAAGGGAAGGGATGCGTCATGAAAGAGCACCATTTTCGAGGGGCACGAAAAGCTCGAAAAGACATGTCAATGAGATGTTGGTACACAAACTGTTGTAATTACACAATAAAATAAAAACAATACACTTTAAAGCATTGAGTATACAACAGACTGGGGTCCAAAAAAAGTTTATCTCCAATATTTCAATTTCTCAGATATTGAAATAACAAATATAGATAGACACTGGGGTGTATGAAGGTAGGAAGAAAGAAGGTAACGCAGCATATATGATGGAACAACAATACTCGAGGAGGGTTAGCTTATTTTGTTGGATCCTATTAATATCCAAAAGACAGAATGTTACATTGCCACTCTCTCACTCGGGTGTAAGATTGGTCACCCAGGTAAATTGGTGAAAATCACTGTGCCCTTGTGGGATATATTTTAGCCGTCCTCACCCACAGGTACCACCTATGGCTTGCTTCATCATCGGACTAGTGTAGTTGAAACAATGTGACAAATGATCGAGCCAAAACAAAACCAGTATGGAAAATGCCTAAGGAAAACATGGCACAACAAACTAAAGGGCAATTTTACTAACTTTTAGGGCAATTCAGTAACCAAAGTTGATGCGCAGCATTGCACTGGAGGTGAGTACAGCAGAAAGCCATTTTAACTAAATATGGTCTGCTGGGGCTCTCTTCTTCTGCACCACACAGACCCCTTAGTACTGTGGTGCAAAGGTGTGTGCATTATGTCTAGCATAGGTTTTGTACTGGAAGTACACCCTTTCAGTACAAAATAATATGCCTAGACAATTTTTAAAACATTTCACACTTTGTACAGTACAGCTTTTCCAGTGCAAATAAATTTGCTCTGGAAAGTAAATATCCTTCCAACACTTTGCTCCACTTTGCACCACTTTGCGCCACTTTGCAGCAGTGCAAAGTATTGATAAATCTGCTTCTAAATTTCTCCCCAAAGTGAATCGTGCAATATTCAAAAAGGACTCCTGCAAATTAAGAAGTTCAGTGAAATTTATTCTGGATTTGAAAAGGGAATTGAGTAAAGTAAAAGCAAAATCTACCTTCCAAATTTTTTGCAAGTAGTTACATTCCGTATGGTAACAACAGAACTAAACTGTACTGAACAGTCACTGGCACAATTTGGTCAAAATATAGCGTTGCACCTGTTGCAATAATTCCACCATTATTCCAGCATGCGTATAGTGGGCAGCCCCATAATCGTATTTCCTGATTTGGTATCGCGAAACATTGTGCGATTTGTATAATGTTTTCAGAAGAAAGCAAGAGCATATTTTACATTTGTTTTCTAACTGCATTGGGCAAAGCTTTAAAGTAATGATAGGTTGTGTATCACATCAATCAAGCAGGCTGAATGTGTAAATATATTTTTTAAATATTTTGCCAACATCTTAACACAGGGTACCAAAGTGGAAAGGAATGCAATTGGTGTCTATTGATGCTACTTTAGACCTCGTATCACATCGGTGGTTATGCTGTCTCCTGTACACGATGATGTGTCAGAGGAATCTTGGCCTTTGGATGCCAGTTGCCTTCCACCATCTGCTAACCTCAAACTAGGGATGAGCGGAATTCACGGAGTTGCACTCCATGTACTTCCTTGGAGTTGCATGAAATCGCTGCGAGTTCCACGAATGGGCGGCATTAGGCACGTTACGATGCTTGCGCTCATTATTAGCGTCTCAAGCTCCACGAAATCAGCATGAACGGCACCACACGTGGCACCAGAGGGCACTGCTTCTCGAGTTAATTTTGATGCCATTCAAGTAGATTTCTACTGGAGCAGCAGCTTTCTGACTGCAAACAGTCGCGACCACCTGCGCTGGGGAAATCTCACAGGATGCCCTCCTAGCGGATCAAAAATCGCCCTCTGGCATGCCAAATCTCGTTCGTGCAGCAAGCCGTGCATGAGAAAGACTTCCACCATGCCCCGGTTGGCAGAATTTGTCCAGAACTCTGCGTTACATCAGCTGCAGTCTGTGCAAGTAAGAGCGGTGGGGCTGGGTGGGGGGGATTTCGACGGACGATGGAAAATGAAATAAATAATTAATTTTCCCTCATCATCGTCCTTCGAAATCCCCCCATCCGGCCCCTCCGCCCCACCGCTCTTACCTGCATGGGCCGCGGCTGCATTACATGCATACCGCGGAGTGGCCAAAACTCCATCAACTCCACCGGCGAAGTGGAATTTATCACCCACCCCTACCGTAAACTCCGTTTTGCTGTGCTAATTATATCACCTTTGGAGCTGTCTTTCCTAACAAGGTTGTATATAATTCCCCTGTTTATGTGAGTTCAATCAGAACAAATAGGAGAGAAGTGAAATACCACAATTCAATACCTTCTGTTTCTTATGTGAATAAGAATATTTCTTAGGACTAGTTTCACACAAAAAAGTACATTATTTCGATACAGTGATGTAGATCTCTGCCTTCAGCAGATTTATAATTATTGCCCATTTCTGAGAAGTGGAGAATTCTTCACTTGAGCATTCTCATTGAAATTGTAATACCATTAGTGGTAATTCCTCATGTGGTATCACTGTAGATGTTTCTCGGAGCACATTCACCAAGTGAAATCAGGAGACTTTTGCCCCAATGAAAAGTCTGAAAAACTGAAATTCCCCAAAGAAATTAAGAGAATTACACCACTTTCACCAGTACTTCCCCATTCTGAAGGAGAACAATTAAAATGTCCTGGTAATTTCACATCCTAAATTTATTGATTCACACAGTGTCTGTAATTATGGTTGTGAAATTACTGCATTGAAATTAAAGATGCACTCAAAATGAGTCCTTTCCAGTCATCCTTTTACATGTGCCAGGCATTAGCAATGTGAGTGTAGAAATGCAATAACTTTCCTTGCCTAACCCACCTCTCCTAACCCTGCAACATCAGATACTTTACATTCCATAAAAATTATTGTCATAGGTTTGTGACATTTGAGAAATGCGACAAATATATTTTCATTTTTTACATTCAGAGTTTCACCTGAAAGCTTCCCTCACACCCCATGTTAACTGTCCCACACTATTTACATCACGTATTGAAGAGGCCTAACAATCCTGGTGAACGCCCACAGACAAACTACAATATCGATGTTCACCCATTTACATTCTTTTATGCATATCCCAAACCTAACACTTATTTGGGAGTGCCCACCATCTTTTCCTTGTCTGACCTTCCAACTGGTAAGCAGCACATTTGCGTTCATAAGTGTCACTTCCTGAAGTAAAACCAAGTAGATTTTTCTGAGATATCTTAACATGGAACCCATTGAGATTATGGTGGTTTTTATTTCTAATTCCTAGCTTTAATATTTATGGGATGGAGGGACTTGTTAATTATTAATTTGAATGTATTGCTTAATTTTTAAAAGTTGCATTACTAATATTACATTTTAATATTATGCTTACAGTAAATTAAATTACTGTACTTATTAAATATACTGTAATTTTAAATTAACCTTCCCTGAATACTAAAAAGCCCAAACTGCCTCTTAACGGGATGTATGTCAGAACAATGAATGCCATTACAATGATTAACTTTATAATCCTGTTTTGACTACAAAAATGCCATTACAATGAAAGTCTTTTACAACAAATTGTTTTGCAACAGATATGCCTTTAGCATGGGTGACTTTGCCACAAAAATGTAAGTATATTACATGTAAAGTATAAACCCTTTTTTGATATATATATATATATATATATATATATATATATATAGGCTGATACTTAGCTGTAAAATACTTACATTTTTGTGGTAGAGTAATCCGTGGTAATGTAATGGCATATAGGTGGTAGAAAAGTAGCTGGTTAGTTTAATATATGTATTTGTCCCTTCTATCTCGGCGTGGATGGCACTGTGCTAATCCTATGCTTAAAGACTTTGATAGAAAAGCACACATTTGAGGTGAGCAAATTTTCCGCTGGTGTTGGGGGTGCTCTATACAGGAGCTGCTTTCCACCTAAACTTGAGAACTACCCAGAGTTCTCTGCTTCTTTTTTGTATATATATATATATATATATATATATATATATATATATTATATATAGGTGAACCTGCCCTCTGCTGTCCGTGTTCCCAAGCGGGGGTGGCGCATAGTGTCGGGTGCAGCTTCCGACCAGACAAATCCAAACCACATGTAAAGGATGTACGCGCACTCAGAAGGAGAATTAAAGATGTTTTTTGGCTCAAATACAGGCCCCGGCAATGTATTTCGGCTGACTGGCCTTGATCGCTCACAGGAGACACTGACTACCATACACCTTTTATCACCTAAGAGAAACATTTGTGATAAACATAGAAGAGGGACATGACAAGCAAAATGAAAAGGCAAATATGGTGTTGCCTATCTTGGAAGGGAAACAAGTAAAAGGTAATATGCAAGCATTTTGATAAAACATAACACAAAAGAGATGGATTGTACTGACTCCTAGACATGACCTGTACAAGTAAAGATCTTGTAAATAACATGGACACATAATACGGATAGAATGCAGGTCAACAAAATGATGTGGGCCAAATCACATTAAAACATCAAGAGGTCAGTGCAGAGAAGCGTAAAAGAATAACAGTGTATTTAACAGATCCCAAAAGTATCCCCCAATAATACTTACAGCATCATGCAAAATTGCACACATCTGTTTCCTTGCTAATAAGTACAAAATAACATCATCTGAAAAAAGGGGGTACATTAACCGCATATTGGGTGAGCAAAACATGAAGCCCAAACAATTCAAAATGCAAATGAACATGTAAAAGAACATGACATTCCCTGCCCAAGTAGGTAAAAGCCCAATATTGCCCAAGTGGGCAAAACAGGCTCTCTCAAAAGGTATGAAAACACAATGTACTGGAACATAATGGAAATCAGATTAAGTGCAAACCAACGTTCTTCACTCAGTATCACCACTGTTGCTGTAACGAAAGATTAGGGTAGGGTGCCCTGACTGGGGCGTGCTCTCAGAGCCAGCGTAGCTAGATGAGAGTCCCTTCCCATTCTCCCTGGAAACAAAAACAGAAAAAAAGTTAACACAATACTAACAGAGAACCAATATCACAAGAACGCAAAACAATGCAGAAATATCATTCTAAATGTTCATATAACTCCTCATCGGAGTTTAAACCATTAGGGAACATGGTGTTGAACTCAATTATCAGCCTAGATTCTAGTTTCCTCAATTTGTCCACTCTGTTGCCCCCTCTAACATGATTAATTCTATCTATCTATCTATCTATCTATCTATCTATTTATCTATCTATCTATCTATCTATCTTTCTGTCTATTCTATCTATCTATCTCTCTCTCTCTATATATATATATATATATATATAAACATATTAACCTACAACCCCTAAACCCTAAGAAATCCCCTTTAACCCTAAAAATTCCCCAACCCCCCAAAAACCCATACCCACACTAAACCCCAAGAAATTCCCTGCCACCCAAAAACCCATATCCACACTAAACCCTAAAGATTCCTTTATCACCCAAAATCGCATACCCACCCTAAACCCTAAAAATTCCCTTGCCACCCAAAAACCCATACCCACCATTAACTCTAAAATACCCTTGCAACCCAAAACCCAGTCGCGGTCCGTGCAGGAGTGCCGGCCGGGCGGTGACGTGGGGCGGGGGAGGGGCAGGGTGGGGGTAGCAAAGTACGGATTACGGACCAATACAGGTAAGTAAACATTTAAATCAATGAAACGAATTTCGTTGTGCGCACTGCATCGCATTTGGCAATGCAGCGCTCACAATGAAATTCATTTTATTGATTTAAATGTTTACTTACCTGTATTGGTCCGTAATCCGTACTTTGCTACCCCCACCCTGCCCCTCCCCCGCCCCACGTCACCGCCCGGCCGGCACTCCTACACGGACCGCGACTGCCAAAACCCTCACCCACCCTAAACCCTAACAATTATCTTGCTACCCAAAAACTCATACCCACCCTAAACCCTAAAAATTCACATGGCCACCCAAAAACTCATACCTATCCTAAACTGTAAAAATTCCCTTACCACCCAAAATCCCATACCCATCCTAAATCCTAAACATTCCCTTGCCACCCAAAAACCCATACCCACCCTAAACCCTAAAAATGTAATTGCCACCCAAAAACCCATCCCGCCCAAAACCGTAAAACTTCACCTACAAACCAAAAACCCATACCCACCCTAAACCCTAAAATTCCCCTACCACCCAAAAACCTATACCCATCCTAGACCCTAAAAGTTCTCTCTCTCTCTCTGTATATATATATATATATATATATATATATATATATATATATATATATATATCTACTGGCGGTCGCCAGTAGATAGTTATAGTTAAAACCTATTATCCATAGGAAATCCGCGACATTCTATTTGAAATAACGTTGGCGCCGGTTGACAAATCTTCGCGAAAGTTTCCAACTTGTTGGGGCGCTCTGGTCCGCTCCTATCCTGAAAGTCTCGGGGTGATACGTCAAGCGGGTGCCGAGAAAAAAGGGGGGTCCCAAAACGCGTTTTCCCCATTCATTTTTCCATAGGAACCTTTAGTCGCAGCTACAGCCCGAACTGCTGAACGGAATTACACCAAATTTGGTAAAGAGGTAGCCCTTGGTTCAGTGTCGTGCCTTTTGCTTAAATGGTGTAAATCCGTTCAGGAGTTCCTGAGAAAATCAAAAGTAAAGTCACATATATATCTGGGCGGAGCCTAACCACACATGTCATCGTGAGATCTGATTGGCTGTCAGCACTTCATCCTGGAATTGCTGGCAGCCATCTTGGGACCAATATAAATGATAGTACCTCATTGAAATGCATTGTAGTGAATAGAAGATTTTGAGGGTCACCAAAAGGAGAACTATAAAGGGTGATAACAGGCTTTAGTTACATTAGAATTTATTTGTTGATGGTACCATACTAATTTTAGGAATTGTGGTGTATTCTAAGGTGATTTTACCATGTGAAAAACCTTCTGCTGGGATATCATGAATCATGTTTGAGAGAACACTATTTTCTCATGCTTGTCCCATGGAGGTTTGGAAGGTGCTCCAGAAGCTAAAATGAGAGCATATTTTCTGTAAATTCACATTATCTTTCTCACTCATGTGAGAATGAAGTCTGACATTCTCAGTAAAACATGTACATCCAACAAGGGCAGAGACTGTCAGTTAATTCCTTTGTGTTCTACTGCAGCTTCCCAGAGTGTTCTAAAGAACAACTAGAGTGCTAACAGCCTTACTTATGACAAAAGTATGGCACACCTGAAGCCATCTTGATTGGAATAAACTGGTAACACTTAAAACATTTAATTTAAAAAGGAACAAAATGATGGGGTTCATTTTGTCATAGAAATTATGGTTAGTGCCGTAGAAAGAAAAATTAGGACATATTTCAAGTGTGATCTCAAATATCTTCCTGTTATATTTCAACAGGAGCAGCCTGCCAGTTGATGCCTTTGTGTTCTACTGCAGCTTCCCAGAGTGTTCTAAAGAACAACTAGAGCACTAACAGCCTTACTTATGACAAAAGTATGGCACACCTGAAGCCATCTTGATTGGAATAAACCGGTAACACTTAAAACATTTAATTTAAAAAGGAACAAAATGAGGGGTTCTTTTTGAAATAGAAATTATGGTTAGTGCTGCAGAAAGAAAAATTAGGGCATGTTTTAAGTGAGATCTCAAATCCTCTTCTATTTCATTAGAAAATTCTGACATGCAGACTGAAACAATCACTTTCAATACCAGCAGCAGACTACCAGTTAACTCCCTGGTGAGCAGTAGCTTTACTCCAGTGATCTAATGAGCAACTAGAGTGCTAACATTCTGATTTTATGGCAGATGTGAGACACATCTGAATGCCTTCTTGATGGAATCAAAGTAAAAAACTGAAAGCATTTCCTACTGAGGAGACTGCAGTAAATGAAGAAATTAGGAAACTTCATAACAAAGAAGTCTTCCAAGATGGCCACCAGTGAAAAAAGAGCCCAAATGTAGCACAAATATTACCCAGATGTAGCCCACATATAGCCCAATGACAAAAGTGTGCAAAACACTTTTTATTTTTAGTTTTTTTGCAGTTTTATGTAGTGCAGACTGGTCAGGTATTGGAGCATTGCATCTTAAAACATGACCCCCTACACTACAAAAACACCACTGCACTACCTTAAACCCTAAAACACTACCCCCAGCACGACCCCCTACACTACACAAGCACCACTGCACTATCCTAAACCCTAAAACACTACCCCCAGCACGACCCCCTACACTACCCAAACACCACTGCACTAACCTAAATCCTAAAACACTACCACCAGCACGACCCCCTACACTACCCAAACACCACTGCACTACCCTAAAACATGACCCCCTACACTACACAAACACCACTGCACTACCCTAAACCCTAAAACACTACCCCCAGCACGACCCCCTACACTACACAAGCACCACTGCACTACCCTAAACCCTAAAAAACTACCCCCAGCACGACCCCATACACTACACAAACACCACTGCACTACCCTAAACCCTAAAACACTACCCCCAGCACGACCCCCTACACTACCCAAACACCACTGCACTAACCTAAATCCTAAAACACTACCCCCAGCACGACCCCCTACACTACCCAAACACCACTGCACTACCCTAAAACATGACCCCTACACTACACAAACACCACTGCACTACCCTAAACCCTAAAACACTACCCCCAGCACGACCCCCTACACTACACAAGCACCACTGCACTACCCTAAACCCTAAAAACACTACCCCAGCACAACCCCTACACTGCCCGAACACCACTGCACTGCCCTAAACCCTGAAACACCAGCCCCTGCATGACCCCCTACACTGCCCCAACACCACTGCACTGCCCTAAACCCTGAAACACCACCCCTAGCACGACCCCCTACACTGCCCGAACACCACTGCACTGCCCTAAACCCTGAAACACCACCCCTTCACGACCCCCTACACTGCGCGAACACCACTGCACTGCCCTAAACCCTGAAACACAACCCCAGCATGACCCCCTACACTGCCCGAACACCACTGCATTGCCCTAAACCCTGAAACACTACCCCCAGCAAGACCCCCTACACTGCCCGAACACCACTGCACTGCCCTAAACCCTGAAACATCACCCCCAGCAAGACCCCTACACTGCCCGAACACCACTGACCTAAACCCTGAAACACCACCCCAGCACGACCCCCTACACTGCCCGAACACCACTGCACTGCCCTAAACCCTGAAACACTACCCCCAGCATGACCCCCTACACTGCCCGAACACCACTGCTCTGCCCAAAACCCTGAAACACCCGCCCCAGCACGACCCCCTACACTGCCCGAACACCACTGCACTGCCCTAAACCTTGAAACACCAGCCCCTGCACGACCCCCTACACTGCTCGAACACCACTGCACTACCCTAAACCCTGAAACATCACCCCCAGCACGACCCCCTACACTGCCCGAGCACCACTGCACTGCCCTAAACCCTGAAACACCAGCCCCAGCACGACCCCCTACACTGCCCGAACACCACTGCACTGCCCTAAACCCTGAAACACCAGCCCCAGCACGACCGCCTACACTGCCCAAACACCACTGCACTGCCCTAAACCCTGAAACACCAGCCCCAGCACGACCCCCTACACTGCCCGAACACCACTGCACTGCCCTAAACCGTGAAACACCAGCCTCAGCACGACCCCCTACACTGCCTGAACACCACTGCACTGCCCTGAACCCTGAAACACCAGCCCCAGCACAACACCCTACATTGCCCGAACACCACTGCCTGCCCTAAACCCTGAAACACCACCCCGTGCATGACCCCCTACACTGCCCGAACACCACTGCACTGCCCTAAACCCTGAAACACCACCCCCAGCGTGACCCCCTACACTGCCCGAACACCACTGCACTGCCCTAAACCCTGAAACACCACCCCCTGCAGAACCCCTACACTGCTCGAACACTACTGCACTGCCCTAAACCCAGAAACACCATCCCCAGCACGACCCCCTATACTGAACAAACACCACTGCACTGCCCTAAACCCTGAAACACTACCCCCAGCAAGACCCCCTACACTGCCCGAACACCACTGCACTGCCCTAAACCCTGAAACATCACCCCCAGCAAGACTCCCTACACTGCCCGAACACCACTGCCCTAAACCCTGAAACACCACCCCCAGCAAGACCCCCTACACTGCCCAAACACCACTGCACTGCCCTAAACCCTTAAACACCAGCCCCAGCACGACCCCTACACTGCCCAAACACCACTGCACTGCCCTAAACCCTGAAACACCACCCCCTGCACGACCCCCTACACTGCCCGAACACCACTGTACTGCCCTAAACCCTGAAACCCCACCCCCAGCATGACCCCTACACTGGCAGAACACCACTGCACTGCCCTAAACCCTGAAACACCACCCCCTGCACAACCCCCTACACTGCCCGAACACTACTGCACTGCCCTAAACCCTGAAACACCACCCCCAGCACGACCCCCTACACTGCCCGAACACCACTGCACCGCCCTAAACCCTGAAACACTACCCCCAGCAAGACCCCCTACACTGCCCGAACACCACTGCACTGCCCTAAACCCTGAAACATCACCCCCAGCAAGACCCCCTACACTGCCCGAACACCACTGCCCTAAACCCTGAAACACCACCCCCAGCAAGACCCCTACACTGCCCGAACACCACTGCACTGCCCTAAACCCTGAAACACCACCCCCAGCAAGACCCCCTACACTGCCCGAACACCACTGCTCTGCCCAAAACCCTGAAACACCAGCCCCAGCACGACCCCCTACACTGCCCAAACACCACTGCACTGCCCTAAACCCTAAAACACCAGCCCCAGCACGACCCCCTACACTGCCCGAACACCACTGCACTGCCCTAAACCCTGAAACACCACCCCCAGCACGACCCCCTACACTGCCCGAACACCACTGCACTGCCCTAGACCCTGAAACACCAGCCCCAGCACAACCCCGTACACTGCCCGCACACCACTGCACTGCCCTAAACCCTGAAACACCAGCCCCAGCACAACCCCGTACACTGCCCGAACACCACTGCACTGCCCTAAAACCTGAAACACCAGCCCCAGCACGACCGCCTACACTGCCCGAAAACTACTGCACTGCCCTAAACCCTGAAACACCACCCCCAGCAAGACTACCTACACTGGCCGAACACCACTGCACTGCCATAAACCCTGAAACACCGCCCCCTGCACGACCCCCTGCACTGCCCAAACACTACTGCACTGCCCTAAACCCTGAAACACCACCCCTCAGCACGACACCCTACACTCCCCGAACACCACTGCACTGCCCTAAACCCTGAAACACCACCCCAGCACGACCCCCTACACTGCCCGAACACCACTGCACTAAACCCTGAAACACCACCCCCTGCACGACACCCTACACTGCCCGAACACCACTGCACTGCCCTAAACCCTGAAACACCACCCCCAGCACGACCCCCTACACTGCCCTAACACCACTGCACTGCACTAAACCCTGAAACATCACCCCCAGCACAACCCCTACACTGCCTGAGCACCATTGCTCTGCCCTAAACCCTGAAACAGTAGCCCCAGCACGACCCCCTACACTGCCCGAACACCACTGCACTGCCCTAAACCCTGAAACACCAGCCCCAGCACCACCCCCTACAATGCCTGAACACCACTGTACTGCCCTAAACCCTGAAACACCACCCCTGCACCGCCCCCTACACTGCCCGAACACCACTGCACGGCCCTAAACCCTGAAACACCACCCCCTGCACCACCCCCTACACTGCCCGAACACCACTGCACTGCCCTAAACCCTGAAACACCACCCCCTGCACCGCCCCTACACTGCCCGAACACCACTGCACTGCCCTAAACCCTGAAACACCACCCCCAGCATGACCCCCTTTACTGCTCGAACACCACTGCACTGCCCCAAACCCTAAAACACCACCCCCAGCATGACCCCCTACACTGCCCGAACACCACTGCCCTAAACCCTGAAACACCACCCCTGCACGACCCCCTACACTGCCCGAACACCACTGCACTGCCCTAAACCCTGAAACACCACCCCCTGCATGACCCCCTACACTGCCCGAACACCACTGCACTGCCCTAAACCCTGAAACACCACCCCCAGCACGACCCCCTACACTGCCCGAACACCACTGCACTGCCCTAAACCCTAAAACACCACCCCCAGCACGACCCCCTACACTGCCCGAACACCACTGCACTGCCCTAAACCCTAGAACACTACCCCCAGCATGACCCCCTACACTACCCGAACACCACTGCACTACCCTAAACCCTGAAATACTCCCCCAGCACGACCCCCTACACTACCCGAACACGACTGCACTGCCCTAAACCCTAAAACACTCCCCCAGCACGACCCCCTACACTACCCGAACACCACTGCACTGCCCTAAACCCTAAAACACTCCCCCAGCACAACCCCCTACACTACCTAAACACCACTGCACTGCCCTAAACCCTAAAACACTACCCCCGCATGACCCCCTACACAACCCAAATACCAATGCACTACCCTAATCCCTAAAACACTACCCCCTGCATAACCCCCTACACTACCCAAAGACCACTGCACTACCCTAAACTCTAAAACAATACCCCCCGCACGACTCACTACACTACCCAAAGACCACTGCACTACCCTAAACCCTAAAACACGACCTCCTACGCTACCCAAACACCACTGCACTACCCTAAACCCTAAAACACTACCCCCAGCAGTATCCCCTACACTACCCAAACACCACTGCACTACCCTAAACCCTAAAACCCTAAAACACTAACCCCAGCACGACCCCTACACTACCCAAACACCACTGTACTACCCTAAAACACTCCCCCAGTACGACTCCCTACACTACCCAAACACCACTGCACTACCCTAAACCCTAAATCTACCCCCAGCATGACCCCCTACACTACACAAACACCACTGCACTACCCTAAACCCTAAAACACTACCCCCAGCACGACCCTCTTCACTACCTAAACACAACTGCACAATTTGTTACAGTCGTTGCAACGCAGGCCTGTGGTGCTTACTGGAAGTACCTGGTGGGCTAGTTGGGCCCCAGGGACTCCTAGGATTCAAGGTGACCTAATCCCCCAACTTAAAACACGCCACGGGCGCGTTTGCACAGTGGTGAAGGGAGGGGGCGGGGCCTCAGGTGACATGTGCGCAAACACGCCCTGTGGTGCGTTTTAAGTTGGGGAGTTAATTCCCTTTGAATCCTGGGGGCCAACTAGCCCACCAGGTACCTTCAGTAAGCACAACAGAGTTGCGTTGCAGAGAGGTGAAAAAGGTGCGTGGCCTCGGAACGCCTCTCTGCAACTCAGCTCTGTGGTCCTAACTGTAGGTACCTGGGGGGCTAGTTGGGCCCCAGGGACCCTCAGGATTCAAGGGGACTTAATCCCGCAACTTAAAACGCACCACGGGGCGTGTTTGCACAGTGGTGAAGGGAGGGGGCGGGGCCTCAGGTGACATGTGCGCAAACACGCCCTGTGGTGCGTTTTAAGTTGGGGAGTTAATTCCCTTTGAATCCTGGGGGCCAACTAGCCCACCAGGTACCTTCAGTAAGCACAACAGAGTTGCGTTGCAGAGAGGTGAAAAAAGGTGCGTGGCCTCGGAACGCCTCTCTGCAACTCAGCTCTGTGGTCCTAACTGTAGGTACCTGGGGGGCTAGTTGGGCCCCAGGGACCCTCAGGATTCAAGGGGACTTAATCCTGCAACTTAAAACACACCACGGGGCGTGTTTGCACACATGTCACCTCAGGCCCCCCCTCCCTTCACCACTGTGCAAACGCGCACTGGCTCTGGTTAGTCAGAGTCAGTTACCACCAGTACCCGTCTGAAACATTTGTGGGCACAGGATGATTTTGCAACAAGGCCTCTTTCTGCTCCTCTGTTGGTTCTTTCTGCACATCTTTTGCTTCTTTCTGTGCGTTTTTTCTTCTTTCTTCACATGTCTTACCTCTGTTGGCATAGTTAGAAACTAGCATTTAAAAAACCTTTGAAATTCACTTAAAAATCATACATTTCAGGCACGTTATAGTTAGAAATTAGCATTTAAAAAACCTTTGAAATTCACTGAAAAAACCATAGGTTTCAGGCACGTTATAGTTAGAAATTAGCATTTAAAAACCTTTGAAATTCACTGAAAAAACCATAGGTTTCAGGCACGTTATAGTTAGAAATTAGCATTTAAAAAACCTTTGAAATTCACTGAAAAAACCATAGGTTTTAGGGACAGTTATAGTTAGTTGGACATTGCACTCGTACAAAACCCGTGAAATTCCCCTGTTATAGTTAGTTCAGCTAACTATAACTCGCGCCCCCGCAATGCACTGCTGATGACGTCACATATTACATCACTCATGACATGGTCAGTGACATCACTGATGACATCACTGATGACATCTCAAATGACATCACTGATGACATCATCCATGTGATAATTTCATGCATCTTCTCACACCCTAATATAACTTTTGATACACCCACTCTAAATTACAGACTGCCATTCTCAAAACCATAGACACTCCAACACCAAAAACTACATACCCACTCACTGATTCTTAGGTCTACACACACATCCACTCACTCACCTGTACAGTCACTCATACTTACAGTCACTCAGTACAGGACTATCATATGCACTCATACACCTATATAAACACTCACACACCGCCACTCATCCATAGAGGTACTCACACACCTAGTCAGTCATGCAAAAAATTAATCACACACCCATTTACTCACCTATACAGTTATACACACACCAGCTCACTTACTCATACAAATACTAGCACATTCTTACGCTCTTATACAATAACTGATACAAGCACACACGCATCCATACAGCCACTCTCACAATAACACACTCTCACTTATAGCCATTTAAATACTCTAACACACATATATACTGCCTTTTACATATGTAGCTACTCGCACATGTACCACTGAGATATACATTCACTCACTAACACACCCCTACACACACTCACCCACCCAAGCAGTCCATCACAGATGCACTCTTGAAATCATGCACCCAGTGAATCACCCACTCACACATCTATGTATAGAGTCACACACACCCCACCCACACAAACACTCAGGCAGCCATACAGATACTCAGAGAACCAATCAATAACCCATATAGACACTCATGTAGCTATTCGCAAATCCATGCATCCACTTACACACCAACAAACAGACGGATACAGACATTCACACAGTTTAGTCACTAACCCATGCATTCAGTAAGATACGTTTAATCACTCACTTGTAGAGTCAGTCACTCACGTACTAAATCATCCATTCAGACACTTTTACACCCACTCATTCTTCAATACGCCTTTCCCTATATATATTAAACATATTTAAACTTTACAGAAACACACAGTCACTGGATGATGTCATCAGTGATGTCATCAGTGATGTCATTTGAGATGTCATCAGTGATGTCATCAGTGATGTCACTGACCATGTCATGAGTGATGTAATATGTGACGTCATCAGCAGTGCATTGTGGGGCGCGAGTTATAGTTAGCTGAACTAACTATAACAGGGGAATTTCACGGGTTTTGTACGAGTGCAATGTCCAACTAACTATAACTGTCCCTAAAACCTATGGTTTTTTCAGTGAATTTCAAAGGTTTTTTAAATGCTAATTTCTAACTATAACGTGCCTGAAACCTATGGTTTTTTCAGTGAATATATATATATATATATATATATATTCGTTGTAAGTGCATCCCGTTGTTTAGCCTTCGTTGTAAACGCTGTTTCCCCTCTTAACACTACAATTTCCTGAACCCTGGAACCTCCTTGATAACCCTTAATAATACCCTTCCTGGACACTAAAAATTCCTTACTGCCCCTTAAGGCTATCCATCCCTGAACCATAAATATTCTTACTATCCCTTAAATCTACCCTTGCCTGAAACCTAAAAGCCCCTTACTACCCCTTAATGTTACACTTTGCTGAATCCGACATAATCTTTACTACCCCTTATCGCTCAATAAGGGGCACTGCCTACAGAAAGCAGGTGGAGCCTAAGGTTGAAATACTGGGAAGACATGGGAATTTTATAACTGATTTCCCAATAATTCTTCATTTATAAGGCGACCATCAGGGTCCCACTTGTGTTCCCTGTTATTTTTCCACAATTATTGGTGTAAAATTAACACCAAATGTTTGTTCTGCTACTAGTACACAAGGAATGCAGCACTATTCTCTTGATGCAGAAATAACATTATATGCACTGAAATCCAGTTTCCACACATTTTCTACAGCTTTCCACATATTTTAATGACCCCCCAAAGTAGTATGTCCATGAATGACAAAATACACCAAAAATTAGTGTATGAATATTCTACATTTTTCGTAATGATGGTCTATCTAGGAAAGGTAAACATCCTTTTTTGTTCTGGGTGACAGCACAACAGTCCAGATGACATATTTTTAGGAACTCTTTAAAATATGCACAGAGTGGGCTTTGTCTTGGCTTCAGCCAGAGGAGTATTACTCTCTCACCTCATTTTCTTTTTGTTTGATCTGTTTATTAAAGATTTTGTTGTCTATGAACATGCACATAAAACTATACAATATCATATAAACCACCATTCAGAGCCAATGGCCAAATATCAAATCCAAGTAATATAGCAACAACACGCTGGCATAGTTACATAGTAAACATATGCATACCCAGTAGTAACGTTAATGCACATCCCGACAATTATGGCATCTCCTCCCTCCACAAGTAGTACTGCATAAGCACGTTGTGGTGCAGTCATGACTTCTATTATGCAACATACAACACATTGTATAATTATGTTTCTTATGGCTTCACTCCTCCATATCACATAAATCTGCTTATGGAATCAAACATTTTTATCAGAACACCAAACGTGGGAAAAACTATCGGGAAAAGGGGGGGGAGGGATAGCGAGAGTCGCAGAGAGGGAGGGAGAAAGGAAAACACAAATCCCTAATGTCACACATCAGGATGTAGTCGATCACCCCCCTGTAAGTGAATCGGCAGATCACCAAAAGAAATGACCATTCAGCAGAGGGGATGGGGGTCTTAATCCACACGAAAATTCACACCTCAGGGCCAGAATCTACCTCAGTCAAACACATTAGTCGGCATGAATGGGAACATCCATTGAATCATCCGGCACCAACAATTCCTGTAGCGCACACAGCATTGCATTCCATTCAGCAGAGATGGGGAATTTACGTAAACCCAACGTATCCTCTCGTACCAGTGAGACCGCTTCCGCCTTCACCCAGTTAAGCATGGAGAAAAGCCAGGCTCTCATCGGTGGGAGTTCCTCCGACTTCCACCTACGGGTGATCAATCGCTTAGCCACAATAAAACCCAGGTCCAAAAAATGGGTAGATGCTTTGTGTTGTTTATCCCTGGGAAACACACCAACTATGCTCATTTCCCATGTCCGCAGTATCTCCCTACCTGTACAAATGGCTAATGCCTCTAGCACCTTCTCCCAATAAGTCCGTAAGGGCAAGACCAGAGCATATGCAATATATCTGCATTCGCTAACTTGCAGCGTGGACAGCACGCATCTTGCCTATGAAAATACTGATTAATTTTATCTGGGGAAAGATAGGCTCTGTGGACAATATAAAATTGGATTAGCCTAAAAGGGGCATTCCTGGGGACCTGCTTGGGGCTTTCGAGTACCATGGACCATTCCGTCTCCGAGAGGGGCCTCCCCCGATCCGTCTCCCACTTGACTCGCAACGGCGTTAGGTCTGCCAGGGTGTGTTCCCTAATCGATTCCGCGAACCACTTCACTAAGTGACAGCCTGTGCCCATAACATGCACGCATTACACTAAGAGATGCGTCGGGGTTCCTGCATGATATCTCTCCACCAGCATCTCATTACAGCAGTCCAAGAAGCATGATTCAAAAATTGACCTGGAGGGACACCATCCTCGTTCGTGATATCAAGAAACAGCCTCAATGTCCCCTCTCCATATAAGTCTCCTAGAGTGGATATACCAGCATCCGCCCAGGAAGTAAGGTCCACACTCTGAACGCGTCCTCGCATGGTCGGCATGCCTAAGATAGGCACACCAGGTGCGTATGGTATGACATGATTAGTGAGACGGAGGGCCTTATGAAAACATTTCCGCGCTATCCATACCAGCAGAGGAAGAGGTTCATTAGATTTATTACCAGGATGGAATAGGTAAAGAATCTTGTCTAGAGAGTATGGAGGGTTCTGCTCCGCCGAGTCTGATAAATGCAATTCCTCCACCCATTTTGCCACCCATGAGATTTGGGACGCCAAAAAATAGTGCTCCAGATTGGGCAGAGCCAGCCCCCCCCCCTTGAGCGAGGAAGGTATAATTTCACCAGCGCTACTCGGCATCGCGAGTTATTCCAGATGAAATCCGGAACAATCCTCTCCAAAGAGCGGAAGAAGGACACTGGCAAGTAGAGCGGTAGATAGGCAAAATAATAAAGAAGGCGTGGCAGCATGACCATTTTGATTAACTCCATCCAACCTATAACGCCAAGTTCAGCGTCTTCCAAAATTCGATCTGAGACTTAAGTGCCGTAACCGCCTTCGTGATGTTACCATCTATAAGATCGTGAGTGTTGTGGTAAATATGGATACCCAGATATTGAAATGCCACCGACTGCCATTGCACTACCATCCCATCCACCTCCCAACCCAGCTTCTCCATACTAGGATTAAAGGGATAGAGACAAGATTTGCCCAGAGCACCCCCAGCCCAGACAAGGCTGCAAAAGATTTCAACGTGGCGGGGATGATCCGTGGAATCGACAGAACATCCTGCACGTACAACAGAATGTCATCTGCGTAAAGCGAAATAGCATGTATGCCATCCCCAAGACGTATCCCCCAGCCTGGCGCCGAAGTGCGCAGTGCCATTGCCAGCGGTTCAATCACCAGGGCGAAGATCAGGGGAGAGAGAGGACACCCCTGACGAGTCCCTCGTTCTATCAAGATAGGCTCCGAAAATAGGGACCCCAGTCACAGCCGAACCTTGGGAGCTCCGTACAGCAGTCTTATAAGGCCTAAAATGTAAGGCCCGAAACCGTAACGATGAAGCACAGCAAACATAAAGGACCACTCAACCGTGTCGAAGGCCTTCTCCAGATCCAGCACAACACAGCCGGCTGTCTGCCAGATCGACAAAGCACCACGCATCACCCTAAACAGTCGTCGTATATTAAGCGATGTATTGCGAGCCGGCACAAACCCGTTCTTGTCTGGGTGAACCAGTTGGAGGATCAGCAGCGCCAGTCTTTTCGCCAGGACGCTCGCCAGTATCTTACAGTCCCCATTTAGGAGCCCCAAGGGACGATACGACCCCGTAGAGGTAGGGTCCCTACCTGGTTTGGGAAGCGTGATCAGCGTAGCCTCCGTCATTGAAGCAGGGAGGGCTAAAGACTCGAGCGCCTCTGTGTATACCTTGAGCAACTGGGGGCTCAGGGGATCTGCATATGCTTTATAAAATTCATGAGGAAGGCCGTCAGGGCCAGGAGCCTTTCCAGAAGTCAAAGTCTTCATGGTACCCCGAACCTCCTCAAGTTTGAGCGGGGCATCCAAATCCGTCCGTTGCTCTAGCGACAGAACTGGAAATGGGAGCCCATCTAAGAACTGCTGAATCGCCTCCACCGAGGCCTGCGGACCAGCTTTATACAACTGTGTGAAATGTGCAGACAGCTCATCATGTATTTCTAGCTGCGTGAACCGAAGTACCCCACCCGAAGAACGGAGAGCTGTAGTTAGCCCACCAGGCTGCTCTTGCTTAATCAACCAGGCGAGAAGAGGCCCTGAGCGGTCTGCTTTAGCGTGTACTGACGCGGAATGTGCTGCGAAGTTTAAGGAGCTCTGCGTGTTTCTTTCACGCCTCCACAAGGTCGGCCAATCCCCCAGCGTCCCCCACAGCCCTAGATTCCAACAGCAGTAAACGATTTTCCAACTCGAGTAGGTCCGAAGCTACCTGTTGTCGCAACCCATAGCCTAACCCCAAGCATTTCCCTCTCAGGGTGACTTTCATGGCCGCCCACTCCACTTGCGCGGAGGCGGCAGTCCCCGTATTGAGTTCGAAATATTCCCCTATCGCCTCACCGATCGTCTCCCGGAACATCGAGTCTTCCAACATGGTCGGTTGTAGCCTCGGGATCCCGCCCTCCCAAGCCACCACAGCACAATGAGGATTGTGATCGGAGTGCGTGCGCCCCCAATACTCTGATTTCGAAACATATGGCAGGAGGCAGGGGGGCCCGAAGAATCTATCAAGCCTGACGTGAAGGTTATGAGGTGCCGAGAAAAAGGAATATACCTTCTCCCCTGGGTGTTGATGTCTCCACACGTTACCAAGGCCCCAGCCCTGTGCCCAGCCATTCAGCACTGCTGAATTAGTCGTGGCGGCCGTGGTCTTAAGAGGAAGAAACGATGTCAGTCCCCACATCTAAGACGCTGTTAAAATCTCCTCCCAGCAACCAAGGGATCTCGCACCACCTCCCCAAGGCAAGAGACAACTGTCCGAAAAACTGGCCCTGGTCCGCATTCGGTGCATACACACTATCCAGCAGTACAATACGTCCATCTAATTTACCCTTCACCAACACATACCGGCCCTCTTTATCCGTAAGAACTTCATCCAAAGCAAAGGGTGTCCCAGGACGTATACAGAGAAGGATCCCCCTGGCAAACAAGGAATAATCTGTGGCATATATTTTACCCCTCCATCTACGCTGCAATCAGGTAGTTTCTAGAGCATTTAGGTGTGTCTCCTGTAGCAGCGCTATGTGTACATTGTGGCGCTTTAAATAGGAATACACTGCATATCTACGGGAAGGCGTGCGGAGACCCCGAACATTCCAAGTAAGTATCACGTGACCCATGGCAGAGCGAAAGGAAGTGCACAGCAGTGAACAGTAATTCCCCCATCCCAAAACCCATTGTGTAGCCGTCTAATATATTCAGAAACAGTTGCATTATCCCCCCTCCCAACTCCCGCAGCAAAAGGGAAAAGGAAAACATCAACTAGGGAAGGAAAAACCATATAAGGACAATTCCGAAAACATCGGGGAATCGTCCAAACACAACAGACAGCAACCCAGCCATCTGCCCTATTGCCCCGAAAGGTTGGGGAAATCAGGGGGTTGTGAAACCATGCAGGGCACCCTCTCAGTCCCCGTAAAGACAACCAACAGTGCATTGCCACATCGCATACCCAAAATTCAAAACCAGCAACACGCCCAGTACACACCAGGCCAACCCCACCCTGATTCATGAGAGCACATGCAGACCCCAGGGACATAACGAAGTCCCCACAGTAAAGCAAACAACAACACCCAGCAAGGTAATCTCAATACAGACAGTTTCATAAGATACCATCCGCCGTTTGTGGTGTAACTTCCAGCATTCTCATAGATACTTTATCGGATGAGTCCCCCTCCCCCCAATGAATGATAGGAAGTGTCCACATTGTCTGCTGGCGTCGCTGCCTCCGCCATCTTCTCTGCAATACGAACCACATCTTGCCGCTCCTTACAGATCTGATCCGGGCCGGGCACCGCTGCCGATCCCGGAAACCGCCGTCTGGACCGCCGTCTCCGAGTGCCTCTGCCACCAGTTTCCCCAGCCCATGTAATGTCAAAGCCAGCGGGCCACGGGCCAGAGTATAAACCCGATGTCTCCAGCCAGTCGCAAACATCTTGAGGCGTGTCGAAGAATCTGGACTTCTCATCCGAAATAACACGGAGCCTGGCCGGGAACATCAATGAGTAAGGAAGATTGAGCTGCCGGAGCTGGTGCTTTACTGGAAAGAAAGACCCCCGCTGACGCTGGACCTTCATGGTATAGTCCGGAAAGAACAGCACCTTGGCGTTTTCGTAATGGATATCGTCCCGTTTCCTGGACTCCCGAAGGATCGCGTCTCGATCCCTAAAATGCAGGAGCTTGAAAATAAGCAGACGCGCTCTGTCACCAGGGGCCGGTTTTCTGCCTGGAATACGATGTGCCCGTTCTATGGTGAAGAATGGGGAGAATATGTCAGCAGGCAAGATGGTTTTAAGCCAGGTCTCCAGGAAAGCGACCGCGTCCCGGCCCTCCGCACCTTCCGGCATCCCAATCAATCGGACCTTGTTCCGCCGTGAGCAGCCCGCCGCGTCTTCAATGCGGTCTTCAAGGTACCGGATACGGACTTCGTGGGCGTTCTGTTGTTTATCTTGGAACTCTGTGGCTGGTTTCAATTCAGCAATTTCCTACTCCACAGCAACTACTCGGTCTTTCAAATTCCGATGGTCCGCATGTAGTAAGTTGAGGTCCAGGGCCACCTTCTCCAGTTTAGCCTCCATGTAAGCGCTAGAGCGCTCTATGGCCTGTAGTATAGCATCCAGGCGATCGTCTGGAGGCGTCCGCTCCTCCACTGATTGTGGAGGGTCCAGGTCGCAGTGCCCTGCTGCTTGTGAGGAAGCCCTCGACCCAGTTCCTCTGGTGCGCCTCATTATCTCATGCACCCCGATGCGCTCACTGGGTCACCAGAGTGTTACACTTGGTCACTTCGCACAGTCACCTGACCCAACACCTGTCCACACCTTCGCGATTCGCGATCGACCACCGTTTACTGGTTCCTCGCCACTCGTCTCCTCAAGCAGCGCCAGCGGGTTCCTCTGCAGTCCTTCTGCTAACACCGAATTGCCAGGGTCCCACACCGCTTCGCCGCATAGCAATGTTGCACCACTGTTCCTTTGTGCCAAATAGACTTAGCCAGCTGCAACGCTCTCGTGCTCCCGCTGGTATCACATTTCCTCTCAATGCCGCTGCTCCTACACGGGACCTCGTCAGCACAGTTAATTGGAATATGACCTGCGCGTGCCCATCAACACGCCCCAGTAGGCCAGACATAGGCTGTTAACATCACTGGGCAAATGGCTTGCAGTCCCTTTGTGCAAAAGGTCATTGCATGTCTATTTGGCCTGCTCACCACTGACTCCTCCACCAGCCTGCCACTGGCATCAGCACACGTTCCTATGGGGCTCTCATAGGGAATGACCTCCGCAGATGCAGCATCTGACTTCCTGCATCCATTCCCAACTCCTCTTCCGCTACGATCGGGAAGCAGCGTATATTGCAGCTAGGCCGCAGCCTAAGTACGCACTTTCACTGGGTGACGGCTGGGACGGGCCCCTCACCGCTTCTCCCGCCCCGGGAACTAACTCTGGAAGACGTAGCCCCCGCTCCACTCTCCCGCGGGGACATGACGTGAACACGTTTTTCCCAGTCCGAAGGGCAGAGGCTCCGATGCAGCCGTCCCGCCTGATCAATCATGTCCGCGGCCAAACCGTCACACTCCAGCGTTCCCCTAAGGAGCACAAAGGCTCCGGGTCTTCATGGCCAGTCACTCAGGGGTGCCGCGTGCTTCGGTGCCATCTCTCTATCGCACCATCACACAGCTCCGCTTCAAGGGGCTCAGCCTGTCCCGCTGCCCAGATCAGGAAAGGCGAATCCCCGTTAACAGTGCCCCATCGGGCCGCCCAGGCCGAGATTCTGGCGCTGTACACCAGCGTCTTGCAATGTCGCAGGCAGCCCGACTTTCGGATTCCGCTGTGTCCTCCACAAACTCCCGGGGGTGTCACTGGGGTGTCCCACACTCCTCCGCTGCACCAGGTATGAGCAGTGCAGGATGATTATAGCGGATTAAGGGGACATACGACGGAGCATTTCTAAAACGTGTCCGCCATGCTGCCCCTGCTGGCCACGCCCCCCATTACTCTCTCACCTCATGCTATCAGCTGGTAAGTATCATTCTGCCTTCCATGAAGTACTTCCATTAGAATGCATGCGCATGAGGGATTATTCTGAATTAGAAAAATAAACTCAACTATGCTCTTTGTCACATTCAGTTTATTTTTTCCTGTATGCATTCTTCACAGAAGGCAATAGTTTTTGCTACTTGTTCCCAGCATTGACAACACCAACAGGACACGCTTTAATTAAATAAACATCTGTAAATGTATTTCATGCAAACAGCATTTGTGAATTTCTGTGTTTACATTTGTTGGTACATTAAAGCCGGACCTATTGCCAAGGCTTGTTCTACACAGCTTTCATACAGTGCAAAAATGTCATGAATTGTGTTGCAGCTATTCTGACTTGCAGCCTGAATACAAAGTGCTTTCAGAGAAAACACATTAAACTAAAAAAGTTCACTCAGTATTTTCTAGTGCCTTTTATAAGAAAACTGTGTGCTTGATTGTCTTCTGCTCTGATGAGTTTTTGTGCCAGTAGAGCTCTTTCTGTAATTGTAATAATTGTGCTCCGTGAACCAGTTTGCTACTAGCAATAGAGGCTGATGCGTCTCCCTTCTATACTTTTGAATGTTTCTTGAGTGTCCTGTTCCACATAAAGGCTTACTGACAGTGCTCCATTGACACTATGGCCTCTGCCACACGTTTGAATTTTTCCTGGGTGACTTGCTACAGCTGAATGCCTCCTGATGGACCTCGGGTGACCCTATACCCTCTATCTCTTGCTCTCCCTATTTCTTTGTCATTGTCTGAAACGTTTTGAGTGGTACTGCGCTTATTGATATCCATCATGACCTGAGCCTTTAAAAAATTCTCTTTTGTGTTCAGATGTTTATTGTAACATGTATATATTTGTTTTATGTGATCACTCCATTGGTGATGCTCCAAGTGCCATAGAACACAGTGCCCACTTAGTGTGCTGGTTTATGAGTATGGATAATTGTAAGTAGGTATTCCTACAAACACCAGATCATATTATACAATTTGAATTGGTATTTTATTTTATGTTGTAAGTGTAATTGACAGACATGAAAATAATTGCAAAATATACTGTGCTCTGGCTATGTTAGAATGGCCATCCAAAACTAATAAGCTGAACTTATTATAGTCTAAACAAACTTTTTCAATATTGTTTTTTCTCTATGGTAGTATTCCCGCATGGCACCTCAACCCCTCCTTCCCTAACAAACTCAAGAAAGGATAGCATGACGGAAAAGCAACACATAGCACATTTTTAATGACCTCTTATTGTGATTGTTATAATTCTTATAGATATTAAAGAAAAAATTCTTAATATCTCCAAAAACCGTCAAGTGTATGTAACGTTAAATTGTTTTATCCTTACAATAATTTAAAAAAGCACATATTCTTTTGCAAAAGAGCCAAGCAAGCAGAGCTTAGTCTCATAAAAACACCTTTCCCGGAGCCTGATATTTTCTCCCAGAAATCTCCATTCAGGTGTCTACTAGAAAAACCCCAACTTTATATGGAGTGAAGTATTTCTTAAATCTTCAAATAAACCACCTATAAATAAGTATTCAGCCTGTTTGAAAAATGACATTGTAGAATTTTGCATCAATCAAATGCCTTTATATGAAACCCTAAATTCTCTAACTAGGGGCTATATGTGAGAGCCATTTTCATATTTTGTGACATGGATTTAACATCTTTTTGAATCTTGAAGCAGGAATTTCCTCCCTCCATCAAAAATGAAAAGAGATAATATGAAAGCAATAATAGTATACCTTGTTCTAGAGAGCCTCAGGTTGGTGATGGTCGATGATGATGGCCTTGGGTTGTTGATGAAGTCACCTATGTCTGCCAAACTCCATTTCTTAATTATGAAACAATTGCTTAAGGAACTGTAAGAGAGCAAAAATACCATATTGATAAACCGGTTTCATATAAATAAACCCTTTCTAATGCAAGACTTTCAATGTAAGACCTTCCCTTTGACTTGTACATCAAGGTTCAATCACAGAGATGAAACAGAAGTATGATTGTTAAAAACTTTAGACAGTTTATTTTAAATATTGGAATTAGGCATATTTAATTTTTGATTTAATTGGAAATAGATGGTAAAAGGTTACCAAAACATTTAAAAAGTGCATAGTGAATGATCATTCATTACCATCCAGGCTGACTTACCAATTTTGGCCCAATTTAAAAGACGGCACAGTGGCAATGTCAATTGATACATTTCCTGCACCTAATTTAAAATCAGATTTTAAGATGCACTAGTACGTTATTAATTGTTTCCCTATTTCCTGAAGCAAGTCACAGATTGTTCTACAGGCAAAAATGCATCCTTTTTACAAAGACAATGTTGTAAAATTGCAAAATGCACCATGGCCTAGGCATTGTACACATTTTAAGATATTGTACTTACCTAATACAATTGCATTCTTAGCTATTATTGTGCTCGGCATTACCATACTGTAGAATTGACATAGTTAAAAAATTTCTTTTTATTTTGTTCAGTGATTCCAGTTCTCAACTCTACATGTAAATATATTTATATAGCGCCTACTACCCCTGACGAGGCATCAAATGTTATCTTTAATGGTATGGATTTAGGAATGGTGAAATGGAACTCTTGGAAAAGAACTAAAATAACAAGTTCAAAATGTTCCTTTAGAGGTTGTGTAAGGTTGGAGGGGGTGCCTCTAGAGCAAGTAGTGTGCTTCAGGTATCTGGGTGTTAGGTTTGCTGACATGTCCTGGGGCCCGCAGATGGAAAAAAGGGGGGCTATACTCCACCTGTGGGCATCAGCCATTTTCAGGAAATATAAGGCCACATCTAGCGGACCAATAACACCTGCTCTGGAGGTTTACAGGGCCACTGCTATCGCAGGAGCTTTCTGTGGGGGGAGCTTTGGGGTGGTGCTGATATGTCTTTACTAACAATCACTGTGAATGAATTCCTCAGATAATTGTAGAACCTCCCTCCAAGTACTCCCTTTATTCCTCTATGCATTGATCTCACTCTAAACAGAATCGACCAAATAGCACTATTAAAAACTTTGATCTACTGGGTGCGATTGTGGACTGCTCCAGAAGTAGAACCATATAGGGGTGCCCTGGTTGAATTAATTAACATTGATAGAGTAGCACGTACACTGTGGCTGAGCAAAATTAAACATCTAAGCGAAGCTATCAGGATGGAGCAGGTGTGGCACCCACCAGCTACCTTAAATAGAGGAGTCTTACCTAAGCTAAAGCAAGCTTTCTCTGAATTTACTCTGTAGTAGCTTGGAGTAAGCAAAAAGCTAGCAGTATTACGGAAAAATTTCTGTCCTACAAATGCTGTCCCAGCTTTGAGCCGTTCTTGGATCGGATTCACCCTCTCCAAGTCAAACCCCTCTACATAAATTTCAGACATGGCCCCCTCCCCCTGGAATCTTTTATGAGTAAGTGGGACAAGAAAGGATCCTTATCTCCAAATTGCCCATTTTGTTTGACGCAGCCGGATCACTTTCTTCTTTTGCCAAACATATAATTCTCCTCACCAAAAATGGATCATCCTAGTATGTAAGCTTATAGGCATTCCAGACTACTGGGAAGCAAGCAGAATATTGAGATTTAATACAAAAGAGTGCCTTGTGTTTGCTGTCTCTAGATTTGTATTGTGGACTTGGAGAATCCGTCCAAGCAAACTGAAAGAGAGGGGATAGGATACACCTAAGAATGATGTACAGGGCTTTCTGACAACAGCTGCTATTTAATAAATGTTCCTTGCACTTTTTATTTCTCTTTGCTGCTAACAGGAAGACCTTGAGACACACTTGGCTTTTAAAACTCTTTTTTAACACTATTTCATCTATACCATGTATTTGCTGATTTTATTGTATTAATTGTTTTACTATTTATTATATATACTTTCATGGTTTTAAATAAAGCAGGATGAAGTTCAAAATGTGTCATTTTCCCTGTGCAAAATTCCTGTTATATATAGACCAAATTTTGCCTTGACATAACAATTTTACAAAAGAGGAAAGGGAGCAAAAATCATGCATCAACCAAGTCTTTTACCCTTAAAAATTGTGTATCCAAGTTTTTTAATGTAGTTGTATTTTCAGTAGTAACCTAATTGCTTGAATGGTCTTTTTCCCTTCATAACGCTTAGCAGGAGCTGGCACTTTTACCATTGCTCTAGAATTTCATACTTGCAGATACTTTATTACAAAGCAGCCAGACATATCTGGATGGAAATACTCATTGGTAGAAGCAGCGATTTCATATTTTCACAATATAGCATCGATATAAACAACACTGTAAAAACCCCAAAATGATTGCCTGAAGTTTGACTGTTACTGACACTAGCTTTAACTTAACTGGATGACGTTAGTGACAAATTATGAAGTTATCCACTTCACAGCTCATCAAACAGAATTTGATTTGTGTCACACATTCCCAAAAATCAGATTTATATCCTACTGCTACGTCAGGGGCTTGGTTGGCCAAACACTTTGGCCACTAATATTGGACAACCTAGCAGGGAAAAACAAAATTGAGAAAGAATAGGTTTTGTTAGTTGGCAGGTTCAACAACTTTTCATAGGAAACATGATTTCATCTAGAATGTATCTTCCAGGTGGAGAAGATCCAGTTCTGCCCCCCCCACTTATTGCATTTTATCATCTCACCCTCATCAGCGTCAAGTAGACCAGCTTAGAGAGAGATGATACTGATCTTCTTCAGCCCCATGGTTGATTAAGTTCTTTGTGAAGAGAGAATTCTTTTACATTCCAGCCCACATATACCAGATCATTAGCCTCTTTTTTTTTAAGTGTATCCATTTCAGTTTCAGAAGTCTAAAAACTCCGGCTTCAGTTAAAGACTCAAGAGTTCCTAATTTTCTGATTGGGTTTTGTAGAATGGTAAAATCAGTCAGTACCAGCTGTGTTTAAAACATCCCTACACTTAAAAACATATAGCTCTGTGTCCCAAAGCAGGCAGAATCTAGATAAATGAGGCACCTTAAAATATCTGCACGTCTCTTCATACTGAGACCCAAACCCCAGCTATTGAAATTAAACTCCTAACGAACTAGGAATAGAAGAACAAATATAAGCAACCTGTTGACCTATAATTACCCCATTATTTTCTGTTCCTTTTTTCATCCTGCTGTTCATTGGCAAGAAAAGTTCTCATGAGCTTCAATTGTTAGTTGAAATAATAGTTTCATATTCAGGAGTGTCCCTGAGCCCACCAGACCTCCTTTAATTAACCACCCATGCATCAAAGAGCAACACAACTAATTCCATTTCCAATGGGGAATCTTGAGGTCCTTATGAAGGTAGACATTATCATTTGCACCTTATTAAGGAACCCAGGCTTAACATAAAGTGGAAAATTTGAAAGAGAAAAGCAAACTTTTCCATACCTTTTGTATATATGGTATTGATCCATCCAAATAAGGGAAGATGTAAGAGATAACATTTTTATCGAAAGCCTTAAACTTGGCTAGAATTCTATAAAAGTTGACCCCAGCCTCTCAAGGTTTGTCACATATTTGCAATTCCATTAATAAGCTTGCAATTTATAGAATCTACCTTGTACCCCGATAGATATTCATATTCCTCTAAAATAGAAGGAGCAACATGAGACAAAGCCTCAACATTGTTTGTGTGCAATGCTAAATTGTCTGAGCATCAATTGTTGTCCCAAACCATTTAATACAAATAGGGGATGCACTCATCCAAGCGGAACCTCTGGGCCAGAGAATCTATTGCTAGACAAATTAAAAAATGGTGTGAAGGCAAATGTGTCTTATCCTTCTCGTTACATTACATTTTTGGAAATTGAATCATCCACATACCTGGGGTCTTTTGATGAAAATTGAAGGCCTAGACCCCTTTTATGAATGCATCAAATAGTCCAATGTACCATAAAATCTCCCTAAGCTAATACCTGTCCATTATGTTGAATGCCTTCTTAGCATTGACCCAGTAAATACCCACTGTCCTATGAGTTAGCAATATTTACTGTGTGAGCTAAGGTATGTGTCCAACCAGATAATTGATGAGTGGATGTAAGCCCTGCTAACGTCATGAACCTACTACCCCAATATTCTGATCAATATGTCTAAGGACAGTTTTGCATAGATCTTCATGTAACTGATGAGCACAGCGATGTCGACAATGTCCCTATCGGCCACGTGACACCCTCCCCTTGGTAAGGCCATTTCATATAGAAAAAACAGAATGCAACGGTAAGCAGAATAAAAAAGCTTGAAAAAAAGGCCAAATTGTAAAAATGCCAGAATTCTAGTTACAAATGTTTTAAGGCGAGTCCAGAAAATTCACCAGATTATGTGAACCGTGGAATGCAAGCTGTTCCAAAAGGTCATCCCTGTCGTTCATAGCAAAGAGGGATGCCATCCAGTTGAGTAGTTCGAATGAGCACACGTGCTCCTCATAATCTGATGCCTCCAAGAGCATATCCAGGCAACCTGTGTGATATTCGATGAAACTCCGTTGTAAGAGGCGCCATTCAGCCTCACAGGTATTCCAGCCTGCCAACACTCCAAGTGCAGCCGCACGCATCAAAGGCCGTCCCCAGAACAGGCCAGGTCATGGGCCAGTAATGGACCCATTAACAGATCATAATCCAGGTCAGCACCGGATGTATTGGAGAGGCAGATATCCAAGGCCCAACAGAAATGGCACAGTCGGCAATAGAACACAGGTTGCACGCAAGTGAAGTAGGCGAAGCGAAAGGTAAGTCCATAACTCATTTCAAGTGTCGCTAATGGCAAACATCCAAATAGTTCTTGCATTCGGTCACGGTACAGTTGCAATTGGCCGGGTCTGTGCAGTACCACAGGATGGGCAGCCGTTGCGTAACAGAAGCAGAAGTACCAGCATGCTGCACGCCGGTAAGAGGATCAAAGGAAACCCTCCGAAGGCGCTGGAAAAATAGAATGAATAAAGGCTGGTATTACTCCAAAAATCATCTGAAAAGAGGAAACCAGGCCGGATCGCACAAGTTTAAAAAAATGAGCAAGGCCTTCAGTATCAGACGTGTTAAATATTTGGTGTATTAATTCTCCAAAATGGAGTGGGAGATTTGTGTTCAGTAGCGAGTGTATCTCACTTGCGGTTCTCGCCACCTGCAATTCGAAGGTCTCTCGCGCTGATGTGAGAGCCACTTCTTGTTGAAACAATAGCGCTTTGAGTCTGCTTAGTTTATTGAAATCTGTTTTCAAAGTTGGAATGTAAGGCCAAAGGGAACTATCTACAATCCCATGCGGGGGTGGAAAAAGGACATTGCTGCAACAAGTAACATGTTGTGAAACCGTTACTATATGCGGTATGCCGGCCCGTAAGCCACAGCAGTCGTGGTTATTCAAAATAAGATAACTGCCATTTGAAAGCAACATGAGCGTGGGAATTATAGCTGGGACTGGCGTACCTTTTAAAAGCAAGCCAGATTAGGTGCCGACACGTTACAGGCGCCGGGCAATTTAACCTGTTTGCAAACTAGGGAATGTCCTACTGTGGAATCGCAATCCTCCCCTGTTAGGAAAACGTCCTTATCCGCACCCTGACATCTGTAGGTGAAAGGCAATGACCACAAATCATGAATAAATGCACTTCCCAGGGGCTCAAAGCGTCCAACCTGGAAGTGTTTCATGCAAGATGTAAACAGAAATAGTGAGAAGGGCAGTGAAATAATGCCATGGATTAACCACACAGCTGAAACAGTTTCTGCGGCAGAAAAAGGTAACTGTTCTAATTGTTCGATGTGTAATAACGTGTAAGTGGCGTCTTTCATAGACATAAATTTCTGTTTATCAGTCAAATTAAACGGTAAAAACAGGGCAGAAGCATTCAAATAATCCCATGGAACTTTCCCCATTTTGAGTGTTTGTAATGTCCATGCAAATTGCATTACAGAGCGCAATTGATTTTGACAATGATACAACACAGATACATCCTTCTGTACAATATCAATAACAGAGGAAACAATAGTATCCAAGGTGTAAATACGGGAAGACATTAATACTATTATCGACCACTGCAAGAACTTTTTCCAAATTAGCTTGGTCAATTTGGCGCTGGCGCACTGCAGCTTCCATCTGCGACAGTTTCCACAACTCATTGTATGCTTCATAAATAAAGCGTTTTGATCTACGTGATTTTGGACCTAAAATAAAATCTGCCAAATCGATGTCATCTGACAAAAGGGACAGGTGGTGTTTCACTGACGACAGTGTGGAGTGTTCCAACCATTGCTGACACAATTTACCCACCGAGTACGTGGTGACCGAATGAGAATGTGGGAAACGTGGATCCGGTCTGCTTTGCATGAAACCTGACGTTGCATTACGAAAACGCTGCTGACAGGCATTGGAATTGGTTGGCCACATTAACCACCCCAAGGGGTCAACGTCAGTAATATTTATACTACCGTTTTGAAACAGGGCAAGCAATACATCAATGGTATGATTGGTGTGTGTACGGCATGTTTCGTACTCCGCTAATGAGGGAATAGACGGAAGATTCAAATTTTTGGCTGTTGCCTAACCAAAACAAGTAGTTTGTTGCACCATGCCATTTAAAAACAAAATTTGTTTCGGAATTAGACATGCACTATGCAGAGCTTCAGTGCCCTGCACCTGCCAATGTTTAGTACCCAAAATGGATTTCAAATCGATGGTGTCTTTCCAAACATCGTAACCATGTAAGGCCAAATCAGTCCTAATAGAATTAGAATAAATCAATTTAGTGTGAGTCAATATAAATTTAGATTGAGACAGCAATTTTAACTTATAGAAATAGGACTCTGGATTGGACGTATTATAATCGGAAAAGTATGTGAACTTACTCCGTCTAGTATTAGAACTCCCCTGTAAAGGAGTCGGACAATGTTCCCACTGTGTAAAATTAAAAATCGTTCTTATCTTGTTCGTTTTATGCAAGAAATGATGGCCATAATGTTGGTAACAGAATAAATCTGCATAATTGGCCGAATTCAAATACAAATCTTCAGCATCAAAACAGCATAATATTTTAAATCAGAAAACAATGAATGAACGGCCTGGACATCCCAGTTGTCTGAATGTATGTCCTGTGATACCACATCTCCTAGTGAAACGCGGAACACGTATGGAATGTTCAGGACCTCCATCGGACCATGGATATCGAATGCAACTTTATCCCAAACAATGCCATCAGCAACAGGGAAGGCCGAAATGTTCACGAGGGCTTGATTTCATTTCATTATATGGGATGTTGTATGGGGAGCCAGAACTCCATCAACAAATTTCACAGCAGAGCGTTCAGGTAAATAATGACCATTGATGAGCAAGAAGAACACTGTCACAAACCCAATCCACATGAAAAGGAATATAAGTGTGAGAACCATCCAGATGTATGTCCAGGGTGGGAACAGGTAATTCTTTTTGAACCAGGCAATGAAAAGACTGGTATATGTCGGTGGTGATGACACCGATGAGGACGAAGAAGACGAATCATAAGAGAAACTTGTATGATCCATGTAATAACCGTTTGCTCCTAAACGCAACAATGGAGGCTGTGCAGCATCAGATGGATTATGTATGGTACTGTCAGGGATGTCAATAACGTCCTCAACTGGAGGAGAATCATACTCAACATCTGCAGTAATGGAAGATGAAGGTACAACAGGCAAGAAACCAAGAGAAGTTTCCAACTCCCCCTCCATTACGCAGGAAGTAGTCGAAGAAGCTGAAGCCATCGGATTCAGTGAAAGGGCTTGGCTTGGCTTGTGAGTGGCAAACGCTCTTTAAGTTTTGGCACTCGGATCCAAAGCATTTTATGCTTTATTGCGCTACCTTTAGAGTCTCGATAGTCATTCCGAGACCAAAAGAATAAGTTGTCATTGAAAGCCTGCACACAGTAGCAGGAATCGCACACAATAAGAGTGTTCACATCAGTATCAGCGAATTCTAGAGCCAAAACCAAAGCACGCAGCTCCACTAATTGAGCTGTACATTCCCTAAGCGCCTGTGTATGAACTATGGAAGAATTAAATTCACCATTTAAAATTGAGCCAGCCACTATAGCGCAAGCCGCCGAATAAGCATACTTTGACCCGACGGACGGTTGAGCAGATCCGTCGGTATAGATGATACATTTGTACTGATCTAAAGGAAGCAACGACAACGGAGGAGGATGAACATGTTCATATTGTAAAAACTCCTGTGTCTGCAAAGAGGGATCAAAGATAAAAGTGACATCAGCTGATGTCAAAGAACTCGCCCATTGTATCCAATGCGGGTGGAAAGCTTTAGAATTCGGAACACTCGCCTTTGTCACTGCTTCCAAAGCAGGTACAGGTGAAACCATAAGAATGCGTTTTCCCTGCGCCATAGAGCATTCTTTCAGGATCACCATCTGGCCAGCTGTCAAAAAAATTTCAACTGTGGAAAGCGCTCATGAAGAAGCAAATGATTAGACACCCCAGAACACAACACTCCCAGATCTCTCAGGAATCGCAGTAACAAGACACACCTTTTAGCTCACACCCTCGTACCGGTCCACAATAAGAACTGACTGAAACACGAATATAGTTTAAAATGTTTATTTTAACTATTGTGTTCTAAAATGCAGTATACGAGCCACAACCAGCAGAAAAATGCATAAAACTAATACTGTTAGCATTGTAGCTAGGCCATATATCATAAAGGGGGATGTCATCATATAAAGACAATGGAGAAAGGACTATAAAGCCTAACCACCTTCCCCTTGGTAAGAAGAAGTATTATTATATAATAGAAGGTCCCCGGGCTTTGTCAGCAGACCCCATACCTTAGTGCCTAGATGGTATATCTACATCATAGGAACCACATTGCTCTTCTCCCTGGAAAGCTCCCTCTCCAAGTGTGTGTTACCTAAACATACATCCCCATAATATCAAAGTACGAGTTTCCTGCAGCAGCTGCATTAGCATGTTTTGTCTAGGTGCTAGGGACTGACCAGAACAGAATAACAAGGGGCATTGTTTATCGACCTTGCTCACAGTGTTCAGACTAAACTCCAGGAACAGGCAGAGAACGAACAAAGCAGACGGTTCTCATGTGAAAGGCATAAACAGAGTCTTGCAGACATAAAGCAATGTAGTAACCTGCGCAAAAGCGGCATCATGGCTGCTGGGCTCATGCTAACTTAGCGATATCAACAATGTCCCTATCGACCACATGACAAACTCTAGTGGGACGTGAAAACATTTCTACACAAAACCCTTAGCGCACAACTGACATCTGGCAAACTATTGAATCCTTCATCACCACTCCAGTACTTGTGCATCACTGCCAGATGAGAGAGTGCAATCACTTTAACACACGCTCTGGCATATTCAGGCATATTAAGATTGTTGTCCCTAATGAACAACAAGCCTCCATAGTGAGAAAAGTCTAATTGGTAGAAAACACTGATGATGCTAAATCAACAGGATGGTGAACAGTGGTAATTCCTCAATGACAGTTTGATCACACACACTCACAAACACACTTTCCATTACTATGATTTCATGACGTGGTTAAACTTTGCTGGATTAAAGCTGCAGTGCAAATTAAATTTTTCAAAACTTTAATTTCCTGATCTTCAGATCACTATGTCTCAATTCTAACGACCTTCTTTATTTCTCCATAAACAAATTGGTCTTCTCAACACATATGTTTAAAAGAATTTTGTAAAGAGACTATTTGGACAGCAACAAATAAGGTTAAAAATGGTCTAAATCACTGCAGCGCCTGAACAGCTCACCTGCTGCTGAGCTGCTTACATTCTGACAGTCAATGGCACAGAGTTCAGGGAGCAATGAGGATGCTTTCTTTTCATGAACAACCTTAAAATCTTTCGGAAACTTTGAGTAATTTGTACCCAGGTTCCATCCTGCTACTGGTGTTGTTTCAGGAGTCAGGAGCAATGCAATGGTTCTGTATGTATGCAGCAGCTATATAGCACACAACTAGCCGAAAGCTGGCAGAGCCCTGTACAAGGTCAAAGGTGAAGAACAACCAAAGAGCAAATCTAGGCATGGGATGCTGGGTTCTGGTGGGTGAGATGGGCTTTTTACTGTTGTAATCTCACTCCATATCTTCACGGACAGAGGTTAGTCTATTTGGTTAATGGAAACAAACAGGATCACTTCACCCAAAATGTATGATTTTGAGGCTGACACACTAGCCAGGAATGGAAACCATGGGCCTGATTTAGAGCTCGTTGAATGGGTTACTCCGTAACAAAAGTAGCGGATATCCCAACCACCGTAATACAAGTGCCATTGGATATAATCTACTTGTGATACGGGGGATGGGATAACTTGTCCACCAAACTCTAAATCAAGCCCTATATCCATAACGACAAAGGGCTTTGGTCACCCAAATGGCATGGCATGAGGTTGTCTCCCTAGGACCACTTAACGTGATGTGATAAAGTGTTCTTGAAGAAGTGAATCTTCAGCTGTTTCCTAAATTGAAGAAGGATTGAACTGTTGGATGGAATAGGAATTTGAGTCCTTGTTACATCATGCCACAGTAGCTGCTTTCAGAAGCAAAACTGATAAGGCATTGTGAAATATTCATGCACACAAAAGTCTCGTATTACTTCCAGAAACGCAAGGCTCGGAATCTGCTTAGGTCACATTGATATGACTTTAAATTACCGCACCGCCTCCAGGAATGTCCTGAACCTTAGCTGTGAGAGAAATTTCCCTCTGAGTCATAAAAGCGAATTCAGGGTTTGTGAAAGATCTGTTCAAGTGCTCCCTTGAGATACCACGCAGGACTGTTGCTGGCTTCAAGGAGACTTTTAAAGATGGGAAACTGAGCCGGATTACACCAAGCACGCAGCAGGTGCACTATTTTTTTTAATTTATTTTGTTTTTGCTGCGATAGGGATTGCAGGCTGGTGTTTTGCCCCCATTCACATTATATTAGGTATGGCACGTAATTTAGTGATGCAAATTTCGGCCAGTATGCTTTTAGTGCATAATGTCTTCCAAAAGCACCTCGTTTTGGCTAATTTATTTCTATGATAAAGACTGCAGATCTAATGTTTTACTTTTTGTTTACATTGAATTACGATTGCCACTTATGCAGATTTTTAAACAGTGTATTTTGCAAAGCTAATTCTTTTCAACAGTACCTCTTTTGCTGATGTACTACTTTTTAATAAGTAACTCATTATCATGATTATTTGAATGATGAACTGTGAGTCTTGTTGCAGATTAAACACCACAAACCCAAACTATGATATTTCTTTGTGAGAATTCATGAAAAGCTACAACGTGCACTATTTAAATGCAAAATGGTATGCTGAAAATTAACTTTATTTATGAATTGTAAGACAGACTGTGGCAATTTTCTAAACTATTAGGTGAGCTACAAATGCAATACAAACCAAAAAGAACACTACATTCCAGGCTTGCACCACTTATCGTCATACCACCTTACAATAAGGCGGTACTGTTTTCGCAGGACAAGCAGCCAAGCTCTGGGACTCATTACCAGCCTGCACTTGAAGTACCCAGGAGTATAAACACCTCTGAAATCAGTTGAAAATATGGCGGTTTCCTAGAAACCTGCACTACCCAACATCCAGACAACAGAGCCCAGAAAACAGTTACACCCTCAAGTGCAATCCATAGCTACAACCCATATATTAGAAACAACCCAACCAGCAAACTGCTTTGATATGCAGGTAAGCTAAGAAGGGTTGGCCTATGGTTCGCCGTGGCATTATATGGTTATGTACTTACATATATAACATTTATGGTCCACAATAATACTAAGACCAGAATATGCAGCAATCAGAAGCAAATTGTATCTTATAGCTCCTACATTCATATCAGACATGTCTGCTACAAGGGTTGTCCATCACCAGCACTGTACTGGATAAACACAAGATATCGTCAAATAAACAGGCATGGAATACGTGAAGAGATCTGTCACACACTGCTGGATAATTCAGGGGACATTAATAAGGTCCACCACTGTAGCTCCCAAATATCTATACACTATGGCAGCGTCTTTACATTTCACAATGTCACTCAGATATGTGATGATATTATTAGCAATGCCAATCTCAACAGATCTCTCCACTTTCCTCGTCCTACAACCATGCCAGTTAAGGACCACAACTATACACAAATCAAGAATAGGACAACCCAGTGCAGTAAACGGTAAGTGAACTGTAGTATAAGAAATGACATCATTGGACCTACAGAGCTTAACAAAGCTACCAGCATACTGAAAAACATAAAACTGTGCTTCTGTCTCTCACACTTCATCATCCACCACACTGAAATGCCTAGTGTCCCATAACGCAATTACTGCACCTCGGTGGTCATCACAGACGACATGGAAACTCTACCCACACAGGGTCAAAACAGAGACAACATCCTTTCAATCACACACCCTACACAGTGTAGCGAGCTGTCCTGTCCATGTAGGCAAGCACTTCAGCGTCCAACACGGGGGTGGTAAGTGCTGTATAAGTGCTGCAATGCAATACAGTACAATTCAATACGCCAGTGCTGATTAGAGAGGGTAAATTTTGTGTTATCTTTGTAAAAATGTGCATCACTCCTGCATAGTTAAGTGCAGAAAAAACACGAATACCTGACAATTTTGGCCTCATTACAGGAGGTCCATTTCCAGCACCCCTGTGGGATTATGAGGTAAGTGGAGTTACCATGGACCACTCATGCTCCACACAGAGATATCAACTAATAAAAGAAGTAAAAATCTCCAGGACAAACTGTGGTTAAGAACAGTCGCGGCCGGCATGGCTCCCAGGTGGGGGGGCGGACACGGGGGGTACCTTTCCGCCGGTCCGGCGTCTTTTCTGCTCCTGCTCTCCTGTTTCCGACTTCAGGTACAGGAAGCAGGCAGCCAGGCTCCCTCCCCTCAGGCAATCACAATGCTGCAGTGCAGCGTTGTGATTGGTCTGAGCGCCGTGACACGACGCTCAGCCAGGGGCTGTAGGGCTGGCCCTGTTCTCCATGCAAGCTGTAATGCAGCTTGCATGGAGAAGGGGGAAAGTGCGCATGACTGGTTTGGGCAGCCCGAGAGGGCCGACCAAACAGTCACTGCGCACTTAGGAGTGGGCAAACCACTCCTGCCCTGCTTCGTGAGCAGAGCAGCCCCGCCCACCCTCCCGCCTGCAAAGCAACAGGAAACATAACATGATAATAACTTAAAGTTATTATCATTTTATGGTTTTGTTTTCTGCACTGCTTGAAAGCAGTGGGGCGACGCTCCTCCGCCATAGCGGAGGAGCCGCCACTGGTTAAGAATGAGGATCCAGAATTATGTATTACTCAGTTATTCATCATTCCTCTGGGGATTCTAAGGACTCAAACTTGAATCTCAGTTATTTCCACCCCAATGAAGTTAAAGAGACCCCAGTATCCGGGTACCTTGTGGCAAAGACCTTTATGAAACCTGCCCTGAATAATTTGAATTAGCTTGTAATGCTGATGAAGCATCAGGGCCAGGCGTGGCCTTCTAACGTCTATGAACAATGATTAAGGAATACTGTTTCACATTATCAATTATACAAATTAGGGTGCATAATTCACTGTAGAGACAGAGAAAAACGTTTTGCAGACCATCATGTTGCATGTGAGAAAAACGAATTGTTTATTCCATTTGGACACAACAAATTGTTTTTTCGTCAATGAATTTGGTCGTTGTAAGAAAGCTATTAGAGAACATCCTAAACACATCGGAATAAAAATCATTATAGTACGCAGTTAAACTAAGCATGTTATGCCCCCGGTATGACGGCATTTTACTCTTTCTGCGCAAAGCAGTGGGAATTGAGAATATAACAATGTGCTTTAACGATGTATTCTTCACTTTGCAGCATTTTTCCTCATTAAAAGCTCCATTTCAGCCCCGAATTGGATGCGAGCGCTCATAAAAGCCGCCATGCAGAACAGATGTTTTTCACTGCTGCTGAAAATAAGGCGAGCTGTTCACTTGCAGTTGCCGTTATGGTGAAGCGCTCAACAATTTTTGTTCATGCGTCATGGCAGGGCCCCGCCTTTGCAACATTTCTTAAATACGTATTTGGCAAAACACTGAAAGCCAGGGATTATAACTCATTCCCACTGATATAACACTCGTGTGAATCTTTCACACGAGTGTGTCGACAAGCAGTTGGCACTGGCAGTCGTTAACATTTGCCTATGAAGATTGATTGCGGTCAATATATTCATCTGTTACATGATATTAGGACGTTGAATGATAAACCAGTGTATTGTTCGTGAAAACACAGCTTGCTACAGTGTTTTTCACTAGAGTAAAAGCTGTGTAGAGAGCCAATATAATAATATGGTGTTGCTTAATTCTCTGTTATACACACCAAGTTGCCAATGGATATGGTATAAAGTACGTTGTATAAAAATGCTCATAAAATAAAATCATATTTATATTTGTTGTGTTTAATGTATGTCTTGCACCACAATGTAGACAGCTGGCAGCTTTTAAGTGATTTCTGTGGGGTAGATCCATTATATAGATTAGGGGTATGTCAATTTAATTATTTGTCTGTGAACCTTTTTATAGCAGTTGCCTTGTGACCTCAAAACATTTGCTGAGCAGCAAAGAGAGAAACTAAGCATTTGCAAAGCCAGTAGGTCCCCCCTATGCAAGATCTATTGGCTTTGTTAATGTTTTGTATTCATGGTGTTCAGCAGCATGGTTAAAAGTAAATAAAAAAATCTCTATGATGTGGTCAACATTGGCCGTCATATCGCTTTTTGTTTTACTTTCAATAGACCCCAGCAGCCCTGTTGTTGTACAAGATGGATTATAAAAAAACATTGACAAAGCTAAAAAAAATTGAATGATTTGACTTTGTAAATGTTTTTTTAGCCATGTTGTACAGCAGCATGCCTGCTGTGTAGCATGGTTAAAAGTAAATTTAAAACAAAAAGCGCTATGATGCGGTCAACGCTGGCTGCATCATAGCACTTTTTTTTAAACTTTCAACCATCACTGCATAGTAGTGTGGCTGCTTTACTATATGGCTAACAAAGCATTGACAACACCAATAGATCTTGCATAGCCCAGACCTATAAGCTTCTAAAAAATTTTTTTTTAGAGTTTTATATAGCGCGAACTAGACCCGAGAAATCGGGTATCAGAGCGCTTTACATGAGCACCAGTTTCGTTACAGATTGACACATTCATTTTTGTTAGGCACAGGGAGATTAAGTCATTTGCTTGTTTTGTTATGGGGTGGGTACGGGCCAACCTGCACAGTGGGAGGGGGCAAACAACACATGGGACAGTGGGAGGAGGGAAGAAAGTATCAACAAGACAGAGAGCGGGGGAAGAGCGGGAGGCGTCAGCAAGGTGACTTACAGTAGTGGAAGGGAGGACAATGGGCCAAGCAACGACTCAAAGTTTGCGAGACAGAGTGCAAACACAAGCACTCTAGTGGAGTGCTACACCTAAAGTTAAAAAAGTACATCCACAGTTGACTAATGAGAAACAAAGAAATGAGAGTGACGATCAAAGCAATCAATGGTAATTAATGGACAGGCATCAAGCCCTTTTAAAACAAGATTTTTATTAACAAAAGACTGTGCTTGCGCTGTCTCAGGCGAGACCTAAAAAGTGAAGTTAAATGAAGCCAAATGTGAGGTGTAATGGCCCGTGTGACATTTCTCAGTTGCTCTCATTGACACAAAGTGTCATTATAAGAAAATCACCTTCAACAGGTTTTCAGAACACTTATAAAACAAAGATGGATAGACTCTGCATGAAATCTGAATTATGGTTTGTTCTTTGGATAGTCTCGAATCTGGAGTTCTGGATTTCTTATTACCCAGCTCTGTATTTTGTCTCACTTGATGGTTTGTTGATGGATTGGGACAGAGGATCCGGACCATAGGTTCCAGTCTTGGAGGTACAATGGTGCCTATTTCGAAAGAAACTCAAGATCAAGATGGCAAAAGGACTGTAGTGTGTTTTAAAAGTAACCATTGACTCCACTGGAGTCAGTGGAGTGAACTATTTGCTGAGCTCATGTGTTTGTACCTCTGCTGGGCCTCTTACTTTCTAGCCATCTGATTTGGAAGTCTACAAAACCTTTCCCAGACCATTTTTGGAAGATGGTTGTAGATAGACTGTGTTGCAGTTATCCAACGGAACAGACTTCATTTGGGAGAACACTACCGCATGTGCAGGAATCTCCTAGCATGGTGCTACAAACTCAACAGCATCCGCAAAGAAGAGTTTATAGGTGCCTTTTTGAAAGCGTGTATGGACAGAGAGTAGTGAACTTCATTTGGATGAATACATTCAGAGGCAGGGACCTCGTTGGAAGGAATTATCAGAATGTTGAGTTCAGTACTATTGAAGTGACCATCTGATGGCACTGATAAGATGTGGCCTAGTGGCTAGAACTGCTGACACAGGGAGCCTCGTTCAAATTGTAGTGATGGCTCAACATAAGCATCCTATGATCCTTGCATGGTGTTCATTGGAATAGGAAATCAACTGTTGTTATGCTCATTAATGTATGGTCATCTCTTTCTTGCCTGACTGCTACCAGAATTCCTGTGTTTTCCCTGCCTTACCCAGCCACCCAGGGTGGGTCCACCCCTTTCTCAAGGCACGCAAGCCTCCCTGCACCATTAACCATGCGTATGGAACTATCAAATTATAGGACCACAGACACAGAGCGAAAAAGGCTGAAATACAGCTATCTCTTCGTCAACATTGCTCCTAGGAGGAAACTGTGCATGACAACTTACACAGCAGCTCCAAGAAACTTATCTTGGGTGGACAAGTCACCTTTAAGTGCCTTTGGAAGTATGGAGCCTGTATATCTTATATGACCTTCTGCCCTGGCAGAAACCCATCCTGAACTTGCCACTGATTACTCTCCTCCATGAAAAGCATAAAAGGCGACCTGTCAGTGCATCAGTGAACAAATGTAGAGCTTAGGGTTTCAGACTTAACAGTTTCCAAAGTGGTTGTGTGCCTCTGTATATAATTGCTGTATTCCTTATCTATAATATATACTCTTTGTGGTAACCTTGCTCCAGAGTTGTGTCTCTTCCTTTCAGTGGAGCGAATAAGGGCATTACTCTCTTATCAGACTTGACCACTTGACCCTTGTGGCTTGCTTTCCCCACACTACTCCCCCCTTCCTTTGTGGAAGGTGCAGCTTGAGCATGCCCTCCAATTGGTCCAGAGTGTTCCGAAATACATGTACCCAAAAAAGGTGAAAAAATAATATTTGATGAAGTATGTTTCTGTTGTAAAGGAACAGGCCAAGTTTGTGCTAAAAAGTGATATGATCTGTTTTTTTTAGATACTTGGTGAGTCGCAATACAACTTCTGCACTCTCTGCAGCCTACAGACCTATCTAGTAGGCTGGAGAACTGGTATGTAGGACTAGCACTAGTGATGATTAATGATCATGTCAACTATCACAGCTCTATGTATGGGAACAGCTGAGGAAGAATATGCCTTAGTTTGTAGACGTAATGAAAGCAGCAGCTGACACCTGGTTCTGTCCGGGGTGTTCAGTTATTGGATCCTAGGAAAAAGAAATCCCAGAATTTTAATTTTTTTTTTGAAGAAGCAGATTTATGACGAAGCATTTCATGAACAGGGAGTAAGACAAAATAAATTCTTTTAGTACAACCTAAGAGGTCAGTTTTTAGGTCGAACCTAGGCAGCTCATGTGCTGTCTCTTCAAGACATGCTGTATTCACTTTGTAGGCTTACAGCCCGCCCATATGCTTGCTATTTGCTGGCTCCATTGTCACTCTTCTATTCTTTCTTACCATTTGTTTATGGCATGCATGTGTTTGTCCCTCCCCGAGAGCAGTGACCAGGGGCAATATCACTCCACTAGTTACCATTATAGCATGTGTTTTTCAAACTCCCTTTTTTGGTTAAAAAGGAATTAATACGTCCGGTCCTGTTTTTTTTCTTTTGAGGTTGCATTAGTGCATTTTTTTTCTTTTGAGGTCGCGTTACATGCCTCTTTGAATGTGCATCCGTCGAATGTTTGGTAGCATTCATTTGTTTTTTTGTTGTATATTTTATTTTGATCGTCAATACTGCAATTTGTAAACAACTTTATTATTTTATTTGTTTTTCTTTATAGTATTTTTTTTATCAGCAATACAGCAATTGGCAGTTAAGATTTACGTGATGGGGTGCTCGCCCTCACACGGTCTTTTTTTTGCAGGAGATATCCGTTCGGATCGCCGTCTTCTCTTTCCTTGTTTTAATTTCTTTGGAGTGATATTCTACCCCGGCACTCTAAGCTGTATGCCGAAATGGTGCCCGAAGCAGCACAGGACCAAATGCATCCACTTGCTCCTCCTGCAGAGCAGCTCATCTGGGCTCAGCTTTGTCCTGGAAAGTGTGGGAATCTCCTGTCAGTTCGAGGGAATAGTGTAGTCGCCAGCAGGAACAGCTCTTTCTTTATATGCACCTCGAATCGGAAGATGGGAATTATCGCTAAGGTGCAGTCTTTTTCCACATCTAGGTCAAACGGGGTACAAGAGGGGCCGACGTGTCCCATGTAAGCAGAGCTTTCTTGTTGATCAGGGGACAACCTTGTGCTTAGACCACCCCCACCCCCCACTAGATAACCTAACATCCATACACTCTTACACACACAACAGATACCCCCCCACACTTAACAGTCTTTTCCACCAAAAACACACACATGCACACAGAACAGCCATCCACACATCGTACAACCACCCTGCCACACACACAGTAGTCATTACAGGCAACCGATACTACATGCAGCAAGAGGCACACACTGCGTGCTTGCCACCTGTTAGGAAGGCCGTGTCACTCCATAATCGATTTGGAAGCAATCCTTGGGATCTCCTCAATTCCTCCCCTCAAACAAGAGGCAGTTAATTTAAATTACAGGAATCAACGACTGGGACAGTAGTAATGCTTAATTTGCTAATACTTTACTGTACATTGTTCTAAAGCGCTCCTAAAACCCTTCTGCATGACTCGCGCTATATAAATGCGATAATAAAAACAACATAAGTAAGGAGGTACTGTCCACCTGCTAGAAGTGTGTGGTCCTCCTTCAAATGTTGTTGATTTAGTTCCATTACATTTAATAGCAGTGCAAAAGCCAATACGTCAGCACTCGCCTGTTAAAGGTGAGACCTATTGGCTTTACCAAGGCTTATTTAAATGATTGTTCTGAAGGCTATTGCTGACTGTTACTCTCCGTGGAGGAGAAAAAAGTGTGTGCTTTGGCATCCAGTTTCATTTTCTGTGCATAATTCTATGCTCTGTAGAATTAAGTCAGGGGCAATAGTGGTCCAGGGCCTGTCACATGGCATTCCCAGCAGTGCACCTGGAAGGCTGCATACATATAATGAATCTAAATTGGACTTCTTAAGATGATCATTGGTTCTCCTGAAAACTGTTCCATCGCCTACCTTGGGCAGGCGCCTCAGTGTTAGAACCTTCGCGCTAGCTTCTGCTCTAACACCCTAGGGGATTTTAAACACGTCGGGCATTTCAGGGCGCTGTCAAGGGATTTTAATTACGTATCTGTGCCTTGTACTGATAGAACATTACTAGTGTTTGCATTAGCGCAGCTCTGCCAAAGAATCTGACATGTCTGAGTTCCTAACGAGGAGAAACGTTGATTTTTGCTTTTCATTAGGTGCAGTCTTAATGAGGGAAAACTACAAATGGATTTCAGTCACATATTGAACTTCTTCATCCCAGGCTGCTGAGAATTCAAAAGGAGCTTATACATTAGATTGCAGGAAATGCCATTTAAATGCTACCGTTATTTTCAAATATCTTTCAAAGAAGCACTTCACGTGCATATTACTTACACACATGTGACTGAATGCCCGGGCACCCCCTGCAACTAGCAGAAGGGGCACCATTAGTCACACCACGAGTAGGAGGGGCGGCAAGGAGATGTCTGTTACCTATGTCTGTTATGGTCAAGAGGTCGCATGATATCAGCGGGAGGGGACGGTCGGCCAGAGGCCTTTTAAGAATCCCGGGGTCAAGGGAAGGGTGACCAACCGTCCGTAAATTTCACGGACCGTCCTTAATTTGGACCTCACGTCCGTTGTCCGTGAGGATCCTTTTTACGGACGCCTTTTGTCCGGAATTTTGGGCCTTGCAGGGGAACAGAGCTGTTCCCCTGCGAGAGGCCTCAGCTCCCTGATGGGGCCACCTCGCACACATCTTAGGAGTATAAGAGCAGCCCCACCCCGCCCATTGTCATTCTGTCTGCGGCTGATTGCCACATACAGAATGACAATGGGCCAGTTTAGGCTCTTACAGCATGTGGTGGCCTCCTCCTGCTGTGGTCTAGGGCAGGGCATTCTGTTAGGGTTAGATGGAAGAAATGTACAAAACAAACATACAAAGTTAAAAAGAAGAGGTTATAGTTCTTACACACTCTTATCATTTCAGAGCTGAAGCATTTTTATTATTATATACAACAAAGACATAGTTGCTGCTTTTTTATTTATTTTATGCAACTAACATCCATTGACAAAGCCAATAGTCCTGGCTTGTTGTAGGTCTAATGTTACTGGATGCAATGATCGAAACAGCAAAATACCAGTCGGGTGGCACATTATGCTCAGCATATATTTTAAGGTGAGGTGTTTTAAGCCACACCCCTAATTACATCAGACACACCCCATGGAGAGACCCCCAGATTTTTCATCCCACTTAAAGCCCCGGAAACAACACCATGTCACAGTCACCTCACGTCCTGGCACTGTGCATCATGCATGACTCATGACTTCCAAGTTTTCAGATTGCCTATGTGCAGGGGCATAGTGAACCCTCCCCCACCCCACCCCTTGCTTTAGGAACTACAGTGTGGGTGAAGTTCTAGATGGGCCTCTTCTGTCTGCAACTGGATGGGTGGGTGGATGGGTGAAGGATGGGTGGCTAAGTGAAAGGGGAATGGAGAGAGAAAGGGAGGATGGATGGATGAATGCTAGCATGGATGAATGATTGACAAAATGGATGGGTGAATGGGTGCATGGATGAGTGAAAAGAAGAATGTAAAGATGGATGAGTGAAAGAATGCATACATGAGTGAAAGGGAGGGTGGAGAGCTGGAAGAAAGGATGGATGGATGGATGAGTGAAAGGGTGAATGGGTGGACGAATGAGTGACTGGGTGGATGGATGAGTAAGTTAAAGGATGGGTGGATGGGTGAAAGGGTAAATGATTGGATGGATGAGTGAATGGGTGGAAGAGTGGATGGATGAGTGAAAGGATGGCTTGGGTGAAAGGGTAAATGGTTGGATGGATGAGTGAATGGATGGATGGGTGGAAGAGTGGATGGATGCGTGAAAGGATGGATTGGGTGAAAGGGTGGATGGATGGATCGATGAGTGAAATGATGGATGGAAGGATAGATGATGGATAGGTGTGCAAATGGTTGAAAAGCTTTGGATATGGATGGGCACACAGATGGAAGGACAGAATGAATGGTGAAAGACTGAATGATGGATGAAAAAATTAATAGATGACATTTTGAGTGACACCCAACTGCTACTTGAATGTTATACTAGTAATTGTAAATTTTTGCATGTTTTGTTTTAGGTGTAAGATTTTAGGGAGAGTCTCATAGTGCCATGAGCCGTGCTTGAGATGTATATTTTGTTTGTAGCAATAGGCAAGGTGTCAAAACTAAACTATGTAATAGTGTATTGACAGTGCATTCTTTAAGAAAGCTGCAGGGAAAAGCACCGTTGTGACTTCCGTCAGCTTGTGCAACTCTCTGCGAAGCCCCCATAAGCAAAGTCAGATTCCATATTTTAAGTTCCCCTTGCTGAAACACACATAATGCGTTCACTAAAGTGGGTTCATCACAGCAATCCTCCCTTTAGTTCACCTATCTGTGCCGCTTTACATCTCACAATGGCACTCAGATATGAGATGCTAGTAATAAAGTCTATCCGAGCAGATCTTCCTGACCACTTCTCCCACCAAACATGCCTGCTCAGGACCATGAGTTGTAAACAAAATATCAGACTGGACAACCCAGTGCAGTAACAATATAAATAGATTATTATCATATGAAATACCACAAAAAGACCTGCACAGTTGCTCAAAGCTGCACACATACCGAAAAACCGTGAAGTGCGCGATTTACGTACTTTTATACTATCGCGCAACTTCTTCTGATGTCTGTAAAACGTACCTTTTGTCCTGAAGTTTTGTCCTGAATTTTGACCTTCTGTCCTGAATTTTTGTCCTGAATTTTGACTCTCTGTCCTGAATTTTTACACTTACTGTACTGAATTTGCACCCATGCCAGTTGGTCACCCTAGTCAAGGGCTAAGCCATTTCTTACTCGGCTGCACAAACCTGCGGGCAGAGCTGACTGAGCTGATTGACCCCTTGAGGCTAGCTGGAGGACCAGGTTGTGGAGTTCTCAGTGCAGGAAGTGCGGCAGAGGGACTACTGTCGACGTAGAGGAGTTTTACCTTTCAGGAGCAATTCATGTAAGTTAATGAAGCCACACGCATCGGGCCGATTGCCTGACTCGGACCGGCAGGGTAGCCGTGCTGACATGGGGTCAGGGGGCAACGTTGGTTTATCATATCTTGCATGTGTGGAAGTCACGGTCCGTGAAGGGACTCATGGAGACGCAGGAGGATCGACTGTGCGGTCAGGCGGCATGTGGATACGGCATGTTGGGGGAGATTCCAATGTGGAGGGATGCCAACCGCATGGTAAGTGCTAATCGCTGTCCCACTAAGCACCTTATTCTGGCATGAGGTGTTGTGTTTTTGGGGGCCGAGGGTCCGTGACCGGACTCAGGGAGGGATGTACCACTGATTGCCTGCTCAAGGGGCGTCATGTTGATATTGCATGGGGTCCTTTTGTAGCAATGGTAGCCCGTTCTGCGGTTGGCATGTTGATACTGCATTTGGGGAGGGGAAAGCTCTGATATAGTGGCAAGCGGATCGCGTTGTTCTTTTGTAAAGCACTCTGACACCTTTGGGTAAAGTTTGCGCTATAAAAAACTGCATTAAATAAATAAATAAATAAATCGTGGAGAAGGTGCCATTCAAGCAGCATACCTGGTAACCCTTTGTGACATTTCCTGTTTCATTGATGTGAGCACGTGTAGAGCTGATTGACTGTATATAATCTATATATGTGTGTGATATAAATCCTCTCTGACACCCTACAATGGGATTAGTAGCTCTATAAAGGGATTAAATAATCAAGCAGGAGGTGAGCACCATGGGTTGCCCGCTCTGGCCGGTGGCATGTAGGTGCATGGGGACGGGACCTATGGTCTGTAAGGGACATGGGGTAAATGCAGCAAAGCCTCAACCTGGCGACGATCGCACTGTGTAATGGGTGACGATCGTGAAAGGGCATCTGCTAATGATTTCTGCTTGTATTCAAGTGCACAGCGTAGCAGGCGGGAACCATTTGCACTTCAGAACAGATGGGCTGATGCGTGCAGGGTGTGCTTTTTCCCTGTGAGAAGGTAAGAGATCAGGGCCACAGCCCTGGCATGTGAGCTGGGTCCTGCAGGTCAGGGTGCCCAGCGAGGCAAATGTACAAGTAGCGCTTGGCCTCTTCAGTTTAATATCTGTATATCATCGCGGACACTCATCTGAGCTGGGACACGGGTAGGGCTCTATGACAGCTTCAAGCAGAAACTGTTTTAAGAGGCATTATGGTACAATGGTCATTTTTTAGGGTAAACTAATCTTCTGTCTTATCTTTGTAGTTATGGCACCAAAACGTGCACGTTCTTCCGCTGCCAACTGGGCAACGCAGGAGGAGCTGCGCTCATTTAGCGCCTTGCTGAAGGTGGCGCAGACACATGCCATCAACTGGGCACTGAAGAGGGTGTCAGAGGGTCCAGGGGCAGAACAGCCAGCAAGGGAAAAACGGCATAGGAGCTTGCCAGCGTGATATAATGACGCGCTCCCAGCAACAGCAGGAGATCTGCCTCAGGCAACCCCCTGCACGGAGGGTGAGTCTACGGGTCAGGTGGCCACTGCCCCCCCTCCCGGTAAGGCAGGGCACCACGGGCCTGTCTAAAATGCAAATGTGGGGGTGATAGGACAGAGTAATGTGGTCATACTTCCAACTCCACAAGGGGAAGCTGTGCTCGCAGATTTGCCTTCCCCTGTTCCCACACAAATAGCCCCAATTACATCCTTACTCTAACACGGGCAGGGTTAGCCAGGTGGGAGGAAGTGTCTCCTCGCAGATGCTCATGCCAGGGCCAGTACAGGTCCGGCAGTGCTGGTTGGGAGACCATTGGGCTGTAGCAGTAGTGCTGGCACCGCAGTGGCGCAAATTTGTGTGCAGCCAGGGATGGCAACACACCCAGCGGGGTGGGGTGGCACAGGCCACAATTAATTCCAGACCAGTCCTGTTCTGTACGGTGTCCCCAACGGTAACTCCCTCATCAGCAATAACATGGTACATATCGGAAGAAACAAGGGAAAAGATTCACAAAGGGGAGTTCTGTGGTGTGTTCGATCTGATTAACATGGGTGTCATCCCCGGTAAAAGCAAATTGGGGAAGGACGGGAAACAGAAATCAAAGAAAGTGTGGGTGGACTGGGCCCTGAAGAACTGGGTGACTCCATTTTCTCTGCTATCCTTACGGAGAAGTTTCCTGCCTCGGCACCGCAGATGTGTGGGTACATGTCATTGATAGCCAGCACAGCGTTGGACTTACAAGCTTCAGCCTGGCTGCAATATGATGCAAAATTCAGGCAGATGAAGGTAATCAGACCCGAGGTAGCATGTGATCAGAGGGAGATTAACATTTGGCATGCAGAGTTCAACATGGGAGCCCCCCAAGGGAGGTTCTCCCAGCCTTGGCTCTTTTGGGCGGAGAGAGGGGCACGGGACAAGAAGTGAACCTGCTGACAGTACAACAAGAAAGAGTGTAATAGAGGGGCGGCATGTAGGTTAAAAAATGTATGCTTTTTCTGTGGCACCCAATGCCACTCCGAAACCAAGTGTTTCAAGAAGCACAGAATGGCAAGGGAGCAGCCTGCTCCCAAGGGGCACTAGCGCCCGCAGCCCACTAGTTAAAGCCTGCTCTCCTGTTCGCTTGCACATACTGCCGCACTTATTGGGTAAATACAAAAATGTCCACGGTGCAGACTTGCTTTATTATGGTTTCAGCAATGCATTTCGAGATAAGAAAAAATCCTTCTTGATTAATATATAATCGCTGGGATTCCCCGTAGCGTAAAGAAGGTAAGGTCTCCTGAGCAAATATCCTCAGTCTTCTTGCCAGTCGTCTATCTGTGCTCTCACAGATAGACAAGTGGCAAGAAGACTGAGGATATTTGCTCAGGAGACCTTACTTTCTTTACGCTACGGGGAATCCAAGCGATTATATATTAATCAAGAAGGATTTTTTCTGATAAGATTCAACTGCATCTATTTATCATTAAAGAATCACTCCATTCTTGGAAATTCTTATCTCAACCGATGAACCGAGGCTTTAATTTGGGTGATTGATAGCACGCAACGGGGGATTCACAATACGAAATATAACTATTCTCCATCGGAAGGCCGGCTCCATTGGTATTGATACCACGTCATATTTTAACCATGATGAAGTCCTTTTACGGACGAAACGCGTTGGCTGGGCTGATGCATGTATTCATTCTTCTAATTGTGAAAATAAAAGCAACATAACTGAATTCAAGAACTATCAAGACTCCCGTCTACATGTTTCATTAATGCCATGATTTAAAAGATTATATTGTACTTGACATTTAAATTGCTTTAAATATTAGTGTGCTCCTTGATACTATCTTTGCTATTAGAAGAGAAATTAGTTTTCTCTGAAATTTGACCGCTCAATAGTGGGGTCAAGTCAAGTGTGAGCACCTTTGTGCTATATCAGATTTTGAGGACTTATTTACTGGTGCAGCCCATATAGCCCACACTACTGTTCCAGAATCTAGCTCAGTGCACAGTAATGTACACGCCTTTTGATGAAGCGGTAGCAAGGTTGCAGAAGCTGCGCAAGGGTGCCTTGATAGTGAAATCAGACATTGAGGCTGCAGTTCGCCTTTTACTGGTCCACCCAGAGGAAGCTCGCCTCCTAGGGTTCACTTTTGAGGGGCGGTTCTATGTGGACAGGTGCATGCCAATGGGATGCGCAATTGCGTGCACAATCTTTGAAGCATTTGGGTGGTTTCTTGAGTGGGCAGTGAGGGACCTGGTGGCTTCAGATGACATTGTACACTATCTGGATGGCTTCTTGTTTATGGGACCCTTGGGTTCCTCTCTGTGCGGGAAGGCCCTGCAGGGCTTCCGTGAGCTAGCTCAGGCACTAGGGGCGTTTCTAGCAAAGGGCAAAACAGAGGGGCCAACAACCATGCTGTCCTTACTAGGGATAGAAATAGATTTAGTGGAGGGGGTTTGTAGGCTACCCCAGGACAAGATGGCCACCTTCCGGACATCCAGAGATGTAAGCCTAATGACCAGGAAGGTGACGCTGCACCAGCTCCAGGTACTAGTAGGGCAACTGAATTTTGCGCTCTGGGTCATTTTCCAAAAACATACCTAGGGACATGTCCGGCCTATGGGCCAAACACCACCACACTATACTTTCCCAGGAGGTCAGGGAGGATTTGCTCATATGGAAGGAGTTCCTGGTGCAATTCAGTGGTACACTGTTGTGGCACCAACCAGTGCCAACCTGCCCCTCTACACAGATGCAGCAGGGAGCATGGATTTTGGTGTGGTCTTGGGCACTAAGTGGTGTATGGAGCACTGGCCGGCAAGCTGCGTAGCCTCGGGGCTTACCAGGAAGGTTACCTTTTTAGAACTGTTCCCGATCATCATAGCACTGCAGATATGAGAGGCTCTCTTGGCCAATAGGGGGATAATCTTCTGGTCAGATGGCATGTCACGTGATGTTCTTGAGCAGGGTCAGACATTAACAATTAAAGAGCCAAATGCCCTTTTTCCTTAGTTCCTCATTCATAGCTGCCTAGCACAAAATGTGTACTTCTCTGCCAAGCATGTGCCAGGGGGTAGAGAAAACTGTGGCAGACGCCTTGTCCCGTTTTAAGTTGGCAGAGTTCAGACAGCTGTGGCCTCAACTGGACTGGGTGATGTGGATTTCCCAAAGGAGCTATGGAAACTTGGTGCCCCATTGTTCTGGACCCGATAGCAGCTTCCCTGGCCCCTAGAACAAAGAATGCATAGGAGGCAGCCTGGCGGGTGTATGATTCATCCTTTGAGTCAGGGGAGGAATCAGGGCGGTTCCACCCAGAGGGGGTTATATGCTTCATAGCACAGCAAAAGGAGCGAGTCAAGTCCGTGGCTCTGGTCAGGAGACAGCTGTCTGTAGTAGCGTTCTTTGCGGGGCTTCGTGGACTGAAGGACCTGACCAAAGATGTGAGGGTGAAGTGGGCACTTAGGGGTTGGGAGCGCTGGGTCCCGGCGGCACATCCCAGTATGAGACCAGGTTATTTAGGCTGACCTATGCGCTGGCGTTCTTTAGGGCACTTAGAATTTTAGAACCGGTGGCAGCAGCCAAGGACACCTAACATCAGGGGTGCGTGCCACGGATGCCTCACTGATGGGCAGCACTCTCCAGCTGAGGATGAGGTGGTCCACTGGGCAAAGGGGTCTAGGTGCACCTCTTCGCAGCACCAGGCACATTGTACTGTCCGACAGTACACATGCTGGGGTATCTGGGGAGGCGGCTGCAGCATGGGCACCCCAATCTGTTGGTGCATGCTGATAGGGCCTCGCTCATACGTGTGTGTGTGTGTGTGTAGATCTATGTATGTGGTACTTGTATATAAGGCAACCCTGGCCAGAAGGCAAAAGAAAATTTGAAGTCCGGGAGGTTTCATCAATGAGTACTCTAACCTCATCATAGAGTAGCCCGGGAACTTGAGCACCTTAAAAGCATATGTTTTAACGTTCAACAAAATCTTATGTAGCAAAGTGTTTCTCCTTATGATGTCCACTCTCCAACTGAAGTTCACCAATAGTCTTCATGTCATCTGTTCCTGAGCATCCTTAAACTTGGTAGTTTGCATGGAGTCCCACTTTTTAAACCTTCCTTGTTTTGAGCCTTAAGTTTATTCTTACCACCCAAAGATAGACAGCTCATTCATTCCATTCACTTCACAGAATAATGAGTGATTGTGAGCCAAAATATATTGGTATATGGTTTTGAGTGGTAGTTTGGACCAGTAAGTTTGTAGGTACTTTCAGAACTTATCCTACACAAAAAGATCTCTTAGGCTTTGGCCACCACCAACATAACATCTCTGTCTTTCTAAAAGCCTCCAGGTGACACTTACCATGTTCAATACCTTTTAAATAATTTAAAAAAAACACCAAAGATCAGTGGATAGTGGTTAAGTACAGCACTATTTCTATTTATATTGCTTTACCACAACATAAAAGAGAGGGGCACATTTACCACCACTTCACCTGTTGAAAAACAAGTTCAAATAAAAGACAGAAAATAAGTTTCTTTCAATACAAAGATCTTATTTTAAATTATCCAAAGAACAGGGCATTGTTGTATGAGTATGTCAGAAGCACCTTCTCAACCTCTTGCTGAGGTTTAAGCCCAACACGCTGCTTCTCAAGTTCCAGTGTGAGTCTAATATATTTTGTTAGATCATTAGCAACTTAATAATGTTTTTCTTTTTTTCAGATTCATACTTCATTTCTCATCTGCATTTCAGTGAAAGGTTAGTGGCAGAGTTGTATGGAAGGAGGCAGGACAATTGAAAAGCACATGTTCACCTCCTGCTGTAAACATTGTTTAGCAAGGGCAATTATTAAGATGTTCTGGACTACGCACATCAATGTAAGGTGTTTTTTTGAGATATTATCATGTTTGACATACTCACAATTTGACCCAACCCCCTGAAATTTGACTCTGGATTATCTATGTAACTGTGTAACTTTTCTTCGGAATTTGATTGCCCCCTTTCTCTTTTGCCTTAAGGACCTAGGCCCTGATTATTAATGAATTTGAATGAGTGGAGTAGTTACTGTTCCCAGTAAATATCAATCCCCTGCAGCGTTTTCTGCAGCAGGAGTATTACTTAATGTGCTTTTCAGAGCTGTCTGAAGAGGAAGAATACAGGAATGATCCCTGCTCAGCCTGGCACTCGCCCCTCCCCCACTCCCCCCTACCCCCGCCTCACGCGCTGTCACCGCCGCCTCATTCAGTACGTGCTGAATGGTTGAGACATCGAGGGAAGCCCCGCTCTTCAGGATATGCACAATGCCACCCCTGGCATAATTTGCACTCCTTTAATGGGCCTCTTAGTACACAGCATGGCGGGAGTGTCATGTTGTGTTAAAACACTTATTATGCTCCTTTATAAATGAGTCAGTGGTCATAGCGACTCTTCAATGTGAATTGTCTCTTTTTGAACGATTAAAGCAAACGGTATTCAGAGCCAGGCCTCCTCCTGCTTATGTCAAGGTCGGAGGGCGAGGCCTTCAGTGGGAAAGCAAATCCTGTCTCCTTTTATGTTTTTCAGCCAATAATTTCCACTGAGTTTAAGCCATCATGTGGGGGGAGACAATGTGTCGACGTCAGTTTTTTTTTTAATATGTTCTTAGTAGAAATACTTCTATTTTTCTGATTAAAACTTAGTCGAAGTAGGATTAAAAAGGGGGAAACAAAAGGGGCAAACCAATATTTATCTATTTATTTGTTTATCAATTTATATTCATTTTTTTCTATATGTAGCAGCTATATAATTTTTATCAGAAATGATTTACAAAAGAACAGTGGTCGGTCAACAGGTGTTTAGACACTTTGGGGCATATTTATGACATTTGCGCTGGTCACGAGGAAATTGCTGGAATGCGCAATACTTGTCCAATATGGCACATTCCTGACCTTTTCCCTTGAGCTGGTGCCATTTTGGCAGCCTGCCTCCAACACAGGCACCCTTGCACTATGGTGCAAGGCTGCCTGTGTTGTAGGTAGGATTGGCTTTGTGCAGGACGGGGCACCTTCATGCACAAAAACAATCCTGAAAAGCTTTTTCCTCTTTCTAAGTGTGCTGCAGAATGTAGCACAGATACAAAGAGAACTGAAATGATATAAACTTGTATAGTGCATCAATTGCCCAAAGGCGTCAAGGCGCTGATGGCCAATCCCAAGAGTGACCCTGCTCATAACCCAGGTGAACAGCAACTTGCAGAGAGAAGAGCCACGTTTTTAAGACCTTCATAAACGGCGTATGTGACTTCATATTGGTCGGATGGACGGGGAGCATGGCTGCAGCAACCAAGAAGACTCTACTCCCCATCTCTTTTTCCGCACTCAGGGGATGACCATTAAATTGTGGTCTGCCAATCAAAGGAGTCTGCTAGGGGAATGCCATCAGAACATAGATTTAATTCCCCTGGGGGTGGCACTATAACGTGCCTTGTGAACAATGTACATGGCCTTGAATGTGACGCACTTCTGCACAGGCACAAGTGTAGTTCATGCAGTGATTTTGCTACTGACATGTATTTGGGGATACCTAGTGAAAGCCTGGCCACTGCGTTTTTCACCAATTGTAAATTGGCTGAGGATTGTCTTATTGGTGTCCAAGTAAAGGGCGTTGCAATAATCAATCATGGATGAGATTAGAGCCAAGGCCACCTGTTTCCCTAAAAATATTTCTCCTTGTTACTCCTCTCCTTGAAAAACATAAGATTTTGGCGCATTCCCATTTTTACAAGTCCTTGTAAATCTGTCAATGTGTCAAACTCCATGCACTGGTGTAACGAAAATTGAGGGGGCCTCCCTGCAAGGTACGTGGAGGGGCCCCATCCGGGCTCAATCAGAAGCTCTGCGGCCAGAGTGCTGTGCTGCGGGGGCCCCCTGGAGCTTGGGGGCCCCCCGCACCGCGGGGGCCTGTGTTACGCCCCTGACTCCATGGGAGTTGCATGGGAACACCCACTAAAACACCCATGGAACACCTACCTAGGGCAGAGTAGTGCAACACAGTGAATTGCGCTTTGTTGCACTACTCCAGATTTATGAGGCCACTCAGAGCCAGGCAAATTGGCTTTGCATGGCTTCATAAATCTGACTTCGAGATTTGCGTTGCGCATGTACCACATTACGTGGTGCAAACGCGACACAAGCCTTCCATAAATATGCCCGTATATACTTATCCATCAGACTATATCCTAGAATTAAATTGAGATTTGACATTTGTAGCAAACACTAGTTAGTGTAACTAGCCTCCCTTGTGAGACATGACTCCCCTAATGAAATGGTGAGCAGCATCTAATCATATGATTGGTCAAGCAGATCACTGGTGAATTGTGCATCAGCAGTGACATGACAGTATCAAATGTGGTAATTGAGTAAAAAAAAACAATACATTCTGATGCACTACTGTCAACTATTTATTCATTAATGTTCCCTGTTTTCCGTCTTTACAGATTTTTACAGATAAATACAGACAGAAAACAATGTGTTTTCTGTCTGCATTTATTTTTAAAAGTGGATAAATACAGAAAATTGTGCTGCTTTTAAGTGACTGTCCGTGCTGTCTTTCATGAATTGTAGACCAACAGCTTAGCAGATGGACAGCATGGGAAATTAAAAAACAGGATGAAATTTCTTTAAATAACGGCATGTGTCAATATACATTTGTGGTATAATGCTAGTATTTACTGATGGATGTATTGTTATGTAATATTTGGCAGCTAGCTTAAATAGCTAAAACACGACAGACATCAAAGTATGAGTGCACTTCTATCAGTTAAATAACAAGCATTTGCAATGCAATAGGTCTCGCATTTACGCGAGTTGGAGCTATTGGCATTGTAAATGACAATAGCTTTTATTTATGCTTTAAAAACCAAAACATAAATAAAAGGCATTGTTATTTACAATGCCAATAGCTCAAACTCGCTTAAATGCGAGACCTATTGCAATGCAAATGCTTGTTTTTACTAAGCCTTTATTCCTCTTGTTATTACACTGCAGAAACACACAGCATCTGGGGGGCAATTCAAGTAACTCGCCAGGCTTGTGGGGCATCAAATAACTACGTCTCAGTAAAGGTGCAAAGATCCTGGTTGTTTTAAAAGGCTTCTACGGATCAGATGGCGCAGCCCTCTGCAGCCGCAAACAAGCATTTGCTTCCGCGACAGCACAACAAGGATAGCTAGGCGCTAGTGCAGCAGAAGTCCAGTGCCTAGCTGTGTCTCATGCGGGGAGCAGCCGAGACTCAGGGTTGCGACAAGACCACCGACCTCGCCACAGGCACTTGAAATGACAGGGCAAAGCCCAAAATCTAAGAAAGGGGGAAATTCTGATTTAAATAATATTAAAAACACACTATTTACTCTACTTCTTTATTACAATACACTGTACAGCGCCCCGAACCCTTGATAGGTGAGTTTGTGCTATAAAAATGAAATGAAAATATAAATACCATGGTCCTGCTGGGTGGCAGTTAAAGCTGGAAGTGACGCGCCAGTAGCATTCCCAATAAGTGAATCCTGTCTGGTCGGCTCTTGTTGCCTCAGTAGTGATCTTCAAAGTGTTAACCCACCTCCTACCCCCCCACCCCCGTTTACCCCACCTGAATGCTCCCCTTTCCCAGGGCGCAGTCTTTTGCATTTCAACAACTTTTCGTGGGTAGTAGGCACTAAATCAATGCAATTGAAATACCATACAATGCCGCACCCCGTTTCCCGTGTAGCACCGCCAGGCAGAGCGAGGGGAGATGTGAAGTTTGGTCAGCACCGTGCCCCCTCGGGCTGGTAGGCTGCATTATTGAACAGCGCACGTGACACTGTGGTGGCAACCACGACACACCTGCCAGTAACGGAAGGGGATTTTAAACCTAGGTGATGTGCCCCTCTCGGCTCAAAAGAAGCAGGTGATAAGAGGGGCAGAGGTCCCTGAAGTGACGTGATGTGTAGTGTAATACATGCGAAGCCAGAGATAGTTATTTACGTGTGCAGTTATTTACGTGTGCTTAAGGCCAGAGTGGGGAACCGTAAGCAGAGCTGGCAAGACAGCTCAACCCAGCCTCTGCCTTTGTCTCCTCACACTAAGTCTCTCTTTCCGTCCATCCATCCCTTCTCTCTCTCTCTCTCTCTCTCTCCCTCTCCTTCTCTCTTCTCCCTTTCTGATCCATTCTCTCTCTCTATCTCCTTTTCTCTTCTCCGTCTCTGATTCATTCTCTCTCTCCTTCTCTCTTCTCCCTCTCTGATCCATTCTCTCTCTTCTTCTCTCGTCTCCCTCTCTGATCCATTCTCTCTCTCTATCTCTTTTTCTCTTCTCCGTCTCTGATTCATTCTCTCTCTCTCCTTCTCTCTTCTCCCTCTCTGATCCATTCTCTCTCTCCTTCTCTCGTCTCCCTCTCTGATCCATTCTCTCTCTATCTCCTTTTCTCTTCTCCGTCTCTGATTCAATCTCTCTCTCTCCTTCTCTCGTCTCCCTCTCTGATCCATTCTCTCTCTCTATCTCCTTTTCTCTTCTCCGTCTCTGATTCATTCTCTCTGTCTCCTTCTCTCGTCTCCCTCTCTGATCCATTCTCTCTCTCTACCTCCAGATCTCTTCTCCCTCTCTGATTCACGATTGAAGAAAAATAAACGTGTTCACATAATTAGTGCACAGCTCCACTTGAAACAAAAGCAGCTAGTCAAAGCAGCGGGTGAATGCTTTATGCATGTGACGCATTACCATTCTGGCGTTGTATAGAATAATGAACCCTTATTGGAATATATCTTAAGGTGTTTTCAAGTCACCTCTGGGTTCTGCGCCTAGATCAGGCGTCACCCAGTGTCTGACGCTAACAAACAGCACCGCAAGGATGCGTAAACGATCATGTAATGGAAGTTTAGGGATACCCTTGCTTTGTTTTCAATTTGCAGTTTTTTGTTATATTGCGCAAACTCGACCCGAAGTTATTGGAGTGCTTTACACGAGCACCAGTTACATTACACAAGGACACATCCATTTTTGTTAGGCACAGGGAGATTAAGTGAATTGCCCAGAGTCACAGGATGTTGCACCAACGCCGAGACTCGAAACTTACGCGGTATCGCCACATCCTCTCCCCCGTTCCCCTTGTCTTCATATATATATATATTACACTAAAATAATAGTAATACGAGGACCAGGCTTATGTTAAATGTAACATGCTAATGAAAACAATAGAAATGTCAGCAATAACAGCAATTACCATATGGAACAAGTTGTAACGGTAAACGTGTTTCTGTTGCTATCACGCCTATGTGGATAAGAACAAAAACAATTATTTTTATTATTATTATTGAAAATTTGTATTACTAATATTACTACTACTGCTAATAACACAACAGTCTTTGAGTATATTTAAATTAATTTGCCTTGCTCCACGGGACATCGATGTTGGGGCCCTCAATATAATCTCAAAATGTATTTAATAAAAAACACTATTTCCGTGCTCTGGAAATGTATTTAAAATACACGTACATTGACACTTAGAAAAACAGGGACACAAAGGCGAGCTACATAGAAGGACAATGAGCGTCACCTTCACGAATACACGGTGCGTGGGGCATGTCGGCGATGATACGAGGACTTCAAGCATTATTACTCCAAGCATTATCAGTTAATACCACGAGTGAGCGCTCGCGCGAGTGTCCTGTTCCGGACAGACATCAACTTCTCGGCGGCCGCGGACAGTATGTGAAGGATTGTGACACAGCGTGGAGTTTTGTGAGGGTTTAACACAACATGCTGAGAGCACACACCCCGGAGACAATGCTTAGTGTTGGGGTCTTGCTGCGCTGCATCACATACATCGACTCCAGCATGCAGCTCTGCGATGAACCGATAGAGAAACGTAAACAAAACTAGTGTACACAAACACACTGCCTCCCGCTGCAGCTGTGGAATGGAATAAATTAGGAAAGTGAAAGCGCGCCATGCGCACGCTGTGCTGAAACGCCGCGAGCCCTACACGTGCACATCACCTGTCCGGGCGCGTGCACATCTCCTGTCCCCCTTCCGAACAAAAATCGACGACAATAGATCTCGTCAAGCAAGCAGCGCATGCGCTGCGCCGCTAGGCGAGACCTAAAAATGGGAATGTACAGTTTTACCACTTCATTTATACGTGAAACACAAAATAAATATGGATAAATACAGATAAAACGGCCCAAAAATAAATATGGATAAATACAGACGGAAATGTAAAAAAAAAAAAATACCATAAAACCGGGAGCCCTATTATTAATGTATTTATTATGAAGAGCTGCCATGTTGCCTCTCAACCACTGTGCAGCAGTAATGAGTCAGTTAGTGTAGCACAGGATTCACCACTCCTTATGCCGAACCAAGGTAGGTCAGACCCTGTTGAAGTGCATGATGCTACTGGCTGTCCAAGGACCAAGTAATGCTCACGTTCCAGATCTATAGATTTCTACCTAAAAATTTTCCTAACTCTTGTCATTTTGAAAGCTGAGTTACAAAGAACTAAAATAAGCTTGCGTTTTCTTCTGATTTCACCTAAATTAACTCCGAAGGACAGTGCAAATTTCATATTTTAATTGCTTCTCATTTTTTGAGAAGTAGATAAACTCCTTTCAGTTATTTGAGTCTTCTTCATTCTATATTAAATTCTTCAGTCTTTATTAAATTTGTGAAAGCATCCTGAGCTAGTATTATTGGTAGTGTTCGTTCCTTCTTCTGGTTTTTTACATGGGCGGTTGATTTGTGGTTGACTTTACGCAAAATGCTGGACCCAAAGCTACTGTGTGACAAAGCTTGTAATACTGTAAGAAATGTAGTATCATGCAGTCTCATTATACAATCTGGCATCAAGCACATTGTACTGTTTATAGAATGCATTTCCTCTTTCTAGGTGTTGCCTGTCGACAGCCTTTACCTGTCTATTAACAAAAGACATATTGTGTACCATACCAAAGCTTACACTGGGCTATGGGCCAGACCTTGCCTCCCCTTTGTTAACTTTCTTATCACTGTATTTTGCTTGCTTCTTATTCAATTGTTTTCCTTCCTCTTCTTGTGTTTGCCTCTCCCTTGAAGCCTAACTTCTCGATTGCCATCATTTTGATTGGATTTCCCTCCATTCTTAAGCTCCTCCGTTGCTCCCCGTCTACTCCCTGTTGTTCCATCTGCTCCCGCATTGACTTCTCCCCTATCCATTGCCCAGCACACTCCTCTCCTGCGGTCCTTTTTCAATTGATTGGAGCGCCCCGCCACTACCATTTACTGCTTGGCCACGGCAGTTTTAAAAAGCGCTGAGTCCACATTATGTTTGTTATTTATTAAAGGCTTCGTTATTGGGGGTTATTTCTGCAGCATCTGTGTTAATACAATCAGATCGATTCGCTAATATTTTGTGCCAGGTTTGCATCTCAACAATGACACAAACCATCGCAAACTATTTATTTTGAATTTACTTTCCAGGGCACTGAGAAGTTGCCTCAAAGTAGCACAAAACAGCACTTTGCAATACTTTTTGTTGGGAGGCGGCCGGGGTTGTTCCATGGGTGGTATATAAGCGTTTATATGAAAAAACACAATGGGTTTTGATGCAATGCCCTATTTACTAACCATAGAAGACAGGGTTTTGCATAAAGAACAACGCATCTTTGAGATTGGCATTAACTTGGAAAAGTGCTTTCATTTCTCCACACTTTTCCAACTTTGCATGTGTGCTGCACAGTACCTCACATATCCAAAGTTTGAAAAGGTTTAAAATTTGTCTAGGTATTGTACTTGGTACTGGAAGGGTATCCTTTCAGTACAAAACCTATGCTGGACAGGAAGCATGCACCTCTGCACTATGGTGCAAAGGTGTATGTGTGGTACTGGGCAGCATGATTGTGCGCCATGAAGAGAGCAGGGCAGTGACATATCTTAGTAGGTATGGAGCTTTCCTGCTCTTTCCCTCTCACACAGTGCAGCACAGCAATTTTGGTTGGCGCACCTCATTGTGCGACATCCTTGTAAATCTGCCCCATATCTAAGTCAGATGTTCCTTTAGGGAGAATGCATCATTAAATTGAGGTTAGAGGGGAACACTACTGGAGAGGATGGACCTAGTTGACAACACTAAAGAGAATGTGTAGACAATTTTAAGGGCCCAATTCACAAAGGTAAACTTAGACATTAAGTCTATGTTTACATTTGTGAATTGGGCCTTTGGACTTCAGGTCTAAACTTCGGCCCAGATTTATCACACTTTCATTCAGTGCAACGTAGCAAGCCACCTTGCTGCACTACGCTGTGTTGTATTCCTCTTAGGGTGTCCATAACGGGCTTTCCAGTATCATGTCCTTATATAGGCACAATTCGCCCTGCCCTCATATAGGCATAAAATCCCAGCCCTTATTTAGGCATTAAACCGTGCACTCCAAATACAGGCATGGTCTCTGACATCCGTCCACCCTAACGTCACAACGAGTTCGTGAAGAACAGACCCTTAGGCTGCGGGAGTTTCCCTAGCCCAGGACTATTGATTTCTTCAAGGACTCATATATTATGCATGAACCATTATTCCTTAGGGGTTCATTCATGACGTCTTTCGCTGTCCGACTCACGTCAATACTAACATTCCTAGGTACTCTCAGGTATAAATATACCTTCCCTAGCCCTTGTAAACTAGAGGAGACCTCGACTTCAGAGGAGCCCGTTTCCCGGCCTGACGCACTGAGAAGACGCTGTCATCCCTGCACGCAGAGAGTCCAGCTTCCAGTGATCTAACTTCCCTTGCGGGGTGTTGGAGTTCGAGTCTGGCAAAGAGATTCCTACCTCTCTCATTCTTCAGGTATGGAGCTGATAAGAACCTAGAGGGACTCTTGGCATACTAGGCATACTAGGGTTAACATACTCTTAGTATACCATAGTAAGGAATACTTCACCTACTTCATACCTCTCCCTACACCTAGGTTAGGTTAGGTACATCGGGGTAGAACTAGATTAGAAACGCATCGTATGAGTACTCGCATTTTTAGCTCATGTTATTTATATATGTGAATATACGCTAAAAGATAATGCTATCGCAGTATTATTTATTTCTACTGCTCACACTGTACATTATTTATCTCGCATACTGTCTTGTGATCGTAACAGCACATTTAACCTTCACCAGAAACAAGACTGTTCAATAAATCTTTTATTGAAAACGCCCGTCTATTTCTTTCTGTGTAACTTGGAGAAAACTAAGCATGCACGATTGAGCTGAGTGAAATAGTTATCTATTGTTTCCACGACTCTGGGACACGTTCTGATTCTAAAGGGAAACATAGTGGTCATGTTTTGCGGCTGCCAGAAACTACTCCCTTCTTGTTGTCAAGGAGTTTCTAGTGGCCTCTGAGCTAGCTGGCACAAGTAATTAAGTTTAATATACTCGATAGGGACATACTGACCTTAGTCCTATGTCAAACCTATAGGATATATTATTCCAATGCGCAGAGCCTATTAGGGAAATAGGAGCTACACTACATGGCTCCCAACGGTTTGGTAAGGCGGTAATTCAACGTTAGATACTGAGTAACTCAGCCGTGCTTTTTTCTCTCAGAGACCCCTACCCATATACTCCAAAAGACGTCTGGAGTGGGCAGGGTTAAGTATCCACCAAGGCTACATAGGGAAGCACCCTATATATTAGCTGTTTGGTTAGCTCAACGTTGAAGGATACAGTGTTCCAAAATATTGTGCACCTTATCTTTGTTTCCTTGAAACTTGTTCTACATTTTTTCAAAACACAAAATGCCTGACAACGACAATAACACCGAAAACGGTGGAGCTGCGGCTGATCCAGCCCAAGCAGCAGTTTTTAACATTACAGGTTTAAATGAAACCGAGGAGGGTGTTATACACATCCCTCAAAACTTAAGAAGAGCCATCACTCTAAAACTTATAAAACATGGCCTACCACCAAGAGGAGGTAGAGCAGTTTTCGTGATAGAGGCACATGAATCCTTTCAGACAGAGGTATTCTATTCATGGGTAATACTTCCTGAATGCAATCCAATATCACACACATTTCACTTCTACAAAGAAGATGATCCACCAGAGGAATACATTCCTTTCGAGGATATTGAAATTCCATTAACATACCTGGAGCATCAGCTCTGGTTTAAAGGCGCCCTAAAACATCACAAAAACATTACTAGGCTCGGTCCACTAGGTAGACCAGGAGCAACATGGCCGATTCTAGCCGGCTACACACCTCATCCTGAACTGGATATAATGTCAGATGAGGAACTACTTACTCAAATACAAGAGTTAATAAAAATTTACAGACAATTGGTCCAATATGTCATGCAGACTTTTACAGTCCAGCAACCATTAACACTTCCAAATTCAACTCCCCAACAGGGGAATACACTAAAAATTACACCACAGACTCTATACACAGTCATGGGTAAAATGCCCACAAAACGTGAGCAAATTCCGTTCTGGATAGCTCAAAAAATTACTCAAATCGAAGCAGTATTTCCAAATACTAGCCCGTATGAGAAACACAGAATCCTAACAATCAGTTTACCAATGGGGATCACACCACAACTGGAAGACTGCACCACTTGGGGCTCAGTCTTTGCTGCTATCTATACTAAAACACATGGCATTCCGTCAATTGCGGTAATATCTGATGTCCTCAAAGAAATTCAAAATGAATACGGGGCAGAGCCTGCTCTAAATTTAGGTATGAAATTACTGAAAAATTTCGAGCAGGTCTCAACAATAATATTATCTAATATTAAAGGAGAGGCAGCAGCAGTTGCGATCCGCCAAAAATTAAGGGAATTTGATGTTACAGAACATCAAACAGAGCTACCCAGAATAATAGAACAATCTTATGCAGAATTAGGCAGAGATAGTTTGGTTGGAAGACCAGTGAAGCCAAAGCTATCTGAAAGTCCTGAGAAGGACTCTATTAAACAAACTCCTACATCTTCTAAAAAAGAAGTGGGAAACTAATAAACAAATTTCAAATGAGAAAAGTTCTCAATCCCGAGGTAGGTCTCCTCAAAAGGAGCCCTCTGAAAGGAGGTATAACCTCAGGAATAGGGATAATTTGAGAAAACCTGACAGGGATCAAGATACTGATACACGTTCCTCTCGTCCCTTTCAGATCTCATCACAGACTTCGGAAAGAAGAGGACGGACGGAACACAGAGAAGAACGTGTGAAATCGAAAGACGACAAACACGCTCCAAAAACTAAAACAAAACCTCAATTCTCCAAAAAGAAAGTAACAGGTCTAAAGATCAGACATGCCGAGAATACTGAGAACACAACTCAAGAACGGAGAATGGGCTCAGACAATGCTGGACAGTGCAGCAGAAGTCACAATAGTTCGCCAGAACGTGAAGGAACTTCTGGAGATAGTGGACTTGAATGAGTACATCACAGTAGAGACTGTAGACACCAGGGTTAGTACTCCACAAAGGTTATATGAAATAACACTCCGGATGGAGGGAGACAAGCCTAGACAGGTGAAAGCACTTTTTTGGGAAAGACTATCAAAGGGCTATGACATACTTCTAGCAGAAAAAGACTGGCCACCACAATTTGTCAGGGAGTGCCCACATGGCGAGGACATTATTATGCCTGCCTTCTCCAACCATATTCCAATTCACCTAAAATATACATATGCCAGGAAATGGGCAGTGGCCCAGGCCCCAGCATTATATAAAAATCATGTAGGATGGGATGAGGATTCACCTCACCATAAAATACATCTGAAACATGAACCAACTGCACAACGGCAGTACCCAATAAAGCAAGAAGCTAAAAAACAGGTCAGGGAGATCTTAGATCAACTTGAATACCAAGGGGTGATTGAAACATGCACCTCCTCAATGAACAAACCTTTGTTTCCTGTCTCCAAACCAGACAATACATATCGTCTAGTTTTGGACTACAGACACCTAAACACTTGTTCTAAAACTTTTGCAGTGCAAAATGCACATAGCACAGCATTAATGAATAACATTGTGCGTAAAAAATATAAAACCACATTAGATATCTCAAATGGTTTCTTTTGTCAAAACATAGCTCCTGATAGCAGGTACTTAACAGCATTCTCCATAATGGGGACCCAGCGTCACTTTTGTCGACTCCCACAAGGGTTCAAGAATAGCCCAGGTTTATTCTCAGCGAGGGTAATGGAGTTACTACAAATTTATGACAATGAGGCATTGTCCTATGTCGATAACATTTATCTGACAGACGATGACCTGGACAAACACTTGAACAGGGTGAGCACCATTATATTGGGTTTCGCCTCTGAGGGCTACAAATTCAACTTTAAAAAGTCCAGAATTGCCCATCTCAATGTCCTATTTCTAGGAAATGAGCTTTCAAGTGAAGGCAAGAGCTTGGCAGCTAACTTTTTAGAAAAGTGTGCACTGCTCCAACCTCCAAAAACGCTAAAAAACTTACAATCCATCCTGGGTTTCCTAAATTTTGGAAGAACTTACATTCTAAATTACGCAGAAAGGGTTAAACCTCTCTACGCATTAATCAAACCTGATTTTTCGATCAGAAACTGGAGACAAGAACACACAGAAATCTTGCGTTCACTCCAGGCTAACATGTTAGCAACAAATCACTTACAAACATGCGTAAGTCAACGCAATTTGGTGATCTGAATAATTTCGGGTCAATGCGGATTCACCTACTTAACTTTCAATGAGGGTGAGAAAATACCAATAGCGTACAAATCTCATTTGTACACACAAGCGGAAATGCGCTTCAGTTCAACTGAAAAATTCTAACAGCAGTTCAAACCGCTGTAGCAAAAGAAAGAGCCTTAGCCCAAGGGAAACGCATTATTGTCGTAACCCCAGTACCGGCTTTAGAAGCGGTTACAAAAGCGAGCATTCCAAATGCTAAAGCATTACATCCAAGATGGATACAATGGGTTAATTCTCTTGCTGCAACAGATGTTGAATATGTTTTTGATCCAGATTTAAAAACACAAGCATTCCTGCAGTATGAACATGAATGTCCCCTGCCTACTGAAATTCTGCCTCTCGATCAGTACGAATTCATAATTTACACTGACGGATCCGCACAACCCGCAATAGGGAGTAAGCAAGCTTACAGTGCAGCGTGTGCACTCGTTAAAGGTCGCATGCGAAATGGCATCTTCAGACCTATGGTCACAAAAACGCAGTCTCTAGGAGATTGTACAGCTCAGCGAGCTGAACTACAAGCATTCAAACTGGCACTTGAAAGTACAGATCGAGAATTCCCCAAACTAATAGTGTGCGATTCCTTTTACTGTGTTCAGTCGTATAATGAATATATACAAAACTGGCTTGAAAATGGTTTCAAAGATGCGAAAGGTGGCACAATAAAGCATAAAACGCTTTGGGAACAAGTAGTTCAGTTGAAAAACGAACTACCAAAGGCTCACGTGATTCACACACTGAGTCATCAACGTGATGTCGTTCACGTTGCAGGGAATTCATTGGCTGATGAAGCCACAAAGGGGGCTGTGCAGACGGCTTCCGTAGCTGCGATCACTCGTTCCAAAACAAAAATAGACGGTGAGATAATGTTGGCTGTCAATGCTTCGAGCAAAGGCAGCAGTGCAGCGTTACCAAAAAAGTTTCCACTCAAGTACTCTTATGTAATTGATGCGAACAACGTTCCTTTTGCTCGAATCCCTGGAGTGGGGGATAGGGTAATTCCAAACAAGGAACGCAGATTAGGACTAATCCTAGCAGCACACGAAGGAATAGCTTCTGCCCATGCAGGTGTTTCAGCAACAGTATCTTTACTCAAGCAAAGATATTGGTGGCCTGGCATTCGGAAACAAACCAAAAACTATGTTTTAGAATGTGATATTTGCCAACAGATGAAAGTGTCAACAGTGAAACGTCCTGCGCAGACACCCCTGTTAATTTCAGAGAACCCATTAGCTTGTGTTTACCTGGACCACTGCGGTCCCTTGCAAAGGGACGGTAATTATAAATATATCATGGTTGCAGTGGATTCATGCTCTAGGTTCCTATGGTTATGGCCTCAGCGCTCAGCTGACGCTCGAACTGTTATAAAAGATTTGCAAGTCTTTATCGGCATATACGCAATAGGCACGCTACATTCTGACCAGGGTCCTGCATTTAGCTCTCGGGCTTACAAAGAAGCCATGGCCAGTCTGGGCGTTGCATTGCGGTACTCCTCTCCATTCCATCCTGAGGGAAATTCGGTTGTGGAAAGGAAAAACCGGGACATAAAGCAGTCTATAACAGCTAGGGTATTAGGTTCGGGTGATGGGTGGGTTAAACACCTTAGTGGGGTACAACGCTCTTTGAATAATCTGCCAAGAAGTTCTCTAGGGGGGGTCACTCCATATGAGGTCCTATTTGGGACAAGAATGTGGGTACCGGACCATGAACACGTAGGCACAGTGGTGGAAAATAAACCTTTTGATATCAAAGATCGTTTGGCTGTTTTACAGGACTTAAACAAATTAAGAACGAAACAAAGCAACGTATTCCTACAGCCAACCACCACTGGGGAAAAATCGGCGGTCCCAGCAAGGCCTGTCTGGATTCCAAAAGTTGGGGATCTAGTCAGAGAAAAAATTGCGGACAAGAAGGAATTTGGACCTTCTTACAGACAACCAGTACCTGTCCTAGCAGTTCAAGGAACAAGAACAGTACTTCTGCCGCCCCTTGCTGGAAGAAAGGAGAAAAGATTTGTGTCTATCGACCTCATCAAACCACAGTATGTGGCTAATACTAAATAGTAGGCCTCGTGGACTCCGACCTAGTAGCAGACGCACTCCTCTCGCTACTATCCAAGAGGTTCAGATTGAAAGACTGATAACCATCGAGAATTCAGCAGTAACAGATGAAGGACTAAGCAACAACGCTATGGAACTCATCCCTCTTGAACACCAAATAACAGTTCGTCCAAATACACCTGTCTACACCAACGTAGCAAGTGATCGACTGGTTCCAGTGATTTCTACAAATCCTGATGCAATTCCAACAATTGATAACTGCTTCTGGCTATTTCATTAACTTTGATACGTTCTCAGAAGATCCGAGTGAACCTGAAACGACGCCAGCATCATTCAAATTCAAGCAGCAAGTACAAGACTTTCTTCACTTTCTGAAAAAACTTATTTGGTTTCTCCATGGATTGAACTCTGGATTATATCTGGACTTTTTGTTTTCCTGCTCTGACTAGCTTTGGTTACAACTATGAGCGTGCTTCTAAGTGGCAGATACATCCATGTGAACACTGAAGGAAAAGGCGTGAACGTACTTTTGAAACCTCATAAATCTTCCCATCGTGAAGCAAGAGACTTGTCATCAGTAAACATCACAGCTGTTCCTATACACGATGGTATAGTGTGGGACAAAACAGATTTTGATATATTCGGTCCGACGGAACAATTGAACATTCCACATTTGTTTAAAATTTCACTAAGTGATCTAATCTCGTCCAGTACCTATTCTGATGATTGGGACTTTGAGACTGTTAATGACAGAATGTTTGACCTAGAAAAATCTGCTGCATTTTCTAAAAATGAATATTTAGAGGGTTCATCAGACTATGAACAACTGTATTGTTATAACCACTATGGTCATCATTATTTGCATAAAACTGCATATCCAAGAAATGTGTTTATGTTTAACCAATGGGAACATTGTCCTACACCACCTAAAGGTAGTTCAAAAACATTTGCTAGTAAATTTCCATATTTTTCAGGTTATAATATGTCTGATCCAGAAATGTTTTACTATAAAAATGTAAACAAGACAAGACTGAAAATTATGTTAACAAATACAAAACAGATTTATTCTGCATTATTTAATGCCCAACTGTCTAGACAGGGTTTTGACTTTTGGAAAGACGCAATAGACACAAAAACTGTCTGGGGTACTAAAGATTGGCAAGTACAGGGGATAGAAGCTTTATTTAGAGCCTGTATCATCCCTGAACAAATAATGTTTTTGAATGAAACAATCCAACAAACATCTTGTCTTGGATTAGCCAAGATCAAAGAGATGAACACACCTTCTGTACCAGCACCTGCAAGAAATAACGAAACACAGGCAGTGGTGACAGTTGACAATATACTACAACTCAACAGATCTAATCCTGATTGGAAAAAATGGTTGATCTGGCCCACAGACACGAATAACTGTCAGGAAAGATTCCTGAATAAAACTCAGGGCTTTACTATTAATAGGCCAGACCCAAGATATGTCCAAAGACAACATCCGGGGGTAGTAACAACATATTGTGTAGGAAAATTATGCCTCGATTGGCTGCATAAGTCTACACTACAGGATGTGAAACAACACTTAACCTTACTTAAAAAGGACGCAGAACTTAGGGAATTCTTGCTTGGACCAAGAAAACCGCGTCAAAAACGTTTCATATATGCCGGCATTTATGCTGCCTATAATGAAGCATGGAAAGTATCACAGATGGGGGCCGCAGAACGAATACGTGAACTTGATCGTATTAATTTAGAGAAAACACTCTCTGTGGTCGACAATGGGTTAACAACTTTGTCCTCCAGAATATATTCACTGGACGGCATTGTATCCTCTGCTATCGACATACTAGAACAAGATTTGGCGATGTTACAACAAGGCCAGTCTCAATTACGTTCTATTATGTTATTAAGCTGGCCGCTGCAATCTTTGCGAGCAGGCTATGTGCCTTGGCGTTTTATCAACACAACGGCTCTGTTTGCAGAATACAATCTCACTGATAAAAAGATCGAACTGACACAAAGAGGAGCAAGGTATACAGTGCTGAGCATTGAAAAACTGGAAAAATTACCATTCACAGTGGCAGAAAAACCAGCTACAGAATGGCTTATTCATGGCAAAATCACACTACCTGTGACTACTTTTCAGTTTCAGTATTGCCTCAGACAAATGCAAGCAGGCAAATATGAAAGGTTGGGTAAGGAATACATTAAGACATCTTGGGATTTACCGTATACATAAAGATGTTGGAGTGGGGATCGTGAAGTGTTTTTGAGCGGTACAAACTGTAAACGTGCACTAAGCGGTTCGCTTATATGTCAGGACATTTCCTTACACGGGGCTTGTAATGGTTCTGTGGCAAATTTGTCTTGCCATCAGCAGGGTACACCAGCTGCTGTGATTAATCCAACGTTTGGACAACTTTCTAATGGGAGTTACCTCATGTTGAATGATCAAAGTTGCTGTGGCATGCTGCCAGGCATCCCATATCTAGTAACGGTCAACTCCAGGGTCACTTGCTGTATGCATGTATTGTTTTCCCCAATAGACACAGTCAGGGAGTCGCCTCTATGGCCTTCGCTGAACGTCTCTTTTATAAGATTTGATACTTTGAGCAGAATGAAAGCCATGCTTTTACAGCAAACAGTGCCTTTGACCTCGGCCAAAGAAACCTATGATCTCCAAGTAGCAAGGACTTCGGCTGAGATACAGACTTTAATACGTACAAATTGCCCTATACATTTCGTAGAAATGATAGGACGAATCTTCAATATGTCTGATACAACCGGAATTGTACATGTATTTAAGAGCATCTGCTCCGGTCTGTTAGCACCTTTCCAGGCAATACTCGGAATCATCCCGAACTTTGCACATTCGGTGTTTGGTGGCATACCATTAATTCTAGCACTTGTTGCCGGAATTCTATTTCTCTTCCTGCTATTGCGCTATGGCCAGCCTATTCGCAGACATCACTCCGAGCGAAATGGAGAAAGCTCTCCTTGAACGAAAGTGCTGTGAGCAAATAGTACAGCTATTGGGCATAAATCGTCTACGGGACCTTAATACCACGTGGTTCCTGTCATTCAGACCAATCTGGCAAGATTGCATCTTACCTGTCCTACGATGCCTGCTATGTGGTGTAGAATGCGTGTTGGACACCTGTCTAACATATCCATCGGATACGCCAACGGATGTCGATACTCTGCTGGACCAGATAACGGCCCATGCTCTGTGTTGTCCCCAGAGGCTGCCAATCCTGATGTCAGCATTCATTGAGCTCTCACAGACGCTTCCGGCTGCTGCTGAGGTACGAGAAAGATCTACAGGCACACAGGTAACAACGGACGCGAACATTGCTGCGGCGATCAATGCTGAAAGCGATGCTTCACATCTCTGTGCGATTAACCTGCTTCACGAGGTGTTCCAACTATCACCAACTACAGTGGATGATGTTTTGTCTATAGAAATAGATGATCTCATGTTTACACCAGACCCGTAAACTGACTCTGATTCAACATACAGTGTTCCAGAGAAGCAGTAACAATTTGGCCTTCATTCTACAAAAACTTGGAACTCTACCAAAATTGAACTTTTTCCCATTTTTCGAACAAAAATGGCACTTCAATCTGCTTAAAGTAGAACTAGCCTTATAGTACAGACTTGGCGGTACTTCCACGGACACTTAGTCATCTTGTGTGTCTAAAACAGTTCATTGATTTTCATGACATGAAATGACTTTGATTTTTGAACAACTTATCGATCATTTTTATGTCACATGTAAATATTATTGCTTATTTCATTCCAATTGCATTTATTTTCAAAACTATATGCCTGAAATGAAAAGCGATTGCTTCAAATGTACAGTACCTTTTGCATTTTATATTATGTTTTTTAATATTTTTAAGAAATATTTTTTAAATATGGGGTGCTCCATTTTATGTTTAGCATTTTAAATGTTTAGCATTTTAGTATTATCGTATACACGAAAGTGGAGTGGGTGTTGTATTCCTCTTAGGGTGTCCATAACGGACTTTCCAGTATCATGTCCTTGTATAGGCACAATTCGCCCTGCCCTTATATAGGCATAAAATCCCAGCCCTTATTTAGGCATTAAACCGTGCACTCCAAATACAGGCATGGTCTCTGACATCCGTCCACACTAACGTCACAACGAGTTCGTGAAGAACAGACCCTTAGGCTGCGGGAGTTTCCCTAGCCCAGGACTATTGATTTCTTCAAGGACTCATATATTATGCATGAACCATTATTCCTTAGGGGTTCATTCATGACGTCTTTCGCTGTCCGACTCATGTCAATACTAACATTCCTAGGTACTCTCAGGTATAAATATACCTTCCCTAGCTCTTGTAAACTAGAGGAGACCTCGACTTCAGAGGAGCCCGTTTCCCGGCCTGACGCACTGAGAAGACGCTGTCATCCCTGCACGCAGAGAGTCCAGCTTCCAGTGATCTAACTTCCCTTGCGGGGTGTTGGAGTTCGAGTCTGGCAAAGAAATTCCTACCTCTCTCATTCTTCAGGTATGGAGCTGATAAGAAGCTAGAGGGACTCTTGGCATACTAGGCATACTAGGCATACTAGGCTTAACATACTCTTAGTATACCATAGTAAGGAATACTTCACCTACTTCATACCTCTCCCTACACCTAGGTTAGGTTAGGTACATCGGGGTAGAACTAGATTAGAAACGCATCGTATGAGTACTCGCATTTTTAGCTCATGTTATTTATATATGTGAATATACGCTAAAAGATAATGCTATCGCAGTATTATTTATTTCTACTGCTCACACTGTACATTATTTATCTCGCATACTGTCTTGTGATCGTAACAGCACATTTAACCTACACCAGAAACAAGACTGTTCAATAAATCTTTTATTGAAAACGCCCGTCTATTTCTTTCTGTATAACTTGGAGAAAACTAAGCATGCACAACTGAGCTGAGTGAAATAGTTATCTATTGTTTCCACGACTCTGGGACACATTCTGATTCTAAAGGGAAACATAGTGGTCATGTTTTGCGGCTGCCAGAAACTACTCCCTTCTTGTTGTCAAGGAGTTTCTAGTGGCCTCTGAGCTAGCTGGCACAAGTAATTAAGTTTAATTTACTCGATAGGGACATACTGACCTTAGTCCTATGTCAAACCTATAGGATATATTATTCCAATGCGCAGAGCCTATTAGGGAAATAGGAGCTACACTACAGCTGTGTGAAAAGGGAAGGGAAGGAATGTGTAGTATTTAACATCATATGGTGCATTTCTGTCCTTTTCTTGTGCTGGCGCACTTTTGGCTGCCTAGCATCATTGCAGGCACCCTTGCATCATGGTGCAAGGGTGCCTGCATTGAAGTCAGGATTGTTTTTGTGCAGCAAGGGACACCTTCCTGCACAAAAACAATCCTAAGAGGCAGCTTCCTTTTTCTATGTGTGCTGCAGAATGCAGCACACATAGAACGAGGAAAAAATGACGAGAAATAAAGATATTTCTCCTTGTTACGCCTCCCCTGGAGAGGCGTAGCATTTTGACACATTCCCAGGTCTACCCCTAATGGTAAATCTGGGAATGCGACAAAATCCATGGGTGGGTGCGTGGGAACACCCACGGTCCACCCATGGAACACCTCCCTGGGGCACAGTAATGCAAGACAGCGATTTGCGCTGCCTTGAGTTCCTCAAAATGTACCAATCCTTGCAGGGCCACGCAAGGTAGCCTTCCGTGGCTTGATAAATCTGACTTTAGTGTTGCGTCTCCCTTGCGCTCCCTTGCGTGGCGCAAGGGTGATGTAACACTATGATAAATATGGGCCCTGGACTTCAAGTCTAAGATTATCTTTGTGAATCGGGCCCTTAGACTTCAAGTCTAAACTTGGACTACGGGTCTAAGTTTACCTTTATGAATCTGGCCCTAACTGTGCAATATGAATGAATCAAAAATGTTGTTCAGAGTTAAAGTATGGATACCATTGCATTAATAATTACAACAAAATCAACAAAAATAAATAATAATATAAACAATAGCAGTAGTAATAAAAAGATGTATGAAGCACTCTTGCTAAAAGCTCCTTTACTTAAGGCTGAAAAGTGTGTTAAGGGATTGGATACCCTGCATGAATGTCCTGAAGTCAGGGCTACTGAAAAGGTATTTATTAAGAAAATGTGATGGAAACTGAAATTATTGACTTGTAAGAAACTATAACGTTTAAAACAAGGATGTTGAAAAAGGCTTGACAAAAATCAAACTTAACAAATCTTAAATATCGTCACTTTGTTTCTTCCTTGGGAAGAAAGTGATACATTCATTGTGTAAATAGTTCAATATAGTGCTCTCAAAAAGTAAATAAGTTGTTTATTATAAGTACACAAGTACTCGGTTATGCACCGAGAGCCAGAGCAACACTGAAGTGTTGATACTTGTGTTTTCACATAGGTATAATAAAATTAAAAAAAGCACTTCAAGAGAGATGCATTGTTGATGGCTAGAACATAATATTCTAGTCTAAGAGGAAACAAGAAGTTAGAAGAAAACACTATTAATGTAATATACACCCCTTAGGCTTTATATGTTCCCATCAACATCTCTATCTAATCTCTGCATTTAACATAGAAAAATAATGATTAAGGTCTACATAATGGTGAGAAGGGCTGTGTAATGGAGTGAATTAATTCAATAGCCTTTTCCTGTGGGGAGAGGATTCATATCTAGTTTAGTTTGAAGCACATAAGCATAATTGTGTTAGGACATCTGCATACCTAATGAGTAAATGAGTAAATTATTGTCTAGCCTGATGTACTCTACACTTATCTGCTGTAGCAGCAGCACTGATGCTGGTTTTTGCACTCTGGTAAAGCTGTCCATATGCATCTAGGGACAATCTGCTGCCATCTACAGGTGGCACCTGGAGCAGCTGGTACTCATTCCCTGCTCTTGAATCAGCCCTGGCGACAGATAGTAGAGTAGGGCGATTACTGGGCCTCCAGCAGCCATTTATGAAAAGAACAATATCAATGCTCAAGCGAAGTATTTGTATCTTGTAGAAGAAGCCTAAAGCTAATTAAGTAGAACCATACACAAGATGCTTACAAAGGAAGGAGAATAAAATTTGGGACCTTTAATGGGAACTTAGGAAATATTTTACGGACTGTTTACCATCCTATTACCCTTTGGCCTATGGCATAGTGAATGAAAAGCTATGACAGTGTCATTATCTTCTCTATGGCATAGTGAATGAAAAGCTATGACAGTGTCATTATCTTCAGTGGCGGCTGGCACGGATTGAGGGTGGCGGGGGGAGGGGGATGGTGTGAAGAAAAAAAACACTTACCGCTTCACTGCCGCGTCTGTCCTCCGTCGTCTCTCCGCTCCTCTTCCCGACGAGTCCCGGAATGGAAGCAGGAAGCACACAGGCTCCCCTAAGCCAATCACGACGCTGCTGTCACCAGCATGACAGCAGCATCATGATTGGTCTGAGAGCTGTGGTTTAGCGCTCAGACAGGGACTGGGAGCCTGTGCATGTTCTCCACCCAGGCTGTGCAATTCATCCGGGTGGAGAACATGCTAAGTGTGCATGACTGTTTGGCCGGCCCAAGACGGCTGGCCAAACCACCATGCGCACTTAGAAAGTGCCCCAACCACTCCTCCCCCTACGCTGTGAGCAGTCCAGCCCCGCAAAGCTGCCTCAGCAGGGAAAAATAAAATGATAATAATATTGTGTTATTATCATGTTATTTTTCCTTTTTTACACTGCTGAAAAGCAGTGGGGCGACGCTCCTCTGCCTTAGTGGAGGAGCCGCTGCTGCTTACCTTGCTTAGAAATAGTACAAAGCTAAGCTAATTTAACTAAAACATTGTGAAGAACCGCTTCAGGCTGGGCCTTGCTTCAACATAATGCATGAGAAAGACAATTAGGAGCTCATCCTGTGATAAGGTTTCTATGGGAATCATTTCAACAATAAAGTGACACGACGCAACATGGAAGCCACATGGGCTATAGGGAAGGGTCTCTAGGTGGATTCGCTAGGAAAAGTTGCTGCTTAGCTTGTGTTTGTAACACAATTAACGAAACATCTGAGATATAGAATTTTGAAAAAGCACTGGCCTCCGGTGAGTTGTAATAATTAGTTGTGGGTGGGATTCCCCACTGCAAAGTGCAAGCTATGGTATTTTACAGTTCTGCTTACATGGGACAAAACAGACATTTACATAAATAATTTGCTTCTTACCCAGAAGGATTTGTTTTTTCTTGTTTTTCTGTTGACAAAGACTTTGAAAATAATTTCAACAGTTACAGGGATAAGCTGCAGAAATACTGAAATATAATCTCATGTTTTAGAAAAAATAAGTGGCCTAATCATAAAAATAAGGTTACAACTGAATTTACCTTTTTAAGCCTGACATAGTTTCACAACGGGATTCTTGGTGGTTGTAAATGCATTTACTAGAGTAGGTTTCTCAGTCACTTGCATAGAAAAATCAACAGTAATAATTCCTGCTCAAGGGAGGAGAAATGGGTTTTCATGGAAAGTACTGAAACCTATACAAACATTATATATTTTTGTGCATTCTCAAACTCCTTTCTGACCTATTTCCATCCTGGAAAAAGTTAGGCATCTACTCCACTCTTACACCAGGGGCTGCAGTAATTCGCTTCCAAGATGAAAGGGGAACATATCACCCCTAGACTTGCCACTGGCAAGGCTTCCTCCAGGGGGAAAACTGGGTATTTACACAGGATGCTCCATGCCCCTGTGCTACCCTATAGTGCCAGGTTTGTGCAAATGCCTTATTCTGTATCTTCCGGTATGTGTTGCCCAGTCACTCCTGCTGTAAGGACCAATTCACTATCCTTAGTAGGACTCTTGTGTTTTTCTCGGTGCTTGTAGTTAATTGGGTTACTGATTGAAGGGGGTGAAAACTCTACTGAAGCAGCAGACACAATGTATGTGTGGGTGAAGTCATAAGTAAACACTAAATTAACCTGTGCTTAACAGCTTTGCACAAAACAGTCAGGCTTAACTTAGAGGCCTTATGTAAAGTATGCATGCAACATTTTAAACAGTATTAAAGTGAAAACACAATGCAAGAAAAACCCCACACCAATTTAGAAAAATAGAGTTGAATTTAACAAATCATTTGAGACACAAATGACAAACATCCATTCAGTAGAGCTGCAAATATGCAATTTCAAAGATTTAAGTGACTATAGTGCCTAAAAGTACATAGTGCCAACTGTGGTCACCTGCTCAAACCAGACTGGGACAAAGTCACAAGTTCAGGCCAACCACATGGGAGCACGGGCCAGATACAGGGACAAAGTTAGGTCAGCTGAACAAAGTGCCTTAAATCCTGGTTTGAGGAGCGTTGTGAGATCCAGCGTTGAGGATGTGTTGCGCAGCAGCGGTTCAGAGGAGCTGCGGGTGTGCAATGCAGTTACATTATTAGCTGGGCTGTCAAATCCTACTACCTTTCTATACAGTGAAGAATACATTTGGGTAATCCCAGCCAGGGCCGGCTTTAGCACTGGTGGCGCCATGTGCGACAATGATTATTGGCGCCCCCCCCCCCAAATGACCACCTCCGCAACGGATTCCCGCACTACCACCCTTTAACAGTCTCCATAACCACTCTCTCTCAGATGCATTTAATTAGTTTTGTAGTGTCACTCATAAAAGTGAAGGATGTCAGAGCACTTTACATTGCACACACATTACATAGACAATCATATATGTGTAAATCAATGTATAGGAAACATTACATAAGACAGAGGACTACAAGGGGTAGGATTTATATGTCATCCATACTGGTAGGCAGTATCGTTTAGGGGGTCTTGGTCTGGAGAAGCACACCATGGTTGGGGGTTCTTTTTAATAATCAGAAATGATTTCTACCCAAATGAACCCTTTGTGAAACATTACAATAATGAAAGTCTGGGGAAAAAATCAATACGCTCCAATCTATACTTGAAGTCTGCATTTCAGTTCTTTGATGACAGTTAATAGCTCACTGTTTTACATTAGGAGTTTAACTTGTAAACTGCAAGTAACAAAAGGAAATCTCTGACGAAAGCAGTGACCCACTGACCTATTTACGTTATGTTCACTTCGTGATTTGCATGGTACACTTTCTTTGCAGCAGGCATATTAACCCTCTGCACTATCTTATGAGGAATCAAAACTTCCACCAGTCAAAACTTCCACTAGACAAAACCATGGTCTCTCTCCAGGAAGAACATTAATCACCGGAGTTAACTTGACATTTTTATTACTGGCTGAAAATTGCTGGAGGCCAGGAACGTGGCAGCGGGTGCTTTAAAAAACAATATAAACTAGCAAACAGGCGCCCCTACGCGAAGTCTGCACCCGGTACGGTGGCACCGGTCGCACCGCCCTAGAGCCGGCCCTGATCCCAGCCATGCCACAATTTTTTTCATTTATTTTTATTCTTTTTAGACAAACACAACAGAGGCCAGGTCATATAACAGCATATATGAAGTTCGTACAAACAGGTCACAGATACACCTTGAACGCAACAAATAACAAAGCACTCCTATGCTCAAACCTCTTATCCTCCTGCAATTATCCCCTTAGTCCCATTCTTTGATGTGGATATCAGATTGCTATGTGGGATTTATTAACATAGATTATCAAATCAGTAATGTAATGCAAATTGACGGATTCCCTATGCAAAACCTGATGTGAAGCCCCTGAGTCTCCCACGTCTAATAGATATTTATTGACCGTGGGCTGGACAGGGGCCCTTCAGGATTTTTGGTCCCTTTGAAGGATAGGGGTTCCTGAGTCCCAGGGGCTGTCTGGTCCTGTGTTATGACCCTGTCTAAAACCTCTCCTACTTGGCATTCATATGAGTACAAAGAGATTCCTCCTCGGCCCCTAAACCTTTCTCATTTTAGTGAAGCCTCTACTCAATTACACAGCTGTTTCGTTTTTAGCCAGCATGCACCAGTCGACATTGATGCAGCATGCACCGGTCGACATCTTGTTGCATGCAACAGTCGACATTGGCACAAGGGGCTACCCAACAACTGGGTCATTTCTTCTTTGGCTGCTACAAATCCAATATCACAGAAGAGTTCACAATATCGATTGGTGTGAAGAGGGGGTTATCTTTCCTTATTCCACGCATGGCAACTCTCACAATAGTATCCCTTTTTGACATCAGTACCCCATTTTGAAGTTTGCTGTGGTTTCCCTTACATCACGTGTTTATGGAACTCTCTTGCCATACTTTCTGCCTCCACAGGTCTATGACCTTTTGGCAACGTTATCTTTGGTCTCCAAAGAGCAGAGTAGAATCATAGGGTGCCAGGAATATTTTGCTAGACAGTTAAGGCTGTTGGAAATCTTTGAATCCATAAAATAAAGAATGTTGCTAATCCACATATACCTTATTTGAGGATAGTTGCTGTGCAGCCACAATAGGAATGTTTACTCCTCTACTTGGATGTGCGATTCTGTATTCTCTTGACTTTACGTCACAAACAACTGTTTTTGGTTTCCTTTTCATATCTGCTGGACTGTTGCTCTCAAGCCTGATCACAGTTAGTTCTCAATGCTGAGCCGAGAGAGCTGTATCAACTTTCTCCCTCTGTTCACACTTTTCTCAGCTCCTGTTTGAAGGAGGCCAAGGTCCACCATCTTGGATGGACTCCTTACGTATACAATGCCACATTTTGGCCACCATTTTTTGGAAGCCTAGCTGACCTTAACATGGTCTAGTCTTTTGAAGAGTCGTGTGCTGCCCAACTAATCTCTGTTTAAGGATGAATGTGAGCAGCCATTTTTAGTCTTTTTTCCAAAACCTGCCATGAAAAGAAGTCAGTTAGGCTAATACGGTTCCCTTGTGTATGACATGAGCACATGGTTTTTAGTTCTCGCCTACGCAGCGCGCATGCGCTGCTTAGGCAAAAAGACCTTTTGCCATTGATTCGGCTTTCAGCCTAAAACGTGCACGCGTTCCATTGCCTTCAATGGCAACGCGTGCACGTTGTGATTCACTTGCGGGAGCGAGCGGCGCCATATGGTAGCAATTATCGCTCCTGGCGCCGCTCGCTCCCGCAAGTGAATCGTGCAGGCTCCCTCCTCTCCCCCCTCCCCCTGCTGCCGTGCGAGGCGCGCGCGCTTGTTTTACTTCAGGCGCGCACGCTTGTTTATCCAGCTTAAGAATTTCTTGTAGCCGACGTCAGTGAGTCCTTGCTAATTGGCCTTATCGTTAAATGCAGATGGGTTGAGTTTGCTGTGGCTGTCGGGAGCACCCTGGGGCACGCTAACAACCAGCTGTCCTGACAGCTCTGCCTGACTGAAGGCATGCAGGAGCCCGTCGCAGTGCTTCTCGGGTGGCAAGTAGGCAGCGGCCTTCCCAAAAATGAAACTCCCTTGCTCACCGACCCGTAGCTTTGTTGAAACACAATTCAAAAGATTCGCCTCGAGCATGTGCAAAAAAAAAAAAACCTCCCTGCGCCTTTAAATGTCCAATCGGGAGTATTTTGACAGCAGCTCTTTCTCATTCGAGTCCAGCCTTTCTTGGTGTCCCTCACTCTACCAATATGAGGAAGTTAGCCTCGCTGTTTTTTTTTTTCTTTTTCGAATTGAGTTTATTTGTGGTGTCTAGGTTTCAAAGGTTCTGTCAGTCAACCCAGGCTTGGAGCGAAGTGTGAGTGGGTGCTACAGCACTATCGTGTCTACACACTTTCCTCCTGGTATTGAAATGTATGCTCTTACAGCGTGACACTTCAGACTGTAACATAGCTGTACCCTCACACTTTTTGTATGACTTCTTTGAGACCTACTGTACGACGGTTGCCTTTGTGTACAATACCCCCGTCTCCTCCCCATACTCTGTACATTTAGGTATTATGTGCAAAGTGGTTACATTCTTGCTAGAAGCAGCGCGTTATGAAAGGTGCCTGCACAAGTGGTACATTTCTGTCAGCCCAGTTTATGAAGTATTGCTCTGAACCGGGTTTGCCTTTTAGTTTAATATTAAGGTCTATTGTCTGAGGGCAGTAAGAAATGGCCATTATATCCAAGTGCAGCCACAGAAATTAGCAGAGCTCAAGGAAAGGCTGTGTTTATTGACGGGGCAGCTGAATGTCCGTACGTGGTACAAAGACGCTCTGCTAATGTGCCGTGCACGCGCTGCACCCCCCCAAAGCATGGTATCTCCTTGCGCCAATCGCACATACGTTCCTGTGTATGGTTTTCCGGCAGCTTTATCTAATGGAGCGCAAGCATTTTAAGTTTGACAGCTCCCCTACAGAACGATTGCCACCATTGGCCACCATGCGCGCCGATGTTTAGCAGCAGATCTTTCTTGCAGCACGTTGGTAGAGAAGCCTCAACAGCTTTTCCATGCCATGGGCTTTTAATACAGTAATGAGAGCGGTTTTAAACGTATTTGCAAATTACACCACAGATTACTTCCTGCAAGGTACCTGCTCTAAAATAAACAAGCATTGGCATAGCCAATAGGTCTCGCCTTTGGGACCTTATAAGTATTTAGTTATGCAGCACAATATCCTTGGTGCAACAACATCAACTGTTGCATGGCTAAACACTTATAAGGTCCCAAAGGCGAGACCTATTGGCTATGCCAATGCTTGTTATTAAGTGGTGCAGCTGAGAACTCTGCATGTCAGCAACATCCAGCCTCAGTAAGGCCACGTGAAACTCATCTAATTTTAGGTCACAGATAAACATCAGGGCTCCTTTTGAAGTCTGTTAAACTCTCACAGAGTGCTCTGCTCTCACACTTTACAGTCATTAGACACACAACTGGCCACACACACATCATTTGCTACATGGCAAAGTGCAGCACATCGTTCTCCCCGAGAGAACAACATGGCATTAAGGCGCCAAATATATTCTTTAATAAAATGTCTCCGAAATCGAGACTTATTTTGCCATCCACTGAAAATACAGCAGCTATTACTGTTTGAAAACCCTTAAATGGCATTGATTAGCACGCTCTTCAGTCTGACAAGAGCTCTCCTCGAGGGAGTTTTAAGTGGCTGGCAAATTGCTCACAAGTTTTGGGAGCATTTTTAATTTAATTTGAGTATTGTCCATTTGCACTAAAAGAGATGGTTTTTGTAAACCACTTCTTCAAAATGTGTGGGATGGCAAGTGGCAGTTATTTTATTATAGACTGGCAGTTTCCTCCTTTCCCATTTCCCTCCATGTTTCTTTTCTTTTTTTTAAAATAACCATTCTTCCGTTCGTGCTTGGAAACACGAGGCCTTCAGTAGTAATGCTCACGGTATATTCCTCTAAGAAACTGTTGGCCTCAGAGGTGAAGGTTTTAGGATATCATGCAAATTTTGAGGACGCTGTAGAAAACCACAGTCTTTCAGAGAGGTGACAGCAGTGCTTAATTTGAGCTGGTGGTTTTCGGTACTCAGCACCGGCACGTAATCATCAACACCAGTGCTTTTCTCGAACACCAGTTAAGAACACATGAATTTACGGGGAGATTAAGGGGCATATTATCAAGGGCAGTATCGCCGCTTTAGCGAAACTTTTTGCCGCTAAAGCGGCGATATTCTTATCGCCCTATTAACAAGGCGGCGCTAACATGCATCAGCGCATGTTAGCAGCCGATTTTCTAACGCTACACATCTTAGCGATATACATCGCTAATGAGATGCAAAGTAGGCGTTCCTTACAATTACTTCATTGAAAAACGTCGCAAACACTACTTCGCTGTATTATCAACGCTGCCCCGGACCCGCGTAGCGATGAGAAAAGGCGCGCTAAGCCCCCATTAACGCATGATCCTAACGCCTGAATAAAACCTGACTTACCATTTTTGCCTATGGGAGGTGGATTGTATGGTTAAGTACACACTCCCCTATTTCCAAGCTTTTCATTAGCGCTGTGAAATCATCTCTGGATTTCACACGCTAATGAGGATTATCGCAGTCTATCGCTGGATTGTACTTCGCCTGTTAGCAAAGCGTTGCTAATACGCCGCTAACACGGGGATGTAATTCAGCGATAGAGGGCGATAATGTAAAACGCGCTAAACGCGTTTTGCGATATTTATCGCAGTTTGTAGATAATATGCCCCGAAGTGATTTGCCCAGAATCACACAGAGACTCGAACCTGGTTCCCCAGCTCTAAAGTCTGCAGCTCTGGCCATTACACCACATCCTCTCTCCACTTTAATGCTTAGGACTTGGTTCTGTTTTAGGCAGCACTAACAGGAAAAATGGGCTGGTGCAAGCTGACGAGACTTCTTTTTTTTTAGAAATTAACCACTGGGTGTCAGCATGTGACATTCTATCAGCTGCCAAATGACATAGCCTGTGATGACGCCTTGGTTATCTAAGAAAGACCATCTTCATCACATTTCTTGGAAATAAACATTAGGTCCTTAGTACTCAAATCAGGGCTCTCAAATATCTGAATCTATTCTCATAGGTTTTCGACCGTGTTTGGAATCGATTTCTGAATGCTGGGGTTTGCAAAGAATCATGTAGCTCTTCTAGAAATCTACGGGGAGTAAAAATGTATAGGGTCGATATTAGCAAATTAGCACAAGAGTAGAACTGTTTCTTGTACTTCTTTCAACACTGCTTGGCTACTTTGGTATAACAGAAGGGGCTGCAGACACATTTTATGAGCGATTTGGCAACATTCATTGTGCATGTGCAAAATCAGCACTTGCAGAAACAAACTGGATGTAATTTAATTTGTGTTGCAGGCCCAGGCCCATCGGCATTACGAGTAATGTGGGCACTGTGGGACTATTCAATGTTCCCCCTGGATCCTGTGTGCTCAAAGCAGATTAAACCTATGGGTGAAAATTCGGCCAGGACCGAGGAATAAATAGCCTTGGAAATCTGATGTGCTAAATCCAATTCCTCTGATAATTCCCCATTCCTAAGTAGTCCTTCATGGTCAAACTCGTATTGGGTGGATTTCCGAATTTTCTGACCCCCTGATATATCAATGGGATTAGTAATAGTATCTCCAGGTGCTATTACCAGACCCTATTAGGCCATTCAAAATGATGGCATGTCTTCAACCTCACCCGGGCCCACATTTATGAAAAATTCATGCAACGCAGTGCAGCAACTAAAGTTGCTGTGGTCTGTGAAAGGGAGGGAGCAGAACAGCAACATACCTACTAAGATATGGTGCTATCTTTCTCTCTCCCTGCGCGGGTGCACTTTAGGCTGCAATACGCCAACTCACACACTCTTGCCCCATAATGCAAGAGTGTGTGCTTTCTGCAATGAAAGGTTTTTGTACAGGAAGGGGAACCTTCCAGTACAAAAACTATCCTTTAACACTTGTCCTCCTTTGTAGGTGTGCTGTAAACTACGGCATGCATGCAAAGTAGGAAAGATAAGGAGACTTAAACATTTCTCCTCGTTAAGCCTGCCCCGAGGAGGTGTCAGGTTTTACCACAAATCCCTGTCTACGATTGGTGGTAGGTAGAGATGTGCTTTAAACTCCATGTTGACTGCATAGAAATGCCCATATACCACCTATGGATCGTTCCCATGCTGCAAAGTAACACAAATCAGTGTGTAGCACAACTTAGTGTTCCTTTGGGAAGCTATACAATGCAAATCCTGATTTGCATTGTATAGTAAATCCCAGCATAACACTTTCCATTGGGTTTGAGTTACAAAAGTAATGCAAACCCGGCGCAAACTGTTAATAAACCTGGGTCCTGGTGTTGGAGATGAGCTGCTCACTTTGAATTAATCTATACCTCATAGAGTCTAACCATGGTTGTTAAAATATTTTGGAGTGATACGTTTTTGGAAAATTAATTTATAACTGTAAAGGCCATATCGCAGCCTCCCATGCATAAATGTGCTACTAGATTCAAGCTCCTGGACAGAACAATTTTACAAGTTAGCCTTCTCTTAAACTATTGCATACAGAGTTTACTGTGACTTTCACTTGTCAACAGGGAGAATGTCGTTAGATTGCTTTATTTGTTTTAAATTAGACTTTAACATGTTTGACAACCAATTTAGCATTGTTATCACTGTTCCCAGTACAAAAACTATCTTAATATTCATGTGGAAAGAAGTTTTGGATATTTACATAACTTTTTCCTCTGTGGTCGCCACTCAGAAGGGACCAAGCGGAACAGGACCTAGGGAAATGTAAAAATTTACTGGAGAAATATTTTTGCTGCAAGTATTTCTTTTATGCTGTTTGTTTGCTGATAATATGAAACTGCACTTCACTCCAACACCTTTTAATTGACTCATCTGTGCTGAAAATAATGTAATGAATCCATTGTCTGAGTAACCCTGTTTCCTATATGTTCTGGAAAATTGCAAGAGCTTAAATTTTCTGGTTGGCTGTCAGAAGAGGGTTCCTCACAGTGGCTGCCCGGATAGAGCATGGGCCGACCTTTTTCCACTGAAGAGAAGCGAAGTCACGAAGTACATGAATGGACGAGATGAATCTTGAGGTCAAACGAGTGGTACAATGTAGAGTAAGACCTTGTGTGCCTCAGTGAAGTCCTTGAACTTGGGTCTCTTATGGAACAGCTGTGATAGAAGGCAACTAGATTTGAAGACATGTCACTTAGGCTTCTGAAACTTATTAGTAGGCCTGTAGCCATGTACCTAACCAGGAGGAGGACAGGGCCATTTTCTAAACAAGTGAAGTAAAATAAGGATTTTGGTACACTACACTACGTGCAATGCGGAAAAAGGAGTAGGATCTGTTTGAGCATTATCTACCGAAAGAAACAGGGGTTTTCACTGCATTCACTAGTGGAGGCAATGTCAGATGCGAGGGAAACCAATATTCATGACACGGGATCCATTAAAGGATGTGTCCAGAGAGTGAAGCTAGATCATAGGGTTCCAAGGGCTTTCTTCCTCTTGGAAGATTATAATCTCCATTTCACTGGGGTTTACTTTGACCCAAATGGTTCAGAGCCGGATGTATGCTGGCATTATACAAGTAGAAGTTGAAGAGGTGATCTTCAAATCCTGTCGAGATGAATCAAGGTTTTGGTATCATTGACATATATACAGGTCTGTGTACAAAAGGTGGTTATAGGTGGTGTATGCAGAGGTTCTCAGTGAAACATATGGAGTAGATGGATGAGATTTGGGAAACCCGATAGTCCAGTTGGGAGACTATAGAGGTGAGGTGAAGGACGCTTGCACAATTCAGTCTAGCAGAATTGCTTAAACATTGGCTACCATTTCCCATATATCACATGTGTTGGAGATGGCAGAGAAAGACACTGTGGATCAAAGTACCAAATACAGAAGAAAGAAAAAACTTTGCCACAATCAGCTACCCAGTAGAGGTGGTGTAGCTGACACAATTTTGCTGCTCAGACAGGACAACAGCCGGTCAGAGAGGGGAGCACCTATTATTTCTCCCATTATCAGCTTGGGCATTCTAATTGAATGTCCGTTTCTACAAGTTTGCTGGAAATCTAGGTTTAAATATTGTTCAATAGTGTTAAATTCTTTATGATGGTATTAGAGGCTGTTGGTCTGGGCCAATCAGGTTATTAATATCTCCATCAATTTAGACAGGTAACTCTCAAGATTTCAGAGCAGCAACTTGTCTATGGAATCATTTAAGATTGCTACTAATTACGAAGGTCGGAATCCTGGCATAGTGTGCTACATCGAATAGTCACACTGGCTAATTTCAGTTGCTGAAGTGCCTTAACAGATTTTTTTATTTTTCAAGTGGGATACATTGGTTCACAAAAGGAAAGTACTGAATGGGTCCTGTATAACTAAAATGAGTTCTTTGAGCAGGCATAGCTTACCCTTTCTAGAGAGTCCAACCTGAGTTACTAGATGAATCTTAAGCTTCAGATTAACAATTTAAGGGCTGATTACGATGCGGCTCAGAAGGCTGAGCTACATTATAATGGGCTCCTCGGTTTACTCTCCGACCGCCTAATTAAGATATGGGCGGTCAGGAAGTAAACCGGCAAGTCATTTCAGCTGGCTTCCTACAGGCTCAGAGATCCCGTCTGCCAGTCAGAATCCGGCCAGTAATCTCAAGGGCGGGCCTTTCTGCCTTTGAGATTACAATGCATGGTTTCTGACATGGTTTCCATGAGGGTCTGTCCAAAATGGAAACCATGTCGGAAAGCGTGTTTGGGGGCCCCCAGCAGGTAACCCCGGTTAGAGGCCGAGCTGGCACCTATGGTGCCCCCCCTGTTGATCCCTGCACCTTGTGGCAGGCACCTCGAGGTGCCTGCCACGGGGTGCAGGGATGAACCACACCTTCCATTTCACTATGGGAGAATGCATTACGGACGGTTTACGGCCGTAATGCATGCTCCCATAGTGAAATGTAGGAAAGCAACCGAGCAGTGTTCAGTCGCATCCTAATGAGCCAGTCAGGACCGCCGACCAGATGTCGGTCAGTCTCAGGACTGAGTCGGTGTCGGGCGAAAGGAATTCCACCCGACTTCGAAATAAGGCCATTAGTGCTTTCTGAAAATTTGGCAAATCCCCCCAAAACTAAACATTTATCTAGGGGCAATCGAGGGCATTACAAAAGTTGTATTTTAATGACATGAAGTCACCTGGCTACTCTAGGCCCAACATATATCTTAGGTGCAACAATTGTGACAGGGGTTGGGGTGTGCAGTGGTAGTCAACAATGCAGGGTAGAAAGGTCATGCTGCAGACATGACGGTTGCACTGACACGTCAGCCAGGACCACTGGTATACATGTGTGCTGACACCCATGCCCCTGCCTTTGCTGATGAGGCGGGTGCTGTCCCTTACTGAGTCACAGGGCTTGAGAGCACCTAAGGTCAACCACAACCGACTGTGGTTGCATTTGCTCTTTGACATTTGAGTTGGTGAGGCCACACCCTTGTCAATGTGTGGCTTCCACCAAGAGAAATGGCACACGTCAAAGGAGTGAACAGTATTTCTCTGCACATTGTGTAATGGGGCACACATTCCATTTTCACAGTACGAATAGTACAGTTCAATGTTTGAAGTGCTTAATTACCAGTCGCGGCCGGTGCAGGTAAGAACGGTGGGGCGGTGGAGCGGGGCGGGGGGGGTAGAGCGTGGCGGGGGCGGGGGAGTCGACAGACGACGGAATAGGTTTTATTTATTTATTTTTATTTAACCTATTCCGTCGTCTCCGTCAATCCCCCCTCACACCCCGCCCTGCCCTGCTCCACCACGCTTACCTGTGCCAGCACCCACCCTGTATTTCAACCCACATGGTCTTTCCTCTACAGTTTTGGTAACACCACGAGCTGCCCGTTTTATTTTTTGAACCTCATATCATGTAAAATCTCATGCTTACAGTAATAATTTCACGGGAGGCTGACCGAGGAGCCAATGTAAACAGGTGTAGTACAGTAAACAAGCACCGCACAATTCACAGAATAAACACAGCAAGGCCTTCCTCTAGCGTTTCTACTCTCCAGCACCAAGGATAGGAAATCTGATTGAAAATAAAGGGAATATCACCAAGGGAACACGTTATCATGCTTAAGATGCTCTAATATCCCACATCATTTCATCTTAGACGCTTTCTCTTAAAAAACTACACAGTACCATATCGAAGCATGCAGCTGTAATATACAGCCTTCCTTTAAAGAGTATGTTTTGCATGACGTAGCCGGCCTCAATAAACAATCACCGGCTGTCGGCGAGTGCAACTGACGTAGGAGGCCATTAATTGTAGGAAGGTAAAGCTCGTCACCAGAATATGTAATGATAATGTATTTTTTAAGCTTGGACCGCTCTGCATCTCCGAGGGAATGCCTCTATCGCACTGTCAGCCATATTCATGCCATTAACGTTGTTGATTGTCTGAAATGAAATTCTGCGTTTGCCTTGTGTTTGAGAATGAGGAAATCTGACCGCAGACTATTTAACTGGTTGGAGCGTTTGAACACGGCCACACACAGCAGAATATTAATGCACCCGCGTTAAGTGACAGCATGCCGGGAGACAATGGTGTTGTCTAGTGGAGGTAATGTGCTGGAAGGAAAAGAAGTGTAGTTTTAGGGGAAATGTGTCTTTTTCATCTTTGGTTTTGGATTCCTCGTGCATTTAAAGGGCTATGACAACACCGTGGGAGTTATAAAGGTTATCTGCGGTTCTTCCCCTGACAGACCTGCCTAGTGACCTGCATGTTAATGTGCACCGCATCACAGATTGGGTCGAGGGAATTTAAACTGAAACATTTCAGGTTGAGGAAAGGCCAGGATTGTGGTCTATTTCTAAATCGGGGAAAGCTGTAAGTAGGCTACATATTGCAGGCACAAAGCGTGTTCATTCCTAATGCAATCATTGGGATAAAGTTGGCCGCACAAAAAAGACACATGAATGCTGTGTATGTGCAACATGCCTCGAAGGGAGTTTGAGTGGACCACACGTTTGGAACTTGTCGATAATTATGGACATTCATCATTGCGGTGGCAAGGGAAGCTAAAGTGATATCATGCAGTATTTCACTAAGAATGACATCACAGGGGTGGCCCTTTGCCCCATATTGATCAATTAAGCAAAAGACGATTATGTTGCCAATTACTCATTTTTATATTTTCAGGCGTAATGAAATCCAAGTAATAGGGTGTGAGAGGATGATGAGACTTCACTATTAGTGATTAGAGGGGGGCACTTGGACATTGTCTGTTACCACCAGGGTCTAGGAGGCCACAGTTCATTACTTTAGTCCCATTGTGACTGATTCACAAAACTTTCTACTTGATGAAGTTTACATTTTTGGACTAACCCTTTGATCGTGGAAATTTACAATTGTCTAGGAATGCCCAAAGAATTTCAGGGGTACGTCTTAGAACCCTTAAATGTCTCTGGAGTACACAAGTATACATTTCTGCACGTAAAAATGACACACAAAAGTGCATTTGGCACTGTTAAGCGTTTTTGGTACTGCGGACGAAAACCTTTCCCAAGACTGCCGTCAATTGTGAGGCATTTTGGTTTGATTATAAGGACAAGGACTCCGGACTTTCAGGGCTGGCATGTCCATTCATTCATTCATTCGTTCATTCATTCAAGTCATAAGATGCCATGGTGTCTGCTCTTCAGGTGTAGAACTGCCCTTCATATTCTGATGTCCCTGGCGGAGATCCCATTGCCTTCTGTTCATTAGTCACTGTGGTTGTTGCACAGAAGGCAAAGCTATTTGCTGAGCAGGTGTAATCTCGTCATGGCTCTACTCTACAGACTTTTATGTATTTCAGAAACAAATCCTAAACATGGGCTTGCTTGAAAAAAAAAATTGCCCTGACATGATTGGAGTTTTCTATAAGTGCATTGTGATCAATTGTATTGTTCCCTGATAGGAACCGACAAACTTTTCCTGGTTGTTGTGAACAGGGACAATATCTGAGATTCAGAAGAACTGCTTTGGGTAGGCCTTCTAATATGCATTGACCAAGACACGTATGGTCAGTAGACCATTGGCCAAAGGTTTCCAGTATCAGAACTAGACAAGACTACATAGCCAGAAACCTGCCATTTCACCCACCTCTGAATAAAGTGAGTGAACCACAATCTTTGTGATGTGGTGGCCCTGGTGATTTGTATTGTGGCTTGGTCACACTCTAAATGAAGCCTTTACTTCTTACCTGAACAGGAGTTACTGTATCATGCAGATCCAGATGTGTAGCCTGCCAGCTTGGGAGGTCGACGGAGCCTTTGCCCTATTGGTGGAGGACTGCCCACCATCTTTAGAGATTCAAGCCTCTTTGGGGGAGATCTCTATAATCACAGTGAATTCATACTTTCATTAGTGTTGAACACCGTGCGGATATTCTTGATGAAGAATCCAACTCAGCATTCTCTTTGGCTTTGCTTCAGCAAACCTCCAAAGCAGAGATTTGTTACTGCAAAGCAAAGACGAATGTCACTGATGTATGGGGAGCAGAGGTATAGCGAGGGTTGCCAGCGCTCGGGGCAAGGCAAGTATCCTTCCACTTTTCTATTAAAATTTTGCACCCTTCGGACTGCCCCTAAGAATTTTGCACCTGGGGCAACCGCCATTGTGGCCCCGCCCACACTATGCCACCCACTGATTTCCTCCTGCTTATCAGGAGCTTTTGAATATTTTCCTTCCTGGAGTCATCTTGCCTCACACGGTGCTCCAGGCAAGGTTAAGGATGAGGTAACCACGTCTGTGATCTACCGATTCAGTATTGCTCAGACTGCTGGTTTAATGGTTTCCACTAGTGAAGCTGGAATATGCTCTGCCGATGGAAACCCAGTAGTTTTGCCACCTCTCAATAGGTTGGGAAACAGGAAGTTTGGCAAAGTGGGAGCACCACTACTTTATGGCAGTGCATCCCAACAAACTCTAAAAGACCCTCAACATCTCCTCCCATATGCAAGGTGGGATTGTGCACGACACCTGTTTCTGAATACCCACATACTCACAGGTGTGACAGTGTGCACCTACTTGTTAGGGGCGGCTCCTCCACTACGGCAGAGGAGCGTCGCCCCACTGCTTTCTCCAGTGTGAGAAGCAGAAACATACTATGGTAATAACCTTCCGTTATTACCATTTTATGTGTGGTTGCGGGCGGGCGGGTGGGTGGGGCTGCTCTGCGAGCAGCCAGGGCAGGTGAGGAGTGGTGTGCCCACTCCTGAGGGTGCAATGACTGTTTGGTCGGCCCTCTGGGGCCGCTCAAACCAGTCATGCGCACTCTGCCTTTCTCCATGCAGGCTGCATGGAGAACATGGCCTCCCCGTAAGCCCCTGACTGGGCGGCGTCCCCACCAATCAAAACGCTGCCTTTGCAGCGTTGTGATTGGCTATGGGGAGGGAGCCTGGCTGCCTGCTTCCTGTTCCTGCCGGAGGCAGGAGAGCAGGAGCAGGAGCCGAGAAGACGCGGGACCCAGCCGGCGGAAAGGTAAGTTTGATTTTTTTTTTAATTATTAAATGAAACCCCCCCTCCCCGAGTGCCCCCCCTCCCCGCGCGCCCTCCCTCGCCCACCCCACCAGCGAGTAATGCCGGCCGCGACTGCTACTGGTGCATGTGTCCCTGCCCTGAAACACCGCAATCTGCTTCTGCAAAACACATTTACTGATAGGGAAAATTGTGGCAAAAAATTTCACCCAAACACCTTAGTGAATTAAGCCAAACCATTGTAGCATGTCCCAAATTAAGCCAAACCATTGTAGCATGCCCCAAATACTCTTCCAGCTCGCCAAATGATGTCCACATCTTCCTCAAGTAGTTCATCCTGTCTTTTTACCATTAGGACTGTAGTTTGCAAGCTTACTGATGGATAATTACATTACATTCCTGTTGTAGCTGCAAAAAAGGCCATAGTTGAAAAAAATCCTTAAGAGGCTGCTGGAAACGCATGTCTTGTTAGAATAGACACCGATAATGTTTAATTTCTGTTGTGCAGCACACAGTGACAGGATTTTTTAATATTATTTACTATCAATATAATTAACATCATAGCATTTTTTTAAACTATTTTATGTTGTTCTTAAAGATAAATTAGACACCGTCATGGCTGGAAATATTCCTGCTGCGTCCAGCTGCCAGTTTTTTGCACTCTGCTCTTTCTGCTTGACATTTTCCCCCTGTTGTGTTTATTACTCCATCAGCCGTCGTTGCCACACACTCCTCATGTGTTTAGAGGGCTCACAATCTAGTATTCAGTTCACGCGCTCATCCTTTCCAGGGCATTAAGTAATCGGTTTTACAATGGCTTCCAGGCTGGAGTAACCGCGGTGCAAACATCAAGCGACTGCCTACTGTATCAGGGACGTGAGTATTTATGCACAGAAGATGCGCCCGCACTCAGGAGGTGGCCTTTACAGGTCCATTATAGGACTATTCACATTTATAAATGTAAATGTGAATCCATGTTTGACTAAAAGTCTTTTATGTTAAGATGGGCTTTTAAAAAAACATGAAGGGGAGGTGAGGGAAGGAACAGTACCGAACTGGTCTGCATATCCACAACAATCCAAAACCTAGTCAGATTTTTTTTAGGTGAAAGCTTCAGATAACTTTTTCTTTGGATATAAGAAGTGACGAAATTGAAAAAAAACTTTACTTATGCAGTTATCGGTTGTAAAAATGTCCAGAGCATCCATAGTAAAAGTTAGAAGAGGTGGGTCTGGTGGCTTAGTGGACTAATGTGCCCACTGTATGGGGCCTGTGTTTGACCATATGGTCACAGGTTCAAGTCCCAGCAGCTCAATTCAGCCTTTCGTCCTTCTGAGGTCGATAAAATGAGTCCCATTGAGATGGGTAACAATAAACATCTGCTATTGAGCGCCAAGATACCCTTGGGAGAACGTGGGCTTTACAAATACACATCTTATGTTATTGTTACATGACCTGGCAGACTGCCCACCACTGGGCCACCAGGTAACTGTGATAGTTGTTCGCCCTATTTAGGTTAGGCAACTGTCACTAGATTTCCGTGCCCGGACCGCAATGCATGAAATATACAAAAAGGTGATGGATGAATGTATCTCAGTCACTGGTAATTACCCAGTCCATCGTTATTTTGCCCACCTTGTCCACCTCAGTTTGGACCCAGCCATATTCAACTTAGTCTTGACCCAGCTCCCATGGTAACAGTCCAGCCCGAACCGCCAGGCCAGGTATCCTGGCAACCCAGGACCAGTTTCGCCCTTATTAGGTCTTAAAATGTATGACAATGCATGACATCAAGAACACAGGTATGGAAATCAAATAATGGCCCCAACAAGCAGAGACAACATAATATGGTTCCTACTCAGTTAAGTGCTCTGACATCAAAGGAGGGGCCACTAGCTGTTTTTAAGTCGAGCCTAGAGCCAGCGCGCATGCGCTGCTCTGCAAGGCTTATTGTAGAGGAGTAGGTGAATAGAAGCTCCGCCCACTCTCCGCCCATATTTGCTATTGGCTTGTGTCATTGTCTGTCCTAAATGCTGGCTTCTGATTCGTCGATAGGCTTGTTAGTCCCTCCTTAGTACTGCCTCCTCTTCATTTGTCACCTCCCATGGCGACTGGCCCCTTTACTTCGGTTGTTACACGGTACGTGTTTATTAGACTGTGAGCACTATTTCCTTTAATGAGGTTCTCCTACTGCAGGCACGACGCGCTTTGGTGCCTTCTTTACTTCCCCCCCTCCCTCCCGTTGTCCGTGCCTGCTCCCTCGGACCCGCCGTCAAGTTGTCTGTGCCTTCTCCCCCCACCCGCTTTCCCTCCCGTTGTCCGTGCCTTCTCGCCCCTCCCCCCGTTGTCCGTGACTTCTCAACCTCCCCCCTCCCTCCTGTTGTCGTGATGCCTACCATTTGCTAAGCAATAGGTCTCGCGTAAATGCGAGACCTATTGCATTGCAAATGCGTGTCTTTAGTTTAGGTATTTATAGTGGCTCAACAAACTTTTTCAAGCATACTGGCATGCCGCATTTGAACTATGGCGGCCGTGGGCATTTCTTATTGCACGGCTCACCAAATCATTTTAAAATTTAAATTATACTTTCTTATGCAGCGGCACACCACGCTTGGCCTTCGTGGTGGCCGCACTCATTTGTTTTTTTTGCTTCACGATGTTCACTTTGTGAAACGGATGAAACCGCGTTGCCTCAAGATGGCGGCTCTTCTCGGCAAACCAGTAGTTCGACTAGGGCATTCTGGAAAATAGTAGCAGAGAGGCATGAACATTACTCAGCCACATTTATGCAAATAAGGTAACTTGGGCTGCGTGATTTGGAGGCGAGTGGAAGCTGTATGGTGGCAAGGACTCAGCCTTCCAGGAGTCAAACTATCTGCTGTGTCGGGGGTGCAGGAGCGGGCCCCAGAGGAGGAAGGCTTTGTCTCCTCGTCGCCCGTCAAATCCCCCATGACTATTTTCTGACCGCCGTCTCTTCGCCCATCAAGTCTTCCGGCTGGTACTGCATGGACGGCTCCCCGATGTGCTTCATAAGCGGTTCATCTCCTTCCCCGCTGCGGGCCCTGCCACTTCCCTGATCCAGTCTCTCTGGAACGGTTACCGACGGGAGCAGCGCAAGGGCTCCAGTACCCCTATCCCTGACTGCCCAGGAACACCCCTGCACAAGACTTTCTGCCAGCTACGGCTCTTCCATACATCGCACACGCCCAAGGTGAGTGCCACACCTAATTCTTCTGGCCATATGGGTGCCCGCCTCCAAGCTGCAACCGTGTGGCTAATATTGGTGTTGGACAATAACGTCCAATCAATGGGTTATTGGTTACTTCTTTAAAATGTGAGGGTTAGTAGTAACATGCAGTACTCTTCCTTACCACATGGGATACAAGAGGTGACTGTACAGTACACAGTCTGCGAAATACCCTTGCTGGGTTGTTGTAGACATAATATATTCAATTACCCACAGGTACTGACGCCCATCGCTCCTGTCTTCCATCGGAAGCTGCCCGATTACACATTAAGCTGTTTCCACCTCTGAACCTTCGGTGTAATGCAAGATGACATAATGGTATCTGTGCCAGGGGTACTATTAAGTAAAATACAACGAGCGTGGTAAATTAAACTTATCCTATTGGTGGCCGTCGGAGTTCATGTTTTATACCCTGTCTTCTAACCTGAAATGTATAGGCATGTTCATTAGCTCATTTCTTCTGGCAGCTCTACAATTACTAGACGTTTATTGTTTTCCCGTTTTATTTTTATAGTAGTGGGTAGTATTTGGGTACCTATGGTCATTGTTTTACTAATGCCTTTTTCTTTTGTTTATTTTCAACAACTGCCAGGTAGTCCTCGCAACTGATGATTGCAAATAACCTTAAACATTGCACAGTGTACTGCATATTTTACAATTCTTAGTGCTTCAATATGGTAATCCTGTCACAGAAGACCGTGTTGTATATAGGGCTGGTGTCACTTTTCTTGGACTGTTCAAAAATGTTAAGCTGTTGGTCGTGGACACTGCACATAAGTGCTGCAGTAACAAAAGCAATTTCTTTGATCTTGCGCCATCACTGAAGAAAACCACCCCTGGCCAAGGAGAACCTGGGACTAAAACAATTGACCTTTTTATTTATGTGTTGGTTTTTAAAACAGATAAATAAAAGGCAATGTCATTTACAATGCCAATAGCTTAAACTCTCGCAAATGTGAGACCTATTGCATTGCAAATGCTTGTTTTCTGAAGGAACTGAGATACAGTAGGCAATCATGATTCCTGACCTGATTCACAAAGCAATTTGTGTACCTACATTGATCATCCATACAAAAAAGTGTGGTAATCAAACATTAACAGCAGACCCTGAATCTGCTGACATTTATGCCTGCAGATCAATCAACTGCATTTGTAAAGCGCAACACTGTCATCCCTAGGGGTATCTGGGCGATGTGTCTCCGTTGAAGAGCCAGGTCTTGAGTCTCTTTCTGAGGTCTGCTAGCGAGGGGGCTGTATGTAGCTGGAGGGGATGGTTGTTCCAGGTCTTGGCTCGATGTAGGAGAAGGAGCTGCCACCGCTGCTGCTGTGACGGATGCAGGGAGTGTGTGCCAGGCGAGTAAAGAGGAGCGCAGGTATCTAGCGGATTGGTGAAAGTAGGCAGGTCCTAGGTCGTGAAGGATTTTGTAGGTGTAGAAAATCTTTTAACTAAAGCACATTTTCCTGGGTTTTAAGTGAAGCCACCTGGTGGTTCCAATAAACAGGCAGCTGTTGCATTTGAGAAGAATGTGTAAGCCCACAAAATCATAGCTCTGTAGGTATTTACATGCCTTCCTAATGGATTTTACACAGTGAGGTGGTAGGGTGTCCAGATTCTCAAAACAAAAACCGGGACATGACATAGATATAGAAGTAGGACTACAGTTTGCAGCAACCATCGACATAAAAGTAGGACTATTTTACAGCTGCCATAGACATAGAAAAAGGACTACAATGCCAGCCTCCTCCACAAACACATATGAAGGATTACAGACGACAAATCAGAGGTCTTTTATTGGCTGTAAACTTTGTTCCATTTTAACAGACTTTGCCTCAACACTTGCTATAGTTGGTGACTACCCTTTCCTTGAAACTCCAAATATTTATTCTTATTAAATAAAGCAGCATACATATGCAGTAGTCATCAAAATCAAGTACTGCTGTTTGTAGAAGACTCCTCCCCACATCCTAGCCTATTGTTATTTTGCACACCATGCTACCTCAGTTTGGACCCAGACATATGCAAATCAGTGTGTCACTGGAACCAAGCTATACCTGGTTTTTGAGCCCTAACTAGAGCGAAACCAGTCCTGGGTTGCTTGTGTTCTGGTTTAGGGAGTACACAGCCTGGAAGGCTGGCTGGACTGTTCCCATTGGAGCAGGGTCAAGACTCCCATCCATCACTTTTTGTTTATTTTAAGAAAACAAATTGACCATGATATCCCTTTTCGTATTAAAGAGAGATTCTTGCATATGAAGGAAGGCTGGAGGAGGTGCGGCTGTCAGAAATGCAATAGACATCCCAAGTCTTCCGGGGCTTGAAGGCGACTGCCTGATCTTTATATAGGCACCAGATCTCTTTCGAACTGGGTCCAGTTTCCCTATGTGTCTGCGGAATTAACATTGTTTTCTGCTGGGCTTCTTCCTTGTACTGATGTACAGATGTGTGCTGGAGTGTAATGAGATTTCTTTAGTGTCCTGACCAGCCAACTCACTGTACATGGCATATAAACAACTACCAGTAGAGTGATAATGTAGAAATAGTATACTGATGTAGAAACCTTGAGTGATGAAACTTAAACAGGATAAAAACGTACATGTAGAGCACATTTATATGCAGTACATATTTAAACTTGTGAATCAGTGGGAGAGCTGGCATCTGATGCTAAAGAGATGGGGGCTTTGGGTTCAGTATTTTCAAGACTTAGGTGAGTTTATAGAGAATGCTTAAAAACCAGATGGGAAAAACTTGCCCAGAGCTGCATGGTATATTTTCCGTTCTCGTTTTCAAAGTACGATGAAGGTGCAAAACCTCCAGGACGTAACAAGTCCCTTAAGAACGTTTTGGATGAGGGACCAGCCCCAACCACCAAGCAAGTCCCATAACACCTCAAGAGTTCATTTTAGGATTTTGTAACAGTTTCTTTTTTGCTCTGGTGGACCCCCCATAAATTCATCCTCCCTCACCTCTACATCAGTCAGTGACTGAGGGACTGACAACCCTCAGTCACTCACAAATCCAGGCCCTCTGTCACACTTACCTCCTGCTCATCAATCCCTTGCACGCACCTCCGACTTGTGCCCATGAAATTTTAAACAAATAGCCAGTATTTTTTGGGGAGAGGTGGAAATAAAGAGAAAATGTCCCTAAGACATTTGAATACTCAAATTGCGAGTCTTGCGCTGGCTTGCCACTTGGAGGGCAAGTCTCTTGTGGCTGCTGAAGGATTCAGATGTATCAATTTTACAAAATCATATTAAACTATGCCTACTAATGTAAAAAGGTAGTTTTTTGTGTAACAAAAGTTACCAATTTATAAAATGTCAGTAGTTATGTTATTATAGGGGTGATTGATCAGGATGACTAATCATTCAGTAGTGAAGACCTGATTGGAAGTTATAGTTTTCTGCTGATTAACTAGGTTTTAAACTCTGTATTTTACTCCTAACTTTACTACGTCCTCTTCCTGCTGATTCGCTGGATTGCTCACTGCTCAGACAGCTCCCCACATCCTAGCCTATTGTTATTTTGCTACCATTGATGCATTTTTCTTCTCAGCATTATTTAACATTTTCCTCTCTTTTTTAACATTTTTTTACCTTTGTATATACCCTTTGCCTGCTTCCTTTTTTATCGTGTTATGGCACTGTAGTTGGTTATTAAGTTGCCAAATATCTTTGACTAGTTTAGTTTGTTCATATCATAAGACCCTAAGGCATTTGAATACTCAAATTGCGAGTCTTGCGCTGGCTTGCCGCTTGGAGGGCAAGTCTCTTGTGGCTGCTTAAGGATTCCGATTCCTGGCTGAAGCAGCACTGATTTGGAGGCCGACTTGCTGGTGCTGTTAGGGCTGGGGAGAGTCACGCAGGATGGTTCCACTCCAGGCCCCTTTCACTTTTGGCAGCTGCTGGATTCTGATGCATTTTGCAGCTTTGTAAAAGGGCAGAGCAGGGTCAGTCATTTGGCTGGCTGGATCTTGCAGCGGTGACCTCTGACTCCTGGGCACTGGTGGTTCCAAGGCCCTCTTGTCCCGATGGCTGGCGCAACGACGACATTGCTGTGTTGTAGAAAGAAAGGGAAATCCAGAGAGTAAATGTCTCTCTTTAAAGGATTTGCCTTTCTTCTACAACAATCACCTACGTGATGACTTTTTCAGCATTGGAAAGTGAGTATGCGCACATCTATTTTACACCAGTGCGCATACTCAACACAGACACTAGAGAAAAACCGGGACGTTTCTCTAAATAACACAGGCACTACCCAAAAACCGGGACATTTCTTCAATTTGGAGAAAAGTGTCGGGACACTTCTCCAAAAACCGGGACTGTCCGGGGAAATCCGGGACGTCTGGTCACCCTATGAGGTGGGCCACACGTACTACTGCTAGGAACATGGTGTCAGGTTGGACTGAAATTCAAAGATTTAACATCCTTGGATGAAACAGGCAAAGAGGGTGTCTGAGCAGGTCTTTGCTGTGCACTGATCCACCATAGGATATATTGAGTGCTTGGAAAGTAAATGCTGCTAGCCTAATGCTATGTTGTAACGTATTTGAAAAAGATCCTGGCCGTTACAGTAAGTTTGGATATGTGTTATTTATCTCACCCTGCCATTAAACCCCAGTTATTACATTTTTGATATTGTAATTTCATTAATTGTGGAGACTAGACAAGATAATCCCTGTCAGCAAAGACACCTGTTTTATGTGCTGTTTTTCCAGGGCGAATGAAGAGCTGCTCTTTGATGTGTTAGTGCAGGCATGTCATAAGTTTTTGCGGGGTTTGGGCCATCATAATAAGGCGGACCCTTCATAGGAAGGGAACCTGTAGCGAAGTTTTACAGATATATCTTGTAGGGAAAGAGAAAACACGAAAGATCAGCACCTGACACCATCTAATGCATGGGTCTTCAACCTTTCCTGTAATAAGAGCTACTTGTGTTCAATGAAAATCCTCCTGAGCTACTAATATTATTAGAGATGTAGTAGTAACCACGTCAGACGAGGTTGCATAAGTGGCCCCTGTATGCAAGATCACCTCCATGCTTCAGGCACGGTTGGCAGCAGTAATGTAAAAAAATGCTTCGTCAATGTGGAATGCCTCTACATGGATAGTAGATGAAAGCCACAGCTGTAATGCACCAAGGTAATAACATTAGTAATTGTCTCCTGTTTGTGTGTGTATCTGATTTTTTTATCTCTGACATATCAGCTTATATTTTGGAAATTTCGATGTTCAAACATCAGCTTATGAATTCTGAAAATACACACATTTTCGTTTCAAATGCACGCTTTTCAAATTTGGTATACATATGTTAAATTCAAATCAGCAAAAGTTTCTAATTTAGTTGACTAGGGTGCACACAGGAGAGCTACTTTCAGGCACCTAGAGAGCTACCAGCAGCTCACGAGCTACTCGCTGGAGAAGCCTGATCTAGTGGAATTAGCCGTGTTAACTACCTCCTCATTACTAGAGACTGCAGCTTTGCTTTAAACTCTATAAAATAAATATCAGGAAATAAACATGTTGCAGCACTAGTGTGGGCCAGGGAATGATGACCTCTCTGCCCCCTTCTGTTGGGCCTGTGCCCGCAGAGCCCCTTCTTGCTGTGCTTCTCTGCCCCTTTAATGCACGTCTGTGAAGGTTATTTCATCTGTCACACAAAAGGCTAATCTGTCAGTTCTTGGAAATAGAACTGTCTTTGATTACAGGAAGTCAGAGATTTTTAAATAGATGCAAAGGTGTTTTTTGACATATTTTGAATAGGGCATGCCAGCGTCTTTATATTCCTTTCTCTCCTGAAGGTTATTTTCCCAAAATATTTCTGGTTCACAGCATCTTCCCTTCCTGCACTGACTCTAGGTGCCTATCAATCACACTCTGTTTACAATACCTGGGATCAAAAGTAGAACACACATGTATTAAATGAGGAAAGGCCCTAGATGGGGTTAATTTTCTTCCTATTTGTATTTGTTAAGCTCAGGCATTACTCAGCAATGCTAAAAGACTTTAATGTGCTTCAGTGGATTGGTCTCCTAAAAGCAAAGTGCGATTCACGGTTGCCATTTTGTTATATCCTGTGTTATTATTTATACATCTTCCCTGTTGCTTTGATCCTTGCTGTTCAGCCATTGTGAGTGTGCTGTGTGGAATGTTGGAGTAGTGTTGATGCAATGGAATGTGTGGGTGCCTGTGAGGTGAGGAGTGTCAGTTGGAGTATGGGGTGAGCAGCAGGGAGGCTGCTCCTGTGGGGCTGTTCTAGGGGCAACCTTGGACCAAGCTATGGATGTACTTATCTGCAACTAAGACAAATAAATCTTCTTCTAAAACTGCACCTCGGCTACCAGACTTCCATTACAACACATTTGTTGTCTGAAACTGCCTTGAGTTGCAATGTGTGTTTAAGTAAAGTGCATTTGTGCTACAAACTGTGACCGGCCAGTGATCTACCAGTGCACGCGAGGAATAAACATTTGGAGAAGTTAGGGTATAGAAAAACAAGGTACACTGATACTGATTGAAACTCTTACCTTCAGGGATGAGAACTGTCTGCCGAGTCGCTTATACTGACATTTCTTGAAAGATGACAATACTGGACTAATACCTTTATTGGATTGCTGGAATGTCGTCAATACCGGTAAATTTGACACGTATCTTGTGTGGGTGGGTGCATTTATGGGGGCGTCTTGTGGCCAGCATTAGGTTCCAGTTAGGTAAAAATCTCTAACAATGTGACATTATATAGAATATTGGCCCATGTTGTAATGAAACACCAACAAACTGCAAAGTAACTTCTCGAGATAGTCACAACACGGCTTGTGAGTAGCGTGAAGTAGGTTGGTGCATTGTGTCGCTCCATCAGTGCTTAATTTGAGCAGGTGCTTTATGGAGCTCAGCACCTTCACTCATTCTAGAACACTGTAGCTTAATTGAGATGTTGTATTCATGTTTTCACTGGTCATGAAGTGGCCGGACTGGTGTGCATATTGCATTAAAGAACCACGTCTGCTGTGGTAGCAATTGTAAGTTTCTGTGAACTCACACAATTATTTAAAAAATAGTACCACAAGGCCTTCCCAATACCCCACCAAACTACCAAGCATAGAAGGTCACAGGTCGACCCCCAATGCCAGGGTGGGCCAGAAAAATGCTCACTTCCCTGCATGCCTTCCCCTAAACCATTCATTGCTTCATGTGAGTCCTGCTGGCTGGTCTGACATGGTGTGATTGACTTTAGATTTTCCATTGCAGGCTAGCAAGCTATTCAATGTTGTGTATACATGAAGTTTGGTACTTGTTTTAGCTGTCAATTACAACTGCTAATCTATAAATACTAAAATGCAATGAGAAACCACAAAACACAAAGGGCCTTATTTATGAGGCTGTGGAAATAAAATCTATAATTATGCCCCTTCGCTGCCCTCTGCGCGATCTAATTATGCCCCTTTGTGCGATCCCCTTTGCGCGATTAATAATTGCCCACATTAAAAGCCGACACCATTTTGTTTTTAATTCACCCTTTGGTGTCCCAAGACCCCGAGCACGAGCATGACACCCCTGCACCTGGTTTTCCTCATTTTCACCATCTGTCTCTGTGGTTTCTGCCAAGTCCGGGAAACCAGTACATGAGTTCCTGCTCCCCCGCAGAGATGGTTCATGTTTCTGACATGAAGCACGAGCACAAACCCCCAAATGAGGAAGCCTTCCCTTCCAACTGTCAGACTATTTCACATCGCAAGTCCCCTCACGAAGCCTAAGACACGCCCCCATTTCTTCACACTCTGCTCCTCTTGCTGAATCTTTGTTCCTCTATCTGCCACGACCTGTTTGTTCCTCTATTTTGCCTCGTGACCAAGACTGTATAAATATTCTGCTGTTGAAAATAAAGACCCCCACTTAAAGAGAGGGACTTGAGAGATTGCTCCTGTGCCCGCTTGGTGCTGGAAGCGCTCCCTTTAACTCGAGTTATTGGTCTTCTCCTCCTTCATTTGAGCACCACGGACTCCTCGCTTTGCATTGACAAGAAATTATGATTTATTAAGCATAGAAATTCAGAAATGAGGTAATAAGTAAATTTAATTTACCACAGTAATTGGCGCCCGAACAGGGACCTTCCCTTTCCCCCACGCGCCGGCGATATTGGACCCGGTACTGTCCCCTCCTGACCGTTGACGGACTTCAAAAGTGCACAACGCGGGGAATTCCCGCTAACTCCTCGAGGCGAAGAGGGGGACCGACTGCGGCCCAGCATCCACACGAGGCGGTGAGGAAATAGCGGAACGTCCTGAACCAAAGCCCAACCTGCGAAGCAGACGAGTCCGAGGTTCTACAAATCCCACCTTGAAACTGCGCGCCGCGTTTTCCCAAAATCTTCAAGAGGCCTTCCAGTTACTTTTCGGTGAGTACTGCTGAAAAGTATAAAAACGAACCCACAGCTTTTGTGGGGGCGGTAAAGATACGCGTTTTTGGTTTCTCACCTATCTTTGGTGAGGACTACTAAAACTAGTATAAAAGACGGACTCACTACCTTGTGGGCACGGTAAAGATACATGTTTTTTGTGGGTTTCTCACTTATTTTGTGAGGACTACTAAACTAGTATAAAAGACGGACTCACCTCTTTCGTGGGTACGGTAAAGATATTTGTTCTGTTTATGTTTTCTCACTTCTAAAATCTTTGAAAGTCTTGCCATCATGCCTATTTTCTCGAAAATACGTAAGATGGCAACCAAAAGGAGTATTCTTGAGAAGGAAATTCCCCTTCCTCCTCGGGATACTCCAGGACACTTCATGTATGCAAAACATGGTGTCGGTGCACTTATTTATTGTGATCTATGGGTAGAATATACTAAAGACCTAGAACTCAGATATAGATGGCCTGAAAATGGTAGTTTTGATACGGAGTGTATTATGAAATTAGAGGAACAGTTATGGAAGAAAAAGAGAGTCCGCCAGTCACAGAGTGACTCAGTAGAATTATGGAGAAAAGAAGCCCATAGGAGGCAACAGAAGGAATTGCATAAAGTTGAAAAGGGTAAGAGAATGTCAGAGCAGGCCAAGAAAGAACAGTTACAAGAAATAGGGAAAGAAGTAGTTAGTGAAAGGAATAAAAGGGAACAATCAGCCATTTCTACTGGTTTTTATCCTGTATTGCCACTGCACCTGAAAACCTTAACATTGCATCAGCACAGCCTACAGCCCCACCACCAGAGGATACTTTTACTAATTTTCTCTTAGATACTCCACCACCCTATGAAGTTCCAGTCATTCAACACCCTCTGCCTCCGCCACCCCTTTCACAACATAACGCACCACCTCTCACTCCAGAAGGGGTGCCGTAGGTCCAGACCCAGGTAAAACAATTCCCGACTGCCCCTATGACCCGACTCCGAGCAACACAGGGAGGCGGGCCGAATAAGTAAAATACTTCATGACTCCTGGGAAGAAATAAGACATCTACCAGCAATTGACACGTTTCTTCAAGCGGCCTCTGAGTTTCTTCGTACTGGAGAGAACTCACGAGCCATTAACGCTATGACTACAAGAAGATCACACCCTGTAAAAATGCACATGTATAGGTTCCTCCTTTGCTGTTTCATAAAACACATACAAGCAGAGGAAAGAAATGTACCAGTTTCACTTTTTGACTTATTAGATTCCGCATCCGACCACACTAGTCTAGAACTTATAAATGATGCACTAGACAGGTTCACCCGTAATGTGACCCGTATTCTGCAAAACTTGCAAACAAATGAAGAGAATAAGAAACTTGAGGAGGAAATTACTGAACCTACTGAAAAGTCCTACCCGTTCGTTCTTCCGCCCCTAATTCACGAACACCCCCGCCTACATTCCTCCAAGGTCACTCTGAACGGTCATCTCCAGATGAGTTATTTGAAAATACATCCAATGCATTAGACTACTGGTTAGACCAGGAACCTCCGCTTACACCGGAGGAGGAGGAAATAGCCAGAACTGCGACCCTATGGGTCTCTCAATATAAGATATATGACAATGATCTCATAGCCCAGCTTTTTCTAGCATTACCACGCTCACATCAAAGATTAGCAAGTCTCTACATGGTACAACATCTCATCACACTCAATGACACTCATTTTAAACATGATCCAAGACTCGAAGATTTTCTGTCTGACTGCGCTGATAACATGTTCCTCCACAATAGTTCAGTTTTTCTTAACACATTTATAGATTTTAGACAGAAATACCAGAAAGTGACTGGATATAGATCTCCCCATAATACGTGTGGATCAACTAATAGACTTCCTCAAACACGCCAGTTCCCCATGAGAGAGGTCCACCCCAGAGCTGACACGAATGGCGCGCTACAACGCGTCTTCATTTATGTACCCTTGACAAAACTTGAGTTACTAAGGATGAAAGAGATGGTTCCCTCCCACTCAAAGGATCCTGCTGGATTCTTTAAGGAATTAGGAGATGTATTAATGATGGGAACATATACTCTTTCTGATATCACAGCAATTCTGAAATTATTGTTGCCATCAGGTATATATGACAAACTAAGAGAAAAAGATTGGGAAGTAGCAGGTGAACACATTAAATGGACTGAACTTCAGAATGACGAAAATACTAGAGTAGCAGGTCAAGGTATAGGAGACAAACTAAAAGCACTTCCTGGCACTATTTTAAAGGTGCTACCACAGTTACTAACAGTGAAAAAGGAGGACTGGGATGCCATTTCCTCCTGCAAACAGAAACATGGTGAAGACATAGGAGATTATTACACTAGACTTGAAAAGTGTTTTGCGGTAAATAGCGGCCTTACGCCAACAAGTGAAGCTTACCCGCATCTGTTTGTTTCCAAATTAGTAGATAACGCCTTGCCAGCCATTAAGGACAGAGTACTAAAGTAGAAAGTACCTGGCAAGCACATACACCTCCACAGGTGTTACAAATGCTACAATATCACCAGAATCGCATTAGGGATGAAGAAGAAAATGATAAGAAACGCATGAAAGACACAAAGATGAAAGCATTAGTAGCCCAAACTGCACCCCAGCGTCAACAGACACCAAGTAGCCAGACAAATATAAAAGCACTTGTAATTATTGCAAAAAGATGGGACACTTCGTTAAAGATTGCCCTGTCTTAAAGCACAATTTGGCTACTGGTAAGACCCAGCCCTGCCCATATCAGCCAAAACAGAATGATTCCCTAGACAGTTCAACACCTTCAGTTCCACTGACAACACAAATGGCCCAAATGAATATTATAGACAGCGCCTACACTGAATATTACCCAGATTTCTCATGATGTTGCCCAGAGAGAGAAGATGACAAACTGCCCCTAATCCCCATTCCAGTAGATCAGACAGGTCCATTTATAGAGGTCCGACTTCTTGGGGAGGATAGGAAGTTTCTACTAGACACTGGGGCCAGTAAAACAACAATAAGCCATCAAGAGGTCCCAGAGGCTCCTCTCTCGGGTTCAAAAAGTATTTCTCTGGGTTTCTCGGGACAACCTGTGACAAACGTCACGTCAAAGCCACTGCCCTTGCAGGTTGGTCCCCTCATGACAACTACAGATCTTATATTGACAAAATCATGTCCAGAAAACTTGCTTGGTATAAAAACATTGAAAGAATTAGGAGCTGTCATTGTTTGCTCACCTACAGATGTCAGACTATTTCTGCGAGATTTCAAGGGCCACTACACAAGTAGAGAATTAGATGAGCGTTTGAAAGATTTGCCACACACCCTGTGGGCCACTGATTCCACCATAGTAGGATGTATGGAAATAACACCTCACAAGGTTACACTGAAAGAGGGAGCCCAACTACCACGCATAAGGCAATACAAAATTCCACCTCAGGCTGAACAAGCATTAATGTTAATTATTCAGGACCTAATACAGTCAGGTGTGATTAAGGAAACAACTTCTAACATTTGCAATTCCCCTGTTTTACCAGTTCATAAAAAAGTGGAACCAGGAACACCACCTGTCTACAGACTAGTGGTGGATTTGAGAGAGCTCAATAAATGTGTCGTTCCACAACACCCTGTGGTTTCAGACATCTCCACCCTACTCACAGCCATAGATGCGGAAGCAACGCATTTTTCAGTCATTGACTTGAAAAACGCATTCTTTAGCATACCTATTCACCCAGACAGTCAATACCTTTTTGGCTTCTCCTTACAAGGACGAAGTTTCCAATTCACAAGAGCTCCTCAAGGTTTCACAGAGAGTCCAAGCGTATATAGCCAAGCATTAAAAAGACAACTAGATACTGTTCAAATGCCCACGGATACAGCCATACTACAATATGTTGATGATATCCTCATTACGGCCAGATCTGACGCAGCATGTGCTGAAGCATCACTGCTAGTACTAGAATTCCTAGCTGCAAATGGCCATAAAGTTTCCCCTGGTAAGCTCCAATTTTGTTTACAGCAAGTGGCATACTTAGGGCACTTGCTGTCAAAGGAGGTAGGCAGCTTACACAGGAACGCATCCAACTCATACAACAAATACCACAACCAACAACACAGAAACAAGTTCGAGCCTTTGTTGGTCTCACCTCATATTGTAGACAGTGGATCCCACAATTTGCACTCATTTCCAAACCGTTAGTGCAGCTGACAACACTCGAAGCTGGCGCTACTCCACAATTACCCTGGACAGATGAACACACGCAAGCCTTTCAGTCTCTTAAAAAAGCTATGTGTCAAGCCCCAGTGCTGGCAACACCTAATTACACCAAAGATTTTACATTATTTGTAACAGAAAACTCAGGTACAGCACTATCAGTTCTGACCCAACTTCAAGCAGACAAACATAAACCATGTGGTTATTTTTCAAGCACATTAGATCCAGTAGCACAAGCATTGCCTGCATGTCTAAAATCAGTAGCAGCTACTGCACAAGCTATTAGACAAAGCGATTCTATTGTATTGGGACATCATCTGATAGTTCAGGTCCCACACGCTGTAGAACTTCTGTTAAACAGAACACAAACACAGCATCTGACAATAGCCAGACTCACCGGATATGAGATTACACTTTTTCAGCCACACATTGAGATTAGACGCTGCAACATTTTAAACCCAGCAACACTGTTGCCACTGACCTCTCCTACTGAAGAAATTCACGATTGTATTGACATAATTGATTTAGTGACCAAACCAAGACCAGATTTACAAGATACTCCCCTTGCTAAGGCAGAAATGACACTCTTTGTTGATGGTTCATGTATGAGACTCCCCACAGGAGAATTAGCAGCAGCCTATGCCGTCACAAATGGTACAGACACTTTAGAAGCACACAAGATAGAGATACTGTCGGCACAGGCAGCAGAACTCATAGCCCTAACACGAGCATGTCACTTAGCAAAAGGAAAGTCAGTTAACATCTACACTGATTCACAATATGCCTTTGGAGTTGTACACAACTTCGGTACATTATGGAAAGAGAGAGGATTTCTCACATCACATGGGTTCAGAATACAGCATGCTTCACTCATCACTGCCCTCTTAGAGGCCAGTCAGTTACCAGAGAAAATCGCAGTGCTAAAATGTAAAGCGCACACAAAAGGAACAGATGAAATATCAAAAGGAAATGATTCTGCGACAGTGCAGCCAAGTTAGCAGCAAACACAGAATTAAGTATACCACACCGCCAATATACAATACGAGACCCCTTTTCTGACATCCAGGATGTCCAAAGTCACGCCACACCACAGGAACTGCTAGAATGGAAGGAAAAAGGAGGGGTCCTTTCAGATCAAGGCTGGATGACACCTGAAAGAGCAGTATGGTTTCTACCGGATGCCATGGTACAAGTTATGGTAAACACCATACATGGACCAGCACATCTGGGAGAAAAAGCAATGTTAGACAGCATACAGAATATATGGCACAACAAACATTTGAGAGCTGCAGCCAAACAAAAAGTTAAAACGTGCATGATTTGTAATCAGTTCAACCCAGGAAAAGGCACAAAGGTGGAACAGGGAGGATTCCAACCCCCTGACCATCCATTTGAAGTTCTCCAGATGGACTATATCCAGATGGAGAGATGTAGAGGTCACAAGTATGTGCTAGTTGTAGTGTGTGCTCTGACCAGATGGACAGAAGCCTATCCCGTCCCAGATTACACTGCAACGACAACTGCTAAACAATTAGAGAGTTTTTCCGAGGTATGGGTTGCCCCGTGTCATCTACTCAGATAACGGCCAACCTTTTTCCTCTGAACTCATGAAGCAAGTGTCTCTTCTGTTAGGGTACACTTGGAAGTTTCACTGTGTAAGACATCCTCATGCAGCAGGTCTAGTAGAAAGGCACAACCAAACTTTGAAGACAAAATTGGCCAAGATATGCACTGACAAAGGCGTGGACTGGATGGTAGCCTTACCGGTTGCCCTCTTCTACATGCGTATGATAGCCCATTCCAGAACTGGCTTATCTCCATATGAAGTGGTCTTTGGCAGACCACCAAATATGTAGGGTACGCCAAGGCCTAAAAGAATAACTGATGTTGACAGTACTATGCTGACTGACTACCTGGCTTCCTTGATGTCTGCACTCCAATCTTGTCGTTCTCAGGTTGCTGCCACCTTCCCTGACAAAACCAACCCGGAAGAACACGCCATCCGACCCGGGGACTGGGTCCTCGTGAGGAACTTCGACCGGACCAGTCCCCTCCAGCCCAGGTGGAAGAAGCCAAGACTTGTACTACTAACAACACGGACAGCAGTGAAGGTCGAGGGCAGGAAGGGCTGGCTCCACGCAAGCCACTGCCGGAAACATTTTGGACAAAAAGACACTGTTGCTGATGGCCCTGCCAATCCCACTGACATTGTGACTGAACAATCTTTATTGCCTTTGGAACTAACCCCACAACAGGATTACAAATCAAAGTTAAGGTCTGCCATTCGGACTCTGGCTAATTAAGTCCATTGGGCGTCGGTCCAGTGGTGAAGCGGTTGGAGCATGGGAATGGATTTTAACACCTTGACTATGTGGGAGAAAAAAAAAAATGAACTCTAGAAAAAGACATAATGGTCCTATTATATGTTTGACAGTATTATTTTTCCTCATGGCAGTTATGACGTGTCTTGGTTGGATTCTCCACACTGTTTTTCCCCCAACACAACACACCTCTCATACACCCAACAGCACTCAGGAACACACCTATCACGACCTACCCCCTCATGAACAAGCCCATAGACTAGCCTTGCGAAACAATACCTTCATACAGATGCTACACCACACTCAGCAAGCCAGTAATAGCACCAATTGTTGGATATGTGGCCGCATCCCACCTCATCAGAAAAAGGGAGGGATGATCTTTTTTCTTTCCCATTCTCTTATAATGGAACTTGTGAAGCCTGGTTCGCCCTAATAACAGCTGACGCTACTACCCCCACCTCCTGCCCTGACGGAAATAATTCATGCAAGAATGGGTGGCCTTGGGGGGATTTAAACAAGGTACTCAATACTGCCTGTTACCCTAATAAGGAGGGAGATCCTCAGGCGACCGGTACAGTCCTAGAAAGTGAAGAATTCAAGCAAGGGAACATGACCATGTCCTACAAGATGTTAAATATCAAACCTAAAAGAATGCTGGTTCCCCTTCCATCTCGGTCTCACCAGTAAAAGGACACCTGTGCATCCAGAAAAATGGCTCTGTTCCATTAGGACACAGTGACTGTCATACCACTATAAGTTTTGAAGACAGAGGAAAGTCCTCATTTCTAGCATCTCGCCATACTTATTTCATCTGTGGCCAAACGGCCTATGTGCAGCTGCCCTTGAACTGGGGGGAACTTGCTATATAGCATTCCTGTTACCCCGTCTTTGTGGCCCCATCCACTTACCACAGAGACCTCCTAGTGCCCCATGTCAGACATAAAAGAACGATCGATACCTCCTTGGTTGACCAAACGGAAACCTCATGGGAACAGTATACAGATTTTAACAAAGGGTTCTTCTTCTTTGTTGGCCCTGTACAGAACAGCAAGCTTATACGCAGGTTGACAAGGACCTTAGAGGCTGTAGTAAACCAGACGGCGTCTGCCCTGGGGAGCTTAACCCAGGAGCAGTCTGCCATACGATTGGTTACTCTCCAAAATCGCCTTGTCCTTGACATCATTATAGGCTCTAGCTGCTGTATATTTATTCCTGATAATTCCCCATCTGTATACACGGCCATAACAAAATTACACAAGATAGCCGTAAGTTTACATCAAGAACCTGGCACTTGGACGTGGTCTGACTGGTTCTGGAAGATAATATCGTCCTGGGGATGGCAACTGCTGTCAGCAGCAGGCATAATATTCCTGATAATAACTGGATGCTGCCTTTGCATCCAATGTGGTCCTGCCCTATGCGGTCTATGCGCTGCAAAATGCATTCCTAAACCACTTGTCCAGCAGAGAGAAAGGAAAGAATCATGTTACAAGAATGTATAAATGATCTCATGCAAATTGAGATATAATGTAGGTACACTCTGGGGCAAGGAGGGAATGTGGAAATAAAATCTATAATTATGCCCCTTCGCTGCCCTCTGCGCGATCTAATTATGCCCCTTTGCGCGATCCCCTTTGCGCGATTAATAATTGCCCACATTAAAAGCCGACACCATTTTGTTTTTAATTCACCCTTTGGTGTCCCAAGACCCCGAGCACGACACCCCTGCACCTGGTTTTCCTCATTTTCACCATCTGTCTCTGTGGTTTCTGCCAAGTCCGGGAAACCAGTACATGAGTTCCTGCTCCCCCGCAGAGATGGTTCATGTTTCTGACATGAAGCACGAGCACAAACCCCCAAATGAGGAAGCCTTCCCCTTCCAACTGTCAGACTATTTCACATCGCAAGTCCCCTCACGAAGCCTAAGACACGCCCCCATTTCTTCACACTCTGCTCCTCTTGCTGAATCTTTGTTCCTCTATCTGCCACGACCTGTTTGTTCCTCTATTTTGCCTCGTGACCAAGACTGTATAAATATTCTGCTGTTGAAAATAAAGACCCCCACTTAAAGAGAGGGACTTGAGAGATTGCTCCTGTGCCCGCTTGGTGCTGGAAGCGCTCCCTTTAACTCGAGTTATTGGTCTTCTCCTCCTTCATTTGAGCACCACGGACTCCTCGCTTTGCATTGACAAGAAATTATGATTTATTAAGCATAGAAATTCAGAAATGAGGTAATAAGTAAATTTAATTTACCACAAGGCCCTTATGCTGCAGTTGAGTCACTTTGTAAACTCCTGCGCTGCATTATACCTGCGAAGGTATAATGTATGCAGGGTGGGCGTTCCGGCGCAGAAAAGGCTCGTAGAAGTGTTGCAGTGAAATCTCATAGATTTCACTGCAACACTTCTACAGCCTCACTGCGTCAAATCCGTACGTCTGCTTGAAGCAGGCGTAAGAGGTGACGCAGGCCTTTTCACATAGGGCTTGCCCCATGTGAAATGACACATTGCTGGAGTTGCGTCTGTTTCCAGACACATTCCAGCAATGCGCCATTTTTTCGCCGACATATACATCAGGATTCCTGACGTATCTGTCAATCCTTGCTACATGGAGCACCTTACAGTAAATATGGCGCATCCATGGTGTCGCAAGCAGGGCTCATTGAAAAGTGTTGCATCGCTGTTTTACCGCAGCGATGCAACACTTTTCATAACTGAGGCCCAAATAATTCATATCAGGAATGACATTACTTGTAATCAAGCACTCTGCATAAATATGGAGTAACATTTCATTTTAAACGAGGTGCAATAAATAGGCAATGGTTTTATTTATATTTGTATAGTGTGGCATAATCGTACTTGGGGAACAATGAAGCACTGTAGATAGTAATAGGGCTGACATGGGATTTAATACGCGAAAGGAACGATAGTGGCAGTATCTTCCAGTGTATTGGGCTGTGCTGGCTGTGAGAAATGAGTTCCTAACTGTTGCTGCCTTTGTTCAAAAAATGTTTTGCATTGAATTCGCCGCCACCCCGATATACTCAGAGAACATGTACAAAAAGTTACACCATGAAGTGATGACCTAATTTTCATCACAACAGAGCGAGACACCATCTAACCCAGAACAGCTTAGCTAACATTGGGGCAGTCACACGACATGGAAGAAAAGGCGGGTTGGACACCATGTTGAACAAACTTTTAGTGCTGGTGCTTGGTTTATGCAGGTAGTTGTCAGTGGCGTAACGAAACTTGAGGTGGCGCAAAAGTACATGGAGGCAGCCCCACCCCCCGGCCAACCACCTACGACTTTGGTACCAGGCCCAGTTAGCGCACTGTGCTGCGGAGGCCCCCTGGAACTTGGGCCCCCCTGCACCACTGGGGCTAATGTTACGCCGCTGGTAGTTGTAGGTGTTGTGCACCAACACTCATTTTTTGGGGACCAGGATTTTTTTTTCATCATCGGACTTTGACCAGACGCAACTAAGGAGAAGAGACAAAGAAAGAGTAGGAGAGAGATATACAAGAAGCAAAAAGGGGACACATGTAGGAATGGAAAATAAAGTGCTAGCGTGAAACAAAGACAATAAGTGTGCGTTTGGGATAAAATAGAAAACAAGACTAGACAACATTAGTTTTCTACAACCGTTCAATTTTGAAGCCGCAGCATCGGCTCCTAAGAATATCTTGTGGCACAGCATTTTTTTTTTTTTACTAATTAATATATCCTTCATTAACAACAAACCACTTTTCCACGGACAGCCGAAGAAAAGTGTCGAATTCATATCAGGCCTCAGAAGCAAAGTTTACACGGAAGCCATATTTTAAGCTTTTGTGGAGCAGGGCAACGCCATTAGCCCCATGCAGCGCCTCAGCGAAATGTCATTTGTCCCGATGAAATATGGGATTAGTGCGCAGCACACCAGCGAGGCAGCCTGTGCCTGCTCCACAGTGTCACATTACATTAGCACTGCCTACTGACGCTCTGTATCGTGTTCAGCATTTGGAAAGAATGATGGCACCGCAGGGAAAATAAAAGCTTCCATGTTTCATTGTACAAATGGTATGTCCTTAACCCTGGGCCGTCCCTGGGGTCAGCATATCCATTAAGGGGTCCTGGCCGGAAGAAATCCCGCATTACCTGAAATCTCATGAGTTGTCAGAAACATTGATTGATATTTCTGCTCGGTAAACATCTCATAATTTAATAACTATCAAGTGTGTTATTTCAACCTTTGCCAAAGTATTGAATTCATGTGTTACATGGTCTACTGCAGTGTTGCCATTTGTTTTCCTTAGAATATTAGCTCACTTTGGATTCGGCAGGGCATTTGTGGCATTTAATGGGTTGGTTTGAAGCTATTTATTTTTACTCTTCAGAATTATAATCTGTTTTTTATGTTACATCGCAGTAAGGAAAGGGACATAATTTATGGTCATAGATTTGTTTTAAAAAATCTGCCACGAAAGAAATCACCAGATGTAGGGACATATTGTGTCATCAAGCACAGACATTAATGGCAAACAGAGAACTGAATGAACAATCACAGGCAGCTGTGACAAAGAAAACAAGCATTTGCAATGCAATAGGTCTCGCATTTACGTGAGCTTGAGCTATTGCCATTGTAAATGATAATGCCTTTTAATTATGTTTTGGTTTTTAAAACATAAATAACAGGCATTATCATTTACAATGCCAATAGCTCAAGCTCACGTAAATGCGAGACCTATTGCATTGCAAATGCTTGTTTACAGGCGCACGCATCTTCAAGTAATTCCACACTCTGCCCCAAATGTAAAGATGTGTGATACTGTTCCCATTGCCTTGAAGACACTGTCCTCATTCCAGGTACATCACAAGACCCAGTTCAAAATAATGTACTACATGCACAGTGCCTTGTGTGATGGAGGCTCTCGGTACCTTCACAATCTGGCCATTCATAGCATGCCATCCCGAAAACACAACCCAAATGCATGCATCAACGGCCACTGCACGTCAAAACAGAAAAAGGAGAAAGAACCTTGAAGGGCCTTGGATCCAGTCTATGGAGCAACCAACACTCAAGCCTGAGATCGTAACTAATGCTACAGAAAAGTTCTGGAAAGTCATGAAACCTGCACAGTGAGAACGGAAATAGCAGGGTCTGAATGAGTCCCACTGCACATCTGTCATGCTAATACCTTCAAATGTCTGACATCCCACCTGCTTGGGTGAACTTTTCTCCATCTTCTAGGACTATCAAACAAGTAGTCCATGCACGTCCAAGTGCTGTCTGGACCACCCCTTGTTGCCCTCAGGATATTTCAGTGCGTAAAACACTCACTGCTGAAATACGTGGTGAGCTGCTAATCACGAATTTGAATCCCAAGGATAAATCTATTCTTACCAGCTCAGCAATTGAGTAACAACAAACTGAGCAATTGAAACGTGTTATTTACAGTGCTTAAAAACGGCAGAAGTATGCTGTGAAGCTACAAAAATAAGGTGTTACTCATATTATTATGATGATGAGTATTTTTAGTTTTAAGGAAACAAGAACAACATCAAAACGAAAAGCCCAATCACAAGTTGACTGCAACCCGCGCGGAAATATACCAGGTCTGTAATGGTGTCAAATATGATATTCGGTCCACAGAATGAGGAATAACTTTGAGAACACAGAATTACCAGGTGAAAACTGGAGGACTTCTTCTGGAGACTATTCTACTCACATTTGGTGGTAAATCTGAGCTAGCGGCCCAAGTTGGTCGCTGTGCTGACGAGGGTGGTAGGTCAGGAAGGCTTGGGGACGTATCATGCTTCCCGCGCTGCAGGAGGGAATGGGGCAGGATCCTGGCTGATCCTCTGCTACTGAAGCCAGGTGCTGTACCGGGGGAGTTTGGTAAAATCCGCCATGGTACTCTCGCCACCTGGTTACTTCAGGTGCAGGAACACTCGGTTGGGGTGCTATGCTCGCCGGGGTACTGCTACAACCAACTGGTACTTGCCACCAAACACATGTACTCTAACTTTATTCTACCCATAAGCATGTCAAATTAATTCACTTAGAATCAAAAGCCTTCCTTCACCGTCATACCTCTGCACAGGAGAAGGCATGACACAAACACAGAAGGGTCAGCTGCGTGCTCAAAATACATGTATGCTTTCATATCCCGTTGCTGCACTCGAGGACTGGAGCCGCAACAGGCAAGGAGCACACATGAAAAATTCAAAGTATCCATTTACTATCCAAGAGGACTTTATTAAGCAGTCACCATAACTCCGGACTGAAATAGCAGGCGGTGCACACCTCAGAGCTGTTCTTCTAGCCAGATCCGATCACGCCTGACTGCTGCCCGCAGGCCCTGCATGCGCCATCACGTGCCCGCGAGCGGGTGAGGTCTAAACACGAGCCGTTGCGTGCGCTCTGCCAGGGCTCTCTCCCTTCATTCCCCTGGCATGCCTCTCACTCCCTCCAGGCGAAGAGGGGCCTGTGTGGTCTCTGAAGCCCATGTCCCATTCTATCCGTCACTCGGGTCCGAGGTAGGCAACACAGGCACAGCTGAAGCCACAAAAAAACAAAATATCTCTTGCTTATAAGATTGGACAGCCAAAAGGACGGGTGCTCCTTGCATGGAGCTCGGCGCGATTGGCTAAGGGCTGCAGAGGAGGCTGAGTCAGTGTGACCCGATGCAGCAGCCTGGATGTGCAGGGAGGGGGGGTGCTGAGGCAGACGGCAGGGAGGAGGGGGTGGGGCCGCGAGCGTAGCTTTACCAGAACTTGGGAACAGGCGCCCAAGCAACTAGATACAACAGAAAAACAAGCACTGAAACACAAGTGCGGCCCCGCGCCGCAGCCGCGAAAGTGAAACAGTACTCCGGGTTAAGAAGTGGGAGGGGTGGGGGGAGTACGATTCCCTTGCGGGAGCGAGCGGCGCCAGGAGCGATAATTGCTACCATATGGCGCTGCTCGCTCCCGCAAGTGAATCGCCAAACGTGCACGCGTTGCCATTGAAGGCAATGGAACGCGTGCACGTTTTTGGCTGAAAAGCCGAAGCGATTCCAAAAGGTCTTTTTACCTAAGCAGCGCATGCGCGCTGCGTAGGCGAGACCTAAAAAATCTGAGGGAGCTGAAAGAAAAAGCCAACATCAGTGTTGTTAGGCTATCTATCTATCTATCTATCTATCTATCTATCTATCTATCTATCTAGTGTATCTATCACCTCAGTGCCCGTATGTGTGCCTTTTTGTATGTCTGTCTCCCTCTATGTATGTACCCCTGTTCAGCTATATGTCCCTCACTCATTTTCTTTGGTTCTTTGTTTATCTGGCTCTGTCTGCCTTTCCCTGTTGTCCGTAGTACATATTAATACATTTATGTTAATAAATAAAGGTGCTCAGCCTATTGCAGTATGAATTTAATCTTCAAGATGGGAACTTCGAGCAATACAAATCACATGTGAATGTCATGAAAGAAAACAATTGATTTTTTGAAGCACAACAGTCATCAAAAATGCCAGCGTATCACATACTTTCATTGGTTGGAAGGATTTTTTTTTCTGTTAAATCTACATTGTCCCATGGAAATTGTTTTTAAAGCCCTTACTGAAGTCTCTTAACATAATATAATGCAGACCGGCCTTATTACATCTTCAATAACTCCAGTCAGAATTTGTCTGTAACATGGTATATAAATTAATAATCCGGCTTCGATCAGATTGAGAAACATGGTGTAGCAGTGATTTAAGGCTATGATGTTCTGAAATGTAAATTGATCTTCATGGTTATGCCAAGCTATAATTATTGCTATAACTTGTGTGTTAAAGACAGATAATTGAATTAATTAATCACGTCTGGTTTTAACTCGTGTGTTTGTAGAGTGTTTCTTGGTTTGTATTTTAATATGCACACAGGCACTTTTTGGTCAGTTTTAATGTTTGAAGAAATTGCATTTAAGTTTTAAGACAATGTTGAGTGTTGATATGTTTATATATGCACTCTTGTACGGTTTTTATACAGCGACGGCTGGTGACTTTTGAAGGTGGCGGGGAGTAAATTTTGAAGACAAGTTCTACAGAGTGATTGAAGGAAACAAGCAAGATCAATTGACAAAGTGAGACTGAGTACATTTAGAATACTAGACAACATTGTGTAATTTATAACAACATTTTGATAAAAATTTGGTTACAATGCGATAATGGCAGGGAAGCTGTAACTAACAACATAAATTAGAAAGAAGGTATATTTACCTTTCAAGAAAACACAAGCAGACTGTGTTAGTAAAGCCTTTGCACTTGAAGCACACTTGAAATTTGTAATTTTGAATTATTTATGAATCATGGTCATCCACAACAGGAAAAAACTCAATGTGATCTTTTGGATTCACTACCTTTTCCTTAAATGAATGCATTCAAGTTTAAAAATAGACAAAGTAGCGGAAATCGAGAAATTTTGCCGCATTCTTTTTTTTATTGAAATCCATATAAAAAGAAACATTTTTATCCATACATACATCCGTATAATTCATTAAACGTATCGAATAGTACAAAATCATTGAATAACACCAGTAGGCCTAAAAACAGTAACTCCTAAGATCAGTATAAAAAAAAAAAGAACAATGTATGCATTTAAGCCAGGATTCAACAGATGAAACACATAATGTTTGAGACATCCTCCACTACCAATAATCACCCAAACTACACAATTAATTGCACCTTAGATTCCTTAAAACGTATGCAGAAGAATCAGCAAGTCTATCCAGAATTATTTTGCATCCTATATCAATCAATACAGCTGTATATCAATAAAATCTTCAATTGCTAATATTGCTATAAATAGGGATCAAGCATGCTGAAAATACCTCCTGAAATATAAGCACAATTTTAAGATCTTAATCGAAGTAGACTGCCCAAACCATCTCAAACCCCCCACTTCGCAGTGCATAGACTTGTTCGTTTTTTTTTAACTTGCTTCATTTTCCGGACCCACTCATTTTGGTTGGTATAAGATCTGATCGCCATCTCTGCAGCACAAGTGATCTAGCAACAGCCATTGTGATATATAATAATTTGATCACCTTGTCAGAAAGATGGAGATCTGGGTCATAACCAAGCACCTTCAACCGGATATTCGAATCTATTGTAATTAAACATTCGGCTTCAAGGTAGCAAAAAATGTCATTCCAGAACCTCTGGATCAGGGGGCATTGTGATATAATATGTGTCCAATTGGCTGAAGGATGGTTTAGGCAACGAAAACACTGCCCAGATTGGTTGGGATAAACTTTAGATAAAAAGAGTGGAGTTCTATAAAGTAGCCATTTGCTAAAAAATAACATCCTACGCCAATTCGCGCCCCTTAGCGTGCAAAAGTTGAGATTATTGACAACAGACCACATGCTCGCTGTGATTTCCATCTCCTCATGTTTTCCCCATTTAGTTATTGCTTTCTCCACAAAATCCATACCTTTGATAGAGGCTAAGCGCTTTTTCCATTCCCCAGGTTTCTTAACTTTGGGCTCATCTAGCAATTCGTACACTAAACATTTCCGTTTGATTACCTGAGCCAAATCAAGTTTACTCAGAAATTTACTAAGAATATTATATGACCCTAGGAGAAGGAAATCATTTGGAATTAAATGCGACATTTCAACTATTTTAAGCCATCTATCATTTCTTAGAAAATCGGAGATTTTCCCAAAGCCAGCCTTGCCCTACTTTTGTGTAATTGCCAACGAAGCTCTAATCCCAGCTAGTGAGATGAGGCTGAATAACGGAGTTGAGGACTTGATTGCCGGGATGGAATATCTTCTATAAAAAGCCTGACGTTTATAAAAAAAAACCACTGCATACACTTATTTTTTTACTCTTGCCTCGCGCTTTACTGGCTCCTCTCTGGTCGGCAGACTACCGGCGCCAGGACAGCCATACTCCATTGGAAGGGGGTGGCTGAATAGCCGGTTTTAGAAATCCCCATTACGACACAGCTGAAAAGACCGGGCTAGATGGGGGTAAACCTAAGCGCTTTTATCATCCATAGACTATAGTTCACAGTCTACTGTTATTTTCATCTACTCAGTTCAGCCTGTGGGAGCTTTATTACTCACTAAGCTCCAGGTTCTTTACCCCCAGCAGTGCTGCTCTGGAATAAGTACTTAGGACATTAAGGTCGCATGAAGAATTCTGGTCTGGGCGGCGCCACCTTCCAGAGTATGAACAGGATTGCGACTTTTTGAGATCTGCTTTTGTTGTGTCATCAGGGACCACCAGGTTTCTCGCCAAGGGGGTAAGTACATGCGCTCTGCTGCCTATCTGTGCATGGGGCTTTTTGTACTACTTGGTTGAGGGTCGCTGGCGGAGCCCCATGCTTTTTTTTTTTGCCATTTGGACCACCAGGTTTTTCTCCAAGAGGGGTAAGTGCGCGTGTTTCTCTTACCCGCTGGTGTATGGGGGGTCCCTATGCCACTTGGTTGAGGGTCGCTGGGTAGGTCCCATGATTAACTTTGGCTACCTTGTTACGGGATCTGCTTGACAACTGCATTATGCGAAATCTCACCAAAGGCACTAAAAGTACCGCAGCAGCCCATTCCGACTCCCCAAGCCTGGGTCAAAGGGTGAAAAAACTAGTTGGCCAGGCTGCTGCTCGGGCAAACCGTACTGCGGCTCTTAGGAAAGATCCGGACTTGATCACTGAAAACGCTGAGATGCCAGGTGCTGAGTTTGGCAAACAAGACCACCCTGGAGGTGCCTCTGCTGACCTGGATTCCTGCATTAGCCCCTTCCCTATTGCCCCGTCTAGGGCAGGTACCTCCACTTCATCAGATCTGCCCAAGCTAAAGACAGCGGTGCTGGTCGATTCTGTTGGGGAAATCAAGGGCCTCAAAAAGTAGCCTTTATTTTTCAAACCCAAATCCGATTTATCATCTGTAGAGCTGGAAGGGACAGGGAGTGAGCTTCTTCAAGTTGACAACTCTATGGATCTTAGTAAAGAAGGGAGCCCTAACGATCCTAGGGAAGGTAGTCACTCCCCTTCTCAATCCCCTTCTCGGCCGTTGCCTTCTTCTGGGGGGAGCTCATCTGAACTATCGAGTTCGAGTTTGAGCTGTGTCGTCGGTTCGACCGGCCGCACGGCGTCTGTCTCAACCTGCATACAGGACTATGTGGAGTGAATTTGACAAACAAGTCGTCGCAAGTCACGGAAGATGGCATAGACAGAGTCAAGGAAGATGGTATCGACAGAGAGCAGGTGGAAAGCAGAGCTCCGTCAAGGCGATTACGTCGGCGCGCATACGTTACTGCCGTTGTTCCGGGAATCGTCGTGAGACAGAGAGCAGGTGGAAAGCAGAGCTCCGTCAAGACTCGTGAGCGCCAGGGGAAGTAACCGGCCACCAGAGACGCTGAAGGTGAGGCTGCACTACTGGGCTGGGCCTGCCGAGCACCCGACTGAGCGCCTGTTGGGGCCTGGGTGCAGCTCTAACGGGGACAAAGCAGGTGACGGTGGATGGAGGCAACATCGACTAATAAGACCCCGAGGCTGTGGCGGCAATATGCGAGAAACGGAGGCCGATTGTAAACGGAGGAAGAGACGAGGTGCCCAGCTGCAAGACTGAGGGCAGCTTCCGTCATCCGCCCGGCGGGGCGCACCGGTAAGAGACTTCTGATGTTGGTGGTTCGGGACTTTCACTGACGCTGAGGGCCCCCCCCTGACTTTGAGAGTGTGTGCCTCTCGAGATACCCTGACTCTGGGGGATGCTGCACGGGCCGACCAGATCCCAGCTGCCTGACCTTAAGATGGCGGCCTCTGTGCCCAAGCAGTGCATGAAAATAAGCAAGGATGAGGGGAGCAAAATGGGGGGCAAGTGGAGGAGTAGCCAGTCCCCATCATGGCCGCTCGGAGCTGATGCTCCTTGGTGAACCCTTTTTTCAGCCTCCTGAGTGGTGTTCCGCCCCTAAACATGGACCAGAGTCTGCATACTCTTCACTCTAAGTGAACCTAGACCTGCTGAGGAGAGACGACTGCCAGAGTGATGGAGGTTGATGCGGGCGACCCTTACCAGTATCACCGGGATTGATGCCGCTGACTTAAATATGACGATGCCCCCCGGGCGGAAACTATTTGTTTGTACTGACTGCTGAGCCCGAGCAACCATGGCCGATGCCCGGTGGAGCTGTTTAGGCAGCTATAGAGGAGATTGGCTTTGGTTTCACTCCCTTGGCCATTACCTACCCAGCCGGTCCTTGGACAATGTTTTTCTCGTCTCTGCTGTGTTTCCTTTCCCTCCCATGCCACCTCCCTCCATGATCCTGTGGCTGCCTCCCTCTCCCTCTCCCTGCCCTGCCTGACTTTGTTTGTTTTCCTCCTACCCCCTTGTCTCAATCCCCCCGCCTACCCCATGCTTCAAGTGACATATCTGTTTTTATTTTATGTTTTTGTAACTGATGTAACTTCTGTACAACTGTTCTCATGTAAAGCGCTCTGATACCTCCGGGTCTAGCCAGCGCTATATAAAACTCTTCAAATAAAAATAAATAAAATAAAATACTCCCGTAGGCGCTGGTTTGACCATCCCAGCAGAGTCTGTATCCTCCGAACTACAGGCTTCGCAGTGTGAAGTTAGGACGGAATTGACCCAGGACTACTCCTCCCAGGATAGTAGACCCTTCTCTATGCAATGGGACGCTAAGAGCCTCCTAAATTTGATTCTGGAGGAGATTCAAGACTTGAAAGCCTCTCAATCCGCTGAAATCGCTGTAATTCACGCCCGTCTAACTAAAATTGAAGAAAACATGGCTCAGGTCCCGGCACGTCTTTCTGAGGCAGAGACTAGGATTTCGCAATTGGAGGACCAAGTCTCCAGTATGGATAATAAAGTTGCCACCTTTCAGAAACAAAAAAATAGCACTGGAGTTCAAACTGGAGGAATTAGAGAATCATTCTAGACGCTCTAACCTTCGCATCCTTGGCATTCCGGAGGGCCTCGAGGGCCAGCAGACCCTACAATGGGTTGACTCGTTTATTAAAAAGAATGTCCTCCCTGAGTTTAATGGTGATCTGACTCTTATGCGAGCTCATCGGGTACCAGCGCATCTTCCTCCCAATGCCAAATTTCCACTGACAATTCTGGTCAATTTTTGCGATTTTAGGGTCAAGGAACAAATCTTATCCAAGGCTATAAAGCAGCCACAGTTCTCCTCGTCGGAAGTCCCACTTTGTCGTATTTTCCCAGACATGTCGGCTTCTGCAGCTAAAAGGCGGAAAGAGTTTGTCATAATGCTACATCTGTTTAAGGAACAAGGGGCGCAGGCAATGATTGCCCAACAGAGCAAGTTAAAAGTTCTGGTTAAAGGCAGATTTCATGTATTTTGTAATGTCCCGGAAGCGCAGGAACTATTGCAACAAATTTCTTTGGATAAGCCTTAACGACTTGCAGACTCTAAAATGTTAATATAATGTCAAAGTATGAATGAAATGAGTTTGCAAATGTTTTCAAATACTTGCTTATTTTCTCTTGGGCTCTTATCCTGATGCTCTTCCTCTTCAAACATATCTTTTTTAGGTAGTTTTTTCCTTTTTCTTTTGTTCTCTTTGCTTGTTCTCACTTTTTCTTTTGAAGCGGGGGGTGGGGTAGGTAGGCTGGTAGCACTTGGCACCAAGTCATAGTGCCAGTTAAGGGGGGGTGGGATAGCCTGTCAGGTGTGAGCGGGGATGGCGCTCTGCTCATGGTGGCTGTGGGAGGAGGGTGGGGTCACGAGGGTGGAAATGGGAGCATGGGGAAAAAGGAAATCCATCTTTTAAATCCAGAATCATCCATTCATTATTAAAGTACTCATATTTAATTAGGCTTAGACTGGGGCTATTGACTGATCCCGTAGTTCTCCAGATTACTTTTTTTGTTAGGCTGTCCGGATAATTTCCTCCCGTCTGCTAATGGATAAAAAGGAAATTTTGAAAGTGGTTTCTTTTAATGTCAATGGCCTCAATAATAAGAAGAAAATGCGGGCCATTGAGGCATGGATTAAGACAGAAAATCCAGCAGCCATTTTATTACAAGAAACTCATATAGTGGCAGGGAAACTAGCAGACTTCCTGATGTTCAGGTCCTGGGCAGCTTATAGGGGTTTCTCTTCCTCTTCGGTGTCCCATCGGGGTACGGTGATCTTCCTTAACAAAAAAACTTCAGGCCGAGGTAGTTAATTCCGTTAGTGATCAGAGCGGAAGGTGGTGCTGGGTCACCTGCAATCTCGGTAATAGACCCTTAACTTTTGCCAGTATATATGCCCCTGTAGAGGATAATCCTCTGCAAACCTCGGTGTACCGACGGAGAGAGCGGTGCTCCTTTCCTGAGCTGTCGCCAGGTAGAGGTGTGGTTCCTTACCCAGCAGTGACGGGTAATCTTCCCTTCAAGAATGGACAGATTGAGGAGCTTTTCTGTTTTCATATCCTTTGTGTTATAGCACATTATTGAGATAGCAGCAGCTGAATAGGTCCTGATGAAAGCCTTGCCTACTGTTAGGTGGATGGCTGAAACATGTTGACCACTATTTTCTACTTTACCTTTGCGGTCTAAATTCATACCGCTGGTACACGTTTTTTAATCCTGGCAAAGGACGCATCTGAATAAAGCAACTGGTTTGCGTTCTTTAGTCAGTTTTAATTGTCACTATTTGCACATTCACGCATTTTTTTGTTGCGCTGCGCCTTCATTCACACAGTTGTCTCTTCATTTGTGGATTTATAATATCCTACTAAAAACATCCCTGAGCTCCTCCCTCTCAGAGAGAGAGTTGTAGCCCTCAGAGGAACTAGGTTTTTCCTCTGGGAGGAGAATCCCAAATGATGAAGCATGTCACCTTTGGTGAGTGAGGGATTTCGTCCTTAAAAGGGAAGTGCCCCCAGATAGTTCTGTGGCACTAACTACGAGGTTCTGTATTTTATATTTTCATGCTTTCAAATCATATAGTGATTTATTACACTTTGCTTGATCTCTGTTTTGTGTAGACCCAGGGGTTTTATATTGTGTTATGAAACTGTTTTGGGGAGCGAACCCTGTGAGGTCTTTAAATTTCCCTAGGACCCTTTGGCGGTGATCCGTTCTGTGTTTGGTAGAGGATAATCCTATGCCATACGAAGAGTTTTTTCAATCTTTAATTCAAATACCTGGCGAATTGGTTATAGGGGGAGATTTCAATTTCTTAATGAATCCTAAAATTGACTCCTCAGCTATATCCAAAAAACAGCTAAAACCAAAAACTTTAAAAGTTTTACAAAATTATGGCAAGACCTTGGACATATCTGATCCATGGAGGGCAGTATTTCCAACTAAGATCACCTATACTTGTTTTTCGGGCAGATTTCGCACTTTGTCCCGCATTGATTTTTTCCTAATTTCTAGGAGACTGGCCTTTAGCTATCAGAGAATCCTTCTGAATGGATTTTCGGATCATGCGATGGTCATTATTGAGTTAGAATTGGGCATATATATTACGACCCCTAAGAGATGGATGTTAAATAGGCAATATCTTTCAGAAGAGAGCTGGGTGCTTTTTATTAATACAGAGATAAAGGAGTTTCTTGAGCGTAATCATGGCTCAGCGCCATCGCACGTAGTCTGGGACTCGCTCAAAGCTTATGTACGGGGACTAGCTATCGGAAAAGATGCCGATAATGCAAGGAAAGCTAAAGAAGAAAAGCAAATTTTAGAGCAGAAAGTGCAAAGGTCTTTCGATATCTTTCTCGGTAGCCCTTCCGCTTTTAACCAAAGGCAATTTGATCAGGCGAAACGGGCTCTTAGCGAAAAATATTATGTTAAAAGTGAATCCTTTTTTCAACATCATAGGCAGAAGGTCTATGAACAAAGTAATTATACTGGTAGGTTTCTTGCCTGGCAAGCCAGGGAGCAGGCAGCAACCAATCAGATAAGTGCACTGAGATGTCCTATAACCGGTATCCGCTCTGATAACCCGGAAGTTTTAGGGGACATAATGTTACAACATTATAGGAATATATATGGCCGACAACAGTCCATTGACAGAACTTCTCTGGGAGAGTTTCTTCAGAGACATGAACTGCCTGTACTTTCAGAAGCCGATAAAATGAGTATGGCGAGCCCTTTTACGAAAAAAGAATTGGGGGATGTTATTAAAAATCTCCCGAATGGCAAGGCCTGTGGTCCGGATGGCCTCCCGGCTGAATTTTTTAAAACCTTTTCGAGCACTATTTCTGAATATCTTTTGCTGATTGCTAACTCAATTTTAGAGGGTGGTTTAATACCATTTTCTTTTAGAAAAGGGAATATAGTCAGCTTTTTGAAAAAAGGAAAGGACTGTGAAGACCTGAATTCTTATCGTCCCATCACGCTTTTAAACTCTGACTATAAAATTATTACTAAATTGTTAGATAATCAATTTAATGAAATTGCCTCGCACTTAATTCATCCTGATCAAAATGGTTTTATCGCAGGGAGACAGCTCGGGACCAATACACACTATCTCGTTGAAGCACTGGATTATTTTGAGACCCGGAAGATGCCAGCTCTTGTCCTTTTATTAGATGCCGAGAAGGCTTTTGACCTAGTTGTTTGGGAGACCTTATTTTTTATCCTAGCAAATTTTGGCATACCCTCCAAAATTACCGGGCTGGTTCAGAAACTGTACATGCATGCAGAAGCCAACATTATCATCAATGCCTCGGAGGTTGGCCAAGTTAGTGTTAAACGGGGGACTAGACAAGGTTGTCCACTGTCTCCGGTGCTATTCGCCTTTTTTATCGAACCTTTGGCGATTGCCATTCGGAATAGCCTGGATATCTGTCCTCCCTTAACAACTATGGGAAAATTGAAATTATACGCCGATGATATCATGCTCATAATATAGCCTGAGAAAGAGGTGCAAGCAAAAGCTTTTGAGATTTTTGAACAATTTGAGTCGCTCGGCGGTTATAAAATCAATAAAAGAAAAACAGAAATAATACAGTGTAACTGTGACCCTACGGATTTACATCCTGATATTCTTCCTTGTTTAAATACAAAACTGAAAAGATATCTCGGCGTCTATTTTACGGCTCGAATCCTTGAATTATATGATTTAAATTTTGTTCCACTTCTGCAAAAAGTTCAGGACTTATTCCGTCGATGGAATTCCCTTCCATTAACCATCCTGGGCAGGGTTGCATTGGTTAAAATGTCGGTTCTTCCGTTATTTAATTTTTTATTTTCCACGATTCCCTGTGTTTTAACGGCCTCTTTCTTTGCTGAATTAGAGTCTATGTTTACATCCTTTCTCTGGGGTAAGAAGGTCCCCCGAATTGCACTTAGCACTTTATATGAGGAGCTGGAAAATGGTGGATTAGCTCTCCCTAATTTTAGGGATTATTATTCTGCATATTTTGCACAATATATATCACGGTTTAAGCCGGAATTACAAACGGGTTTATTTATTAATCATTTTATGAACTTAATATGTAAAGAGAATCAGATTCATAGCCCACTAACAATCGTCATTTTGCCGCATTCTTATGAATTTGAAAGGGTGCTATCTCAGGGGCAGACATGTCATGCATGAAATGGACTCTTCAGGGGCCCGAAGGCTTCTCATGCTAGTGGGTCTAATACATGACTGGCTGTGCTTTAATCATGCTAACTGACAGAAAACCTTAAAAATTATGTTTAAAAACTTTTTAGTCCTTAGAAGCAAAGCTGCTGTGACTGACTCAGCCCCAGCCAAACTAGCCTTTTAGAAGCTTGCTCTGTAATTGACTTATTTCTACCTATACAGATCTTTCCATAATAAGCCTGCCATGCTACTGACTCCATTCCTGTCCTAGCTACCGCCTTATCTGATGTCAGTCTGCCGTGTCTCAAACTTCCAGAGACACATGCCTTTCATGAAACCTCATGATTTCCATTGCAGGGCAGGTCGGACACCTTCTCCAGCGAAGCCAGCAGCATAGCCAGAGTCTTACTCCCATGCCAATAAAAGGAATCAAGGAAAGGACCCGCATCCTATCTGGGAGCGATGTTTGAATTGAATGAAATTCACTGGTAATAAATAACAAGCATTTGCATTGCAATAGGTCTCGCATTCACGCGAGTTTGAGCTATTGCCATTGTAAATGACAATGCCTTTTATTTATGTTTTGGGTTTTAAAACATATATAAAAGGCATTGTCATTTACAATACTAATAGCTTAAACTCTCGCAAATGCGAGACCTATTGCAGTGCAATAAAGGGCCTTCTCGACCACTTGTTAGATTGTTAATATCAGAGGAAGAGACCGGCCTGCGACGTCTTCAAAGTAGTGATAAATAGTGCACTGAAGAAGATGTGTAAGTGTTGTAAATTACACAGACACAAAGTGTGAAGTGAGAGTTACATATGATCCGAGCTATAAACACTAACAAAGCGCTCTAATACCTTTCGCACTGTGATTACACTGTCGCAGCTCAGGAGGAAGAGCGGGAGGAGGGGCTATTTCCTGCCCTCTTCGTGATTTGAGTGTGCAGGATGGCATTGCGTAATGTCATTGCTATCTTTGGCCTAATAAACACTCCAGCTGTAGTAGGGCCCTGGCTTCACCTCCTGGTGCAGGGCGGGCTGTGCTTTATGGCACGCATGGAGGGAGGAAGGGATGGCCTCGGCTGCAGCTCCGGCCTCGTACAGTGCCCCTGCTATTACTAGTGAGCGAGAGACGCTGAGATGGTGGTGGTGGTATTGGTATTGGTGGTGGTGGTATTGGTGGTGGTATTGGTGATGGTGGTGGTGGTGGTACTGGTAGTGGTGGTGGTAGTAGTGGTGGTAGTGGTGGTGGTACTGGTGGTAGTGGTACTGGTGGTGGTGGTACTGGTGGTACTGGTGGTACTGGTGGTGGTGGTACTGGTGGTGATGGTACTGGTGGTGATGGTACTGGTGGTGGTACTGGTGTTGGTGTACTGGTGGTGGTAGTACTGTGGTGGTAGTACTGGTGGTGGTGGTAGTGGTACTGGTAGTGGTGGTACTGTACTGGTAGTGGTGGTACTGGTAGTGGTGGTTGTGGTGACGGTACTGGTAGTGGTGGTACTGGTAGTGGTGGTGGTGGTACTGGTAGTGGTGGTACTGGTGGTAGTGGTGGTACTGGTGGTAGTGTTGGTACTGGTGGTGGTGGTACTGGTTGGGCTAGTGGTGGTGTTGGTGGTGGTGGTACTGGTAGTAGTGGTGGTACTGGTGGTGGTGGTACTTGTAGTGGTGGAGGTGGTACTGGTAGTGGTGGAGGTATTGGTGGTTGTGTTGTTGTTGTCAATAAAACAGGCTTTTGAAAACAACCCGTCAGGTGGCTTTAGTACAGATGACATGTAACACAGATGTGCTGTTGTCAGCTTCAGCCCATTAGCACACGATTATGTGCTACCTGGAATTCACATGACTTAATTCGCTAATCATTTCTAATTCCATTTTACTTAGGGAGGGGATGGGGGGGTTGAAAAAGGCATGAGATAATGCCGGGTTAAAGTGATTGAAAGCAGGTGCCAGTGTTACGGGGCGGCTGTGCTGCTTAAAAAAACACAAGCATTTGCAATGCAATAGGTCTCGCATTTACCAGAGTTTAAGCTATTGGCATTGTAAATGACAACGCCTTTTATTTATGTTTTAAAAACGAAAACAAAAATAAAACGCATTGTTATTTGCAATGTCAATAGCTCAAACTCGCATAAATGCGAGAACTATTGCATTGCAAATGCTTGTTGGATTAGTGAGTAGAAACGCTCCCTTTCGGCACGTGCGGAAAATTAATTAAATAAACAAGTGCGGCTGCTAAAGTGAAAGCGGACCGCGCTGCAAATAAAAAAAAAAATAGTGCTTACCGACTTATGAAGGAGACCGTGTAACGCCACAAGTAAAAGATCCAGTCCTCATGGGAGGTAACAAATGGCGACAGGGCGGTAACAAGGAGGGACTAACAAGCCTCATTATCAATCGGAAGCCAGCATTTACCAAGGACAATGACATCAGCCAATCAAAAATATGAGCGGAGAGAAGGCGAGGCTTCCACAGCATACTCGACTACTGCATGCCTCGCAGAGTGAGCAGCGCATGCGCGCTGCCGCTAGGCTTGACCTAAAAATGAACTGAACGGGCCTAGGCTTTACGTAGGCAGTTCTGAAAAGTGATGCACGTATCAAAGGCAATGCTCTTATATAAATCTATTCAATGAAAATGGGAACAATATGTGCCCTAGGTAAATAATATGGTTATATGCAGGTTTAATAATTTTCAAAGTATAATGAGCACAAGGGCACACAATAGCTCAGGCTCGTTGTTGCCGCTTCTTGACTCACCAAATACATTTCAGGAGGTGCTCTCCCACTGACAAAGGCAAAGCAGCTCTCAATCCACATCATAGCGGCTTGTGCACAATGCTTACAGTTGCACTTGTGAATGAAAGGTGCACACCGAACATGAGAAACAGATACACGGCCACCTTATTCTTCATGCCACAGCGTTTCCTGCTATTATGCGTGTTGTGGATACGTGGGAGATGGATATCAACGTCGCCCGTCATCTCAGTTAATCCCGATGCTGCTTTCATGGTGTTTGCATTAATGGGTTGGGTCATTAACCTGAGCAAAGGCGAAGTTCCTATCCAGGGCCAGGGTTCTGGGGTGATAAGGGCCGGTAGAGGTTTTTTCCCGGTGTCCTCCCTTTCTTCACCACCCCTCTTGGTGTGGACGGTGGACAGGAACATCCCTAGGAAATCAGGGTTGTCAGTCCCTATTATTAGTTCTTTGGGGAGTTCATCCAGGACCCCCACCCGGATGACAGAGGGGGACCCACCGGCCGGGGTAAGGATTACTGTCGCCAGAGGGTAGGGTTTTATGTCCCCATGTACGCATCTGATGTGTACCAAGGTGTCGGGTATAAGCTGGTTAGAGGAGACTAGTACTCTCCGTATGACTGATTGTCTGCACCCAGATTCCAACAAGGCCCTAACCCATCGCCCATTCACCTCCACACTTACGTAAAAGGCGCTCCCCATTTCCGCCGTGCACAGGATTGACTTCAGGATGTATCCAACATCCATAGGCTCATCGGCGGGTTTTTTGTGGGGGCACATTCGGGCGATGTGCCCCCAGTCGCCACAGTCAAAGCATTGTGGGGCCCGATGTAGAGGGATGTCTGGCCTCTGGGGCCGTGGTTTTGGGGGATCTGGTGGAGGTCTGTTATTGTTCCGTTTGTCGTACCTTTCTTGCAAGGGCCGGTTTGGTTTTACGGATTCCCACATAGAAGCACGGGGCTGTGCACGAGAGAATGTAGTGGCCATCTCAACTGCTTGATCAGTGGTGAGATGGGTGTGTTGACGTAACCACCTTTGTGTGTTATAAGGAAGGGCCTCCAGGTATTGCTCCAGATAAATGCGGTCCATTATCTCCTCCTTGCTACTTTCTACGGGCTTTAGCCACTTGTCTGCCGCGGCTTTGAGGTGAAAAAATAGGGTCTTGGGGTTTTCCCCGGGGTTCCCCTGTTCCTTTCGGAAGCGCACCCTATAGGCCTCGGCGTCCATCCGCAGATGAGCCATAATTATGGCTTTGATATCCGTGTATGGGGTATTTCCGGTTGCATTTGCCACCTGGTAAGCAGCCTGTGCTTCGCCCGTAAGTAAGGGCGCAAAGAAGGGCCATTTCTCAATGGGACAACCACAGGCTCTGGCTGCCCTCTCAAAATTAAGGAGGAACGCGTCTGGATCCTCCCCTGCAATGTACTTCTGCAGGGATACCCCGGTAGGTCCCTGAGGGCTGCTTGTGACCTCTCGGGTTCTAGTAGTGATCTGTTACTCTGCTAATTTCTGCAGTCCTTCCATTTGGGCCGCCATGGTATTCTTGAAGATGTCTCGGTCGGCCTGAGCCGATGTCATCTGGCGCTCTACGGCCCATTCTAACTTCTCCTGGCCTTTTACTAGATGTTGGATAAGGGCATCCATTACTTCAGTTCTAACAGACAGACTGCCCGCATTCTCCACCAGTTGTGAGCGGCGGTAAGGATTGAGTCCCACACCAGAACTGGTTTGTGTATATTTTATTCCCTTGAATACACGTCTCTTGTTTAAAGCCAGTGTTCAAGTGCGGGATTAGCCTCTTATCCTCTGTGTAGTATTGGCCTTGATGTGCAGACAGGTCTTCAGGGACTTTCTTCGGTTTCCCCTTCCTGGACTCTTGTTTCCTCAGAGTAAGAAAAGGAGAGACGGAATAGAGTGGTAAGTGTCTAAATACGTAAATCGCTTCGGGGAAGGGAGTGGAGGATCACCCGGTGTGTAAAATAAACTAAGGTCGTGAGGTAGTGCAGGGAGCGGGGTTTGAAGCAGGCAGGAGACGTGACAGTTTCGCCCCCTAGTCACCGGCTTTCTCCCTCCTCCCGACCCACCCTGCGAACCGCTCACGTACCTGGTGGAGCCACGCACCTCCTGGAGCGTGGCTGGGCACAACACGATACCGTTGGCCTCCTGGCTCTCTCGGGTCTCCTGCTTCTCCGGTCTTCGGTATCAGAAGTAACCTCTCTTCCTCTGGCTTCTCAGTCGGTCTTCCCCTCGAGGCATGGACGGGCGCTTCCTCCTTGCGTCTTCCGGGTTTTGGGCTCTCCTCCCGCAAGTCCGGGCTGCGCCGTTCTACCATTGGCTCCGAGGTAGTGACGTTGAGTCTGGGGGCGGCGTCTTCGTAGAAGGGATTCCAGTTAAAGGAACCTTGCCAAGAGATTGGAGCATCCGCTTCCTGCGTGTGACTTTGTACTGCGGTCCAGTCTAATTGTTCATCCGGCTGCAATGAGAGGAGAGGGTCTGATTCAGAGGGTACGCTCCACCAGTCCGTCGTAACGTCTATTCCCTCCCCGGGGACACAGGAATCCTGACACAGCAGCACCTGGATTGGTTGGAACAGTCAGACACAGCACTCCAACTGAGGCGCAGAGACTGTGTCTGTGTTCTCCAGGCTCACTTGCACAGCACAGGTTGGGAAGAGCTCAAGAACGTGTGTCAGGTTGGCCATGGCAAACAAAACGGTCAGACTGACATGCGCACTTTGTTTCACTGCGATGTGCAAGTTTGCTGCCAAATCATCATGCTTGGACCAGCCCACATTGGCACCATCCTGCATGGCGGTGCTCACTGAATACAATTGAAAATAGCGCAAGATAAGGAAGCACTACAATATAAAAATATATATATATATGTTATGGCTTGCATCACAGGTCAACGCCTTTGTGCTCATCTGGATGAGCCGCCCCTGTTTTTATATCAACCAATCAAAGCCTTTTGATGATGAAATCACATGTGAATGTCATGAAAGAACACAATTGATGTTCTGAACCACAACAGTCATCAAAAATACCAGTGTTAGGATTTAAATACTATGAAACAAGAAACGTTTGGGATTCCTCTCCAATAAATATTAGAAAAGTGTACTGGCAAATGGATAATTGTTTTAGTGCATTTGGCAAAACTTGGTAGTATTTACATCACTATGTCAGGTCCTCGGGTTCTAAGTTACGACGGAAACAGGCAAGGCTCCAAAACTCCGCTTAGCAACATAAAATCTATGTGCTTTATCGTACTAGAAAAAACTAGAGGTATATACCGATGGCGAGCAACACTTTATGTTTGACACGAGCAACATGTTGCTCATGGGCTACACGTTGGGGACCACAGTTATGCCCTTCACTTTAAAAGTTTTGGGGAAGAGTTTTCTTGAGGTGAAACTAGATGGCTAATTTCAAATTACTACCCATTCCCTCACTGACCTTACTGGGTATCTGACCTAAGCCGCCTACAGGTCAGAAATGTAGTTTTGATGTTCTGGTCCCTTCTGGCCTGCCTCATCTATTCATTCATATTCACTTTTTCACTGCTATTTCTATTTGTTTGATGCTGAAAAACTCTTCAAAGGCCAAACCGCCTCCAAGAATACTAGAGGGATAAGCCAGATTCAATGCATAATTAAACAATTTCTTTTAGAACTAAAACTAAGACACTTATGACACTAATTGCACCCGCTGAAGGCTGGTGCCACTTAATATTCCAGTGCAAATACCTGCTAGGAAACAGGTGGTTCATTCTTTTGCAGCTGTCTCATTACACAATACTAGCTGGCATACCTCTGAGACTCAAGACATGAATGAAGGGATGTACAATGCAATGGTTCTTCAAACTTCCAAACACTAATCCTGTACCAACATGCTCTTTCCCAGTACCATGTTCCCACCCAAACTCCCTATTCGCGTTCGGATTTCTGTAACAAGCTTTCAACATAACCTGAAACATTAAATTCTTTCATGTTTGAGATGCACATACTACAAAAACTGAAGTTCTGAAATATTAATTTGTTATTGTTAAGTTTATTGGAAAAGTGTGGCATAGACAGAATGAATAAGCGAATTAAAGAGAGATTGAAACATTTTAAATTGAGTTAATGGCTGACCGTTTTATCCAGCTCCATATTCACTAAAGAGTGTAAAAGTAAATTTGGAGATTTCCTTTCCTGCTTGATCATTATTTTAGAATTTTGGGAAATTTACAAGACTTTCCTAGGAGTATGGTGCTAGTCACAGTATTCTAGTCATACCCCATGTGATTTTTCAGGTCTTTGCTCAAGGTTATTCCAAATTAATAAAAAGTCAGTGCCAGTGTGCAATTTCTCATATTTTTCTCTATGAATAAAAAAATCCTTGTAGAAATACCCATTAGCCTGCAACCTTACCAAGGTTGGCGATGGTCGACTCCTGTTCCCATACCAGAAAAGGATTTACTCTAACCATGGAGCGTTCACAAGCTTGCAAAGTTAACCACTCCCTGTAACAACATCCCAGCACTTGCTGGGAGTTACCTCACCGTATTTATCCACAATCATGGCATAAACGTATGCAGGAGTAAATGTATTTACACCTGCAAAATATCATTTTGTGATTGCCTAGCAAGTGTAAATCCAGCCATATTCGCAGCAAGTGCATATTCTGGGCTGAAAATCCTTTAATGAATTGGCCCCTCTGTGTTTAGATCGATAGTTATTTTAAGAAGTTGTAGCTCAGTTACACCCAGGAATTGAGGTGTTTACTAGCTGCTTTCACTAAAAAAGGAACACACCATTACACCCATTTGGGTGAATATTGATCTTGGAATTAGGAGCTCTAAAATGTATAGAGATTGCACTTTTTGCAAGGGAAATACACCAATGGAGTCGTTTTCTAGATACTCAGGGCCTCACATTCCTGTTTGGTTTGGAGACGTGAGGGTGTTATGGTGTATAAATCAATCAGTTTGTTCTTGGTGGATTCTAAACACTTTTACATCCAATGTCTGGGCTGGAGGGGTAAATGCCTTCTTCGTGAATCCATCCTGTTTCAAGCAATCAGGACTTCTGAGCTGATGTCACTGAGCCACAACCAGCTGGGGTGTCATCAAGACTTCAATGTTTTTCATTGCATTTGGGGTGGTTGTGCCACGTCTCAGCTTGTCTAAGAAAAAATACAAGACATTTGACGTAGCGGTAGATGGGCTGATAGTTCAAGCATATATTCCTCTACCGATTACGGAAGATGTTGAGCAGAAGCATCATTGGCTTACATTGGATGGGGCAGCATCAGATCCAAAGATTATCTGGTCACCTTGTGTGATCACTGGGCAAATAAAGAGGCTGTTGGAATTTGTGCTTTATTTGAGCCGGGGTGTGGCGGTGCTCAGGACCGGCACGTAATCATCAACAATGGTGCTTTTCATGAGCACCGGTTAAGGACACATTAATTTACAAGGATATTAAGTGATTTGCCCAGACTTTGAGCCAATGCCGGGACTCAAACCTGGTTCCCCAGCTTCGAAGTCTGCAGCTCTGGCCATTACGCCACATCCTCTCCCCACTTTCATGGTTAGCAGTTGGCTCTATATTAGGCGACGCTAACAGGAGAAATGGGCTGATGCAAGCTGCCTCCTGACGGGAGCCCCGGCACTTATTTTTTTTTACAAATTAACCACTGGTTGGAATGGTCAGCAACGCAGGGATACCAAAAGGAATATTTGGGGGTACACCTAGGTGCGGTCAATCCCAAGAGGGTAGAGATTGTTTACTTGGCAAACATTGCTAAAATGCTCTGTGCATGTTGATATCACACCCATGACACAGCAGGGGATTAGTTGTTATCTCTCCTGCATAATTAAGTGAACTTGTTTCCTTAACTAATGCACTCTGTATAGGAGAACATTGTTTCCAGCACTATCTAAAGCACTCGATTTGTTCATATAAATTATCTGATTCAGAAGAGGAGATAATGAGGCTATAAACAAAGGCTTTTGTTACAGCACAGATAGATGACATCTTAATAGAGCCCAGGGCTTTAACCAGTGCAGGATCAAAATGATGGGAACTGCATTCACTTGATCAAATGCTGCTAAACTGAACACATGCGGCCATTCATTGGGTGCAATTGGTCAAACATTTTTCGTTTTCTTGTTCAAGGGGAAACAAAGTCATATTTCTGATATCAATGTTATATATTAATGACATAGGATATCTGGAAAATGGCATGTTTTATTTTTTAATAAGAGTCTGAATCCCAATTATTTTTTAATGCACTGATGCTCTTTAGTAAGAGTATAAAAGCTATTTGTTCTTGTGCAGACTGACATTTTGAGACGTGCGGCTATGGTATAAAATGTTTCCCCAGAAGGGAAAATAGGCCGAGAGCAGTTTGCACTATTTTCTTGCTTCTGCAAAGCCAAATGGAGCAAACACATTTTGTTCCCGTCCGTACCACGGAAAGACGTTTGCAACAGAGCGAAAACAAGGACATGGATTGTGACTTTATCCTCAATAATTATCTGTGTGTCACCGAGCTTTTAACATAGAAGTCCCAGTCCTCAAACAACCGTCTTACTGAAAATATAAGCTGATTGTGCCCTGTTATACAATGTTTTAGTGAAAACTAAACCAACAAATTTGGCCACAAACAAAGACATATTGGTCTTGAAAAGTGAAGATGACATAAATAAGACACAATTAGAATATGCTCTTATTTCCAGTGATCCAAATACTATTTGCTTAATTCCCTATTAGGCGATCAGCATCAATATTACAAATGGATTTGTCCTCTTTATTATCTATTATATTTAATGTCAGTATGAAATTATTCTCCAATGGTGTGCATATATTTATCACGGTTGCCCAGGCAACCATCATCACCTTTTGTTGTCGATAAGGTCATATCCTCTTCTCCAAATATTGCAGATATATGAGGTCCTTGGCAGCCACAATTACTAAGATGCATGGTAATCATTCTCTCCATCTGTAAATTGAGGAGGGAGCCATGATAGTTTGTTGTGTCAGGTTTTGCGTGAGGGATCCACTGGCATTATTATGTGGATGTTGTTATTTCACTACAAACTAAGGGGCAGATTTACACGCCCCTTGCGACAACTTTACGCTGCCGTTGCGTCACTTCTGTGACGCAGCGGCGTCGTAAACAATGCGCCACATTGCGACATATTTACAACGTGACGCATCTAGGGAGATGCGTCACGTTGTAAAGCCCTGCACTACATTATACCTGCGTCAGGTATAATGTATGCAGGGTGGGCGTTCCCACGCAGGAAAGCCTCGTAAAAGTGACGCAGTGAAATCTACAAGATTTCACTGTGTCACTTTTACGACGCAACTGCGTCAAAACCTTGCGCCTGCTTGAAGCAGGCGTAAGGAGTGACGCAGCATGTTAGGAATAGGCATTCCTAACCATTGCTGGAGTTGCGTCGTACTTGCGACACGACTCCAGCAATGCGCTGCCCTTACGCCAAAAGATGCGTCACGCATCTGTCTATCCTTGCGCCACGGTGCGCCGCATTGTAAATGCGGCGCATCCATGGTGGCGCAAGGGCTTTTTTCTGTGTCGCAATTTAACTGGCGCATCCCTGCTAATATGCAGGGATGCGCCAGTTCTTGTAAATCTGCCCCTAACAATTTTGAAGGACAATTGGCACAATTGTGGTGAGATCTAAACAAAATCTCTTCTGAAACAACAGCAAGTACATGTCGTGATAGTGATTGCTTTAGGTTATGATTTAAATTATAGATTATTTGTTGCTTGCTGAGAGAGGGAACTGCACATATTTGGGCAATGGACAGAGGAGGAGAATACAACCTGATAGCAATGCATGTAGACAAAGATCATTGCACAGCAGAAGATATAGAATGATCTTAGGATGAGATTGCAGGTGTTGGATCATGTTGGAGGTTTTGAGGTTCAGTGGCGGCTGGCAACTACTGCAAGTGGTCGGACGGGGAAATTACATTAAATAAATTAAATAAAGAGTTACTTACCATGCAGCAGCCATCCTCCTCACTCCGGTCCTGTTCCTCTCTGAACCGTCAGGGCCCCAGGCAACTCCCTTAATCAATCCTGGCACTTCTCTCATGCTGTTAACCAGCATGAAAGAAGCACCAGGATTGGATGGAGTGGTCTTTGTTGATGCACCAGAGGACACTGGACGCCTGCACTTGCTCTCAACCCAGCTGTCTCAAGACAACTGGGTTGACAAGTTTAAAGTGCACATGTCTAGCTGGCCGTCACTGCCAAAGGGACATGCGCACTTGAAACAGTGCGTAGGTAGCCCTCTGCCCACCACTCCTCCCTGCTGCACCTCAGCAGGCTCGCCCCGTCCTGACACTCGGTTCGGGATGTGGTGACGAAAAGTAAAATGGTAATGAATTAACTTCATTACCATTTTATTTTTCGTCTCTGGGGGCATTTTAGTGGGGCGACGCTCCTCCGCTATAATGGTGGAGTTGCCCCTATTGAGGTTGTCATTGTGTTACTGTGGTATCTGAAGCCACCCTCATGGAGAATTTATTAATAAGATTATGATTTCCATCTGTATAATGACCCGAGGAAGTCGCCTATGATGATTGAGCTACGTAATAGCAACATTACCCTGTGACTGGTATCTATCAGGCTACGCTGTTTGGAAATAATTGTAATCCCAAGTATAGTTTCTCCAAACCGATTGCAAAAAGGTAACAGAGTGGACCCATTTAGTACAAACAAGTTATTTATTGTCAGTGGCCTGTGAGGAATTTTACATGTCATTGTTCTAGGGTACCTGATGGAGTAATCAAGCAGAGTATAAAACCACTGCTGGAAAAAGCAGATCTTGAGTGACTCCTCCCAAAATGTGTTTAACATATCTAAGTCTATCATTATGAATATATCTCTCATAAACTATTGATGTTGCATGTGCAGTTCCTGTGCAGAGTGGATTTTTTATTCCACCATATTATGTAGTGATCCTTAAATGTGCATTTCCCCAATGTGTAAGTGGTTACATATTGTTCGTGCGTGCACATATAAACACGGGTGCAGGATCAGTATGCTTAAAATTACAATCAAATGCTATAAAAAGGTCCATTGAATAAAAACGAGCAGAAGTGAAGAATCAGAAAAAGAGAAATAGAGAACAACAAATTTAAGAGGAAATATTAAGTCTAGTGGCTTTGTAGCATTTTTAACATTTTTGAGAATGGGATGCATGTACTTGGAAACATACCATTCCACCTTACCGTAAAACATTCTACCACCTTCCTTCATACAAGCTCTTGACTTTTGAATTGGCAAAAAATATATTCAGGCTGAAGTCAACCCTGACAAGATAAATGGCAACAAATTTTCTGTTGATCTTTCTAAACTTGGTCAGAGACTTTTGTCTTTTGTATTACATTGTGATGGAAAAGTGGAAGTTCTCATGCAAATTCAAGGTGATTAGCGATAAATGAAAAGGACAGCGTTTGTAACTAATGGCATGCCTTAATGGTATGCCTTAATATCCTTTATTGCAACCAAGAACAGAGATCATTTAATGTAATGAACCTTCTGTGAAAGATAGGGCCGCAGTAGCTTAGGGACAATGAGAATACAGGCAGCATAACGGTGACCCTTCAGAAACCTGAAATGACTCTGAAGAAAGCCAAGCTGTAATGACAAGGAAAAAGCCCTTATGAATGGCGATGTGTCTGAAAGCGATAGGTAAGTGATTGTCAAGCCCTTGAACGACGCTCTGTTGAACAAGCTTTCAAACTTATGCCAAAATAATGAATAAATGACAATGTTTCAGCCCTCTAAAGTAAAATTATAATGGAGGGATAAAATTCAGATATTCTTACATCATCAGCAGTGCCTCCTCAACTAACGTTACCATCTTAACCAGTGGCGGCGCCGCCCCCGCTAAGGCTCCACAGACTTCAATAGGAAAAATAAAATGATAACGTATTGTTATTATAATTTTATTTTTCCTATTGAAGTGAGTGGCTCTCATTGTGAAGCTGGCCAGAGCAGGGAGAGGAGTGGTTTGCACTCCTTATGTGAGCAAGACTGCTTGGCCGGCCCAATAGTCCTGCGCACTCTGCATATTCCCCACCAGGCTGCATTACACAGCCTGGTGAGGAACATGCAAAGCCTCCCAGTCCCCGTCTGAGCACCGTGGTTCAGTGCTCAGACCAATCACAGCGCTGCATTGCAGTGTTGTGATTGGCTATGGAGAGCCTGGGAGCCCGGGTGCTTCCTGCTCCTTCCTGCAGCCGGCGGAGACAGGAAGAAGAGGACGGAGAAGAGGCGACGGCCAGCCCAGGTAAGTTTATTTTGTTTTATTTTGTTCCGTCCCGCAACCCCCCAACACCCTCCCCTTCCTGCCCCGCCCTACTACTTTCAATCGGTAGTGGCCCCTACTGATCTTAACACACTTCATATGTGTTTTATTTAGTTCTAAATATAATATTACCCCTCTCTGCCTCCTGGCCGGATTGGGAACCCAAAGCAGCCCTGGCAATTTCGTCGGAACAGCCCTCAATCCCAGGGGGTGGCGCTAGTGTCAAGCACTGCTGCGTAACAAAACCGGCCCACAGCACTGATGATTTTGCTACTGGGGCCAGCCCCCACTGCTCCAAAACCGACCCACACCCTTCCAGCCTCCCTAGCAAAGGCATGATGGATGCCCGCAACGGCTAGTCCGGCCCTACACCTAGAGATCATGGATGAAGTTACTCTGAAACATTTCATGAAGTATATTACACCTGCTGAGTGGCCATTTGGTAAACAACTGTGGACCAGAACATAAACGGAAGTAATTTGGACAAACAAATTAAACCTGGTGGTCAGTTGGACATGCTCACATAGGGCAAAGTTTCTGCTGTAACTCTTATGTTTTAACTCCATAGCCAAACTTAAGATCTCATCTCATTCCCAAACTGCTTATGTGGCAAAGATTGATGCACTACAGAATCAAAGAATTCTGAAACAAAAACTGTAGCTTTGAAAACATGCAAAGGTAAGTGTGGCACTGTTTTCTTTTTTTTTTTTTTTTTAAATCAAGGCTGAAATGAAATGTAGCATGACTACAGCAGGGTACTTACATTAAGAAAAGGCCCATGTGCCAATTCTAACCGCTCCTCTCTCTTTTCCAAATGGTGGCGCTTTGAGGTATTTAATATTAAGTATTCTTTTTCATCGTGGAGGATTGTGTTAGCAAGGGTAAAATTACTTTCCCATAGGGCAGAGTTGCCGCATAGATCGATGGCCTTCCTTTGAAACTGGCTGGATATTAAAGCTTCTGACACCATCACTTTCTTTTGCCTAGTCTAGTATTAAATTCATATCATATTTCCTCTCTACCACATCCCCAGACATCGATTTTCTTCAAATCCAGGCAATTTCTCAGCTCTCTGTTAACAATTTCTAATCCAATTTAGCCATTTCCTATGTGGGATGTCTAGGTCATCGAGTAACTAATATCTATGAGAATAACGGAGACACCGGAAAACACAAAGAGCAGCAGATTATGAGAGAATCTATATGCACTGCGAAAAGATAGGGAGATTGCGGGAGGAAGATGAGCACACATCAACGGCACGAGACTAAAGATGCTCTTTGTCAGCAACAAACACAAACAGCAGTTGGAAACCCTAGTGGCCATGCTGTCTTCAGAATTCCTTCCATGCTGTCTACTTGGGGAGTGGTTATGAGATTGGCATCCAGGACTGGACTGAGCGTACTGGGCATCAGGCAGGGGCGTAGCAAGGGGGAGGGGGGCGGTCCGCGGCACGGGTTTTGGGGTAAGCGGCACCCAACCGCTCTTACCTGCGACCGTCGCGGGGCAGCAAACGCAGGAATCGGCAGCCCCCCCGCTCTTACATGCGGCCGCCACGGGGTGGCAAACGAAGGGACTGCTACCGACGGCCAAAGGTCTAGCTATGCCACTGGCATCGGGCGTTTCCCTTGGAGGCTGGAAGGTTGTGCAGCGGTGGGAGCCAGTTTTGTTACTGGGGGCCGGTTTTGCAGCGGTGCTGCAATATCGGCCCCCAGTAACAAAAGCAGCAAACGTTTCCAGCCTCCCAGTGCCAGGCAGTGCTTTCCCATTGGCTGGTCCGAGGAAATTGCCAGGGCTGCTTTGGGTTCCCAGTTGGCATCCATTTTAGTAACAATAACTGCAGCGTTTGTTATACAATGAAATCAAACCATGCTCCTTCTGAAGCACAAGCAGTAAAGCCTACCCAAAGCAAACAAGCATTTGAATGACATTTCTGCAGAGGGTAATCTGCTGTGTGAGTCACCATCACATCTCCCTGGGAGTAGTGCCACGGGCAGTACTCCCTGTTGGCAAATGAATCAGGAGCATGATTTTGCCATTTTAAAAAATGGTAGATTTTCTGTAGGAAGGAAAATGAAATACTTGACCTTTGAGATGCTTAGAATGTTGCCTGAAATCATATGTATTTCTTGATGCATTTGGATTCTACCCTGGTGGTCTGCATCATAATCTAGATGTATTGTCATAGGACTGTCAAAAAAATCAGGCAATTCTCTTCAAGCAAGAGCCAGATAGCACCATTCAGGGAGGGTGCTGGTTGTACATATTTATGTGGCAGAGTAAAATAGCAGGGAGTTGTCAGTTACGGCTCAGTTGGTTTGCGCTGTTTGATGACATATACATACAGGTGCAGATTCTAAATGTGCATATGTGTGCCGTGTATCATACAAAGTGATCAAATACATACAAAATGTTATGAGAACGTTAATTCAAAAAGTGATACCTAACAATAATTAGCATTTTAGGCCATAGGAAAAATGAATTTTTATAGCAAAGTGTGCCAAATTTTAATTTCCTGCATAGTCAACCTAGATTTTTCACCCTTTTTATAGATCCGATTTTTAATGATATTAAGAGCCTGTGCTTTGGCCCTAAAATGTGCTGTTAAATTGGTTTTGCACAAATGGTCTGTTTACCTTTCATATAAGACAGTGGTAGATGGCACAGAAAATACACCAATGGCATGGAAGTGAAATCTCATATGTGGGCACCTGTGTTTATTTCACCACCACTTATATGACAAAATGATATGTCTGCCAGGGGCACCACTGTGCCTTGCTGGGATGAAAGTTTAAAAGCTTTGGAGTGACACATGGAAAGGAAAAGCGCATTTGCCATATATTAATGAAATACATTAGTGAAGGCATGAAAGACAAACTAAAAGATCAAGTGGAAATTACCCAAACATATTTTAATGATATTGCATTTCACGTTTTTAGGCACACGAAAATTAAGTGATTTGCCCAAAATCACACAATGTTGTATCAAGTACTGAAGTTGCGATTCAAACCTGGCTTTCGAGGTTCCAAAGGCAGCAGCTTTAGCCACTGGGCCACACCTCCTCAAACTACATATTTGAAATATTGTGCCCTCCCAGTGCCTAAGTGCTATCAACAACTGCCCATTTATCATGTTGATCTTAGTAGGCAGCCATTTCTTACATGCCATTCGCTATTAAGTGTACTGAGCATGAAAGGGGATGAGAGTATTGGTGTGCATTGGTCATGTTTGGGTGGTTATTTTGACAAATAATGTGATGGAGGATGCTAAATTAGATATCTGGGCCCAGATTCACTAAGATTTTGAGTCAGCGTTGTGCCACTTTTTTGATGTAGAACCCAATGCCAACTCTATTTTGGTATTTACTAAACCAAGGAAATCCTAATTTGTGTAGCTTTATATTTTTTTTTTAAAAAAGTAATGCAAGACAGGGCATAGCGCTGCCTTGCATTACCTTGCATTGGGAAGGCATTAAATGGGTGGAGTTTGGGTGTTACTGTGAATCAACCCTTGTATTGTGATGCAAACCCATGTTTACTAGAGTCAGTAAACCTGGGTTTGTGCCAGAATTGTGCCCCTACCCAAGTCTGGTGTAACAAGGAGAAATGCTTCCAAGGATAGTTTATCCCCTTTATAGTTTTTGAGCAGGAAGTTTTCCCTTACTGCACAAAAACTATTCTGACCACAACGCAGGCACCCTTGTGCCTGTGTTGACGCTAGGCAGCCAGAAGTGCGCCAGTGCTACAAGAGAGCAGAATTGCACCATATCTTAGTGTATATGGCATATTTCAGTTCTCTCCCTTTGACTCAGCGCAGCAACTTCCCTAGCTGCATGGCGTTGCATCGAAGCTTCGTAAATCTGGGCCTAGATATATGGCATTATGAGAAAAGGAATATATTTATAAATGTGCAAATATCAGCAGGACCATATGAGTGTCAGGAGGGTAGAAATGAAAATTGATCGGTAGAAACTCTGAGATAATTTAAGATCAATCACAGAATTTGTAGAGCGCACTACTTACCCGCGAGGGTCTCAAGGCGCTGGGGAGAAAAAAAGGGGGGTGGGTGCTGCTACTGGTCGAACAGCCAGGTTTTGAGTAGCCTCCTGAAGGTCAGTAGGTCTTGGGTCTGTCGTAGGCTTAGTGGAAGGGTGTTCCAGGTCTTGGCGGCGAGGTGTGAGAAGGATCTGCCGCCGGTGGTTGTTCTTCGAATGCGAGGGACGGTGGCGAGGGAGAGGTCGGCGGAGCGGAGCTGGCGGTTGGGGACGTAGAAGAAGAGTCGTCTGTTGAGGTAGGCTGGGCCAGTCTTGTGGAGTGCCTTGTGTGCGTGGATGAGGAGTTTGAAGGAGATTATGGGGAGGAGCCTTCTGCTTGCCAGTTAGTGGAGGTGCCTGGAATTCCTTGTCATATGTGATCCTTAGTCAACTCTAGTATAATAGTAGTGGATGTCCCATGGAGGCGGCTGCTGGCTGAAACCTTCCTTAACCAAGAAGATATTCAGTGCTCTCTTGAGCACATTAAGGCTGAGCACAGTCATAGGTTCAAGGAGCTCCAGAGCCACATATCCAATAGTTTTAATTCTGTGGCTGTTAATCCTCTCTTTAGTCTGGTTGACTATTCATGCACTGACAGATCTGAGGATTCAACAAGGAAAGGCGTGAGGAGCTAACCTCTCCAGATATTTTGGACCATAACACTCAAAGGCTTTGTGCTCGTAAACTGAATGTAATCCATTGCATCACTTGGAGACTGTGCATCTCTTCAGGGCTAGAGATGTGAGTTTAGCTCCATTATCTCTCAGACATGTCATTGTTCCTGTATCTGCATCTGTCTTTAGACTGCAGATGCAAATTACATTAAAGTTTATAAAAAGGGCGAACTGAGAATCATGACCTGACTTTGGTGTTGTTTCCCTCAGCTGTGATCTGCCAGTTAAAGAAAACATTGAAATGGTGCCAAATGCCAAGGATTTTTACTGTTTACTGTCAGGAATTTGAGCCATTCCTGCTAAGATGCAGGAAAGCCTCTCTCACTCTTGTATAGTGCAGTCACAGCCACTCTTGTGTAGTGAAGGTAATCCAGCCATTAAATATTAATTAATTTCATTTGAATTACAGCGGGAAATGTTCAGTGTCATGAAGTGCATCTATCAGCAGTCGCATGTATTACAAAGGTGCAACCAATGTACCAATAGGGTTCAGTGGTTTTGAACCAGACAACTTGTTTGTGGTTCACTGGGACTCTCTCTCTGTCCCGGTCTAGCTCTTTTTTCTCTTTTTCTCTTTCTCTCACTTTTTCTCTCTCTTACTCAGTCTCTATTGCTCTCTCTCTCTCTCACTCTCACTCTCTCTGTGCCTATTTGTTTGTGATGTCACCTGAACATGTCTGTGGAATATATATAAGTAGAGAATGGTTCAATGTAAACAGCGAATACTGGACAATACCGTAAGACGGTAGTAAAAAGAAGAGAAACATATGTCACAATGTAACTAAGAACATAGGGTTTGACAGAAGACAGGTATTGACTTCTTTAAAAGCACCTGATAGAAATAAGAAACTGGTGAAGTTACTGCTGACAAGGTAGACCTAACAATGGTCTTTATGTGCAATTATGATGTTTATGTTTTAGTAGACTTTCACAAATAGACTAATAATTAGAGTGAGCAATGGCTAAGCTCTCAAATGTTTGAAGCATCACCTGCAATGTTTAGTTTACAGTGGGTCCTGATTTGCACTTGAATGCTCTAGTTTTGCTTTAGAGTTCATGAAGATGTTACTATTTAAGCAATGTGCAATAGTGAAGCTATTTAGAGGCTGTCAGTATGATGACATTTATTTGTAATATGGAAAAGATGTTATAGATCCCTGAGAAATCCGTGTTTTTGTAATACCACTTTATTTTTTATAAAGGTCACATAGCATGCAGTAATGTTTCCTGTGCGGGTCTTACCTCTGGGGTCACAATTGACATCCATATCACAACTTTCAGATGTCTTTTCATTTTTATGAGAGACATAGGATTGTGGTTTGGCTGCAGTTAATATTGGATGACTGTCCACATCACTTAAGCTACATTACTCTCAATTGGGACTAATTTCCACTTTACGGAAGATGGCAATTTAAGGAGAGAAGGTAATTACTGAGTACACTTGATAACTAAATTATACTCTCACTTCTCTACTGCATGCGCTCTTTCAGTTCAGGAGCAGCATGCAATGTTGGGCCCCCTAAAAATCCAAGTACCATACATGCATGCATAATGCACTGCTTTTATCATGCTTCTTTGCACATATTTTCCATGCTCCATGTACAGCATGAAGGGGCAGATTTACAAGAAACTGATGCATCTGTACAGATGCGTCAGTTTCCCTGCGCCTCAATGCGAAACCCTTGCGCCACCTTGGATGCGCTGTATTTACAATATGGCACACCATGGCGCAAGGATGGACAGATGCATCAGAAATTCTGACGCATCTGTTGGCGCAAAAGTCACGCAAACGTTACGCAAGTCAAGCACGACACAACTCCATCAATGCATGGGGAGGCCTATTCCCACTACACTGCGTCACTCCTTATGCCTGCTCCAAGCAGGCGTAGGGTTTTGACGCAGTGGCGTCCTAGAAGTGGTGAGGCTTTCCTGCGTGGGAACGCCCACTCTGCATACATTACACCTGACGCAGGTATAATGTGACGCAGGGCTTTACAAGGTGACGCATCTCCCTAGATGCGCCATGTTGTAAATTGGCCGCATTGTTTACGCCGCCACTGCGTCACAAAAGTGACGCAACAGTGGCAGAAAAGTATTGTAAGTGGCTTGTAAATCTGCCCCGAAATATTTACAAATCCTCTCTCTGATTACATCTCGTTTAGACAGTGCTGTCTCTTCCAGACCTTTTTTTTCTAATAGTGAGCCTAGAGCCTACCAATTGCTTACCTTTTATTGGCTTCATTGGCACTCTCATTTGCTTGCTTCTTATTTTTCAGCTGTGGTAGGCTTCTTTCCTTTTCATGTGTTTGTCCCTCTCCTGGATGGTGGGAGCATTATTTGTGTCCTTCTACTGCTCATTTTTTAGGCACTATTTTTTTCTTTGTATTCTATTCTCCTGCATTCTCTCAGAGTGTGTCTTTTTCAGTTGGCTCCCTCTTGTACTTCTCCTCCCTCCGTGTTCTTCCCACCCTCCCTTGTCCATATTGCTTACCCTACCGGCCCTCCCTCTCCCGGTAGTCTGTGTTGCTTGCCCCTAAGCACCCACCTTAGTCTGTGTTGCTTGGACTCAACCACCCTCCCTCCCATCCTTGTTTCTGTTGCTGCTTGCTCCCCTCCCACCTTCCCACCCTCATCTGTGTTGCTCTTTGCCAATCCTTCATCTGTGTTGCTGTATGCCCCCCACCCAACATCCCTCCCTCGTCTGTACTACTCCTTGCCCCGGAACTCCCTCCCTTGTTCGTGTTGCTGTTAATCCACGTCTGCATTGCTGCTTGCCCCCCACACTCCCTCCCTCATCCTGTTGCTGCTTGTCCTTCTCACTCATCATAACAAGAAAAAAGCTCTATGACCTGGACACCGCAGGCCGTGTCATAGTGATTTTTCCCACCACACCATCTGTGTTGCCTCCCCCACCCTCCGTGTTTCCTCCCTCGGCTCTGTCCTGCCAGCAATTAAACAAAGAGTGCTATGATGTTGCCAGTGCTGACCTCGTCTTTGCACTTTTTAAAAAACTTTCAGTCATGCTGTACATCATGGCTAAACATTGACAAAGTTAATAGCTCTCGTCTCATCGACAAGACCAATTGGCTTTCCCATGCATGTTTTTCCAATATGTCCAATATGTCCTATTACTTATTGAGTGCAGATGTGCTTAGAATAACTCTCTTCTTTGATTTGGTGTAATTACCAATGTCAAAGAAATTAAATAAATCACCAAAACATACTGAAGTATATTGCTACCGTGAAGATTATCTTTAATTAATTGTATAGATTTTTCTATTTTATTTAGTATTTGTATAGCACTTCACTACCACAAGTTCGACTCTGATCACTGTGCAGTTCTTGTTTCAGTATGGCACAAGCCTAGATTGTCTGCATGTTTGCTAGAAGGTACGTTTATAGCATGACCTACATAGCAAGGGTTGGATGTTGGATGTGAGTGCCAGAGAGGGGTTCCAGTCTTGATATGGATGACTTGGCACTCAATGTAGGTTGTTTGTGATTTAGAAGGGTGTGAGATTGACAGAGTAGTAGTTTAATAATCAACATACCTCCCCTGCCCATCCTTGGGCTTATGGATGATTTGACCCATATGGTTACATACATTGAGTCTTTTGTCTGGCAAATCATAAGTTCCCTGGAGGTGGTGAGGAGAGGTTCACAGAGAAAAGTCATACAGTCAAATCTTCATTGATCCTTGGAATTGCAGGTGAATTGAGAATTCTCTTGTTCAGCTACATAGTTTCGCTGTCTGCGCCAAAAGCGAGGCTTCATCCATGAATGACTCTTTTAACATGGGGATGGTCAGAAGAGGTGCTTTCCTTAACATATGGCTTTCTGTACAATGATATGTACAATGCTTATGTTGGAGAAAGGATATACGTGTACCATTAATGACTAAGTGTGCAATTCCAGGTCCTCAGTAGGAGATGGAGATTCATGGTCAAAGATGGAAAGAAGTCTGTCTCCAGAGCTCTGTGATCTGTATAGGAGGAATACTGGAACCCCACGTTGTCTTCTGGTCATGGAGTCCAGGTTGGATAGTGTTGTTATGAGCTGAAACCGCAAGGGAACCCGAAAAAGTGAAGATGCATCTCAAGTTTCTGGGGGTGTGTAATGAAGATAAGGTTACAGGGCTTACCTGAGGTATGTGGAAGAAATAAGTATCCAAAATCACTTCATGCTACCTTGCCATGTTGCAGGAAGTGAAGAGAAGTCCAATTTCTGGTTGCCTCTTGGTGCAAGGATGGAAGATAGACCATTTGCTGCAAATGAGGAGCTTGAGACGATTGCCTATGCATGACGATATATCTGCTTCAGCATGATCTGGTCTAAACAGAATATCTAAATCACTTAAGCTGAAACACAGCACACCACTGGCTATTCATCAATTTAAATTATGCATAAAAGGAAGTGCACAATGCAAGCAACAGTTACATAAATAGCCCTCTTTTTAGAACATTGAGCAGATCAAAAGGCTGATTCATGAACATCCATGGTTCAGACCAATCTCCTTTATACTGGAATTGTGTACAAACTGAGCCCTTCAAATTACATTGTGCCTTCATGGAAGGATTAATGTGGTCTGAGTGGCAAATATTCATCTTTAAGGCACAGCTGACACAAGTGGATGCCTCTGGAACAAAAGTCAGCTCATGTTCACGAAGTGCTACGTACTTCATTTGGTCCCAAAAATTTTAAAAGGTGATTTAAATATCAGAAGCCCTTGGTCACCTTGGACAACATTGTCCATCTTTCAGGAAAATGAAAGAGATCCTCCTTAGTGCAACTGGATATGGTTCTTTTGTTGGTTATTTATTTACAGAGGTGGGTTTCTATATGCCACTCACTTAGGAGCTGTGGTTCAGAATTGTACAAGTATATTTATGCTGGTCATGTGTTCCACTTACCCAGGAAAGAGATGAAAGTGTCTGCTGTCTCCGAGCTTAACCAGCTTGAAAATGCTACAAATTTAAGTCAAGTATAATAGAGGCAAAGATCTCTGTGCCAGTTCACTGACTTGGTGAAATCAATAAATTCATCTGAAGTGCTGAATGCATACTTCTTATCCAGACCAGTGGTGGTGAAAATCAAATCGCAGTCCTTGGCCGCAGCCTGGCTCCAGCCACATCAACTGGTCTACTGACCACAGGGACTTTGTATGGCATATTTCAAAGCCAAGGATCCAAGGTTTCTCATTTATAAAAGCAAAGGCTTTGAGAGCCATCTAAGCAGCTGTCAGGCACCGGTGATTTCATACACCATCAGCTTAATTTTTTCAACTTTTTTTTAGATTGAGACAATATTTTGATTGTACATCATTCTTATATATAAAAGTATCAAAACACTTTTAAACGTTGGCTCTGCATATGGCTCAAATGATCCATTTTTGACCATGTCCATTAGATGGCGTCTCACCTCCTGTGTCCAAATATTTTAATATGCAAATTAAGCAAACCAGATATTTGAGAAGCTATATAAAGTAAGAGCCACATTAACAATGAGTCTATCTCTATACAATGACTTATTCCCTAAGATCACACAGCTGAAATGTAGACATGGGAGATTATACTGTTTTGCAGAAAATTATAGAGCATGCAGGCACTGAGATAGAATTGTGTTCCCAACGACACGTTTATTTCGGCTTTGAGGTTCAGACAGAGGCTGCAAACGTATATTGTAAAATGCAGGTTGATGAAAGCTATGCATTTGAAAGAAAATCGCTCAATGCCAACAACAGGCAACAGTGTGCCTTTATGATGCATATGCTTGCATAAACTTGTTATTCTAATGTATTGCTTTAGCCACAGCCACCTTACAGTGCCCCCGCAACAGTCCTGACATCTTCAATCCAGTTCGCATATACTTCTGGTTATGTATGTGTTTTATACATGCTATACATAAAATACATGAACACAGGGTTATATTAGTCTATGCAAATATGTTGGGTAGGTATACATTTGGTGACTTCAATATAATGTTTAAAAATAGTTCATTCATTTTGATGTTGTAAGAACCTGTTCAGTATTAATAGTAGATGCTTAAATATTATGCAAGAAGGAAAGATAACTATGCATTTTCCTTCTATGATATTATGAGAAAGTCAAAAAATCCCTTATTTCGAAGTCTAAAATCTTTAAAAATACCCACACTGAGGGAACATTATAAAGACACAGAATGTCCTTGATGCGCGTATCGTAAAGGCCACTTTACTCTCTTTTAAGAGGGAACTCAAGAAAGATCTCTTAAGGAAACATTTCAGTGACTGAACATATAAATAAGAAAGTAGTGCCATAGTGCTTTCAACCTTTACACTGATACCACTCTGCCCTGACCTTTCCATAGCTCCCTACCAGATCTGATACTAGTCCACTAACCTTTCTCCTCACTCTAATATCTCTCTGGTGTTCTTGGTGATGAAACAAGTCTATCTTTTATTTTCATACTGTGACTGATACTCCGACCCTGCATATGTTAGGTGGTGCATACTATCCACACTATTAATCATTGTCACTGTCACCTATGACACTGCAATTTAATGTCACTTAAATTAATTTAACTGAATTATTATTTTGTATGTTACTACTTTAATCCTTTTAATCGCTATCGATGCTCAAATATCGCACTGCTTTGTAATCTGGGCTTTGTTCGAACTATTTAAAAATGGAAAAAAAATAGGAAAAAATAAGAAAAAACGTATTAAAGGGTTCTGGTGACAAAATACACCAGTAGTAGTTTGTAAATATTATTTAAACATTGAGTTAATCGAGCAGCAAAATACGTCGCCAACTTAACCACCCACTGAATAGTTTATATTATACTTTTTATGGATTTCATTTCACAATTAGAATGCTTCTAGAAACCGTAATTCACTGCAATGGTGGCATTTTGATAAATCCTAGATGATCATTAAATCATATGTATGACATCAATTAAAAAATGATGGGTTGTAAAACCATTGAAGAAAGTGAAATGTAATCATTGAGGAAGGTGAAAAATAACCATCCAACCATTCAACCAATATATTATGTGATTTATTAATTATTTAATCATTCGGAATTGTGAAATAAATCACACACAATGTACATTGTATAAACTGGAAGGTGCTTTTCAGGGGTACATTGCTTGGTCCTCCTGCTTGCCATTCTCTCAGACTCTTTCCCCCTTGTCTTCACATTGCCTACCTGGGGCCACAATATGGTGATTGCTCCAGTGTTGGTGGAACTTTGAACCAATCGTCCAGGAATGCATAGGCTGTACAGTTGTGTATTCGGTTTGGAAACTAACATTATCATTGCTTACCCAAAAACTGCTTACTGCAAAAATAGTATTGTGCGCTGGTTGGTCAAGACAAATGTCTGGACAGATGTTTGTGAGATATTGTCCCAGCACCAGTGCAATCTTTCTAATCTGAAAATGTTGGTACAAACTCTTTCTGATAGTGATAGGAACTATGTAATCCAGCCCCTGATTTATCCAAAACAAGCATAGAGGCTGATTCACTGACTACAGAATGCAGATGTATGTCTTAAAGTAGTTGGAAACGGTATATTTGTAAATTGCATGCTATTCGCTAAAGTAAATAATTGTGTAAAATACACATGTGAGTGTCAGACTTGACTGTGCGATGCGCAGTGCAAATTCACATTATGCACAATTAAAAATGTGATTGATTTAGACAAGTAGGCATGCCCAGGGGACCGGCGTGGACGTGAGTAAAGATATTTAAAGCTGGTACCTTCTGCAGTGTAGTGGATTTTTGGTCATTTGTTAAGATTTAGCAGTGCACCTAATGCCAGTGCAGATCACGAATCTGCCATGCAATGTATGTTAATCTACAAGGAAATTTAGAACAGGCAAAGAATTTCACAATTCCGCATTATTCAGAAGGAAAGTGGGTGTAAATCATTACTGTAAGAGAATATAATATCTGAGTCATATGGAAATATAAGTTTAACTATAATTATGAATATCATTCACTAACACTTTGTGTACTATGCATGTTTGCTTCTATAAAATTGTTAATTGATCCCAAATTGTTGATATGGGATCAAGGCATGGACGTCATTTAGGGGTGGTAGCTGAGACCCTGGCTTGCTCTATGTGACCTCTGGCACCAGAGGTGGCAAAATCAGTTCAAGGAACACTGGGGCAGCTCGTACTTGGGGACATTGGCTGGGACTCCACTTATCTTGTTTCCTGTCAATTTGCTTTACACTAATAGTGAATAATGTTATATTATTCACTATTAGTGTAATACAAAATGGAGTACAATTAGCTGGGATGTTACCCTTCTTGGCAGCTGAGGTAAGTAAAAAATGTTTTTAAATGTATGTTATGTGTGTGCTTGCAGCTGAGAGTGTGCTTATGTGAGTGACAGTGTGTGTATGTGTGAATGTGTGTGTATGTTTAAGTATGTGAGTGAAAGTAAAGCTCAAATGGTGTGTGATGTCGCTTCCGCTACCCCTAGCATTTCGGTGAACTGAATTAAGGGTTTTATATCATGATTTATTGCTAATTTACAACGCGGAAATACTTACCTGTTAAATATTGTTCCAATGGTCAGATAGAGTGACAAGAAATTTATATTTTACGCCACCAATATAGAGGTAACTTATCACATAAACCCAAGAGAATATTTCATGTTTCTATGACGTCAGAACCTATATATTCCACTACAACATAGAGCAGTTCTATTGCTTTTAGATGAGTTGCAAAACAAATATGAACGTTTTATCACAATATCATTATTCCCGTGGCCAAGCCATGTGATTTGTATGCAAATTGTTACGGGATCAATCATGTGACCCTGGTGGTAGTTGATATGAACCACTGAATGCTCATAGCGCATACGCAGCATGAAACAACAGTGTTATTTGCACTCAGCAAGCGTGCCTCTATGATGCACGTGCATGTATCAATATGTTATTCTTATGTATTGCTTTAGCCCCAACCACTTTATAGTGCGCACACCACAACCCTGACATCTCCAGTCCACTTCCCTAATGCTTCTGGTTATCTTTGCGGTCAGTGCCTAGTTTGTAAAAAAACAGTGTCAGGGCCCTCGCCAGGAGGCCACTGCAGCTTTCACCACCCATTGCCCCTGCCATTGCTACCAATGACAGTACCAAAACAACTTCTAATAATCAGATTCCTAAACGTTTGACAGTCCAGACTATTTCAGCCTCCAAAGCTATAGGAATGGCTTTGGTGGCAGGTATTAGTCATTTTAAATGTACATAGAATTAATAAACATGCATAGTTGTGCTCATCTCTAAATGCGACAAACACCGCCACCATGCGGCAGCTATCATAAGTGCCGGTGTTGACAATTGAGGGCTGGTGCTGAGCACTGGAAACCACCGGCTCAAATGAAGCACTGTTTGCGGTTTATACATGCTATAAATAAAATACATAAACATGCAATTTTATTAGTCTATGCAAATATGTTGTGTATGTATATATTTGGTGACTTTAAATAAAATGTATGAAATAAAGACTAATCATAATGTAGGTTATTTAGGGGCGTGCACAATTCAGGAAATTTAATTTTGCGTAATTGTGCTAAATTTGGGGAAAATACATGACATTACATGTAATTATCTCTCAGTGATGGTGGCATAAGAGAAATGATTCAATGTTGTTTTCACTTTCATTGACGCATCAAAGCCACTCAGCAACAAACATCATTGTAACAAGGTTTGCAATATTATTGTACATATCACCTGATATTAATCACTTTGAGTCTTACACATTTTTTTTCAGCAGGAACATTTTTTATCACATAATGGGAGTTTCACACGTTTTTAAATAGTTCACAGCTTTGGCTTTTTCTCAGAATACCAGCTCTTTGATAGACTTCCGCTTATATATTTATTAAAATATTTACGATTTGACCAGCCACTTTTCTCAAAGATCAAAACTGTAATAGTTCCCATAAAATTTAGGTTACACGAAAAAATCAATAAAAAATAACCTTTAAAAGTTTCTGGTTTGTAACATGTATTGATCGCAGATGCTGTGCTGGGTACATTTCATAATATGAACGCAGCTGAAAGCGAACACAGCTTTTTAATTTGTGTTAACATCGTCTACTAAAAACGCACTGAGGGGATTGTAAAGTGGCACTGTGATCCTATTAGTCCCAAACCCATTGTTCCCAATGAGGAGGAGTTTGCACTTTGTATGGCTGCACCAGTCCGTCACAGAAAAAGATCATGAGGAGATATGTCTGAATGCATAAGTGGTGAATTTGCTGCAAGAATTCCACACTGTTACCCGCACCCTTGAGTATTATGCGGTGGCGAAACCATCTTATTGAACAGTCGCGGCCCGTGGTGGGAGTGCTGCCGGGCGCTGACGTGGGGCGGGTGGTAGTAAACTACGGATTACGGCCGATTAGAGGTAAGTAAACATATAAATAAATAAAACGAATTTCGTTGCGCGCGCTTCATCGCCAAATGCAATGCAGCGCGCGCAACGAAATTCGTTTTATTTATTTATATGTGTACTTACCTCTAATCGGCCGTAATCCGTAGTTTACTATCCCCCGCCCCACGTCAGCGCCCGGCAGCACTCCCACCACGGGCCGCTACTGTTATTGAACACAGCAAAGGCGGCGCAGAGGAAGGCAGGCAGAGTCAACGAACCACATGGATTTTGTTTCCAGGTCTGCAGCATAGAGATAGTGGACTTCAGTGGCAAGGATGAAGCAAAAATGATATCAGTGTCTTTTTTTCTTTGTCTTTATTTGACCTTCCAAAGAGAGGTCATAAAAGGTACACGGAATAACAAACAACATTAAAATCCAAACTCATTTAAAAGTTTACAATCACAGTGCAGGCAAAAACAATGGTTTGATCAGAACTAAAGTGGCAGTGTAGATGAATAAGATAGCAGCAAATATAAACCAGTAGCATTAAAATATTAAAATCAGTCTTATAAAAGAGTTAGCAGCAGCAATAAGCATTAGAGCAGCAATACAAATACAGTACATTCAGGAGCTGTTAAAAAACATTAATACCAAAACAACATGCTCCTTCTCTTAGCTAAAGTGCACTTCAGAAAGCTCGCAACAGCAAAGCAAGAGTCACGGTCATTAAGTTGCTGTAGAAAATACAAAGCCGCTTTACATTTAGAAAACTTATACCTGCGCAAAAGTGGTAATAAAAATTTCCTAGTAAATGGAAAATAAAATTGGCAAAAAAGACAAAATGTAAAATAGTTTGGCTCGAATGTTCATCGCAAGGGCAAGTGGTAATAGTTTCAACAGAATGCTGGCCCAAGGGGAAGCATATCAACCAACGTAAAGACCCCAGCCTAAATCTCGTCAGTAAATTCCTTTTGTGGACGTTATTTACATACAAAAGATACGGGGCAATAGTGGAAGGTTCTTGAATGAGGCAATAGTCTCTGACAGTGGGTTTGGACACTTCAAACAGTTCCCTAGAGGATTCATTATGCTTTCGGAAGCTATCCAACACCCTCTGTCGGTCCCCTTTGCCAATTGATTCTGGGTGCTCAAACAGAGAGACACAACCAAGTTCCATAAGGCAAGTTTTAATATATTGTAGCCAAGGAATAGAGAGGCCTCGGAAACAACTTAAACAGTCCAGTCTCTAATAATTGCTCGATTTAGTTCGGCTTCTTCGTTTGCCCAAATGGAACACCAGGTGGCTAAGGGTGCTGCATTTATAATATCTTGTACATAATCAAGACCTAGCTTCAAATGGAGAGAAAAATGCAGCAATGAGGGGGGAACTCCAAAAACTCTGCGACAAAATCTATTCTCATCGGTCTGTATAGCATGTACATCCCTACATCCCCAGATACCCATGCCATATGTTAAAATCGGTATACATTTACGATTATAGATCTCTAAAATTGGGGCAATGGGCTTTTTACCTATAGACATTGCAAGGGAGATATCAGTGTCAAGGTATTAGTGATCTCAGTGTCAAGATGGACTCAGTGGTTAGCAAATTCCACCTTTTCATTCACTTACTGAGGCCTATCCACAATTCAGGCCCACAGACAACTTAAACTGTAGTAGTAGGTACGGCTATCATTTTAGCAAACACAAATCTGCTTACGCTATTCCCAAGAGGAGCATTCTGGAGGAAAACAAGCAATTTGCCCTCAATTCTGGACTCAATGAAGATTATGAAACTTCTTTTGGTATGAGTGAGATGTTTTCACAAGTAAAGCCTCCTGAAATATGAAAGGACAGCTATTATCATGAGCGGAGAGGTTGGCTTGCATTTTGGGCTCAAGATCAAGTAAGTGGTCTAACAAACCACTTTTATCTCAAAATCAACATTCTGCCCCAACCAACCATAGATATGTATTTATGGCATGGGTAACACCTCAAGTGAAACAGCATTGCTTTCAGTTTTCTCATTTTTCTTACTAACCCCAGCCACGTATTGACCACGTATTGCAGACCTGATACACTCATCAAAGCAAACTATTGCTTTATCTGATTGATTTTTGGTAGCTATTAGCTCTGTCCTCATTTCCTATAAATTTGCGTCACTTTTATTGTGTTGGCAGAATTGCTTTTATGGTCTGTCATAAATTACTTTTAGTTTGTGAATAAGCATTAATTATTTTGGTCAAGTAATACCAAAGCAAGTTTAGCACCTAAATATAAAAATGTAGATCGGTCCAGCTGTATGTTTTCTTAAGTTAGTCCCAATAACTTGAATGTGGTGGGATATGGTGTGAACTGCATTTATCGAACTTGAAGAAGGCCTAGTCATGTGTTTATAAGTCACTCTCTTATATTTGGATCCACTATTGCTAGTAGTCGAGTCAAACAGTGCTATATTTTTACAGACAGGACAACATTACTACTTTAGTGTTAATTGATGGTACCAATTGTTGTGCCCCAACAGAGCAGAATGAAAGAAAGAAATCCAGAGGAACCCAAATACCAGGTGTAAAATGGACAATGGATGGTAAATTGGAAAATGTAATCAGCCACTTGCCTTAGCTTCAGAATAAGGTTCATTGTTTTCATTGGACGGATGTAAAACCACTCAGGCAGAGAAATGGGGCAGAATGAACCTTCAAATACCTTCAGGTATTCACATTACCCCTTCCACACTGCCATCTACAGCTCGTATTTACTCCAATACTCTTGACACTTGCTCGATTGCCAGTGGCGGCTCGCAGAGGGAGTGCTGTGGGGCGGTGGAGGGGCTGGGTGGGGGGGTAGTGGAGTCGGACATATGACGGGCAGGAGTAAGGTAAGTAAAGAAATAAATAAAACTATTTACCTTGCTCTCGCTGCATCGCCGAGTTGGCGATGCAGCGAGCGCAAGGTAAATAGTTTTATTTATTTATTTACTTACCTTACTCCTGCCCGTCGTATGTCCGACTTCACTAAAGCCCCCACCCAGCTCCTCCCCCCGCCCCACCACCGCCCCGCAGCACCCTCTGTGAGCCGCCACTGTCGATTGCTCTTATTTGATCTCTCATGATTTGCTATGTTCTGCTTTGTGTAGTCCAGCTGGCGTAATGAGTATAAATCCATACCTTAGTGACCTGCCTGTTGGCAACTTAAAAGAGAATGTTTTAATTGAGTATGCACATCGATAATTAGGTATATGCAACAAAAAGAGATTAAAAGAACATAACTCAAAATTGAAGGAGGAACTAAAGCTAGAAAAGCAGACATAACTACACTAGATGTGTTCCTGTGCTGATGGGATACATTTGAATATAAGTGTGTTATACCGAAATAGTGTATGCCATAATAAGTAGAGCCATGTGGGAAACTTCTATTTTCTGGCCAGACTTCGTCCATTACAAACAGTGTAGGAAAGGTCTATATCTGTCTGTAAAATGACAATGCCCTTGCAAGGTTGAAATTGATGTTAATTTCATCCTATATACAGAAAAGTGTAGAAAGAAGTTATGAAATGAATACACTAAAGTTTCATGTAATGAGATGTGATATTGAGGTCGTTATACAGTCTGCCCTCACTATCGTTTCAGGTGGACAGCACGGGGGCACTGTGAGCAGCCCTAAGCCATCTATACACCACACTGTCACCTGCACGTCAGGCAAATGGCAAAACATCCCACTTAGATAATGCCACCAGTGGGTTCACAGCACATATAGTGGCACTAACTACTGCACTTCTCTGCATGCCACTGTTGTTAAGAGTCCTGCAGTAACATCCACTCCATCTGTTAAATTGGTACCAGCTAGAAATATCACACAGCCAGCCTGCCTCTGTCACCACTGGGTGAACATGCACCATCTCCACCGTAGTGAGTAACAGAGTAGTGTCTAGCCTGAGCCTACCATAGTCATTTCTCAGCCTTCTACCAGGAAACACAACTGTAACTGTTGCAATTAAACCACCCATCAATGCTGCCCCCATTCCACATACCATCACTGATGAGCCAATCCAGGAAGGAGAGGAAGAGGATGAAAAGGATTATCCATTGCCAGAAAATAGGATAATCATCGAATCAAGTCCAATTTTCCATTGAGATGGCCAGTGGCAGCTGAAAAACTTCCATCTGTGCCCACCATGACCAGCACTGTGGCCCAGACAATGACCACATTTCTAGAAGGGTTGCTGTCATGGAGTCTGGTCATGTGGCACATCAGGCACCGTGAGGTGAATTCATTGATGCAATTGTGATGGTGCGTAATTGAGAACAACTGCCAAAATAGAATATGTAATTGCAAACAGGACATCATCAGCATAATAACAAAAATAAGCATCTTGTTCTCAAGTAAAACCCTTTGACTTGATAAAGGGATGTTCCCAAGCCTTACAGTAACTATACATCTTATATTATCAAATAGTTTGTATCTATTACAGAGATATTTGATGTCATTACCTTTACAGTAGATGACATAATGTTATATTATATGTCTGGAATTCCATGACATTACATATAGAGCTGATGGGGGATAGGAGTTCAGGTTTAGTTAGTATCTAACCTGTTCTATTTCAGGCTTATTATCAAGCACAGGTATTTGTTGGTGATTCATACGTCTCTGCATGCTACTTGCATGCAGTGTCTAAAGTTTAAAACGTCTATATGTATTCCTTTCTCATCGGCTCTGGATGTAAAATCAGTTATTAATATTCTTGTAATATTATTGTAATTGTAGAGGGTTGTACATGTTCCAAACATAGTTGAATGGAGTCATAACACTTGTGAATCTTTTTTTGTAATAATTCAACATCTGCTGTGGTACCCAAGACTTTTTATTTTGTTTGTGCAGTGCCTGACCTGGTTAATATTGCTTGCACATTGCAATAGAATTCTCAAGTAGAAGCATAATGTGTATCTACATTATTTTTTTCTTACCGAAAAATAATCTCATTTAGTGAGTGTCATAACCTCTTCCTTACAGTTTTAAAATGACAAATCCTTCCCTTCTCTTATTCTAGTTGAGGTAAGTGTGGTAGACTTTTGAACTTTTAACTTTTTTAAATTATGTGTTTTAATAATGTTTCTCCCTAGTATAATATAACAGTATGTAATCTGTACAAAAATGTGGCATTGGAACAGTAGTATGCCTATGTTGCAGTGCCAAACTCAAGTAGGTAGTACAGAATTCTTCAGAATTCTGCTTCAAATCTCTTCTGTTGCAAAACTTTTGTTCAAGAATAAAAGCATAAACGAGTCTTAATATATCTTCTAGGCCTAGAGTACTTATTGTGAGACGTCAAGAAGGTCATGAAAAAGAAGAAAGGGGAATTTCAGTACTGCTTGTTCTATTGGAAGCTTAGTTACGTGGATATTTTTATTAGCCATTAAGTCTCTTACCTTCTGCTCTGTGCCTTACTGTAAGCCAGTCAGTTTCTTGCCAATTTACTCAAGCAGATTAATAAAAATATGTTTTCTAAGCAAATTGATTAAATGGACTCGAAATTTCTCCATACACCCCAATATTTTTAACTCGAGATAACATCATATTATTATGCATTGAGAGAGTTGACATGGAAGATACCCAATTCTTGATTTTGGCCTTCTTTTATTTGTACACCTTTAATGTTTCGTTATTCCCAAAGGTCAGTGTTGTATCACACCATTGCCTTTGTGTGGTATTTAAAAGAGAAATATGTGATTCACACTGTAAGACTAGGCATAACAGAACACAGCACAACATTTATACAATTAAATCTTTCAGATCAGAAGTGCGAAACTTTTAGGCAAAATCAAAACACATGGCAGTTTCACAGGCCCTAAAATGATCAGCAGGAGGCAAAGGAAATATGTGCATTTTTCCTGCAGAGCAACAAAGGTGAAACACAACTCTCTATACAAGATTTGCGTAATGCACATTGAAATCCATTTTGGTTCTGAAATTTGAACTGATTTAAGCTTCTGTTATCTACTCACATACACCTCGAATATTCTAGGATGTGTTTTTGACACTTAAGTGACAGTTAGGTGCCCAAATAAAATCATCTGGCATAAAATCAAAATCTGAATTCGTGTACAGTGACATCTGAAGGTAAAAGTGAGTATCGTGGAAATTCTTTCCTAATGCAAGAATTTCCACAGTATCAGTGGCCAGAGGAGGGAACATGGACTTTCCTTATGGCGGGGGAATGGAATGGGCTTCTATAGAAGTTAAACATCATGGGTACTTCCCTTCCCAATGTTATCCCACCACATTTCAACACACATAAATAGTTTTTTTTAAAACTTCTTTATTAACGACATTGCGCCGTATCACACTGCAAATCCGTCATATACATGTTACAGCAAGTCAGCTATATACCATTGAGAACCAATTATTACTTTCCACATCATAAGACTATCTATGTATCACATGCAGTGGTACATTTTTTAAGCTTATCATAACCATTGACGGTGTTCAACAACCTCCACTTACCCAGTGGATCACTGTAAATAGCAATGCTCATCAATTTTTTTGATTAAAGAAAAATAAATTAAAGGAGACAATAAGTAAACTAAGAACAAGAGAAACCTTTGGCAGCGACTGGTGGCAGTGCCCAACCCATGTGTGAGAAGTATAAAAATGTTGTCTAGGGTCTGACCTTCAGGGAGACTGGTGTATCTTGCTCTACGTTTGGGTGAGAGGGTCATTCTCATTTCTTGTGGTGGATGCCGGTGGGGTGTGGTTCTAGGTTTGTGTGTGGATGACCTCGCTTTCATTCTGGTCTGCCGTCAACGACATTCCTTCCAACATTTGTCCCCACTCAGTTAGGTCTTTCTCTGCATTCTCATCCACTCTCTCAGCCCTGAGGCAACACTCTTTGGCCACACCCCACTCCCGCACGTCCTCCCTCCATTTATCTAGCATGGGGGGAGTGGAGAGGATCCAGTGTATTGCGATTCAACGTTTTGCCAGAACCAGGCCCAGAAGTGCACACTTGCGCCAAATCCTCGTCCACACACATAAATAGTTTAAAACATTTGGAGTAAGTCTGCAAATAAGGTAGCTAGAGTAAGGGGGTTTTCCTTGAGAAGATTAAAAGGTTAATTTGTTCCTGCAATTTTCCTCCTCATTTTCTCTTGTGGATTGTTGACCCTGAAAATTAAGGGAAGAAGTACTCACAATCATTTTTGAAAATTCTCACACTTGCTACTATCATCACAGTTCAAAGGAAGAAACTTACAATCTGTAGATTTATGCCTTTCTTTAAAAATTACTGAGACTCTGTCCCTTCTGTATGTTATGTGTGATCTTTGGACTCTAACCGAGAACCACATGTTTTCTACCGAGTTATTTTTTTATGACTAATTTCAGCAAAATAATGTAAATGTCTGAGTGCATACTAAAGCAGCCATGGAACAAGATGCAATGGGAATGATGACTGGGTGTGCTAAATATGACTTTAAGGATATTACTGTAAGACCCTCATATTAAGTGGTCCGGGCCGAATGTCAGTACCCTGGAGATTAGGAATGTCAGTACCCTGGAGATTGTGATTTAACAGTGCCATAATTGTTCCATTTTGCGAGTTCTCCCCTCTGTAATCGGGTGTAATATTCAGATTATGGTGCTTAAAAATCTGTATGTTTGATATTTTCTGGGCTCTTTTCCCTTTCTACATTTTTGGCAAGTTTCACCTGCTGAAATTTCCCATGGGAAAATTGCAGGGATTAGGTGCTTGTGGCAAAACTCAGTTTGTGCGGTAACAGGAGTTACCACACTTAGCGGAGTTTCACAGGCCCCTTGTAATGAGGGCCTGACTCTGGAAGTTGGTGCTTTTCAACTGGCTGTAAATTGTGACAGCCACTCCACCCCAAAGTTTAAATTGTGACAGCAATGGAGTTAAAAGTGTATATTACTACTAAAAGTTGTAAATGATTTCATACTTATATCTACATGTTGATCATATATGTAGACCTAAATATAAATGCTTTCTTCCCAATAGATTAAGGGCCTGTTTTGAGTTCGGTGCGCCTGTTACTCCGTCACAAATATGACAGATAGTACGTCCACTGTATTACAAGTGCCATTGGATATAATGCACTTGTAATACGGCAGATGAAATATGTCATGGAGTAACCCATCCGATAAACTCTGTGGGCCTCATTTACTATATTTTGACGCACGGCAGCGCAGCAAGTTTCCTGCTGCACTACCGTTCGTCAAAATAAAAGGGCAGGGATGGGCCTTATCTACAAGGTACGGCGCATTCCTGTACTTCTCCCCTGCGCCGGCGCACAAACAGCAGCCTTGCCGAATCGCTATGGGCAGTAGTAGTGAGTTTGACAGGCAGTATGTAAAAGTAATGTTTGTCTTCTGCATTTTGTTGTAATGCTTACTGCAGGACTCTCGCATTGTAATCAGAGGCTGTCCTCCCACCCTCCTACATCTTCATTACACATGTGCTCTGAGCTTTACTTCAAAATAAAAAGAGCTGGTGATAAATAAGAACATGTACATAATGATTTGTATTTTCAAATAATGCAGATTGTTGTCACTCTAGATCGCTGGTTATGTTATGATTTACTACAAGACTTCTAAGTAGTCATCTGGCAAAGAATTGGTCGTGCACATTTTTTACCTGTTGTGTGTTGTCAGCAGCCTTTATTCAACTTCTGAAAGATCAAAAGCTGGTTTAACTGCCAGGGGATTTGACCTTGCTAACCTCCTGTTTACACAGATCCACAGATGTTTCCGAGTGATTCCTCCAAAAGCCTCAGCTATCCTACATGTTATCCTAGAATATGGTACAGATAGCAAACAACAGAAATGGAAAGATAACATGCGGTTGTTTCTTTTTTTCTTGCCTTCTTTTTTACACCAAGATGAAATCTGTGCAGATTCTAAGGAGGAGTGTTGGGGATATCAGTTCATCATGCAATTACCTCCTGGATGCTGGAGTGCAAACAGCAGCAGATGTAAAGCAGTGAAGCTCCTCCTGAAAGGCATATTAAGAGCAACATCAGATCCAGTGACTATTGGAGCAGTACCAGGACTGATTCGTAAATAGCAGGTGTCTATATGCAGAGGCACAGTGAGCAAAATAACAATGGACTGGAATGCGGCCCAGAGTAATTACCAGATTAAGAGATTAGTTCAAGTCAGAGCTTCATTACTATAAAAAATCATTTAAGTCTGTGTTATGTTAAACACAAGCTTAGTGTACTGGCTAGTTAATTTAGGACAGAATACCAGTGTTGTTGGGGCACGTCCTAATTGGAAGGAATTAACATAGATGTAGATTATGCGTGGAGTACCGTCTTCAACACATCAGAGGGCTGAAGTAGTGTAAAAGCTCAAGGGAAAGGCTTGTTGATAGGGTCAGATATTTGGCACAAGGTAGGTGCATCATTAGAAGACTTTAGTAAGTGCACATATTCATTATTATTATTATTTTGACCGTCAATTGGATCATGGCTCTCCCAAATCCTCATGGTTAAGAATTTGTATCAACCCTGTGCCCATATATCAGTTAAGGCCAAATGTAAGACCGGGTGCCACCACAGAGGTCTTTCTCTGTACCGTACTATAAAGAAAGGCAGATATGATAGATTGAAAAAGATATGCAGAACCTAACAATCGCTTTTGCTAAGTTTGACTTGATTCGGGTTTTGAAGTTTCCTACCTATTATGTGTGTTTTAGGATGGGCCAGGTCTTCCGCACTGTGGGCAAGTAAAAGTGTAGAGAAAGGAGTTGAGTCCACACTTGTGATAGCCTCACAAAATCTAGGCCCACAAATGATGTTGTAAAGAATACAAATATACCTACAGAAGTATCAAAAATCAAGAATAAGCTTTTAAAGGAGGCCATCAGAAAGCCATGAACAAAATATGACTTTTCTATCAAGTCTCTCTGACCCCTTTAGGAAAGGGCATTATTTAGGACAAAAAAAGTAGACCAATGTCTAAGAAAAGCAAGAACTGCAGCTAGTTGTTCTCTCTATTGTTTGCTCACAGCAGAGCCACAGTAGGGTGTGCCTATATTGTATGCCTTTCAGCAGACCAGTCGATTTGATGTATTTATTCAAGGTGTGGAATTATCTTTTTCGATATATTGAAGGACTCCTGGGTTGGTCTTAAAAATTGAGTAAGCTGTAAGTATATGTACGTGTTCACCTCTCCAATGCGCATTCCAACTTATTCTTCACTTTTCAAAGAAAATACTGCACTTGTTTTTGTACAGGCGCTTCAAAGCCCTGGGCTGTACAATATCTGGCTCCATTGATATATCTTTTACACACAGTACAAGAGAAAGGCACTTTCACGGCTCTGTGATCATTTTTTGGTTTCATGCAGTGCTGCAGAGCATGTTACTCTGAAGAGAAACCCTAACAAGTATATTCTTTTGTCAGCTGCAGCAAAATAAGTTTAAATAGCCTGAACAAAGTTACTTGAGGATCATGCGACTGGGTATTTTTGTCAGCTTTGTAAAATGAAGTGCATGTTAGTGAGAAGTTCCTGGAAAGTACATTCCTTTGCCTTGTGCAGTACTATTACCGAGAATAAATGTTGCATGGATACCTCATTTTATGCCCGCCTGGACATTATGCCATGTCTCTGGTCTGATATACACTATACTTGATTGAAAACACCAAGTGTGTGATGATCCACCAGCAATCAATTACAAATGCTATATATCTGCATATTTTTATTTGCCGTTATTTTGAGATATTTTATGTTTTTTGTCCTCCTCATGCAGGAAGTTAAAAGAGCACTTCTGCCTCTGGTGTTGATCTTGACAAAGATCGTGTTATATGGTTGCAACACGATGGCTAGTTAATTTTATGTGTGACCATGGCTAACAAAAGTACAATAAAGTACATCTTGTTATTACATTCATTGTGAGTAACGTTTTATTGTCATTGTTTCCTCTGACAAGCATGTTGGTCCCCAGACCATTCGGCAGAACTTTAGCATTGTCAGAGGCTCTAGGATTCTGCGGCAAGGTTATCTAACGTATGCAGAAAGGTTGTCTAAATTTTGTGGCAAACGTAAATTATGCAGCAATTTCGCTGGCGGAATTCTGTTCATCCATTTAGTCCCTGATTGGGTATGTATTGTTTTTTATTTATATTCCGTTGCCGGGTTTCCTAAGCCATAAGCATTGCATTTGGTGTGTGAGTTATGTTTTGCTGTTCTGGTATGTATGTATTAGTTGCCCACTGCTCACACTTGTGCCCCATCATTCCTGTCTCACTACACACAGTTGGCCACAACGCCTGCTGATATGGAAAATATCTAAGTTTTTAATAGTCATGAGGGAGACTTTTGTATCTTTTATGCATGCAAGCTATTGCTTAAGTATACATTTACCATTATCCAAAAGGCAGTGTGTAGCATTGTGACATTTTTTTTTTTTTTTTTTAACGGAGTTTTATATAGCGCGAACTTGACCCGAATCGGGTATCAAAGCGCTTTACGTATTTCTTTCTTTTGCACATATGAAGGCATGTTCAGGTATGTGCAAATCTTTCCATAAGCATTTTAATTAATGAAGTGTTCCTACTTCAGTTAATTGTTATTGATTCAGAACAATTGAACGCTTCCTTCCTCCTTTGACAAAACAGCAAACAAATGACAAAATGCAATCAAACATAGTTGGCTAAAAAATAATAATTAGGAGATACTCCATTGACATAGTGTATCCACTTTTGCAGCAGATTTCGGTAATTTATGGCAGTAAATAATTCTAAAAATGCCTTGATTGCAGTGAATATTTTAACCATTTTATTTTTGAATTTTGCACCACAATTTCAAAATCTCTACCCAAAATTGAGCGAATTTGGAATTGTTTGAGAATTCAGCCTTGTTAATAATAATGGTATGTTTAACCACACCGTTGAACAATGGAAATTCACAAAAGACTCAGGCACAACTTGGGATGAAAAGGTTCCCCTGCATGGCTCGGAGCAGCATCGACCCCTGCCCTGTTATGTTATGTTATGTTAACAGACTTGTAAAGCGCATGGCTGCCCCAGCGACGGGGCGTCCCAGCGCTGGATCCGCAGAGATGGAGACTGAAAGATGAGACAAGATACAGGGAGAAATCAAGGGAAGACCCAGGTCTTAACTGTCTTCCTGAAAACCCTATGGTCTTGTATGTTCCTGATGGTGCTCGGGAGGGCGTTCCAAAGAGATGCAGCTAGAGCCCGAAAAGAGCGACCGCCTGCCCAGGCTCTTCTGACACGGGGGGTGCACACCAAAAGTTGGTGTGATGAGCGGAGAGCACGTTCAGGTAAATAGGGCGTGAGAAGATTGGTTAGAATGGAAGGGGCCTGGCCATAGAAAATTCTGTGAGCGATGCACAGAGATTTGAACTTAATTCTTTTTTCCACCAGGAGCCAGTGTAGTTTATGTATGGATTTGGCCGTGGAGCAGGACCGCGGAAGGGCAAAGATGGACCGGGCAGCAGCATTTTGAACCCTCTGTAATCTGGTGATGCCTGCCTTGTTGGCACCCAGAAACAGTGAGTTGCAGTAATCTAGCCTGGAGAGGATAGTGGACTGGATGATAAGTTGACGAGTATGGAGGTCAAAGAACCCGAGCAGCGGCCTCAGGCCGCGTAAAAGGCCAAAACACCTGAGTTTTGATTTTTTCTACAGCGCACCCGACAATCGTGTGTATGCTGAGGGCCTACTGTGACCTATAGCTGGACACTGTGGTCTGCAGCGTCAGACTGTCAGCTTGGTAGAATGTGGAGGATTGGCAGCAGTGGCAGCAACTGATTGTGTTTGCAGGACAGGCCTTTTTTAGGGTCGAGACTGCGCGAGCATGCGATGGTGCATGCGTCTGGCTTGTGAGACACTGTTGCTAACAAAAAGGGCCTGGATGGATTCAACTTAATCAGTGCCCGTCTGCTGCTCCCGACGTGATTAACGTGCTACTTTGTTCTATTTAACTTTTAGTGCCCTGCAAACAGAAGGCGTGTGACTGGCAAAAACGTGCCCAGCAGGACAAAAAGATTGCAAAAATGTATATTCTATAGTTAACTTTCTTTTATTTTGCCAAGTCATCCTTTCTCATTTTTCACTCATGTTTTCTTTCATTTTTGCTCGTAGGCAATGTTCTCAAAAGAGGAGGATTAGCTTATTTGCAAAGCGACATTGTTTCTTTCTTATGTCTAACTCCTGAAATGATGCTTTAAAACATAAATGTGCAGTACATCCCAATCCACCCCACTCCAATCCTCCCCACCCAATCTACGCCAATCCACCCCACATCACCTCACACTAATCCACCCCACTCAAACTATTTCAATCCACCCAGACCAAACCAATCCACCCCACTCCAATCCAAACCACTCACCCCAATCCAATCCATTCCAATCCACCACACTCTTATCCTCTCAACCCACTCTACTCCAATCTACCCCACTCCAATTCGGCCCACTCCAATCCAAAACAATATGCCCAACTGCAATCCAAAACATTCTGCCCTACTCCAATCTTCCACACTCCAATCTGCCCCGCTCTATTCCAAAACAATTTACCCCACTCCAAAATGATCTGTCCCACTCCAATCTGCCCCACTCCAATCCAAAACAATCTGCCCCACTCCAATCTGAATCAATCTGCCCCACTCCAATCCAAAACAGTCTGCCCCACTCCAATGTGCCTCACTCCATCCAACACAATCTACCCCACTCCAATACAAAACATTGTCCCCAACTTCATCTGCCCCACTCGAATCCAAAGCAATATGCCCCACTCCTATTCACCCCAATCCAATTCGCCCCACTCCACTCCCCTCCAACCCACCTCACCCCAGTCCACCCACTCCATCCCAATTCACCCCACTCCAATCCACCACGATCCACCCCACTCCAATCGAATCCACCCCACCCCACACCAATCCAATCCACCCCAATCAAATCCAATCTACCCCACTCCGTTCCAATCCACATCACCACAATCTAATTCACCCCACTCCCTCCCCAATCCACTCCAATCCAATCCAATCCACCCCACTCCAATCCAAAACAATCTGCCCCACAACAATCTGCCCCACTCCAATCCAAAACAATCTGCCCCATTCAATCCAAAACAATCTGCCCCATTCCAATTCAAAACAATCTGCCCCACTCTAATCCAAAACAATCTGCACCACTCTAATCCAAAACAATCTGCCCCACTCCAATCTGCCCCACTCCAATCCAAAACAATCTGCCCCACTACAATCTGCACCACTCCAATACAAAACAACATGCCCCACATCAATCAGCCCCACTCCAATACAAAAAAATCTGCCCCAGTCCAATCAGCTCCAGTCCAAAACAATCTGCCCACTCCAGTCTGCACCACTCCAGCCTGCCCCACTCCAATCCAAAACAGTCTGCCTCACTCCAATCCAAAATAATCCGTCCACTCCAATCCAATCCACGTCACTCCAATCCAATCCACCTCAACCCAATTCACCCCTATCCAGTTCCCCCACCCAATCCAATCCAGCCAAATCCAATCCACCCCACTCTATCCCTCCCCTCCCCTCCCCTCCCCACTCCAATCCACCCCACCCCACCCCAATCCAATCACCTCAATCCAATTCACCCCAATCCATTTCCCCCACCGAATCCAATCCATCTCAATCCAATCCACCCCGCTCAATCCAATCCACCCCACTCCAATTCAATCCACCCCACTCTAATCAACCCACCCCACTGCAGTCCAATCTACTCCACTCCAATCCACCCCAACTCACGCCAATCCAGTTCACCCTACTCCACTCAATTCCACCCCACTCCATTCCACCCCAATCCAGTTCATCCCACACCACACCACTCCAGTCCACTTCACTCCACTCCAATCCACCCCACTGCCATCCACCCTACCCCAGTCCAATCCAACCAACTCCATTTTAATCCACCCCACTCCAATCTAACCCACCGCATCCAGTCCACCCCAGTCCAATCCATCCTACTCCACTACCACACTATACTCCAATACACCCCACTCTACCCCAATCCCTCACCAAGTTCAGTCTACCCAACTCAATCCAATCCATCCAGCCCACCACACACCATCCCACTCCAGTCCAATCTACCCCACCCCAATCCACCCCACTTAAATCTGCCCCACTCCAATCCAATTTACCCCCCTCTAGTCTAGTCCAATCCAATCCACCCCCCACTCTAATTCACCCCACTCCAAAAACACCCTACTCTAATCCAGACCACCCTAAACAAATCCAACCTACCCCACCCCAAACCAATGTAATCAACCCCACTCCGATCCAATGCATCTCACCCCATGTCAATCCACCCCACTCCAATTCAATCCACCACATCCAGTCCACCCACTCCACTCAATCAATACACTCTCCCCTAATCCAATCCACCCCAATCTACTCCAATCCAATACACCCCACTACCTCACCCCACTCCAACCCACTCCACTTCATTCTACGCCACTCCACTTATTTGACACTGCACTCTACGGCATTGTCTGTCATTGACCCGCCGAACTCTACTCCCCTCTACTCAAATCTATGATACTTTACTGCCCCTACTCCACTCTACAACACTCTACTCCAACAAATTCAGTCTACAACACTCTACTCCCCCCACTCTACTCTAGGACACTCCATGCCACTAACTATTATTCATGCTGAACAGCAGCCACACTGGTGTACAACATGTCAAAAACATATTGCCAAAGCCAATAGCTCTTGTATAGGCGAGACCGATTGGCTTAGCCAATGCTTGTTATCTGTTGTCTACACATTGACACTTGAATACAGGCCTCTCCATTTTCAATTTGTGTGTCAGTCTCCTGCAACTGGATCTTTCATCCTGTCTGCTTGGGGAATTGATGACTCAAATCTGCTCAGGCTATGTTTGAGTAGTTGGATGAGCATTTGTGCTGTGCATGACAGTGGCAAGCCAGGAATCCACTTGGAATCTCCCGTGTGTGACCATTGTACTAACTAGATGGAAGTTGCAGAGAGCCTTCCAGACAAGAATCTGAATTACATGGCTTCTCCAAACCATTCCTGAGTTGCCTTGTGGTGGAAGAGGTACTAGGAGGTGGAGGGTAGGAGACAGAGAGTTTTCTTGTGACACTGAAGGACAAGGACTGCAGCTTGACCAGTCTAGGTGGGACAAGCAAAGGCTAGGATCTGCTTCCAACCGGTACCAGAGCTGGACCTGTCGATCACAAAAACTCTGCCTGCAAACTTGTAATAAGAATGGGGTAGAAAATCACCAGTAAGTGTTGCAGGATTTCTCAGAAACCAGTGCCAAGGCTCTAACACTGGAGACTGGGAAATTCATCTGTACTCCGGGTTTAGGATCACTGACTGCGACTACCTCGTCACAAGGTTTGTGTGCTACCTTGTATCACCTTCAGGGAAGGGGCCCAATGACTGCTGCAGAGGTGCTCGGGAAGTATCCTTGCACAAGGGAAGAATGCCTAGAAGAGGATGGCTGTGAGGAGCTATGCAGGACAAATGGAATGTGGCCTGCAGTAGCCCTGGGGAGCTGGTGAGGGCTTGTGATGCTGGATTCCTCTGCATTGTGCCCTGGAGAAAATTAGTTTGTTCCCTAAAGCTGTGCTGGCATATGAGCTATCAGGGCCTCTTACTTCAACAGGTACACTATGGATTGTGGACAGTGGCTTGCAAAGTCCTCCCTTGAACTATGGAGGACAATCCATATAGAAGAATTCTGCAACCGGCTTAGCATCAGGAAGAACTGTTACTGAGGATGGCAGTTGGCATCCAAGACCCAAAAGTGCATAGGAAGGTTGAATGCAAAATCGAGGTCACAAGCGCAGTTGGTGGTCACTTGTACCACTTTGCTCCCCACGACGAACTGAGCTCTTCTCTATGCTTGAGTTATGCATTTTTGTTGGGGCCCGAGGAAGATAGCACCTGTGCATTCATCGTGAAGTATGCATGTGTATGCAGAAAGACATATGCATACACATCTCCAGAAATCTTTGAATATGTTTTCTTTAGGAGAAGACCCATTGCAAAATTGGCAGCCATGTTTGCGCCCATGTGTCATGATGAATGCATTCATGTGCGACTGCCAATCAAAAAAGCATTGGCAAAACCAATAGCTAGTGCTTCTAAAGCCTAGACATATCTGCTTTACGAATACTTGTCTATATAAGTAAAAACATTGGCTGAAAACTGATGTATTCATTGTTATTACATATTTCATTACGTTTTGAGTTTCTACCCCACCCATCTCCCTGAGTAAGCCTTAGAATGCCCGGCTTCACTGCTCTGCGTGCGGTGTACTTGGTGCTCAGATACGGGGTTCACCAGTAACCTAAAACCCTAGGACCCCGGTATTAAAAGGCTCTCATTGTTAGAATTAGGGCCCCAGTAGCCTGATTTCTCTGGTACTCCCAAAAAAGTTCCCAAACCACACCTATTAAAAGGCGATTTATCAATGATAAAAGTGATTTTCCCATTACATTTAAGTGGATGTGCTCATAACTGATATGCGACACTGAAATCATTCCTTGTGTCCAAATGAACTCAACGAACAATCAAAAGTGACCATAGCACGCTAACATCGCAGTGTTGTAGAACAAGTGGAAAAGTCTCCAGCTAACATTTCATACACGTCTCTCCTACGTTTGCACATATATGCCTTTTATACTTAACTGTGCAATTATGAATCAGAAGTTGTTCAGGCAGAGGCTTCGTATCCCTTCCTTCCATTTTGTCCTGGTAAAACCGAAATTCTCAAATTATGGCATCAAAAATCATGAGACATATCTAAACTAGAAAGTACTCTCTACGTTTACCCAGCCCGAAATTATACATTAAAAATGACTAATACCTGTAACACAAGCCGATCTTATAGCTGTGGGGGGTCTAGAATAGTCTGAATTGTCACACTGCTAGTAGTGTGGTGGTTAGAAGGTGTGTTGGTACTGTAATTGGCAGGGCTGGTAGGAGCAATGGGTGGTGAAAGCTGCAGTGGCCTTCTGACGAGAGCCCTTGCACTTATTATTTTACAAATTAAGCACTGCATAAAGATAAACTTACATTTTTGTGTATATTTACAATTTTTTGCTATTCACAAACACATTTTAAGAGTAGCATCTTTAAGATTACAGAGTCTCTGCACTCATAAATTCGTTCGTGAATAGCAAAAAATCTTAAACTTACAGTATTGAACCAGGCCCAACTTTTGTTACTTTTGACATTAGCGGAGGCCTGCAGTAAAATATTTCATTTGAAGTCTGTCATTGCAGTGCCATCAATGTAATGTTGAAAGCATCTTGATGAAAACAAAGGCAAGGGAGGCATAAACATCTCAGTTTCTTTCCCATGAACCTTGTCTAACAGTCAGTAGACCTTAGAAAACTGAGGGAGCTACATAGACCATGCACCATATAATAAGCACTACTTGCTAAATTCTTCTGGACGCCTCTGACTGGAGTGCATTTCATTATGTGCACCAATTGAAGACAAAAAAATGCAGTTGCGTAACACACAATGATGGGTCCCTCCTGCAGAGTATGATGAGGAGCCTCTGAGTCTCCCATATCTCACAGATATTCATTGACCTTGGGCTGAATGAGCCCCCATGAAGTTTGGTGGTCCCCTAAAGGGTTGGGGATCCTTGCACCGCAGGGGCTTGAGTTACGCCCCTTAGCACATGCACACCCCTGCACTGAATACATGCTCTCTACACATCCTGACACTCACCGAGAGATTAGTAGTGACTATTCTCTCTGTTACAGAGTTATAGTGCGAGCCTGAACTTTATAAAAGGAGTCTGTGGCCCCCATCAGATTAGATGCAATATATGACAAGTTCTTCTATTATAGCTCTCATTTGAAGGCAACCTGACATAATGGCACAACGCATACACACACACACACACACACACACACACACCTTAGTGAATGGAAAATTCCCTCCAACAGTCAAACTAGTGCTGAGCCAGTTTCTAATTGTATTACGGTCACAGTGATGTGATTTAGAAATATAATCCTACAAAAAGCTAAGGCATCTACTTTTTGTATATACATTACATTCCAAATGTGGGCGATCACTATCTGCACCTATTCAACATGAGCTAAAAGAATATACATTCAGCAGAGACCACCAATGATGATAAAATCAACTGTAGCAAAGTATCAACTTTTAAATTGATGTCTTCTTATTCATGCGAGTGGTTTGAAATCTGAACTCTCACCAGTGGAATTTCACTACTATAAATAAGTGTCAAACAGAAACATTAATGTATGCTAGAGCAATGGAAGATTTCTGACAACAAGGGATTCCTCCTTTTGAGTAAAATCCCATGGAATGGGGAATAATTATGGAGATCCATAGTTATTGGGTGGAACTCTACTTGGAGTTCCCAATCCAGGGCGCAATTAATATTGCTAAAGAAGATGCACGGCTCTTTCTATTATATTAATGTGTGCTTGAGGCATTTAAAGAGGGAGAAAGGAGGAGTGTCCTGCAATGTGCATCAGTTACTCTTTCTACAATATTACCCAGCTCTTGCTTAGTAATAGATATTCCTTCAAATATTAAACTGAGCAACTGGCTTTGAATTTTTTACAAGTGAGTCACATTACACTGTTTAAAATAGACTCTGCATATTGCATATCAAAAAGAATGTTCAACACTGAGCTTTAAATTAAAAACTCTTCAGCACAGAAATTTGGCATTTTACATATCTAGATATGCACTTCAGACATGCGTACATTTCTGATGCTGAAAGAATTCTCAAGAATTCCAGGAGTACTCCTGGGATGCTGTTACTATGGCTGTGCGACTCAAGTCTGGAATCTCAAATTGATACCTCACTCTCACAAAGAGTCAATGAAGGGGTTTAAAAATTGTTTTATAGGGCGCACCACACTGCTCGCAGCACGACGGGCACGGAGGCAGCATTCAAGGTGACCTCCTACTGGTATTATACTCCAGCTCGGGTGCATACCTGGAACAAAAACAAAACAGACCAGTGTTGGAGAGGCTGCGGAATGACAGGGACGCTAGCACACCTCTTATGGCACTGCCCGAAACTACATCGATATTGGACGGCAGTCCTAAATGATATAGATGCAGTTTTCCAGATTGCGCTACCCCGCTCACCAGAGTATACGCTTTTGGGTCTCCCGCATGCGAAAAGTTTCCCGCTGCGCACTATACAGGGCAGGCAGATAGCGCTGGCGCTTCTGGCAGCTAGACAAGTTCTCTTGGCTTCGTGGGGCACGACTAAGCAGCCGGAGGTGAGGCTTGGGTATACAGACTTTGGCAGTTGCTAGCTATGGAACGAATGTCCATGACAGTAGAGGGACGGGGCGGGAGTTCCCAACAGTGTGGAGGCCCTTCCTAGGCTTACTTACCAAAGATCTCAGAGAAGTGACGTGTCCAAAATACCTGCAGATCCTGCGATTGATCCCCCTGGAGCCCCTGGGCTCTACCTCATCGTGAATACAGTAACTGGGCTCACTAAAGGAATGAGGGTTCTCAGGCCTTAGTATGTGTTACATAGCAGAAGCTGATGCGGAGGAGGGTGGGTGGGTGGGAGGAGGAACAGGGAGGAGGAGGGGGGTTGTTGTTTGGGTTTTGTATTTTATTTGGTTTTTGTTTAGTTAAATAGATGGTTTTTAGTAACATTTTGAAAATGGAATTATAGTATTGCCTTCGCACGGCACATAGTTTTGCCCGGCCTTCGGGTTGTGAAGTTAAGAATTGAAATGTGTATTGGGCTTCGCTCTGCCGGCTTTGAGTTGTAGGCAGTGAGCTGTGTTCATCGCTTGCTTATTCCGTTAATAAAAATGATTGAACATAAAAATTGTTTTATGTGGTCTCCTTAGACAATATTGGCAAAAAATTGTAGCACTGAGTTTGGAAGGAGAGGGAGTCTGATTTCAGAAGAGCACTGCAGTGATCCAATTTGGGTTCATATTGGAGCCTGGAGGATGGTTTCTGTGCAAAATTGTGGTAGGTTTGATGTTCATTAAGCATGTCATGGTAATGTTAATTAGGGTGATGACGGAGGGACACAGCGGAGTTTTCTTCATCTAAATCTTCGGTTGTAATAATTAAATAACCCTGGCCACTGGTCATATGGACCGTTGTTCGTCAACAAGGCCAAGTAAAAAGGACTAATCATTTACTTTAAACACATAGCAATAAAATCATTAAAGAGTTTTATTGCAGACAATAAAGTGAACTTGTGTGAGTTAAAGGGTTTTATTTTCAATTCTTTTAGTTTTTCATTATTTATTCAGTAAGTATTAAGGTCTTAGGTAGCAGCATTAAAAGTTACTACAAACCAATAATCGATATTTCAATATAAGGCAAAATACAATATGAGTTAAAATTAGAGTTAATATTGTAAAAGTATAGCAAGCGTGTTCCATAAAGGAAGTTCCTTAATCTAAATTAAATTTGGAGTAAAATTGAATAGGTTGTCAGTTCAGATACCCAATAAAAGAGTTCTGATGAGAGAATCACTGCATAAACATAAAGACTTTGCATCTCAAGATGGAAGTATTCTCAGCTATAAATCAGCCGACATTAAAGAAATGGGCCAAGCAGCCTCCTATGTACAGATGTATAAAGAAAATCAGAGCTGAGTCTCCAGCAAGTGTGAGCGAGAGAAGCCCCCCCTCTAAGAGAAAAGTTCAAAAGAAAAAGCCCTCCTCAGCTCTAGGAACATGCACTAATATAAACACATAATATTCTAAGTGATAACATGCTTCTTTACCTCTTCCGCAACATCCAATAGGATTTTAGTAATCTCCTGGGAATAGGTAAACACCCCATCTTCGAATGTCTGCACAATGGCACTCTGGTCTACAGACGTTAGTCCTGAAAATATACATTGTCCACATTTTGCAGTTTAGACAGTTCTTCCCATGAATCACCCTTCCTGTTTTCTCCTCACAAACAGGTCTTTCAATGTTAATGTGAAATCTGGACTAATATGGCGTCAAACGTTAGGCTACATTAAATCAGAACTTATTTACTTCACTTGTAGGCTCATAACATCTAAGTATGATTATCTACTACACACTAGCATTTATCATATGTGTACTATTTAAACTTTTGCATATTTCTATTTAAAATGCACTTTTATTTGCAAATGAAAATGTCACTTCTGCAGGAGCTATATGTGGTGTGTAGAACAAGAGTAGGTCTAACATTTTTTAAAGTAGAGAATGTGATGACTTAGTTGTGTGTGGTTAGGGCAGGGGTATAAAAAGGGACGTGGCACGAGGAGAGGAAGGAGCCAGAAACACGTTTTCAAGAAGTACAGGCTGAACTTATTTTTATGTTTCCATTAACGGAATTGTATCAAGAGGAGAGAAAGATGTGAGATGTAATCAATTTTGTTTACTGGGAACCTTATATAGATCTGGTTCATTTAATGTAATTTAAAGCAGGCTGCTTTAAAATGTCTGTGAGTGACATTTAACCACAGGGAAGAAATAATTTGGGAAGAGGGCAAAGGTGATGTTACAGAGGGCAATGGAAGCTGAAACAGTTTATATCTTTTCTTGTATATCAAAATTACTTAACCTCTTCGATGCTCATGACGGCACCACGCCGTCATGAGTCACGGTTGAGCTGTGCTCATGACGGCGTGGTGCCGTCATGACCACGCCCGCGATTGGAATGTCCAGCACCTGGCTGGAATTCCTGCCGCAGGCAAGCGGCTAAATGCCTCAAACATGTTTATAATAATGTAAACTGTGACTTTAGTATTTCAATTCTGGAAACATATACTCTGTGTACTGTTTATGAACACAGGGAATCCATCAGAAACTTTTTTAAGCCTTGACGTACGCCATTTATATATTAGTCAGATCAGCGCCGGTGACACACACTTTAATCAGTGGATTTCTGCAGATTGTAATTAGGAGGCAGGGTAAATCGGCAAACGTGACAGCCCGCCATGATAGTCTTGGCTGATTTCAACAGAAAAAATATCCATCAGGGGACAACCCTAAATAAAGAAGGCAGTCTGATATATGAAAGGTGATGACCCATTGGCACACAGATTGTTTACTTTGGTTGCTCCATACTTGGTCAATCAGCAGTTCTGGTGCTCTAAATAGGGAAGTGGAAGCGCAAGTTTGGAGGGGCAGGAGAACAATTTATTTACTCTGGTTCTACCATCCAGCTCTAAAACTCAATTTTATAAATATAGTATATGTTTTGAGTATCTATTTTATTTGTATTAAGGACAGTCTGAGAACTTTGTGGTTGGAAAAGTATGAGACATGCCAAGTGAGTGAAATGTGTGTACACATTAAATATCGAACCCACAGTATTGATGGACAGAATATAGAGGATAAAATGTAGAAAAAATACTGACAAGGTTAAATAGCCATTACAATGTGGCTGTTTCCATGCAGAGCCTTTACCTCACATGCTTTACAGCGCATGCACTGTTACCACGCATAGCCTTCTCCGCGCATTTTTTCACAACGTACGTGGCGAGGGCATATGCTGGTGACGGAGGTAGAGGCGCCTGCGTGGTTAAGGCTATCTGCGTCGTTAAAGGAGCAAAGAGATCCTTCTGCTTCCTCTCGATGACCTGTGCCGTGCCTCACAAGAGTTGCCTCGTCGTTGTACTGTTAAGGTAAGGGGGATTGTTTTTAGATGGATTTTGGACTTTAGACTGGGGATTTTTTATTCTTTTTTTTAAGGAACTGGGGGCCAGGGGGAGGTAGCGCCGGGGTACAAATTTAGGGTTCAGGGCAGGCGTCAGGTATTTTTTTAAAAGGAGCGGGGAGAGGTGGGGTCGTGCTGGGGTCTATTTTTAGGGATTAGGGCAGGGGTCGGGTATTTTTAAAAAGGGTCGGATTGGGGGAGCGCCTGGGACCGGCTTGAGGACTGAGGGCAGGGAAAACGTTTATTACGCATAGGCCTTTAACATACATGCTTTACAACAAAATGCATTGCAAAAGCATTCGTGGTAAAGGTTATACGAGATAAAGGCATTCGCATTGTAACGCACGCGTGGTAAAGGCATGCGTTGCAACAGAATGCGTTGTACCATCATACAACCTTGACAGGTAAGCAAGTCTAGATTTTCTATACCTAACTCCCCCTATTTGTACCTTCACAGTACATATATCTTCAAAGTACGGTGTGGAGTTAGGAATAGTAAATCTATATTTCCCTATATGCACTTACCTTTCCATATTTTATCCTCAATATTCTTGTACCACGATATTGTTGGTGTCGATATTCAGTAGTACTACAGAATAGAATTATCTATCTCAGAGAAAAAGAGAAATTGGCAAAATCTGAGAAATTACATGGAGAAGGATGAATTCATTGAGGAAGGTAGAAGGCGTGAGGGATGTGTGGAGGGAGCTTGGTTAGGGAGGGTATAAGACATTATTATTGGAGAGACAGATTAGAGAGAAATGAGAAAGGAAACTGATATTGGGAATTTAGATATCTAGCATCTGTACAGTAAACCAGCAATAGTCTGCTTTTATTAAACAAACATAGTTGTTCTTTTAGCTATTTAGTTCTCCAATGCTGGTATTTTGTGACAAAATGCTCACCACTATGTTGTGGAGCTGCTTAGAAGAGCACAATATTGTGCTAAACCGCTGTAATGAGCTTACATTTGCCCTAGCTGAGGATAAGGGATTCACCTGGTGCAGTGGTTTAGTCTGTGCATGAATGTATGATATGTAACAAAACCGCTTGTTATGATACAGTAGATGTCAGCGATCAGACACGCGGCTAATACATTTTAATAACATTGGATACTTTTCATCGGGTAAATGATTGTCATGTGTTCAGGTTTTTGAGACTATCTCACTCTGTTTCCTTCCTTCAACATGAAATGACAGAGCAGAGTCTACATACCAGAGGCTGAATAAAGACGAAATAGCAAAAGGAACAATAAACAATCCTTTTTAGGTACTATTCTGGCAATGGGAACGTTCTGCAATAATAACATAAAATCATTGTGCTGCAATATGGATGTATGACTAAAATAGAACTCTAATTAAATCGGTAATTTAATTTGGGAGGCACATTCACAAAGATAGTATGGATGATTTTAATCTCGCTGTAAATAATGGCTTACTCAGAATGATTTACTAGGGCAGAATGCGTCTGTTTTTAGAATTCTACCCTTTATGCTAGTTGTTGGTACCATGCAGAACTAGGTGTGACAACAACATTGGGCTGTGTACTATTAGGAATATCAGATTCACACACAGCTTTTATCGCCCAGGGTAGGGAAAAATAGCACTGACAGGGCAGGAATGTATGGTAAGCAGGACAGTGTTCACAATTATTCAACAATACCCAGAGGGCCTCCATATTGTAGGCATCCCCCTCTGCTCCTCGGCCATGTGTTGCGCTCCTCCTTGACCCATTAGTATAAGAAATTCAGAGAAGGCTGTTCAGGATGTACATCTTAAGAATCAGTCTGTGTCATGTACTTGGAGAAATCTGTCATTTCAGTTGAGGGGAGGTGGAGGGTAATACAGAATTGGCCTCAGGCACAGAATCTGAAAATGGCCAGGAAAGCTATTTTAGCGACATACCTCCCTGCACTGTAGGCACCATATTCTGCAAGGAATTATTCAGAATTCAGCTATTAAGACTGCATGAGAAGGTAGTATTAGGGATCGTGGAAGCCCGTTGAACATCTCTCTGTGAGCCATCCTCAGCAATATGAAGTGAGAATTGTAAGTGGTGCAATGGGGAAGCAGAGATCCCTATCCTAGCAAAAATCCCTTTGTGGAACCCATATTAAAACCATGCGGCCGCATTACTGACTTTTTCTTTGCTGAGGCACACTCTGAAACTTTGAAACTGCACATTGAGGGATTGTTTGGATAACATATACTTACAATTAGATTTTTGGAAAACTCAAAGAAAACAGAATCTTCAGAACGATTACTGAGAACTTAATCTTGTCTCAATCCAGTTTAGCTTTCTTATAATCTCTGCTGTTAATCGTCACCGCCTGAAAAACATTCCGAGTCCTGGCCCGAGTGACTCTCTAGACCTGATTTACAGCAGGATGCTAACTGTGGAGCTAGCAAAAATAGCAGAATCTTCATCTTTGTGTTTGGTGGTCAAACTGCCCATCTTTTTAGTAGCTGTTATTGTGGACTCTCCCTCTCCTTCGCTGGATCTGCGTTGGTGCGTTGATAACCCCATCAAAGATGATTGCGAGTCTAATGCCCCATCCAAAGTGTAAGATCTTCCACAATGTTTAACAGAGCTATCACGAAATATTGAGATGGAAAGTGTGTAATACTTTTACTGAAGGTCAGGTATTGTGTCCCCTAACATCCTGGGACACAGCACAAGCAAATTAGGGAACCAAGATATCTGGGCACTCTCCAATGTACCCCTACTTTGGGGTACATTTACAGTGCCCAAACTTGTGGCAAAAGTTCCACCATCCAATATGTTCATTGGTAGAATAGCTATCAGATGTCCCCATCCCTAAAAGTGGTTTCTCCCGCTTCAGAGACACCTACTTTGTTGAAGAAATCTAGATCACCATGGCAGTGAACTGAAAATTCCACCAGCAAAACTCTAAATCAGCCTGTCTGACATGCAGTTGACTATGTCTCAATTCCACCAACATGTCAGCGACATTTTAGGAGATCTTTTGGTTTCCCCTATAAACCAGCCCATCTGTAATCCAGGCAAACTATTATAAAGTTATAAAACCTGACAGGTAGGGTGGGCGAAGAGAGAGAGAAGAGCATATAAATATTTACAGAAACAGATCTGTCACATTGCAAGGGAAGCATAAATAGAAGAACCTTCACATTGATCTGAGGCATACAAGATGCAAAATTTGGGATATTATACTCTTGTTATTGTTAATATTAACTGTCATTCGTAGAGCACACAACCTGGTATTGTTATTTAATCACAGTGCATTACGTAGTCTTTGGATGACTTTCCACATGGACCCGAAATTTCAGTAACAGAGCAGAGTATAATTCGGTGCGAGACTTCAGTGGAGCGAATGGGGATGCACCTATGTTCGGCGAATGTAACAGTCTTTTTTTGTATTTCAATGTATTGACATGTCAAAGCAATATAAAGTACAATATTGTACAGAATATTTTTTTCTCAAAAAAATAGTACATATTTCCAGAAAATTACATAACATATCCTGAATCAGGTAAGATCAAACCGTCAGAATACAATACAGGAAAACACTATGAGCATTCATTTTCTTAATAAATAAGGCCCGGCAAGTTTACCTGATCAGTCATCAACTCAAAACTCCCCGGGTCCCAAGTAATGAGAAGCATGTTTGCTAAACCTGTTGTTGAGGATACATCCAGTGTGTGTGTGTGGGGGGGGGTTGGTGGTGTGAGACACAGGTTAGGGTGTAGAACAGTGTAAAGACCTTTAGTAAAGGGAAACGTTTACCCGCTCAAAGGGTCCAAGATAAGGGTTCAATCGTAAGGAATTCCTGCAAAATGTCTTCAAACATTGTTAATTTATCATTCAGTTTGTAAATAATTTTTTCATAATTCGCCATTTTGTACATGTACCAACCACGTGCGGAACAATGAGATTACATAGGTTTCCAGTGATGAAGCAGACCTATTTTAGCTATGCTCATTGCAGTTGCCATCCAACATATCCTATTTGAGATGGATCAGCAAGTTCTGAAAAGTCAGGGGGTAGAGCTATTTGTGGCGTCACAGCGGGGACATATCTAAGTCAGCATTCAGGCACCTCTAAATTTAGCAACAAAAATCCCTGTTTTTTTTACAGTCCCACAAAATGTGTCCAATCTCACTGTTGTGTTCCCTGCATGTCCAGCAACAGGAATCCGCACAGAGTTTGACCCCATATAATTTAAAAGTAGACCACTGCCATTGATGCAGGCTCTTATAGAAGCTGTACTTCAAACGTGATTCCCTAAGGCCCTTGTTGCAGTCCCTCACAAATTGTGAGAGGCCTAATGAGTCGTGTATTGCTTATAGGTGAGGCTGAAGCACTATACCCAATTGCTTATGTGGCTTCCCAGTTGGTATGCAGTACTGCATTGCGTAGTCCCTGAATTTAATTGAATGATGCTAAGCAGCTTATTTTATATAAGGTTTGCACCTGAGGCTAGACATTATGGTCCAAGGTGGATGTATGTCACAATATAGATATCAAAAATATTGTCTGACATAAATATCACGGGCTTTATAAAAAATATCACTCCCTTGGGGTAGATTTTCAATTATTCATTCCAATGGGGCGATATTTCTGAAACTGATATTTAAGACATATATAGGCCACGATATTCTGACACCATACCCTAGCTCAAGAAATAAGGCCTGATTTAGAGTTCGGCAGACAGGTTACTACATCACAGCTGCGACAGATATGACAGTTGCCTTATTACAAGTGCATTTTATCCAATGTCACTTGTAATACGGCAGACAGGATATCCATCACGTTTGTTACGAAGCAATCTGTCCTCTTAGCTCAAAATCAGGCTCATAATCTTTGCTTTTTTCATAGCCTTTTCCTAAAGATTCTTTCAGTGATGCCTAGTTCTAGTTTCCTGTTCAGCAACCTAGGTGAAGATCTTGGCTTGAAAGGTATGGCAGAAACACAAATTTCGAATAAAATTGCTTGATTAGTTATTGCTGTGGAACCATGCACAATCATGACCATGGTAAGTGCTGCATTCAAATTGTTTCTGAATGACTCAGTCGTTAGGTGACATTTAAAATCTCAAGGTGCATAGTTTAGCATTTATGCTAATACGATATTAATATCGCTTCTATCACTCACAACCATAAACTGCTGGGTTCATTTGTGCAGATTTCACACTTGACTTTTCCTTTTATTAACAATGTCAAGCACTGCAGAGTAGCAAACCTCTCTCAAAGTAATGGCGCCTTCACCATTTTCCCTGAACTCCTTGCTTCCAGTTGACCTGCTTAAAAGCAAGAGGAAAGCCTGAGGTATGTAAAGTAAGCATTGCTAAGAACTGACTTGCTAATGGCAAACAGCAGTTAAAAATGCTGAGTTATATTACATTTCCTAGAATCATATCGGTTAAATTGAACCCGTCTGGTGGTCTTCTTTATTGGAGCAGATTCTCTGCTTGTTCCCACCATGCTAGAGTGACCCGTGCAGGTAAGAGCAGTGGGGTGGGGGGGGGGGGCTGGACAGATGACGACGGAAAATTAATTATTTATTTAATTTTCCCTTGTCGTCATCTGTCGAGCTCCCCCCACCTTGCCCCACCGCTTTTACCTGCACGGGCCGATCCTGCCACCATGGGAACCATGACCTCAATATGATGAGCCTCAGCAATATTGAAAACTGTGTCTGAGCTCTTTCTCTCAATTATCGGCTGAAAAGGGGAGCCTATTTAATGTCTTTTCCTAGCCTTCCTTCATGCATAGGATGTAAGTCACTGTTGCATTCTTGTTTATTTTAACCTGTAACCCGTCTATCACAAATTGTGCAGGTTTATGAATAGATGTGACCTCCTGAAAACTACACAAGACCATTGAGAATGTATATGCTTACCATCAGAGGTAGCTACCCTAGCCAAAGAGGCTTGCCTTCTCCAGTCTAGACATATGCTAGAGAACCAATGGAGTCATCAACTCAGCATCACATCGCTGAACTTCTGATTCCTTGGGTAATATAAAACCTAATTTGCCCGAGTTAAAAAATACTGTTATTGGATTTAATTAGTCCCTTGATTGTCTTAGGGTAGGATAGACAGACAAATTCGCCTTAAGACGGGGATAACGTGGATAAATCATGCCTGAAGTGTTTAATTTATATGGATATTAGAAAGACATAAATAAGTAGAATGTGTATAGCGAACTTGTGGGTTGGAGAGATTGGTGGGAAAGGGGCCTTCTAGTTAGGAGACATTTTTAGCCCAGTGTGGTCATGGGTACCAATTCTAGTGTCAAGTCTAAAGATCTGAAACACTGGTAGAGGTGTTGATTATTTCATCATATATAGACTATTTATGGAGGCAACGGATGTAGTCCCAGATTCTTTATTGGCAGTTCTGGAATTGCTTCTCGATAGCCAAGTCATTCAGAGCTGCGCAGTCTGATGTACAACTATTGCCAGCCACAGTATGCAGAAGATCAAACAGTTCTATTAGATTATATTCAATATTTTGATCCTTTAATGCAATAGTATTTTGATGGACAGTTTCTTGTTGGCACAAAGTTGATGAGGACCGAAGTTGAGTAGAAAGACACCATTTTCAATGGTCATCCAAGAGGAGTCAGCCAGAACAAATGTGAAATGTGTGCTCAAAATATGTGAAATGTCAGGATTCACATGTTCTTTTCTGAGTCAGGGTCAAATGCTATTAAAGTCAGTAAAGCATTTCATATAAAAAAAAAACAACAGACAAGACCTTGGTTTACCATATCAATTCTTTCTCTCAAATTTACATGGTGCCATCAGTAGGAATCTAAGTAAAGTTCAGTTGTAGTCACCACTGTCCATGCTCCCCATATTTCTACTCCTCTAGTGACTGCGTTGGATGGCAAATTGATTGATCCACATTTGTGTATGCAGTAGTATGATCAGTAGCCCTTGAAACAGGAAATCCGTAAGGATGTTTCTCTGAATTCCTTGTAATTTAAAATGTTCTGAAATTTGTATGCAGAAGTGATATTTCACTGGTACAGTGTTTCTAACACATGTGTGCGTGAATGATGCCTAAGACAATAGAATACCCTTTGATTGCCTGTTACTGTTATGGAAGAGAGCCCAAACTTCTGGCATGCATTTTGCTACTTGAACAATGAGATGCAGGTAGCAATGACAATCGGGAAAGTTGTATTAGCCCACATTGCTCTTCTATTGGCAATTCCAGTTCTTTAAAAGAATCATGGCTTGCCAAGTTTTAGACGGAAAGCTTGTGAATTTTTTGATTGTCTTATTAAAGATGCCTTGGTTTTCCTTTATCCAGGCCAAAAATAGACAAAGAAATACTGGTATGACCTGTCACCGATATGGCAAGATAGAGAGCAGTTGTGAGGTTGGAACCCTTTGCTAACAATAGATTACATGCATGGATTGCATACTTGGTTGACTGCATGGTTGGTTCAGTAGCCAACTGGCGTCAGCACAACATGATTTGTGATCACCTTAAGTCAGACCACTATCCTTATACTGCACTTACTCTAGGTGGAAATGCCTTATCTCTTTCTCTACTTCTGTGGAAGAATATTGCCCCAGGAAATCCCTCAATGTGATCCCATTGTGCATGCCTTTGCCCTATGGGCTTGTGCACACCCACATGTCTTACGATGTTAAAGATGCCAAATTGGGCCTTGTTTAGGCCCTTGTTTCGAGTGGTGCGTAAATGCTCATATAAGTGCAGTTGGGAGTTTGAGCCAGAATTGGGATTTTGAGTTCTGCAGCCAATTTTTCATATCTGCAATTTCACCTCGGCACGTTTTTGCAGGTACAAACTTGCCAAAATATGTCTGAAGAAACTATTCAGAAAGGGCAAAAACATACAGTATTGGTGTGTGCAAATTCCCCATCAGCATCTTATTGCCCTTACGGATCCGCAGAATTTCGTAATTGTGAATAATACTGCACCTAGTAAATTCTGCAGTCTGCTAAATGCTGTAATGGCTTTTACCAGATGCAATATCACCATCCAAATGCCCTCCAAATGAAGCCATAAGCATTTATTATTATTATTATTTTGAGTTTTATATTACTGTAGTTGAAGGTGACTTTAGATTTTTACGGCATTTCAAAGAAAAACATATTTTTGATGTTTTATTTTGTTTATATTTATTGATTTTCAGTGGAATCGAGCATTGCATTCTGTGGTAAAGGAAGTTAAGCTTGCAAATTGACAGAGCAGTCTTTTCTCTTTCACCTGCTACTGTATTTTCTTGCACAGATGTGGGTGTGTTTATTTTACTTCCCATGGAATGGTTTAAAGGCCAGAGTTGTTCGTCTGGTATTATGTTCTTTTTTAGTACAAAGCTCTTTGTGATGAAGATGTTTCACATTGTTTCCACATTAAACAACATGATTGTTACAAGAGTTCATTCATTTCCCATGCACTGATGCACACTTATCTACTAATCTAATGACTTTTCTGCTTAAATGGACCTCTGCGATCCAAGAAATGGTGCAGCCATGGATGTGATATAATTGAAAGGGGATTTGAGGTCAAGCAGAAAAGTCCTGAAGCATGTTCCAGCCTGATAATTAATTATGCGAGCATCCTCCCAGAATAACTTTAGACATCCCAGTGAGGGATGTGAAGGAGGGAGTATTGTTGATGGTTGAGAATCCCGACCTTTGCTGCTTTGGGATGTCTCTGGCAGAATTTCAGAAATTGGTGGATGACTGCTCTTTATTATTGGGCGGATAGGAACATTATTAACCTCAACATAAAATCCTTGTTAAACTCGGTATCCTCCACTAGGACCCCTTTCCTACTGAATGAGTAGTGCATGAAGGTCAGGAGTCTCATGTGCCACCCAAGAAGCCATCCAGTGGTGATGTGTAGTCAATAAAGCAGGTTTATTTCACCTTTATATTCAAGGTTGAACATTGTCTTTCAAATACGTTCAAAACATCCTTTTAAGTAGGAAATACTATTTTAACATTAATTTGCAGACTGACTATTCCTATGCTTGATTTAGTTCAGTTATGTTGGGTCATATTATGCTGTGTCATGTCATATCACTTCATGTCATGTCAGGATATGCTATAGTATGTCATCATGGGTTCATGTGTCACTCAACAAACTGCAATAAGCTTCTTTAATAGATATTAATTTACTGTGCGGCGGGTTGCTTCCATCATTAGTAGCATCTGATCTTACAAATACAAGCAAGTGGAAGACACTCAGAGCTATACTTACACTCACTGAGGTAGGTAGCAAGGATAATAATGATTCCTGCTTTTTCCAGCAACTTAAGCTTTGCCATATGACACCACAACTATAAACACTGCATTAAGCAATAAAATCCACAGTTTGTTCTAGGTTACCCAATAAACAAAATGATATTCACCTGTAAAAGGGTTTCTGTGAGTGACAGGATTCTCAACAAACCTGACATTAACTTTGCCTGCTATCCCCAAGAGCTCTTGTGGCAATTTTCGTATGGGATAAAGTTCATAAAAAATAAAATGACTAATTTCTATTGAAGTGGGCTTCGTGGATCGTCTGCATTTAAATTCAGCCAAACTGCAGTTAAAAGGTGTTTTGAGTTCCTCTACTACACTGCTCTTGGTTAAAGCCGTAATTACTCACCTGTTTCAAGAAGAAACAGATGAGAGCAGAGTGTGGTGGTATGTATGTAAGTATATATTTATGTATGTAGGTTTATGGTGTTTCTATAGCATGACCTAGCTGAAAGGCCATGGAGAGTGCACATGGTCAAAGGTAAGCTTGAAGTCCAACGAGTAATGGGAGAGGAAGCTGGGTTGTGCACGGTTAATGCATAGTGATGTAGTACTCTTTAAAGAAGTAAGTCTTTACCTTTTTCCTAAATTGGAACATTATTGGAACCTTCCTGGTGGATACTGGGATGTTGGCCCAGAATCCAGATCCTGGATGCATAGATGGGAAAGGTCTGTTGTCTTCTTTTTTGAACTTCTTAATCTGCACTCTCACTCTGGTGGTTTCCTTTCAGTTAGTGTGCTGAGAACCACTAGAGATAGTGAGCTTGTCTGCAAGATAAACGGGGGTGCAGCAGATCGTGATGGCTTTGTAAAGGTGTGCCCTCGGAATATGGAGGTAGAAACCTCAATGGCACCAAATATCGTGGACAAAGCATTGAAAGGTGAGTAGTATAGGTTTGCTATGCCTAACTCCACATATTTACCTATAACTGTATATGTGTGTGTGTGTATATATATATATATATATATTTATATATATATATTCACTGAAAAAGCTAAAGGTTACAGGGTCGATATAGCTAGGAAATAACAATAAATAAAAAACTTAAAAATGTTATAGTTAGGTTCACATTTTACTCACACAAAATCATAACGATTCAGCAGTTATGGCTGTCTGAGCTAACTATAACTTACACCCCCAGCAATGCACTGCTTATGACCTCACATATTACATCACTCATGACATGGTCAGTGACATCACTGATGACATTCCGAATTACGTCACTGATGACATCACCCTGTGAGTGTGATTGTTTTGTAAACGTTTCTGACACTAAAAGATATATACTGAGCTATTGCATAAGTGAAATTACTATTTTTTCTGTACTACTAATGAAATTTAGGTTTTCTAAACTATATCATCTGAACTATAATCCTGTTTTAAATCGGGTGTACTATTTAAGAGTGAATTAGCCTCTACACTGACACGTCATCTGCTGATGTATGTGTATGGTAGTGCTTTGTGACAGTCTAAGCTGTTCATTGACACTTCACTCCACAGTGATTGCTGAGTATAGTTGTGTTTTACAACATACTGACGACTTTGCTTAGACCTCTCTCCTTTGTGATGAATGAGTGTAGTAGTAGTTTGCAATAAATGTTTTTGTTTACTAAGACCTTTCTCTAGGGTGATGGCTCAGAGTAGAAGTGGTTTGAAACAGACTGAGCTCTCTGTTGACACCTTTCTCCAGCATGACCTCTCTACTGGGTGTGTGTGTTATAGTGAATTGTGTAAAACTGACGTCAGCACTAAAACCTCTTTCCAGGTTGACAAATGGTGTTGGTGTGGTTTGCGATACACTAGCCTGTACGGTTAGATGTCAAACTTTGGTCAAGAGTGTTTAGAGTAGTCGTTCAGAAGAGACACTGAGAACTCTCTCCTGGGTGATAAGTAAGTGTAGTATTTGATAAGAATACAGTCAGCTCTCTGCTGTACATCTCTCACCTGTCTCATTTTCTTATTGTAAAAACATTTAAATGGTATTTAATGAAGTATATTGAAGTTTACTTTGCTGGATTATGTCATCAGTGATGTCATTTGAGAGGTCATCAGTGATATCATCAGGTCATGAGTGATGTAATGTGTGAGGCCGTAAGCAGTGCATTGTCGGGGGCATAAGTTATAGTTAGCTAAGGTAACCATAACTGCTGAATTTCTATTGTTTTGTGTGTGTAAAATCTAAACCTAACTATAACATACTTGTAACGTTTGTTTTTTTCAGTGAACTATAATGTTGTTTAAATTCTATTTCCTAAATATAACGTCCGTGTAACCTTTGGTTTTTCAGTGAATTTCGATGTTTTTTAATATAAATTGTTCTGCAATTTGACTCATAAGTTCAATTTACTACTATACATTTTCACAGGTTTATAAATACATTTTATTCACAGATTCATTCTTATTATATATTTTAAAAATAAAAATAAAAAAATAAGCTAAGGTAACTTATGTAGTCTTTCTATAAATGCAAAGCACCAAGTCTTTCTTTTTTTAATTCGTTTTATGGATCCGTGAATCCGTTCCCAACCAAAAGCCCACATTCATACTAAAACAACAACACATTTAATACACACATATTTCTGTAAGTGTATCTCTGCCTGTGTGTGAGTGTGTGAGGGGCTGTGTGAGTAACTGTGTGGGTATTTGAGTGGCTATATGGGTGTGTGAGTGGGTTTGTAAGTTGGTGTGTGAGTGTCTGTGTGGGTGTTTGAGTAGATACATGGGTGGCTGTGTGGGTGTGTGAGTGGTTTTGTGGGTCTGGGAGTGGGTGTGTATTGGCTGTATTGGTGTTTGAGTGGCTGTGTGGGTGTGTAAGTGGCTGTGTGAGTGGTTATGTGAGTGGGTTTATGAGTGGTTTTGTGGGTCTTTGAGTGGCTTTGTGAGTGGCTGAATGGGTATGTTAGTGGGTGTGTGAGTGGCTGCATGGGTGTGTTAGTGGGTGAGTGAGTGGGTGTGTGATTGGTTTTGTGGGTCTGAGAATAGCTGTATGGGTGTGTGAATGGGTGTGTTAGTGGTTGTGGGGGGTATAAGTAGCCATGTGAGGGGCTGTGTGGGTCTCTGAGTCAGTGTGTTAGTGGCTTTGTGTGTCTGTGAGTGGGTGTGTGAGTGGATGTATGAGTATGTGGGTGGGTGTGTGATTGATTTTGTGGGTGTGTAAATGGGTGTGTGAGTGGCTGTGTGGGTATGAGAGTGGATGAGTGAGTGGTTTTGTGGGTCTCTTAGCAGCTGTGTGGGTGTGTGAGTGGGTGTGTGAGTGGTTTTGTGGGTTTCGGAGTGGGTGTGTGAATGGTTTTGGGGGTCTCTGAGTGGGTGTGTGAGTGGCTGTGTGGGCGTGTAAATGGGTGTGTGAGTGTGTGGGTGTGTGAGTGGCTGTGTGGGTGTGTAAATGGGTGTGTGAGTGTGTGGGTGTGTGAGTGGCTGTGTGGGTATGAGAATGGATGTGTGAGTGATTTAGTGGGTCTATGAGTCTGTGAGGGGGTCGTGAGTGGCTATACGGATGTGTGAGTGGGTGTGTGTGTGGTGTGTGAGTGGTTGTGTGGGTGTGTAAGAGGGTGTGTGAGTTGGTGTGTGAGTGCATGTGTGATTGGCTGTGTAAGTGGTTGTGTGGATCTGTGAGTGAGTGTGTGAGTGGTTTTGTGGGTCTTTAAGGGGGTGTGTGAGTTGCTGTACGAGTGTGAGTGCTTGTGTGGATGTGTAAGTGGTTGTGTGAGTGGGTGTGTGTGGGCATGTGAGTGGCTGTGTGGGTCTGTGAGTGGGTGTGTGAGTGGTTTTGTGTTTCTGTTAGTGGGTGTGTGAGCACACAGGGGGGTCCCGCTGAGCACCACAGTGGTTTCACAGACCCTTGCGTGCAAAAGAAACCTGTTTTGGACAATTTCTTGCCCATGAGGGGTCCCTCACAGACCCCTCCATCAGTCCCATGGGGTCTGGGTACCTTTACCATGACCCCTTCATTACCTTAGAACCACGTCCCAATGCACAAAAAGAGGCCGCCCAATCACGGCCTTGCTGTTGAGGCGTGGATCCATGGATCCACAGCGGTGGATCTGTGTCACTAGATATACATAAATCTTTTTACTTTAATAACTCCAAAACTACTGAACAGATTTACAACAAATTACAAAAAGCACTCTTTCTGGACCAAGAGCTAGCTTTCTGCCAAATTTGGTGTAATTCAGTTCAACGGTTCAGGCTGTAATTGTGTCTAGAATGTCTATGTGAAATTGCATGGGGAAAACAAGTTTTTGGGACCCTCGCCTTTTCATGCCCCCACTTGATGGATCATCTCGAAACTTTCCAGACAGCAACTGAAGTGACTGGCATACTAGTTGTGAAATTTTCGTGAAGGTTCGTCAAACGGCGCCAAAGTTATTAGCAAAAAAATGCTTTTTTAATGGAAACTAGGTCCTAACTATACATACCTACTGGCACCCGCCAGTAGGTAATACATATATATATATATATATATATATATATATATATATATATATATATATATATATATATATATATATATATATATATATATATATATTCATTGAAAAAAACAAAGGTTAAAGTAACATTATAGTTTGTTGAAATGTTCAGTAACAATGTAACGTTTTAAACTCTAAATACCACTGAAATTCACCAGTTACAATTATCTGAAGTAACTATATATAACTCCTGCTCTAAGGTAACTATAACTCATGCCCCGCCATGCAAGTTTTCTCATCAATACTTTCACTGCATATGTTGCAGTGATATTATCAATGATGTCATTAAATATGTCATAATTGATGTAATTGTGGGGTAATTAGCAGTGAATATTGAGGGTGTAAGTTGTATTTACCTTAGGGCACGAGCTATAGTTACTTGAGATAACTATAAGTATACCTTGTGAATTTCAGTGTTTTTTTTAGTTCAAAACATTAATGTTGTTACTGACATATTCACCTAATTATAACGTTACTTTAAGCTTTGCTTTTTTATATATTTATATATATTCACTAACAAACCACAAACCAAAGGTTACAGGGACGTTGTAGTTAGGTTCAGATTTTACACACACAAAACCATAGAAATTCAGTGGTTATAGTTATCTCAATAAGTATAACTTGTGCCCTAAGGTAACTATAACTTCGTGCCCCCACCCCAAATGTTGCAGTGGTATTATCAATGATGTCATATAAGATGGCATGAGTAATGTAATATGGGGGATAATTAGCAGTGCATGGCGAGGGTGCGAGTTAGAGTAACCTTTGAGGATGAGTTATAGTTACTTGAGATAACTATAACTGATTCATTTCTATGGTGTTCTGTGTATAATATGTGGATTCAGGAATTGTACATTTATGCTTCCTGTATATGCACTTACCTTTCAATCAGTCGCGGTCCGTTTAGGAGGGCCGGCCGGGCGGTCACGTGGGGCGGGGGAGGGGCAGGGGCAGGGTGGGGGGTAGCAAAGTACGGATTACGGACCAATACAGGTAAGTAAACATTTAAATCAATGAAACGAATTTCGTTGCGCGCACTGCATCGCATTTGGCGATGCAGCGCTCACAATGAAATTTGTTTTATTGATTTAAATGTTTACTTACCTGTATTGGTCCGTAATCCGTACTTTGCTACCCCCCACCCTGCCCCTCCCCTGCCCCACGTCACCGCCCGGCCGGCACTCCTACACGGACCGCGACTGCTTTCAATATTTTCTTCCTTGATATTCTGTACATGATATTAGTGTCCCCCAATATTCCTAGCCTCAATATTCCATTATACCATCCTTTGTAAATGATGCAGCTGGTTCTGAAGATGGTTTGGGGTGACAAGAGAAACTAATGGAGTTCCATCAAGAAGGGGGTGATGTGATCATAATTCTTCAGGCCCTGGATGAGACATGCTGCAGCGTGTCCAATGTCCCTAATGGGTGCCAGTGTAGAGTCTGCAGGGCCACGCATTAGAGAATTACCACCATCTAGATGCAAGAGTAGGGACTTGAACAGCAGTTCTTAGGTCACTTTCTGGAAGAAACGGTTTGACTTTCTCTGGAAAGGAGAGCTGGTACAAGGCCGTCTTTGTTTTATTGGCAATGTGTTCCTTGAGGGTGAGTTTGTTGTCCAGGGAGAACCCAGTGATTTGGAATTCGGTGATAGTTGAGGTTCAAAGTTGTCAAGATTCATGTCATTGAGCCAGGTTTGTGATGTATCTTGTTTTTGTTCTTGGCAATTAATTAAGAATTCAGTCTCGGTTGAGTTGAGCTTTAGGTAGGTGCTGGACATTCTGATTTGGATAATATGCAAACAATGTTGAGGCATTGGACGTCTGAAGCAGAGAAGACTTTCAAGCAGAGCTGTGTACCATTGGCATATTGATGAATCTTGATGCTGTTATCAGTGACTAGAGCACCAAACAGCTCTGTGTAAAAGGTGAAGATGACAGAAGAGAGTATGGAGCCCTGGAGGACTCCACACATGATTATTTTTTGTGACCTGGAGATGCCCATGCGAACAAACTGATGATAGCTGGTGTTAGAGCGACCACATGCAACTCTACTTTCCTGGACTCATTTTACATAAAATTGCAATTTATTTTCAGTACAGAGGAATCTCCATCTTCTCCTCCACATTAGACATGAACACTGTTAAGATTTTCACAACCAAGCAAATGATTTAATTTGCATCAACTTTATTGGCTCATTGAAAGTTTTGAATCCCTGTGAGTCCACTGAGCATTTCATCCTTTCAACACTACTAAAATTGGTACCATTGAGTTATGCAACAATATTTACTATCTCTCAATAACATCTAAAAGCCTCTTTGGGGACACATGTTGAGTTATTCAAATACAAGTGCTATGTTAACACACAATCCTATTCGCAAACATTTTTGCACACCACAAAATGTGCAGTAAGAGAGCAAAAATTCCACATCCTGACTCTCTGATTCAGGGTTTGTGAATTCATAATAGTGGAAATCTAACAGTATGGTTGAATGGTCACATTAGTTGCTGCAAAAACTGAAGGCCATTCAGCTTCCTCAAAACTCTAAATGAGGTCAAAAGTGGCTTACCATTAATGGGTAAGGATAGGAACACCCTCATAGTTAATAGTGTGTAAGAAAGGTGCATCATCACAAGGAAAAACTATTTTCATGTGACGAAAAAATTATCATTCTAATGCACATTTCCAAATCATTTACTCATGCATTTTTATCACCTGATCAGAAAAACATGTGCATTGGCGAAATAGAAAACTACTGCTTTCAACAATTCATATGAGCACTCCAGTGACTCTGAATTCCAAAAATGTAGAAAATATAGGAATATTTCTAAGGGAGCAGATATCCATGTTTTTCACTGAGGGCCTTGGGAGTTGAGCTAAATAACTCTAGTCAGCACCAGCGGCGGCCGGCACAGGTAAGCGAGGTGGGGTTGTGGGGCGGGGCAGGGCGCGGTGGGTGGGAAGCCGACAAACGGCGGAATTTATTATTTATTTAATTAATTATACTTATTCTGTCGTCTGTCGACTCCCCCCCCCGCCCCGCCCCACCGCCCCACGGCGTTTGCCTGTGCCGGCCGCTGCTGGTCAGCACTGTACTGTCTGGGGCAATTTGCGAGGTCACATTCAACACCTGATTAGTGTGCAAAATCTGTGAACACCCACAAACCTGTGGGTTAGTAATGATTGACTAAATTTTACATGACCTGTTCACTCATGAAAATAATTGCAGATTTACTTTTATCAAGGGTAGGAGTAAATCACTTGCCAGTACTGCCAAAGCACAACAAAAAACTTACTATGTTTTGTCGCTGTCTATGCGCATGAATTTGAAGAGAACAGGAGTGGGAAATAAGATGCCTAACCATTAGAAGCTAGAGTTTTAATGGATAGAAATGTTGGAGTGCATTCTGGGAACGAAGTGCCTGAGATTGACTGAAAAATGTCCGGTTGTCAGTTGAGGAAATGTGACTTCCTATGCTTCTGTTTGGATGCAGAGTACTTAACCTGCATAATGTGCGTCATGCACTTTTAAAAGCTGCGAACTATTTTATAAACGCCTTCATTTTGTTGTTTTTGCCTGATGTTTGCCTCTGCTGGGTGATTAGTTGTGCTTGGGCAGTGCTTGAAGAACTAAGTAGCAAGAAACTAAAAGTTCAAGTTCGCTGTCTTGAAATAAATTGCAATATTTTGTTAACGATAGCTGCTCAGTGGTGTGTTTCTTAGGCCTCGGGTTTGGAAATTCACTTTTCCGTAAAGCTTTGCGGATATAAACCAGGGGCAACAGCGAGTGTTCAACCAGACAGCAGTGGAAAGAGCTGGCCTGCAGCACATGGGCCATACATTCACTAAAATGAAAACATAACCATGAACCTGAACGCTTTTGTCAGCAATAATTTGTGGTAGGGAAAATCTGTCTCATGCAAGTTGATGCAATATTGAATTTGATTTTGTTGTGGAAATAGAAAGTGCAATGTCTTCAACTAGCCATGCAGCACAACACAATTCTGTCCACCCATTCTGCATCTCTAACAATCACCAACAGTGGGCCTTCCAAAACCTCCCTTTGTTTAAAGATGTAAAGTAAGGTTCTATGACATCATTCCCCGGGACGGCCCCTTCAAGATTTCACTCTTGTCTTTTAAGTTCATCCCTGTAGAAAAAAACATTAGAAAACAATTGGGAGTTGAAATAAACAGTTTAGCGTATTAAGGTTAGTTAAAGCTCCCAGGGCTTCCAATACTCCAGGTACTGAGTGCTGATCAAACACAAATGCGGCCATCTTGCTTTGGTAGGTTTTGACTTTTTGTTGTAAAATAACATAGTGCTCATTCCTCACTTTTACTGTGAAAATTGTTTAATGCAAACTGACATTTTTCATCGGAGTTAGAATATACTTTTGTACTTTCTATATTCCTCTCCCATCATTAAGGGCTTGTAGTCATTTTCCTACATTTTCATAGCTCTGGGCTTTTCTGTTCTTAAAGCGAGTCATGTGTTGGATGTAGTTGCTGTGTGCTTTTACTTTGGTGTAATCGTTGAGTAAAGGACCCACCTTCGGATTGTTTATCAAGACTCACAACATTTACAAGGCCTGTGCTGCTGATGCTAGATTTGAACCAGGACTGATTTCAGGATCACTTTTGTTTACACTACTCCACGTTTTCTAACTTGAATACTCATGTGGAAATCTTTAAATATTAAAAGACACCTGCTACCACATCACCATAACCAAGAAGCCACTGAAATATAAATTTGTCTTCTCATATCATACTTACACCACCTTTCTGCAAAACACTGGTCTGGAGATTGTGTGAAGAGGGCGTCCAGAAAAAGGATCAAAAATAGTTCTCTTTGTCCATAGCTGCCTAAAGAGCATCTAGGAAAAACAAGAATTCCTAAATATTCGGTTGGGTTTGAGGATTTTGTTCTAGGTTTCCTCTTTAAATGCTGATTGATTGTCTCCCACAGTGAATAACTGAGCCTGGCCATCTCCCCCCTCCATCCATGTGAAGCATTGCCCCTGTCCATGGTATCCTTCAACCGAGCCTGTCACTTCCTTTTCTGCCTATATGTTTAATAAACCAATGGAAACCTTTTATGAATTCTGAGCAGGGCCGGACTGGCTACCGGGCGTTTTGGCATGCTGCCGAGCTGGGGGCTGATTTTGTTGATGGGGACCTGCGTGTGTTGAACGAAATTCGTTTTGCTTTGTTTATTTCGAAGCACACGCAGGTCTCCATCAACGAAATTAGCCCCCACCGCAGTGACATCAGCCCCCAGCTCGGCAGCATGCCAAAACGCCCGGTAGCCAGTCCGGCCCTGATTCTGAGACTTTCTTGAGCTTTAATAAAGTAGAGGATGATATGTCCCACCTGTGTTCCTTTTGTGCACAGACATTTCTACAACTATAAAAGTACTGATGAAGGGGGAAGAAATAATCCAAGGGAAAAAGAAAACAGCTGGGAACTATTTCTACTAACACAAATTTCCAAGACATAAAAAGGAAGTTTTCGCTCATAGCAGGCGATCAGGGTTTGCACTGAAGACAGGTATTAATTTAAAAGAAAACAAGAATTTTGAATAACATAAAGAGGGGGATAACCTCTGCAATGCTTTGGAGTACCTATTTGACAGTGTCATGGACTGTAGGAGTCCAGTGAAGGCAAAGGCACAGTATTTTTTTGTTTATTTTACTGTTTGCACATCCACAATTTGTAAATTGTTGTGTCCTACAGTGGCCTAATTTGGTTATTTTATATTTGAGCTATACTCATTGCCACATGTATCCTAATCATTCGAAGGAATGTAAAGATGATGTCATGTTTTTACTATTTGAGCTTGAGAATCTAGCTTTTCAGAAATCGTACACCTTACATAGAGGATGAATTTCAGTTCGCAAAGGGCAGAATTATAGTTTTGATGTTTACATTGTGATAATTGCCTTGGATGAAAAGACAAGGGTGTGGGCAATATCCTAGAATCTCATGTCACAGCATAAATCATGGCAGACGTTCCACCGCCTTGTAAATGGCCTAATATTCTGAGCCGGAGCACACAGTTTACTGTCACAATATTTTATAGTATACTAGAACATTGGAATGTTGAGCGCTCAATTGAAAACAGTGGTGTGCTCCAGGCTTCTAATGGCCGATAGAAGCCCGGACCATCAACATTCCAATGTTTAACAAAGGCCTCATGGAACCCAAGGGGATTTCAACTCCCTTGGGCTCCGTGAGGCCTTTGTCTTATAAATTAGAACATTCTGCCTTCTAGTGGCGGAATGTTCTAATAGCCTAATAGTTCTAATGTTCTAATAGCCTTAGAGCCCTCCGTTGTGGCCCTCTTCCTTGTTAAAGGCCCTCGCCTTTGGCTCGGGCCTTTAACACTGGAGCAGGCCTTTAATGGCTGTTAGAGCCCGCTACATCGGGCTCTAAGGTTATAATACATTGGTGGCCGGGTAATGAGACCAAGAAATTTGATAGTGTTAGCAATGGCTTCTGTATGTTACCTGCTCATTCTCCTTCTTAGTCCCAACATAGCTTTGATCAGCTGAGGCAATGGAGTTTCTCCTACATCAAACCTGTAACACCTCTTTTGGAATTTGATTGTTATTCTGCCTCTTTTTATACTTAGTAACAATAGGACGGGCAAAGAACAGAGCACACTTGCAATGTCTAAAACCTAAAGATTTACTCCTAGGAGGGTTATAGGGAATTTTTTTCGTATGTCATTTTTACCAAGTGTATACTTTAAGTGGCCGGATTGTTTTTTTGTAAAATGCCATTGTCCTACTTATTTCATAACACTATGCCCAAATACAAAATCTACCACTACCAGTATTTCATTTTATGAACTCCCAAATACTCACAAAGAAATATGAATACATATTCTTCCTGGAGTATCCATTCACAATGAACACAAATTGTGCTGACAAATATTGCAGCATAGAAACAAATATTGTGGCAGGAAATAATAATAAAAAAATCAATATGAGACTTTAGTACCATTTTAAGACAATATGCTGCTTGGCCGGATTTATTAAGCTCGATATTGCTCACTCACCTTTGACCTCGTCCTTGTCTCCCCTTACACTTCATATCTTTATTAAAAAGCCAGGATTAAGCTGTTTAGTTTACTATTAGAAAAATAAGGAGAGAATATTTGTTTCACTTTCATTTGCTACTGCCATTGAACTTACTAGTCTTTTAAGTCAAGACAACAGTAAACTATCTAACTCCAATCCTCAAAGTTAGATCCACCTATCGATGTATTTCTTAAATATGTCCACTGGTGCCATTGTTGATGTGTAGGTATGGTTCTGAGAACCTTTCCTGTCTCTGAAATATTTACAAAATATGCCCAAAAAGGAAACATGTTAGCGTAAGTGTACCCACTCTAGGTCCATTCATTATCTATTGACTTTGTGAATTTAGTTCACTAATGTTTGGATTTAACGTTTTAAAATGAAAACTCCTGTTTCATGACGACACTCCATACTCTGAATTTTCGTGGCCGTTTGTGGAGGGCCAACTACTGTCTCCTGTTGTGCTCTTATCCCAGTGACCATATGTGTGAGGTTGAGCTAACATCTGAAGGCCGTCGCCTGCTGATCAGGAGTTTAAAGAGCCTCACAAGAACACGTGGATGAATGAAGAAGAGACACACTTGTTGTGCTCACCTTTAATGCAAGCGAGTCACATGAGATGCCACAAGTGATATCAATCCAATTGTCCAATTTCACTGTTTGGGGAGCTGTAAAGCATATTTTAGTGCAGTCTTAATGTGCAGACAGAGTTTGAACTGTCACAAGACCACTAACGTACGTGTAGAAACATTGGGTTTGAAGCAAAACTGCTTTCATTGTACCGTGAGCCTTTCTGAGAAGGTGTTTGTGGTGTGATATAACTGCAGCTTCTAACGTCATTATAAATATAAAAAACACAATAGAGCGCTGCCACCGTTTAGTTGTAATTTACAGAGAATTTGTAATGCAGGAGAGGCCCGAAAGCAATGTAGTCAGTAGCGGCTCGTGGAGGGAGTGCCCCCGGGGCGGTGGGGCGGGGGAGGAGCAGGGTGGGGGTAGTAAACTACGGCATACGGCCGAACAGAGGTAAGTAAACAAATAAATAAATAAAACGAATTTCATTGCACGCGCTGCATTGCCAAATGCGATGCAGCGCGCGCAACGAAATTATTTTTATTTATTTATTTGTTTACTTACCTCTGTTCGGCCGTATGCCGTAGTTTACTACCCCCCACCCTGCTCCTCCCCCGCCCCGCCGCCCCGCGGCACTCCCTCCACGAGCCGCTACTGAATGTAGTTAGTGCCCTTTAACTTTTTTTGCAGTTTACTTTTAGTAGGATGCTGTTTAAAAACACATATGAAAACAGATACATAAATAACATATGCGTACCTCTGTTTCATATGACTCTAAAAACCAAGAGCCATATTTACAAGGAAGTAGTGCAGCGTGGTGCCACTTGGCTGCGCCGCGCTTCATTACTTCCGAAGCAAAGGGATGAGTCATATTTACAACAATATGACGTATCCCTGAGCTCTCCCCTGCGCTGGCGCACAATTAGCTGTCATGCACCAACGCAGGCACTCTTGCACCATGATGCAAGGGTGTCTGCGTTGCGGGGATGATTGTTTCTTGATGATTGGAAACCTTCCTGCACAAAAACAATCACAAGAGGTGTTTTTCTCTTTCTCTGTGTGCTGCAGAATGCAGCACACATAGAAAGAGGGGAAAATGAGGAGAAATAAAAGTATTTCTCCTCATTGCGCCTCCTTACACCTACCCTGGGGAGGCGTAGGATTCTGACGCATTCCCAGGTTTATGAAACATTGTAAATCTGAGAATGTGGCAGAATCTATGGGTGTTGCGGGGGGCTTGTAAATATGCCACCAAGTCTTCTTAGAGTAAAGCTCACATCCGGCAGTAGGAAGATATTTTTCTGTTCCTGTTGATTCCCTATTCCTGAGCCTCTTTGATTTCTAATGTGCTCTGACACACCTGTCACAAAGTGAACAACAAAACAGGTATCTAGATAGGGTGAGTGAAGATTGAGGCCCACCGGGGCCACAACCTATCAGAAATGACAGTGAGATAACGTGTTCGCTGTCTCCACGGTCCTCGCTTCATGCTGACCATCGCAGAGAGGAGCCTGGCGGATTTCATCTTTTGATTGCTGCAAATCCTCGCACTGTCACTGCTATAAATCGCTCACAAAGGTCTGCATTCCGAGGTCATTTCTGCCAGGGTGATGGGACAAGGAGGTTAAAGAAATCATAAATGAGTGATGGTGGGTTTTTCACTTTCATAAGAGGCAAACTGGACGTTCAGAGCAAATCTCAGCAAAGTACAGCTCTGGGGTGAAAATTCAGATAAGAATATTTTCTACATTTTTATCATGTCTATGGTGGTTTCTGCTTTTTGCTTTGTAAACCTTCCCTGATTATGTAAGCAAGGAATATAAAAAAGATTCAATTAAAAAAATATAATCCTTTCTTCATGAATACACATTTTTTGCAGTGCTTTGCAGCACAAGCCTGGCCCACGAGCATTAGAAGACTCTGAGCCCGATTCACAAAGGTAAAGTGAGACGAAAGTCAAACTTTACGACTTTCGGTATTCGCAAAGGGTATTTACTACTCGTAAATGCCCTTTGTTAATACGGAAAGTCATAAAGTTAGACTTTCGGTATTCACAAAGGGCTTTTAGAACTCGTAAATGCCCTTTGTGAATATGGAAAGTCGTAAAGTTAGACTTTCGTCTCACTTTACCTTTGTGAATCGGACCCTTAATCTTGAGGCATAGGAAGAATAAGCAAGTCGTCCAAGAGCACAAGATGTTGAGCTGAAGCCAGGATTCGATCCTGATTCCGAATATTTCAAAGTTGGCACCTCTAGCAAACAGGACAAATCCTTACATGTCTAGCTTGAGGAAATTCTGCGCAAACATGCTGCCTTTATACCTTAAAGTCAGTTGATTGCCTGTGAAAGGTTAGCCCAGGATGGAAACATGGTGTTCCTTTGAAGATTAAGCTTCCAGAGCGTAAAGGAAAACAAAATGCAAATATCTATGCTGGAGTTTAGTCTAGCAAGTTTGATGTAACTGGGATTTCCACAACTGCTTTAACAAATATGCTGAAAAATATGCAGCGTTGACTGAAAATAGGTCACGGAGAATTACACAACATTTATTGCAAGGGGCTGATAATCTAAATGGCAGAATATTTTCTTGTGCAGTGATCAAGCTGACCGAGTTTCAGTTCCAGTGCTGTGTCAGTGTATATTCACAAGAAAGGTCGCTGAGATAGCAATACTCAGTCACTCAATCAAACGTGCTTTCTCCTCAGAATGGAATGAGTGTAACTGATCTAAACTAGAGCATCTGGAAACTGCCAAAGAAGCCCGTCAAGTAGTACTCCTAAGATTTGCTGATGAGTGGTCTTTCATCTTCAGCAGATTTCAAAGATGGAGGCATGCCACTGGAAGCCCATCTATCAAGGATCTTGAGGCTTATCCCATTCATAAGAAATCCCAAGCCAGGTCTTCACAGATGCCATTCTGGCCAGCCCTATGAGGCAGGAGCACTCGGCCAACTTCAGAACATCTCTATGAAGTCTGAAGTAAGCTTCTAATATACAGTAAACAATTGACTCCTATCAAACCATTATTAGGATCAAAATGTAGTTAAGTAAATTGCTTCAAAATCATGTTTTGATAACACTGGCTTTCTTCAACGGGACATTTTTATGTGCATTGTTTATTTCATCATCACCTGCATAGATGCACCAAGGAAGATGTGACCGTAGTGTTAAACATCAGCCCATCCTGCTCCGAAGAAACCAGTTTGTTTACTTTTAGCAGTCAGTCATTTTGTTAATTAACTTTTAAAAAAACAAACGGGCCCATTTAGCAGCAACTAGGGAAAAGGTAAAGTCACACGTTTTTAATTGCAAACATACAACCTTTGTTCTTCAAGGTGCGAGGCATTGGAATGCGAAGAGGGTTTAAACATGCTAGTGCCTTGAAAACCTGACTGGTCATAGAAAGCTCTGTAAAGAAAGGAGGACTAACGCAGATGTTGCCGATATCTGGAATTGCTCTGGTAACTATTGTTCAAGAAGATTATGACAAAATATAAGGTAACCTCTACTCTCAGACAGGCCCTCAACTGTCTTCTGTTCGGGGCTGAGGGGCCAAAGAAAGGGCAATAAGTAGAAACTACATTGAGGGAACATGGCTCTTGGACATGGCCGCTCTGGCCGTACTGGGCATCTGGCGTTTCCCCAGGAGGCTAGAAGGGTGGGGGGCCGGTTTTGTTACTGGGGGGGGGGGGGTTTAGCAGTGCAGCAGTTTTGAAAGCACCCACTGCAGAGTTCCTTGTAAGTCCAGTAGTTTTCAGGCAACAATAAAAGTGTTCAGATAACTCCGGTGATTAATGTACCGTACGGGGGCTGGTCTGACTAAAAATTAACAGGGCTGCTTTGGGTTCCCAGTCCAGCCCTGCTCTTAGAGCCCGTTTTCATTTCTGTGCCTATCACAGCCATCTTGAGCAGTCCAACGAGGGGGTGTAAGACAGATACAAGGGGCATCAAAGCCAGGAGTAGCACCCACTAACCCTGAATAATCCCAGTCTGCGTCCACGCACAGAGGTCTTTCACATATGACTAACCCTCATGCAACCTGGCTCCTACAAGCAGTTACATTTACATGTGATACATCCTGGATGCTGCACCTTATAATGTGGATTCACTCAGCCCTGGTATGGTGCTTCTACAGTGGAGCAGGCCCAGTGAGCAGCATTAGTTCTTTAGAGGAACCTCTGTGAGTGAGTCTGAGACACCTTGTTATTACTCATGCCCGTTCCTGTTCTGAAATATTAGCCACAGGCCAATGTCATGACTATTTAAGAGAAATATGTAGGCAACAATGAACAATCAATATCAACAAATAGCGCCTAGAAGCTGATTTGAGCATAAATTCAGCATTGATGCATAGAAGTTCAGACAAAGATGCATTTTCAATGTAAGCTGGAAGTTGTTTGAAATTGCAGGCCACCCCACCAGCAGTTGACACTCAAATGAACCAAAATGAACCCCCATGTATGGATAGTGGCACACAGCTCTTCAACACCACCCCACCGCTCATCGCACAGCACCGCAGCCACAGTTAATGCAATTATATGAGGTATAAGGCAGTCAATGAACAAACAAGAACTGGAGTCAGCAAACCTTGTTGACCTCAGAACATTCTTAGGCCCCACACAATGGTAGCACAATATGTGAAGATAATGACAGTCTATTTATAAATGCTCTTGTAAGCACAATTGTAAATTGAGAGAACAAAGCCACACAATGATTGGGGGTTTTAAAAAGGGGAACATGTGTGTGAGACTACTTTTTCTGTAGTTTTTGAGGACTTTTTTTATTTTTTTTACAGAGTTTTATATAGCGCGAACTTGACCCGAAGGTATCGGGTATCAGAGCGCTTTACACTAGCACCAGTTGCGTTACATGAGGACACATTCATTTTTGTTAGGCACAGGGAGATTAAGTGATTTGCCCAGAATCACAGGATGTTGCCCGTCTTTGCCGAGACTGAAACCCGGTTCAACAGATTAGAGGTTGACCGCCCTAGCCATTAGGCCAACTCCTCTCCCCAACTCCTCGAACTTAGAATGCAGACCTACGTTACACCCACAGAGGGTTCTCTGGTTCCGAATTGCTTCATATAGAAATGGGGGAACGGGGGAATGGGTATGTTTCAGACAGCAGAGTCTCATCTGTCAGTAATGCCATCCCATTGGGCCAGCACTGCTCTCCCACTAGCGCATATGATATTAGAAAGGTCTGTTCTATTTAGGGTAGGGACGACACCATGTGCTTCATGTATTTTGCTGCTGAACATCGCCATGCACAGCACTACAGTCGCAGGCAGGGAAAACAACAATGTCCCCCATGCGAGGGAAAAAAACACCTCCAATCCTGTTGTATTCTTTTTCAAAATCAAAACCCTTCCTTGGAGATTTGGAGGGCTGTTTCGTTGAAAAATAAAAAACAAAAGGCAACTTATCCATCATACTGCCCTGGCATGGTGGCCCTGTGACATTGGGCACTCCTGCCAGAAATACTGCTGGTATGTCGGTGAAACCAGTTTTGATGGAAAAATCCATAGGATGCTCGATGCAATATCGCAATCTCGTGGGCAGGCTGCAGCTGGGGCAGCAGTGACTCCGACACCCAATCGCTGGTTGTCCTGTCTGTCAAGGGCTAAATGAGGCTCTTGGTCCCATCTGAAACTAGTCATCCCTTTCAATAAAGGTCATTTCCATGATACAGAAAGCCCCTTTTCGAAATCAGTATCCACGTCCTTCAGTGCACCCTTGCACTTGTCACAGAGTGAAAAAGGAACACTGGAAAGATGCCTTTTGACAATAAAACGATGGTCTCTGGACAGCACACAATGCTTTTGGCATGCACATGTATTCACATGACTAAAATGTAAGAAAACAAAAATTACCTTTGCGACATACTTAATATCATAAGTTGTAGAATATTACGACTGAAGATGAATATATCATCAGGAAAAACATAATGTAGGATGATTCAGCTCAAAGGTTGACTTTGCCAGTATCTTCAAAATGGTCGTATTGAATTGCTTCATAACATTAAGTTTGTTTAGTACCTAAGGCAAGTCAAACCATCAGAATCTCTGCATCTTCTACATGTAACACTGTAAGAGCTAAAAGAGAATGAACTCCATTGAGGAGTCTTCCTTGATTCACATAGAGGAGGTGGGCATAGTAGTGAGTGAATCCATGGTCTCAACAGACCATGAACGCTTGAACAATGTGCACTTTCTCAACTTCATTGCGAGTGATTGTGTGATTTTTTTCAAAAGCAGCTTAGGAAAGCAGCCTTTAAAAAAAATCTTTAAGCTATACTAGTAGTCGCGTTTTACTTTGACTTCAAGTGCTATTTGCCACTTATAAATAATGATTAGCATTAATTACTTGACCATTATTTCTTTCACTTAATTTTTACAGCAATGTCCAGGCCTTAGCAGTCAGTAAAAGTGAGGCAACAAAGCAGTGGCACTGTAAGGAAGCACTAAATTTTTTCCTGGCTCAGCTGTTATGCAGGCACTGTCAGTGACACTATTCTATTATGCAGCAGAGCACATTCCTGCTGTTCACTTGTTTTCCTATTCATGTCATTACTGAGGGCGTTTGGTCTCCTACTTTCAGTCCTATGGTGGGTCGTGCCCTCCGCGAGGCTGCTGTTCAACCTGTGCTGCGAAACTGTTTGCTGCCACAGGCCGCTCTGAATTGTCTTAAGGTTGCTAAGCATCCTCTAGGGCTACTATAAGAGCATTAGTCGACAATGGGAGGCAGGCTATATTGCCACAGTTGTATCCAAACAATACCATGCTATTTTCCGTAAGTTATTATTCTCCAGAGCACATTCCTGCTGTTCACTTGTTTTCCTATTCATATCATTACTGAAGGTGTTTAGTCTCCTACTTTCAGTCCTATGGTGGGTCGTGCCCTCCGCGAGGCTTCTGTCCAACCTTTGTGCTGCGGAACTGTTTGCTGCCACGGGCCGCTCTGAATTGTCTTAAGGTTGCTAAGCATCCTCTGGGGCTAGTATAAAAGCATTAGTCGACAAAGGGAGGCAGGCTATATTGCCACAGTGGTATCCAAACAATACCATGCTACTCTCCTTCAGTTATTATTCTCCGGAGTACATTCCTACTGTTCACTTGTTTTCCTATTCATGTCGTTACTGAGGGCGTTTGGTCTCCTACTTTCAGTCCTATGGTGGGTCATGCCCTCCGCAAGGCTTCTGTCCAACCTTTGTGCTGCGGAACTGTTTGCTGCCACGGGCTGCTCTGAATTGTCTTATGGTTGCTAAGCATCCTCTAGGGCTAGTATAAGAGCATTAGTCGACAAAGGGAGGCAGGCTATATTGCCACAGTTGTATACAAACAATACCATGCTACTCTCCCTCAGTTATTATTCTCCGGAGCACATTCCTGCTGTTCACTTGTTTTCTTATTCATGTCGTTACTGAGGGTGTTTAGTCTCCTACTTTCAGTCCTATGGTGGGTCGTGCCCTCCGCGAGGCTTCTGTCCAACCTTTGTGCTGCGAAACTGTTTGCTGCCACGGGCCGCTCTGAATTGTCTTAAGGTTGCTAAGCATCCTCTGGGGCTAGTATAAAAGCATTAGTCGACAAAGGGAGGCAGGCTATATTGCCACAGTTGTATCCAAACAATACCATGCTACTCTCCCTCAGTTATTATTCTCCGGAGCACATTCCTACTGTTCACTTGTTTTCCTATTCATGTCGTTACTGAGGGCTTTTGGTCTCCTACTTTCAGTCCTATGGTGGGTCATGCCCTCCGCGAGGCTTCTGTCCAACCTTTGTGCTGCGGAACTGTTTGCTGCCACGGGCCGCTCTGAATTGTCTTATGGTCGCTAAGCATCCTCTAGGGCTAGTATAAGAGCATTAGTCGACAAAGGGAGGCAGGCTATATTTCCACAGTTGTATCCAAACAATACCATGCTACTCTTCCTCAGTTATTATTCTCCGGAGCACATTCCTGCTGTTCACTTGTTTTCCTATTCATGTCGTTACTGAGGGTGTTTGCGAGGCTTCTGTCCAACCTTTGTGCTGCGGAGCTGTTTGCTGGCACGGGCCGCTCTGAATTTTCTTAATGTTGCTAAGCATCCTCTAGGGCTACTATAAGAGCATTAGTCAACAAAGGGAGGCAGGCTATATTGCCACAGTTGTATCCAAACAATACCATGCTACTCTCCCTCAGTTATTATTCTCCGGAGCACATTCCTGCTGTTCACTTGTTTTCCTATTCATGTCGTTACTGAGGGTGTTTGGACTCCTACTTTCAGTCCTATGGTGGGTCGTGCCCTCCGCAAAGCTGCTGTTCAACCTGTGCTGCGGAACAGTTTGCTGCCACAGGCCGCTCTGAATTGTCTTAAGGTTGCTAAGCATCCTCTTGAGCTAGTATAAGAGCATTAATGGACAAAGGGAGGAAGGCTACATTGCCACAGTTGTATCCAGACAATACCATGCTATGCTCCCTCAGATGTTTTTCTTGGAGTATCAGGCTGTTTTTTACGGATCATTTTCACTACACCGTAATGCTCCGCCCGAGGTGTAACAACGATCCGCTGACATGCCAGAATGGGAAATCCCCCTATTCTCCATGGCATAAGGCTTTGCGCCTCAACACAGTTAGTCACTTATGCGTTCGCTGGCAGGGATTCCAAACTCAAGGAATCTGCGTGGCTAATTGGCTTTGATCTTACTTGCTGTACCTCGGGGCTGCTATTGAACAGCTTTTCAGCAGATTTAAAATTGCAATACGGAGTTTTAATGATATTTTATTTCAGAACAGGCTGGTGGGAATTTTTGTATTGAAGTCAGGGCCGGACTGGCCGTAGCGGGCACCGGGCGTTTCCCCGGTGGGCCGGAGGGGTGGGGGCTGGTTCTGGACCCATGGGGGCCGGTTTTGTTACTGGGTGCCGGTTTTGCAGCAACTAATCGGCTCCCAGTAACAAGCGCGCATGCAGCAGCAGTGTGTTCCCGTCAGTACATGCCCCCCCACTGGGGCCGGTCGGACCCAAGTGCCCGGGCTGGTTTGCAATCCCAGTCCGGCCCTGATTGAAGTATGGAGGTAGAACAGGTAGAGAGCATAGACATTCTGTGCTAATGGGAGGTGCAAGCGCAAAAATCAAATATGCCAAATTGAAAATAGTTTTTGAACATATGCTTTTAAACTTTGTTTAAAATCTAAAGCGTGACGAAGGTTTACCTTGTAGTTAGTTGACTTACTAAATTTAATTCAAGTGAGTATAAAGTTTGACAGTTTTGCCATTTTTGCTTATTCACTGATTTGGGTACTTGTGGGGTTCAGAAACCTAGCTTTGAGAACCAATCAATCACTGTTTATATGTAGTTGCAGTTATTCATGGATATCTCTCAAGGTCGTGTACACTGTTGGTAGTTTGCGTGTATTCACCTGGTACAACTTGCAGTCATGTACAAAAGATCCAAGGGAGGTTTGAACAGTGTGGTGCACATTGGTGAGGCACAACATAAGGTCTGGTACAAATCTTTTAGTGAAGTTTGAAATAGAGCATTTCCCAGTAAAGGACTTGCAAAATTTCTCTTTGTCTGAGTCCATGTCCCTACCTCCTTGCTTCACCCATGAGTGGGTCGCTGTGTTGCCACTACCCCTCCTGCCTGCTTTGTGTGTATAGCTTGCAGCCCCTGCCCTGTTCCCTATGACCTCTGTTGTCCTTGTGAATGCCCCTGCCCCCCTCCTGCCCTGCATGGTCCATTGAACTGCCACTGCCCCTCCTGTCTGCCCTGTGCTGTCTATTGTGTGCCATCACTCCTATCACCTGCCCATCATGGTCAGCTTACTGCCCCTGCCTTCTCCCCCTGCCTTCCATTGTCGGATTCCAAGCCCTGAGTCCTTTCCTTCTTTCCTCCATGGTCTGTTGTGCTGCCACTGCCCCTCCTGTCTGACCTGCATGGTCTGTTGTATAGCCACTGACTGTCCTGCCCACCTCGTGTGATCAGCCTTCTGCCACTGTCCCTGCTGCCTTCCCCCTGCCCTCTGATGCCTGAGTCCAGGCCCTGGGCCCTCCCTCAAGCCCACAATGGTCTTTTGTGCTTCCACTAACCTTCCTACCTAACATACATGGCCTGTTGTGCTGCCACTGCCCATCCCACCTGCCCTGAATGGTCAGCTTGCTGCCCTGACCCCTCACCTTCCCTCTGTTGTCTGTGCCCCTTTGCTCTCCCTCCTGCCCTCCATTGTGCATTGTACGTCCGCTGCCCCTGTTGCCTGCCTTGCATGGCCAGCTTGTTGCTGCTGCACCCCTCCCCCATGCCCTCTGTCATCCATGGGTGGGCCCAACCACCTCCCTCCTTGCCATGCATGGTCTGTTGTGCTGTCACTGCTGTTCCTGCCGGACCTGCATGTCTCCACCCCTCAACCTGCCCTCCATTGTCTGTGTCAATGCCCTTAACCCCCTTCTCCTGCTCTCCATGGTCCATTGGCATACCCATGCCCCCTCTCTCATACCCTCCATGGTCCATTATGCTGCCACTGCCCCTCCTGCCATACCTGCATGGTGAGCTTCAGACCCCTGGCCCGCCCCTGCACTCCGTTGTCCGTGTACCCGCTCCTGTCCCCTCCCTCTTGCATCCATGGTTCATTGTGTTAGCACTGCCCTCCCGCCTGCCCTGTGTAGTCTATTGTGCTTTCACTACACCTGCAGCTGGTTCAGTGTTGTCAGCTTGCTACTCCTACCACCTCCCTCTTGCCCTCCACTGGCTCAGCCTGTGTCTCTAACGCATCCCTCCTGCTCTAGAAGGTCTGTTGTGCTGTCACTACCCCTCCCTCCTGCCCTCAACGATTTTTTGTGCTCCCACAGCCCCTCTAGCCTGTCCTGCGTGGTTGGCTTGCTGCCTCTGTCCTTGTTCCCCCTGCTCTCTATGGTCCGCTGTTCTGCCACTGCTCTTGCCACCTGCCCTGCATAGTCTCTTGTGTTGCCACTGCTCCTCCTGCCTGATTGGCATGCTTCACTTGCTGCCCCTGGTGCCTCCACCCTGCCCTCTTTGGTGAGGGTCCATGACCAATCCCACTCTTTCTCTCCCCACAGTTTTCTCTCCCCACAGTGTTTTAATGAACAACTAGAGCACTAGCACTCTCTATTTATCACAGAAGTGTGGCACACCTCAAGTCATTTTGAAGAAATCAAAACTGGAAATCCTAAATGCTAAAATCACCTTAAAATAAAATGAACATTGTTATAATACCACCAACAAATGATTATATTGTGATTAAAATCTGTTATCACCCTTTTGTATGTGCTTCTTTTATTGAAGCTTTCACCACTATGCATTTCAATGCGGACCATATCTCAGAGTTCTGAAATGGCTGTTGTCCATGTTGTGCACATTCCTACATGGTGTGGCATGCATGCCACACCATGCAGGAACTGGGGGTGCAACATGTGCCCCCCTGCCTGCACACCCATGCCCAGGAGGGGTAGGAGGCCCTAGCCCCCTTTGTTGCTTGTCCGCCACCTTTTTATGGCGGGCTCATCGCCATGAAAGGGGAGGCAGACAGGCAACTCGTAATATGCTCGGCTGTGCCACAGCAGCACTGCCACCATATTGCAGCTCCCTGACCACTGCATGACTGATGCCGGATCCTGGATCCCCAGTGGAAGCAGTGGCCCGTGACTGTCCGACCGCCACAGTAGTAATACTGCGGGTGGGCCCGCAGTCTGGCAGTGGTCAGACCACCACGGCGTGTATGGTCCTCGTAATAAGTCCCTAAATGTCAATCAATGTATTAAGGCACCCATCATAAAAATCAAGTTTGTTTTTATAGTGAGTACATGTCTACTGAGTAAGGATAGTTTATTCATCAGAACTTCAAAGAATATCAATCGGCATGGTTAAAGCACACAATATGAGTGAGTTCTCTAATACTACAGTGAATGCACTTTTGAAATAATGTCAAATGCAACACTTATTTTCATATTGTTAGACCACACAAGAAACATGTGCTAAGTGCACATTCATGTCATGTATCTGTGATAAAATTGTGACGTATTTGTGACATGTAAAGGATGGGTACATTTGTGCTGCACCAATAGTAAACTTCAAGGATTTTTATTTCTGCATTAGCGATGGTTTTCACTTGATTAAATGGGCAATTACATCCCTGAAGCCCGTTTAAAACTCCCTTGCTGGCCTATTTGCTTACTCCAGATTTGATTAGGAACTGAGATTCCTTGGTTTCTGCAAGATAATCATCACATTTTCTCACAATGCTTCTAACAAAATGGCAGGTCCACATTGATTTTTGTATCTCCCTAGATGTAGTGATGCGTTACATCAGTTCTTTACAGGAATGGCACTAGATACAATCTTTGCTTGACCATTTTAGAAGGAAAACCCAATTGGTCGCAGGAGGCTATGTAGTGTAAAGTAAACAGATAGACATTGTGGAGAAGAAAACACAATGTGCAAATAAATGGTTTTTATGGAAATCAGGGAATGGGCTCATGGAGCAGTGAAGAAACTGCCTACAAACTGTGAAGATGGATGGAAACAAAAATCAACAGACTTGTCTTCGACCTCCCACATTACCCCTCACCTTAGGAAGCTCCACTGGCTCCCCGTCTACAAGAGGTGCCAGTTCAAAATGCTAGCCCACGCCTACAGGGCCCTTCACAATCAGGGACCAGAGTACATTAATCACATGAACTTCCACCAGCCCCCCAGACAACTGCGCTCCGCTTCCCTCACCCTTGGCCAGACCCCAGCATCCGCCGAAGGAAGTGCAGCGGACGCTCCTTCTCCTACCTGGCCACTTCCTCCTCCACCTCCAAACCTCCCCTTCCCTGCAGGAATTCGTAAAGGGTCTGAAAACCTGGCTGTTCGATTGACTCCACCCAGCAGCAGAAAAACCGAGCATCTGGATACCCTCGCTGGTGAAAAGCAGCGCTATACAAATGCCATTTGATTGTTTGATTGATTGAACAGAGCATGCATGAACAGTGTCCGCATATGGCTTACTCCGTATGCCTTGTTGTGCAGGTACAGCAGTTTAAGCCTATTCAACATTGTGGTATGGGAACATCCCTTGAGGCTGTCTTGTGCAAGAGCAAGGGAGGCAGGTAGAGAAGACAGAAAGAAGGAGAAAGAAAAAGGTGGGAAACAGGAGCTTAGGGTAGAATGAAGGGAAGAAAAATACCCAACAAGAGTGAGATAAACAGGAAGTTAAGGATGGTAGAAGAAAGAAGCTTGAGGTGAAATGAAGATTGGGTTGTTTAAGAATTCAGCAACCCTTGAATTTGACAGGACCAGCAGAATGCTTATAAAAAATCTTTTGGCTCCTGCACTTATTTTTTTGACAAACTGAGTCCATGTGACCAACAGTGCAATATCACACGCTATGGACAGCATTAATTCTTCAAAAACAGTTCAACAACTTCTTCCAGTAACCCTATGTATTTGCACACTTGTTCATGATAGAGCTCTCTAGCAGTTAGACAAATTAGGAAAAAAAATATCCCAATTGACGAAGGTGAAAAGGGTATTTTGCAAGAAGTGATAATTAGCATGGGTGGTTCTTCCACTAAGGTGGAGGAGCGTTGCCCCACTGCCTTTTTAGCATGGCAAAAGAGGAAAAAGCTGTTTTGTGAGGTGGGGCTAGGCTGCGCAGGGGGGAGGAGTGGGGGCATCCCCCTAAGTGTGCATGGACCTCTGGGACCGGCCAAACAATCATGCGCACTTTGCATGTTCTCCACCCAGGCTGCATTACAGCCTGGGTGAGAACATGCCTAGGCTTCCATTCCCCATCTGAGCGCCGAACCACGGCGCTCAGACCAATCACAATGCTGCATTGCAGCGTTGTGATTGGTTTGGGGAGCCTGGGTGGTTACCAGTCACAACGGTGCATTGCAGTGTTGTGATTGGCTTTAGGGGAGTCTATCCTGCTTCCTGCTTCCTGTTCCAACAGAAGCCAGGAAGAGGACGGAGGAGAGACGGCGGCCGGAAAGTTGGCCAGCCGGCAGGTAAGAGATTTTTTATTTATTTTTTCTCCCCTTTTCCCACACTCCCCGCCTCATTACTGATTTGTGGGAGCAGCCGCAACTGATAATTAGTGTCAGTTTCAGTGCTCAGGTAATCAAGATTGATTTAAAAACTACTTCTGAATGCCTTTGGTGGTTTCTTCACTTGTCAGAAAAGGAGAACAACGTAAATTGTGTCTGAGAGACATGTGGAATGAGCATGTAGATTTTGCCAACACCATGATCTTAAAAAAAGTGCAAATGAGTGAGTCCAACAGTTCATTTACCTCAATAGATGAACACAGTAGTCTAGAATACCACCGAAACGTAGTACAGGTAAGGACAAAAAATCATCCTACAATTTTCATAAGTAGCATTTAATTACCCTCATTGTAGGTATGGCGTTTCCCCACAGTAACCATGACATCCCCCAAGTTATGCATCGGCTGAAAGTGCCACAACATGAAGGCACAGAGCTACAGAAAAGTGACACAGCAACGCCACAGGATTCTAGCAGAATACAATATATAATACCCTGACAGGCAGGGCCGGACTGGGACCCAAAACTGGCCCTGGCAAAGTGCTTGGCCAGCCCCCCAGGGGTTTGGGGGTGCAGCCGAGCTGTTTACCAGGGCCGGTTTCTGCCGATTTCGTTACAGCGGCCGATATTGCAGCTATGCTGCAAAAACGGCCCTGTAACAAAATCGGCCCCCAGGGGCACAAAACTGGCCCCCAACTGGCGGCCCACCGGGGAAATGCCCGGTGCCCGCTATGGCCAGTCCGGCCCTGCTGACAGGAAGCAAATGACACCAAAGATTAAAATGTAAATCATCTACTTAAAAAAATATGGCGCACACTATTCTATAAAATCAAATGTTTTTTGTATAGCAATATTTCTGATGTTAGTTGTCTCCATAAATCTTATTGAAATTGATTTAATAAAACCACTCATTTGAAAAACATAGTAAAATGGAATCCCAAAAGAAGCTCAAATCCACGGTGTCATTACTACATCAAAAGATTAACACATATAAAATGGGAACTACTTTCTTGCCATTTTTGTTATATAAAGTAGGAGGCAGCTGTCTGATCTCTAGCAGTCTCTTTGGAGTCAATGTACATTTTTGGGCACTTTAAAAATAAAGTTAATTTTGCTCGTTGGTGGTAATGCATATTGCACATTAATATTTTTGTGGGTATTTTTTTGGTGAAAGTAAGTTTTAAGACGCATTACTTGTTTCTTTAACAAATATAACACAACATTTGATTGGAGATTTTTCTCTCTAGACGAGCACACCTACTAACTGCCCTCCTGTAATGATCCCAATTTCAAGAGCCCGAATTTTTCCTTATGCTTCTATTTTTCATTTGTTTCTCCTTAAAACTCAATTTTTGAACACATTTGACCCAAGAGATTGACCCACTTGAAAGTATGACGCCTTTTGAAGTTCGAGCACCCACACAAAAATTTGAAAAGTACTTTTGCGCAATCTAGGCCCTTCATGACTGCTGCCATACAGCATTCTAGAAGTGCCCTATCAAGCAAAATACAAACCCATAATAGAAATAGGACCATGTACCTAGAGAAGAGACTTACATGGCGACTTAGGGGCATTTTTACAAGGGTTTATCGCCACCAGAACGTCACAATTAGCGACATTCTGGTGGTGATATACCCTTCACCTTATTTACAAAGCAGAGTTAAGCCACTTAACGTGGCTTAACGCCGCCTTGTAAATAAGGCCCCTTTTCACGCTTCACTTAGCGTGAAAGGGGCGTGCAATGGGTGTTGCAGTGGGCGTTCCTTCATAAAACCCATTGCTTTTTGACGCTGCCCCATATTTACAAGGCTGGGGCAGCGCCAAAAACGAAGTCCTTGTCCTGGACTGGCAATACGGGGAGAAATTATTCATTTTTCCCTGTTTTTTGCTCTTTCCATGTGTGTTGCATTCTGCAGCACACATAGAAAGAGAAAATTGCCTTTCAAGATTATTTATGTACAAGAAGGTGTCCCTTCCTGCACTTAACAAACGCCCCTGCAGCACAGGCAACATGGCGCCAGAGCGTCTGCGCTGGTGCTAGGCAGACTTATTAGCTCCAGCACTAGGGGAAACACAGGGCTGCACCGTACTTTTGAAATACGGTGCATCCCTGCGTTTTAGAAATGTTGGAGCATGACATTACAAATTTTGGCATAGCACCGCGTTCCGACATGTTTTGTAAATAGGCCCACATGTTCTTTGTGATTGCTCTCAGCAGGGGGTGGGGAATAATGGTAGAAAAGTCCCCCAGTTGAGTTTAATGAGACCCCAAATCAGAATCTGTTTTGTGTGCAGCTCAAAACTTCCCCTTTCCTTTTCACGCTGTCCTCCGAAGGCACCACCGGGGAACTCGGGCACGCCGCCAATATTGCGGTTGTGCCGGTCCCCGCGACACCTCCACGGTGGAGGGGGGGCGGGGTCGGCGCAGGTGACGCGCCTGGCACCCGCCCTCCCCGCGCTCGCCCATTGGTCATGGCGTATTTGCCCCGGAAGCAGTTCAAACGCTTCCGGGGCAACTTTGGAAAAACAGGTCCTGGATCTCGCCGGGACCTGTTTAGTCCAGTTTTGGGGGCAAAGCGCTCTTTAAAAAGAGCAGCAGAGCGGCGGCAGAATCTCTTCTTCGCCGCTCTGCCCCGGAAGCAGCACCACCTCGCCAGCCACACGCGGAGGACTCAAGGAAGCCTCCATTTTTCTTTCCCCACCCACCATCCCCTGAGGCAGCGAGGTTGTAGGAGATAATTGTGTCAGGCTTGTGTTTAGTGGTTTTGCTTTCAGGTTTTTAAGTTTGTAAGCTGGCTGTCATTTACTGAAGAATGCTTTCACTAGGTTTACTATGTTTTACTTTACAGGTTAATGTCAATTTTCTTGTCGTATTTTATGTCTGAGTATCCTTGGTCTGCGGTAAGGTCATGATTGCTAGGTCAAATTTTACATCTCTTAGTAGGCCTCCCATTGTTTAACGGGGACGCCTGGGGGGAGGACAGTGGTCCCTCATCACACTCCAAGGGGCGCTTACGGCCGGTAGGCTGAAGGGTGAGGGGGTAGGAAGTTACGCTTCCGATAGACCGCTTGGGCCAACCCCTGCGCGGGCGCATTGGGCGCCAATGTGGCATAACATCAGCCCCTGGGAGGTAGGATGGAAGGGCATAGGGGGCGCACGCGGAAAGGAATCTGGTGGGCACACGGGCCTCCTGCGCAAGGTCACTCCCGTAAAGGGGGACCTGGCAAGTAGTTGGGAACAGTCATGACCTTGCATGTAGGCTCATCCAGGATACGCAGAAAACAAATTGTACATATCCAGTTTTAGGTTAGGTATGGCTATGTATTAGACTCATGTTAAGGTTAGCCATAAAAATGTGTAAATATCTGTATTGAAATTGTGATTGAATATGTTTGAGTTTTCTGCGTATATGAAAAATGTATTGTGTTATGAATTTTTAATTATGTTTTATTAATTTGTAATAAAATACGGGTGGGTTATACGACCCCTAATCCAAAGAGTTGTGTTTGGATCTTTCAATATCGATGCCTCAGGGAAGAGAGGGTTCTGGGGGTAAGGGTAAACTGATCATTCCATGGGAGGGGACTCGGCAATACCAGGCCATATTTAGGTGTGTTACTTTGGGACATTTTTGGAAGGACAAAGCTACTGTTCAATGGCAATCAGTGACATTCAACCTATTAGAAATGCTGATTGACATGCCATGTAAACCAGCAGTAGGTTGCCAAAGGCTCTTGCGTTTTCATGGCTACAGGATTCTAAGATCCATAGGTGTAGCCAATGTTCGCATCAATTGTTCTTGTATGAATCTCAGAAATGATTACCAGATGGCTTCATGTCTCCAGAGACACTGGTTCCAGTCATGAACATTCGGCTCTCAGACAGGTTTATCAGATATTTTACTCGGTTCAGCAGCAGTGGACCAAGGCTACAAATGAATGAGTGTTAAATAAAAAGCCCATGACAATTACATAACATGCGCAGCGACATGAATTCATCTCATTAATGCTAATGTGATCAGCAAAATACCGGAAGCAGGGCAATGTGGCTGTGCTGTTGAAGTAGGATTAATTTAAAAAAATCAATATTTGCAAAGCGGTTCCTAGAGGAAGGGTATTGATGCAAGTGCCTCATCAAATTCTGACACCCATGCAAAGTACTGTTAGCATGCGTGTCCGAATTATGAAATTGACAGATTTTACCAGCAGTCAGATTTTTCCCATAATACATTTCAGTCAGTCCGACCCGCTGAAATGTACCTGCTGAAGAAGGCACTGCAAATACTAGAGGCCTCATTTATGAGGTTTTGGCGCAGGACAGCGCCGCAAGGAATCTTGCTGCACTGCCCTACATCAAAACAAAAGGGCAGGAATGCACCGTATCTATAAGATACGGTGCATTCCTGTCCTTTTCCCCAGCGCCGGCTCACAATGGGCTGCCGTGCACCAATGCAGGCACCCTTGCACCATGGTGCAAGTGTGCCTCCGTTGTGGGGCTGATTGATTTTGTGCAGGAAGGGACACCTTCCTGCACAAAATCAATCAATTCAGGCAATTTCCTTTTTCTGTGTGTGCTGCAGGATGCAGCACACATAGAAAATCAAAAGTACGAGTAGAAACTAAAACATCTCTCCTCGTTGCGCCTCTCTAACGGCACCCCTGGGGTGGCTTTAGGTTCTGACACATTCGCAGGTTTACGATGCCTCGTAAATCTGGGACTGTGTCTGGTTCCATGGGTGTTGCGTGGGAACACCCTCAGCAACACCCATGGAACGCCCCTTTCATGCAGTTTTCTGCGTGAAAGGGGCACATATTTATAAGGCCATGAAAAGCCACGTGAAGTGGCTTTACGTGGCCCTATAAATAAGCTGTGGCACATTGCGTACCAGAACGTAAAAAAAGTGGCATTCTAGCGGATCAAAAGGGCCGGTAGGGCATCATAAATGAGGCCCAAGGACTTTCCAACTTTTGTGCAGTAAGCATCAAAGTCCACTTGCCATACCACATCCATTTTCATGGGCCAAATTAAATTGGTGCTATTTATCACATACAATAAATAATGATCCCCGGGGTATCTCTATATACCAGGTACCTTAAATAACACTCAAAATCGTGGTCTAAGTTGTTTCTATGACAAATGAAAATAACTGCATGAGCTGCAAACAACGACACTGATTTCTAGTAGATTTTTCTAGGTATCTTGTCCTGAAAGCCTAATTATGTAGCAAGATCCATAATTAGACCACAGTATGAGAAAACAATGTCCCAGCATTCGATTCCTTCTGCTTTCATCTACTGACTGATTTCAGGTTCTCTTTTAGAAAGTTGCATTTTTTAAATTAGATGTTTTTCATCTATTTCTAATCATATATCTGTTGTGCTTGGTTGTCTATGTGCAAATGGTGATTTAGTTCATGTGGTGGTAAGAGTGGATCATTCATTAGATTAACGTACAGTTGATCATTAATACAACTGAGTTCATTCATATTATGTGAAGAAGTTAGTTGCAGTTCGTCTCAGTTTATACAGCCTACCTGCCAGATTTGCCAGTGACTTTGTCAAGTAGAGACCATCCCCATTGTCAGGGTTTGTACTTTTAAGTTGTAATAACTGGCACTGAATAGTTCTGCAGCAAAAATCTACTTTTGCCAAGAGAGACCATAGGATTTCATTCGTACCTTGTGATTGTTGTCAGTTTTTTCCATTAATGAGATGGGAATGAGAGGATCACACACTGAGCTATACCACCTACGGAACAAGGCGATCCATTAATTTGTTTTCCTCAACTGGTCCCATTACCTCTGTGCAAATGGCATACTGCTATCACGTGACTAAACCATTATCACCGCAGGCAAAAAGACAGATGTTCATATCAAACTGTGAGAGGGAAAAACCTGAATTCTAATCCCAGCAATGTTATTGACTTACTAAGAAAGTTGGAAAAATGTTTGCACAACAACGCTAGGGGGTGGGAAGAGTGGCGATGGATATTGTCAGGCAATACTACACATATTACATATCACACATGCTAAACATTCTGAATTTGAGACTCTAGCCCTGGTAATTTAGATACTAACTAGATGAGAATTAGGATCAATCATTCAATAAATTTGTGAAAAAACCAACTGAACTATGAACCGTCTGCAGCTGCTCCAGTTGGAAAACCACTCCCCCCTGCTCTGAGAGCAGAGCGGCCCCGCCCGCCCCACAAAGCTTCCCAGCAGGAACAAATACAATGAGAATAACCTCGAGTTATTATCATTTTATTTGTTCTTTCTTTCACTGCTTTGCAGCAGTGGGGCGAGGCTCCTCCGCCACAATACTGCTCATCATTTTCACAGTTCAGATTGTTCACACACTCACACACCTTTGCAGCATTCCTGCTTGCTCCAAAGGGCGATGCAAGTGTGAACTGAAATCCTAAACGCCCGCCTTCTGTTTATGTTTCCATCCCTTACTCACTTTCAACACTTAATTATCAGCAGTAAGTGATGCATTAAAAAGGCTGGCATTATACTGCTGCAAACGCCTTTGTTTGCATGTTAATGGCGCACCAGGACTCTAACGTTGCATCTTATCACGCTGCTGTTGATGCATTAGCACAATCACAGTGGCAGCGGGATCCTTGTAGCCTTGTGAAGGATTAATTTCCTCTGTTAATACCTGTGAGCCACTTTCTCCTGCTGCTTTGTGATAAGAGAGCCGGAGCTCAGAGGAAGGCGAATGCTGGAAAGCACTTGTGGGCTTGGGAGACAGTGTCATTAAAAATGTCACAAGCCGTACTATTCGTTTTGTTGCCTTTCTGTTCCTTTAAAGTCGCTCTCAGTGGCTTCCTGTCAAGAGACAGATTCTGTAAACATTACAGTAGACGTTTTGTCACATCAGCCAATTCAAATGCGCTTGACCCTGAATATAACAGTTCGTGGGAAAAGCGACTGTTTGTCCAAATGCTGAGTCACCATAAAGCAGCCTTGTTCCTCCTGTCGGGCCTAAAGTACAAAATGTGACTGCTTTTGCACTTGGAACTAAAATGGCGCTTTTGACCCTCATCTTAGTGAGCCATGAAAACCTCTGTGCCTCCTGAGTTTGAAATAATCAAATTTTTGCACTATTTGCCCTTCGCAACCATCAGTCAAGGCGCCCTCTGTCTCATGCATATGTTTCATTCTAACAGTAAGGATTAACTAAGACCACGTTGTCTGGGAGAATTCAGAGTTTTACAGGGCAAAGCTGGCTCTGCCCGATTCTTTAGATAACGTGCTGTGAAAAGGAAGGAAATTAAAAAAAAGGAGAAAAAAAAACAAATGCCACAAGGGATTGTGGGAGGAACATCGTGTTCAAAAATTCAATTTGAAAAGCAAACTCTTGACAGCTGTTTAGTGCAGATGAACCAAATGTATTTTGGCCCTCCTGTGAATTTTAAAGAAAAAACTAGGAAGTGAAAATTGCAGTGGCTCATCCAAGTGGCACAGACCTTCTGGAATTTTGGTAAAGATGAACATGTGCTTGGGTAATTGAAATCGAATTGAAAGCTTTCAAATTGTACCATGTTTAACTAGCAGATAAAAATACGATTTATGTTCCCAGAGTAGCCTTTGGTCACTAATTGGCGTTTGATTTCTGTATCTCCTCTCTGATAATATTCACTACTCTACACATTTTTTTCTTTATCTAAAAAGGTTTTCAGACATGAACTCTAAAATCAGCCACATTGCACTCTTACATGAGTCCCATAGTGTACCAGAATGTCTATTAATGCAACAAATTACATCATAAGAGACACCTAAAATATGGTCAAATTGGAGTGAACAGTTTACTAAAACAATAATGATCAAAGAATCCTGATCAAATTATTATTTATCAATTACTCATTCCTGGAGGGATTTCCTTTGATAAACATGCTTAGCGAAGGAAATGGTGACAGGCATATATACTGCATTGATCTGTATCAATGTAGGTATATGATTAATATATGTAAATCTATTGTCATCATTCTGTTTCAGACACTGTTGTGCTACTGGCAGTACTGCTTGTTACTCAGGGGCAACTGAACTGGAGTCATGTCTCGGAGTTGGAGTACAATGAGTTTAAAACCCTGTCCCTACAGAGAGAAACTAATTTTATGCAGCCCGTCTCCCCTGGAGCATACCACAAAGTAAATACAAATACCATCCTATCTCGGTGAGTAGTATTGAGTAATGAGGGCTGAGGGAATGTGTGTCAGGGTGAATACACCTTCTTGGTAGCGTTGCAGAGGGCTTTAAGAAGGAAGAGATGAGTAAGCAAGGACAGAAGGTTACTGGCTGCAATCTCAACAGTTAGGACCTACGTAGGATCCTAACCAAGCCGTCATGAACTAAGAGCATCTTGCTCATCATGGGCTGCCTGCTCTTTATTTGGAACTTTTTTTTCAAAGGCAATATTAACTTTATAGGTTTACCATGTGATCTTTATCACCTTCTATGCAAAGGGCAAAATGTCAGAATGCCTAAATAAACGCGGGGCCCCATGTTGTGAAGATTGTTTTGGACTTGTCTTTTATTTACCAATATGGCTGTTGACAAAAGATCCAATTACATTTCAAGATTTGTTTGTGCAATCTATATAAGTAAAGGGATAGCACAGATTGATGTGAAGAAGGTACAGAAAAGACTCATTTGGGAAGCAAAAAAGTTTTTTTTATAATATGCAGATTGCAATTTATGAGTTAGCTAAATTGAAAGACATTAAAAAATTTGACTGCATGAATAGTTTTGAATTGATCACACTGTACCTAATTAAGTGCATAAGAGGATTGCCTTAAAGGCATAGAAAGTCTATTGTGATGCTCTCTATAGAAGTAACGATTGTACCGATTCTCTGGTGGTAAATCATGGATCTCTCCAGATGCTCATTACTGTGTCAATAATTAAAAGGCATGTAGTAGAAGCAAAATCTTTCTGAGTGTCAAACAGAATACTATTGATTGATTGACTTTTTAAACAAGATAGTGACATTTGGTGACATTTCTGTTGCATTATTTAGAAGCATCAATTCTGCTAACCACAGTCCTCATTCTTGGAGAGGTTCCCTTTTTTCCTGATTTGTAACAAAGGCAAGGATACAATCTCCTCCAATTACAGGCTGATTGCATAATAAAATGATGCGAAGAGCTCCTAACCTCGAGGTTGTGGCCCAGCTACAATAGATCAAGACTTTGTGCCACTGCCCTGCATTAGGAAATGTTGAGGGAAGAGGATAACAGCATCCCATCCTAGGTCACTATGAATGGCCAGTTATTGCTGCAACAGATACCTAAACTGAGAGAACAAAATGGGGGCATACTCACCAGCGATTCCTTTTTTGGTGTTCTCAAAGAAATAATATGAATGCACAATATATGCCTACTGGCATGGAGATAGGTCCAGGTACATTTTTTTACATATAGGGTACTGATGAATACAACAAAGCTGATCTGGGGAGAGGGGATAAATGGACCACCCAAATAAGACACACAACACTATTGACACATGGGCAGATTAGGTGCACTGACTATAACAATACCACACAACTCCATAGCACCTGAATATTATGCAGCTATCACTATACTAAAGACAAAAAGGGAAGACGAAGTAGGCAGGGAACTATTCGAAAAAGAATGGACGAGCAGTTTGGAATACATAAAAAGGCGTTGAGAACCCCTTATTTTATGTTTACTCAATTTAATTATTTACTCAAGACATACCTGTCCTTGTTGAGATCCTATAGCTTGTACGCCAATGGCTGTCAGCTAACACATTGTATTCTAGTGCCCTGCGATTACGCCGTAGTGGAAACCCATAGTAATTATCACTACGAAAATATCAGGTAAAAGCCTGGAGGAGACCCAGTGGCATGCTCACTGAGCCACACACAGACCGAAAAAAGCAAAAATTGCCTGCAGGTTTGTAGATCTGGCCCTAGTACTTGCTAAACGTAGAATATCTATGAACTTTAGAGCAAGAGAAGTGCCTAAAAGATGCTTATCAGACGTAAAAAATAAGCATCAGCAGAGATGGAGGTCATCAAAACATAGCAAAAATGGAAGGGAGGGAGATCGCACATAATGATTAGGACACTAACCTGGTCGCCTTAGCGGTAAAGACTGAGCGATCCTCATCACCAATGGTCAATTTGAGGAACAACAGTAGCTACTCACTTACTAAATATAAAACACTGGCCCAATCAGTCTTCCAGGATATCAAAACATAGTATACAAACTTTGGGCCCAGGAAGACACAGGGACCAAAATCACAAGGGAATGCCTATAGAAATCTTAGGACTTACTGAATGTTAAAGGGTGCCGACCTAGAAGTGATCTGTCTCAATAATAATAATGTGAAATAATGAAACTATGCCAGAAGAGGCTGGATAAGTGTTTAAAAAATAACATTAAATTCTGTTACTAATTGTTAAATATAAAAAAACGAAAAATGCTCTATTCAGTACAGAGGTGTCTTACTGCACTTTGCTGTTGAAGTGTAGACATGTGCTTATAGCACTATGACTATACAGATAGATAAAAGCAAGGAGTTTTTTAACAAACTGTTCACAATTGCACATTTTTATATGGATAGGCGTTCCATGACAGCTGGATCATTTGCTTTATTAAAATATTAAAACTAGAATATTAGCCAGTTGCTCAAAGTCTAATATGCCTGTACAATTAATATCAATAATCTCTTTCAACCATAAATTCTCATGTCTTTCGAAATTCTCTCACAGCCCTTTAATGTATTCAGCCCAAAGCTTTTAAAATTCCAATATCTTTTGATGTCTTAATATCAGGGCAAGTGTGCACGTCTAAAGTGTGTGTGTGTGGAACTCATCGCATTATTGTAATCGCAGTCCGTCCACTCTATGTCCAAATCTCATATATTGGAACCATGATTAAATTGCACATGGATGTGTTTTCTTAGAATGGGTCATGTCATCCACATTCCCATTTGAACTGCATTGATCAAGGGCAAAATATTCAGAATAAGAATCATAGTAAGAGGAGCTTTGGAAGACACCAAGATTAATTAGCTTTGCAGATCTCTACATCATATAAGTAATGTTTTAATTTCTGTTAATAATCATTGGTTATATAGTACATTAGTAGGTCTCTTTAAACAACATTAACCCGAGGGAACAAGTTTATAAGTTCTAAATGTCACCAGAATCTAGTAATTAAATGTCAGTCTACATTTTCCTCTTCTTTTCATTCTTTTATAAATCATTTTAATTACGTATGGAATTTAGCATGAATGTAGAATTCTATTTGTTTTACAAGAATATAAAGGAATAACAATATCTAGGAAAGACGAGTCATTTTTATTAGTTTAAGTTGATTCCATATAGCATGATTATTATTTTTTTTAGCAATGCACTCTGTCATCACCTTTCATCTTCTAATTATCAGTTCCAAATATGTCTATACCTCTACTTCTGGTATTTGTTGCTTCACCTCATTCAGGTCCTGGATATCACCTTCAGCATCTTCAAATTGATCCACATTGGACAAATAGACATTGTGATGGCAAATGTTATTGTTTAGCTCTGCAATTGTAGTATGTAGTATGTTTTAGGCATATGTTCGATTGTAAAATGCAGCACAAGTGTCAACGGAGCTTTTGCGGAAAAAGCAACTTCAGAACAAGATAATTTTGATAAAAGAAAAGTAACATTGCTGATTCTTAGAGCCAGATGTTCTAAAAGGCTTTTTGAGGTCGCAAAGGGTCTGATTTGCAAAATCAGACTATTTGGGACCGCAAAATGGCCTTTTTCTATTTACCAAACCCAGATTGTGATTTGGTGGCACGTTACTGAATCGCAATTTGGGGTTGAGATTACATACTGAATCGGTATATGGAAGCAGCGTGTTTAAGGCTTCTGTTCTAAATACTGAGTCAGAATGGGATGTATTAATGTTTTGCGACCTAAATCAGGTCCAAAACATTAATATTTTTCTGCCTTCTGAAAGGTAGTGATAAACCATTTGCGAATCAGATGTCTTACATAAGGGTCCTCTTTCTCTTTATGAATGTAGACATAAACATTTTTGTGTAACTTTTAATATCTTTTAAACACATCGCGTTTTTCTTTAAGGATAACAGATTGCCCTGAGGGTAGCGCATTCATGTGAAAAAATGGAGCAGCTGCTATGAAGCCGCTCCGTGTTTCACAGTGCAGGCGGCAACCCACCCGCACTTTTAAGGGGGATTAGACATCCCCTTGCAGGCGGGTGCAGTGAGTGACTGCACCCAACTGAACGGGGATGTCTGGTGGTCCCTTCGCCCTCCAGAGGGCTGCCATCAGGGGGCGCACTAACAGTGCGCCACCTTTTAGGTGGCACACTGTCAGTGCGCCTCCTGACAGTTTCTTTGCCTCTGCGCCCACATCTGAAATTTGGCGCAGGTGCAGAGGCAAAGGGATTCCCTCATTTGCATTGGGCCACTCCCCCATGCAAATGAGGGAACATCTTCTGATGATAGCGCTGGCGTTTTATGTGCGCCAGCGCTATCAGTATTACAGAAGGGGATGCAGAAGTATCTGCAACCCCTTCTGTAATATCAAAGTGCCCCAGAGGTGTGCAAAGTGGGCGCAAACGCCCGTTGCGCACCTGGGGCACTTCTGGAACACGGCCCCAGATGACAAACATTTTTTAACATTCTCTCTTGAATTTTCTCTGAGTTCTTACTAACAACCAGTGCCAGGCGCACTGGGTCAATGTTTTACTTTCTTTATTTCAAGGTTTTTTTTAGTTACAAGGCAACCTATTACAGATTTGTAATAGATTTTCTTCAGCATTTACAAACACAATCAAACTTGGATGACAAAGAATGGCAAGGGAACAAGAGAAAGTGTAGAATGCTTGAATTAATAACTGCCATTGTTAATTACTCAGACTGCATTTTACCTCATTGTTTTTGCTGAATACGCCACTTCAGACAAAGACGAGTTATATTCAAGTCAGACCTCATCCTGTTAAGTTAGGAACACGGACCCGACTTCTAGGCATTCCCTTTACACTTATTGTGTTGCACTTAGAAAATGTTAAATGCTTGAATTCATCTTAGCTGCTGGTAATTACTCCAGCCATGTTCCAGTCCCCGGTTTCTTTGCCCACGATGCCACTATAGACAGAGACCAGCCTTAGTCCTCTCCAACAGGAGCCATCCCACCTGAACCACCAGGTCAGGTCCCCTCCAGTCTGGAACACAATAAGCTGCAGACTTTGTGAGTCTAATTGGTGAGGTGCAGTGTGAGTACTACTGCATTGTGAGCAACAGACCCAGGTCTGACCACACCTATCACAATTAGGGAATTCTCACATAGACAGAACAAAAAATGACGGATGAAATTGTTGAACTAATCTCAGCCATGGATGAGGTATCAGACTAATGACTCTGGCCTGAGGAGATTCAGAGGAAGTCAAAATCAATGGTCGACAGAATTCCCATTTTAATTGGAATGCAGTTGAATATGTGGGAATGGCCAATCGGTTTATTTTTCATAGGCCAAATATAGGATATATAGAATTATAGGACAAGTTGCAATATAATTTTTTTTAAATTCAATGCAAAGACTGAAATATATGATACCTCAAAACGTGTCTGGACGGGTGAAACAGAGTATCTTCAAGACTTGACTGCATTCATTTCAGATAGTAACATTTTACCTTGAACACATTCTTTGTTCCTATGTGAAAGTTTAGTTTGAAATATCGTGTTTGAGTATTAGAAGGCCATGAGGCTAGAGAGACTTGCATCAGAAAGACAGGGCACTTATACCTTCCATTCATTCATTGTAAATCTGCAATAATTTTCAAACCAATTTTAATGTGACCTTTTTTGTTTCACTTATCTTATTTAATCCAATCTTAAGAAAATTTTCAAAAGGAACATATTGTAAGCTGTTTTCATATAATCTGAATATGTTTCTGTCATGGAAAGAAGCATACATACAATTACATCAAAACAATACCCTTTGCAAGTATGCAATCCTGCCACACAGTAAAGTAATCATGCATTAACTTAGATCCAACTTGAATGATACTAACACATTTCCAAGAATTCCGTATTAGCTATTTTCAAAATGATCCAGCAAAGATGAAATTATGCCTGATCCACGTGATAGGAAATGTGTGACTGGCCTGCTAATCACTCAGCAATCTGAAGATGTTGATATACTAGATATGTTGGAAATGGAAGCAAGTAACCTTGAGGAACTGATTCTCTAGGCCAATATTCACATCAAATATTTTGACTGAATCACTCGACTGATCCAACATATTCCACTCAAGATAATCCTTCAGAGCCACAAGCAGATTTCTAACACTGAAGTTTTGAATCAATGCACTAGTCCTATCTCCCAGGATAGTCCCACAAGCAGAATGCTGCAAATGAATCGCAAAAATTTAACTCACCTCACAGAAACATTAAACCTGCCCCATGAAACATTAAACCTGCCCCATGCTTCATTCAAAACATCTAAAAAGTTGTTTGTAATCAAATCAGATCATGATTGGCTTTTTTGAAGAATATCAGAGTGTCGGTGAAGGAGATGTATTTGGGAGAAAGTACTCTGATCAGTAGTAAATGTGATCTCTTTATTACAGAGGATTAAATAATTCCATTCTTCAGATTTATAAATGATGGTGTTCATCTTGAAGAATGCCCCAAATATGTCTTTACTGGACACATGTTTCTGTTCCACCACTTTACAAAGTCTACAAAAGATATAGAACGAGCTTCTTAGCCAATAACACTAGAAAATGTTACTGCTAATGCAAAACTGATGTTATCTTTCAGGGCCTTTCCACACAGTTTAGATATAGTTGAGAGCTGTCTACTGTCAGTGCCAGAGGGGCCACATCCATGCCATTTTCAGGATAATCATTCACGATGTAATGAGTTCATATTAAATTAGGATGGAAGGCTTTGCCATGATTCAAACCCATGACCTGCAGTCTTCAGCATGTCTTAGCAGCTACCTTTTAATTCACTGAGGCATACTGACAGCACTCTAGATTTGCTGGTGTTCGAAAGCAGTCCTTTTCGAAAGAGGCAATGATGGTAGAGCCATTGAAAGGTCTTTGATGTCCTTGTCTTTCCTTTGTTTCCACACTATTTGTATTGCAGTTGTAAATATTTTCCAAACACATATTAGATTTCTCAACTCAACTAGTATTACATGACCATCCCCCTAAAATTGCTCACCATTAACATTATGTATTGTCATTGTTATATGCATGAACCACAATATTAATTGTAGTCAATTTATTTTAATTCACACAAATGTGTTCTTTTCTCTGCAATTCCAGAGGTATTTCAAGCAGAATAGTAGAAATGCTAGAATTTGTCAATGGCATTTCTCACTATCCCGAATTACTTAGCTTATAAATGGACATCATTCAAAGATAAATGTATGTTCCATGCAAGTAATGTTTTAGACCTAGATGAGAAACTGTGACTTTTTTAAAGGCATGCGCAGTTTTATTTCAACAGCCATAACCTGAGGTCATAGGAACACAGAAAGTAACTGAACATCTAAGTCAGCTGAAGTTAATCAAGCCTAAATGACCTGTTTTGGCAATACATAGTCCTTCACCCTTGACCACCTGACCTTATTCTTTCATGTTTAGCAGATTATCTAGACGGGCATATGAGCTTTTAGTGCCTCAAAGTTATTGTAAGATGAAAATATAGTGCTTTTTAAGACAAGTAAATAAAAACAAAACGATGCACTTGCTTGTGTTTGAAATGTGAATGGGCATGCACCTTACCGATTATCAATGTTAGCTAATGGAAAAGGGCCCAAGCCACCGAAGGCTAGGGGGAAGACTCCCAGTACCACCCCTGGAAGCCAGCATTGAACTGCTGACTGTTTTGAGCTTATCTCCTGACTAATAACGAATGTTATGCTATGCCTGCTTGAATTGAATTACTAAGGAGTAGTCATAAACACCTGAAAACCTGTAACATACTTGGTTCTACAAATATTTATAATTCAGTGATTCTGGAGAGATGAAATAGCAAACAACATAAATAGTTTAATTTACTTAGATAAATACTATCAAACATTAAAAGAAAAAAATATAAATATATTATTTTATAAAATCTATTTATGATTTCCCCTGATCAAAGATAAAAACAGCATTAATAACATAGATATTTCTATTTTCAGTTACAAGCACATAAGCAATATTAATCTGTACTACTCATGAACTCATTATGCCTTTTATACTTTTTCCCAAAGTAATTGCAACATCTTTATACTTCATAGTATTTACAAAAATATTTGCTTCAGAACGATCTAAAGCAGGGGTCTTCAACCTTTTCTGTAATTAGAGCTAGTTATGTTCAAAGAAAATCACCCAGAGTTACTAATATTATTAGTGCTGTAATAGTGACGACATCAGACAAGATTATGTTAGTGGCTCCTCTATGCGCTGACTACCAGCAGTGAGCATCAGGCAGAGTTGCCAGCAGAAATACCAAAAAAGACTGTCACTATGGAATGTCTTTGCATAGTTAATACATAGCCGCCATAGTGCAATGCTTATGATACCAAGGTAATTATAATAACAGTAATAAGTCTCACCAATGCCACATCATTTAGTCCTCAAATATCAGCTTTAAAATATATTTGAATTTTTTTTTTCCTCTAACATCAGTTTATGAGTTCTGAAAATACATTAATTTTCGTCTCAAATATACACTTTTCAATTTTTGTATTAATATATTAACTCAACCAAGCAAAAGCTTCTACTTTTGTAGGCCGGGCTCCACACAGGGAGCAACTTACAGGTACCTCATGAGCTACTCGTTGGATAAAGCCTTATCTAAAGCTTTATATTTTATAAAAGTCTGTGGTAATGTCCTTTGACACATCTTAATAGTAAACAGTCAAAAACTATATGGGTTGTTTTGCATTCATCATTTTTTACATATGTGCAAACCTTTCCAATGTCATAAACAGCTTGCATTGTATCTGCAATAGACCATATTTGAGGAATCCCAACACACACTCTAAAGACCTCTCTTCTCAACCCTGCTGTACTTAGAAATGTCAGACTAGTACTGAGGTCCATTACATTGTTTCCATAGCTTGTTTTAAAATGCAAGTGGATAAAGTGTGTGGATTATCTTGTATTACTAGCATATTCATGATTGTAGGAGACCTATTAGATATTACTTTTTAAAGCATTATATTGAGCAGCTTTACATTTTCCCCAACAATATGCTTTCCACAATATTTTGTTCTAATTTCGTAAAATATTTTCTTAGCTGTTTCTTATCAATAGGACACCACAGCTGCAGGCCGATTTCCAAATGAACAGCCTGTTACATAGAGCAGGCCAGCAGAGGATGGGTGGCAGCTCTCTTGCTTTTAGGGCTGCATCCGCATGGAATTTGCTCCCATTTGCTCTGCGCCTCATCCAGGACCCCAATCTCTTAAAAAAAAAAGATTGAAAACACTCCTCTTTACTTAATTATTCCCTTTCACTCCTCAAGGTTCGCGCTCCTTGGAGTATCCGTGCGCGCTATAAGCTTGAATAACATAACATAACATAACAAGCCAAATGAAAATTACAGAGTTTCCCATCCCGCCTTGGCTAGTGTACTCTAGTGTCTAAACTAAGCAGTTCTGCACCATACAAGGCTACCAGGAGAACACTTTCTTGGTATGCTGTCAACACAAGTTCACTGGATAATCCCCATTATAGTTGGTTGAAAACTCCTAACTCTTTCGAAGCTTGACTGTACCTGCACTTTAGTTATTTGCATGCGATTCCAATTTAAATTGCTATTTAATATCATCATAAGGTAATTCTATTGATCCTGATAGAAGCAAGTCTACAAGGGCAATAAAGATTATTTTTCTTTTTTTCTGAAACAATATTTTAGTTTTCTAGAAATGAACAATCCGTGAATTCTCCTCACTCTAGTCTTCACATGTATTTAAATTCCCTTACCGACGTATCTGAGTCTTGCCCATCAGGTTCAGTTTATCCTCATAAAGGAGACAGGAATAATGTTTATTAATTTTGTTGAAAATAATCTTCTTCTTTGTGGGTGCAGCAGTAGATCTATAAAATAAGAGAAGTACCCAAACATTCTTGATAGAGACCATTCCTGATAACTAGTATGATCGATGAAATAGTGTTTATGCATGTTATTCCCTCTTATGATGTACATATGAGTACAGGTTGAATTGTATCAGTTGTCACGTAAGAGAAAACAAAAATCAAGAGTGGTATTTTGGATTGTGTAGTTTGATTTTTCTTGCACACAGTGAGCTAGTGTGCATGGGCATTGAATGATGTCATGTCACATACATGGCTGGGTGGTAAAACTTTGCCTCATTTAAAAGCGCTAGTAATTATTAATCAACATGAGAACCTGGAAGGATCAAGACCGAATTCATGTAATATTTTGTAATGTGGTTTTACTTTCTTAAAAATTCTTGAGAGGGCACCACAATTACAGGCAAATTTCAATGTTGGGAGTTTCAAACATATCAATTGATTATTGGTTTAGAATAAAGGTTGGCTTGGAATAACATGCATGATTGTATTTCAGTTAACACACTAATATGTGTGATGCAATGCATTAGTCCTTGCATTGCCACTTGGTATTCATCATATTAATATAAATTGGTGTTAAGCATTACAAACTATAAGTTTGTATGTGGAGAGGCCAGGGAATTTCTCATTAGGGATTCATTCAACTAAATTCCCCAGTAAAAGTATCATATTTGTCTCCATTCTTGATGATTTGATAGTAAGTGACTTCATGGCATGATTTCAGTCATGGTGTGTATTAAACAACACTCAAATGAACAAGCATTTGCAACACCAGTAGATCTGGCGTTGACCACCACCTTTATGGCTTTGTAACTGCTTTCTTTGCTTTGTTTTGTTATGGGCTTTATAAACCCCTGTTGTTAGGGAAGCTGCTGGGCCCTCATCAAACAAAAAAAACATTGGCTTAAAGCAAAAAAAAGTTTTGGTCTCAAAAAGCACACCCTACTACAGCAGTCCCTGCCACTTAAGGGAATTACTTTGATCATGAAGGATGTGCTTCTTGTGAAAGGGCAAAATGCCATCACACACAGGGAAGTTAGCCAATGTCTGAACGGGCTACCCCCTTGCCCCATGCTGCATGCTATAGCTGGCACATAAAAAATGTGAAAAAATACGACAATTGGCCATGGATGAAGACGACTGGTTGAAAGCTGTATAAACAAATATATTATACATTTAATTTTAATAAAATCTAAAGGTCTTGGTCAGACCTAAAAATCAGAATGCATTTTATGTGATAACATGTTCTGGTTACAGTACCTACTGTTGTGTTTGTCCTTACACCAGCTTTGGTTCACTCCACTCTAGATAAAGCAGGACAGTGGATACCACATCTCATACACCACTGATGTATGGTCTCTCTATTGGGGGCACAATGATTTTCTGCTCTATGCCTATATGGCTTCATGAGTAAAATGCCAGGAGGCCATTCAGTCTGCTTGATTTGCTTAGTGAGACTCTCATAGGTCTATGTTCAATCACTCTAATGTCTGATCCTCTTTATCCTGTAAGAAACATCAATGCCAATTCTGTAATGTTCTCACCATCATCAGATGTGGTTCTTCTTACAGCCTTCCTGTGGAGGGAAGCCCCTCTCCTAACTACCCAAGTGAGGCTCATTCCCATTCTATCCCCAGGACATTTCTCGGGCTCACTGATTTAGTGCTTGTTTTTGGACAACTGCGTTGGTCAAAAAAGTAATACGAGGGAAAATTCTTCATTATCTTATAGTGAAAGAAATATATTGCGCTTTTGATCGTAGTTCCATTTTTTTATGGAGATGATGTAATGAGCAAAGCCGGACAAAACTAAATTTGGTACCCCTGCTAATCATCTTCCTCCAACATTTCCCAATCCTCCGTCCCATTGGTCATCCTAGTGCGGGATCCGTTTGTGCTCATAAGTCACGTCCTACGTGGATACCTCGGCACAGTGACTAGGTTGTGAATACTCATTGGGACCTTGACCCTGCACCCCAATTACCTATTCTGTTGCTAAACTGAAGATGATAGCCTATGGGAGGGGGCGAGGTGTGAGAGGTAGAAGGAAAGTGGAAATACGTCAATTGGAAGGATGCTACGAAAAGTCAAGAAAAATTGATTTTATAGCCAGTCTGGATATAATGAACCAATGAAGACACCATTTATTTGCAACTGGTGAGGTCATGTGGGTGTGCCCCTCTAAATATTGGCGCTTTTGGCCTAGGCCCAGGTCACCCATGCCAAAAGCCAGCCCTGGTAATGGGTTATATTAGGGTTTAAAGGTTAGCTTGAGGATATTTCGCATCTCACCGAGACTATTTTCATGGGCCTGTTTCAGCAATATTATTGTCCATAGACAAAAAAAATCTCCTGATTGATATGGATAGTTCAATAATTGCTCTAGGAGCAAATATATGGCTAGTAAGTAGAACATATTATCAATTATTTAGGCTACTTGGTTGCTCATTGAATTGACTGTCCTGAGCCAAAACTGCCTCTTAGGAGCAATTGACATCAGGAAGTTGAGTTTATAGGTGTCCGTGACAGAGTCAAGCACAGAGAACTGCAGGGTGCTTTGCCACTGAATATAGACAAGTTTCACTGTTCACTGTATTTACTCTTCCCTCCGTTTACTGCTAACAGAGTGTGCCCAAAGCTACCCACCGCTTCAGATGTGATGTAGTAAAAATAAATCGATCTCTCTCTCTCTCTCTCTCTCTCTCTCTCTCTCTCTCTCTCTCTCTCTCTCTCTCTCTCTCTCTATATATATATATATATATATATATATATATATATATGTTTTACACCTGATGTGAACAGAATTCTGTTTTTATGTGCAGTTTTGACGTATGCTTGCCTGAAGAGTATACCAATGAATTATTGAATATTTTTTGGTTTCATTGACTCTAATGCCCTGGCTGTGTGAAACCTGTAATAATTTTCTGTGCACAACAGGCTCATGTCAATCTTCTGATGTGCTGCAATCTCTGTGGCACACATCAGTACAGAATGTGATGTGGGAAGTTATTTACCTGCAGCCACTACCCAGGGAGCATCTGCTAGAAATGTAAAGCATGACCTGCTGGAACTTAGTATGGTATCTGCTTTCAGTCATCAGAGGCAGGACTGGTTTGTGTGTAGGGTTTGCTCAACCAAAACAAGTCTTTCAGTAGATTCAGGAGCGGTCTGACTTGACAAACATTTATGCAGCAGCAATGCCACCTGCTCCAGCGAAGAAATCCTGATCTTTTAGTCTGACAGTGGGGAATCCTCAACCACATTAAATGTCGCTTGAGTACAAACGAGAGTTCATACTTTTCAGGCCTCCATCATAATGTGATGCTGTAAACATTTGATATTACAGACGGCTATGGCATGCTGGGCTTTAACGGCCGGTAGAGTGAAAAAAAATCTGATCTCTGATGTGGTAGTCCCTATGGGAATTTCGCTTCTGCACAAAAATTCCTAACCTTCGGCATTCTCATTCCCTCTAGACTTTTTAAAAAATGTATAATAATTCACTTTAAACCTGCTGCTGTGTCTACGGAGATTATGGAAAAGCAAGTGCATAGCATATTTAAAGTCTAACATATTCAAAACAGTAAACCACAATCACACCCTCCGAGTGTTAAATTATCTTCGCTTACTTTATTTCTTACTAAGATGATCTTATTTAATTTTGACTAGAGGTCTGCCGAAATGGATGAATTTTACTACTGTCTAACAACATCAGCCTTTTAACAATGGGCCACTGGTCCTGAAGAAAGGGGTCTTAAAATTGGTAAATGCTGACATTTCTTAATGTAAGACATGGCATTTGTGTTTCTTCAGTGACCTGGAAAACCAATGTGATCGTGAAAATGTACTCACTGGGAAGCCTCCCAAGCATTAAATGAGTCCTGGGGAGGATTTGGCTATGCAGAGAAGTCTGTGCCCTTAAGTAAGTGGGGTATGGATTTAGGCCACAACAGTTGTCAATCAAATGAATCTCAAACATGTGAGAGTCCCAACAGGTGGTCTTAAATTCTTGATTCTCAACATGCCTGATCACACCCATCTCATTTTTTAATTCAGATTTTGTGATCCCAGATTATTTCAAATAAAAATCACATGGAATGTACTGAAGTCATTGGTCCTAATTCACAAAATTGTCAGAGATCTGCACTGTCAGTTTGCCGAGCTTGCAAGGGTGCTGATTTTAGGCAGATCGCATGAAGTGTCTTAGCTGGATGTGGTTACTGAGTTAAATTTTGTTCGCTGTTTGAGCACAGTGGATCAATTTGTGCTGTAAAGCGATTTGCAGCAAACATCACAGTGGTGGCTTTAGAGTTGTGGCCCCTGGTGTTTGCAGTCCAATGTTTTACTGACTGTGATGGACAAGGAGGCAGCTTGAGATGATTATGGGGAAGAGGGGCCACCATTTCCCAAATGTGGTACAGGTAGAAATGATGGGAAGATGCACTGCTAAGTGATTCCAGGATGGAGCGACAGTGGCGGCCTGCATAGATCGGGGGTGGCGGCGCAGGGCAGAGGGGAATGTAAAAGAAAAGGAAAAAAACTTACCTTATCCCTGCTGCGTCTCTTCTCCGTCAGGACGCCCAGGCTCCCTGTGACCAAAGAAAATGCTGCAATGTATCGCTGTGATTGGTCTGAGCATTGTGGTTTGACACTCAGCCAGGAGCAGGGAGCCTGGGCATGTGCTCCACGCAGGCTGTAATGCAGTCTGTGTGGAGAACAGGGAAAGTGCGCATGACTGTTTAGCCGGCCCGAGAGGGCCGGCCAAACAGTCATGTGCACTTAGGAGTGGGCAAACCACTCCCCCCGCCCTGTCATCGGAACAGCCCTGCCCGCCCCACCCGCAGGAACAAATAATATGATAATAACGTTCAGTTAACATCATTTTATTTTTCCTTTGTTACACTGCTTAAAAGCAGTGGGGCGACGCTCCTCCGCCTTAGCGGAGAAGCCGCCACTGTGGAGCAACATCGATGATTGCTCAAATTTTTGGGCTGTGTATGGCCACAACATTTGTACTCGAAGGAGCAACCAACTGCATCTTAGTTCCAAAATGGAAACGGGACACAGAAGGCTTAAAAAGTGCCACCATTTTGAAATAATAATCAGAAGGCTACGGTATAAAGCGGACATTTCAAGGATGTGTGGAACAGTGGGGGTGAGTTAATTACCTCATTGGAGGACCCAGGAGGTGGTCTCTCTATTTTCAATTGTGTCCCCTTAATTCAGGCGTTCGGTGATATTACCATCAGTCTCCCGGACTTTCATAAAAAGGCCGAAAAAATAATAAAGCCCAATTTAAATCCATCTCAGTTATAATACTGATGGATTCCTCGAAAGCCTTTCTTATCTGTGGTAACAGCTGGTGTGGAAAATTATCCCGAAGGAGCAAGAAAGGGCACGTCTAATGCCGGTGACTGTCAAACATAGTTTTTCCTTGTTCCTATGCTACCAACATATGTATATGCTGTCTGGGATGTTCTTCCTCTGTTCAGGGGATATAGAAATGGTCCACACGGCCCATGTTCATGGAGTGCCCCGTTTAAACGTCATTACAAAGCTGTTTTTTGTCTCTATTTTTTCACAGAATGTTGCAGAAAGCTAGTAGTATTTGCACAAAACTCTTGCTTTACGGAGGGGCAGGCGTTATGCAACCCACTGAAACACGAGGAGGGTCCACATACCCCAGAACCTAGGCTGGACACGTGCAAAGTACCCCTAACCGACTGAGGACTGAACAATCAGTCAAGGCAATATCGGCTCCAAGCCAAGCTTGTACTAACACAGGAACGCATCAACAGTTCTGAAAAAAAGATAAATATGAGATATTGATGATCTATACCAGAGTTTAAAAAAAAATTCCTTTGAATCTCTTGAGCCGCAGCCCCATATTGGACATCCAAATCGGGCAGTCCCTCTTGTACGACCGCAAGTCCACCTTTAGGAGGACCGGATACAGCCCAAGCGAAAGTATCATATGACTCTCGAGACTTACACCATACCAGTGGCACAGGCAACATGAGCTTCTGAGTGTTGCCCTGACGTTTTTTCACTCCTGCTGGAGTGCTGTACCGTAGACTTGCAAGATCAGTGCTAGCAGATCCCCATGCATCCACTCGTATAAACTTATGAACTATTGGTCCTGATGAAGATGGAGTTCATCAGTTACTTCCATTGAAACGTACGTCGACCGGAGAGTGTGACATCCCAGCTATCAGCACAGCCACTGAGGGTTGATGTTTCAGCCCTTTTTGATTCCATCTGTGCATGCAGTGTTGTACTGGGGTGTGTATGAGTGTGTATAGTATGTGTCAGTGATATGATTGACGAGTACATGAATGAAGTGTGAGTATGGGGTTGTTGTTTTTTGTTTATTCTTTGATAAGAGTGGATTTTAGTTTTTGAAAATGATATGTTATTTGCTCATTTGATCTATACTTAATGCACTGATGATGTTTGTCAAATGATAGAATTGAATGAATCATGTACATACAGTGTTTTGCTAAAAGAGAAACATTGTCTCAAACTGTGCACTACAATGAAGAAATGTTTTCACTTCTTTTAAATTAAATGATAAAAAAAGATAAATAAATGAAATTTGAAATATAAGTAATGACTGGAGACATGTTGTGTGACAACAGATGACCCATTTTATGGCTAAATGGTAGCTAGTAGTAAAGAAATATAGGTCGAGTGGGAGGCTTTTCATTATTTAATTGTTTATTTCCCCTTACTCCCAGACCTGCTCAGTTATTCTTCTCAGGGGGCGCCTTTCACAGACAGACACTAAACTCCTGTAACCAGGTCTTGTGAATTACATTTGTCCTGGCCCATTTTGTAATGGCACAGTTGCTCCACTGTTGATCAGTTTTGAAGTGCCATTCACACTAACAACCAGAGATAAATATTTGCACAAGTTGTCTTCTGTAAACTTGACATTTTCGGCCACCAAGTTGTGTGAAGTTTCCTTTCAAGACTGGCAAAATTGCCTGCCCCTGGTTTCCCAGCATTTTGCAATTTATGCATTTTCTCCCATGTTGTCTTGCCAATGTACAACTTATCTCTGTATTCCACATTATTGCTCATGCCATAAATAGATTTTTGCCCTTTGTAAATATTTATAATATTCGACAATTTAAGTTTTTTAGCCCTACCCACTGACAACATTTTGCACTTTGCACAGAGAGCCTTTTGCTCTGCCAACCCTGGCAATCCCTCCCAATGAACAAAACACTCTGTCGGCGGGAGGCACAGCAGTAGGCGATGGTGACAGGGGCAGTGAAGTAAGGAACATTCTGAACTCAGCTTTAGTGGGATCTGAAGTTATTATTCGTGGCACTAACGCTATTCAGATATCTAGTGATTAGGTGCATTTCCCCAAAAGGTGCTTAGTAAACCTTTTTCACTGGAGAGTGTGCTTATGGTGATTGCATTTGTAAGGTTACATTTTGTGCTACTACTGGCGGTGAATCTTTCAAGGCATATGCCCACTAAAGAGAACTATACCTGAGAAAGTGCAGTTTCCCACAGCCCTGCAGGTGATGGACAATTCGTATTTCAATGTACCATCATGTCATCTCAGCTAGTTTATTTAATAGTGCAGAACGGGCCCCTCAGTAATGCCACATTTCATGCCCATGGTAAATAGTGGTAAAGTTATGTCAAGAACTCCTATAGCACCAATTATGACGTTCACACAATTTACATAAAAAGTGTCATATGCCAAGTGAGAACTCTGCCATACTGCACAAATGTGAAAATTTGTTTCTGATGGAAAAAATAAACTATCACCACAGACACAACTTGCTATCCTAGAACAAAGCAGTTAGGGCAAGATGTACGTAGCTTTTTTGCATTTGCAAAAGGCCGACTAGCAGGATCGGGCTGTTTGCTGCAGCAAAAAAATGCCTTTTATTATATGTGAAACCCAAGTTATGATTCAGTGACACGTTACCGAATTACAGTCACATGTCATCCAATTGAAATTTGGTTTTGCCAGCAAATACTAATTCATTATATGGAATATGGAACGTTATATATATATATTTTTTTTTGTTTTGTTTTATATAGCGCGAACTAGACCCGTAGATATCAGGTATCAGAGCTCTTTACATGAGCACCAGTTGCGTTACAGACAGACACATTAATTTTTGTTGGGCACTGGGAGATTAAGTGATTTGCCCAGAATCACAGGATGTTGAGCGTCGTTGCCGAGACTCGAACCCAGTTCCTCAGGTCGACCGCCCTAGCCGTAAGGCACCGTTCCAAATACCAAATCGGATTGGTTCGTATTAATGATTTGTGACGTTAATCCGGGTGCAAAACGTTAATACTTTACCGACTGCTGACGGGACCAATGCCTACTCTTAAAATTTTTTAGTAACATTTAAAAAAAGATTTTTAAATGCATCCTAGTTAAATTTAATGGAAAACTTGCTGCATTTGAAAAAATGCTTTATTTAAAAGCAATCACAGACATGGTGGTCTGCTGACCTCTGCAAGCCACTAACCCAATGATGGCTGTGATTCCTACTGGATCGTAATTTTCGACCTACCTCATTAATATTTATGATATAGGTTAAAATTGAGACCCATTAGAAATCAGTATTTTGAGAACCAACGTATTAGTAGATAAGTTGGTTTGCAAAATACCACACTGTCTGCAAAAATACTGGTCTCAAATTGGGACCAGTATTTTGCGACGAATGCTATGAACATCTGTCCCTTAGTGCTGCCTGTGCCGAAGCATGATTTCCAATGGCACACAGATTCTAAGAACCATATTGGACATACTGGAAGTTTTCCATGGCGGGTATTTGTGGTCTTTGATTTGGTCCATCAAAAAGTCTTCTTGTCTGAAACAGCCAAGAAATCAAAAATAACATAAATCAGGGGAAAATAATGCATTTGTTAAATATAACCAAGCACTTCCAGAGAACTATATGAAAGTCAAAAGTAAATCTTTCCTGTCATCAGGTGAAGAAGACCACTTAAAAGTTTAACATTCAAGCCTATCTGTAGAGTGCATATTCACCTGAGGAGTTTCTTGGTTCTACTGAGAGATAACATGGGTCATATTACAACGAGGACAAACTGTTGCACTTTTTGCTGTGGCACAAATACTTAATGGTGTGAGGTAGGGCAAACAGGGATAGTGCACCCTATTATTGATAATGCGATGTCCCCAGGGCTGCTGCGGACATTAGTGAAAGTCAGACCGGCTGATTGAAGCAGCTGGTCTGGCTTTCACAGTGCAGGCAGCACCCAGCTTCCACTTTCGACTGCGACCGAGATCCCCCTGCCATTGAGTGCAGTAAATGGCTGCGCCTGCCTGCAACGGTATGTCTGGCAGGGTAAGTTGGACACAGTTTTCAACCTCCAGAGGGGCACTTTGGGCGAAGGACGGACTCTGCATCTTTTTACCTCTGCATCCATAATATTTGCTTGGAGCCACACCCCCTTGTGAATGAGGGACCGCCCCTTTAGGATAGCATATGTGCATCAGTGCTATCTGTACTATAGAAGGGGGTGCAGAAGTGGCTGTGGCCATTTTGTAATTCCAGAGTGTCCATGGGGAGCAGAAAGTGACTGCACTCCCAGTGAAAACCCAGGGCATGTTACGTAATACGACCCCAGATTTTAAATTATCATAATGGTACTCATTTTATTGGCCTCAGAATGATGAAAGACTGAGTGGAAGTGCCAGGAACTGAACCTGAGACTATGAGGACAAACCTAGATTCATGGAGTGGATGCATTTGTCCACTGAGCCACAGGATCCGGTTTTGAGGAGTTTTTATTACATTCTATTATAAGGTGTGGTGCTTTCACGCACCTGTCAGATTTCTTTACCCTTCAGGCAGCATCTCTTCCAGTTAAATCCACTTGATTTGTTTTTCACGTCTAAGTGATGTTTTATTTCCCTGGGGCTTCAGTGCTTTTATTGGTTTTCTCTTTCCAACTCCTACTTCCTCTTCACTCTTATCAGGCACTCGTTGCAATCTTCTCTCATCCTACGCGCCCGTATCTTTCCCTTGTAGTGTGCTCACTTCTCTTGCTGTGTTCTCTCATTCGGCTATCCAGTCTGCATGTACAATAACTATCACAAAAAGTCAAATTTTGGATAAATCGCAGGAAAATGTAATGAGGCTTATATAACAACAGGTCATCAGATCCTTATGGCTGACAATGACTGCTGTTCAATTTCCATTGTATCAAACAATAAAACATACACTCAGTTTGGAAACATTTATGGTTGCAATTGTTTTTTAGACATTCTGTGATTCCAAAAGTAATGAACTATTATCTAGGTTCAAACCCCATTTGATGATAGCAACGTTCTGTAGCATTTTAATTTTACTTACATAATATTGAAAGGTAAGTGCAGGTAGGAAAGTATAGATGCACTATCCCCAACTCCACATCTTAAATATATATGTACTGTGTAGGTAGGGTAGTATAGATGAACTATCCACAGCTCCACATCTTAAATAGATATGTTCTGTGCAGGTACATAGATGTGGAGTTAGGTATAGATAATCTAAAATTACTTGCCTGTCAATATTTATCTTCGATGTTCTGCCCCATAAATATTATTTATTCAATATTCAAGGGGCACCCCACGTGGCTACATGAATCTGATATTGTGTAATGTAATGGTGCTTATCTAAAGTGCTCTGATGCACTTGAGCCGAGATAGTGCTATATAGAACTGCAAAAAAAGTTGATTAAATAGCATTGCAGTATATTGATAAAAGTCATGAACTTGTGCTGGTTTTGTCCTGTGATGCCTGAGTCCCATTTCTAAATTGATGCTACCATAACGGTAATGAGATAAACTCCAGGGTGGATATTGAAATACATCAAGTTGTTGTCACTGTGCATTCTATAAAGACAGCCACAGTGTTCTATGCATAGTAACTCAATATAGTGCACCTTTCCCATGTATTATGCTGCATTGTGTACCATGTACACAGATACATAATGTAGTTCTGTGTTGACTGCACAGTTGTGCACTAAATAGTTGAAATGAAATAATAAAAATGTAAGAAAATAGATGGATGCTTGAGGGAAGTAAAACATAAATATAATATTTATTAATTATAGGGGGTGTAACACCCTTTCGAACACCCTGTAGTAAATATCCACATAGATGGCTCTGAGAGGGGCTCAATGAGTGAAATGGTTGCTGCTGACATTTGCTGTGCCTGTTTATCAAAAGTTCGAATCTCAGCAAGGCCTATCTTTCATCATCTTTCATCATCCAGTGTCAATTACAGTAACAACTATTATTTACAGCACTTAGAGAGGGCAAAAACTGGAGAATGAAACACTATGCTATCATTTTGAGGACTAAAATACAGCCTGCAGAAAAGTCCGCTTTGAGGATGACATTCTGGTGAACATCAACATGAAAGCTAAAATCAATATAGAAGACCTAAGGAAGTGGTTGCATGATTACAAGAGTCAGGTTGGGTAAAAGATGATTTCTGGCAGGAATGAGATCAGAAGGACAGCTTCCTTCGCTGCACTACGCAGAGCGTTAGTAGAAATTCAGGGAGGTTTGAGTGTTCAATGTTTAAATTATCCAGTTTGAAAGACCAAATGTGCAGGTCAGTGCAATGAAAGGAGAATTCTTTTGATCGAGTAGAAAATAAAGAACCAATGTTTTTAGATGCCATTGACTAAGGAGTTTGTGCCCAACTCACCATTGATTGGAACTTGCACATTCCAGATTTTAATAAAGTCTTAGGGTATGCAAATAAAATAGATGATGTGGGTGTGGCACAAAACGAGTTAAGCAGATGGTCTTGGCCTATAAGCATGACCATCGTTTTGTAGTAATTTAGCTTCAACCTAGTCCTTGTGTTCTCTGCCTTATTTAAGCAAATGCTGGTAGACTCTGGTTCAAACATATCACTAGGATTATTCAACATAAAGAGACCCGAGTATGATTGCTGTAGATTCGAGAAGATAGTCCTAAATTTTTCGAGTGTTTCATGAGCATGTCAATGTTAGAATTCATCAGGTACAGGAAAGAGCGTCCAGGCTTCGGGAAGGTGGACCACGAGAGGCATTCAATTTGCTTTGTTTTTGCACTACAAAGAGGAAAGATGCATTTCTGTGAGGAATGATTGAATCCATTCAAGGATCAATCCAGAGGCTTTCTACCTTTCTACAACTCCATTATGCCAACATTTAATTGTAATTGCCCCTTCTCATCATAGAGCAGTGCTGGTAATCTGTACTGGTAGTTGGTACTTTGGAATGACATTTTCTGTCATTTGTTACCTTAACCACCAGTAAACTATTTCCCAGAATGGAGGGCATAATGTCAGAGAGAAAATCCTATAGGTGTGCAAACATAATCGAGAATAAGTGTAGGCTAGGAATATGGGGCCCGCTTCACAAAAATAATCTGAGACAAAATCCTAACTTTACGACTTTCGGTATTCACAAAGGGAATTTAGGAGTAGTAAAGTAAGGATTCCTAACTTTACTACTCCTAAACTGAGACAAAATCCTAACTTTACGACTTTCGGTATTCACAAAGGGCATTTAAGAGTAGTAAAGTTAGGATTCCTAACTTTACTACTCCTAAATGCCTTTTGTGAATCTTGTTGCTATGCATGCATACATATTTTAAAATTTAGATGAGAAATTAGTGAATTTTTGCACATGCCCGTTGGAGTTGTCTTATAGTGATGGTACCCACAAACTTTAATCGACTGATTAAATATCTTAAAAAATACATTTTGTAATTACCAATTTTTTCCTCTGATTAAAATGCGCCGACTGACTTTGCTTCTGATGTTCAACACTGATGTTCAACACTCTATCCTCCTCTCAAAATTGTGAAGGCTTTGTTCTTTAGATAACATAAATTACATACATAGACCCAAGGCTTTTCAAAATATGCGATTGAATGTTATATGTTCTTTTGATATTCTTACTGATTTCCGTCAAACGTCAGTCTATGATAATCCACACTTCAAAGTGAAACAATCATTAAATCCAAGAATTTTATAATGTCAGGCTGAAGAAATTACACAACTTGAATCAATCTTTCAAAAGTCAACTGATTCAGCACAAAAACACCAGTACAGCTACTGTTGCAAGAAAATGTTCTTGTTAAGAGCCGTTTATTCAGAAAAGGATATGTTTTTGACCACAAAAAACTTTAAAACCATGGAAAACGGCATTTAGATGCTTTTAAATTATTTTGAAACACTATCAAAAATATATTGTGCTCAATAAATACCAAAAGGTAAACCATGCACTGTATGCCTTCATCATATTTTGCCAGATCAAACCTCATACCTTTTCATAACTATATATTTATGTGTGTGTGTGTGCGTGCATGTGTGTGTTTGTACAAGGGGGCACTATTTTGAAAAAGTAAAGCATTTACATGGCACAAACACACTTGTCTGCCCCAAACAAACTGAATAATTCTCAAAAGAAATACATGTTCTGCTATTGTTTCTTTACATCATGTTTGTTGAATGAGTAGTGCTCTCTAAATATTGCAATTTATATAACATATTGATGTCCGAATAATCATAGTACTCGTAAGAGCGGTAGTAAACACAAACACATATAACATATATAGCTTCAAAAGAATCTACCATTTCTTGCAGCAGCCTTTATTCCTCAGGCTCCTCGACTGGCTCTGAGTCAAGTCCAGTATACAATTCATGCTAAACGAAGACGTGAAAATCACACCAAATGCCTGGCTCATATTTTCAAGCAATATCCCTAGCTAGGCTTTAAGCTAAGGATTTTTCTGGGTGTATGGGGGCTTTATATTGGGGGTTGGGGGGATTGGCATGGTAATCAGCTCTAACAGCTGGATTACATTAGTTTTGGAATTATGATCCAAGCCTCATTTTTATTTAAAAAATCCCAAATAATCTTACAACGTTTCTAATTATATTTAAATAGTTTATCTCAACGGAGAAAAGTTTGTCACAGGTGCCTGCATGGCTGTGATGTCCTACTCTGAAACACCTTTTTGGCAAATCTCAATCTTGAAAGCGACCTACTAAATTCTGTAGGATTAGGAGACACCTCTTCCACATTGCTTATGACTTTGAGAGGAGCATCTCAGCTTCTGCACACTACTTTGAATATGTGTCCCTTCTTAAAGTAAAGGCTAATTGTCACTTTCCCCATGTTCTAATGTTTCCTATTGAGAAGCGCATTAGATTTAAAGCATTGTGTATCGCATTTAAGGCCTTACAGAACTCAGGTCCCACCTACCTGGTAAAACGCTTCCAATGGCATACACCGGACTGTACACTTTGCTCGGCTTCACTGAAGTTGGTGATAGTGCCATCCTCCCGTCTTCAGAGATGGGGTAGAAAAAGCTTTTTCAATATCACCACTAGATGGTGGAACAAGCTACCTTTTCAATTGAAGAACTCTACTGATCTCTTGTCCGTTAGGAAAGGACTGAAGACTTGGCTTTATACTCTGTAATTTTGTAGCACTGGTTCTTTACATCACGCAGCTGCTTTGTGGGCTACCTCTACAAGCGCCTAGACGCCCTTGGGTAGTAGTGCGCTATATAAATATATAAATAAATAAATAAATCAACATTACACCCAACTTGCTAGTAGGCACTGAAAAATGCCCAGTGAGTTTGCTTCTATCAATGATTCACCAATTAAATGTTCCTGCATCATACATTCACATAGATTCTCCTGATCTTATATGATCCATTTTGTCTATAGTAACTCTACATTGTTCCCCATTTCCCACCCCTGAACCTTAGAGGCAGCTTAACAATAACATTCAGTGTTTTACAAAAATGTAAGTGAATAAATGAAAAATAATGAGAACTCCACTTATGGCCAGTGTCTCCTTGTCATATTTTCTCACTACCTGGTGCTTGACCAGTACCTGTTAAGTGGTCAAAAGAAAAAATAATACAAGAACGTAAAACAACAAACAAAGAATTTGTAGGGTTTCAAATTGAGAGACATAAATTAGGCACAAACTGGTAATTAAACATCAATCATAGAAACTGGCAACGGGTATAGTTTTATATTTTCTGTCCCTGGATTATATATGTGGGCCAAGGGCCCAAAGCATTCCACAAACTTTGGTCCCTTAACTGGGTTCTGGAAACTCTGCAGGCCAGTTGAAGTAGAATGATGTCCTGAGGGGCCCTCTGTCATGGCCTTCTCACATGCATCTCTTGGAAGAGGCCTGGGGAGAGAGGCGGGGAATGGGAGGGTGGGGGGTCAAGATTTACCCTGAGGATCTGAATAGATCTGCATATTTTGGGCAGATGGGATATGAAATCTCTGTATTTAGGATATAAAGCACATAATAACAACAAACACATCAACATTATTATTACCATTATGCTTACTAGTATTATTATTGTTGCTGCTGCTGTTGTTTTGTTATTATTATTATGAATACTATTATTGTTGTAGTTGTTCTTATTGGTATTATTATTATTTTTATTATTAGGAACATGGAGGGCAGATAGGCTTTAGAATTTTCTACAATGGGGTTGTTTGAAGGAATTCTTATGACACTCAATATATTATTCAAAGTAGAGGTAGGGCTTCTAGGCCTTGGCTTTGATCAATTCAGTTTGCATCAATAGTTCAATTTTCAACCATTTGCAACACATGCACATGTAATGGATCTGTAGAATATCAGCAGAAAATTAATGTTTTAATGGATATATTTGTCTGTGTTTGCTTGTAAAATGAACTGGAAGAGAACATGTTAATAGCATCTTACACAGGACAGGGCATCTGAATGTGCAATATGCCAATGCTCATACACGCCACTAAGTCCTCTGGTTAGATTCTCAACGCACCACCAGAATGACATTTAACGTTTTGATCTTTATGCAGTGATTTTATATCAATGCGCATTGTTACCCAAAAGGCTATTTTCCTGCATGAGCCACTGAAATTAAATCTGTCATATTGCTGTACTATGCAGCATAATGCGCATGTGCAGAGCATCATGATTGTGAAACATGAATCCTAGTACACAAACTTAAAGTAACAGCCCAGCCTCTTATCCCTCTGATGCCTGGTATACACAAATCTAAAATAACACCCCAACCTGCTACCTCTATGATGTTTGGTATAAAATATTTCATCCATGTTGTGTGTAATCGAATTTCACATATGGTTATTACAGGTCAATCAGGAGCATGCAGTATGATTGAATTAGTAATGCACTTTTAAGGAGGCTAAAAACAACAGTTCTTGGATTATTAGAGACGTTGACCATAAACAAACTCAATACACTCAGAGCACCATGGTGGGCATAGAACAAGCTCAAAGAATAGCTTAGTAGATGCTCTATGGCCCTGATCAGGTTTTAGCAAACGTGTGCAAACTACACTGTGAGAAAAGATGGCAAAGAAGCCTTATGGACTAAGCAGCCCAGGCAGACAAAACTCAACACAGGCTGAGTGCAGAGGTCTGGCAGAGGTCTAGGTAGTTGTAAATGTCTGAACAAATTCCAGCTGATTTTTGTGGATTATGTTTCTGTAATATGGCATGTATCCTGTGGAATCTCCTAAAACAGTAAAACCCAAGTGTGTGAATGCATTCTTCTACATCAGCGTTTCCCAAACTGTCGTTTGCGACCCACTGGTTGTTCCAGCTGATTTCTGGTGGGTCACGAATAAGCACTAAATAAAGATGTCTTTACATTTTGTATTAATCTTTTCACATTTGCTTTGCTTTAAATACAGAGGTCAAATGTCAGGCTATCTTCTGACAAACTGTGGCTTATTCTTTTGACATGGGGATTAGTGTTTACTGGTCTTTTTCTGAAGGTGAGAGGAGTTTTTTTAAGTGAACTATGTGACAATCTTGTTGGGGTACATAGAGAGTGAAAGGAAAGGCTGTAGGATGTCTTTTTCTTTAACACAAAACAAAATTGTAAATCCTGTAAATGAACTGTTGTGCACATATTTCAGGATATATCAACAGTTGGGAAAGGAAAAATTAAGCTAATTTTTGTTGTAATTCTGAAGTGTAATGGAAACAAAGATTTTACTAGGCTTAAAACAAATCAAGCCACTTTTACTTAGTGAAATAATAAATATTCACTGAATATAGATGTCCACACATTCGCAAATCTTGTACAAATGAAAAAAAATATATATATATACTGTCACACCCACTCACATACCCTTACAGACTCTCTCACCCCCACTCACAGACTCATACAGACACTCTCACGACCACTCTAACACCCATATAGACACTCTCACACCCACTCACATACCCATACCAACACTCTCACACCCACTCACATATCCATACAGACATTCTCTCACCCACTCTGACACCAATACAGACCCTCTTGTACCCACTCACATACCCATAGAGACATTCGCACACCCACTCTGATATCCATACCGACAATCTCACACCCACTCACATACCCATACCAACACTCTCACACCCACTCACATGCCCATCCAGACATTCTCAGACCCACTCTGACACCCATAAAGACACTCACACCCACCCACTCACATACCCATACAGACACTCTGACACCCACACTTACACCCATTCTGATGCTTTCACATCCAGTCACAAACCCCTGAAGACACTCTCACACCCACACTTACGCCCATACAGACATTTTCACATTAGTGGATCTCGCTGAAATGAAAAAAAAAATTATATATACATAGTCTCACAATCACTCTTAGACCCATACACTCTCACACCCACTCCCATACCCATACAGACACTTTCACACCCACTCACACATTGCGATCACGTGATCAAAATAGGAAACCATAGAGTTCTTGCAGTCCAGTCTCGGTTTCAATACAGTGGAGGTACTGCAGTTCCAAGAAATTGTTGAGAAAAAATATTTAAAACAATATTCAAAAAATTGGTACATATTTCTCACAAAACATTTAGAAATTTTCTTTTCAGTAAAAAAAACAAATTTTCTTAAAATAATATTTTAAAATAAAGAAAACTGTACAAAAAAGAAATAAACATACAAAGTATAAATAAAAAAAAATACAATTTTAAATAACCCAAAAAAGTTTTTAAAAAACAAATCCAAGAAAAATGTAAATTACATAATCATATAAAATGTACATAATATCTTGAAATAAATATTAAATGGTCTAAAAAAATAAAATACTATAGTTACAACACATGAACTTAAAAAACAAAAATTAAAGGTCACAAGGTTGTTATACTTAAGAAAATAAAATTTGAAAAACCTTAGAAATTCACTAAAAAAAACAAAGGTTACAGGACATTATAGTTAGGCTCAGATTTCACTCGAACAAACCATAGAAATTCAGCAGTTACAGTTACCTGAGCTAACTATAATGTATGCCCCTGCAATGCACTGCTTATGACCTCACATATTACATCACTCATGACATGGTCAGTGTCATCACTGATATCACTGATGACATCTCAAATGCCATCACTGTTGACACCATCCATAAAACCACTCACACACACACTCACATCCTATGTAATCTCTCATATACCCACTCACATACCCACACAACTACTCATATACCCATTCACAGACCCATACAACCACTCACACACCTACTCACTCCATCATAGAGCTACTCACAAACCCACTCACTCACCTATACAGGTACTCAGACAGCTATTCACTTACCCATACAGTTAGTCACACAACCACTCATTCACCCATACAACAACTCACACAGCCACACACTCACCCATATAGCTACTCACACACCCACTTATTCAACCATACAACACTCACACAGCCATTCACTAACCCATACAATCTCTTATCATAGCTATACACTCACCCATACAACTAGTAACACACTAACTCACACACCCACATCCACTTACATGCCTATTCACACATTCATACAACCACTTACACACCCACTCACTTACCTATACAACTACTCATGCAGAAACTCACTCTCCAATACAGCTACTCACACATTAACTCACCTAACCAAACACCCACTCAAACAGCCACTTGTCAATATTCAGACTCATACACTCACTTACACCCATACAGCCACTGACACACTCACTCACCCACCCATAGAGCCACTCACACAGCCACTCAGTCACTAATGCAGCCCTCAGACAGCCACTCACTCACCCATACAGATACTCACACAGCCACTTATTCACCCATATATCCACTCAGACACCCATTCACACACCCATACAGCCACTCAGGGGCCCAAGTTATAGCTAACTCAGATAACTATAACTGCTGAATTTCTATGGTTGTGTAAGTGTGAAATCGGAGCCTAACTGTAACTTCCCTGTAACCTTTGGTTTTATATTTATAAAACCTGCAGGTGGTCGCTAGTAGGTAGTTAGAGTTAGGACCTAGTTTGCTTATGAAATGTGTTTTATGTTTTGCCAATTTGTTTGGCACCTTTTGACGAATCTTCACAAAATTTTCAAAACTAGTACGACGCTCGGATCAGCTGCTGTGTTGAACGTTTTAGGGAAATTTTCAATCGGGGGTTGAGTAAAGCGGGGGTCCCATAATGCTTTTTTCCCCTTGTAATTTCCCATTGGGATTTTGTATATATATATATATATATATATATATATATATATATATATATATATATTATCTACTGGCGGTCGCCAGTAGATAGTTATAGTTACAACCTATTATCCATAGGAAATCCGCGACATTCTATTTGAAATAACTCTCTTGCCGGTTGACGTATCTTCGCAAAATTTTCAAACTTTGTGGGGCGCTCCGGTCCGCTCCTACCCTGAAAGTCTCGGGGGATTCGTCAAGCGGGGGCCGAGAAAAAAGGGGGGTCCCAAAACGCGTTTTCCCCATGCAATTTTCCATAGGAAACTTTAGACACGGCTACAGCCCGAACTGCTGAACGGAATTACACCAAATTTGGCAAAGAGGTAGTTCTTGGTTCAGAAAGAACCCTTTTTGTTAAATGGTGTAAATCCGTTCAGTAGTTGCTGAGAAAATCAAAAGTAAAAAGATAGATATATCTAGGGCCGCGGATCCTCCCGAGCACGAGCTTTATGTTAATTGGCTGTCAACACTCCAAATCAGGAAGTGTTGGCAGCCATTTTGTCCCTCGGTAGAACCGAGGGACAGAAACAAGTGCGCAAAGCGCACAAAGGGGGCAGGGTAGAAACACCAGGTAGATAAAAAATATATATGTACTAGTGGTAATATCTCAAACTGATGTGGAGAAAAGAGAGGAGCTCATATAAATATTGTAGATTATGTTTCCAGGGATTGAGGTATTGTGCTGTTGAACATGAACTATTTAGAGATAATTCAGCTTTTATCATGTGCTTTTTGATTTAAATGGCCATTTTAGTATGCTTGACACACACCCTCACCTTTGATCAATCTCTATACTCCATATGCATAAGATGTCGCAAACATATTATTGGCATGCGGCTTAAGACCCACTGATATTTTTGTCATGCCTTTTCTACGAAAGCATCAGATGAGCTCCAGCTTAGGTTTTCAGATCACAGCCCATGAAGACCCCCCTCAGGGCAGGAAGGCTGCTAGAGAAAGAAAAGTGAGGCACCTTCACTCTTCAAGGGAAGATTGAGGTAGTCATCTCCAGTTGCCTTAGCAACCAAAGCCGGGTCTTAACAGCTAATTCTTCAAGTTTCTCTTGAGCGCTTGATGACTTATTTGGGACCTCAAAGTCAGGTCAAAATTGTTTCAAAGTGTATCTCCCACAAAACACTTAGGGCCATATGTAGGTGGGCTAATACCGGTCGGTAACGGCCGAAAATCGGTAAATTTCCCGTTACCGACCGGTATTTAGCCCTTTGCGATGTAGGAGGCCGGATTTAAGGAGTCGATAATTTACCGATTCGTTATTTTAAGGAATCGGTAAATTACCGATTCCTTAAATCCTATGTAGAGAGCACTCAAGTGAGTGCATTTTTGGTTTAAGGATTCGTTACTTACCACCAACTACAAGTTGGTGGTAAATACCGAATACCTTTTAAAATGCAATTTTGTGCTTTTTAAAAGTGCCATGTGGCAGACATACATGCCCTTAGGGCATGTATGTGCGCCACATGTGCACACATGCACGATTCAGGGGTGCAACAGGGTGTCAATTTGACACCCTGCCACCCTTGAATATGCTCCCCCTATTACCGATTCGGTATTTACCGAATCGGTAATAGTGAATGGCTTCCCATTCATTCCTATGGGCCTCCAGGCCCATAGGAATGAATGGGAAGGTATTCCTTATTACCGATTCGGTAAATACCGAATAGGTAATAACGAATATTACCGAATCGGTAACATTTACCGAATGTTTACCTACATTCTATTTACCGATTCTTAAATACCGAATCGGTAAAATTCGGTATTTAGGAATCGGTAAATAGAAATTACCTACGTATGGCCCTTAGTTACCTTCTTGAATCTTATTTGGACAAATCAGGCTTGCTCTGTTGCATCTCATATTTTTGGCAGGTAGGAAGTTAGCAGATAATCTTTGACTGTGTTTAAGCCACAAACCTAAAACATTTCATGAATGATGCCTAGGATCTGGATTTTTATTTTCAGTTGTATATCAATGCATTGGAGGGATTCCCAGGCTACTGAAATATGATTGCACCATTTTAATATTGAGTCACGTTCTTTCTGCATTCTTTTTCAACTTTTGCACTGTTTATGTTTGGAAGGTCCTGAGTACACGATATTGCACTACTCCAGTCCTTCAATCAGTAGGTCATGCCCTTGGCAACAGTGTTAGGCGAAAGTGAGAAGGCTTAGTCGCTATCAAATGTAATGTCCAAGTTCCTGACCTTGTTCACCAATGGTCTCACCGAGATCCCACGTGCACAAGAAGAAAAAAGTGTCATTGGTGCCATTACCTCTGTTTTGCGTCCATTAAGGCACTGGCAGCCCTCCTTCATCTGGAGGGTATGTGTTGCTGACATTTAGTGATTTCAATTTGAGATTAATGCATCTCACAATTAGAAGTGGATCTGGGAGTCAAGTGCATATTTGTTTTAAAATACTGTTCAAAGCCATTTGGAAAATTAAATATATTAGACTCTTGTTTAAATGCTTGTTCAAAAGCTGATAGATTTAACTAAAAAATATTTGTTTTGTTTTGCTTTAAAAGTTTGCAAATTGTAGAATTCTCGAAAATTGCATTTGAAGGAATAAACTGAATAATGGTTTTCTTGCTCTTTAAGACCTGAGTTTCATCCACACAGCTCTAATTGTTTCGCTTCTCTACATATTGCATACAAGAAAGTGCTTGGTCGGAAGTTTAATAAATGGGGCTAGAAGGGGCGTTTACAGGCAAATGAACCGTTCTTTTTGTGGATTGCTCCAATGTAGTACCTGAAATGTGTGTTAGTTTATCTTCATTGTAGGAGTAGTTCTCGTTCCCTTTCAGATTGATGCTCCTAAGTGCATTGAAGTGCCTAGTCTCGTTTAGTGTGATTTGCTTCGAGGGCTAACAGCTTGAGTTGTCAGACAGCAAAAACAACAGTTTGTACAGAAACAGATACACAGCACTTTGCCTACATCTGACAAAGATATCAAGAGGTAATTATTCACGCATGGTGAAGGCTTCCCTCTCTCGCTAGGCTAAGTTCTCCACTACAGCCTCTTAATTGTGCCCATAGGCACAGAGTGTGGCCGCAGGAGGCATGAATGCAAATGATGCTAATGCTTTTTCTTAGTCCATTATTTGACTCAGTTGCCTACCTTCCTTATGCGTCACAACAAAACAGAAAATAATCTATAGTCAACAATGCAAACGGTGAGTGAACACCTTGTCATTAAAATATGCAGACACTGGTGTGAATTTGTGTAAAAACATATGCTAAAGTGGAACACTTCTAAATTTAGTGGCGTAATGGCCAGAGCTGCCGACCTTGGAACTGAAGAACCAGATTTGAATCTCCGTGTGGGCTCAACATCCTGTGATTCTGGGCAAATCACACAATCTCCCCGTGCCTACCAAAAAGGAATGAATTCTTGTGTAATGTAACTGGTGCTCATGTAAAGTGCTCCAATACCTTCGGGTCACGCTTGAAGGTGTTAGATAGCTTTTCGGACAAGGGAAGAATCTGGCATCTGGCATGATCAATAAAGCAGATACTGTTTGTTTGCCTATGCAAATCAATGAGAGATTATTTCCGGTTTGTGCAGGGCCGAGAGCAAAACCAGTTTAATGTACACAAGAGAGTGTCACTGTGACTTTCCCCATGTCATGCAACGAGGCTGACTTTTGTTCTGCATGCATGCCTTGATGCCTGGTTTCACCAGAGTGACATCAGATGAAGCGATGCTGCACGTCTCTGGGAAATCTTCCTTCCTCTTCTTTGGGGAGGTCCAAAGACCTCTGCATGAGATATGCATTACATGTCTTACTGAGAAGGGGCCACAAGATGGGTCTAAATAACAAATCGGGTCCCCTGTCACAATCCATGCACAAGTGAGTGTCGTTTTTACACCACCAGGGGCCATATTACGCATTTTCCTTGTTTGCGTCCAGTGCACCTTTCAAAAGGTGCGCCGGGCGCAAACAATGCCAGTGCGCCCTATTATGAAATATGCGCTGCCCCCAGGGCAGCCGCGACCTTGCGCTGCCCCCAGGGCAGCGCATTCATGTGAAAACACGGAGCAGCCGATCATTGTTTTCACAGTGCAGGCGGCACCCACCTGCACTTTCAAAGGGGATGTCTGGGGCTTTACCCCCTGATGGAGGGCTGCTGTCAGGAGGCGCACTGACAGTGTGCCACCTTTTTAATGGCGCACTATCAGTGCGCCTCCTGAGGGCTTCTTTGACTCTGCGCCCGCGTCAGTAATATGGCGCGGGCACAGAGTCAAAGGAATCCCCTCATTTGCATAGGGCACGCCCCTATGCAAATGAGGGAACACCATCTAAAGGTAGCGCTGGCGCATTAAGTGCACTAGCGCTATCGATATTATAGAAGGGGACGCACAAGCATCTGCGCCCCCTTCTATAATACCAAGGTGCCCCGGGGGCGCGCAAAGCGGCTGCAAATGCCCGTTGCGCCCCGGGGGCACCTTCTGTAATACGGCCCCTGGTCAGTGACCATATGGAAGCACATCTCTAGGCATGGACATAATCAACGATGCACACTATGTAACATCATGGGAATCTTCCTCATTCGGCATTAATGGAAATCCTAATTTCAATGGAGATCTGCAAAGTGCAGTATAAAAGGTCCAGTCACTCGTGGCAAATTAAGCATGGTTAAAGGACCAGCCATTGTACTCCCTTCTGTAAGACGATTCGTGCTTGGCGCAAGTCATCACTTACCTGTGGGAAAGCCCGGTGGTCCCTGGGCCTCCATGCTCCCCTCTGAAGGATCCCCCAGGGTGCCTCCTGATTGCCCATATGGCCCTGTGATGTGTCTGTAATAGGGCACAGGAGCAAGGCAAGCACATTAATACAGTGGTGCCCCTAGATCAAGTTAACTCTTTTGCCCCCATCTGTCGTGATTAGGTTTCCTGCAATGATATGCATCATTTATTAATGAAACTCTAGAGGCTGGAATTCTTGCCCTATGAGTGTTTTGGTGCCACAGACACTGCCAATTTAAAGATCATTATAATTTCATACGTCAGACATATGCATGACTGGAAAAATACAATTGTTTCTTCTTACACTGTTCCAACCTCTTCTTTCTATGGGTGAAAAAATCAGGATAAAACCTTGCACGGTCTGACTCTGACTTTAACATAAACTTCGGCATGGAGCTTCTGAAGGGCAACAGGAGCTGCTCCTCTGTAAGCTGTGCATACAGCCAGCTCTGGAAGCTACTCATATTCCAATTTGGAAGGCATTCATGTGTTTAATAAATGGCTCCATGAGAATAGATTATGAGAGGGCATTTTTCATTTCAGTTGCACACATCAACACGTATGTACTCAGGATAATACTGAAGATGTGTGATTTTCCCCTTGGGGTGAATCATGTACAGCAGCTTCTACATGAAGGCAATTTTAGATGATGCTGTAGGGCCTAATTTAGAGTTTGGTGGACAGGGTATTCTATCACAAACAAAGGATATTATGCACTTATAGTAAGGTGTACAGGATATCTGTCATGTTTGTGATGCAGCCAAACGCTACATCTGACCCTCAGTAAAAGCCAGCAGAGGAGCTCTGTATTGCCCTGACAAGAGAAGCATGTGGCGCTATTGCAGGGAGAAGGCCAAGAACCTTGTCTAGAGCCCAGATTGATGGACAGTGGTTGAGATTTTTGGAATATGTCTACCCATCACTTTTTGTTTCTCTCAACAAGTCTCCTTAAAGGGGCCATCCAGTGAAAGAAAAATGCTAGTACGTTTACCCGGTCCTATACATCGACAATCACCAACAACGAGGACTCTAGAAGGTTCCTTCGTTTGATGTCTAGTTGGGTTGTACAACCTATTGTGACATCATTCACCAGGTGGCCCCATAAAGTGGTAAGGCTATGCCAAGAGCTCGGTCCCATGGGTGTCGCAGAGAATCAACGTGGCACAGCCCGCAGTAATTAAAGATAAATTACACAAATGCAGTCATTTGCATCCATCACATTTTCTAGTGTACCAAGTGTACCAAAATTCCTTGCACCCCTCATGAAGCCTGTTCTTTATGAGCTCCTCTGTAAAACTAAACAACACATATTTGCATTTAACTTAATCCTAAAAATGTTATATTACTTAAGTGCAGTAATTTATTTGGGCATCTCTTGACATATTAAAATATGATGCTGTAAAATGGTGGAAATAATATCGCCCTTTGATACGTACGTTTCCTAGCCCCATGATGTTTTAATGTACACATAACAGGATATGTCTGACCCTATACTAATTCACCACTAATCCTTTTTGGGTTCTGGCGTAGCGTGCTACTCGCCGAAAAGCGCTTCGACGCCTCGTCAGGGGTAGTAAGCGCATTATAAATGCAATTGCAATTACAATTAATGCAGCAGAAACAGAAATGTAATCGGAAATGCACCGTTGCCTTTGTATGAAGAAATGTGGATAGAGATCCTGACTTGAACTCTGCAAGGGCTGTGAAGCCAGAAGAGTGAAATAGGCGCTATTTAAATGCAGATAGCAATATTTTTTTGAATTCGACACAAGGTTCGTAAATGATGCAGTTGCAGCTTCGATCTGTAAACCTTCTACACACGCGCTCCTTCTTAAAAAAAAAATCCGGTGTTAAATAATTAAGGCAGATGGGAGCAAGAATCGCTATTAAACAGAATTCCCCAGCGGAGCCGCTACAAGTGTGGGCTAAGCGCGGGAGGAAGTGCTGTGGACGTGTTCTTTTTAAAGCATTATTCTGCACGGCAGGCTGGTCGTGTAGAGACAGAAAATCCCAGCACGTAGCTGAGAGTCTGAAAAGTGATTCTCCAGCCAACAACAGACTAAACTGCATATATCATTACAGAACATGTTTGTCTAAGTTGCAAAGTTGTTCAGTGTGGAGACGAGACCCAAGCCCTAGGGCGGGATCACAAAACATGACATGCTGTTGGTGTTTGGTACAAGCAGCTTTTACCACTTTATTTTGGGAGCAGATTTGTGAAGGTGGTAATGTGTGACAAGAATGTTTGAGTATATTTAATGTGTTGCTTTTTGTTGTGCTGGGGACGTGTTATTTTTTGTGCTGTTTTGTGCTGCATTAGTATATTGTGTTGTGTTGAGCTGTGGTCATTGTGTTTCGCCTGTTTTTACTGTTTTGCGCCCTGTTATGTTGCCTTTGCATTATGCAGTTGTATTATGATGTTTAGTTTAAATATGTGAACAGATGCTTCCACATCGCCACACGAAAGCAGCACGCCCCACATTCCTTTCACGGTCCCCTCACAGTCAACATTTTACCACCATCTTTGATGGTACAATAGTGCTATTCCAGCTCATCAACTGTTTATTAGACTAGTCAGCCCCAAACTGTGGCAGATATTTCTCCAGTAGTGGCAGGGTGGGGAGGTGGCGGTGCGCGCAATTAAAAAAAATTAATAAATAATAATTACCTTGCCGCTGGGTCCCGCGTCTCTGCTCCAGCTCTCCTCCGTCGGACTCCAGGAACAGCAGGCACAGCTAGGCTCCCCTGACCAAACACAACGCTGCAATGCAGGGTTGTGATTGGTAAGCACCCAGGCTAACCTGACCAATCACAACGCTGCAATGCAGCATTGTGATTGGCTTGAGCGTCCACGCTGTAATGCAGCCTGCGTGGAGAACAGGGAAACACCTTCCTGTACCTAAACAATCATTCCCCCCAATGCAGGCACCCATGCACTATGGTGCAAGGGTGCCTGCATTGGCGCTAGGCAGCTGAAATTAGTTTCAGCATAGGGGGAAACACGGGGCTGAACAGTATTGTTGTAAATATGGTGCAGGTCTGCATTTCAGAAGTGGCGGAGCTCGGCGTTAAGCCAAAAAGGCTAACACTGCGCTCCGTCACTTCTTAGTAAATATGCCCCACAGAGTTCACTTTATGTAATATACACATTCTAATGAAGAACACGCATCCAGAGTGTCTGTAATAGAATGCATTAGTATGCTGAAGTTGAGGGAAACATATTTTCTTTCTTTCTTTCAAACAGAATCCACTTAAAACATTCTCTTCTACTCTGGGGAGTGTTGGGAAAGTTCGGGTGACAACTGATGACAGAGGTTGATGTCTAAGCATTCTCTTTAAAGTAAAGAAAATAATCAGCTTATTAGTATGCACCTACGTGTTACAAGTGGTGAGAGGATGTAGCCTTACGGCTAGAGCGGTCAACCTCGTAGCTGGGGAACCGGGTTCGAGTCTTAGTAACGACGCTCAACATCCTGTGATTCTGGGCAAATCACTTAATCTCCCCGTGCCTAACAAAAAAAATGAATGTGTCCTTCTGTAACGAAACTGGTGCTCATGTAAAGTGCTCTGATACCCGATGTCTCGGGTCTAGTTCGCGCTATATAAAACTATTTAAAATAATTTAAAAAAAGAAATAGGAAACATGTGTCTCACTGACTTTTAGAGAAATACTGCCAATATTGGTAACAACATGGAAAAGTAATTACATCTATCTCCCAAGCACATGCCCAACTGTAAATCATATTATGAAAGCAATTAGAAAAACAGCATTTGTTCTTTTCTTGTGTTCTTTATTTTCTCTCTTCCTTTTAGCCTTAGAGCCAACACGTGTTTCTTCATGATGGGCTGTACCCCATGACTTCCTCAGGGCTTCTTTCCTGTAATGTAGCTCATGCGTTCAATCCTTAATTGCAATTGTACTTCCGTACCGGATATTAGGTGAACATACCCCTTAGAGTGTGTATCAGTATTCCGTAGTCCATCCAGCATTAATCATAAATCATATTATCTTTAGAATTGAAATTCAAAGCCGTGCCTCTCATGGCATTAGTATCCAAGTAATGCTGTGAGTGACTGTCTTCTTCTTTGTAGTGTTCTCAACTGCTGTCATCAGGATCGAGTGTGTAGCAGCGCGTACGTTATACAATGTCTTCGATCCACGCCACGAGTATTGGGCTGCGGTAGAGTTGAAAATGGAAAAGTATAAGATCAGTAGTCTGACAGCACTATATTCTTTGGATTCTTCTTCTGGAATAATATCTTGTTACACAGGGCAGGAAACTGGCTCATCAGTTCTCCTGACTGCCAAACGACGATGAGGGGCCGCAGTGACCAGGAATTTATCCCGCGGCCCACTCCCCTAGGTGCGCCTGCCCCAGAAGAGTCCACCTTGCCCTTGTAGATAGGCTAGAGATAGCCAGCTGGCTGCGACCCCCCCAGAACCGGATGGTCTATAGGGAGGAGAGCAGCCTGCATGGCATGGAGATGCAGCCGTGGGCAGCCCCATTATAGTGAAATTCCGCCAATATTTGTAACAACATGGAAAACTATAAGATCAGTAGGCCGGCAGCACAACATTCTTTGGATCCTTCTTCAGGAACAAAATCTTGTTACACAAGGCAGGAAATAGGCTCATCAGTCCCATCTGACCTGCCATGCTCTGAGCTTAGTGCCAAAAGCAGGGAGAGCAATGCAATACCGTCTGAGTAATATCAGTCTGTCAAGTCATATAACACCTTGCTGGCAGAATGCTGCTCATCTTTGGAAGGCAAAAATGGCTTTGGGAAGTAGGCCCTGAACATAATCAACATTTCCTGCTTCATTTTTAGAAATTTGTAATGTGAGCCTTTACCCAGTGTGAGTGTTTATGTAAACTGAGGTTGAATTGATCTTACCATTATAATGGTTTCTAATTTATTGGTTAATTGCTCATCCATAAAGCATGTATGTTTGTGTATGAATATAACAGTTGAAACAATGGAACAATCTGCATGGTAAAGGGTGAGAATTAAAAGGGGGAAGTAAGTAACTTATACTAAGAGGTCATGGGGGCATTCTTATATTGTATTTGAAGGGACACATTGGTGGTAGTCAGGTTTAGACTAAAGGCCAGATGTATCAATGTTTCACGCAAAGCAATGCAACACAACACAGCAACACTGCACTGCGTGAAAGGTATAGGGTAGGAATGCACCATATGTACCAACATGGTGCAAGGGTGCCTGTGGTGCAGGTAGGATTGTCTTTGTGCAGGGAGGGGCACCTTCCTGCACAAATACAATCCTCTGAGGCTTTTTCCTCTTTCTAAGTGTGCTGCAGAAGGTAAAGCCAACCCCCAACCATGGTGTTGCGTTTAAAATTCTGAGTTTGTGCTTCTCCAGACCAAGCACTCTTAAACTATACTCTCTACCAGTAGGGATGACTTGTGACTACCGCACCTTGTAGTTCTCTGTCTGATGTAACATTTTCTATACACTGATTTATACACAGCGTGTCTTGCTGCAAACAGCAAGCAGGACAAAGCTATTTGAGAAAATAGTGCTCGGAGGCTGTAATTCAAGCCTACGAGTAATAACACATGTAACAAGGGATGCCCTCATGGGAGGTTACAAAATAAGACAAGGCGGTACTAAGTAGGGACTACTAAGCCTATTGACCAATGAAAAGCCACAGTTTACAGTAGACAATGACACAAGCCAATGGAAAATATCGGTGGAGAGTGGGCGTAGAGTGGGTGGAGCTTCAAGTCCATACCTGAATACAGCATGCCTCACAGAGCAGCGCATGCGCTGCCCAGGCTTGACCTAAAAATGGAACATACATAACAATAAGTTCCTGTGCTCAAAAGCAAATTATTAGCAAATAAGATTAACTACTGACTCTCTCTTTCAAACCATACACCACCATGCAAACCCTCTGTCATAACCAAAAAATCCCTGCTCTTCGTCTAACAACATAACAAATTATTCTCCAAGAACATTCATTCCAGAATGGGAGGATCATAAGGTGAAAAACTTCACTGTCCGATTACATGTGTAAACAACTGCCACAAAATGGTCTTCCTTAAAACAGATGCACTTATAATATGTTGTTCAGAATATATCCTCAACTAACGTCCTTATCAACAAAAAAAAACAAGACATCTCTGCTTCCTTTTTTAAAATCGTTAAGTCCACATTTGGAAGGTGCATTCCTTCATCTCTTAAATCTGACCAGATCATTCTCTCTCTCCTTAGGAAAACTGACCTTGATCTTAAACACATTAGAAATCTCAGATCAGTGCCCAATCTTCCATTGCTAGGGAAAATTGTTGAGCAAGCTATTGCAACTCTCCACTCACACCTCAACTCTAATCTATGAAATACCTTTCAATCTGGATTTCATCTTAAATATGGCACAGTTTCACCCCAGATTTCAAAAGGCATATTTCAACATTTTGATGAAGGTAACACCTTTGTACTGGTTCTAGTAATTCCCACAGCAACATTAAACACCAATTTAACACAACTCACTACTATGGGGCCGAGTACGATCTTGCTAGGAAGGCCTCCAGACGGGGTCCGGAACGAGCAAATCCGATTCTGAGCCTATGTTTCCGACCGAATCTGCCCCCGTTTCGAATGACCAAGTACGATGCGAAGATCTCGTCCTCATCGACCAAATCGTTTCCAAACCCGATCCCGCCAGTCTGACTCTTTCCTAGCCGAATCGTGCCGCGCAATGGAGCCGGCTTCCGAACGAGCGAGTACGATTCGAACTGCCATTTCGACTCGGTCTCAGCGAGACAAAATGCTGTGGGAATCGGACTTCGGGGGGGCTGTAGCGGGCCCCCCTTCACCCGGGGCCCTCCGAATCGGTCCCGTTGGGGTACCCAGGGGTCCCCCTTTCAATGCGTGCACAAGTGGCGGGCACCCTGGGGTGCCCGCCACAGGGTGTACGCTTTGCCCCACCCACCCCTTTTTGCTATGGAAGCCTGTGTACGTGTTCAGTATACAGGCTCCCACAGAGTTCAATGGGAGTCCGAGCGAACAGAGTCCGTCACCATACGGGTGCATCGGAATCGGTCACTCGGACTCGCTGAGCACAATTCGCTAGGAAAGCCCTCCGGATCCGAGTCGTACGGAGGGCTTTCCTAGCGAGATCGTACTCGGCCCCTTTATGTTACATCAGCCATAATGGGAATAGATGAAAAGGTTCTGAACTGGTTCTGATCATTCTTATAATTGAGTTTTACATTTGAGAAATTGGACTCTTATGCACTTCTATTGAACTTTGGTATTCCTCACGGCTCAATTCTCTCACACTAATAATTCAACCTTTGTATCGAACATCTTGGAACAGTATTACATGACAACATATACCTGTACACCACCACCAATTTACTGATAATTCCTAGCTATGCCAAAAAGCCTCTAATCAAGCCAGTAACACAAGCCTGAAAAACCTTCCTTCAAACGTTAATCCCAAAGTTACCTATATAAGATGGAATTCACCCTACCTTTCCCCAATGGTTCCCTCACTCAGATTAAAATAGCTTTTTATTCCAACTCCCCTTGACATCTCTTCTTCTCATCTCCAAATGTACATTAGCAGGTCTTTTGTACTTATCATCAACACAAACCTCTGTTTTTCTGAAGAGGTCTGCAAAGTTAGAACGTCTGCTTCCTTTCAGTCCCATCTACTTTGGAAGACCAAACTCTCCATCCCATCCTCTGATTTCAAGACAACAGTCCAGACATTGGTGCTTTCCTATCTCAATAGAGACAACTCAGTACTTTCAGAAATCCCCAAGTCAACCATTGCAGCTCCCAAAGCCATCCATCATGAAGCTACTTTTTTCACCAGCTTCCCCTGGAAGCAAGAATTAAATAAGCCTCAAAACCTTACAGAGCACTCTACATGGGCCTAATGTCCTCCCTAAAAGAGAAAAAGAAATAGGGGGAGATTAAAAGAACAGGAGAGCAAAACACATCCACTTTCTGAAGTTCTGAAAGTGAAAAAAGCAAGATCATACACCTCTCCTCCTGCTTACCTGCCTGGTGATGAGATCTGAAACCAGAGCGCTTCTGACAAAAGTCGCACCATCTAACATTTAGCATGAAGACTCGCCTCTTCAGGTTTTATCTCCTGACTCGCCCTTACATCATTGGCTTCTGCTCTTGTACCTGTCCCTTAACTTTGAATCTGACTGTCTGTAAAGTGCTCCACTGCCCCTGTGGCTAGGTCTCCTCTATACCAGCACCTCAAGTTAATAATAAAAGGTTATCAAGTCTATTTCAATTAACATTAATTAACATTGTTTAATAGTGCGATAGTAAAAATATCAGGGGTCGAATTCAGAAAAAAAACCCATTCTGAATAGGCGTGATTTACTCTTGACTCTAACACCTAAATCAACCCTAAATTCCCTTGAAAGTAGCACCTACCCATCGAAAAAAGCTTTGTGAAGCGGACCCTATTGTTTGAGGAACAGTAAAAAAACAAATGCCTATAAGGTAGATACTTAGAAACTTTGAAGCAAGGGAGCAAGTATTTGAATTCATTGAATACATCGACCATTTAAATATGAATGCATTTTATTTGATCTAGCTCATTATTTACGTCGATGTAGTTGGTTGCCAAGCAAGAATAAGCTATAATTACAAATAAAATAAAACATAATATCTCCAGATATGTAATTTACATCAAAATGAATGCAAAAATTGTCGAAATTAAAATCAAATGGTGATTGTAATATTTCACTTGGGCTGATGACTGCTTGAGCTCGTGTTTCTACCGTGCAGTTTCAATTTTCATTGTTTGCTTCTGAACACATTGCTTGCAGCTGAATGTCTTTGGGGACTTTGTCAAAACAAGATTATAATCTAAATCGTTTTTTCCGAAATCAATAAATCAAGCAAAATAAACACACATTGAGTGAATTATTACTGTAATCAGTTTTTACAGACACCATAAACAGCAGGGTAGAGTAAACAATGTTGCTTCCTTATGTAAACAGTTGCAAAAATAGTAACAATTTAAATTTATTCTGCTTCTGTTAAAAGTTTCAGGGGAACTGTGGGTTTACTAACTCCAAAAGTACTTGACTCAAATAATTGTAGAATAGAAGGAAGCTTTTTAGAATTGTTGGGGGGATTTATTAGAGTGGGGAATGCTACAAAGCCTTCTCACAATCACAAAGCTGATTCAAACAAGCATTGTAAATGCAATAGGTCTCGCATTTGTTGGTGTTGGAGCTATTGGCATAGTAAATGGCAATGTTTATTACTATTGCAATAGGTCTTGTATTTGTTGGAGTTATTGGCATTGTAAATGGCAATGCTTTTACTTATGTGTTATGGCGTGTATGTGGTGGGTTGTGGAATTATGTAGGTTGGATTGGACTAGTTGTGTAATTGTGTGGCGTGGAATTGTGTGGTGCTAGATGGATGGATGGATGGCTGGCTGGCTGGATGGATGAATGAATGAATGAATGAGTGGATGGATGGATGGATGGATGGGTGAATGGATGGCTGGATGGATGGATGGATGGATGGCTAGCTGGCTGGCTGGATGAATGGATGGATGGATGGAAGGATGAATGGATGCATGGACCAGTAATTAGGATAGGCGGGTGGGCTGATAGATGCTTAGGATAGGTGCAGGGACACATGTATGTATGTATGGATGGATGAATGGATGGATTGATGGTGCAGTGCTTAGAATAGGCGGGTGGGCTGATAGATGCTTAGGATAGGTGCAGGGACAGATGTATGTATGGGTGGATGGATGAGAGTGCTTAGGATAGGCGGGTGGACAGATAGGTGCTTAAGATTGGTGCCGGGGTGGGTGGATGGACGGACGGAAGATACAGCTACACTTGATAATTATTCATTATTTTTTCACAAAGGGAGCTTTTAAGTCGAGGCAATGGTTTAATGTCCATTCGCGGTTTCTGGCATATAAAAGGCATATACATATAACTGTCAGACAATGCCAGTGCCGCCCGAATAGTCCCTGTCGACAGTTTATCGAAATCATCTAATGGTGCGCTTCACCCTAACCTACCTTTAAAACATTGTAACTACGATCAAGTGACCTCAGAACTCAGCTCAATAGAGAAGCTCTTGCTTGGTAGTAACAAACGCGACGGATTTCTAAGCGCTCCATGGCTCAAGGGCGCAGGGCTCTCATCAGAGGAGGTGTTGTGCAGCTCCCAGGCGAGCTAAGAACGGAGGGCCGCCTCTTTCCTTACAGGACGGTCCCTCCACAAACGTCGGAAGAGCCCGCTGCAGCAGTGACCACCTCGGTTTTCACCGAGAAGAAACGCAGATCCCCCCACTCCCCTGACACTGTGACCTGGAATTTAAACACACGCACTGCCCCCCACGCACACCCCATGCTTTCAAGCCTGCCATTCGCAAATTGGGCCCACACAGTAGTATGGTCGGGGGTCCCAGGCTGCATTAACCCCCAAGAGCAGGTTTAAAACAAGTATTTCTCGGCAAAGTCGAAACGCTACCTTCTGCCACATTCAAATCGTCATAATTGTCTGCTTCTACTTTTTTAAAGCACCCACCACCAGCCAGAAATATCTTTGCGCTGCAGAGCAGGTTTAAAATGAGTATTTCTCGGCAAAGTCGAAATGCTACCTTCTGCCACATTCAAATCGTCATAATTGTCTGCTTCTACTTTTTTAAAGCACCCACCACCAGCCAGAAATATTTTGGCGCTGCGAGTACATGGCGCAGGTGAACTTAGATGGAGTAGACGGGCATGGCAGCTTATTTACCATGTACAATATTATATATTAAAAATCACAAGGCCATCACTTGCGCTTTTGCTCTACGATGAATATATTTAAAATACATAACCACTTACATTTTGTTTCTGTGCCCAGCTGTGTGCTCTGTCCGTGTGCAATGGATGTTATGCTTTTCAGCAGGACACACAGTGCGCTCAAGTGTAACATGGGGTTTATTAGGCATTTCTCTTGTCACAGGTACTCAGCAAGCGCTGCGCTCTTTCCATCACGATCTACACAAGTAAGATGGCAGCTATAGCGCCTTGACACACAACTGGATGGAATGTGTGCTCTATTAAAACAACTATTAAATGAGTAATTATAGAAAAAGCATTGCTCGGTTTCGCGAAGGCTCGACCATGTTTTCACAGTTATGTGGTCGGTTCACCAGACAGGGTTAACCACTTGAAGACATCACCGGAATCCCCTCTCGCAGAGTAAATGCTGCACTCTGCTATAATTGCTGCCTTTCTGGAACCCATTACTGCCGCTCATTAGATCTTGTTTCGCTCAAACCAAGCTCCATATACAAAGCCTCCGCATGTTTTCATTTAGAGCTCGGCAAACGCCGCAATACCGCTGGGCGGTAAGTTACCGCGTGTAAAGCTTCCAAGTCACATGACAGTGCCACGCCACAGCCCCTGCGCCCCAGAGTTCACACACAGCCTGCCCTCCAGATGAAATGATGCACTCCTACTGACTTTAGACTCCTGCGTTCGAAGGCTGCATGAAATGATGGGCCGGGTGTGGTGTGGGGATCTAGGGAAGAGGAACCTTATAAGAATAACTCGGGTGCAAATGTCAGGGAGCCCGTGTCGGCGCCCTTGAGCGCGGTCATCCCTGTAATGCAGGCCAGCTGTCCAGCGCACAGACGAATCTGCCTTTCCAGCAGCACACGACTGAGGACACAGCATCTAGTTTTACATATTGCCTTGCTGCTCACCCCTAGTAGCCGAGGTTCCCTTTACCACACTTAACAATACTCGATTTTCTGACCTCGAGAGGATAAAAGGCTGAGCCAGCTTTCCCAGATTCAGACACCCGACATATAAATCACAGCATAAGTCAGAGGCGAGCGTTTAACGCACTGCCCCCTCGACGAGGGATTGGGCACAGGCCTAATTTGTCAGCTCTGATTCTAACAGATAATGAAAGAACCATCACCTCAACAGGCCTCAGAAGTCTAACAAACACAAATGCAAAAAAAAAAAAAAGCGCTCGCCATTGCAGGAAGGCAGGGGGCCATCTGTTTTCACTCAGCCCATGTTTATATTTGCATCGCGCTTTCACTTTAAGTGAAAGCGCGATGCAAATATAAACAAGCGGCTGAGTGAAAACAGATGGCCCCCTACTAAAGATAAGAAATTGCTTTGCGACAGCCGCAAAGCAGACGAGCCAGTTCGGATGGGCCGGACCAAAAGGCAAAAGGGAGGCAACCCAAAAAAGCTAATTTCCAATGGCAGCCCACCGTTTAGCATAGACGGTGACGCCAGCCAATGGAAATGAGGGGCGGGGCTTCAAGCCCCCTTCTGAAAGTCCTCATTCACAATATATCTCACCGAGCGAGCAGCGCATGCACGCTGCAACGCTAGGCGAGACCTAAAAAGAATGCAGTGGCCCCGATTTCGAGTGTCTTATTTACTAATGACCCATGTCTCCTGCCAGTGGCGGCTCGCAGAGGGAGTGCTGCGGGGCGGTGGGGCGGGGCGGGGGAGGGGCTGGGTGGGGGGGTAGTGGAGTCGGACATACAACGGGCAGGAGTAAGGTAAGTAAATAAATAAATAAAACTATTTACCTTGCGCTCGCTGCATCGCCGAGTTGGCGATGCAGCGAGCACAAGGTAAATAGTTTTATTTATTTATTTACTTACCTTACTCCTGCCCGTCATATGTCCGACTCCACTACCCCCCCACCCAGCCCCGCCCCACCGCCCTGCAGCACTCCCTCTGCGAGCCGCCACTGTCCCCTGCATGTTCGCAGTTACCTGTGGTGCTATGTTTATCGCATTTGGGGCCAGATGTACGACCGTTTTTTGCAGTCGCAAATGGGAAATCGGGCCGTTTGCGACCGCAAAATTGGTCTGTCCCATGTAAAAACCCTATTTTGGGAGTCGGTAACCTATTACCGACTCGCAAAATAGGGTTTGCGGCTCGCTATTAGGAAGGGGCGTGCCAAGGGGGTCCCTCCCTAATAGCGACTCGCACTTCAATGTGCAATTGTTTTGCGACCGCAATTGCGGTTGCAAAAAACTCACAGTTTACCACCTACTTCAAGTAGAAGGTAAGCCACTCGCAAATGGGAAAGGGTCCCCAGGGGACCCCTTCTCCTTTGTGAATGGATGCAAAAATATTTTTAGGAGCAGGCAGTGATCCCACAGACCACTGCCTACACTTAAAAAATGAAACAGAAAAGTTTCATTTTTCTTTTTTAAATGCATCCTGTTTTCCTCTAGGGAAAATGGGCTGCATTACATTTTTTTTTTAAAACTGCTTTATTTAAAAAGTAGTAACAGACATGGTGGTCTGCTGACCCCAGCAGGCCACAATCCATGGGAGTGCTAGCCATTCCCAATGGGGTCGCAAATTGCACCTGCCTCGTGAATATTAATGAAGCATACAATTTTCGACCCCATTAGGAATCGCAAACAGTGTTTGAGACACTGTTGTAAATTACAATTTGCGAGTCGCAAAACAACGCAATTTGCGACTCACAAATTGTAAGGGTTGTACATCTGGCCCTTGGTGCTTACCAGATTTTTCCTTGCAAAAATGGAATGGGGAAAAAGTTTGGTAAATATCGGGACATGTAGATTTTGGAGCACAAAGCAGAAAATTCTGCCCGCTATACCTTATTTTTGAGGGCTCAAGTACTTTAGATCAAAAGTATTTATTATGTTAGTTATATCTCCAAAAAGCTTAAATGGTTATGTTGTGATCCCTGTGCATGCTCGCCAGAAATCATAAGAATTTAGGGAAAAGGTGTATAGCATTTATTTTATGTAGGCTTATTACTCTCTAAGCACAAGAATGTTTGATAGCAATATTATATACATTTCAAATACGGCTACACAGTGCACAAGCAGGGAATTATTATGCAGCTTTCGTCCAGGTAAATCATAGCCTTATCGACTACCCGCAGCTCTTTTTTTCTCAGTTATCCCCTTTGGCCAATAATCTATGACCCATCTCATGACGTCATTTGCATGAACTTGTACATTTTGATGGTGTGTGGTCCTAAATGCCTAGTCATGAACTAGATGGTATAAGATAGTTGCACAACCTCACAGAGATCCAGTTTCTCCTTATCCACTAGCAAATATACACGGGTTGTATTCCGCAAAGCGATTATTTCATTAGGACATGGAAATTTAGATCTGGTTTTGTATTGGGTAAATGAGTCCACAGTCCTGGTCTGTGCTGTGGTGGACCCTGAAAATGGGTTTACACCCAAAACACCCTTGAGGTTCAACCCATGGAACATGAATCTAAAATAGTAATAACAATGTAGTTCTGAGGAAGGCAACATAGTGAACTAATAACAGACCGGATAGCTAATATTCAGGAAATGTCACTCTCACACTTAGGTTGCAATGCATCTTCAAGAGGTTACTACTGGTAAATAATACAATTTAAGCTTCAAATATAGAGGCAAACCATTAAAAATGGAAGGTGTTTGGTAGCTTCTGAGACAGTAGTTTAGCTGAAAAATATGTCCCAGTCCAGGAAAAGTACAAAGTAATTTCGTTTCTGAATGTGCAGGTTTATGTGAAATAAAAAGCGGGAACAAACTTTGTAAACGCTCCCCCTTGAGCATCGGTGGCAGGTAATGGCTCAGGTCGGGTTTGACATTTATCTTTACTTGTAAGGAGATGCATTATAACTCACTTCTGAAGGTAAATGCCAAACCAGGTCAAAGCATTTATGGATTTTCCTTGCATGATCTATGGGAATCTGGATAGAGCGAGTAGAGAACATCAGTCTTTGTTGCCATGCTGTCGAGATGTTGTGCATATAAAGCTTTCTCATTGGCCATGTTGTTGGCACTGACAGCCTGTAAATATGTTCTAGATAAATAAGCTCATGAAGCCCCTGATTGGATATTAAATGGTGCTCATTGCATTTCCATTTAGAAGTTCCATCTCATAACCTGCATATCAATAAGTTCCCAGGTAAGGTTAAAGCTTTCCATAAACTAACAGACTTGGGGGCGTATTTACAAGCCCATTACGCCGCCGGTGCATCACTTTTTTTGAGGCACCGGCGGCGCAATGGGCTTGCCAATATTTACAGGGCCACATTGAGTCACCCTGCGTGACTTTTCGTGGCCTTGTAAATATGGGCCCCTTTCACGCATTACTCTGCGTGAAAGGGGCGTTCATTGGGGGTTGCTGTGGGTGTTCCCATCGCAACATCCATGGAACTTGACGCATTCCCAGATTTACAACATTTTGTAAAACTGGGAATGCATCAGATTCCACGTAGGAATGGCACAACAAGGAGAAATACTTTTATTTCTCTTCATTTTTTCCTCTTTCTATGCGTGCTGCATTCTGCAGCATGCATAGGAATAGGAAAATGCCATTAATGATTGTTTTTGTGCAGGAAGGTGTCCCTTCCTGCACAAAAACAATCATCCCCACTGTGCAGGCACCCTTACAAAATGACGCAAGGGTGCCTGTGCTGGTGCATGGCAGCCAACTGTGCGCCAGCACAGGGATGTGTCGTATTGTTGTTAATACGACACATCCTGGTGCTTTGTAAATGACGCAGCACGGCAGAGCTAAACGGCTTGCAGCCCTGCACTGCGTCATTTTCTTGTAGATGAAGCCCAACGTATTTTTCAGTGTGCTAACAGATAATGGAACTTGCAGGGAAGCATGTGGCAGTAAGGGTAGTTCCAGTGTGTAATTTGCAAAAGAATAGGTGTCGGAGTCCAACGTTTACTCAAAAGCCCATGGCTAGCGCTATTGAACATCGACGTGCTGAATACCAAGACTGCGTAGTCCTGCTTCCACCTGATTTCTCTTTCACCCAATTTTAGACAGTCCCTGCCCCTTTAGCTCACTCTAACAGGTTCCTGCTTTCTCCCTTTATCACGTTTTTTCTCTTTCTGTTTGACCTTCCCCCCCTTGCTTGTTTTTCACCTTCTTGTTTTGAGTTAAAGTCTGTTGAAAAATAAGTGTTGGTCCCCAAAATGAGTGCCAGTGGGCCACACTTGCAACCGTCGGCTCAAATTAAGCTCTGGGTGGTTCATTGTAAGGGCAGACTTGGCATGATTTTCTTTTTCATTGCCATCATCTTTTAAAACAGTTGTCCGGCTGGTGCCAGAAAGTCAGTGTAATCAGGGAGTCTGGTATTACAATGGATGCCGAGCAGTGCTTATTTCATGCAGGGGCGATATCATGAAGGGCTGCGCTGCCTCTATGCAGAGCACTTCCCCTCTTTTTATACATCTGCATGGTCTAAAGTGAATTCTTTTTACCTGATTATTTTCCATATTAGATCTTTGTTTTCAGACAGTGCAGCTCAGAAACAGTGAGCAGGGTTTGCCTCTTCCTGGGCTATGCTGTCTAAAATAATGCAGTATCCTGGAGAAATGCTGGGTTAAATGAATGCACTTCAGAGAGTGCAAGCAGGTAAATGCAACTGCTACACTGTGATCAGAGCAAGTGCTGTTGTTCCTGACACTATCCCAAGTGTCTGCAGGTGAAATAACCTATAGAGTGAGACAAGCAGACAGGTAATGTAGGTTGGTGCACAAATAAAGTCATGAGATGGAATCACGTCTAGACAGCCTTAGTATTTGCCAATCCTGGCATCCAACAGCACAGGCAATAAAAAACTTATATTTTTGTAATAAGCACTTCTTGAGGACAGTGGTTTGACAACATTTTGCAATTTTACGGTAGGTTCCAACTTACCAGGTTGTGAATATCAGAACATGGGGGATGACATATAATATTGGTGCCAAACTCAATCGACATGTTAAGTCCTGTTCTAACATTTAATTTCTTTAAGAAATTTTTATCAAATTTTCTTCAGACCATGTACTAATTTTTGTTTTGCCTCGGTGGTTTGAGACATAAAGGTATGCCACACCACTGTGATGTGTTACATCAACACGCAACTATAGGACATATAAATGTTAATATAATTACTATTCATGAAAATGGATTGTTTGACAGAAGAGCCCCTCCTGTTCTTAACACCATCTATAGAAACTTTGATCCCCAACCCTCTGACCTCTACAGCAACCCATCAACCATCACTGCCAATCACCCACACACCGCATGTGAACAACTCAGCACACCGAAAACAACTATTTCCTATGAACTCTATCCACTCAGGAGCACTCACCGACCCATGCTTCCACCAACTCTTCAACCTCGGAAGAGACAAGATCGGCCACTAGCTCACCACTATCCTTAATGCCTCCATAACCACAGCCACCTTTCCCGATGCATGGAAAGTGGAGGTCAGACCCCACCTCAAGAAACCTTCAGCAGACCCCAGCCGGCTCCACTAGTGCCGTCCCATCTCTCTGCTCCCATTCCCTGCCAAGGTCCTGGAGAAGGCCATCAACCTTCAACTAACCAAACACCTGGAGAGAAACAACCTACTGGGCCCCTCCCAATCAGGCTTCAGAACCAACCACATCACCGAGACAGCTCTGATCACTGCACTAATAACATCTACACCATACTCAACAGAGGAGAATCAGCCACCCTTATCCTCCTGGACCTCTCCACAGCCTTCAACACCATCTCCCACCACACCTCATCGTTAGACCATGCCAGATAGGAATCACACACGATGCGTTCAGATGAATGTCATCCTCTCTCACAGGACTCACTCAAAAAGTCTGCCTCCGCCCCTTCACCTCACAACACTTGCACACTATCTGTACCGTACCCCAAGGATCATCCCTTAGTCCAACCCTGTTCAACATCTACATGACACCACTCACAGACATTGCCAGATCACACAACATCAACATCATCTCCTACGCTGACGTTACCCAGCTTGTCCTCTCACTCTCAGTGGACCCCACCTCGATGAAAACCAACTTTCACAACTGTATGAAGAACGTCGCTGCCTGGATAAAGGACAACTGCTTGAAACTCAAAATGGACAAAACTGAAGTTCTGATCTTCGCCAGGCACACTGTGCTCTGGAATGAAACCTGGTGGCTGGCGGAGTTCTGACCCACCCCGACACCAAATGACCATGCCTGCTACCTCTGCATCATCTTGGACTGCAAAATTTCCATGAAAGGTCAGATCAACCTGTTTCCTCAGCCTGCTTCAACACGCTCCGCAAAGTCTTCAGGTGGTTTCCCATCAGCACCAGGAAAACAATGGCGCAGGACCTCATCTCCATGCTGACTAGACTATGGCAACGCACTCCATGCAGGCCCTACCACCGAACTCATGCAAAGACCCTAGATGATCCAGAACGCAGCTCTCAGACTGATCCACAACCTGCCCAAGAGGACACACATGTCTCAGCACCGGCTCACCATCCAGATGAGATGCACGTTCAAGCTTCTGGTCCACACCTATAAAGCCCTCCATGACAGAGGACCTGCATAAATGAACCACTGCATGCATTTCCACCTACTGACCAGGAATCTCAGCGCCACACAACTCGCCCTCATACAGATACCACATACCCTCCGCTGCCACTCGAGAGGACAATCTTTTTCCCACCTCGCCGCCAAAGCCTGGAATGCCTTCACCCTTCACCTCTGCGCTCCACCCTCGCTGACCCACTTCAGGAAGGGAGTCAAGACCTGGCTCTTCGACTGATACCTGCAGCACAATGCCTGGATACCCTATAGGGTGTTAAGCCATGCTATACAAGTACTACTTGATTCAGAATATAAAGTGTGAGAATAGATTAACCATGACTAGTAAAAAAGATGGATACTGGACAGACCAGTGCTCAGGGTTTTGATGTTCCTCAAGGCTCAGCTCTCTCTACTGGCCTTTTTAATTTATGCCTGTGTCCAATGTCTGAGTTCATCTGACTACCTTGCATCAGCTCATTGCTGAGGATACTCAGATCTATATCATGATTTCCAGTGAGCCCATATACTCAGTGACATCCAAATCCGGATGCAGCTGGACCCCTTTCAGACAGAAACACGACTTTTTGATAATAGGAGGCATCTCCTTAGGGCCATTACACCCCATAATGTCTTTGACTTAGCACTGGTTCCAGGAACAAAGGTGGAAAATCTTGGCGTTGTGTTTGACACTAATGCTTCCTTTGACCTGCAAGTTTGCTCATAGGTCGGAAACTGTTATACTCAAGTTTATTATCCTATCTTAGCTTCTTCTCTTCGAAAAGAACAGAGGCAGGATCTTGGGCGAAACGATGAAATCTAGGCTGAATTACTACGATGTTCTACACAATGGTCATCTAAGAATCTTTTAGACTAGCTTCATAGATAACAGGAGGGCAGAGTTAGAGTCATCTATGGTCTGCACAAGAGATTCATAAATCTTCCTTCCGCAGAGCACTTAATCGACTCCACTATTGGACGTATGTCTTGCCTTACTTTTACATGGCTGCACCAGTTTGCTCTTCAATACCTCGCAGCTAAATTGCTGCTTACACTCCTAATTAAAATCTGAATAGCGCTGATGAGGCATGCTCATTGTTCTCCAGGTTCCTTCCGACCTCTAAAGGAGGTCGTTCCTTCTCCATACAGGCCCCTTGACATTAGGATATCAATCTCACTGGTGTTCCTTAGGAAAAAGTTGAAGCTTAATTGTTCAGCTAGGCAGTTTTTGTAAAACCAGAGCCTTGTGAATTCTGATAACTGATAACTACAGATCATTGTCATCTCAGCCACACAGACAGTCACATTTCAAATGTGCAGAGTGCATGCCACCACTATGACAGTCAAAACCAGACAGGCATGGTTTATATGCTACCACAGTGAAGGTTTATAGGAGGTAAACACAGTTTGCAAAATTGCTTCTGTGAAGTTTTCACTGTTGGAGAGAAATCAATTATTTTGGGATTTTCATTTTAATTAATGGCTGAACCACTCAATAATGGTGAAGAAGCCAGAAGCAGTAGTGTGATTTGAAAATAAATATTTTTTTGATTTGTTTTATTTTATTGTTTGTTTTTAGCGCAGGGTCACCACGGGGTCACTTCAAATCACTTTGAAAGAGGTGCTAAAGAAGGTAGGTGGAAGGGTAGCCAGCTGTGGCAAAAACAACATATTTGAAAAGCACAGTCAGATCATCACGAAAAAGACAGCTGTAAACATGCTGGGATTGTTATGTCTGCTCGACTTTCCTCGAACTTGAAAGTGTTTTTCAAAGGGAAGGTCCTTGAGCATGAAATGATCTGCCTCGAAAGCATTTTTTATCTTGCTGGTAAGACAGTTTTGGACTGTCAAGCTTAGGTGTCTGTTTCATAGGTGAGGAAGAATCAGTTTAGTGGGGCAGAGAGGTGCTCTACCACTAAGGCCATTCGCACAAGACATAAGGGGCCAGATGTAGGAAGCCAAATAGCGAGCGCAAACGCTGAAATTCGCAGAATTTCAGCGTTTGCGATCGCTATTTGGCTGCAAGCAATGTAGGTAAGTTCAAACCTACTCGCAAAATAAGGAATCGCAAACTTGCGATTCCTTATTTTGCGCAAGCATTTAGAGAATCGCAATTTGCGATTCCCTAAATGCTGTGCTGGTAGGCATCGCAAATTGAGATTTTGCCTTAAGAAATCGCAAAATTCCACCAACTTCAAGTTGGTGGTATTTAGCGATTTCATTGCAAAAACGCACTTTTTGGCTTTTTACAAAGTGCCATGTGGCACACATACACACATGCACATTTCAGGGGTGCAACAGGGTGTCCTTTTGGAACCCTTGCACCCTTGAAATTGCGCCCGCAATTTGCGAGTGCCTCTTGGTGACTCGCAAATTGCGGGCGCAAATCCTATTCATCCCTATGGGCCTCTTGGCCCATAGGAATGAATGGGATGGTATTTCTTGATTGCGAATCGCAATTTGCGATTCGCAATTAAGGAATATTAAGGAATCGCAAATATTTTTGCAATTCCTACCTACATTTAATTTTGCGAGTCCTTGATAGCGATTCTGTAAAAATCACTATTAGGGACTCGCAAAATTGAATTTACCTACATCTGGCCCAAGATCTTTAATAGAGTTGTTTGCCGTAGTTTACTGTGCAGCTAGCCAACTTGTCAGGGGTGAAGTGGTTGATGTATGTCAGAGCGAGGCCAATTCTAGCAGCATACTTCTGGACTCTCTGCCACTAGCTCATGGTTTGTTGATAAATTCTGATTTTTGTTTTCCAGTTTTTCTGATTTCTGTTAAGGGCATGTGCTACTGCAAGCATTTCTCTTATTCAAAGTGTTAATTACAGTCCTCCATAGGCAATTGAAAAGATGTATTGCATGTTATGGATTGAAGGCAAGATCTGCTTAATTTGTTTGTGTAGCTTTTGATCATTTAAGCCAGAAATTAGGTGTTTGTAGGAATTTATGATTTTGTCACTGATTTACTGATTACTAAACTAGTAAAAAAAATTGCCTCTCATTTCATGATTTCTGATTAATCGCCCAAGACACTAACCCCCTCTGGGGTCAAAGAATATTTCTATTTTGAAGACTGAAGCAGATTCTAATCTCGGGACAGAAATGATAAAGGAAACCCAATTTAATCTGCGCTATCTTAACAATTAGAAAAACAAATTCTGAAATAAAGATAGATAAAACATGAACAGTGCTTGAGTTTAAATGTGCACAGATGTACAAATCCACCAATGCTCTAGTGAGAGATTTGTGCTCAGAGGACACTATTCCGACCAATCAGACGCCTTCATATTGATTTTCAGTTCATCTTAGGGCCACTTTGATAAATGAACACTGTAGGGTCAGCTCACAAAGGTATTTATGATTAAGTAGTACTCCTGCAATACTATTTCACGTACTCCTAAATGCCTTTGAAGATTGGACATGTAGCCTGGAATATACATAACTTTGTAATATTTTTTAATTTTTTTTAATTTGAGTTTTATATAGCGCTGGCTAGACCCGGAGGTATCAGAGCGCTTTACATAATATGTTTTATATGCGTGCCAAACAAGTGATCATTAAAAAGGATGATTCTAAAACTGGAACGATAATTTATGGCCGGCTTAACCAGTACACAGTGAATTCACAAAGCCATTTATGAGTATGTAAAGTAGTTCTATGGGAATACTATGTTACATATGCAAAATGCCTTTACCTTGTATTTATGTGTTAATATTCCCATCATATATAATTTCAGGATCTCAAGATCCTGTTTGTTGATTTACTTAAAATATTGCCAATATATGCATCTTGCTGCTCCATGTACCACTATTAAATGATTGGCAGGTGAGGAGTTACCTTTGAAATGGGGACATTTCTTGGACTGTATTTTCAATCAGAATCTAATTGTCACTTTTTACATGAATTCCATGAAATAAGAAATAAATCTCCATACAAAACACAATATCAAAGTCTTACTCTTCTCCTTACTCTTGCAGTGAATTAGCATTCTTTGATTTTTGCCTAATACACAGCTTATTGTCCACCAAACCTTCAAACGGAATTTTATGTTTCCAATGCCTCTTTCCATTTGAGGATACTCGTCTCATCTGTACAGCTGATGAGGAAGACATTGCAAAGAGATCAGAAATGTGATCTTTAAATTTCAAACTGAAAAATGTTCATACAAAATGTTAGCTTTAATTGCAAATAAGTAAACAATCATTAAATCATTTGTTCTCTTGGTAACACATTAAAATAGGGCTAATTGGTGTTACTCATTACTCCCTACTATACATTGACTAGCATAGATATTTGTTCACTGATTATTTCTCACGTACTGTTAATGATTTTAATGTAACCTATTCCATTTGACCTCGAGGATGAACTGTTAGTAAACATATTTCTGATGTTCAATGAATGTAATGCACTATTTAGCAGTAGCGGCCGGCGAGTTGACAGAGTGGTGGGGCGGGGGGTGTGGGGAATGGGGACGGGGGAGGTGGGGAACGGGGGGAACGTTGACAGTAGAAGACAAATACAATTTAAAAAAAAACACTTACCTGCTCGCCACATCGCGCTCCTTGTTTCTCCAGGCACAGGCTCCCAAAGTGCACTGCGGCCAATCCTGTTGCTGCTTTCATGCTCCTGAAAGCAGCATCAGGATTGGCCGGAGCGCCGATGATTTGCGCTCCCACACAGACTGTGCCTGCTCTCTGCAACCCCAGCAATGCAACTGGGGTTGGAGAGCGCTTCACTGTGCATTTGCGTTTGGCTGGCCTGAGACAGCCGGCCAAACCCACATGCCCAGTGAAGGCAGTTCCCAACACTCCCCCCTCCCAGCCTGTCACCACCCTGGCCCCGCCCCCAAGCCTTAGCTCAGAGAGAAAAAAACGATAATAAACAAGAGGTTATTATCGTTTTATTTTTCCGGCTGCTGGCAGGTGTGGCGACGCCCCTCTGCCATAGGGAAGAGCCACTGCTGCAGTTTAGCGCAATCATGGTGTTTTTATTTCCCTCTCTTTCATCTTAAGCTAGATGTGACAACATTGTGGGTCACAAAAGGTCCTCGAACACTTTATGGAAGGGTGAAATACACGGTTCCCTGTGATGAATAGCCTTTTTGAAATGGTGTCTGAAATATGAATAGGAACAGCTGGAGCATTCAACTAATGACAGTTAATATTGTTCAACCTTGCATACATTACATTAAATCATGGTAATACAAATGATTTTTCTGGTCAGGCAGTTCTGAAATTTTAGTTTCATGTTCGACTTCCAAAGTGTATTTTTATTTAAATTTGCTGGTAACTTATTGCACCAAGGTTGTGCGAAAACGAATAAAAAAATTCTGATTAAAAAAGTATAGGTTCTATCACACAATGAAACACATTCATGAAACTTCACAAATAGATTTTATTGTTACCAAAAAATAGGAATTTATTACGCCGGTGTAAAATACATCTTGACTACAGATATGCTTTCTAACAGCCCCTAGACCGCGGGTACTCACAAACATTTTGTCTGTGATGTGACCGAGGGCCGCATTGATACCAGTATGGTGGGTGTAGGGGAAGCGAAGCATATACATCCAGTGGCTGAATTGCCCATGTGAAACCAGAACACCAGGGATTAATCTCGGCTTCCCCACTTTACCAAACTGTGTGATCCTGGGCAATTGTTTAATTTCACTTTCTCTCCTTTTTATTCATTATCATATATAAAAGGGCATTGAAATACATGCCTTCTGGATGTGCAGTGTGCAAAACCTTCTCATGTGTTTAATTTTTAAACTATAATGTTTTTCATGTGTATAGGAACCCAGCCCAAAGAGTGCACTTAACAACTTACTTGTATCTTAGTTCACTATTGACATTATTGTCAGGGTGGGGGGAAGGATGACTGTTTGTTAAATTCAGTTTTGAAAACTATTGCTTTGAAGAAAATACTTCTCAATGCACTGATATAATGTAGTGTACTAAGTTGAAACGGTTCTGCATGTTAATGAAATAAACCTTTTGAATTTTGAAGAGACCGTATCATCAGGGGCGGCTCCTCCACTAGGGCGGAGGAGCGTCACCCCACTGCTTTCTCGCAGTGCAGAGAAGCAGAAACATAAAATAGTAAAACTACCATTTTATGTTTTTGCTTCTCACACTGCGAGAAAGCAGAAGGGTTTGGTTGGGGGTGGGCAGGTGGGCGGGTCTGCCCTAGGGCAGGGGAGGAGTGGCTTGCCCACTGCTGAGGGCGCTGACTGTTTGGTCGGCCCTCTGGGGCCGACCAAACCAGTCATGCGCACTCTGCCTTTTCTCCATATAGGCTGCATACAGCCTATATGGAGAAAATGGCCTCCCCATCGACACCTGGCTGGTCAGCGTCCCATCCAAATCACAACGCTGCCATTGCAGCGTTGTGATTGGCTTAGGGGAGGGGAGGGAGGTTGCCTGCTTCCTGTTCCTGCCGGAGGCAGAAGAACAGGAGAGGAGCAGAGACGACGCGGGACCAGGTCGGCAAAGGTAAGTTAACTTTTTAAAAATGTGTTTTTATTTTAAATTTACCCCCAGCGCGACCCCCTGCCCCCCCCCCACCCGAGTCATGCCGGACACGACTGTGTATCATATTTTTACACTTTTGCCTCAAGATGAAATAAAAGTGTGTCTAAAGTTAGGCAGTGCAGGATAACCTAGTTACTTCCTTTCTTTAACTTCAATAAACCTTTAAATAAAGACTTTCTTGTTTATTTAACTTATTTCTCAGTGTTACTGCTGAGTCAAAAAAACAGCAGCCCAGTGCTGCTGTTGACCAGAGGGCTTCTTGTAAAGGTCAGGAGGGCCGAGACTTTGAGTATCACTGTCCTAGACTATTGACAACTAGACCTAGGCAATATTTTCATTATACCAATATAATTTATATAATTTCTAACATTTCATTTTATGCAAAGTTCCTAAAATTATACCATGATGCCATGTTGTGTAATTTTAAGTCCGTACAGGTAAAATTCAGATCGCAGGAGAACAGGAACAATGCGAACAAACAGAACCCAAGTGGCTGTAGATCAAGGCACTTGTGTTTTTTACTCTTTTAAGTACGAGATGCATCCTCGCATCCAATAGGGATGAAAGGATTAATTTAACACTAAAATTCATAGTAAATGTATTACACTTTAAACCATATTTTGCTTCAATTTGCTTTCTTCAAACATTTATTTTTGATCATCATGTAATCCATTCATAATGCTTAGTACCATAATGCTACTACATATGTATATTGTTTCCAACAGAAATTATTCTTAATCAAAACTTTCCTCTAATACAAAACACAAGATATAATGAACATATGAAAATATCTCATTTTTGTTCAAAAACATATTTTTTCAGTTCATTTGTTATGCCCGATGCATTTCGGGACTAAAAGGTCCCTTCTTCAGGGGCATATCTCATAATATACAACCGGGAATTCATTATAGTAATGAATATAGGCTTTGAGACATAATCTCTGATTCATCAGAGTTCCTCAAACGAGTTTGCCTTGTACCCAGTGCTAGATTCCGGTGGTGTCAATGTTATCGGCGCTACCCGAACCTGCTACAAAAGTGATAGGAGGAATCAGTTGCGTAGCAAGGGGGGGCGGAGGGGGCGGTGCGAGTTTTGGGGGCGGCGGCGGTCGCTAAAATCATTGCCAGCACCCCCCCCCCCCCGGCGCGGCGGCAAAAGGCAGGGACCGCCACGGCGGCAGAGTGCCTAGCTACGCTCCTGGGAGGAATGCTTCGAAAAGTCTCAGCCACTGGTAAACGCTTAGCCGGCACACTGCTGGAGCTGCAAAGCATGATGATAAAACTAATAGGTTAGACAATACTAATTGATTTATTACATTGTCTAAGAAACCTTTAATGTGTTCTAATTTAGAAGTTCTGTTTTGTCATGTAATTTCTATATCACAGCTTGGTTGATGAACTCATTAGAAAAGCTACATAGTAACTGAAAACAATTAGTTGTCCATGATTTTCAGAAAAACAATAAAACCTCACAATGGCTTTTGAGTACTTCATGAAGGAATTAAAAAGGTGAATATTCAAACAATTCAGAGGAGAACCATTGGTGGTTCCATTTTTTTAAAAGGTGTTGTTTACTCTTACACAGAATTTTGACAGCCATCTAGGCAAGGTGTACACCTTGCAAATTACTTGCAATGCAATAAAATATTGAAAATGTTTTAAAAATGACGTTTATGTTGCTTTTCAGGAGATCATGCGTATTGCTGTTGGCTGTTCAAGGGAGCAATGTTGCAAGTTACATCAGCAGCTAGTGCTGATTTGGTAATGGGCTCCGACACATAAAACAGAGAGCATAATTCCCTTGAGTAGATCTAATAATGGGGTCTTACCATGACAATACAACTCCAACACCCTCATTTACATCTATAAAGCGAAAACAAAGAAATACAAAAGTCCTATAAAAAAAGAGTGTTCACCGTTTGTCATTTAAAATCCATAAGCTACATGCTAATGAACAAAGGACCCAGGTAAATAGGCTGCTGGAGACAGCTTTGATGGTACGCATGGGAAAGGCGAGGCCAGCCGGTGTGCTATTTTCCGAGCAGCTGTGACGTTGAGTATCCCTTTGTGGCATCCACAGTGCAGCAAAGCATTTCATATCTGAAACTCACGCTTCATATACTTGACACTTGATGAGGACTGTAGACATCCATCACTGACTGCCTGTCGAACACGTCACATCGAGATGAGTACTGGGCTCCAGAAACTTTACAGTACAGCAACGGCAAGAAGTTAAGCCTCATTGCCCTAGCTGCTGAGGGACATCCTGAGGGCTGTGCAATGGGGGAGGGCCCTGCCACAACTCAAGAGTGCATCTTGTCACACTGTGGTTCTTGTTTGCTGCAGAGCTCTGTCTATGATTACATTTTTGCAAAAATGCCTTATGCAAATAGATTGTGCTTGGCGAAAAGGCAAGGAGATCTTTACGGAAGTAGATGACCAGAAATATGTTCTCAAGCCCATGATAGTAGCCAGTGGCGTAACGAAACTTGAGGGGGCCCCCCCTGCAAAGTACATGGAGGGCCCCCCTCCGGACCCACTCAGGAGCGCTCAGGCCCCTGGCGCTCGGGCCCCCCCGCACTACGGGGGCCTTTGTTACACCACTGATAGTAACAGTCATTGTGATCTTTCCCTCTTAAGGAAGAACACGCACATGTTATAATTTACAAACTCCTCCTGTTTGAGTAGTTTGTTAGTGGCATATGTGGAGCAACTGATAGAATTCAATTAGCAAATGATATATGATGCAAACCAAGCAAGTCAAGTTGGATCATGTGATTTTAAAAAATACTAGAGGGGGATCTGCCATCCAAATATAAATATTTCCCACCCCATCTACTCACCCTTTCCTCTCTGGGACTTTAAAAAATCTTTAGCTTTGTGGAGACTCTCACTTTTATCCTTGTCAGTTTATGGTAATCAATCTAGGTTATGTAAATCATGAGAAAACCTGTTTTTAGAGGTGCTGGTTCCTACCACCAGCTTCAGCATCGTTTATCTGCCCCACGCAATTGCACATAGTGCTACAGAGGACCCACCTGAGAAAGATGCATAGTTTGGGGAAGTGCTTTGTTTTATAGATATTGGAGGTTGTGTATTAAAGACTTAAGTACAATAGCCAACATGAGCTACATATATGTTTCATTTTGACGGTGTTTTGTAGCAATGCTTATATGTATGCCATATCATTTCTATGGACAAGAGTTCAATTTGCTTTGATTGTTCCAATTTTGCTGCTATATGTTTTATGGTATTTGTAAAGCACAACATCTGCCAGCCTCTTGGCCACGCGTACTGATCATTTTCCTGATTATGATAGAGTGGTTTTCAGTGTAGAGTGCTCTTCGATGGGCCTTTCTGTTAGCATCTGTGTGTCTGTGTCCTGGTGTAAGTCTTTTCTTGTTGCAATAATCATGTACTGAGCCGTGATGAGTGTCTCCCTTTCCGAGAGTTCAAATATGGCATCAGTGTTTCTCCTTCGCATTGTCAGTGTTTCACCCACCTACTGAACTCTTCTTCAGGTCTCTTTGGATTCTAATCCTCAAGCTGTTTACTCCCTTTCAAAAATCCCCGTCTTCTTGCTCCAGTGTCCATACCTCCCTGATGTGTGTCAGTTTCCCTGTCCCATTTTCTGTGTTTCTGTATACAAGTGTTTGATTCTTCCAGTCCCGTTGTTGCTGTCTCCCAACTCCAGTGTTATTGCCAACCTGTTGATTGATTGTGTCCATCTCTCCTCGTCTGTGTATGTGCTTGTGGTATTTATTTCTCTCAGTCTGAGTCTTCATATCTCCCTGTCTGTGTCTCCCTTTTCAAGAGTTTGTGACTCCATTTCCAGCTTCCAGTATAAAGGTTTTCGTTTGTGGCTGTAAGGTAATTTCCATGTCCCCCTGCCAAAATGTATTTCTCTCATCTTCATAGTTTGTTTGGCCCAGCACCAAGAACAGTCCTCCCTCCAGTTTCAAGTCAAATGACCACAAAACCCCTTCTCATGCCCCACACTGCTGTAAGGGAACATGTTAACATCCAGCATCAACGTGTTATATATGAGCGCTTGGGTGATAGGCTACCAGAATATCATGGCCTCAATAAAATATCATCCCACTTGAATATTGTGTTCTAATTATCATTTACAAAAAAAATGTTTAGGCCACAATATCTGTGTTGTCACAAGCAACTACTTAAGTATAATAATTCATCCACATTTTATTATCCTTCTAACCAGATTACAGTTGATAGGTTCAAACTTTTACCATTAGTATAACATTTATTATAACAAATTCCCTACACATTGAATGCATACTTCATTAGTGAACCTCATTTATGTTAATTTCAACAGAATTTGTTAAGTTTAAGCAATATGTGTTTGGAGAATTCGTGTTCTAGCACTTGATTGTCTCTTTACAGGACACAATCAAGGCTTACATCTTTTGAGAATCTACAGATTTTTCATATTCTACTTTCTATAGATTCAGGGTTTGATTCAGGTATTTTGACAGTCAAATCCGTACGCTACAATGTGTAAAAAAAAAAAAGAAAAGTTAATGTAATTCAAATGCCCTTTCACAGTTGTTGTGAAAAAATGTAACATTGCAAGACAAATGAACAGATGATCCTTATTCACATTTTAACCATATTTTGCCTGCAAAGAATTAAAAAAATGTCCGGATGTAAAGTTTACACAGATGAACAAACACATTATTGGCTTGGCGGTCCAATGCGGCGTGCGGTGCGGCTTTCCGGTCGCCAGCCCTTCCCACCGGAACACTGCTTCCTGTTCCGCAGATAGAGCCCGTAGTAATTGTAAACTGCACGCGCGCACACTTGATGTCTTTGGCTTTGCTGAGAATCTTTAATTTGTTCCTGCGCCACAATCCTCGGCAGAGATGCTGGCATCCTGCCATTGTTCATTACATCACATGCTCCCCGCAGAGAACAACTGCTCCTGCAGTCCTTCGCTGGTACATTAACAGCTGAAGCCCAAGGGCAATTGCACATCAGCATCATTTTTGTTGTCGAGAAGCAATGATATGCTAGATTTGTTTTTTTCGTAATCAAATAAATGTTGCGCCATGTTGCAGAGAACCTTCTCGGTTTCATGGCTGTTGCTGACAGCGGAGGCGGCCATGCTATAGTTTTGAAACTCATTTTGTCACTTCTCGGCCAACAAATAATTGGCTTGCTTATATTGATTAAAACGAGTTAATTGTTTTCCTCCAATGTGGCATCCCCAGTTAAGAGGCTATCACTGATAGAACATTGAGTCTTGCTCCTTTGCTTTGTGATACTTATAGAGTAGCATGTTATTAGCCAAAGATATTTTCTTTGAGTTGGACTCACAAAGAGCCTTCAATTTTCAGTCACAAAATCAGTATTTCTTGCATGTACAATAAAAAGGCATACAGTATTTTTTGTTTAAGTAAAAATGTTCGGGTACAGAGAGTTAAGGAAGCACTGTGACATTCTCACTAAAATGTACATCTAGAAATGTTGTATATAATACGATTGTCACAAAGAAGCGTTAGTTTACAGTTGTGTAGGGAGATGGCAAAATGAACAAGGATAGCGGTTGTGACACGCTACCACAGAAAAATAGCGAAAGATAAAGTATAGGCTATAAACCGCACAGTCATCCTTAACGTTCCCGTAGGACAGTTAAAGGATGCTGCAGGATTGTGGGTGCTACTCAATGATTGGAAAGGCGAGGGCCCCATCTGTGTACAAAAATGTGTAGTTGGTCCTGCGATATGCATATTATTGTCTTGTAGGACACCATTGTCACCATTTTGATAAGTCAGCCACTGTGCTTCAGGATTGCAGCGATTTTCATCTTCTCATTATTCAGATCTTCACCACTGCGCGGCGATCCACTTTCTTTAGCGCAGGATCAGACTTGTGGCTTGCAAACGGATTCAGACTATTCAGTAGAGTATATCTGTGACTCTGCCATCATCTAACAAGTGTTCACCTCTGTAACCAATAAAAAGGTTTGAGAGGTATTTTAGGAAGCGGGTAGGCCAATTGTGAGAGTTGAAGAGTTTTGTAATATGGCACCAACGGGGTATATTGATAGTAGTACCTTCTTCCCTTGTCTATATTTAATTGGCATCCATGGCATAATTCTGATCTCTAAAGTACTCTATAATAGCTTCCAGACTCTTGACATTGTAGATTATTTGACTTCGGAGGCGATGGTTATTGTTCCAGCTCTATGCTTGGCCATATCAGTGATATCATTACATGAGAGTATACTATTCATTTCAACAATTTTCTGTTTCTACGCAATGGAAATATTTGTTCCTTGTGAGCACAGAAAAAAGTCAATGTTAAGATTGAGATGGCAAAAGGAATTAAAAAAATTTATTGTAGGTTGGCTATCTGAAAGTGCAGTTAATTTTTGATGTTCTCCAATGGCAATGCATCCTTTTTCCCTAAAGTATGTCCTGCTATTGATCAATCTTAATACCAGTTTTTTATGATCTAATTTGTGCTGGTGTAATCAGTGGGGCAAAGAAGACGAGGATTAGCTTTGACTACTGTCTTCTGTTAAGCTCAATGGTGCAGTAACGGTCACACACAGAATATGTGCTGATCTATAATGTATAATTCTAAAGAGAATAAAGAGGAAAAAATACTTTTTTAAATTTTTTAAGGAATCATAGAATGAGCCCCACAATGAGCCCCACATTCTATTGAATAATGTTACAGTTCTGTCTTTGGTACTTTTTTGTCATTGATAACTTCACTGTGCAGTGCAAGGTCCAGTGCATTTATCTGTTTTGCTAAATACTGCTCTTCAGCCTTGCTCCTTTTGAATCCTCCTAGTTGTCAATGCTGTAACCCCTCTCCTCACTGCATACATTCAGATGCTGGGAGATATCTTTTTGAAATATAGTCTCAAGTTCCACATTCAAAGGGCAGCCATAAAAGCTCTTAATGCTCCGACAACAACCCAAGAATATTTAGCCACCTGGCGAGAGACATTTTGGATGAACTTTAACTTAGAAATACTAAAACCAGTGAGTGTTGATTTGGCAGACTGCATATAATTACCATGTGAGTTGCCGTTATGTACTTACATGCACTCACCTGCCACAATCCGGGTGTTGATCCTCAATACCCTCAGGGTTAAAATTTCACCCGAAGTAGTTGTGACAGTTAGTTGCAGATTTCCCACCCAAGGAAACTTAGGGATCGATTGAAAATGTGTAGTATTGATTATTTTGTTTTGCAATTTTATTTGCACAGAGTTTCTCAACCCTAATAAGACACCAAATCACTTTAGCATACGAGTAGAACACTGTTGGCGTCAGACCATGAGAGAGAACTCATCTAGGTGAATGTGGACTTCTCTGCCCCATTATGATTTTAAAAAACTACACCGTCATGTTGGGATAATTGTATTATATTGTACTCAATGTCCTGATCGTATTCTCCTTTGACTTATGCGTTACTTTGTTTCCATAGTCATCATCACAATACCATAAACTGTGCCCTATTGTTATGACCTATTTCTTGGTTGTTTGAGGTCTGCCTGTATTCTTCAGGGAATGTGGTCTGGTGAACAAGACTCAATTCTCCAGACGAGGCCTTACTAGTGATGTGGACCGCAGGCTCCCATAAATCCTTGATCCCCCTGTCCAATCAGAAGTATGAGCATCCAAGGAAAGGAAGGGAGATTTACCTAGAACCCACCCAGCTCTGTGTCTCTACAAGTTGGGAAATTCAGAAGAAGGTAGATTCACCATGTGAAATCCAAATGAAGACCAATTGAGAAAAACAAAAGGGGTAACTCTATTGCTTCTCAAGGATGTCTCTAATGTGTTGCACTATACATATAAAAGTCCACCATGATTTGTAAATACAAATGAGGCCCTGATATCACTTACTTTCACCTCACTCCCAAATTCAACCTCATTTTGTGCTCCTGTTCAAACTCATAAATTCCCCTGTCTCTCCTGCTACTGCCTTACCTCCCAGACTCTGTCTCCTGATTGACCAGTGGACCAGACACTTAAAGGCAGCTACCTCCAGGAATAAACATGATTATTCTGTAGGAAGAAAAAAAGATTTTAAATGTGTAAATGCTGTTTTGTGTCATACATCAGCATGCAGTACTTTCTTGCATGTGCACATTCCTTGCATGAGAGTACTTCTGGAATGCTGCAACTGTCATACTTTTGGGAGTTTTTGTGAATCTCTTAAAAGTTGGGCATTTATTGTACATATACTTATAATCCAACTGGAGCACATCTCTCAGTAGTAATTTTCTGTACTATAATTATGCAAATTTTGTACGATTAGATGGAATTACACAAGGAGTGTAAACAAACATTTAGCGCTATTTTCATCCAAATTGGACCCGAGGATGCATTTTGTGATAAGAAATTAGCACTACGTGCAACAGAACTCAAACAGCAGCAGTCAGCAGCTGCTCATGCTCACTTAATTCATTTGGATTTTTGTGGTAAATTACTCATAATTACACAAACATGTGTAATGGTGTAATTTTCAGTAAATTTGCATCAAAAGAGTAATCCAAAGTTACAAAATCACTCCAATTACTCTAGCGTAGTTAAAATTTTGCCCAGGCCTAGCTTTCATACTCTGTATCTCTTGAAGGTGTGTGAGGGTACAAGGGATCTGATCCCCACCCAAGTATGGGGATTTTTATATATCTTACTCTATGGCGATTATGCAAAGACATCTTGCTGCTTTGCCTGTCATGACTGGGCACAACTCAGCAAAAAAGACCACTGGGTAAACAGTCTGTCAAAATTGGGAAATCTCCCTAGCTGTAGGTGTCTGGTATGTACTAACAGTTTTGATCCTGATATTTTGCCTGTAGAGTACGTCACTGTGATCTTCCTATCAAGCACAATGTTGTTGAACGCTTCGGAGGGTAAAATGGTATTGGGCTTCCTCCTCATAGTGACTACCCATGTCTTGCTGTATAGCTTTTGTTATTCACGTACACGGCATAGATGTTGCTAGTTGGTTGATTGCTTTTCTCCATGGCAGGGTCAGGTGCTGCTTCCACAGGACCCCTTTACCCCAATGAGATGACTCAGGCACATTGTCTTCTTGATCACTTCTCCTGCTGTCCAACTAACACGGCTAATAATGTAATAAATACAACCAGTCACCATTCTTCCCGCTCCCGCATTACATGTTGGTCAGCTTAGTTAAATATTATTCCCATTAAAAAGTCTTTCGGAGAGGCTGTGACTCTGAAGTAGTGCATGCGATATACCGGAGGGCAGTCTAACAAGTGGTGCTAATGCCACAAGTTTGGATATTTTTTTCAAATAATAAATGTTGAGCTATTTATAATGTTGTCAACACCCTTTCTGAGCACTCCAGATTTTTGAGAACTGAGTAGGAGGCTTTATGGAAGGTGACTAGTATCATGCAGAATGGTCGGGAGGGATGCCTGGATAAATACTAAGGTTTCCTTGGTCCATCATCAATCACAAGAGGCTCTGTTCATTCCATGAATAAAGCTTATGCAGCAGTTTAACAGTAAATGCCAAAACAAAATGATTTTTGGATCTAAACATAAATGGAATCAATTGATGCATAGTATTTTCAACAAGCTTGAAGTAATAAAAATGCAGCAGATAGCAGGTTTTTACCAAGTGATAAAAGTGAAATACTGTATAATGTGCATAGATGTAGGACTTGGTTACACATTGTATATTATTAAATATCACAATAATTGGTCCCTGCCAAAAGAACAAAACAATGAATAAATCAAGAATGTTCCCAGAGGCATGGTTCCCAGGGATGCGAGCCATCGCCACATTATTTCGCTAACAGAAGCACGAGCATGTCTGTGGTGTTGGCCACATCTGTTATCAATGTCAACATTTCTCTGTAGGTAGTTTTTAAAATACTTGTTAAAATAGAGTGAATGTTAGAATTTGGCACATGATAGGCATCATTTGCAGCCACTGAGGGATTAGTAACTCCCCACTGTTTCACTATCATATAGTTTCAGTTGTGTATAGATGTGTATCCTATTCAATTGTGTACAGTTGTAACTGACTAATCTTATGTTAATATGATAGATTGTGCAAATGGCCTCAATATTTTGTGTCAGATGCTGCTGTATCCAAAACGTTTCATTCAAGAATAGTCAGCAAATGTAAGAACCTCCCACAAATCAGACACCTTCCTATCCCGGCCCTCCTCTATGCGGATGATGCCGTCCTTATGGCTCGAACTCCCCTGGGCCTTCAGAGCCTCCTTACCAACTTTGTTACCTATATGCAGGACGTAGAACTCTTAGTTAACCAGACCAAAACATTTATTCTGAAATTTGGGAGAAGCAAAGTGTCTGACATAAGAATCAATGGTACAAAGATCTGTACTACGGCGACCTTGTCGAATCTGGCAATACTCCTTGACAAGGAGGGTTCATAGACCTATTCAATCAATGCTAGGAAGCTACAGTTCAGGAAATCAACCATGGCCTTGTCGAATTTTGTCAGGAGACTAGGTATGAACTCCAGAGTGAAATGATAATGATCAACAAGGCAAATATTTGGCCATTGCCACATACGGGGTGGGAGTATGGGGACATACTACTTGTAGCACACTGCAAACAGTGGAAAACAAGTTTTGAAGCATCTCTTTGCTGTACCCAAGAGCAGTTTGTTTTTCATGCAGAATTGGGAGTACCGTTTCAAGCAGACTTAATCATGCTACAGCCCATCTTATTATGGCATAACATCTGGACACCAGAGTTCACTGGTTTAAACCATGCTATTATAGGGGATTGTTAATTCCTTCCTTCTAAAAAGCCAGATCAATGATTGAGTCACTCCATTTGGCAATCCTAGAAAGTACCTGAAAATGATCAAGCCCCTTCTTACATGAAGTCATTTGTTTACTGGTTGAGAAAACACCAACAGTTATAATGTTGCAGGGGGCCCACCCTGAGGTCACTAGGTTAGCCAGTGAAGTAGGGAACGTTCAGACAGTTAAACAAGATATGAGATTAGGCAACCACAGAGCTCCTCCTTCTACCCATGCATCTTCGCTTATTGCTCTCTCCTTCACAAGCTTCTGATACTCCAACGGCCCGCAACTCCAACCTCTGTCGGACTCAAACCTGTGAAAATGTTAGCATATTCACTCCGACCTCACAGCTTAAAAAAATCCTGCTTCCTTCCTCGAACTTTGATGGCTCAGAAATCCACACAACTCTACCTCCATTGAACACAAGCTTGAGAGGCAAACGCTCCTTCAGCACACCTCAGGATTTCTGGCCGTAGCTTTACAATATAAACAGTGAGTCAAATGCCCTGCTGCCTTTCTACTTGCTGCTCTGCCTTTGTGCATCTAGCAGGGGACTCCAGCTTTTGATCCTGCTCAGCCTTGCTGTGTTTTAGAACAACCACTTAAGCTCCCAGCTTCGAGCTTCAAACTTCAGCAAATAAAATGTCTTAATCAGGAGTAGCCGCTCGTATTGTGAACTGGTGGGGTGGGAGGAGAGGGGAATACAAAAAATGTTAAAAAATAAAATTGCACTTACCTGCTCCGATGGCCACCGCCTTCCTCCTAATCCTCACATCCTTGTCAGGAACCTGGTGCACACTGCGCAGGCTCCCAGCTCCCAATCCCAGCGCTGCTCGCATCCTGGGAATGCTATTCCAATATAGGGATTGGTCTGTGTGCCTCTCTTTGGCGTTCAGACAAAGAATGGGAGCCTGTGTTGGTTTCTCCAACCAGCTGTACAACACAGCTAGGTGGAGAAAGGCTAAGTGCGCATGACGGTTAGGCCGACCCTCTGAGGCCGGCCAAACAATCATGCGCATTTAGCAGTGCCCACCACTCCCCCTCCTCCCTGGTGCTGCAGCGTTACTGTGGCTGTCCCCGCCCCTCCCTTGGCTGGCAGACAGTCTGCAGGGCGCAAAATCAAATGATAACAAAAACGTTTTATTATCATTTCATTTATGTCCTTGCCTCTGCTGGCTTTCAGCAAGCGGATTGACGCTCCTCCGCCATAACGGAGGAGCCGCCACTGGTCTCAATCATCCATCTCTATTACAGGGAGGAAGGATGAGTGGTAGACAAGAAAGTTTCAGGCTCTCAGCCTCCCCAAAGTCTCTCACTGGTGCCATCTTGCCTTTTGACAGACTGTAGTTTTACTGTTCTCTTTCTGTACGTAAATAATTGTTGGCATGTACTGACTGTACTGACCACAACATTATGTTCTCTGACGTTTTATGAAAAGCATCTCACAACGTTATATTCCAATCCTTTCCACATTGCTGTGAGTTGGAGGGCTAATGAAAATTACAGATGAAGCCAAGAAAAGTATAATACAAATTAGAACACCTTCTTCTTCCAGAGTGTTTGTACTATGACTCGAAACATCACAATGCCATATGCATTCTGTACAATTCACATTGTGAAAATCCTTACAAAAAAATCGTTTTGTAGAAAATAGGATGTAACACTTTCCAATACATTGATTCTTGATGCCAAGAGCAACATTACATTGACAACATTTCACTGACAATGGAACCATAATTGATGCGTCTGTACAGGCTGGCTGGTGTTGGCCCTTGCGACTGTCTAGTATTGACTTACCGTAGCAGGCACACTGACACTTGCAATATTGTTGAACATTTCATTGCAAGAAATGTATTGTGAAAGTGAATCCTTAATCCTTGCGAAAAAAAGAGAAAAATACCAGCTGCCTATACTCTCAGAGGTGCACTTGTGGGGACTAAGAATGACAAATTTTGTTCTTCTCCTAGTCCATCGATGGATCTTCGCGGTTGATCGGTGGTTAACTTGTCACATGTAATCTATTGATTTATTTCTAAAGTTGCATGGCAGAACTACATGAGGAAGGAGCTTAAACACTAACTTAATAGAGAATGTGCAAGACTGGAACTAGAATACCCGAAGGGTGCTAAAGGAGCAGAATCAAACTACATACTTCCCACACAACCACCAGAATAGAGAGCGCGTGTTGAAGCACTGATGATGGTTAGTTCAACCACTTGCTGTTGAAAGGTGTGGTGGCAGAGGAGAGTAGATAGAGCCCCATTTGACATGGATAACAGAGAGAAGGGACAACTATTGAGCATGGCCTCAGTGTTAAAAGAATAACCTATGAAATAAAGCTTGGCAGTAAACTGTGAAGTGAGAGCAGGAAATCCTCAGCTTCATAGTTAACCTTAGAGTTGTGATTTTTTATAAATGTCCAAGATTTGTTTGAGTGAGTGAGGTGAGAATTGGATTTTGTCTTTTGGAAAGTCTGCCTATTGATGCTGCCTAGAGATATTTAGGTGCTTTAAAGATATATAGATATTAAGGCCCTCATTAAGAGTGAACTATTAATAGCTCTGTTTTTCCTCACCCCAGACTTACCATTAGGGTGGTCCTAGTAATTTCAGGGGTGGAGAAATATAAGGAATTTAGTACAAGATGTTGGGGAATAACATGTGGGAATCCAGCTTTCCACTGCAATTCCCACATGTTTTCCCCAGAGAGATGAACACAAAGGTCAATTCTCTGTGTGAAACACACATAGGGCCTGATTCACAAAGGTAAACTTACATTTTTGTGCAAATGTACTATTTTTGTGGTATTCATAAACTACAAGTTTCATTTAACTGCTAGTAACTTTCCAGCTGCGGAGACTCTGCAGTCAGGGCGGAGAACTAAACACATAAAAAGATAGGCCAGGCCTATCTTTTTATGTGCGAAGTCTTCGAAACGAGTGCCAAGTCTCCGTAGATGTAAAATTGCTATTAGTAAAATTAAACTTGTAGTTTGTTAATATCAAAAAATAGTAAACTTACACAAAGGCCCAGAATGTATAATTCTACGTAATGACAGCGTACAAGAGGTTAGTTATCTGAGAATATCGACAGAGCTTCAGGACAAATATAATTGAAGCTTTTGAGTCAGGTTGGGCCAATAGCAGGTTATCTTTCATCCATATCTGTGTGCCTTAGTCTCCAGACTAAGCATCAAGAAACTACCAGGCATCAGAAATTTGAATAGAGCTAGAAGTAGGTGGAGCTTGACTCACACTATCAATGTACACAGTATCACAAGCAGGGTGGGTCAGCTTTCTCAAAAAGCAACAAAAATAGCTAAGTCTCGACAAAGAGAGGGATTCAAAACATTTGGACAGAGTAATGAAAATCTGTGCAATGTCATTTCCACGCTTGCAGGGATCTTAAGAAATCCCTCCCTATGTATGTACGAAGTAATTATGAATGGTTTTCAGCGCAATGCAAAATTTAACAGAAATGTATTTGAATAGTGAATTATGGCAACAAACTATCCATTAACCAACTAAGCTTTGAAAATCAAGACTACTAATGAGAAAAACACTAACTTTTTGCAATTCTATTTTTCAACAGATGGGAAAGTTGAAGTAACAAAAGAAACCATGAAGCTCTGCACCATGGGTCCAGGAAAGGTATTCGGCGAGCTGGCCATCCTGTACAACTGCACGAGGACAGCAACAGTCAAAAGTAAGACTTCTCTCTTTTTAAGATGGCAGGGGGTAACTACATCTCATCAGCCGCAGCCCGTGCAGGTAAGAGTGTGCGACGGTGGGGCGGGTTGGAGGAGGATTCGCCGGACGACCACGAGGGAAAATGTATAAAAAAATGAATTTTCCATCGCCGTCGTCTGTCGAAATTCCCCGCCACCAGGCCCCACCGCCTCACCGCTCTTACCTGCATCTCATATGATGTATTGCATGGAAATAACATTGCACTGACCTACCACTGTATTGTAAGGGAAGTACTATTTTACTGTTCTTAATTCCACTTATACATAACTCAAGTTAAGGGTAGGTTGAGTTAAGAATAGTAACTATTTACTTCCCTTGCAATACAGTGGAAGGCAGAGGCGCAACTAGAGTGAAATTTCGGGGGGGGGGCTAATAAAAATTTCGGGGGGGGGGCTAATTCTTCCAGCAATTGACAGAGCGAAGATGCAGGGGCTCTAATAATGGGTGAAAGAACAACAAAGCCTCATTTACAAGTAAATGGTCTTTTAAAGACCTGTGAAGTACTCGGGTGCGGCTGTGTGTGTGCCCGGGAAGCTGTCTCAGCCCAGGCTGCCACCCATGACGGGGGGGGCTGAAGCCATTTGAGCCCAATGGGCGTTGCACTCCTGGTGGAAGGTCGATGTTGTTGGTGGAATATTAAGGCAGGTCGATTTTAACAACCTCAATATAGTGTCAAACACCTTTAAGATGCTCCATCCATAGTATAAACATGAAGTCTTGAGATATGCCAATGTTATTCCTATGAATGTGATTCATAACTATTTCTTGAATGAGTTGGTGCGATTTAATCCTGGAAATTAAGGAGTAAATCTGGTGTAAGTCACACCCACCAAAAAAACACTAAATCTGTTCTCATATCTTCAAACATACTGACCTTCTACGACCTTTCTGCAAAAACATTTGAACACTGTAGTGTTCAATCGTGCCTGGCGAAGACTTTCTGCTCTTAATAATATTTGATTTCTGGCATTTTAGCACTGTTCGTTCAGGTTTTGTAAAAGTTGTTTCCTATTTAGGTGGTTTGCATTATTTTTTTTTTTTTTTAAATAGTTGATGTACGCTGAAAGAATTGTTTTTAGCTTATCAAGTCTTCTGGCCTGAAGCTGAATCCTCTAAAAGGATCGCTAATTTCTGTTGCAACTTTTAAACATTTATACTCATACTTGTCTTACTGCTTGGAGAATTTTATCGCACAGTGCGCCACTTATTTCTCTCAACTGCAGGCAAAATTAGCTATTTGCTTCACTTGAGTTGATATCTTCTTAAATTACGCCTGAGAGAAAATAATTAGAGTTGGATTAAGAAAGGACTTGAATAAGTACAAACTAAAAATGTGTTTGCACACGTCAAGTTTTATTTGTCATATTTCAAAGAAATATTAACTGTCTAAATCAAATATTGTCAGAGGAAAAATAAACACATCAGCACCGTACTCCAGTGCCGAACTGCATCATTCTAATGTGTGATCTGTATTTTGTTAAACTGATAAGTACTTAACTCTGTCTGCAGATTATGGAAATGAGTCATGACCTGTATTACTTTTGGGCAAATAATATATGAATCATTTGATGCTCGTGTTTTACAGTGCTTAGTTTGCAAACACAGACAATACAAGCAGGGGTTGATGAATACCAGGGATCCCACCTCTTCAGCCTCTTTCTGCCACCACCCTACACTCAGTGGCGTAACGAAACTTGAGGGGGCCCCCCTGCAAACTACATGGAGGGGGCCCCCCCCTCCCATTCTCCGCGCCAGACAATAGCAATCTTGAGGCATTGCATTGCTTCATACACACTTTGACCCCAATTCCATCAGTCTCTCTCTCTCTCTGTCAGTCAGTCTCTCTCTCTGTCAGTCAGTCTCTCTCTCTGTCAGTCAGTCTCTCTGTCAGTCTCTCTCAGTCAGTCTCTCAGTCAGTCTCTCTCTCTCTGTCAGTCTCTCTCTCTGTCAGTCAGTCAGTGTCTCTCTCTCTCAGTCATTCAGTCTCTCTCAGTCAGTTTCTCTCTCAGTCAGTCAGTCAGTCTCTCTCAGTTAGTCAGTCAGTCAGTCTCTCTTTCTGTCAGTCTCTCTCAGACACTCTGTCAGTCTCTCTCTGTCAGTCAGTATCTCTCTCTGAGTCAGTCTCTCTCTCAGTCAGTCTCTCTCTCAGTCAGTCTCTCTCTCTCTCTGTCTGTCAGTCTCTCTCTCTGTCAGTATTTCTCTCTGTCAGTCAGTCTCGCTCTGTCAGTTTCTCTCTCTCTCTTTCTCAGTCAGTCTCTCTCTCTCTGTCAGTCAGTCTCTCTCTCTGTCAGTCTCTCAGTCAGTCAGTCTCTCTCTCTCTCTGCCAGTCAGTCTCTCTGTCAGTCAGTCTCTCTGTCAGTCAGTCTCTCTCTCAGTCAGTCTCTCTCTGTCAGTCTCTCTCAATCAGTCAGTCTCTCTGTCAGTCTCTTTCTCTCTGTCTCTCTCTCTCTCTGTCTGTCTCTCTCTCTGTCAGTCAGTCTCTCTCTGTCAGTCAGTCTCTCTCTCTGTCAGTCTCTCTCTGTCAGTCAGTCTCTCTCTCTGTCAGTCAGTCTCTCTCAGTCAGTCTCTCTCAGTCAGTCTCTCAGTCAGTCTCTCTCTCTGTCAGTCTCTCTCTCTGTCAGTCAGTCAGTGTCTCTCTCTCTCAGTCATTCAGTCTCTCTCTGTCAGTCAGTCTCTCTCAGTCAGTTTCTCTCTCAGTCAGTCAGTCTCTCTCAGTTAGTCAGTCTCTCTTTCTGTCAGTCTCTCTCAGACACTCTCTCTGTCAGTCTCTCTCTGTCAGTCAGTATCTCTCTCTGAGTCAGTCTCTCTCTCAGTCAGTCTCTCTCTCAGTCAGTCTCTCTCTCTCTCTCAGTCAGTCTCTCTCTCTGTCAGTATTTCTCTCTGTCAGTCAGTCTCGCTCTGTCAGTTTCTCTCTCTCTCTTTCTCAGTCAGTCTCTCTCTCTCTGTCAGTCAGTCTCTCTCTCTGTCAGTCTCTCAGTCAGTCAGTCTCTCTCTCTGCCAGTCAGTCTCTCTCTCAGTCAGTCTCTCTCTCTCTGTCAGTCTCTCTCAATCAGTCAGTCTCTCTGTCAGTCTCTTTCTCTCTGTCTCTCTCTCTGTCAGTCTCTCTCTCTGTCAGTCAGTCTCTCTCTGTCAGTCAGACTCTCTCTCTGTCAGTCTCTCTCTGTCAATCAGTCTCTCTCTCTGTCAGTCAGTCTCTGTCAGTCAGTCTCTGTCAGTCAGTCAGTCTCTCTCTCAGTCAGTCAGTCAGTCAGTCTCTCTGTCAGTCAGTCTCTCTCAGTCAGTCAGTCTCTCTCTCTCTGTCAGTCTCTCTCTCTCTGTCAGTCTCTCAGTCTCTCTCGCAGTCAATCAGTCTCTCTCTGACAGTCTCTCTCTGTCAGTCTCTCTCTGTCAGTCTCTCTCTGTCAGTCAGTCTCTCTCTCTGTCAGTCAGTCTTTCTCTACCTCAGTCAGCCAGTCTCTCTCTCTCTCTCTCTGTCAGTCTCTTTCTCTCTGTCTCTCTCTGTCAGTCTCTCTCTGTCAGACTCTCTCTGTCAGTCAGTCTCTCTCTGTCAGTCAGTCTCTCTCTCTACTTCAGTCAGTCAGTCTCTCTCTGTCAGTCAGTCAGTCTCTCTCTCAGTCAGTCTCTCTCTCTCTCTCTCTGTCAGTCTCTCTCTCTGTCAGTCTCTCAGTCAGTCAGTCTCTCTCGCAGTCATTCAGTCTCTCTCTAAGTCTCTCTCAGTCTCTCTCTCTTAGTCAGTCTCTCTCTCTGTCAGTCTCTCTCTCTCAGTCAGTCAGTCTCTCTCTACCTCAGTCAGTCAGTCTCTCTCTCAATCTGTCTCTCTCTCTGTCAGTCAGTCTCTCTGTCAGTCAGTCTCTCTCTCAGTCTCTCAGTCAGTCTCTTAGTCAGTCAGTATCTCAGTCGCTCAGTCAGTCTCTCTTTCTACTCTCTCTCCACTCGCTCTCTCCTCTCTCTCTCCACTGTCTCTCCACTCTCTCTCTCTACTCTCTCCACTCTCTGTCTCCACTCTCTTTCTCTCTCCACTCTCTCTCTCTACGCTCTCTCTCTCCACTCTCTCTCTCCACTCGCTCTCTCTCTCTCTCTACGCTCTCTCTCTCCACTCTCTCTCTCCACTCTCTTTATTCGCTCTCTCTCTACTCTCTCTCCACTGTCTCTCTCCACTGTCTCTCGCTCTCCACTCTCTCTCTCTCCACTCTCTTTCTCTCTCCACTCTCTTTACGCTCTCTCTCTCTATGCTCTCTCTCTCTCTCCACTCTCTCTCTCTCTCCACTCTCTCTCTCTCCCTCCACTCTCTCCACTCTCTCTCACTACGCTCTCTCCACTCTCTCTCTCCACTCTCTCTCCACTCTCTCTCTCTCTCCACTCTTTCTCTCTCCACGGTCTCCCTCTCCACTCTCTCTCTCTCTCTCTCTCTCTCTCTCTCTCCACTCTTTCTCTCTACGCTCTCTCTCTCTCTAAAAGCTCTCTCTCTCTACGCTCTCTCTCTCTCAAAGCTCTCTCTCTCTACGCTCTCTGTCTCCACGCTCTCCCTCTCTCCACTCTCTCTCTCCACTCTCTCTCTCCACTCTCTCTCTACTGTCTCTCTCTCTCCACTGTCTCTCTCTCTCTCCAGTCTCTCTCTCTCCCCAGTCTCTCTCTCCCTCCACTCTCTATCTCTCCTCCCCACTCTCTCTCCACTCTCTCTCCACTCTCTCTCTCTCCAGTCTCTCTCTCCACTCTCTCTCTCTCCGCTCTCTCTCTCTCCGCTCTCTCTCTCTCTCCGCTCTCTCTCCACTCTCTCTCTCTCCACTCTCTCTCTCCACTCCTCTTTCTCTCTCCACTCTCTCTCTCTCCGCGCTCTCTCTCCGCTCTCTCTCTCTCCGCTCTCTCTCCACTCTCTCTCTCTCCACTCTCTCTCTCTCTCCACTCTCTCTCCACTCTCTCTCCTCTCTCTCTCTCCACTCTCTTTCTCTCCACTGTCTCTCTCTCTACTGTCTCTCTCTCCACTCTCTCCACTGTCTCTCTCTCCACTCTCTCTCTCTCCACTCTCTCTCTCCACTCTCTTTCTCCACTCTCTCTCTCTCCACGCTCTCTCTCCCCACGCTCTCTCTCTCCACGCTCTCTCTCTCCTCTCTCTCTCTCTCTCCACTCTCTCTCTCTACGCTCTCTCCACTCTCTCTCTCTCTCTACCCGCTCTCTCTCTACGCTCTCTCTCTCTCCACTCTCTCTCTCCACTGTCTCTCTCTCTCCACTGTCTCTCTCTCTCCACTGTCTCTCTCTCTCCACTGTCTCTCTCTACGCTCTCTCTCCACTCTCTCTCTCTCCACTGTCTCTCTCTCTCTCCACTCTCTCTCCACTCTCTCTCTCCACTCTCTCTCTCTCTCTCCGCTCTCTCTCTACGCTCTCTGTCTCTCCACTCTCTCTCTCTCTCTCCGCTCTCTCTCTACGCTCTCTCTCTCCACTCTCTCTCTACGCTGGATACCTGGACTGCACACCTTGATTATATGTTTTTCGTCTTAATATACAACAACAACAACAAAACAATGAGTTGTTGTTAGCAAACCTGGAGAAACTTCGTTATTCCCCACAAAAATAGATTGGGTTGGCAGGCACCCTTCTCACCTGCTCCTGTCCACTCTTACCTCTTTGCTGCTGGCCCGCACCACCCCTGCCCAGAGCAGCAGCAGGAGGACGGTCCTTTGGCGGGACATCTCTGACAGGCAGGCAGGGTCCGGCCCTGCAGTAGGCAAAGGATGAATGCACAGCCTGGCTGCATGTCCCAGTGTCCCCAGCGACCCTGAGATTCACAATGCTCTCTCTGGGGGCCCCCACCCCCATCCTTTTTCCAGGCCTGGCGCGCTCTGACTGAAGAGAAACAATGTAACTTGTTACATTGTTTCTCTTCAGTCCTAGGTCAGCAGTGCGAGGAGCTCAGAGCAGGCTGCAGACTGCTGCAGCTGCTTTTGAGCAAGAGACAAACAGCTCTCTACCGATGAGCTGAGGGGCCCCCCTTCATGTACTGAAGACTGGGGGCCCCCCCGCACCGCGGGGGCTGCGGGGGTGTTTGTTACGCCCCTGCCTACACTTCCTGTCTCTTTGTCCCGCCTTTGCAGGTTCTCTTTTATGCCTGCCTTCTCCCATTGTCACACAATTCCTATTTTTTGTGTCCTTTTACTCTGCCTTTTACTCTCTTGCCCTCGTCATGGTCTGTTGATGAAAAATAAGTCCCAGCTCCCAAAATGATCACCAGTGCTCATCACCAGTAACCATCCGCCCTCAGTATGGGGCCCTACACTGTCCACAGACAACAGTAGGACGTTTACGAGCCACAATTCTCTTCCCTCATTGTCTCCTGTGTGAAACAAGTGAGAGCAGCCAGGTCTCAGGGCTTACATTACTCTCTCGGATGGTGAGAGTACCCTGGCTAGTGAAGGTGCAAAAGGGGTTCCCTTTGCTGCAAGTGCTCTAGGAAAGTAGCCCTTCAATTAAATCCTAAAAGTATTACAAAGCCTTTATCCAATTAACCAGATTGTATTTTTAGAATCTCATGGCATGAGTCTTTGCATTAGATGCACAGTCATTCAAATATTATGAATTAATTGTGCTTTGACTCCTTATGGGGATTTGCTATGTCGCCAGTTTCTTAAAATGAATATTTAGGATTATGTGATTATGGAATGTACTGAAACGAGTGACCTGGATGCTCATGAGGGCAGATAGATTTGTTAAATTGGTCCCAATGTTGCATCAGCTACTCTGGTTGTCTATTTAGAAAATGTTTTGAGACGACTCATTGTGGTCCATAAAGCTGTTTTGAGCACTTCATTTTCGAAGAAAAGAGTTGCGCTATGCGCACTCACGCAGAATTACAATTGACAAATACCCAAAAGTTGAGATGCAAAACCTGTGGCATGGTACCAAAAGTTGTCAAAAGCAAGCATCATGCATGTAGAAAAGCCTTGACAACTTTCCTGTTTGATGCGGGGTGGAATAAACAGATTTTATGATTGGTTTTACAGCAGTGCTGGGGCCTTTTTTGGGTCTGATTGGCACTGCACAAAAAAGGGAAAGAGAAACATTAGCTTGTGAATGCAATAAGTTATAGGTACATATCCATGAAAGACACAATGGTCTTCTGCGGCTTAATGAACCACAGATATCTCCCTGTCACATGAGTACTGTTGTCAGGAATTTCCAGATCTCAGGAGCACTTTTTTAGGGGAACTCCATTATCATGCCCAGTGAAGATCTTGGAAACATTATGGCTGGTCCTGAGTACCACGCTGAACACTAAGCCGCACACTACTAAGCTGGTTGGTCCGTATATAATACCCTAACACAAAGGCAAATTTCCAAGAGGCTTACATGATCCTTCCTTATCCATCTCAGATAAAAGGTCCTGCACAATAGATGTAACTTACATTTTCAACACAGCATCATGCCTGTTGGTTGTTTAATGGAGAGATAGAGTGCTATAATTGCAAAATATTGGCACACCCCCATGTCGCTGGGATAAGAGAAGTGGAATTTACAGAATTTGCTTACGAGCATAAATATGTTCTAATTTTTTAACACCTCTAGTCAGCATTAATTAAAACTGAAATGGTAAATTCACTACCTAAACAAGCTCCTAAAATGTGACCTGTGTCAGAAGCGGAGTTTAGCAAATTTGGGATGATGCTGGATTTAAATTGAAAATGGGTGTAGGAACTCCCAAACAGCAAAGGTTTGCAGACTTGTTTTACTATATGTATTTGCTCTTTCATATACTTATCCATTCAGTTGGAAATCTGGCAGGCAAACACTTGAACCCAGAGTATATTGTTAGCCTTATTACTGTTATCTGGTAGAGAACAGAAATACATAGATTCATCACTCTGTGCCTGGATGGAAGGTAAAATATACCACTTAGCCTGTTCATTGCACCATAGTTTAATTACTCCCTGCACTCTGGGGGACCCTTGGCAGAAATTACACATTTGAATAGAGTGGTCCCTTCAACTATGTAAGAATCTACCTCTAAATAACCAAAATTGTGAACTGCATCTGCGCGTTGTTTTCACATCTTCCTCTGTAATGCCAGTTTTCACTGATTAAGGTAAGGGGTGGATAGGGGCGAATGGTATTTGCATAGTGCTCCTCCCCATTGTCGGGGCCCAATAAGGTGGTCTGCTTTTGAACAGCACAGTAGGTGGGTAGCGTGAATGAGACCACAACACAAGTATTATTTTTCTGCCGCGCGGGGCCCCGGGCCATTTATTCACTCCCCTGTTACGTAAGGGCCATTACCACCATGGTCCCACATAATGAGGTTCTTCCCTAGAGGCCCCTCACTCAGGAGGCAGCCATGGAACAATCCAACCCGGAAACACAACATTCATAACATTTGGCCCAGTTGAGGAGTGTAATTCACCGGTGAGGTATACGCATTGGCAAGCACATCAGACAGCACTGCTGTGTAATATTTAATGGTATTGTTCAGTACTATTGGATGGGAAGCAAAGATCCAGAGCCACTGGTCTCTGCTGCCCAATAATTAGTTAGCAACATGAGAGGTATTTGATAATGAAATACTATGCCGCCCACCTAAGTATTAGGCTTTTCAATATTCATCAACAATGTTTCCTTGATTTGGTTTATTCATTTTTTATTCTTGAAAATAATTTTCAGAATCAGACTGCGGAAACAATTCCCTAGGCTAAGGAAAGCTCTGAAAAAGGGGCTTTTCTTTCACAAATGCATATTTTAAAAATAAATGTAAAAGAAAACCCAAATATTAAAATGTGTTGTTATGGAAAATATATAAAAATGAACCCAGAGCATCAAATTATATGATTTTAATGGGATTCCTGTACCCCTAAGGCATCAGTCCCAGTGTGTACATGGAAATCATTCCCATGTATATCGAGAGTGATACTGCTGTCAGTCATTTCCCTCTCCGTGCAGTCTCAGATGCAGCGGTAACAATTTACACCTATATTGTTTTTCTCATGCATATGTATCCCAAGGTACATCAAGCACCGGAGAAAACACAACCTCAAGTCCGTACTAAGCGAAAACAAATAAAAATTGCTTCAATCTATCATCATCATTGTCATCTCTTTTACACTTGCAAAAAAAAATGCAGTGAATGTAAAATCTTATTCCAAAAAGTCAATATCCTTAAAGGTATTCAGTGCTAGTGTCCCAGGTGATCCTCAAAGTGGGCTGATGTGGACTTTATTCAATTTAAAATGGCAGCAGAAAACTAAAAATAATAGCAGTGCTGCTGCTTGAGGGAGAAGTCTCAAACCTATGAAAGAATAAGAAATGAGTTTCAGATAGTGTTTAAAAAGTAAACAAATGGTATCTTGGAATGTATGACTCCTACTGGAATTGGGTGACATCTCAGTTAGGATGGCCTAATTTATTTGGTATTAAATCTCTGCAGAAAAGTCCTCGTGGACACATTTGCATATTTGGAAAGTTGTATGATCGCAAGAAATTTGTTTCATGCTCTACCAGCTCAGAGTAGGAGATTTCTACTGTTTCTGTTGTCTAATCAAAAGGTGTCCTTTTCTTTTACCCGTCTGTGTGAATAATAAAAATTGTCGCTCTTTTGCTCTATAAATAAACCACAGAGAACAAGCAAGCTCCAGGTCCATTGGTGTCAATACAAACATTTCACTGTGAATGGCCATTTTAGCACTGAACCCACGCTTGGTTCACTCTACAGAGTGTTTCTCAAGATGCTCTTCTGATTTCCTTGATGTCTGGGATTGTCATTGATTGACCACTGACCTGCCAATTCATTTGATTGGTGCGACTGCCTTACCTCCCACGCACAGCAGCAGCACATTGTATTTGAGACATTGGACCAGCCTATATTTTGTAGATGGGTGGTGCCAAGTTAGCCAATGTGTGTAAGGCCCCCTTCACTAGTTGTGGTCTCCACAATGGCCATGAAATATGAAGAATCCTAAATATTGCCTTTTCATAAGCCTACCATGGCAGTCCTGAAAATCTGCTCATTAAAATCCATCAGTTCACCATATACCTCCAATACTACACGGTCCCGTAAGCCGTGACGAGGATGTACAATGTGAAAAATCAGAGTAAAATCATTACCTCCCAACTCTATTTTAGATCCCAAGAACACAAGCATGCACTGCAATGTCATGCATTTTCTTGTCCCCCCCATCTGCATCTTTATTTCCCTCCTTTTTTCAACATTTTTCCTCCATTTGTGTCCTATTTTTAAAACCTATTTTATGCCACATGACAATATGAAAGCTATATATAGCATCAGTGTAATACACTATCTAATAAAAGTCTTTATAAAAATGACAAACAGCGATTTTTGGAACATACTTATTTGAACAGACTACATATGTCCCTTTCACAAGTTAACTCTCAATCACATTATTTTTGAAAATTAAAAATATATATGTTCATGCTATGTCGTTATAGTAGAAAGACACAGCATGAGTGTCCCAGTTCCTCATTGGTTATTTTGCTACACAAAGTGCCTGAATTAGATGCTGGCAGAAAGAGGAAAACCCTGAAATATGGATAAGCCTTTAACCTATTAGTGTTGAGTAGGGTTCACATCAGTAGCTTCAGCACAAATATGATGCAGTTGTATATTTGTATTACATCTTTATAAATAAGGTGTAATTGCTCCTTGTTGTACCTTTTTCTAGATGAAACTGAATTGTGTACCTGAAAATCCTATATAAAGGAGATCCCATCCACAGCCAATATATCTCTATTTAAACTTCTGTTTGATCATGTTAGTCCCGAAGGAAACCAATATCTTTGAGATAGTTTTATTAATTCTGTTTGTATTGTGCTGAATACCATAGTTTAGACATTTCTAAGTGCTATCTATGAAAGTTGTTAGCATTACCCACTTCAATGGTACTCGGTTTGCCATGGTCATCAGAGTGAAGATCTTAGCAGCCCTGCAAGGATTCAAGCTCATGGCCTGCCTATCACATCATATAACAGAAACGAATGCCTAAATAGCTGCTCAAACTTGCTACATAGATAGATACATGCGTGTACGCACTCGCATGTATAAAAGTGTTTGTATTCTCTTACAAAAATACATTCAGAATAAGCATAAGGACAATTTTAAATTGGAAAGAGAATTCAATTATTTCCCCTAAGTTTGTAAAGTATTCCCCCAGATGCAATGACAGGAGTTGGTTTAATGCTATTGCCTCTCAGTTATATTAATTCCACAAAGTATTACATCCACTGTTAACTCAGAGAAGCAGTGTTACAATTCTCCAACCAAGCCTGGTTGAGTGCACATTTCTATTGAACCATTCATTTCTTTAGCCCAGAGGGTATGATTTTCCTTTCAGTCACAGCAGATGAACTCCCAGAAAATACAGTCTATGTAATATGCTTTTTTAAGTCACAAAATGTATGTTTTCAAGGAAATGTAAAGACATGCAAGAACAGTTCATTTGCCATAATATTTTGTAAGTTACAACACATCTGCACATGCTTAAAGCTTCAGCGATTTGAACAATTTATTTGATTAATGATTTCATAAGCAACCTAGGGCCAGGCAGCAAGAACTCTAGGGATCAACAACTTTTTTAATCTGTTATCCAGCTTTAGCAATTTCTTATAATCATAAAACCATTACAACCTTCCAACTATTACAAGCAATTTAACATAATTGAAATAAGTTGCATTTAGATGTAAAACTATTAAAAAAAAACACAAAGAATTATTTTTCTTTCTTTGCAATTTGAGCCATATAATCACATAATTTGCCTGTAGGGTAGCAATGTGCCTGGATGGTGAAGTTTGATGCCTTCCGCTGGCTTGAACATTCCTCTTTTGTTTGTGCCAGGTTGTTGGAAGGGTTAGATAATTGTGTATTGGCAAATCAGATATACAGTGTCATTTTCTCTTTCATATATTCATTATTTAATGCCTTTTTAACTTTGTTTTTATTTCACAAAATTATAATGTTGTTTCACTCACAATTTCATTTTGCTTGTATTGCTAGCAAGACATCATTGCTTTAAGCAGTCTTAGTATCTTCAGTATATTGGCAACTATTATTACCTAATGGTTTCAGAATGATTGTTTGGATCCATTAATCCTGGTCTCCTTTGTATTTTTGAAAGTAGTATGCAGCCCATCCATCCAGCAAATGTTCATTTTTTTAAAAATGCCATTGAAAGGTTCAGATCTTGTACTCCTGTTTTCAACACTTTTAGAAAATGACTACTTTTTAATTTGATGCGGTTTGCAAACCCAGATAGCGACAAAAATTGTGCTTGATGTGACTGTAGTTCTAATCTTTTGTGTAAACCGTAGTATAGAAATTATGTGGATTTGGCCGCTCTTTTAAATTCTGTACGTCAACCTCTACCAAATTGAAGTGTGTATTCAGTCACAGAGTTATCCCCTTGGAAACAAAATCCAGATCACTTGCCAAGCAAATCATAATTCTGATAACATTTCTACATTTTGAAACCAAGTGACTAAAAGTGTTGGGAAGGCTGACATGTTCTTGATTTGATTATTCCTACTAGCTTGCATTTTCCACATAAAATCTGGAAGGAATGTGCCTCAGAACTTTTTCCCAGACTCCGGCAGATTTGCAATCAATCGTTATCCAGCGGGGTTGTACCATCTGGCTGGAAACAGGCCGTGGTTATGCCACTTTTGAAGAAGGCCACTCTTGACCCAACCTGCCCGGGTAGTTATCAGCCCATCTCTCTCCTACCCTACCCAGTGAAGATCTTCGAACGTTTGGTCAGCAAATCTCTGTCAGTATTCCTAGAACGTAACAACCGTCTGGCGGATGTACAATTTGGTTTCCGTCCAGAACACGGAACAGAGTCTGCTTTGGTGACCGTGATGGACGATCTTCGTTTGTTGGCAGACAGGGGACAATCGGCAATACTTATTTTGCTTGACCTGTCTGCCGCTTTCGACACGGTTAACCATGGCACTTTGCTGACCCGTTTAGAAGAGGTAGGAGTAGTGGGCACTGCCCTGGACTGGTTTCGATCCTATCTATCTGGCAGGTGTCAGGCAGTGGCTCTTCCACCGTTCCAATCAGCCTTCACTAACATCTGTCATGGGGTTCCACAAGGATCTGCCATCAGCCCAATTTTATTTAACATCTACTTGAGCCCACTGATCAATACCATTCGGGCTCATAATGTGAAATTGGTAAACTATGCTGATGACACCCAGATCATTCTATCTCTTGATGGAACCCAACCTAATGCCTTGGAGGATTTTCATGCTTGCATGCACGACACTGCGCAGTGGTTACGAAATAATTCTCTACAATTTAATTCGGATAAGACCAAAATTTTACATTGCGCAGTTGGGAAGGTTCCTCTGCCTCTTCCTCACAATTTTTGGCCTCTTGGTACATCTACTCCCCTGGCGCCGTCTAAGACGGTGCGAAACTTGGGAGTCATGTTCAATGCCAAGTTGTCACTGGAGACGCAAGTGAATAAGACGGTGGGGTGCTGTTTTGGTCTTATTAGAGCATTGAGAAAGATCCTTCCGTTGCTTCCCATCTCGGTCAGAGCCTTGATAGTACGAGGCGCTATTTTAAGCAAACCAGACTACTGCAACGCCTTACTGTTGGAGTCCCCCAAATATCTGATTCAGCGACTGCAACGTGTTCAGAACACGGCAGCGAAATTAGCTCTGTCTAGACCACAAGGCTTTTCTGCCTCATTGTGTCTAGCTGAGCTACACTGGCTCCCGGTGCAGCAAAGAATATATTTCAAATCCCTATGTATAGGGTTTAGGGCTTTGCATGGATTCGGCCCTAAGCCGCTACAGAAGAAACTGGTCTGGTATACTCCCACCCGGAGCCTCCGATCCTCTTCTGCCTGTCTGGCAAAGGTCTCCAGGTTCAACAGGGTCAGACTGGGAGGAAGAACTTTTAGTATTGCCACCGCGAAACTATGGAATGAACTGCCACTTGAAATCAGACAATGTAGTACCTTGTCCTTGTTTAGGAAAAGGATCAAAACGTGGCTATTCCCCAGAGATTGATCCTGTCGTCTCTGAGTATTGCCCATTTTAGGTTCTGTCCTCCTCGCTTTACGTTGGTCTGTGTTCACATATCTTTAGCGCCAGGGTACCCGTAGGGTGTTTGTTGAGCTTTATAAATGCTACATACAATACAATACAATACAATACATTTTGTCTACTTCCTTCGCAGATGTGCCATCATTTGCAAAGTCTTTGATTCTCTTTTCCTTCATATTCAATCGCCCCTCTACTCGATGTATTGGTTAAATAGATCTTTATTTGATGAATTGTCAAAACTGTGAGGTTGGATGAAAAATCTTCTATGATGTTAAACCTGAGTTATCGGAAATGTGGTGGAAATTCCACAAACCCCAATTTGCCGCCTCTTCCCATATAATCTGTTTCAGTAGTGATGTTACTGTTCCCAACCAGCTGCTCATCACCATTTCCAAAGCTGTTCCAGTTTAAATGGCTTGATCCTCATAAAGACACTATTATACATCAACCATGGTAGCATAATTACCACATAAGTTCTTCCAAGCCCCTTTGTCCTAGGTTTTTTCTTTCTGTACACCATGCTGTATGCCATGCACATTCCCAATAGCTGTCAAGGGCTTCAAAGGATAACACTCTATAATAAGTGATTAATAGTTACCCAACAAATTAATTAATACACATTTCTGAAATGTTACTGGAATTAAGTGGAGATAGAATCTGGAAATTTATCCAAAAACTAAATATTTATATTCCCACAAATTACTTGAAATATGGCATAGACTAGTAGCTCAACCCTTAAACCATAGGACCCAGGAGCCTGTTTAATAGCCCAGAAAAATCTAAGTAATGTTAAATAAAATGTACAGAATAAAAGATCTGATCTCTGTTCCAGTGATTTGGTTGAAAAGTGGTTGAACAGTGCTTGGTGGCTTCTCTGATATAAATGAAGTGCCAGGTTACATTTTAGAGAAGATGAATTAAATGTAGCATGGCACTCAGAAAATATGTCTTTCATGTATTAAGTTAAAAAGTTTAACATTTCTGCCATTTCAAGCGACTGATTTTATCTAGTGGCTGAAAAGCACTTTGAACCGTTAATTTTTAATTGGGAAACATTATAAAAAGACAAAATTAGCTCTCATTTCATACCTGAGGCACTTGGGGTTTTCGGGTGGGGGTGGGGGTAAGACAAATACGAAAAAGCTGAAGAACACATATAATTTCTAATACTGGTATTAAAAACACGAAATTAGTCCTTCCTCTCTCAATAACAGACAGCGTGATAAACTGCAGACAGTTTTTTTAATGCAGCTTGTTAGATATTACAATTTATACACTGCACACAAAGATTAATCCTTTCCTGTTAATATACATTTTTGCACAAAATGCTAATTCTTTCGAACAGCATACTTTTGTAAAATAATTCAGGAAGCCTACAGTTAGGAAGAGCTACTATTTATTACGTTACTCTATCAAAACTCTCAAGTTCTCAGTTTTAATATTTGTATCTATTTTTGGCAATGCCAAATGTTTATATAGGAATTGCTGGAGATTTGTGGTGATTCCGGATTTTAAAAAAACAGTGGGTTAAGGCACTACACCACCTACTCAGTTGGCTCAGCCTTTTACCCTTTTGGTGTTCATAAAAGAAAGATCTTTGAATTGAGTTATACTAACATTTATAAAATGCAAAGTCTATAATTATATTGGTAGGGGAGTTACAGAATAATAATTCACCTCCTAAGGGTAGTCTTTTTAGCCTAGGAATGCTGGGGCTGGGAGCCTTTTCTATATATTTATTTTCACAAGGAATACTAGTAATGTCTTTCACTTTCTTCTAGGACCTTACAGTGCATAATTGGCCATTGTCATTCATCGTTGATGCTCAAATTTCAAGGAGTCTGTGCATTGTGCATGTTATTATCCAACAGATCTTCATTTGCTTATGCCATAATGCTTATATCCAATTGTTAGACCTGGCATATTTTGGCATAAACAAGGAGATGATGGACGGAGTGCTGAAACCTTTCAGACACTCACCCCCAGTCACAGATCTGGGTTGAATCCATCATCGTTCTTTAGCTCACTTGGCCACCTCAGTTCAGACCCAGCTATATGCAAATCAGTCTTGACCCTGTGCCTCATGGAAACAGTTCAGCCGAACTGCCAAGACAGGTCTTCCCTGAACGGGAAACAAGCATCCTGGTTTCCCCTACCTTTTTGCTTCTGGCATTCTGTTTTTGATTGTATGTTGGACTTCGTTTTTTGCTGGTGTTTGGACTCTGGGAACTGTACCACTGCTGACCAGCGCTAAAGTGCATGTTCTGGTCTTGTTTTACTCAGATAAATATTTACTATTTTTCAGAAATGGTGTGGAGTACTTTTGTGGTGTTTCACTGTGTTACTGTGTGTGTGTGCACAAATACTTTACACATTGCTTCTTTAGTTTAGCCTGACTGCTCTGTGCCAAGCTACCAGAGGGTGGGCAGAGGTAAAATTAGTGTGTACTACACTTACCCTGACTAGAGTGTGGGTCCCTACTTGGACAGGGTGCAAACCACTCCAACTAGAGACCACATTTATAACACCAACAGACTGAGGTTACATGTCTGCTTTACTCCATGTGTTCAAATCCAGTAAAGCTGTCATCTACTTCTGTGCCAGCTCTGCCCCTTGATCTCTAAGACAGTCAAAGCAAAATGTCACAATCCTCTTTTGTACCTACACTCGCATCAGCTGTTAACATATATGCACAGACTCCTCTTTCTATCCCTCACCTGACCTCCCTGTCCTTTAAAAGTGTCCCTAATTTGTCCACCTGTGTTCTGTTTTCCCTTACCAAAACCACCTGCCACTACAGGCACTTTTAGATTCCTGGTCCTTCTCTGACTATATCAATGTGTGGGAGTGACTCCTTCAAGTGTTATTCCAGGCAAAAAACCTCTTTATTTTGCAAATTAATTGTTTGAATTGCAGCAATGTGGAAATGTCCTAGGTGTACACTTTATAACTCCATATGGAGTATTTGTCCTAAACCAAATAAGGCAACTATAGCAGAAATATCATATATGAAAAACTAAAAAACTCTTTAGCAAAAGGCTTTGAGATATCTTGGTGTTATTGACTAGGTCACAATGTGAAAGCAGGAACAACGACCTATATTCTACAATGTGAGTTCCTCTATAAACCCAAAGAAATTGTATCCTGTGCTACCTTGGGCTTTGCTATTAGAAAGTTAAAAATTGATAATATCAAATGTGACTGGGCAATAGCCTTTCTGAGAGGATGTTAGACGTTCAAATGATAGGCATTCCTCTACCCCTGGTGAATGTGTCATCCAGAATTTGCATTGGGTAACTGATATTCTAAAAAGATGTTTTCCAAAAATTGGAATACTCTTATACAACCTGGATACTTCACAAGCCCCAGGTAGCCACCTGAAGGCGCTTTAAGAGTAGTTCATTCCTTGTAAAGAGCTCTTTATCCAGTAAAAGCCAGCTTTTGCGTACATCAGCTACAGCCATTTTCCAATCAATCAATCAGGTCACTTATAAAGCGCACTACATACCCGCGAGGGTCTCAAGGCGCTGGGGGAAGAGGGGGGGGGGTGCTGCTACTGATCAAAGAGCCAGGTCTTGAGGAGTCTTCTGAAGGCCAGTAGGTCTTGGGTCTGCCGAAGGTTGGTGGGGAGGGTGTTCCAGGTCTTGGCGGCGAGGTGGGAGAAGGATCTGCCGCCGGCGGTCGTTTTCCGGATGCGGGGGACTGTGATGAGGGCGAGGCTGGTGGAGCGGAGCTGGCGGGTGGGTGTGTAGAAGCTGAGTCGTCTGTTGAGGTAGGCTGGTCCGGAGTTGTGGAGTGCTTTGTGTGCATGGGTGAGGAGCTTGAAGGTTATCCTCTTGTTGACAGGGAGCCAGTGCAGGTCTCTCAGGTGGGGTGTGATGTGGCTGCGGCGGGGGATGTCGAGGATAAGACGTGCAGAGGCGTTCTGGATGCGTTGCAGCCGTCTCAGGAGCTTAGCCGTCGTTCCTGCATAGAGGGCGTTTCAGTAGTCCAGCCTGCTGGTGACGAGGGCCTGCGTGACTGTTTTTCTTGTTTCGGTGGGGATCCACTTGAAGATCCTGCGGAGCATTCGCAGGGTGTTGAAGCAGGATGAGGAAACGGCATTGACCTGCTTCGTCATGGAGAGGGTGGGGTCGAGGATGACCCCTAGGTTGCGTGCGTGGTCGGTGGGTGTCGGGGCTGTTCCCAGTGATGTCGGCCACCAGGAGTCGTCCCAGGCTGAAGGGTTGGAACCAAGGATGAGGACCTCCGTCTTGTCCGAGTTCAGCTTCAGGCGGCTGGTCCTCATCCATTCGGCGACGGCCTTCATTCCTTCGTGGAGGTGGGCTTTGGCGGTGTGAGGGTCTTTGGTGAGGGAGGGGATCAGCTGGGTGTCGTCGGCGTAGGAGATGATGTTGAGCTTGTGCCGTCGGGCGACGTGGGCGAGGGGTGCCATGTAGATGTTGAACAGCGTCGGGCTGAGGGAGGAGCCTTGGGGTACGCCGCAGATGACCTTGGTGGCCTTGGATCGGAAGGGGGCGAGGCGGACGCTTTGAGTTCTGCCGGAAAGGAAGGATGTGGTCCAGTCCAGGGCCTTCTCTTGGATCCCAGCGTCGTGAAGGCGTGTTCGTAGTGTGTGGTGGCAGACCGTGTCGAAGGCGGCTGATAGGTCCAGGAGGATGAGGGCTGCTGTTTCTCCGTTGTCTAGCAGGGTCCTGATGTCATCGGTGGCGGCGATGAGGGCAGTTTCGGTGCTGTGGTTGCTGCGGAAGCCGGACTGGGAAGGGTCCAGGATGTTGTTCTCGTCGAGGTAGCGGGTCAGTTGTTTGTTGACGATTTTCTCGGTGACCTTCGCGGGGAACGGGAGCAGAGAGATGGGTCGGAAGTTCTTGAGGTTCTTGGGGTCTGCCTTGGGTTTCTTGAGTAAGGCGGTGACCTCGGCGTGCTTCCAGCTTTCCGGGAAGGTTGCTGTCTCGAAGGAGATGTTGATTATTTTCCGGAGATGGGGCGCGATGGCTGTACTGGCTTTGTTGAAGACGTGGTGAGGGCACGGGTCTAGCGGTGAACCGGAGTGGATGGTGTTCATGATCTCGCTGGTGTCCTCGTCGTTGATGTTGGTCCAGGAGAGCAGGCGGTTGGTGGTCGTGGGGGCAGTGGTCTCGGTGGTTGCCGGGGCGGTCGTGGTGTTGAAGCTGTCGTGGATGTCGGCGATTTTGCAGTGGAAGAAGGTGGCCAGTGAGTCGCACAGGTCTCGCGACGGCGGGATGTCGTTGGTGTTGGAGCTGGGGTTGGAGAGTTCCTTCACGATGTTGAAGAGCTCTTTGGTGTTGTGTGCGTTGTTGTCTAGGCGGTCTTTGAGTGAGGCCCTTGTGGCGGATCTGATGAGGTGATGGTGACTGCGGGTGGCGTTCTTGTGGGCGGCGTAGCTGTCCGCTGTCCGTTCGTGGAGCCAGATCTTCTCCAGTTTTTGGCATGTTCGTTTGGAGGCCTGGAGGTCTTCGGTGAACCAGGTGGCTTTCTTGCTGGTGTGGCTGTTGGGCGGATTCTTGAGCGGGGCGAGGGTGTTGGCGCAGTCGTCGATCCACTGTCTGAGGTTGCGGGCGGCGGTGTCGGGGTCGGAGGGTTCGGCGGGTGGGCTCAGGGCGAGGGTGGTGGTTAGCCGGTCTTAAGGTGACTCTGCTCCAGCAGCGGCGAGGCATTTGTTGGGTGCGGTGGTGCGTGGTGGGCTTCCTGTAGGTGAAGTGGTTGCAGTGGTGATCGGTCCAGTGGGGTTCGGAGGTGTGGTTGAAGGAGACGTGTGGGCTTGCGGAAAAGATGGAGTCTAGTGTGTGGCCGGCGGCGCGGGTGGGTGTTGTCATGAGCTGTCTGAGTCCGAGGGTGGCGAGGTTGTCGATCAGGGTGGTGGAGTTGGTGTCCTTGTTGTTCTCGAGGTGGAAGTTCAGGTCCCCGAGGAGGATGTAGTCCGTGGAGGCGATGGCGTGTGTGCTGACGAAGTCAGCGATGGAATCGCTGAACTGTGGTCGGGGTCCGGGGGGTCTGTAGATGAGGGTTCCTCAGAGGGTCGTGTTGGGATCGGTGTGGATCTGGAAGTGCATGTGTTCGGCGGTGCTGAGGGTGTCGTCGGTTTGGTTGAGACTCTGAGGGTGTTCCTGTGGACGATGGCGATGCCTCCTCCGACTCCGTTGGTGCGGTCCCTGCGGGTGATCTTGTAGCCGTCCGGGATGGCAATGGCGATGTCGGGGGCTGAAGCGGGGTTCAGCCAGGTCTCCGTCAGGAAGGCGACGTCTGGGGAGGTTGAGTCGAGAAGGTCCCAGAGTTCGATGGCGTGTTTGCGGGCAGAGCGGGTGTTGAGGAGGATGCATCTGAGGTAGTTGGGTTCTTTCCTGGGCGGTGGTTTGGCGGGGCGGGTGCTGGCGAAGCTGCAGTTCCGGCTGGTGAAGGGCCCTTGGGTGCGCTTCGGGGTGGCCCGGTAGCAGGCGTGATCTTTTCCGGGGTTGAGTGCGTGGAGGGTGCTGGTGTCGTATCGGCATCTGTTGATGTGGCGGGCGCGGGGGATGCACGGACCAGGGGTTCTGGTGCTGGGCGCGGTCCAGGCACGGACGGGCGCAGACGGGCTTGCCTTAGGCGCGCCTGCGCAGCGGCCGCCATAAATGGGGAGGTGGGAGGGAGGAGCAGGGAATGGGGCAGCGAATGGGCAGTGAGGGGGCGGGGCCGCAGGGGCGCAGCGGCGGGAAACAGGCACAGAGGAAAAAACGAGCACAATTAGGGCAGCAAGGGGGCACAAAGGAAAACGAGCACAGTCAGGGCAGCAAGGGGGCACAGAGGAAAAACGAGCACAGTCAGGGCAGCAAGGGGACACAGAGGAAAAACGAGCACAGTCAGGGCAGCAAGGGGACACAGAGGAAAAACGAGCACAATCAGGGGCAGCAAGGGGACACAGAGGAAAAACAAGCACAATCAGGGCAGCAGGGGGACACAGAGGAAAACGAGCACAATCAGCTGGCAGCAGCAGGGCACACAGACGGAGCTGTGTGGTGGGGGAGCGACCTACCAGTCAAGGTCAGGGCCAATGAACTAGACCACTGTTCTATATCTGTGCATCAGAGCATTCACCGCTGTAAATTGTGGAGTGCCTGACCACAGCTTCACCCTCCCAAAAGGGGACAAGAAGGCTGTAGTATTGTCAGGATATCAATAACAGAAATATCATAGCCTAAATGTGTTTCAAAGAAATATATTGCTCCTTTGGCAGTAGATGTTCTATCATTAACTCCAATGATGCAATAATTTTGTAAATGATATTTAGAGCACCATATTTTTCTCAGATGATATTTAGGCCATTGCATTATGGTACCTTACTAGTCAGAATGCACCCTATGCTGGGCAGGTGGGAGGCAGCTGAGCCGTGACACAGGTGCAGATTATACCTCACTCCTGTCAGTGTGTGGACACAAAGGCTTGTGAGCATCAGCACACACCAAGGTTTTGGGCAAAAGTATTGTGAGGGACCACCAGTCTCTTTATGCCCACGTCCACGGGGAAATAGAATGTTGTGTTGTGTCCACTGAAGTTAAGGACGGACATGTTTGCACAAAATAACCTGTTGGCTGAGCCATAGATCACATACTATATTGCCATCTAAATTCTCAGATTATTAACATTTCTTCACTCACAGTTGAATCACATTATTTTCAAAAACCTGTTCTTTAAAAAGCTAAATCTTTTGGTGATATAATTTCTACTTTAAGTTGTACTTGAGCAGGATTGTCATAGAAGCACAAAAAAGGGCCTGGGGAGACCATTTTGACTGTAGGTATAAAGACAATCAGTTAATGAGTGGTCATAGAGGTGTCAATACTCCAATTGTAAGCTCCTCTCCTAGGCGCCTTTCCATGCCTCTCTTATACAGCAGTACAAGTCATTTGATTGGTACCTCTATGGAGTCTGTCCATGATGTATTCTTGCCTGATTCTCAACCGAAATGGGGAAATGAGAGAAAGGGGGTGCCCTCAGAATATCTTGTGTGTATTGACATTTTTTTAAATTCCATACTGTCCCTATTAGAGAAATCTGTACTGAGTTCTGACCACATACTGGAAATGATTTCTGTAATGCTATTTGAAATGCAAAAGGGAAATAAGTCTGTTACCGTTAAATCTATCCCTACGATTCTCCCCCACGTGGAAGAACGGCCAAGTGATAGGCCTGTACCATACCTCCCCTCGGGAGAGTCGAGAGACGTCTCCGTACAGGCAGGAACTCCTCTCTTCCTGGCGCCCCCCTTGGCTCCTGTATGTAATCTTGAAAAGGAAGAGTTATGCTTAGGTACATTGTTTGAGGAGGTCGAACTGAGTCCCCCTTTGGAAAAGTCCATCTTGAAAATCTTCCCTCTGTTTAAAAAGTGTAGATTGGAGAAATTGAGAAAATCAGGGGCCATGCCAAGCAATCTAAGCAGGTGGGGAGGGCGGGTGGGGAGGGGGAGGCGCTAACCTCTCCTACCACTACTCAGGTGTACTCTCCCACATTGTCAGGGAAGGGAGGACAGAAAGTAGGTAAGAGGGATAGCCTAGTATCAAAACATAAGGGGGAAAACACGAAAAAGAAACACAAAAAAATGAGATGATTTTCCAAGTGGAAAGTGTCAAAACTGCACTTTTCCCGGATTTTGGAAAGCCAGAGCGATACCAATTTAATATCGGAGAAGGAAGGCCCTAAAACTCCACTAGCAGATGGCAACCCAAGGGAATCTATCAGAGCGCCCACGGCATTAACTGGGAGTTTGGGGGACTCGGGACCGGGAGTATCTCCTTTAACCCGGTCGTTGCAATCCCCCCAAGGAATCCAGCCCTCCTCTAAGGAGCTAGTGGATTCATTGGGAGGGGAAATGTACATGGGTTATGGGGTCCCCTCGCTGCATATAGGGACTGGGGCCATTGACTCCACTGATCCCAGGGGGGACGGTAACCAAGAGGGAGGGCCCCAAGCCCCAATTACACCACAGATTGGGCCGAATAGAACCCACATAGGGACCTCATTTCCGTCTGATAGAAATACTGAGGTCCCAACTCTTAATACGGTCTCAGACTCGAATATCCAACACCATGGTGGGACGCAAGTTGCCAGCTTTACGGATAGGGTCCCTTTATGGATTCCCTGGAGAGACGCTCCAAAGAAAACTAGTGAGGTACAGCCCGGTTTATCTCCCATGGTGGATTTCATCTGGCTATTTGATAATGAATCCACCCCGGTAAATAGAGGTTACATTCTTAGCTTATTCTCGGAACTTGAGTCATTAAAGCTGATAGCTAGCAAGGATATTTTAAATGTGATGATTAATGTACATGACACTGTTCCGTACTCTAGGGACACCTTTTGTTCCCTGATAGTGGCCAACCTGGTTTTAAAGAACTGTGAGTATTTTTTTAAAAGAGGGCTCGATATAACTCCTGTTAATGAATATGAGGAAAATCAAATTGCGGGCCCCAAAAGCCAAAATCTGAAAGTTCCTAAGGCTACTAATTCAGTGGCGCTAGATGCATTGGGCCCCGATACCGAGTATTCTGTGGGCAATCCTAAAGATATAGTGGTTTCCGTGGACTGGAGGGGGCGTTTAATAAATGTTGTGCCCAATGTTGCAGTTGCCCCTCAGACTCCAGACATAGAAGATGAATTCGCCCAGTGGAGTTGGGTTGCAAGAGCCCTGAATAACACTCATGCGGAAGCAGTAAGGAGTGCTCCGTTGAGGTAGCCTGGGTGGGCTACTCTTGTCTTGGAATATGGCCGGTCTGGGACCCAATGAAACAAAATTAAATTCCTTAAAAATTATGAATCCTATAATTATATGCTTACAAGAAACGTGGTCCTGTAAAGAGTTTGAATGTGATGGCTATTTTGTATACTCTTGCTATGCTAAGCGATCGGAAAGGGGACATGCTAGTGGGGGGGTTTCTATTTTGCTTAAAAACTCCATTAATTGGAATCAGAAGGTTTTCTCCCACCCATCAAACCTCTGTATATGTGTGAAGTTGGCATGTCTGGGAGATTCTGACATGCCCACTTCCTTCCTTGTGGCAAACTTGTATATCCCCCCTGGGAAAAATTTTGATCATCTTTTGCCTGTATTTTTTTCTTTTATTCAGGATATAGCTACCAGGGAAGATTGCCCCTAGTGATATTAGTGGGAGACTTAAATGCTAAAGTTTCGAACTCTGCCTCTGGGATTTATGCCAATACTGACAAAGAGAAAATTTGGCACATTCCCGAGATTTTATTACCAAATAAAGTAAAAACAGATAAGCGGGGGTTTCTTTTGCTTGATAGCATTAGAAGTCTAGATCTTGTCATCCTAAATGGGAGAGTGCCAGTTGATAAAATAGCCCATTTTACCTTTCATTCTCAACATACTCAGAGCCTTTTAGATTATGTGATTGTTTCCTACCAAATGTTTGAGGCCTTTGATAATTTTTTGTTAGCCCGTCGATATGGAGCGACCATAGTATAGTGGGTATGACAGTGGCCTTTGATCTACCCTCATTGGACTTGGGGAACGCCGGTCAGGGCACGGCCACTTTTAACAAAGCAAATGGCGGTCCTTTTGGACGCAAAAAAACATTGCTGAAGTAGGCTCCATTGTGAAGACGGCTTATGTAGAAAAGCAGGGTATTACTCATTCCAACATTATACCCTTCTTTGAGGCTCAAATGAAGAAGATTTGTAATCTAAGCTCCACATCTTCTGAACCTCACCCGTATAAACAAGATATGTCCTATATGATATCTTTAAAACAAGCAATTAACCATCTTGTTCGAAAACAGCATATACATTTCCTCTTTGGCCGGCAGCAGGAAATCAATCGCCTTAAGCGAGTGAGAAGACGCCTCATGCTCAGTGAAAAAAGAAGGGAGCTTGATGCTAAGTGGATAGGGCTAAGGGAAGCCGCAAGGGCCAAGGATTCAAGAAAATATTGGCACTTGATCGCTAAATATTGCGATTCAAGGCAGAGAGCTACACCCATACCGATTCCAGAAAAGGACTGGGTGGATTACATCTCCCTATTATATGGAAATAATAGCCCAGTTTCTCCCGTGATGACTGATGGGGTTAAATCCGTGTCTACTGAATTTACTGAATTTGGTCCCCCGTCAGGAAAGGAATTGGTAAAGTATATAAATATTGCTAGAACCTCCGGCGCACAAGGGCCGGATGGAATCCCAATTGCATTAATCAAAAAGGAGCCAGAAGCATGGGGTGATTTTTTAGAGCCACTTTTTAAATATTGTTTCTTTATGAATAAAATCCCCCCCTCTTGGAAGGGAAGCATTATAGTCCCCCTGTATAAAAAAGGACCGAAAACGGTGCCGACTAGTTTTAGACAGATTGCCCTCCTGGATGCCTCAGGCAAATTATTTGCAAAAAGCATATTATGCCATTTACAACAATGGGCTTATGATCAGGATATTCTTCCACCGGAACAAGCTGGCTTTAGAAAGAACCATGGCACCCTGGATAATATAGCGGTTGTTCAGACAATTGTAGAGAAATATGTTTTCTCCCGAGGGATGCCAATTGATACAGCTTTTATCGATTTCTCCACAGCGTTCGACAAGGTGGACCGTCGGACACTGTGGAGAAAACTTGTCTTCCTTGGCATACCTAATCATCTTTTGGGTCTGATTATGGAATTGCATACAGACACCTGGTGCCAGGTTCTGATGGGAGGTTCGCGGGGGTTATCATGTAAAATTAGAACGCATAATGGGCTTAAGCAGGGTTGTCTATTGGCACCACTTTTATTTTCTTTGTATATCGCTGATCTCCCTTGCGCTCTGAACTCTGTAAGTGGGGATGCCCCCAAAATTGGTACAATGTCCATTGGCTCTCTATTATATGCAGACGATGTTGCAATATTCGATCTAACGCCCATTGGCCTGCAACGTCGTCTGGATGCTTTAAGTAAATATGCAGAGGCTCACTTCTCGAAAATTAATATTGCAAAAAGCAAGATTTTGGTTTTTCGCAAGAAGGGGCTTAGAATAAAGAGATGTCTAAGGTGGATGCTTGGTTCTGAAAAACTGGAACTGGTTGACTCGTATGTATACTTAGGGAAAGTTTTTTCCAAAACAGGTTGAGACTTGGAGCATACTAAACATTTTGTTAGTAAAGCTGTCTCCCAGGCAAGTGCATTAAACAGATTTTATAAAACTTGCGGGAGTCGCCATTTTAGCCATGTCATCTGTTTTTAAGGTCAAAATCCCTCCCTCATTAATATATGCTGCCGAGGTGTTGGACATGAATTATTGGCTCTCGTTTGATAAGGCGGAAGGACAAATTATGCGTGAAATTTGCAATTTAAACTCTTTGGCTGCCCCACATGTACTGCGCCTTGAATTTGGATTAGTCTCGTCCTTCATTTTAGCCCAGGCAGCGGTTCTCAGGTGGGGTAACTCCCTCCTTCTGGGGGAAGAGGGTACACTTAGGGCCGCCCTGAGAATAGAAATCTTTGGCACACTAAAAGAACAATCAAGGTTTTTTAGGTCTTTTGTATGTGCAAATGATACTTTCGGTCTTAGTTTAAATCCCGTTTCTTTTATGTCTAAATCTGTTCTGAAACAGTTCTTAAAGAAGTTTAGATCTCCTATCAGTTTGGCGAGAGACGCTGCTTAAAGCCAGTCCAGGTCCAGTAATGTGGCGGTCAGTGGGAGCACTTTGGGGAATAAACCACAGCCTTATTTAACTTGGAATATCCCTCACAGGATTAGAAGGCTGATACTCCTACTGAGACTCAATCTGCTGCCTCTAAGAGATGTTACTGGCATCTGGGATAAGACACCTAGAGAGAAGAGAATTTGTGAATTGTGCCAGTTGCAAATCCAAGATCTAAATCATGTCTTATTTGTATGCTCAAAGCTGCAAAGTGCCAGGCGAGTGTTCTTAAAACCAGTTTTTATCAGATTTAATATTCACTCGGCTCAGGACGCACGATCTTTGGTCTTGTCCCCTCCGAATGAAATGGTTTGTTTTAAGATATATCAATTTTTTAAAAATGTTTGCCTATTTACTAGAAAATTTTCTAATAGTAGCTTTCTGGTTATGATTTAATACCAACTGGTTGGTTATTTGATTGTTTCATGTATTCATAGCATTATTTGCACATTTTATAGTATGTTTGATATAAGAATTTTTTATTGGAAGGTTATTTGATTGTCTTATGTATTTATAGCATTATCTGCACATTTCTTAGTGTGTTTGATATAATTTTTATAGCAATGTATAAGGAAGAATTTTGTATTGTATGTAAAGTTTGCCCTTTTAATTGTTGGTGTGTTTTTGTGGACCTCCGTAGGAGTTCCAAAACAAAATAAATAAATAATTGGAATAATTGAATAATTGGAATTGAGCAGGATTGTCACGTGATGATGGATCCATATTATTTTTTTATTGTGTTTTGCAAATAAGATAGCAAGGATTTTATTGAATTCTTGTGGCAGTCTCCAACTTTTAGATATCTGTGAAAGTTGTCTCGATTTTAAGAATAATGATAATTTTAGATTATAAGTTTAATATTTTCTTTTAAAATGTGTGGTTCAGGATACAGTGAAATGATGGCATGTCATTGCAGGATTCACAATTTGTTAAACGTTCAGACATAGATGAAATGTTTATGATTATGTTTTGCTCGTTTCGTTCAACAAGGATTGCCTGGGTTACAGTATCAGGGAAAGAAATCTCCTTTTGATATGCAATAGTGTGGATTAGTGTCCTGCCAGGTGTCACTTAGTGACAGCTTCGAAACTCAATATTTTTCCAAAATCAAGCCACTTGGATTCACCCTGGACACCAATACCATGCTGAAGGAACACATTGCCAAGAAAACAACAACAGCCTTGTAACAGTTCTCTCTACTAAAGAAAGAAAAAACATTCATCCCAGAAAGCAACTTCAGAACTGCTGCTCAAGCCTTTGTACTCTTTCATCTGGATGGTGGACATGTCATGAGCCATGGCCTCTCACACTCCACCCTGACCGCTTTTTAAGACGTCCTACATGCAAATGTGTTCAGGCCCTTAAAAATATGATCACTTCACCCCATCCTAATGGAACTACACTGACTCCCCTTGCTGGCCTGACCATTCTCAAAATCAGTGGCACCATTTACCAAGCGATCATGTGCTGGAACCCAGCTATCTTGCTGCCAAGTTCACCATCTCTTGTGGTTCTTTGCATAGTCACAGCTAAGACGCCATCAGACTGTAGACAAAGAAGTGGTGAAAAAGAAAAACAAGGCAAAAGACATATTCAATTCAACAAGGATCTTGAACAGTGTTCTTGTATCCATCATGACTGCCCTGCCCCTACTCCAGCTCAGGAAAGGATTGAAGATGCAACTCTTTAAAGAATAGTACATCATGATGCAGCAGCAGTTACTACATCGTGATGCATAAACAGTTCACAAACCAGCTACCTCACAAATCACTTCTTAACTGTATCCGTTGCCTTTGACAATGTGCAATGATCCAGTGCCTTTGGCTAGATTTGCAGTATAGAAATGCTGCATACGTATCGTTCTGACTACTGTGCTCATGCAAGCACTAAAGTGTCCTACGTATGGTCCATTCATCTTTGCATAGCAGGGTTAGTTTGTATGTTTCTGTCCCTATTCAGTGGCTAAGACTATTGTATGCATTTTGCCCATCACCTTTTCTTGTTTTAATGTGAGGCTGTAATTGTGATGGCTTTAATCAGACATGCTTCCTGTGACATAAGATTCAATCTACAACTCACAGATAAGGCCCAAGAAAGGCTAACACTACTGTGGGGTTGCTTGTCATCCAGTTCAGAGGTGATGTGGCCTGCCAGTTTGAGTTGAACTGTTTCTATTGAAGTAGGACCGAGACTAACTTTTACATGTTTGCCCCTGCTTAGGAGTGGTGTAGTGTGCAAGAAAATGTGGGGTTGGTATGTGGCTGTGAATGATTGCCTGTGGCTGATGCTTTCCAAGCATTCTAACCTTCATTGTTTTTTTACAGTAATACCTTTTATGTATCACATAACTTTTATCATATAATGTGCCGGCAAAAATCCTCCACTGAGGCACTCAAATAGTGGGGGTTCATCCTTTGCATGTGAATCATCAACATTCAAAAAAGCAGTATTCCCTTTCTTCTGGTGCATGTCATATTACAAAATATATGCCAGTACGCTAGAGGGTGCTGAGTGTAAGTGGTCTATGTGTTGTACCTCCTTGGGGAAGGCCTTTACAATGAGCCAAGGCTGACTTTGCTGATAATCTTCCAAAAGATGGAGGGGAGTGTCTGCAACGTTCTGCACCATGTAGACAGGTGGGGACGTGGGATTTCTCAAGTCTTGTGGGTACCACCTTGCATACAAACACCTGTAGCTGCAGTGCTGCATTCCATTCCATGTATTGTGGTTGACTCAGGGATTTGGAAAGAAAAGATGCAGACAATGATGGTCTCCCTCTCATTGGGGGCCTTTGAATCTTGCTCACAGGCGAGACTACCACTCATTGGTGATACACCGTCACCTCGGTAACAGAGATGCACACTGAACCATTATGCACAGCTCATGCTATAGGATGACTGGAATGAATCTCCTCAGGACATGGTGATTCAGCCTCTAACCTGTGTGAAGCGGCACTGGGTGCACTAATGTTGCCCTTATAATAGTTTCATAAACTCCAAGGCTTCAGTCCCTCAGTAATCAGAGATGACCCTTACAGCAGGTGTATATATAAAGAGCATTCACAGTTTGCATTTACAAAACTTGGATAAGTTAACTCTTATTTCCCAAACAATTTCCCATTGCACTCTAGTCATAGTCTTGTGGTGCCTTAATGCTAAGACTTGCAAAATAGAAGAACTGTGAATTAATAGAGAAATACCAGCATTCTAACATGTACGGCTAATTTTAGAACCCTTGCCTTCATTGGCCCTGTATGTCACCCAGCAACATTCCTACAGGTGACTTTCTTGGATATAATGTGAAAGGAAGAGCAGTACTTCGTTTTCAATTAGCCAATATGGTATTTCCTTATCTGCTAGTAAGTGTTGAAATGAGCAGTGTATGAAGAGATATTATCTACACACCCTAAACCACCATGGAACTAGTGGTGGGCATAACTTGCATAATTCTGTGTAGCGTAATCAGCTAAAAATTCCATTGAATTAGAGTAATTCTGCTTGTAGCGCTATTTACTCAGAGCAAGAATGCCCCCGCGCAACGATGCATTTTGTACTATTTAATAGAGCTAAATGCAATAGAACATGAATAACTAGCAGCTGCTCATGCTCGCTAAATCTGCACTTGGGGTAGGATTTCCCCCAACCTACTCCTGGTATTTTGCGCTAGTTTCTTAGTACTAAATGTACCCTTGCATCAAAAATGGATGAAAGGATGCATTTTGCGCTAGGAAAATAGCACTACGTGCAACAGAACATAAACAGCAGAGCGAGCAGCCGTCCATGCTTGCTAATTGTGCTCTTGTGGTAGGATTTTATTTCCCTCAAATTACTCTTAATTATGGGAGCAGGCATAACCACGTTATTATTGGTAATGTTGCGTAAAAGAGTAATACGGAATTTCCTAAAGTATTCCAATTACTCCGGCATAATTTAAATTACTTCCAGGCCTACATGTAACTGCCTTCCATCAGTAGAAAAAAGGAAACCTAAGCTCACGATAAGGAGAGGGAAGGAATAAAACTGGAATGTTTCAGAAATATACTGACGAGCACTCACTATGGGGGATTCATTAGGTGCACTAATGAGGCTCACTGCTGGCTCCTCCAACTGGCAGACCTTGTTACCATGTGGCTAACGTGTCATGTCAACTGCTGATTAAATCTGTCAGTAGACCCTAACTGTCTTTGAAGTGTCTGTGCATCTCAGGCACAGCATGCACAGCAGAAATATAACAAGCATTTGCAATGCAATAGGTCATGCATTTACGCAAGTTTGAGCTATCAGCATTGTAAATGACAATTACCTTTTATTTATCTGTTTTGATAATTAACACCTAAATAACAGGCATTGTCATTTACAATGCCAATAGCTCAAACTCTTGTAAATGCGAGACCTATTTAATTTCAAAGAAGCGGCCACCATTGTCCCGGGCTGCTTGGAAAGTGAAAGCGTGCATGGCGTGCTGAATGTTGCAGGAAAGCATGTCGTGCCTGAAGTAGGAGAAACTCATTAAAGAAAAAAATGCTTACAGACTAAATAAAACATACTGAGTAACAACAGAAGTAAAAGGGCCAGTCCTCATGGGAGGTTACAAATGTAGACAAGGCGGTACTAAGGAGGGACTAACAAGCCTATTAACAAATCAGAAACCAGCATTTACAAAGGACAATGACACAAGCCAATGAAAAATACGGGCGGAGAGTGGGCGAGACTTCAAGTCCATATTCTAATCCAGCATAGCTTGCAGAGCAGTGCATGCGCTGCCCAGGCTTGACCTAAAAAGGGCACATCTCGCTATATGAAACATTGAGTTCATGGATTAGAGTCTATAAATCACAATCAAGACCTGTAGGCCGGGGAAGGGCTCAAGGGCGACCCTGCACTTGCAGTTTTAGATTGTCACTCGGGTACACCATGAGCTATGTTCTGGCTCCCATGAGCCACACTGGTACAGAGAAGGGGTCTGCTGATTTCAGAAGGCTCATCTCCCTTCTACCCAAGGAAGTGCTTTGACATGTGTGCGCTTTAAAGAGCCAGTACATGTCAATGTGTAGAATAACAATTCCACACCTAAATTACATGTTAGAATGAAATATTGTGCTCCACCTATATTTCATGAGTGCTGTAGTGTGGGGTCAACAGGGAGCATTTCTATCCCCTAGTTACAATGGGCCTAGCCCTGAGGTAGCCCAGACTAGGTCATACTGACATAGGGAAATGGGAGGAGCAGTAACCACAGATTTATCTCATTCCTCTAAATAAGGGGTAGACTAGAATCTGCATTTGCCGCATCCCTCTAACACCCCTTTAACACTTCTGAGTCCATATATAATCCAGACAAGACACATGCACCTTTGCCACCTGCACTCATGAGAATAAGTGCATGTGCAACATGGGTTTTTCTGATCTACTCTAGAAACAGATCGTTCTATCATAAATCTTGCCTAAAATATACTGTGCTATTAACATTTCTTGTGGCATGCATGCACTTGCATCTTATACCATTATGTAGCTTATGAACAGTTTGGCATAATAACTCATGTGCACTGAGTAAAGGCCTTGGCGTCTCCCGGGGATAGCACTAGAGAAGGTATTGATCTGAAAAGACATTGCTTTGATGCAAGACAGTAAAATGCCAAACGTGCAGGATCATAAGACAGTGCCAAATTACTTCAATGGTGGAAGATGCAACATCATATATCTGTGCATATATATTGCTGAGATATTATCACTTCCTCCTCTCAAAAGGTGGCAAAACAAATGACAAAAAACAAGAAAAGTGTAACCTAAACAGAGAAACAGAGATCTTTCTTTCTGCTAAAAAGTTTTTAAAAGTTTAACGTGTTAGCAAACCTGGTTAAAAACTCACTTTCTGACAATGTTGCACACTTGGTCACTCATTCTTAAGCACATGCACATCAGTTGTGTATTTATTTGTGCACTTACACAGCCACGGCCCGTGCAGGTAGGAGCGGTGAGGCCGGGTGAGGGGGGATTTCAACAGACGACGATGAGGAAAAATTATTTATTTATCAAATTTTCCCTCGTGGTCGTCTGTTGAATCCCTCCCCCAACCCGGCCTCACCGCTCTTACCTGCATGGCCCACACCTGCATTTGCAAACTCACCAATTTGTTCAAACATTCTCATACTCTATAACACACTCATTTACCTAACATTGCTTATTCCCTAACAACCGCAAACTCACATCTTGACTAACTTACTACTAATTACTTTTGTACTTTCTGCATAGCTGCATAATTGTTTTAGTGAGCAATTAAATAAATCCAAAAGTACTCTTAATTCCACTAGATAAAACGTAATAAGTTAGTTTTCCACAGATCTACATGTCTGAAAGACTGTACAGGTTCAGCTCATACTAGGATGTATGTATGTGGGGTTTTGGCACCATAGCACCACTTCCGATTGAGCCCTTCTGTTGTAAATGTAGAGCAGGAGGCAGTATGTTGTCCTTTAACACATTGCGTAGGTTTCTGCTAATGTCAATATCAGGATAACTAAGCATTGCTTATTGTAAGTATGCTATTTTGGTGCAAACACGTGCAGTGCTACTTTACACTTCTGGAGTGGTGTGCAATATGTTGATCAATCTAACAGGACAAATCCCAAATACACACAACCACAAATGTTCATGCCTCTCCTCATCATATCAGCATGTCCACAATCTGGTCTTACCTGCAACCAAACACACAACACAGACACGCACACGCCTATGCGTGCAAACCCAGAGGTACAAAAGATGGCACAAACATGCACACAGATACCCCAAAGTATTCTGTTTGCGGTAAATCGTGTTTTAGGGGGTTTTGCTGCATTAAAATAGCTTGCTCCTTGGTTCCTTCCTCTACAGCCAGTCAGAAGCGGGTTCTCTCTAAGACTCAGAAGATAAAACAGACAGCATTTATTACTCATTCTGATCTTTCTTGCCCTTCTGAGGGACTCTTTGAAGATGCTATTCTCACTTCACTGTTAACTAACTGAGATCACTAGTATTGTAAAGTATATTTAAAATCTGAGGCCCTCATCACTTGACCCATGAAATTATGGTAGATATCAGCCGGCGGTGTGAAATAATGACTCTGTAGAAGTCTCCATTCCATCTTCTTCCATTCCAAACTCTAAAAACATTATCGATGCATAAAATGATAAGGCCCGCGAAGCTTTGATTAATGGGATGATGAAACTTTACTAATGACATCCAACGTTCCCTTTGAAATTGAATAAGATAATGATTTCAACAAATGCTCACCTTGCTTCGCGCTGTGCTCTCTCCACAACTCCGCATCAAGTGAAGCCCTGATTGCAAATTGCTTTTCGCCACGACTGATGTGTCTCACTGTTCTAATCCTTTGTGCGATTAATTCCGCGTCAATGTCTGCTTTATCACGCAAATCATCCCTCTAAATTTAGCAAAGGAGGAGGGAGATCTTAGCTGGAAACACGCATTTTCATGTTTAAACGATCAGTCAACAGTGGTGACAGGGCAAGGAGAGCCACTGCAGTACATCACCGACACACGCTTCATGATATCGTATGGGATGTAAAGGATTGGGAAACGGGGTGATCCTGCCTCATCACTCCACGGCAGGATAATGAACGTGTTCAGAATAAAGCTAGAGAGCTGCAAGTGGATTATCCGAGAACAGAGCTTCCTATGTACTCCAAGAGTCATTTATATTAAGATCCTCATTGTGTGACTTCTATTTATGTCGAGGGAAATAGTCCTTTACCATTTTCCTGAAATACCCTGTGTTTATGAATATGACAAACTACAATTAAGTTTTGTTTATACATCGGTAACCGTGCATGACAATGTTGAAGACATGGTTTTAACTGTTCATTTGTCCATTACAGTTAGCTATAGAAATTAAAGGGTTAGATTCAAGAGGGTGTTCCCATAGCAACAGCCTTTTGCCCCATGGTACGGCCCAACATGTTGCATCATACCAAACGGTCCACAAACTAACACTTTCTCACTTATTCACTACGCATCTAGAGTTGAGTTTATCTAAAGAACAAGGAAAAGAAAGTTAACAAAATACGTTTTGGATTGTTAAGTTGGTTTGCCACCAGGAAGGCATGGATAGTATAGTTCCAACAAAAAAGTATTTCTGATCTTGAATTTTGCATACAGCAACCCTGCAGCCTGATGTTTCTTTCTCCCAAAACTGCCAATTAAAAATATTTATCTCATTATCACCAAGAGCAAATTTAAAAATGTTGTGACTCATGTGAAAGTGGACCCTTCAAACTTAATCACATGTAAGAAATGTCAAATAGGGATAGTAGCATAAAATAACATTGTCAATATTTCTGCATCTAGGGGTGAGTTGACGGCCAACTGTCTCCATAACATGGTGTTTGTTAGAATCACTGAAGGACGGTGGCACATACAAAGCCAAGCCATTCATCAGCTCTTGTGTGACAAAGTGGTTCACATTACGGTATAAAAAGGGGTGCCCTGCTGGTTCCTTGAAAAGGCCATGGTTGCGTCCTGGAGGCTGTGCAGCATTCGGAGAGCCTACTTGAGTGGGTGCCAGTGATGCAAAGAAAAGCAGGCCATAGGCTATGTACCATTTATTAATCTCTGGCCTGTCAGTGCAATGACTGCTTGTCATCCGGAGCTCAAAAGGCTGAAGCACTAGGACTGACCCCTAGCAGTAAAGCAATCATATATCTATGTAACTTGCTCTCTCCTTCCCTGATAGTAAAAACACTAGCTTTTATTCTGGAAACACTGAAAATCAAATTATTCAGTCAAACCTAAGAGCAAGTCAAGAACCTGACAAGAAAGGACAAGTTGCAGCATGTGGCCAGATTAAATTTTTATGGTGGCAAAATAAGCTTGTTCCAAATATTATCTAGGGCTGTATTACAGAAGAGCCCCAGGGGAGCAACAGGCGTTTGTGCCCGCTTTGTGAGTCCACAGAGCACTTTGGTTTTACAGAAGGGGCTGCAGACGCTTGTGCTGCCCCCTTCTGTAATACAGATAGCGCCAGCACACATGTAGTGCCAGCGCTATCATTAGATGGCATTTCTTCATTTGCATGGGGGCCATGCCCCCATGCAAATGAGGGAATCTCTTTGCCTCTGCACCCGTGCCGTATTACCAACGTGGGCAAAGAGGCAAACATGCCTTTAGGAGGCGCACTGAAAGTGCCCCACAAAAAGGTGGCACACTTTCAGTGTGCCTTCTACTCTGTGCCTTCTACTCTGGAGGGTTTATAAGCATCCCCCTGCATGCTGATGCAGTCACTCACTTCACCCGCCTTCAAGGGGATCTCTAACCCCTTCTCAAAGTGCAGGCGGGTTGCTGCCTGCACAGAGAAAAATGGAGCATCTTTGAAACAGTTTGCGGCTGCCCTGAGGCCAGGGCTTCAAAATAATTGGGCGCACTTTCCCGGTTTGCACCCGTTGTACCTGCTTTAAGGTGCGCTGTGGTGCAAACAGGAAACGTTTGTCCTATCAGTAATAGGGCCCCTGTTGGTCCCCTTCCTCCCGCTGGTAACAGCCTTCACCCAGAATATGGGCGCATTACACGTGCTGCAGAATATTGAAGATATTGGACAACCATTGGAAACTTACTAACTGCAACACATTGCACAATGTCCTCCTAATATAACCACAGCCATCATTTATATTTATTGAATGTATGCCAATTCGGAGTGTCCAAAATGCTAAGGATGGCATTATGTAAAACAATGATAAGAATAAATAACGGAATAAATTAACTTTATGCATCAATGCGTGAATTGTGCTGTTGATTTATTCATCCTTTGGTACACAACGCATTTTATTGCGGTGTGAAATATGTTAAGCTTGCAAGGTATCCTTCACAAACATGCAGTGGATTTTTTAAAATGATGTATATGTCTTGGGTAACTGAGCTGCACGACTCTGGATTTAGTTTACAGGGTATTTTGTAAGTCAAATGCAGAATGGGAAAGCATCCATAAAATGTAACACAGCTGCTACTAATTGAGCATGAGAAAGACAGATGTTTCACGTTGTGCCAAGGGGGATGCGTGATTTTATTTTGGTACAATTGTACAAGGAGAACACATCGTTTGGTTTTGACCTGAGATTGTATCACTTGTTTCTTGAGGTGTGTATTGCCCTCCTACCCCCACCCTCCCTTTTCCCGTGTTACTCGCCCCCCTCACGCCGTAAGGAATTATAGTGCTATGACACGGATAGCGCTGGCTGCTTCATATCGCTTATTTGGTCCATTTCCCTTTCCTCCACAACCTTCCTCACGTTATCTATGTTACTCAACCCAACCCTCCATATGGAAAAAAAAGTGCTATGATGCAGCTAGCACTGGCAGCATCATAATGCTTTTTTTTTTTTTTACAGAGTTTTATATAGCGCGAACTTGACCCGAATCGGGTGTCAGAGCACTTTACATAGCACCAGTTGCATTACATGAGGACACATTCATTTTTGTTAGGCACGGGGAGATTAAGTAATTTGACCAGAATCACAGGATGTTCAGCGTCATTGCCGAGACTCGAACCCAGTTCCCCAGATTCGAGGTCGACCGCCCTAGCTGTTAGGCCAACTCCTCTCCCCTTTCTTTAATAACCTTTAGCCATGCTTCACAGCCAATAGCACTTCCATAAGCAGCCCTATTGATTTTGCCAGTGTTTGTTTAATGTCACCACAATAAGCTCTTTAAAGTTCTTGAAAGCAAGTAGGAGCAGGAAGTGGTGTATCAATCAATGAGATGGACTCAGACACAAGTGTTTTATCAAACATCAGCTTCAGTAAGCCGTGGAGATTTTGATTGTTTTTTCTGAGGTGCGCTGGACTAATGTTGCTGAAAGAGTAGCACCAATATCACTATTTGTAATGTTTTATATATGATGTTATATTTTTAATATGTTTATGCTTCATATTTTATGGTGAACGAGAGATATGATTTTTGCTGCCATGCTGTTTGCAAAGTATTAAAAATATGATATCTGGAAGCTCAAGGCCAAATAGCGTTTAATGCAGGCAGTCACTCAAAATATCAGTAGACAATTGTCAATTCAGCTGTCCATGGCTTACACTAGCAAATTGCCAGAAGGAGCAGTGTACTAAAACATGCAAATTTTAAACTAGTATAAATACATTTTGGCTTAATACAAGTCAATGTGAGAGGATCATGTGACAAAAATGAATTCGTTTCGGCATAAATCTAACGTTTAGGTGCTTTTCATTTAAGGAAGCAGTGAACAGCCTTGAAGGGAACATAACATTCATTTCCACAAATACTGACTCAATTCTTCTCACAAAACACCTATTCCTTTGCTAGGTTTTAAAACAAGGTAGCGCCGGCTAAAATGTGCAATGTGCACCACAAAATATCATGGTTCCTGAGTCGATCATAACTAAGCTGTCAGCAAGTACAATACTGTGCAAAGCTTTAAGCCAGAACAAAACAACTGGGGCATATTTACAAGGGTATTGCGCCACCGGAGCACCACTTTTTCCGACGCTCTGATAGTGGAATGCCCTGCTCCATATTTATAAAGCGGCGCTAAGCCCCTTTGCGTGGCTTAACGCCTCCTTGTAAATATCGTACCCTTTGACTCCGGTATCTGCGTCAAAGGGGCGTGCAATGGTTTTTGCTGTGGGCATTTTCACGCAACACCCATTGCATTTTGGTGCAGGTATCTGCATCAAAGGAGGCGTGCAATGGGTCTTGCTGTGGGCGTTTCCACCCAACACCCATTGCGTGATGCTGTCCCAGATTTACAAGGATGTGCAAGGATTTACAAGGATCTGCAAAGCTGAGGCAGCGCCATAAACAGACGCCATTTAATAGGAGGCGTTAGAGTGGTGCAATGAGGAGAAAAACTTTCATTTCTCCTTGTATTTTGCTATTTCTATGCGTGCTGCATTCTGCAGCACACAGAGAAGGAGCAAAACGCCTTTAATGACCCTTCCTGCACATATACAATCATTCCCTGCAACGCAGGCATCCTTGCACCATGGCATAAAGGTGTGTGCTTTTGGCGCTAGGCAGCTTTTTTAGCGCCGGGACAAGGGAAAGCATAGGGGTGCACCATAGTCTTGTAAATACGGCGCATCCCTGCGTTTGTGAAATGACATGGCCCTGCTAAATTGCTTGCAGAGCCACGCTGTGCCATTTCTTTGTAAATATGCCCCAACTGTTTTTTAACTTGCACACAGTGAATTTCTCTTTACGAGTATATTGAATATAGTCATTTCTCTGTATGAATTTGTTGGATATAGTATAGTGTAATAAAATATGTTTTCGTACAAAGTTAAAGCAATAAGTATCAACATTGTTGCAAAATTATAGGCCCTCCCTCACCCCCACTCCAAGGTCCCTGTAATTCCTAACTAACCAAGAAATGCCAGGAATTACAAAAGTGAATTTCTGCATTCAGCACAATCAATCAAAGCAGGTAAAATTACATGGTTGGAAATGGTGTGAAAAGGGATAATTACCAGCGCGCTCGGGTACAGCAGTCTTGATTCAGATAACATTTTGCCATTTCTCACAGCAAACCCTGGGGGACAACACTGAATAACACGGTATCCACGTGTGGCAAAATTGTCTATACCGCTCTATCAGTAATTTCGGAAGGAGGAATGTTAATGTGATATTTCTGACTACCTAGTGAAGGATCCCATAAACCGCCCCCCAGTAACAAAAACGGCCCCCACCAGTCCAAAACTGGCCCCAACCCTTCCGGCCCACCAGGAAAACGCCGGTGTGGGATACCGCCAGTTCAGCCCTGGTGAAGGACCCCATGAAGCAATACAAAGCCAAGTGAAAATGCTTTGCCTTTGGGATTCCAAGCAAGAAGAAAGTTCCCTTCATAAGGTTATGTAAACTAAACGGATAACCATGCAAAAGAGTGCTATGGCGAAGGTGCTAAAAATATACAGGTTCCATATGCATTGCCTCCCATTATACCTTTCACTCTGTCATTATTCTTCTATACATCAGGATCTCAAACCGCGCAAAAAAAGGCGGCGAGAAATATAGAAACGAGCTTCTTCTGGCTGTAATACTGTCTAAAAAAAGTGCAGCTTGCCCAGAAAAAAAGCCCAAAGCTATTAAAGACCTAAGCGCATTAAAAGGCTTTGTTGTTAATAGTCCAGTGTTCCAGATCATAAGAAAGAGGAAAGCAATTTGCATCCCGAAGACAATTTATCTAAATCTGATCACAGATGTTTTTTCTCTTCTTAGTTCTGCCTCTTCTGAGGGCAGCTCCTCACACCTACCAAGAAGAAACCGACGATTCAAAGGCAATGTGAGGTTTCAAAGACGCAAACACTCTAAAAACACGAATTTGATATGTAGGTTAATGCAGGAAATTATCCTTTCTAGTATGTAAAAAACATAATTTCGAACGTTAAACTCAAAGTGAGGAGGATAAACAGCTAAAGACTTTCCTGCTTGTATCTGTAATGCAAACAGGTGGAGTCTGCCAAAAATACCACTCGGCTCATTCTGTTCTGCCAAATGTATAGTTGGGCGCGAATGTTGTTGGTGTCGGATCGACCGGCACCGAATTGGCTTCCATATACTGTGTTTACGTAAGTACTCATTCCAGCAGGACTGATTAGTGAGGTGAAAACTGGGAAAAGATGGTTTAACTTTATGGTGAAACCAGAACTGCTTGTTGTCACAGGTTTAAACATGTATGAATGGTAATCTTCTGGTAAAACCAGCCAACTAAACCGCAAATGCAATATCAGTATTTCCCTGCCAACCTCCCCCCACCCCGCATATTATTACCAGATGATTAATCCTCCTGACTCTGAATGTTGGCTTGGGAGGGAGGATTGTAAGTTTTTTAATAATTACCAGACAGGAATGTAGAAGTGCACACATGAATCATGGGTTATTGCATGGGTTATTGCATGGCTCGATGATGATGCAGCGCCGATCCGAGGTCCCGACTGCAAGGCTCGACTTCAAAGAATTGTTTCGACTGTGGGAATCAGAACGGATGCATCGGACTCTTGACAACAACGCTTTGCTCCATCAACGGTACTTTGTTAGTAGGACCTGTTTGAGTCCTGTAGTCAACCTGCCCTCCATCGCGGTCAGCCTGAACTTTGGATTTATCCTGGTCTAGCGCGACCTCAAGCAACCTCTTAGTGCTATTGACTTCTTAGCACTATTTTTGGTTCGTTCTTTACAAATTCATAATTTAGGTTCTTCTTATTGGATTTTTGTTGTTTTGGTCTTGATTTTCTCATAAAATTCTTCTTTATTTGTCTACACCTATCGTAGAGTCGGTTTGTGGTGTTTTCATTGTGTTACTGTGTGTTGCACAAATACTTTACACATTGGCTCTTAAGTTAAGCCTGCCTGCTCTGTGCCAAGCTACCAAAGAGTGAGCACAGGTTAATTTAAATTGTGTATCTAGCTTACCGTGACTAGGATTGTGGTTCCAACTTGCACAGGGTGCAAACCTCTGTCAACTAGAGACCTAATTTCTAACAGGGGGAACTGCATGAAAAAGACCCAATCCGGAAGGCAAGAGAGACCTTTTCAAAGCAGGAGGAATCGGGTGCACTCTCTCTAGTCAAACTCACACCACAAACAGTATCCCATACCTAATATGTACCAGGGCAATACAACCAGAAAATCCTGAAGAAAGCCCTGGACCCAAGTGTCCTTGAATATAGGGGCTGAAACATCATTGAGCATGGAGTATTAGGACCATTATATCTGTAACCCCTTTATTTAATATTTTTCAACCATACCCAAACATCTGCAAATAAGTGGACACTTTGGTTGTTCAGTGTACTTTTAGTGATTAGGACCCCGGCAGGAACAATATCCAAAGTGATGATGAAGCATGCCACTACTAGAGTGGGTGAGGGTCTTACATAAAAATAAAAAAATCTATTTTCTTTTCTTGTGCCAGCAGGGTGCTTCACTAGAGGTTGACTTGTCACCTCTAAACATATTAGGTATGGTATACAGAGTCCTCATCAAGTAAACTACTACTGAGACGGAAGATCCCAATTTTAAGAAACTAGACAGAGGATACTTATCAGTAATAGCCTGGTCAGTGAAGAATGAAGGGTGTCTTGGGCCCTCATTCAAGCAATGTTAATTGGCCCATCTACAGACTGTTTAGTAGTAACAGGCAGCTATAATTGGGCAGGCCTTCACGCCCCTGGGTCTTGATGCCATTGTACCACATGTACTATCGGTAGTTACACCCCTGAGCCTGTTTGCAAATATTTATCGTGGTCCAGTCATAAGGCCGAATTACAAAGTCCTGATGCTTTTGCAGGTTCATGAACATCATCAAGTCTTAGTTCACTAATGCAGGGTTTCCCAATATTTATCAACAGAGGATGGATCCATGACAGATTTGGCAGATATCACTACGGGATACATTAGCTGAAAATAAATCTAATGTAATGTAATGTCATTTATAGAGCGCCTGGTTACACCAACCGTGTGTCTCTGCACTAGAAACAGGACATCCGGGATCGAGGAGGAGATCAAGAAGCAGCAGTTAAAACTTAAGATAGAGACCTAAATAGACAGGTTTTTAGTTCTTTGTGGAAAGCTTGTTCAGTCAAGTATGCTTTCAGCTGAATCGGTAGGGAATTCCAGGCTTTAGCAGCTAAGTAGCTGAAAGAGCGAGCACCCATTCTGGCTTTCCAGATTCTGGGAACCTTTGCCTGTAAAGTTCCACATGACCGGAAGGTGCATGATGGGTAATAGGGTGTGATTAGTGATCTCAGGTAACTGGGTCCGTTGTTCTACCAAATTATGTGACAGTAGCACATTGCTTTAAAGGTAATTCTTTTTTCCACTGGAAGCCAGTGTAAGGTAGTCAGTGCTTTCAAGGCTGACGATCTTCTAGGAAGACCAAATACCAGGCGAGCTGCTGCATTCTGGACACGCTGGAGTCTCACCAGGCTGCCTTTGTTGGCTCCCAGATAAAGGACATTCCCACAGTCCATTTGCGATGTGACCAGTGCATACACAATGGTCTTTCTGGCTGATAGCGGCAAGAGGTCAATCAATTTTCTTAGCATTTTAGGAATGGCGAAACACTTGCCCGCAACTATTCTAATCTGGTGATCGAAAGAAAGATCCGAATCAAACCAGATTCCAAGATTTTTTGCTGTTTTTTTGGGAGTGGAGACCTGACCCAGGGCAGTGGGCCACCATGCCGAGGACCATATAGAGGGTGCCTTCCCTACAATCAGCACCTCTGTCTTATTGCCATTTAGCTTGAGGCAATGATTAGCCATCAAGGTGGCTAGCTCTTCAAAGCATAGGGAAAAGCGAGAGGCCGTGGCTTCAGGGTTCTGAGATAACATGACTATAAGTTGTGTGTCATCTGCATATGACACAATAGTCAACTTGTGTTGTTCCACAATTTCTGCAAGTGGGCCAATGTACAGGTTAAACAGGGTTGGGCTTAAAGTAGAGCTCTGAGGGACCCCTTGCGCTAGAGGCATACTTTCAGAAAAGAAAAGGCCTCTGCAAAACCTGGAAACTGAGATCGTGGAGATAGGAACATAGCCAGTGGAGCGCAGTGCCTACAATCCCGCAACGACTAAGTCTTTAGGATAGGAAAAAGTGGGAGACTGAGTCAAAGGCCACACTTAAATCCAAAAATTTCAGTGTGGCTGTATGACCTGCGTCCGCGCATTTCCTTATAGTTTCAGTGGCTAACAAGAGAGCCGATTCCGTCGAGTAAGATGAGCTGAAGTCCGATTGGGTGGGATCATAGAGATCATTCGTGGTGATATAGTCCGTGAGTTGGTTATTTACCACCTTTTCTGCTAGCTTGGCAATAGTCGGAAGTAGAGAGATAGGACGTAGATTATCTAGAGCCATATGATCACTTGAGGTTTTTTTTTGTAAAGGTATAACAGTTACTTGTTTCTATTTCAACAGAACCTCTCCAGTGCTAAAGGAGAGGGCAAGTAGTTGTTGGATGGACGGGATAATCACATTAAGTCCTTGCATTAGAGCCTTTGGTGGAGCAGGATCTGAAGGAGATCCTGATTTGATACCGTAAGCCAGCTTCTTCAGGCTATCTAAGTTAGGGACTGTGAATTCTTAGAGACTGAAGGCTCTGACTGAGTTAGTTGGTAAGGCGAAGAAACTCAGGGGATTTCTAGCTTTCAGAGGAAAGGACTCATAAATTTTAGCCACTTTGGATGCAAAGTTGTGCGCAATCTTATTGCAATTCTCAACCGACGCTGGGGGCGGCGCCCTAGTACGATCTAGGGATGACAAAGATTTAAGAATCGTGAAAAGTTATTTCGAGGAGTTGTTTGCTGATTCGATTTTATTAGTGTAAAAGTTGCATCTGGTTTTTCTAATCAGTGCGTGATTTTTTTTAGTTCTTCTTTATATATATTTTTGCTATCCAGATTGTAGTCTGTCCTTGTTAGACTTGGCATCTTTTGGCGTGTTTCCCCTGACTTTTTGCTTTCTGACCTCCCGGTTTTGACTCTGTTTTTGCTGGTGTGATGATTCTGCGCACTTTCCTCACTGCGGTCCAGTGGGAAAGTGCAAGTGCTCCTGTATAAAATGTGTTATGGATTGGTGTTTCCATGATTGGCCTATTTGGTTTATGTGTCAGTCCCTTGTAAAGTGCACTGCGAGTGCCAGGGCCTATAGACCAAATGCTATTGGTGGGCTGCAGCACTGGATTGTGCCACCCACGCAAACAGCCCGTAAAGTGTAACTCGGGCATGCCATCGCAGAGCCCGTGCGCAGCCTGGGGCTGCCATGTCGACTTGGCAAGTGCACACACTTGCAAGTCCCTAAAACCTTCCCTTGTGCTGCATGTTAGTCACCCCTAAGGTAGGCCCAAGGTACCCCTGTGGGCAGGGTGCGTTGTACGCGAAAGGTAGGACATGCCCGGGTGTGGGCGGCATGTCCTGATAGTGAATTACAGCCTAGTTCGTTTTTCACTATTGCAAGGCTACCTGTTCCCCCTAGGCCAGAACGGGCGGTTTTGATTATTACAGTATATAATCCTAACTGACCCCGGGAACATGGTAGAAATTCGAGTTTAGTATGCCTGGACTCAGAATGATAAAATGCAGCTTTTAGTAAGGTTGGGTTTAACATTCTGTGTTTGAAAATACCACTTTTAGAAAGTGGGTATTTTCTTGTCTAACCATCCAAGCCTGCCTCTGCGAGATTGTGTATTCCTTGTCTGGAATGTGAGTGACAGGGGCTGGGGGATGCCAGGAGACAGGGTGAGTCAGCGCAGGGCTGAATAGCCAGATCGACCTGTAGATGGGTGGGAGGGGTCGCACCTGGGCCCTGAATAGGACAGTGCCTTCCCTCCACAATGCTGGCTCCACCTCCTGTGGTGCGTCTGATGTCCCTGGCCTACTCACTGAAAGAAGGGACGGAGACTTGTCAACAAAGTGCTCCAGAACTGGTTTGGACTAGGCAAAGGCCTCTCTGCCTTCAGAGAACAAAGGAATTTGGGATATAAATATTGGGGCCCTGACCCCATGAATTTAGATCTCGCTGGAATCAAGGAACCTGCCAAGACGAAGAGCTGGAAGAGCTGCCAGGAGGAGTACTGCCCCTTTGCTGTGTTGTTGCTTTGTTGGGTTGGCCTGCAGTTGCTGCTTCTGTCTTGGGCAGTGAAAGGACTGGACTGAACTTTCTACAAACTTGTGCTGAGTATCTCCAAGGGCCAGGAACCGAGCTGGCCTCCTGTTAAGAAGTCTCAGGGACTACAAAGACTTCACAAGCCTCTGGGTACCGCTTCTGGAACGCTGTTTCAGTCGCCACAGAGGAAGGGAACTGCAACCGACTCCGTCAACCGAATCCATCCCTGGCCGGTGACCTGTTTGCACCGCAGACCGCATCGCCCCGCTTCGCATCGCAACCCTGGTCTCACCGTGGGCAACGTCCAACGCCGCCAACATCGAGCCGCTGCTTGCACCGTGACCTGTGGGCACCGCAGTTCGCATCGCATCGCTTCACTGAACCAACCGGACCCGACCGACGAGGTCGCTGCAACTGGCTCAAGAGTCGAGACCGCACCGCATTTGGGGCACCGCTCGCACGTCTGCGACGCACCGCTCCGACTCGCACCGCTGTCCGACGCCAGCTCCCGCACTCCGGCTAGGTCGCCTGCATCGCAACCTGTCAGCACCGCATCGAGCATCGTCTCACCCTGCACCGCACGCCTTGGACTCACCGACTCCGTCTGCACGACGCTCATCGAGCCGCTGCCTGCACCGCATCGAGGGACACCGCACCTTGCATCGCTCCGTCTTGCACCGCAACCGCGACGAACGCCGACCGGCTCGTACACTCCGTACCAGCCACAACGAGAAAGGTACTGTGACCGAGTCTGTTCACGACTCTGCTGGCCCGTATCGACGCGGTCGGCTGGAACTGTTAGACTCTGTGGTTTTCAGCATCACGGTAGGCTCGGACGGAGCTACCGACTCGTACTGAACTTTGCTTTTGTGCTATTCCTGCAAAGAAGAAGTTAACGTATCAAGTATTCATTCTTAAAGTATCGTATTGTGGATTTTTGTCGTAATTGGTCTTGTCTTGAGTATATAAAATATTAGTTATTTTTCTAAACTGGTGTGGTGTCCGTTTGTAGTGCTTACACTGTATTACTGTTGGTTATGTGCAAATGCTTTACACACTGCCTCTGAATTAAGCCTGACTGCTCGTGCCAAGCTACCACGAGGGTGAGCAGGGGTTACTTCACGAGTGTAACAACCCTTACCCTGACTAGGAAGAAGGGTCCCTACTTGGACAAAGGTGCAAGCCCTTGCCAACTAGAGATCCCATTTCTAACATTGGTTGTCAGCGGTGAGGATAGGACTTGTGTTTGCACTTGACTTACAGTGATTGGTGTGCACTACTACCATATCGCAGACCATTACGTACCACATACTGGTTCTTTTTCTTTTGGCCTATTTTTGATCTTGCCAGTTTTCAACTCACGACTTTTGTCATGCCTGAATCAATTGCATCATCCGTTGCATCTCTGGAAGTTATCTTTGAGGAGGACAGGTTGGAATCCTACGCCGTAAAGGAGTTACGAGCGATTTGTAAAAACCTGAAAGTCCAAATTAAAGGCCTCACAAGGAAGGAGGAGCTACAGAAGGCGCTGAGGGCCTGGGTAGCAGCCAGACATGCCAATGGGCAGCCTGGTGATCTCAGTGAGGAGGCGGAGGAGCCTATTTCCAGGGTGGATGTGCTTTTGGGTAGGGGGAACCCGCCAGGTCGGGCAGCAGCAGTCTGTCCCCAGAGGAGCTGGAGGACAGGCGGGAGACCAGGCAGTTCGAGCTGCAGAAGCTCAGGCTGGAGAGTGAGCGGGAGGAGAAGAGATTGGCCATAGAGGAGAGGAAGATGCTCTTAGAGCATGAGAGAGAACTAAAGGAGCTAGAACTTAGGAGTAAGTCAGGCTCAGATGGTGGCAGCAATTCGTCCAGAAAGGCAGACAGGATTGTGCACATTCCCAAGAACGTAGGCAAGGAGTTCAAGAAGGGGGATGACATACAAAGGTGGTTCCAGGGTTATGAGGCAGCCATACACATGAATGGGGTCCCTGAGGAGAATTGGGGAGCAGGATTGTGGCCACTTTTCCCGGAAGAAGCAAGGGATGCTCTGATAGCTTTGGGTAAGGGGTATCACCTCACCTATGCTGACATGAAGGATGCCCTTCTCACGAAGTATGGTCTTACTCCTGAAAAGTACAGGGATCAGTTCAGGTCCAGTAAGAAGTCTGATGTCAACACTTGGTTGGAATGTGTGGATGTGTTCTGCAGGTCTCTGGATGGTTGGGTGAAGGGCAGTAGTGTAACAGATTTTCAGGGGCTCTACAACTTGATTGCATGGGAGCACTTGTCTAGTCTATGTTTTGCAGATCTGCGCCAGCACCTAGTTGATAGTAAGCTAACTGACCCCAGGAAGCTTGCTATGGAAGCGGACCGCTGGGTGAGTACCAGGGTCCACAAGAAAGCGTTTGGGGGAGACTCAGCCAAAGGTGGGCAGGGTCCCCAGCAGAAAGGTGGGGGGACAAGGGTAAAGCACAGGAGTTCTCTAAAGGGCCCCAAACTAGTACCCAGGGTAAAGGTTCCCAGCCCCCGGTGATAAGAAGAAAGGGGTCTCTACAGGGAAGCCTGTTGAGACCGGCCCCCGCAAGTGTTATGCATGTGACCAGGTAGGTCACTTTAAGGGGGACCCCAAGTGCCCGAAGGGGACACAGCCACCCACCGGTGGACAGTCCAAAGTGTTGGCTAGTGTAGCGCTTGGGGAGGAGGGGTGCCCACAGGAGGGTGGGGATCCCGCAGAAATGACCCTTGTCTCACTCGGGGACAGTGAGATGGTCCCAGGAAACCAGGTGCCCCCTAACACAAAGAAATATAGCACCTGGGTGACCATTAACGGGAACAGGGTAGAGGCTCTCAGAGATACTGGAGCCAGTGTGACCTCAGTCCGGTGTCACCTGGTGTCTGAGAAGCAAGTAGTCCCAGGAGCATTCCACCAAGTAGTTGCGGTCGACAACTCAGAGCGCCAGTGTATGGTGGCGCAGGTTCCCTTTGAATGGGGGGGTCTCAGGTCCCTTGAGGGTGGTTGTGAGCCCTACCATGCCTGTCGATTGTCTGCTAGGAAACGACCTGGAGCAGTCCTCATGGAAGGAGGTTGAGCTCAGGTCTCACTTGGAGATGCTTGGGTTGCCAGAGTGGGCATGCGTGTCTACTCGGTCAATGGCAGCCAGAAAGGGTGATCAAGAGGACTTGGAGCCTGAAACAGTGGCCCAAGTCCCTGCCAAGAGAAAGGGCAGGGGCGCGGGAAACCGGCCCCCGAAGTTCCCACGGACCGGGAGGAGGCGGACCTCGAGGGGACGCCCCGGTGCCTACAGGGGAGCAGGTAGCCGAACTGGGAGACATCTCTGAGCTGACCCATTGGCAGCAAGAAGGGGGTCCCACCAGGGAGGAGTTCTGCAGGGAGCAGAGCGAGTGCCCTACTCTGGAGGGTCTGCGGCGGCAGGCTGCAGACCAGGCAGCTGGTAATCAGTCCGGGTCACATCTGATCTACTGGGAGAGTGGTCTCCTATACAGTGAGCCTAAGGTTGCTGAGCCTGGGTCAGCCCGTGTGCTGGTGGTACCCCAGCGCTTCAGGACCTTCCTACTGGGTCTGGCTCATGACGTGCCTTTGGCAGGACATTTGGGGCAGGACAAGACCCTTGACAGGCTTGTCACCCACTTCTTTTGGCCCCAAATGCGAAGGCAGTCAGATGCACACTGCAGGTCTTGCCAAACTTGCCAGGCAAGTGGTAAGAGTGGGAGGAAGGTCAAAGCTCCTCTCCAACCTTTTCCGGTTGTTGGAACACCCTTTGAAAGGGTAGGGATGGATATTGTGGGGCCGCTGGATCCCAAGACAGCCATGGGCAACAGGTACATCCTGGTCTTGGTGGACCATGCCACCCGGTACCCGGAGGCAATCCCTCTCAGGACAACGACGGCGCCAGTGGTGGGCCGGGCGTTAATGGGGATCTTTTCCCGTGTGGGATTCCCCAGAGAGGTGGTTTCCGATAGGGGGACCAATTTCATATCGAAGTATATGACATCCCTGTGGAAGGAGTGTGGTGTAACCTACAAGTTCACCACTCCTTACCACCCACAAGGAAACGGTCTGGTGGAGAGATTCAACCAGACCTTGAAAGGCATGATCAAGGGTCTAACAGAACCCATGAGGCGTAAGTGGGACGTCCTCTTGCCATGCCTACTCTTTGCATACAGGGAGGTGCCTCAGAAGTCTCTTGGGTACAGCCCCTTTGAGCTCCTGTATGGCCACCCTGTCAGAGGACCTCTGAGTTTGGTGAAGGAAGGCTGGGAGGCGGCTCCCAGGAAAACTCCCCAGGATGTATTTAGCTACATGCTGGCCTTTAGAAACCAAACTGCCCGCTTCAGGAAACTCGCTCAGGCGAACCTAGAAGCAAGCCAGGAAGAAATGAAGAGATGGTATGACCAGAACGCCACTCTGGTCGAATTTCAACTTGGGCAGAAAGTGTGGGTAATGGCCCCAGTGGCACCTTGTGCCTTGCAGGACAAGTGGACTGGGCCATATGAGGTAAAGGAGCGCAAAAGTGACGTCACCTACCTGGTGGATTTGCAGGCTCCAAGGAACCCGTTGAGGGTCCTTCACGTGAACCGCCTCAAGCCCCACTTCGAGAGGTCCGAAGTGAGTATGCTCTTGGCGACAGATGATGGGGTGGAAGAGGAGAGCGAGCCTCTCCCTGACCTCCTGTCTACCAAGGAGCATGATGGGTCAGTAGAGGGTGTGATCCTCTCCCCTACTCTGACTCAGGAGCAGCAGGGGGACTGTCGCCAGTTGTTGGGACAGTTCGCCCCACTGTTCTCTCTGACCCCCGGTGTTACTCACTGGTGTACCCATGACGTGGACACCGGTGACAGCCATCCTGTGAAGCACAAGATTTACAGGTTGACTGACCGGGTCAGAGCCAGCATCAAGGAGGAGGTCTCTAAGATGTTGGCGTTAGGGGTGATTGAGCCCTCCCACAGTCCTTGGGCCAGCCCAGTGGTCTTGGTCCCAAAGGCTGCGGCGCCCGGTGCCACTCCAGAACTCCGGTTTTGTGTGGACTACCGTGGGCTCAATGCCGTCACCAGGACTGACGCGCACCCCATCCCCAGAGCTGATGAGCTCATTGATCGGTTGGGAGCTGCCCAGTTCCTCAGCACGTTTGATTTAACGTCTGGGTACTGGCAGATTGCCTTAACCGATGGGGCCAAGGAGAGATCAGCATTCTCAACCCCAGAAGGTCATTACCAATTCCGGGTGATGCCCTTTGGGTTGAAGAATGCCCCTGCCACCTTTCAGAGGTTGGTCAATCAGGTGTTGGCTGGGCTGGAGGATTTCAGTGCCGCCTACCTGGATGACATTGCTGTGTTCAGTTCCAGCTGGGAAGAACATTTACAGCACCTTGAGAAAGTGTTGAGGGCTCTGCAAGGTGCAGGCCTCACGATCAAGGCCAGTAAGTGCCAGATCGGGCAGGGTTCTGTGGTGTACTTGGGACACCAGGTAGGAAGCGGCCAGGTGGCGCCCCTACAACCCAAGATTGACACCATTCTGGCTTGGGAACCCCCAAGACCCAGACAGAGGTGAGAGCCTTCTTAGGTCTCACCGGCTATTATAGGAGATTTGTTAAGGGCTATGGCACCATCGTTGCCCCCTTAACAGAGCTGACCTCTAAGAGGCAGCCCAGGAAAGTGATCTGGACTGAGTCCTGCCAGAAAGCTTTTGATGCCCTGAAGGCAGCCATGTGCACGGCGCCCGTGCTCAAGGCACCTGACTTCTCCAAGGAATTCGTCGTGCAGACTGACGCTTCAGAGCAAGGTGTGGGAGCGGTGCTCTCACAACTGAACGAAGAGGGCCTGGATCAGCCTGTAGTCTTCCTTAGCAGGAGACTACTTCCCAGGGAACAGAGGTGGAGTGCCATAGAAAGGGAAGCTTTTGCTGTGGTCTGGGCACTGAAGAAGTTGAGACCATACCTGTTTGGGACTCACTTCCGGGTTCAGACAGACCACAGGCCCCTCAGATGGTTGATGCAAATGAGGGGTGAGAATCCAAAACTGCTGAGGTGGTCCATCTCCCTACAGGGAATGGACTTTACGGTGGAACACCGTCCTGGTACAGAACACGCCAACGCAGATGGTCTGTCCAGGTTCTTCCGCCTTAGTGAAGAGAACTCCAATGGGGTTGGGTAGTTCTCCCTACTTTCAGCTGGAGGGGACATGTGTTAGACTTGGCATCTTTTGGCGTGTTTCCCCTGACTTTTTGCTTTCTGACCTCCCGGTTTTGACTCTGTTTTTGCTGGTGTGATGATTCTGCGTACTTTCCTCACTGCGGTCCAGTGGGAAAGTGCAAGTGCTCCTGTATAAAATGTGTTATGGATTGGTGTTTCCATGATTGGCCTATTTGGTTTATGTGTCAGTCCCTTGTAAAGTGCACTGCGAGTGCCAGGGCCTATAGACCAAATGCTGTTGGTGGGCTGCAGCACTGGATTGTGCCACCCACGCAAACAGCCCGTAAAGTGTAACTCGGGCCTGCCATCGCAGAGCCCGTGCGCAGCCTGGGGCTGCCATGTCGACTTGGCAAGTGCACACACTTGCAAGTCCCTAAAACCTTCCCTTGTGCTGCATGTTAGTCACCCCTAAGGTAGGCCCAAGGTACCCCTGTGGGCAGGGTGCGTTGTACGCGAAAGGTAGGACATGCCCGGGTGTGGGCGGCATGTCCTGATAGTGAATTACAGCCTAGTTCGTTTTTCACTATTGCAAGGCTACCTGTTCCCCTAGGCCAGAACGGGCGGTTTTGATTATTACAGTATATAATCCTAACTGACCCCGGGAACATGGTAGAAATTCGAGTTTAGTATGCCTGGACTCAGAATGATAAAATGCAGCTTTTAGTAAGGTTGGGTTTAACATTCTGTGTTTGAAAATACCACTTTTAGAAAGTGGGTATTTTCTTGTCTAACCATCCAAGCCTGCCTCTGCGAGATTGTGTATTCCTTGTCTGGAATGTGAGTGACAGGGGCTGGGGGATGCCAGGAGACAGGGTGAGTCAGCGCAGGGCTGAATAGCCAGATCGACCTGTAGATGGGTGGGAGGGGTCGCACCTGGGCCCTGAATAGGACAGTGCCTTCCCTCCACAATGCTGGCTCCACCTCCTGTGGTGCGTCTGATGTCCCTGGCCTACTCACTGAAAGAAGGGACGGAGACTTGTCAACAAAGTGCTCCAGATCTGGTTTGGACTAGGCAAAGGCCTCTCTGCCTTCAGAGAACAAAGGAATTTGGGATATAAATATTGGGGCCCTGACCCCATGAATTTAGATCTCGCTGGAATCAAGGAACCTGCCAAGACGAAGAGCTGGAAGAGCTGCCAGGAGGAGTACTGCCCCTTTGCTGTGTTGTTGCTTTGTTGGGTTGGCCTGCAGTTGCTGCTTCTGTCTTGGGCAGTGAAAGGACTGGACTGAACTTTCTACAAACTTGTGCTGAGTATCTCCAAGGGCCAGGAACCGAGCTGGCCTCCTGTTAAGAAGTCTCACGGACTACAAAGACTTCACAAGCCTCTGGGTACCGCTTCTGGAACGCTGTTTCAGTCGCCACAGAGGAAGGGAACTGCAACCGACTCCGTCAACCGAATCCATCCCTGGCCGGTGACCTGTTTGCACCGCAGACCGCATCGCCCCGCTTCGCATCGCAACCCTGGTCTCACCGTGGGCAACGTCCAACGCCGCCAACATCGAGCCGCTGCTTGCACCGTGACCTGTGGGCACCGCAGTTCGCATCGCATCGCTTCACTGAACCAACCGGACCCGACCGACGAGGTCGCTGCAGCTGGCTCAAGAGTCGAGACCGCACCGCATTTGGGGCACCGCTCGCACTTCTGCGACGCACCGCTCCGACTCGCACCGCTGTCCGACGCCAGCTCCCGCACTCCGGCTAGGTCGCCTGCATCGCAACCTGTCAGCACCGCATCGAGCATCGTCTCACCCTGCACCGCACGCCTTGGACTCACCGACTCCGTCTGCACGACGCTCATCGAGCCGCTGCCTGCACCGCATCGAGGGACACCGCACCTTGCATCGCTCCGTCTTGCACCGCAACCGCGACGAACGCCGACCGGCTCGTACACTCCGTACCAGCCACAACGAGAAAGGTACTGTGACCGAGTCTGTTCACGACTCTGCTGGCCCGTATCGACGCGGTCGGCTGGAACTGTTAGACTCTGTGGTTTTCAGCATCACGGTAGGCTCGGACGGAGCTACCGACTCGTACGAACTTTGCTTTTGTGCTATTCCTGCAAAGAAGAAGTTAACGTATCAAGTATTCATTCTTAAAGTATCGTATTGTGGATTTTTGTCGTAATTGGTCTTGTCTTGAGTATATAAAATATTAGTTATTTTTCTAAACTGGTGTGGTGTCTGTTTGTAGTGCTTACACTGTATTACTGTTGGTTATGTGCAAATGCTTTACACACTGCCTCTGAATTAAGCCTGACTGCTCGTGCCAAGATACCACGAGGGTGACCAGGGGTTACTTCATGAGTGTAACAACCCTTACCCTGACTAGGAAGAAGGGTCCCTACTTGGACAAAGGTGCAAGCCCTTGCCAACTAGAGATCCCATTTCTAACAGTCCTCCATATGTGCTCCAGGCGTTTACACACTTTTTGGCTACCTGCAGTTGCTCTGTAAACCAGGGAGCAGACTGCTTAGCTCTAGGGTTTTTATTACCTGATGACCAACGTACAGCTTCCTCCACTGCTGACATTATCCACTTTTCGATCTGGAGGTTTGCAAGATTCACGTTATCTAGTTGGGGTAAATTGCGGCTAAGGGCATCATTGAAGGTTTTAGAATTCAATGAATTCCATTTCCTTCTCTTGAGCATTACATCTGTAGTGTTATTGGGGGGTCACCTTCGACATGGGCTATTAAACGGCACCGCATAGTGGTCCGACCTGGGGACCACTAGTGGATCCGTGACTTGTAGTTTAGGGAAGCTGGCAAAGATCGGGTCTAAAGTATGACCTAATTGATGCGTCAGATTGTGAACTCTTTGGGTCATGTTTACTGTCTCCAGTTCATTAGATAGTGTTATACCGTCTGGGTTCGGGTTAGTCCCAAAGTGCAAATTAAGATCACCTAGGACTAGCTGGTTGGTATGGGCGGTTGTATAATCCTTTCTGCCAAACTCGCAATAAATTGTGAGGTGGGCCCTGGAGGACGGTAAATTAAGAATCCTGTGAGAGCAAAGATTCCTGCTAGTGTTAGTACGAAGGAAATAGCTTCTCAATTCTCAATATTAACTTCCTCAATAGAGCATTTCATCATCAGCTTGTAAACAATGGATTTCCCACCACCTCTTTTTAGGAGGTGGTCCTGTCTCAGAATTCCGTAGCCCTCCGAAATCGCATCCAAAATGTCGGGAGCTGAAGCTTCACTAAGCCAGGTTTCCGTCAAAAGGAGGGCATCAGGTTGCTTGTCATTTATGAGTTCCAGTAATTCACATTTATGAGTACTTAGTGATCTACAATTTAGTGATACAAAGTGATATATTTAGGTTTAACCAACTTGGGCAGCGGTAATTTGAATTTGAACTTACAGTGTGGGCACTCTGCTTGGAGAGGTTCCTACATGAAGCCTAGTGAGCAGCCCAGCATTGTCTCAGGTCTCAGGCTTAGGAGAGAATCAGAAGAGTACATAATCCTGGATTGGGACATAAAACTAGCAGGGGTTCTGGACCCTGGCCCCAGTCGAACACGGACGGGCGCAGATGGGCTTGCCTTTGGTGCACCTTTGGTGCGCCAGCGGGGCACCCGCTGTGCGTCCACACTGCGTGCATGCATAAATAACCGCCTCCAGGGACGTGGCCCAGTCTCCACCAGTCCCGCGAGAGCAGGGCGGGCGGGGAGAACACACACCACACCCTCCTCTCGAGGCCGGAATAGGTAAGGATGGGGAAAAGAGCAAAGCGGAGCCAGGCAACTCCGGCAGTAAGTGCTTACAAGGAAATAAGTTTAAAAAGGGGAGCCAGGCACCTCCCAGCAATTGAATGTCACAAGGAAAGTAAATTTCAAATTAGCAGTGAAGCACGCACGCACAATGGGAAATCATTCACATAGTCAGTGGTCATCCTGAAATTGATGGACTGAAATGTGGCTCTTAGTAACTACTAGTGACTGAGATAAAAATATGACAGCCTCTCAACCTCATTCAAAAAATCTGGCCTGGACCTGCCACTCACTCAACAACGTGGGCAAATTTGCCCTAGACTAAGTACAAGAGCACCTGGAGCAGCTAGACCTGATGATCTGGGTATTTAGACAGAATAACAGAAACAAAAATAATGATGGCAAAGATATTGTGAAGGTAAGTTTCCATTGATAAGCATAGTTTTACTTAAAAAAATTCACCATATATGTACTTTGACGATATGTATATCTTAAAGGTACGTATATGTGAAGTTAAGAACAGTAAATCTATACTTACCTATTTGCACTTACCTTCTTGATATTTTGGTCTTCGATATTTTTGACATGATATTACCATCCACACGAGATTTTAGGATCCAATATTCTGTCAATGATCCATGATCTGTACTGCAGCAGTGCGGTCATGTGTCAAGAGAACATCATGTTACACAAAGCAAATCCATGGCTAGCAAAAAGGAACAATGGAGGCTCGCCCACTTAGACAAAATCAGACGCTCTAGGAAAAGGATTCAATTGAAGTGTACAAGTAAGCGTGCTTTGCATTATCAAGAATTTAAAAAAAACTCCAATGTGGGGGAGATTGTAAGTGTGAATCTCTGGACTAAGTTTGCCCAGTCCCCCCAAATGACCAAGTAAAGGACGTCAATCGCTAATGCTTCAAGAACTGTCTGTGGGTGCATTGTCTGCTAGAGGTTATTGATTGCTGCATTACATACATTAAAATATCATCATAATTCAACTGGGAAACACCAAAGCCTTACAAAAATGAAGCAATGCAGTGAAAGAATGGTGGGCGGTGTTCCTGTTGTCTCCATCATGTACAGAGAAAAAGGGCCTGAAGACGATGCAGTTGGGGCCGCAACCTACTGCTGTAGTCAGACTGACGCATTACGATGCGTGCGGTCGGAGTCAGCAGTCAGAGGGACCGATTGACGCATTCCAACAGGCTGAGCCCGTCGGTCATTCGGAAAGACCTCATCATCCCTTAAGGACAGAGTTTCTGCCATCGGGATTATGATGTTGGTTTCCGACAGACTTTTCATGTCGGCCTTTCTGACATGGAAAGGCTGTCGTAAAGTGACATTAGGGGCCCCTAGCAGGGCCCCTTCTCCCCTGGCCCTCCTCATCTGTGCTTGGGGGCACCTATGGTGCAGGGATGTTCACAAACTCCCAGTTCTTAATGGGAGCTTGTGCTGCAGGCGGCTTCCGCCCGCCGCACAAATTCCCATTGAGAAATGGGAGTTTGTGACCGCACCATGTGCGGGCGCATCCAAATAATGTGGTCAAACCACCTGGCCTGAGGTTGGTCGGTTCACAATCCTCAGCGATGTTGGTTGAAGGCAACTCCGACCGACATCGTAATCAGGTCCATAATATTTAACTGATTACCCTTTTCCATCAAGTTCTTTTTGCTTTAGTGAGAAAAGATTTCCTTTTGAGTCATGCCCATGTTTTTAATGGTTTCATTGAGGGTCACTAAAGAACTCACACTCCTAAGCAATGAAACAGTGCAGTCTGTGCACTGTTGTGGGCTCAACCAGTGCATGCTAAAGACAATCTTCCATGGTTGTCTGGACTTTAGGTATGATGGGGAAGGCAAATATCTTAATATTAATTAGGGATCAGCATTTCCTTTTGTTAGTCATGTATTTTTTTCTTTATTCTTGAATGTGTACCCAATGCTTTCTGCATAGCATGCCCATCGCTAGGTTAATAACTGCACAAATGCATTTGTAACCTTCTGCATCTGTCTATTTGGTATATTCAAGTCACTCTATAAAATGTAGAGGAATTGTTACGTTTATTCAAACAATGCCTCATCATGCTTATAAGGGAAGTAAATGGGGCATATTTCCACAGTATGAACCATAAGAGGAACTCCAGTGACCTCCATCAGGTCATTCATGCAGACACCTATCACACTATGCTTCACGAATGGGGAAGAGGTGCATCTTGCATGCTGCATTACATATTTTAATCGAACTTTTGTATAGATCGATGATGTACATTATAAATTGTAAGTCATTGTACTCTCAGAACATCTTAATTCCAATGTAAAACATAACACAGCAAATCTAATTAAAAGGTCTCCTGTTGGAATTTTTAAAAATTGTGTAACCTGTTTCAATTTGGCATTAAGTGGATCATAAAATATAAGGGCTTAGTAGTTCATTCTCCTCAAGGACACACGTGATCTGACTTTCAATTAGGCAACATGACAGCATGTCAGACACTGTTAGAAAAAAATGGAAACAATAATTACAGATACAAAGGCTCACTGCAGTGCTTAGAAAGGCTTTTATATAATCACAGTTATGGCTATGTGGCTACTATTAAATGGCTTATGTCACGAATGTAGGCAGAAAAAAGCATAACTTGATGGAGTGATTTCAATTTAAGCATCTGTGTGTGTTACTTATCTCTGGACGATTCACCTTGAACGGTGATACTCAACAGACAAATCCCAAATGCAATTGGATATATAAATCCTGCACTTGAAGGCAAGTGTGTGTGTAACTGCAAGGTCAATTATTGCAAAGGGAAGATGGCAATAAAACAGAAATGATTAGCGGGAGGTTTGGCTATGGTCAGGCGATCAGGGCACTGGCTGGAAATCACTGTTTTATTTTTTTCAGCCCGATAATGGAATTAGTAAAGAATGAATAGATTTTCTGTATTCTGCGTCCTGAAACTTGAATTGCAAATTTAATTGGGAAGACGTGGCAGTAAAGGTGCATTTCCAGAAATATTGAAAAGGCACATGATTACAGTGCCAAAGATTGCCCTGAATTCAAATTAGACGCAGACACAATGAAGCAGCATCAATGAATTGCTGTGATATGTGTCGTCATGTGATCAACTGTTTAAACTGAATCTTTTGAAAGTGGTGACCATTTGCATTAATGGGAGGGAGGTGGCTGTCCGGCCCAAAGAGACAACTGCCCGAAGGGGCAAGGGCACCCGGTAGGATAACGCTGGCCATTATCGAGTTACATAAGTCTTTTAGCATGCAAGCAAGCCAGCCACCTGCAGCAGGAGGTGGAACTGGGGACATCAATGTGTGTCTCAGACACACTTGTTCCAACACCCAGATGATGAGCTTGTGCTCAAAGCATGGTGGCTGGTGGCTGGTGGGTACGGGGAAAGAGCAGGGGAGTACGGTACACGAGAATTAACATAATACAATAAACATTTGCACATGGAAGGAGGGTATTTACCAGCCTGAGTTACCTCGCAGCTCACCAGCAAATGTAGATGGTAGTTCCCTCCTCTGTTTCCTGTGGAGCAGTAGAAAGAATTTCTTTGCACTTGGTATACTTGTCTCTAGTTGGGGCATCCGTGCATACATGATCAGCAGCCTCAGCAGGGCAGATCAGTACAGCATCAGAAGCGCATCAGGCTTAGCCTTACGATTGAGAAAACCAGCAGCAGTCAGTTCTATGTGCAAGAAGCAACATAGCAGGGTATATGCAAGACTATGCCAGTGTAGACCTTTACTGAGCAGGAGGGCAATTTGCCAGTCAATGGCAACAGGTCAACATCCAGTTGTCGCTCTGTTCCAGTGTATTCTTAAAGTTCATATTTTTTTCCAACCAGGATGATACAGAGTCTTCTTGTTCAGAGCTGTTCTGGAAATGGAATGTGCCCTCTTCTGACAATTCAATATGTGAGTGGTGCTTGTAAGACAACAACAGGGACAATCTCCAGGGGCCTTCTCTAGGATGAAACCATGTGTTATCACCTCAGACAGTGCCTCAAGATAAAGGAAGCCGAGAGAAAGAAGTGTGGCTAAGAGTGTACATGTTTTATGTCTATGGGCAACATCATACTTGAGCTCCAAATTTGAAACTAAAAAGACATGCATGATTAGCTAAGGGTAATCACATGGATAGGTGCGTCAATGGTCATTAGGATAAATCTTCCATCATGCTTATCAAAACTGATATTGTGAGCCAAGCATGGAGAATGCTGTCAAATCTCTGCTTTCAGGCGCCATGTTTTGGGAGAAGAAACCAGTGGAAATATCCAAGGTTGCTTTGCATTTCTTATGGACAATGTTGTTCATTAGAGCCATACTGCGTGAGTTCTGAATTATAAATGTGCATGTATAACCGTTTAAATGTCTGTAGTTTAAGACTATGCGGTGGGAATGATCTGGATTAGCTACCGGAAGTAAGGGATTATTCATAGGAGATACGCAGGGTTCAATTACTCCCTGGTACCCACGTTGTGAGAGGATTTGTCTCACAGGAGCTTTTGCTTCATATTTAATTGGGTATTGTGGTTGCACTTTTGGGCTGGACCTTATGGGTATAATGTGATAAGGTGATTCCTTATCCCAGTCTAAATGGTTGCGGTATAATGCCGGAGCTTGTGCAAGAGTCCATTCTGCGGCATCAGCTTGTTTAACCTCCTCGAGGACAAGCCCTGAAAATTATGGCAAAATCACCTCCTCTACTTGTGAGGCTGTTCTTACAAACTCTGGTGGCCAATCGATCTCTGCTAAGAGAATTTCATAACTAAGTGTTCAGTTTCCCTAGAATACTACACTGATGCATTATGTCATCCTCAATTTGTATATTAAATTTATAAAGTCTGTCTGGAGGGCTGACGCATTGATCTGGGGTTTTGACTTCTATGAAGTTGTCTGTTGTTTTCGCATCCAGAAACTCTTGAAGATTCTGGTGAACTATCATGACTTCTGCAGAGCTGTCTAGCAGAGTCACTGCCCACATCTTTACTGAAGGAGAGTTCTCAATATGTGTTGCATATTCAGCTGAAATTACCACACCCTTCTTCTTAAAGAATTGGGGTTTTTGTGGTGGAAGTTTCTCTTCCTTTTTAGGTCTCGCCTAGGCAGCGCTTGCGCTGTCTTTTCGAGACATGCTGTATTCAAGATATGTGTTACAGCAAACAAATGATGGACGGAATGCTGACAATGCAAACATTCTCCCCCAGTCAAAAGATCTGGGTTAAATCCATAGTTATTTTGCCCACTACGCCACCCCAGTTTGGACCCAGCCATATGCAAATCAGTCTTGACCCTGTGCCCCATGGGAACAGTCCAGACCGAACTGCCAGGCCAGGTCCTCCCTGGACTGGAAACAAGCATCCTGGGACCGGTTTCAGGGTATGTCACCCTTCTTCAGCCAGGCTAGCTTGAATCCAGTGGCACAGTGAGCAAGGGACCCACGTCTGGGCATACCCATCCCACTTAGGGCGAAAAGTGTTACAGCAAACAAATGATGGACGGAATGCTGACAATGCAAACATTCTCCCCCAGTCAAAAGATATGGGTTAAATCCATCATTCTTTTGCCCACTATGCCACCCCAGTTTGGACCCAGCCATATGCAAATCAGTCTTGACCCTGTGCCCCATGGGAACAGTCCAGACCGAACTGCCAGGCCAGGTCCTCCCTGGACCGGAAACAAGCATTCGTTGAGCCCTACACTTTTTAATATTTATGTTGCACCTTTGGCCAGATTAATTAAGTCCCTAGGCTTCTCGGCAGTTTCATACGCCGATGATACACAGATTGTAGTTTCAGTGACAGGCTCGCCCGAAGACACAGCTGCACAGTTCCACACTTGTCTTCATCAAATAGGCGAATGGATGGCCTCCAATTGTTTGAAATTAAATTCTAGTAAGACCGAGGTCCTACTTTTTGGCGGCCAAACTAATTTTTGGTCCCCTGCTCTATGGCCGGTGGAAATGGGTCCATTACCTACCCCCACGAATAAGGTAAAAAACCTGGGAGTTACGTTTGACTCTTTGCTTTCATTTGAAAGCCACGTTAACCAGGTTACATCCCATTCCTTTTACACATTAAAACTTTTGAGAAGAATTTTTCCATTTATTCCGTCTGAGCTACGGAAACTGGTGGTTTCAGCGCTGGTTCTTTCCAGAGCTGATTACTGTAACGGGCTCTTTATTAATCTGCGTAAGAGGTGTCTTTCCAAACTGCAGATTGTGCAAAATGCAGCGGCACGTCTTTTGCTGAATATTCCAAGACATAAACATGTCGCACAGGCACTGAAGGGATTGCATTGGTTACCGGTGAAGAGACAAATTGAGTTTAAGGCTCTTTGCATTGCCTTTAAGGCCAGGCATGACATAGGGCCCAGCTTCTTTAAACAGAATCTAAAACTCTATATTCCGGTTCGCCATCTTCGTTCATCTCAGGCCCATAACCTGGTGGTTCCCAGGTTCAAGAAATGCTCCTGGGGAGGAAGGAGCTTTGTGGTCGGCACAACAAGGCTGTGGAACGCTTTGCCGCTTGGGCTGAAGCAAGAAACTAATCTGCTGGCTTTTAGAAAAGCGTTAAAGACCTGGCTGTTTAATCTTTGATGACTATCTGGATTGTACTCTGATTTATGAATGACAAATTTAGCGCCTTGACGCCTTCGGGTGAAAGTTTTTGCGCTCTATAAATTTCTTTTTCATTTCATTTCATTCATTTCATTCTGTCCATCAATTGTTCTTTTTGCAGTATTCAAGATATGGGCATAAAGCTCCGCCCACTTTCCACTCATCTTTTTAATTGGCTCCTGTCCCTGTCCTTTGTAAATGGTGGCTTTTCATTGGTCAATAGGCTTAGTAGTCCCTCCTTCGTACCACCTTGTCTCTTCTTGTCACCTCCCATGAGGACATCCCCTGTTACATGTGTTGTTACTCCCTAGGTTTTAATTACAGCCTCAAGGCACTATTTTCTTAAAAGGCTTCAGGCAGGACACACACTTGGTCCTAAGCTAGGCTGGCAGTGGTTACTTCACTCACTTGAACATCTCACATTTATATGAGACCGGCTATAAATTTCCCTTCATCAGCTCCACACAGAGTACACCCTAATCCGAAATTAATGTAATAATTATTTTGTCACATTTCAAAGCTACTAATTGTATATATTTGGACATAGCTATTTGAATGTACTCGTAGTACTGTCTTGCATGCAATGCATTATGGGTATGGGTGGATTTACCATATCTTCTGCAGTGTGCAGTACCATATGTGACCAAAAGAGATCCCCTTTTGGCTGCATATGGCTAGGTAAAAAACATTGCCATTTATAATGCCAATAACTCCAACTTTGTAGACATGCACTGCTGGTGCCTTGCTCACTAGGGACCTCTAGGAGCAGCTTGCGGTACTGTACCTAGACATGCAGTGCTGGTGCCTTGCTCACTAGGGACCTCTAGGAGCAGCTTGCGGTACTGCACCGACAACACAGTGCTGGTGCCTTGCTCACTAGGCACCTCTAGGAGCAGCTTGCGGCACTGCACCTAGACATGCAGTGCTGGTGCCTTGCTCACTAGGGACCTCTAGGAGCAGCTTGCGGTACTGCACCTAGACATGCAGTGCTGGTGCCTTGCTCACTCGGGACCTCTAGGAGCAGTCTGCGGTACTGCACCTAGACATGCAGTGCTGGTGCCATGCTCACTAGGGACCTCTAGGAGCAGCTTTCGGTACTGCACTGAGACATGCAGGGCTGGTGCCTTGCTCACCAGGGACCTCTAGGAGCAGCTTGCGGTACTGCACCTAGACATGCAGTGCTGGTGCCTTGCTCACTAGGGACTCTAGGAACAGCTTGCGGTACTGCACTGAAACATACAATGCTGGTTCCTGGCTCACTACGCAAGCATTTGCAATGCACTAGGCCTCGCATTACTGAAAGTATGAGCTATTGGTGTTGCATTATTATTTGCAACGCCAATACCTCAAACTATCAGTAATGCAAGACCTATTGCATTGCAAATGCTTGTTTATGCTGACTTCAGACAAGCGTTGTGAATCCTTTTTTGGTTTCACATGCTCTTCTTGTCTGCGCCCAGATCACCCCCGATCATTTGTCTGATGAGTCCTGAAAGGAACGAGAAGGACGTGTATCAGTGTACTGATACCTATCAGGCTGTTTTATTGTACCGCGGTTACTTAAATAGTAATGTCTATCTGAGATCTCTGGTTGCAGAGATCCACTCAGTGATTTTGTTTTTTCTTTATTTTTCTGTTTGTCCTAGTGTTTTTAGAAGACTTTAGTGCTTGTTTGGCATTGCCCTTTTCTAAACTACCTTTAAGCTGTGCTTTATTTTGGTCTGGCTCCCAAATTATCTCGACCTATAGATGTATCGGTGTCTGCAATAATTTTCAGTAATTCACACTCCTGGTCTGCTAATGCAACCTGTGTGAGGCGTTGGCGTATCACCAATGTTACTGCTTCCCATTTAATATTACTTAATATGATTGAGGATACTGTAGCAAACTTGCCAACTTTTTTTATCCTCAAATCCAGGGCTAGGGCAGCCCCGTATATATTTTCAATTTGTTTATTGCTTCCAGAAGAACGGCAAGTGATGGTGTACCATGAGTTTCTGCATATACCGCAGCAAAAACTGTTCCCCACGTGGCACAGTCACCTATGGAGGGAACCATCCCAAGCGGCAAGCACATTGTGAGAATTCTATGTTTATCCTGGGATCTTGTATGGGGGAACACTGCTTCAAGCTATTTGTATTTTGTGCAATCCAGTACGGAATTATCTCCATTCTGGTGGGAATTTTACCCATAATAGCATTGATAGTTACAGGGCTAATCGCAGGCACACCTTACTGTGGCTGGACAGCTTGAACAGCCCTCACTGGGGCAGTTGTTATTGTATGCATAACAAACTACATTAAACATCTGCATAGTGTAACTTGACCAGTATAAAGAGTGTGTAGATCACCCACATTAGGTGGTCCTAAATTTTGGAATGGTGTGTAACGAGCCAATGCTGGCCATGTTGCCCCATCATTGCTGAGGTGACCCAGTTGAATGTTTTGTATTGTATATGGTAGGGCGCCTTGGAACCATTGATGTTCCTGATATGTTAATGGTATTTCTAACTCGCTATAAGCTCTGTATTGGCCCGGTAAGGCAGCTTCATCATATGTCTGAAATGTTTGTGTGTTAGTGTCTATTGCAGGAAAAGTGACCCTGGAGTAGAATACTTCACTTCTATATGCTTTGTGAGCCTCAACCACGAAGGTAACATCTCCACCCGCATTTTGTAGCCCATATAATTTTAAATGTGCTGTAACACCAGGTCTGCATTTAGCTGGAATATTGATTGCGTTCGCCATTATAGTGAATGGAATTCAGACAGGGAATAACTATAGTGGGGTATCCTTTTAATGATTCAAGCTTGAACAACCTACAGACAAAAATAGGAACTTCCTATCATGCTATCATGATTTGTCCCTAACACCACAGACGTCTCAGTTTAATGGTGACTAGTGTACCTTGGGCACACACAAGTACTACTCAGGACAACTGTTAAAACAGTTCCTGATCTAAGAACTTTTTTTTCCTGAGTTTTATATTGCGCAAACTTGACCCGAAGGTATCAGGTATCAGAGCACTTTACATGAGCACCAGTTGTGTTACACAAGGACACATTCATTTTTTTTTTGTTAGGCACGGGGAGATTAAGTGATTTGTCCAGAATCACAGGATGTTGAGCATTGTTGCCGAGACTCGAACCCTGTTCCCCAGATTTGAGGTCTACTGCCCTAGCCATTAGGCCACATCCTCTCCCAACATTGGTGGCGCCATGTTATACGGTTCCCACTAGAAAAGGTAGGACTGCATATTAGGACAACAGGACGTCACAATGCAGGGACTGAGTCCATCTACACCATCAGAAACCATTTGCCCAATTCCTAGCTAGCGCACAGTGCCTCACTTGACCCCCTAACCTTTCCAGGGTAGTTGGTAATATTAGCAACCTTAAACATGACACTCTGATCCCCAAGGGGGTGGTGGAAACAGATCTTATCTCTTTTGCTGTTTACTCATGCATGCCCTTAGTAAAACTTAGAAAAAATATGAAGGAAATTTATTGAAACAATCATAATCTTGTGTAAAGAGAATGAGCTGCGATTATTATGCTGATAAAATATAGCAAAGTAACCAGCATTATGAACATGGTGAGAAGAATAAACAGTGCATCCATGGCAGTCAGATTTCTATATGTATATATCCCTACCTATCGCTACCCCTTCTCTGAAAACATTGTGGGTGTACCCTCTGCCTGATCTCCTAGGTGAGCCTGAAACCTCCCTGAATTAGAAATGGCAATCCCTCTCTGCAGGATCAGGATGGAAGATCAGCATTTGGAGAGCTGCATATCGAACGCAGCCGTCATTCCAGGATTGTCATGGCTAAAGTGCCCCTCTGACCCATAAAGGGACAGTGCACTGTTAATAAAAACAATCCAAACTGGCAATGGCTTGCTTTACTCGTACATGAGTTATTTTTTTTTCTTATACATACTTAAAGGAGTTTAGGTTTAGGTTTTAGGTTTTGCACTGTCCAGAATAATGAAATTTGTGTTATTCAGTGCTTCGATTGTTGGTGGTTAAATCATTATTGTTATCTATTTGGCCACTTTTTTATATACAGTGTACATGTGTATTTCTGCTCCTATTTAGACTATGAATGCAGATTAGCATGTGTCTAGACTGATGACAATCAGCTCACTTCAGTCTTATTATTAGAAGGCAAAGGAAATTGAATGCATTCCACCCATGTGGAGGAAAGGCACAATAGTAGAAGTGGGTTTGGGTGGTATCTGGCAGTGTGCAGTGTTATCACTTAGCAAACACAGAAATAGAAGAGAGACAGCATTGGACTTTGTGCTTCACCACATGCACTGTGCATCAAACGTTTCACTGGTGCATACACAGATTCGTCAAGGAGCATGCACTGAGTGTAACCCCTTGGAGGGGCAAATAGCTTAAACAAGAGGGTTGTCATTGATCATATAAACTACTTGGGGTGTACAACAACCTTTTGTGGTGGTTGTGTGATGGAAAAACGCATGCTTCAACAACGCATGCCTTAACCACGCGGTCTGAACCCCGACTGCGTCTTTTCCACACATGCCTTTACCATGCAATTTCGTGGTAAAGACATGTTCGGTAAATGGACATGTGTGGTAAAGATCACACTCCTGCCCCTCTGCCCTAAACCCTAAAAACACCCTAAACCTAAAATCCCTACCTCTCCCCTATCTGGAGAAGTGTGGCTCAATGGTTAGAGCGGCAGACCCTGATGCAGAGATCTGGCCCGGGACCAGGGTTCAATTCCCGCCTCGGCGGGTCTTGGGCTCAATTTCCTCGGACCTGATAATTCTCGCCTCGGTGCCTATTCTAATCATGGGTCCCACTCTGCAACTCTGGGCAATAGCTTGCTTAATCTCCACAACGGCCCCAACAGCGCTGGGATGCCTGGCTTCACCCTGGGGGTTCCCAGGAGTGGACATTTCACAGGGAAAAGCCAGGAAGGGTTCCACAGCAGTATGCGTACAGCGCCAGGACACCCCTTTGGGGGTATAAGTGTGCTTTACAAGTACAAATTTCATTTCATCCCAGCCCACCTGCCCCCTCGACCTGAAAACTGCCCCTATCCTGTCCCCTACCCTGAGTCCTACAACTCAGCCCCCTTAAAACTACTCTGACCGTAGCCCTTCCCTGAGCCCTAAAACAAGCCCCCAGCCCCTAAAACCTAACCCCCCCCCCCCAGCCCAACTGCCCTCTCAACCTTAAAACTGCCCCTTTCCTGTCCCCTGCCCTGAGCCCTAAATCTCCTAACTGCCCCTCCACCTGAAAGCTGCCCCTATCCTGTCCACTGCCCTGAGCCCTACAACTCGGCCCCCTAAAGACTACTCCAACTCCCAGCCCCCTCATTGAGCACTAAAACAAGACCCCACCTCCTTAAACCTTCCCCTTTCATTTGAAGGAATCTCGGCCCCTATAGTAAGGGGAGGGCAAAGCTTTAGAGGCGGCTCTACGGGTCCCTGAGGGGTCATGGCCCTAACTTGCCTGTCTGCACCCCTTCACAGCCAACCACATCTCTCTCACAAAAGAGCCTCCTTGTTTTACAGCCGAAGGTCCCATGGTTATGCTGTAGGGCACATTAATCTTAGTCATACCGGAAGGAGCTAGTGTCAGTCTCGCTGCCTTCAGTCACCCCGTGTACTTTATGGGTGTGGCCTATACATTATAAAGTACAGAGCAATGTAGCACCAGACGATATATGTGATTCAAATATGTAATACACCCATAAGAAGGGCATTGTCACGATATTTATAAAACATGCTGAATTTTAGGATGCAATACACGCCGGCCTTTATTAGTTGTTTGGCTGTAAAGTTATACAGTTTCTTTTAATTTCGAATTTTTAACCAGCGTTTCGGTAAACGCTGGTTCTCTACAATCAAGTTTAATCTGCACTGTTCTTGAGCACAATTCTGATAACATAGTTAACCTAATAATTCATGCGCCAGATTTGAAGTAGAAAATAGAATAACAGTTCTTATGCGTGAATACAATAAATCGATTCCAGCAGCAGTGTTCTGGTCTTACCTGCGATGGAGCAGGTGTCTCAAACTCCACATTGATAATGTGAAATCTGGGCTTGGGTACAGATCATAACTTAACTCGCCATGAAAAAAGATCACTACAGAACATTTCAGGTAAGGCAGAAAAGAACCTAGATGTGCTCTTCAATGAATAATTCCTTCTACATTATGGATCGTCTAAAAATAAAATATTTAAAATATTTGAGCCCATTCAACACATGTCATGTTAAAAGAGTTAAGCAATGAATCTTTTATGGGTTTTCCAGGAACAAAGGTTATCCATTATCCATTGCACGTTTGGAAGGAAGAAAAAATTCTAAGGTTGTCATACTATAAGAAATTAATAAAGCACCTTAAAATGTCATAATACCTCATAAAGTGCAACTTGTGAAATGTATACCTTTATTTCTTAGCATGGAAAATGTAGTTGTTGAGTGCTAATTTTTACTTTTCAAAAAGTACTTTAATACTACTTGCAAACGGTAAAAACTCTGTTTCTTTCCTGCATACAAAAATAGAATTTAAAAAAAGTATGATATACAGAAAGTATATAGATCGAATTTAGGCAACATATATTGAACAGGAGAACATTATGAAATAGACATTTTCAACAGTTTCATCTAAATTTCTATTCTGCAACATTTGCTGGCCAGAATACATACATTAATTACTCGCTTGTTGTGGTGTTAATAGTTTTTTGGAGTCAAAAATGGATCCGCGGGACTTTTGTGACCTACACCTGCTCTATATTGTCTGTACTCCAGAACCTTTCATGTTAGGTAGAGTCACAGCAGCAAGGCCTTTCAAAAGTGTTTATTTTCTGCCATGCAAGACTCTTGTAAGCATTATGGATGTTACCCATGCACCACAGACCTAGCGACAGTGCTGCAGAGTGCTGGACAAACTCTGGGCCCAGATTTACCAAAGCTTTGCCCTGGAGCAAAGCGATGCACCTTGACCCAAAGTGACGCTAAATCTGGCAAGTTCTGCTAGTCAGAGCAAAAGACGTTTTGCGCAGGAAATGTGCCTTTTTAGCAGCACAAACACCCTTTACTCTATTTTGTGTTGTCAAGGGTGTGTCTGGGGCATTATAGGGGCAGATCAGCGAAAATAACCAAAGGCGTTGACGGAGAAGGCCAAATTATTAAGATGGAAAAATTAGACTTTGGGTCAAAAACACCTCCTTGAAGCAAGGAAATGTGTTAATTTCTTCATAAACCCATGCATTCAATGTGTGATGCAGGGCACAACACATATCCAATGTGTGAGATACTTCTGGGTATGCTTACATTACAAATTGTATGCTAGACAACGCACACTCACCTCTGCAGTATGGTGCAATGCTGTGCGTCGTGCATAGCAGCTTTGTTAATGTGCCAGTGCATGGGAAAACTGCAGCAGTAAGTCTGTCTTTGTATATAGGGTTCTGCACCTTATTTTCCCACTTGTACAACGCAGTTCAGCAAATTTAGTTCCTACATGAAAATGTACTGGCTCCTGGGGTTTACCGACCCAAAGCTCTGTCCTTTCAACATTTTCCAAAGGAATAACAATAAGCGTTGCCCACCTTAGTTTATGTAACTTGGCTGGTGTTCTGTGTCATCATTCCCATGCCATGACCAAGCAGGCAAGTGCTATCATAATTGACCAGAGGATTCCAGTCTGAGACTCAAAATTTTAGCCAAAGGTGCCTGGTAAATGAATTTCATTGTATCGGTGCGGACCCCACAAAACTAACAGACTACACAAAATTCAGTCTTCAACAACAGCACAACTCGGGCCACTTTGTAGCTATACTCAACAATTCTTCTCAAGAGAACTAAAAATGACTTGCAGGATCACAAAGTAGGTGAGATTGAGTGATGATGTCTCCAGCCTGGGGACTCTTAGATACACGTAGGCCTGTGTGCTAGCTTGAATGCACATCTGTAGTCTCGTAAAAGCACCCCAGGGGGCTACTTTGAGATTGCAAGGCCACTGAGAGTGCTGGCCAGCTACCTCCAGTCCTGTGAATGGACGAGACTCCTGACGTACTCATTGGGTGTGAGTAAAGCAATGTTTTGTGGATGTTGAGAAATTCCTGAAGGACAGCAGAAGCTACCTGTAGAAAAACAGTCCATCAAATATGACTATTCTTATCTTACAACTGCAAAAATACTGTTTGTAAAGAATGGGGAGAGGGAATGAACTACAAAGATGTCATATTTACTGGATTGTGCATAATCGTCATGATTAAACTCTCGTTAAATGAGTCACTGGCTAAAAAATAAGAGGTCTAGCTTCGATGCAATCTCATAAAGAGGATCTGACTTTATTAGCATCATATAAATGAACACTTATAAATTAACAGGCGCAGTTAAACCATAATACAGGACAGTCTGGCTTCTTTTATTCGCGCTCCGAAGCATCTTCCCTTCATTCTATGACTGTGTTTATTGGAAACGTTGAAACATTTTGAAAGTAAAAACTCTCAAATGCCCAAGAACGTCATTTCTCGTGGGCGTGCAAATTTCTGTGAAATTATTTCATTCAAAATAATGTTCCATGAAGAATGTAGTAAAACATTTTTATGCCATGTGTGATGCCTTCAAAATTTTTAGAGAAGCCATACATAGTGTAAAGAGCAGCACATATGTGGGGTGAAGTTTATGGTCCTTAGCCTGGTAACCCAAGCACTGGGCCATTATTTCCTCGCCTCTGAGTAACTGAAATATGACCCATTACAATTTGGACTTACCCAGAAACTGGTCTGATTTCTCTGGTAAATCCTCATGTTAGACCAGAATTCAACCCTGAGTTTTTAGATGCTTTCACCAGTCGAGATCTCGGGGAGAAAGTAAACATCTCATCATGTTGACGGGGTTCATAACTACTGGTACTGCCTGATAAGAATAACCCACCATTTGTAGAACTAAGGGGTCTATTACGATGGCGGTCGGATGTCCACCGCCGGGCCGGCGGTGGTGCCCGCCGGACCGGCGGTGGACATCCGTCTGCAATCGCAACCAAGAAAACCGCCGGTCAAATTCGGATGGCGGTGGTGACCGCGGCGGTGGGAAATTCCGACCGCCGCTTTTCCGCCGGTTGCCATCCGCACTCCTGCCTGGCGGACGGAGCTGGACTGGGACAATGGTGGCGGTGCAGAGCAGGCTCCGCCAGCAGGATTATGATGCCGGCGGTAGCCAGCCTTTCCTCAGCGGTCAGACCGCCATGGAAAGGCATGCGGAGATTGGCTTCCGGTTTTGGGGGGGTGTGTGTGCACTGTGGGGTACCCATGGTCCCCCCCTACATTTCCCTGTACCAGGTAGCAGGCACTGTGCAGTGCCTGCCACGCAGTGCAAGGGAATGAAGGACATGCTCCTTTGGACATCGCGGCGGTGCTGCGGGCAGCAGCAACCGCCGCAATGTTAATGCCCGCGATCCGACCGCCGTGGTCGGATTTTGACCGCGGGTCATCGTAATTCGACCTGCAGTGATGTCGCGGTCCATGCAGGCGGTCTTTTCCCGCTACCATGGCGGTCGGGAGGTTTTCCGACCGCCATCGTAATAGGCCCCTAAGTGTTGTGTTAATATTAAATCTTTTAAGTACTACTTTACGCTAGGACATGGAAAAATTATTAACGTTGCTATAAGAAATACTTTTAAAGCCTGCATGACACAAAATAACAAATGTTTTACATGGACTTTTGATGTCCTTGATAAAAAAAAGTCTCCATTCATGAGGCCAGCATTTTGTTCTTTGGTGAAAGACTACATAAAGTAAAATAAAAACAAAAGTAAAAACGTACTGAATATAAATTTATATTATTGTCTATAAAGTAATAATGTAATGCCAGTTACTGAAACAAAGCAGTTGTAACTAACCAGGCTATGTTGGATGATGGTTATTGGATTATTCTGCATTTTAGAATACCGAATGCATATTGTTATTGTTAGAACTGGGGGTCTCTAGTTGGCAGAGGTAGGTACTTTTGACCAAATAGGGACCCTTGCTTCTAGTCAGGGAAAGGGTCTCCTGGATAACCCCTGCTCACCCCCTTGGTAGCTTGGCACGAGCAGACAGGCTTATCTCAGAGGCAGTGTGTAAAGCATTTGTGAACACATACAGTAATACAGTGACAACACTACAGATGGACACCACACAGGCTGTTTATGAAAATAAGTAAACTTTATATAGACTTAACACAAGACTCAAACGACAAAAATCCACAATACTGTAATCAAAAATAATACTTAAGGATGGTAGAAATAGCTTAAAAATAGGTTATTCACTTAAAAGCAGTCTTTAGCAACAGATAACCCCAACTGGAGTTATCACGACGTCGAGGTCAAAGAAATCCCAAAGTATGGCGCCGACCACGAGGTGCGCGGCGTCGGGCCCGGAGTCAAAACAGACCCACAAAGAACAATACCTTGGAAAAGCGAAAACAAAGACAGCTCACGGCGTCGGGGAGATGCGGCATTGTTGGCGCTGTGCGGCGTCAGTTCCTTGCTTCGGGGGAGGCGATGCGTCGGGTCCTCGATGCTTGCGCAAAGCAGGGGATGCGTCTGTTCCTTACCGGAGAGGAGGTGATGTCACGATGGCGCCGAAACCACGGTTCCGTACGATGTCACGATGTCGATGGATTCTTGACCACCCACGTCGAGGATCGGCTCCGCGATGATGTCGGCTTCGGAGTCGATGCGGCACAGCAGCAGGCGTCGGGCCTACGTCGCAAGTCGGAGCAGCGCTCACGGCTTATGGCAGGTTACGATGTCGCTCGCTGGCGTCGATGTGGCACGGCGGCCGGCGTCGGGTCTACGTTGTAAGTCGGAGCAGCGCTCATGGCTTCGATGCAGATTACGGCGTCGCTCGCCGGCGTCGGTGTTGCAATTTCCTTCTGTAGCAGCTAGAACAGCGAGTTCCAGGTGCAGGCAAGCAGAAGGGGTGAAGTCTTTGTATCCCTGAGACTTCAGACAGGAGGCAAGCTCAAATTCAAGCCCTTGGAGATTTTCTGCAAGATGATGAAAAGTTCACAAAAGGTCCTTTTCCCCTTTCCTTGGCAAATAAAGAAACCACTGCAGGCCAACCCCAGAAAATAGCACTCTGGCACAGGGGCAGTCAAACTCCTTCAGATTCTCTGGTTCTTCTCCGTGGTAAAGGTGTGTCTTGATTCCCAGAAGTGATCTAAAGTCTTGGGGTCTGGGCCCCAATATTTATACTCAAAAAGTCTTTGTTCTCTGGAGGCAGAGAGTGTCTGTGCCTGACCAAAACCAGTTCTGTGCAGCTTCCTGGCAGGAGGTGGAGACAGCATTGTTTGAGAGCAGACCTGGCCCAGGTAGCTGAAAGGAAATCTCCTCCCCCTACTCTCTATTCTATGAGGTCTCAGGGGAGTGAAAGAAAATCCCCGCCCCCTACTCTCTATTCTATGAGGGCTCAGGTCAGTGAAAGGAAGTCTCCTCCCCCCTACTCTCTATTCTATGTGGGTCCTATTCAGCCCAACCCTGACCCATCAGACTGCTGGAGCCAAGACCCTCTCCAGTCCCCTGTCACTCACAAACCAGACAGTGAATACACAACCTCAGCAGAGGCAGGCTGGATGGTTAGGCAAGAAAATACCTACTTTCTAAAAGTGGTATTTTCAAACACAGAATGTTAAAACCAACTTCACTAAAAGATGTATTTTATCATTCTGAGTTCAGGCATACTAAATTCGTTTTTCTACCATGTTCCCTGGGTCAGTTAGGATTATAAGATGTTATAATCAAACTGCCCATAATGGCCTATGGGGACAGGTAGCCTTGCAATAGTGAAAAACGAAATTGGCTGTAATTCACTATCAGGACATGCCACACACATCAGGGCATGTCCTACCTTATACTTACAATGCACCCTGCCCTTGGGCCTACCTTAGGGGTGGCTAACATGTAGAAAAGGGAAGGTTAAGGGACTGGTAAGTGGGTGCACCTACCAAGTCAAGTCAACATGGCAGTACTAGACTGCACACAGGCTCTGCAATGGCAGGCCTGAGACACACTTTACTGCTTCTGTGGGTGGCACAAACAGTGCTGCAAGCCCACCAGCAGCATTTGATTTACAGGCCTTGGGCACACTTGGTGCACTATACTAAGGTCTGACAAGTAAATCAAATGAGCCAATCATTGAGTCACTAATCCATACAACAATTTATAAAGAGAGCATATGCACTTTAGCACTGATCAGCAGTGGTAAAGTGCCCAGAGTCATAAAACCAACAAAAACAGGTCAGAAACAATACAGGAGGAAGGCAAAAAGTTCAGGGATGACCCTGCAAAAAGGCCCAAGTCTAACAGTTATTATAAATCTATAATCCCTTGAGGGGACTGAGGAGCATATTTACAAGCCCCTAATGCCATTGGAGCATCACTTTTTCTGACGCTCCAGTGGCGTTGCTCTCAACCCCATATTTACAAGGTGGCGTTAAGCCACTTAATGTGGCTTAACGCCACCTTGTAAATATGCCCCTTACCGCAGCAGTCCGCTGCGGCAAAGGGGCGGGCAGTGAGTGTTGCAGTGAGCGTTCAAGCTGCAACACCCATTGCTTTTTGATGCTGCCCCATATTTACAAGGATGGGGCAGCGGCAAAAACTAAGACCAGGGAATACCTGGTTTTAGGATGGCGATATGAGGAGAAATCCTTCATTTCCTTATAATATGATGCGCCATATTTTTGTAAATACGGCGCATCCTTACGCTTAAAAAATGTTGGAGGGTGGCGTTAGCAATTTTGGAGTAACACAGCGCTCCGACATTTTATAGTAAATATCCCCCTGTGTATCTTCTCCGGAGAATTTGTATTTAAGCTGCTGGCCACACGTTGGAATCCCAGCAGGGCTGAGGCAACCTGTCATCAGTTAGAGGTAAAAAAGGAGAAACTTTGAATCTGGTAAAAATAGCACATATCATCTGGGAATCAAAAAGCATTCCTTATGTTGTGGCAGAGTATATCTGGTCAATATCCCATCTAATTGCAATCTAATCATAAAAAAATAATATGAAGTCTAGGTAATAAACATGAACATTTTTTATTGAAGGCAGTCAGAAAGGTGTAGTTTAATCAGTGGCAGCTGGCATGGATCGGGGGTTGCGGGGCGGAAGTCGGGGGGAGGGGGACAAGGGGGTCGAGAAAAAATAGATAAAACTTACCACCTCACCGCATCTCTTCTCTTCGTTTCTTGTCGTCGTCCCTCGCTCTGGCCGGAACAGGAAGCACCCAGGCTCCCCTAAGCCAATTATAACGCTGCATTGCGGCGTTGTGATTCGTCTGAGCGCCGTGGTTCAGCGCTCAGCCAGGGAATGGGAGCCTGGGCATGTTCTCCACCCAGGCTGTAATGTAATGCAGCCTGGGTGGAGAACATGCAAAGTGCGTATGACTGTTTGGCCGGCCCGAGAGGGCCAGCCAAACATTCATGCGCACTTTACAGAGTGCCCACCACTCCTCCCCCTGCTCTGAGAGCAGAGTAGCCCTTTATTTTCACTGTTGAAAGCAATGGTGCGAAGCTCCGCCGCATTAGCGGAGGAGCCGCCACGGAGTTTAATTAAACATTATTGACCTCTCCTGGATTAATTACCAGAACTGGGGCATATGCCCATAAAGGGGGAGAGGCTAAAGGTAACTAAAGCTGTTATTATCCAAAAGCATTCTGACTGTTAGCACCTACCCACATGCCCTTATGAGTCCAATTGTTCCATAATGTCTTGCCTCACTAAAATAAAATGGTGGAACAGCATAGCCAGCATGTCTATACAAGCTTGCCTTCCCACTCTTCCTCACCGTGCAACTTTACTGACCTAGATCCTAGTGCAAACAAGTTGAAAAGAACTCACTATAGCTACTCCATTTACTTTGTGCAGTGAGTCGCTGACAGACTACAGTTCCAGTGGGCCAACTAGAACCCATCCGACCACAAGGGCAGAAAATGAGCCCGATTGCCATGTAACACAAAAAAACATGAGAAAAGGGGGATGCACGTGCTAAACCAAGTCTAGGATGAATGGGCCCATTAGGACGTCTTGATGCCAGAACAGACAGCATCAGAATGCTTAATGGGTGGACCAGTAGTTATTGACTGGCAGAAGTATATTGGTTGACTCCGTAGATCACAACATTACAACCTGGGGCTAATATAATATGATAATTAGGCCCTGATTTTTATTATACCCTATACTAACATTAATCCCTTAGCCATTTTTGTTTTCGATTTTACTAGAGGCATTGATGGTGAAGCATTCTTTACTTTATTTTGAAAAGCATTTGAATTGCCTTCGGGAAATTAGCTTAAAATTCTGAATGCATACACATCCCATTCTTTTTGAACTGGTCTGCCCTTAGTAAAATGGAACATAAAGTTTCAAGCAAGTGAAATGGTCTTCAATCTTTGACATATGTTAAGCTTATTTCATTTTCAGGATTTGAATGTGATTTGAACAGAAACAGTTTATTTGTCACAGAACGAAAATATACTTACGCTTGGCCGATGGAGTTTGACAAACCTATTTATTTTTTAATGTTGTTGGTCCAGTGTTTAGCAAGACTTCTACTTTCCACTTCTGTGGAAAAAGTCAGGTAGAATTAGATTGAAATAGCTCTTATTATTTACAAGGTCTTGAACCAACGAGATCAACAAAGGAAGATAAAGAAAGACTGCCAGGAAAATAGGTGCAAACAAAATATTGATACACATATATATGGATGATACCTAGCAAAGGTACATCTATCTATCTATCTATCTATCTATCTATCTATCTATCTATCTATCTATCTATCTATCTATCTATCTATCTATCTATCTATCTGTCTGTCTGTCTGTCTGTCTGTCTGTCTGTCTGTCTGTCTGTCTGTCTGTCTGTCTGCCTGCCTGCCTGCCTGCCTGCCTGTCTGTCTGTTTAGCTAGCTAGCTAGCCATGGCAATAGAAAATGGCTGAAAGGAGCATCTGGCCCAGATTTGAACTGCACTTTAGTACAAGGACTCATTTTTCAATAATTCTATCTTGGATCATTTAGGAAATAGCAGCAAATATTTCAGGATTGGTATGTTGATGTACAAGAAAAAAGCGGACTATTTTCTTCAGGACACCAACTATTCAATTACAATACGCTCCAGTCCCAGGGTCATGGAAGGGGGCAGAGGTGGTCCCAATTTATAAAAATGGGGATAGAGGCGAACCCTCAAATTATAGGCCTATCAGCTTGATTGATGCCCTCCAAAGGGTCTTTTGTAGAGCCTTTCTGCATAAAATCCAGGCTTGGGAGGAAGGAAATGCAATCTTATCCCAATACCAAGCTGGTTTTAGGGAAAAGATGGGGACTATCGATCAAGTATTCCGCCTCCTGCTCCTTTATTGGAAAGTTGTTGTGATCGGTCGGGGCAGTCTTTACTTAGCTTTCATTGATTTAAAGACTGCCTTCGACTTAGTCCACAGGCACAAGCTATGGCTCGTGCTCAATGACATGGGTATTCCACCACCCATTCTCAGCTTGTTAGTTCGATTGCATGAGGGTAATTATGCGCAGATCAGATGGGTACCTCAGGGACAACTCACTGAGCGTATCCCAGTTAGTAGGAGAGTGCATCAAGGTTGCGTTTTGGCTCCCACCCTTATTTCATTATACATGAACGGGGTGGTTAGCTTTCTGCAATAATTACCTGCAGACGCACCAACCTTGGGGGGGGGATAAGGTACCAACCCTATTGTTTGCAGACGACACCCTTCTGATGTCTAAGACCCCAGCGGGGCTCCAGCTTCTGCTCAATAGATTCCAATAGTTCTGTGACACCAGGGGTTTGGTCATTAACACTACCAAAACCAAATTTATGTCCTTTAACCCGCACAAGTCCTTCACAGACAGTGTAGTGTTAGGAGGGTCCCCCTTGGAAAGAGTCGGTACCTTTGACTACCTAGGTGTCCTCCTCTCAGATAGAATGTCTTGGAATCCCCATATAACCAAGATGTTACTGGGCCACAAGCGTGTCTCGGGTGCGCTAGGGAAGGAACACCGCTCTTTGCATAGTGGACCCTTTGCTGCCGCCCTGCAGGTCTATGATCTGAAGGCGGTTAGCGCAGCTCTGTATGGTGCAGAGCTGTGGGGTTTCGACAAGACATCCGAGCATAGCACCTCAGAAAACAAATTTCTTAGGAACCTCGTGATGCTGCCCCAAAGTACCCCGCTTACACCTTTAATGCTCGATATGGGCAGACGCCCTATTAGCGACAGAACGAAGCTCCGCCCGCTGCTTTATTGGGCACACATTACGAGGACACCGCAGCTACTGCCCTTCGCGGAAGCCCTGGCTGAAGTCATCCGTCTTACCACGTACAACAAGGTAGGGTGGATTAGAAACGTCAGGAAATTGGTGTCAGATGTCAGGTTCCAGGGTCTTTGGGACAAGCCAGACCCCACCCTGCTTCGAAAAGAGGCATTGAAGCAACACTATTGGAAATGGGTGGAGCAACGCGAGTCTATCAAGCCTAATCAGGGGAAACTCACTGAGGACTTCCTGCTCCACAAACAGGCCAGATCATTGGAACCCTTCCAAGACATAATCCAGATCATCCAGGATAGGACGATATATATTCAATTTAGGTTTGGCACCCTTCCTGTGGGTGAGGTAACAGCCAAGTGGCACCCTAACTCTCCAAGCCCAAGCAATTGCCCTGGTTGTAATGCCCCATTGGAGTCAATAACCCACGTGCTGTTTGCATGCCCTGCTTATGCGCAGCCCAGGGACAAATGGCTCAAACCGGTCTGCCGACAACTGGGCACACGGATCCATTGGGAAGCACTGCACATATTGAAGTCGGACACCAGGCCCCTCTTTGCCTCCGCTGTGGCTAAGTTTCTAAGCCACATGTGGGGCATTGGAAGGAAGGCCCGCACAAGAGCACTTCAGCAATGGCCAGGTTGACCCTTAGTCCGAGTTGTTTTCGGGCCCCAGCTACTAAATTTATGATACCCTCAATTGCATTAGACGTATTGCACAAGCACTTTACTGCAGATTGATTGTACAACCAGATTGTTATGGGAGGGCCCCAAGGTTATCAACCCGTTTGCTGTGTACGAAGCTTTATTTTATACACCCAAACTGCTGTAAGATCGTGCTAGCTCCCCCTGTTCATTAACACAGCTCCAAGCTTTCTATTTTAACCTGTGATATCCTCTGTCAGATGCTTTTATTATCTTTTATTAGTTTTTTTACATTTCACATTAGTGTTAACCAACGAATCCCATTTTTAAATGTACAAATGATTTTATATGATGCATAACTCCTAATTGGCTGTTGCCGAACGGGTATGGTATCTATCTGCCGGCTCATACATGGGCTTGTTTTCTATATTAATTGTTGTGGGTAGTTGAATCGAGCACCCTATGTAACTTCTACACACTGGTCTAACATGTTTTAGCCATGCAGGCAATTTGCAGTCAAAACAACAATTTTGTGATACGAAGCCTCCGCATGCCCATTGTAAGATGCGCAGTACGAACTCTTTCTTCTCTTACATTTTTAACTGTGTTTTATCTTGTATGTCTTTTGTAGCTTTTATGACTAAAACAGTCGAAATAAAGCTTAAATGATGATGATTACAATATAATGCCCCTGTAAATACTGTTTCATTTTTTTTTAGAAAATAATTGTTCTATAGGGTATAAATCATTTAAACATGTTCCCTTTATTCCTAGGAATGTTTGTTGCATTTATTAATTTTAATTATTGAGTGAGTCAGGTCATATTATCATTGTATTGTACAACTACTAATTTCAGTAGATCCAGTTTTGCCTATTCCTCAAGCACAAACTGAATAAATCAAACCTCAAATTTACCAAGAGGCTGATTTAGAATAGTGCGGAAATTGTAATTTTACAGAAACTTGATTTCTACACATGTAACCGTCTTCATGCTGTTTCTTTGGTCTATAAAACAACTATGTGTAGGGTGGGTGTGTAGCATGTAAAACACTGGACTATCGAATCTTCTGCAACCTTATGCTCGACGTCCATAAAAGACATTGTGAGTCATGAAGAAGCATTTAAACTGCACCCTTTTCTCCACAGCCATCCAGGGCAGTTTTCAGTTAATATATTGTGAAATCACCAAATCCCAATACTGTTCAACTGGACACAACAAAAACCACTTGTAACAGGTCGGTTGGAATATTCTTTCACTACAGTGTAGGTGTTAAAGAAAATAGACTAAAAGCGAAATTAGAAAGAAATTTAAAGAAGGGTGAAAAATTTGAAAAAGGAGAGGCATAGCTTTGGTGACATAACATACCCAAGACCGCAAATTGACATAGAAGGAAATTACGTCACTTCTGATCACATCAACTAGAAACTCAGGGCCAGATGTACGACCAGTTTTTGTGTGCGCAAATGGGTTTGCGACCCGTTTGCGCATGCAAAAACCTACATGGCCATGCACAAACACTATTTTGCGACTCGCTATAAGGAATTCTTAATAGCGACTCTCTAGCCATGTAGGAATCTTTTGCGACTGCAATTGCGGTCGCAAAACACTCGCAGTTTACCACCTTCTTCAAGAGGGTGGTAATGGAGTCGCAAGTGGGAAGGGGTCCGCAGCGGACCCCTTCCTCTTTGTGATTGGCTCTAAAAATATTTTTTAAGGGCAGGCAGTGGTCCCAGGGACCACTACCTGCCCTTAAAAAATGAAACGAAAACGTTTATTTTTTTTTTTATTTAAATGCATTCCATTTTCCTTTAAGGAAAACAGGCTGCATTGAAAAAAAAAAACTGCTTTATTGACAAGCAGTCCCAGACATGGAGGTCTGCTGAGCCCAGCAGGCCACCATCCGTGGGAGGGCCAGCCATTTCCAATGGGGTCGCAAATTGCGAGTACCTTATTAATATTCATGAGCCTCGCATTTTGCGACCCCATTGGGAATCGCAATCAGTGTCTTTGACACTGTTGTACATTCCAAATTGCGAGTCGCAATTTGCGACTCGCAATTGAGCGCAAATTGCAAGTCACAATTTGGAATGGTCGTACATCTGGCCCTCAGCTATTTTTAAGCGATCTTTATTGAAAACTCTAGACTACGTCATGTTTACATACAGGCACATTTAATCAACTATTACAATTAGCAGAAGTTGAAAGACATCCTTAGTTTTTCAAGCTCAGTAGTCAAATTGATTATGTCAGAGTGATAACAGCTGACAATGGGTGTTGCAAGAGACAACTTTGAGAAAAACAACTTTTGCTCTCTGTAGGCACGGCAAGATGGCGTGGCAGTCAAGTGTCAACCCTATCAAACACAAAAAAAGCCTTCATCACACAGAGCAGATAACAAAGACTAGTGGTCCTGTAACTTCATTTTCCTTGTAAAGGTTTTTCTGTCAGGAGAGAAGTACAGATGCAACAGTGATCAAGCACATTCTTCATGAAAGATGCATCTGAGATCAGGGAATCGGCTGAAAATTGAGCTTGAGCGCATCCTGGCACCGTAGAGAAACCAAGCGGAGCTCTTAGGGCACAAGGGATTGTCGATGAATCCCACCAGTGACACTCTTGATAGCCTTATTTAAAGCTCAGCTCCAAGTAATCATTTCTCCAACGGGTGCGAATATAATTATATTTACAAATAGAATCATTAACATGGCTGCAAGAACTGAGGCATAGGTCTTGAGGGGGTACGCTCTGAATTCAAAGTGTATTACCTTGGTACGCACTAGCAATGAACATCTTGCATGACTCATAAGATTTAAATGCATATTTAATGGACCTCAATATTGAATTGTAGAAGTCATTTAGCACCTTTTCAGTGCTCCTCTAACACTGGAAGGGGCATTTTAACTTCATATCTGATCCGTTTTTAGGTCTAGAGTTAGTCAAGACGTTTTGTTTTTACTAAAAATATATACACTGTATATACTTACATACAGGAGCTTTCAGACTGCCCTCCTCCTGCCTTGGTCTGTTGTAGCGTTATGCACATTTTGCTTCTGCCCATCATAGCATACAGCATGGTACACGGGTCCGTCCACTTCCGCCATTGGTTACCTGAATGTGAATGACAGGATTCTGCACAATATGTAGTCCTCTTCACTGCCAAGATCTATTGGTGGAATATGTGCTTTTACATTAAAATAATATATCTGCTTTTAGACAATGCTTTGCCTACTTCCACAACCTGGTATGTAAGATCTCTATCTGCCATGCAATCTTTCAGACACAACCACACTTTTGCACAGTATTCATGTGCATCACTCTGACCCATCCTACATGATGATAAAAATAATTCCCATTTCGGCTCCTATTTGAACCGGCATGCAGTCATTTAGAAAAGGTAAACAGTGCTCTCCCATGTCAATAATATTTTTAGCTATCACTCAAGGCACTGCATCATAACAAACCACAGGCTTGTCACATGTTATCCTCCAGTTTCTCTTTCGGCTTATCACACCATATACATAGACCACCCTTCCCATATCAGGCAAAATAGAATGATTGAGGACTGAAAAACTAGATCTATGGGATATGTTGGATATGTTACATCTCTAGTACAGGGGAACTAAGGTGGAAGTAACTATTTTCTGGTGGGACACCTTGAGGGAAATGTAGGCTTAAGCATCAAAAGAATATACACTTAGAGAAATTGATTACAGTGGTTATGTAACTTTATATTGTTTAATAGCAAATCTGGAATCATGTTACAGTGAAATATAAACAACGGACATAGATTACAAAATTCGAAACCTCTGAAATTCATGTTGCAAATATATAAATTTCACTGAAGAAGCAAATTCGTCCATTTCTGCAAATAGGAATTTGCATGAGTCCATATTTCTGTTTAGACTACCTCATGTTTTTCCCCAGTATATCACCCGTAGCAGCTGAGATTTCAAGCAAAGCACCACAACCTTAATTCTGAAGGGTCCGGTAACTCTTTCTATCAAGCAATTAATAGCTGCTTAGAATGAGGGCCTTAGTGTCTAATGTTAGTCAGACCTCCTCCCAACCTAGGTAGGATCTGCTTCTGTAGCTACTGAATGTCCATCTTGACTAAAGCTTTCATTTGTTTCTAGGAATCATTTCCCATTATGTAATGAGGTAGGAAGAGGTGGGACTACTAAACCACAAATAGTTCCCTAAAGGCACGTTTGCGCAGTGAGATGTTATCTCACTGCAGCGATTTATCTCACACCTTGCTCAGTATGTACTATTTAACTCCCAGTGGACCTCACTGTATGTAACAGTAACATACAGGGAGAATGGTATGCTGTATGAGGTGGTGAACCCTCCCACACAGTGTTAAGTTAGACTCCAGCATCACCAACAAAACGAGCCGCTATCCATAAAGGGAAAATCATTGTTTTAATCTAGCCATAGCATAAAATAATATTTTTGTGACATCATATCATGAAAACCCTTTGTGTTCTGGCTAGCTCGTAATCTAATGCAAGGTTAGTGTTCCAAGCTATTTCTGCTTGAGGGAAACAGCTATGCTGGTTTCCAGTTTTACTCTAGGTGCTATTTTTCCATTCCCATGATCTCAACACTACCAACTCTTCCAATTAATTTGCCTGTTTCAGCTTGTTAGATCCCGGGAAAATGTGAGCTCTTTAAAAGTGTTAAACATTCAAACTGGTATGATGTTGATTCGCATATAATCCCAGTGTCAGCATTGTCCTTTTTAAGGTGGTAAATTGGCACAATCTTCCAATTTACACAACTTGTCTACATAATCTTATAAACATCACTGACGTCAAGTTACATGCGTGTGCGCTCTTGCACTGGTATTTAAATGAGGAAGTTCTATTTGCCAATAAATTACTAACCCTCCAGGGCTATTGTCTGAAATATCAAGTAGCCAATGTGGAGATACCTTGATATTGTAGCTAAAACGTTGAGGACCACCAAATTGAGGAGATAAGTGCATATAGATAAGTTTAGGTTTTCAATTCTTATCTATCTATCTATCTATCTATCTATCTATCTATCTATCTACCCCTTTATCTATCTATCTATCTATCTATCTCTCTATCTATCTGTCTGTCTGTTTCTCTGTCTATCTAATATCAAGGTACATATATATATAAAGATAGTTATAAAAAATCGAAAATCTATACATAGCTGCCAATATTTTGGTCCTCAAAATTTTGGCTATGATATTAGGCTATCTCAGTATTGCCTACTTAATATCCTGTATGTACAAAACATGTAGGTTCACTTCACAGAAGCCTTAACGAAGCAGTTACTGCTCTTAAAGCAAAACAAAAAAGCTCATTATTTCGTGTTTCTTTTTATGGCTAGTGTGCGGATATATATCATCTTTTTTTAATGTCATTTTATTATGTTAATCTATTCAAACTTTTACCAATAAAACAGATCCCATATTGTGATGCACTCTCCTGAGACCGTTATTACAGATGCTTCTTTTATTAAAAACTGCTGAACTACACCAGGCATTATTTCGATCTCCTACGGTTAGAGCAGGCATATTATGGAAGCATAAAATATGTCTATTTTCCTTTTCTCTATGTTTGCGAAGACTCTTCATTACATAATTTCTGCATCCTTAGGGTCAGGCGCGGCCCGTGGTAGGAGTGCCGGTCGGGCGGTGACGTGGGGCGGGGAGGGGCAGGGTGGGGGTAGTAAACTACGGATTAAGGCCGAATACAGGTAAGTGAACATTTAAATAAATAAAACGAATTTCGTTGCGCGCACTGCATCGCATTTGGCGATGCAGCGCTCACAACGAAATTCGTTTTATTTATTTAAATGTTCACTTACCTGTATTCGGCCTTAATCCGTAGTTTACTACCCCCCACCCTGCCCCTCCCCCGCCCCACGTCACCGCCCGACCGGCACTCCTGCCACGGGCCGTGCCTGCTTAGGGTTGAAGAAATAATTAAATTCTGATAGAGGTAGACGACAGTGTTTTACCACAGTAGTAAATGGTCGTTTCTTACTGGAACATTAAAGGAATGTGCCCTGTTGGTTGAAAATGTTGCAGCACCTGATAACATCTCTAAAATAGTTACAGAGACAACAGAACCAGGCGCAGCCGGCACAGGTAAGAATGGTGAGACAGGGCAGGGGCGGGGCAAGGTGGGGGGTAGGGAGGTCGACAGACTACAGGATAGGTAAAACTAAATTTAAAAAATAAATAAAACCACTTACCGTGCCCTTGCAGCATTGCCGACTCGGTGATGTGGCGAGTGCAAGGTAAGTAGTTTTATTTCTTTTTTAATTGAATTTTTCCTTTCCCATGATCTGTCGAAAGCCCTCATCCGCCCGCCCGCCCCCGCCCTGCCCCACTGCACCACCATTCTTACCTGTGCCGGCCACGCCTGAACAGAACACAAAACAGTAATATACCAAAAAGCAAAACAGCACAACAAAAAAGTGCCAGGTTACAAAACAAAGATTCTGCCAAAAACAACACAGCAAGAACAGTAAAATACTACTATAACCTAATGCAAAACTGCAACACAAATTACAGCAGCACAAAAATCAATATAACACATCACCACAGCAACAAAATGCTTCACAAAAATTATGTAGACATATTCCTGCCACAAATTACCACCTCTACAAATCTGCTTTCATACACGGTGGTAAAAAGTGTTTGCACCACGCACATCCTTTCTTATCAACAAGGATATATAATAACATTAGTCAAAATGCACTTATATCAGGACCACCTAATCACTGATGGCTCCCCAAATATGTTACTTAGATAACTGTAACGCTTAAATATGTTACTAAGATAATTTGAAAAATAAAGGTGTGGACACCTCACATCCTTAATCAGCTTTACAAAGTTAGTCCACGCCTGAGCTAACGGACAAAAACTTGACGAAAATATGTGTGTTGCATGTTGCCCATGCTACACTCTCTTTTCTTTTCATGTTCTAAATACCACAAAAATGTAAAATGGGCATTAGTGCTTGAAGATTGCATAGACTGTACTCCTTGCCTCATTAAAAAGATGGAAATTTACAAATATTAGATTATGCTTTAAGTAAGTGTGTGGATTTTTTGACATAATCATTGTATTTGGTGTTATGTTTTACTGGCTGGTTTACAAGCGATCAATTGCAGAGCTAACCATAATGGTGAATTTCAGTGTTTTTTTAAATTTTGTTATAACTTCACTTTAATTGTGGTTTCTTTAAGGGAATTTTCATAGACTTTTTAAACATATGTTAAGGTGTTATAAATACACTTATCAGAACTTCATTTTAACCATGGATTTCTTTAGTGACTGCTTTGCTTTGGTCAATCTGCAATTTTTTTTAACGGCATAACACGTCTTTTAATGTACCCCTTTCCCTGCTGTGAATGGCCTTCGGCTGAGTGCAAGCAGGGTTGGCTGTAGGAGCTGGCCTATGACCAGGCCCTGGCCACAATCCAGGGGCGTAACACAGGCCCCGCGTTTCGGTGGTGGGGCCGAGCTTCTCGGGGGCCCCCTCAGCACAGTACTTGGGCCTGAGAACTCCGGATTGAATCCGGAGCGGGGCCCCTCCGTGTACCTTGCAGGGGGGCCCGCTCAACCTTCGTTACGCCACTGCCACAATCCACTGAAGGTGGCCAATGCTGAATGTGTAGTATTTGGCCATGCTCACCAAAGGTTGTCCGCTGGTTTTGCCTCACAGCCAGGACGTGAGCCGAACCAGCAGTGGGTACCCAACCCATGATGCACATGACCTTTGTCAATGTGCAGCAGGGGGTTGATGCAGGGTCCGACCGACAGCAAGTCTCTATGCTCAGCCTGCTGCAGGCGGCCAACCCACACTGCACACAGCCTCGGCTGTGGGATTGGTTGCATGGCCATCAACCACACGCTGCTCTGCATTTTATAGAGACAAGATCTTGCCTTGTTTTTTGTTGCTGGTTCTCAGAAGAAAAAAGCAACACTTTAACCTGGATGCAAAGGATCAAAATCAAGCAGTGAAGGAAAATCACAGTGAAGGCGGCTCATGACAAGTGGCAGAGATGTTTTACGGTGTAAAGTCATTTTAATTGGCAATTTGTAAGGCTGTAAACAGTGTTTTTCTACTGTCAATGTTGCTGTTCTGTGGAAATAACATTGAATTTGATCATTGCACAGTAGAAATAATTGTATGATTGTGTGCTTGTTTTTACTGAAAATTGAATAATCGTTTACTAATCGGAACCCATTGAGAATCTTTTCCCCAAGGGACCAAATGGCTGATTGCTTGCTGCTGATACATGTGTTTGATGCTGCAAACCTGTGACATTAAGCACCTCACTTTAGGGTCTGTGGAAGGCCCAGAGCAAGGACCATCCCTAATTAGTAGTGGGATATGTCCAGACTTGGTCTCTTTTCTCCCGAATAGCTACTAATCTAGTACACTCCTACAAGGTAAGGCACACAGCTAACAGGGAGTTCAATAGTCATTTACCTGCATTGTAGGCCCCATACACCAATTCACCTGCCAGTAGGAGCATTGCTAATCATTTTTTCATTTCTACCCTTACACTAGTGGCGAAATCAAATCTTTCTCATTTCCACTGGAAGGTAAGTCACTGGAAATGTGCCCACCCCTACACCAAGTGTGCTAAGGGCCAATGGCTTGATGATGTGTGCAAGCCTGTCAATCCTCTCTCTTGGTTCATGGAAGCCAATAAATACATTTAGCAGCTTCAGTATTAATAGTGGCATCTAGCAATTCCAATGGGGTTAGCAACTCCTGGTGCCAGCCCATTACCGCCCCTAAGGGAATTAGTAGACCCCTTGTTATATGGGCCTATTTCCTGCCCTTCCGACAGCAGAACCCATTTGCATACACTGCTAGTGTTTCCTCCATTTATTATGGAAGGCAGTCCCTCTGGGCCTTCTAACCAGTCCTGATACTTCACGAACACTGCATTCATTCATCCACTCTCAAACTACTCCTACTTCTCTCCTCTGTTTTTAGTGCAGGCAATTTGCTCAAGTCAAAAGTGTATTTATTTATCAATGCTATTTTTTTTTCTTGAATTAACAGCATCAATGGCAGTACAGGACACCCAACGACTTAAACGATTTAGAAGAAAATTACAGGCTGCCTTTGCAGGCCTTGGTTATGAATCAGGCGCTTGTTTGTACTCCACAGTGACACATATAGTTTTTTAAAATTGCCTGAAATAATTTCCCATTAAACTGTATTACTCTTAGCAAGAAAACAAGCATTTGTGGAGTAAAACAGTCAGGAGAAGCCATTCCTTTGATAAATAAAGCAATCACTGGTAGAGTATGTTCTTCCGCTGCAGTCCTACAGCTGATACATTATTCCCTGTTAGTTCTTTCTTGCTTTATTTCCCTATATAATATGCATTGGCAAAGCAATTTCACAAATCATGGGGGATCGTAGAAATACAAGCTGTCTCCTTGAGGAGATCTATGGAGTTGGTGATGTACGAAATAATGTTATTTATTACTTGAAAGGTAAGTTCAAATTGTGCCTTAAAACCCCAAAGCTTTCTGCAAAACTGCAACTATTGGGGGCGGATTTAGAAAGAAGTTCTCCAAATGCAAGCCATGCCTTTAGACTTATATGTGTGCGTATGCTCCACACAGTTCACAAAAGTGTGAGAACCGGCAAAAGTGTGTGCATAAACTACCCATGATTGTGTAATCTACCCACTCATATGTTTCAGTACAAGTTGTGTACGCCTGAAACATTCAGGTGTTAGTGTTGTTGAAAGTGTGGGAGATTGAACCTGTTTATTGCTGGAAGACCTTTTATTCAAACTTCATTGTGTATATGTTTGTGAACCTCTAAAACTGAAGAAATGCATGCAAATACATGCAAATCATGAACGAATGTTTGGGTAAGTAGAGGTCCCAATGAGCACATTTCTTTAGAATCTAAGTGAATTATGTACACAAGACTTGCTACCTCGCTCCCTGCACTAGACCAGAATCCAGAATGCAGCTCATGAAGATGAGTGGTCCAAGGCTAACGGATTCTGCGTAGTAATGCCCATGTCGGAAGGTATGGTTAACTGCACACATACATTGTGATAGTGTCTTGCTCTTTCAATGAAATTGTTGTGCATAGAACTTAAGTGCAGATTGGAATGTGTGAATGTGCTTGGGACAATCTGGGCAATGGAAATGCCAAATTCTGCTCAGGCACTTTCACCATTGTTTTAAGTAAGAAATGTTTTAATTCAAATAGTAAAGGTTTTACATGGTTTTGTACATTAATCGACTAATAAGAAAACTGTGCGCACAATAATGTTATAACAGAAATCAAATGGTGTCAAGCTGCAATTTTGGCTATACTTATAATTTGCATTAAAGCAGAAGTAAATAATTGAAAAATGCAATTGCCCCAGCATAATATTCCCTTTGTATAAACTTATTTAGCAGGCCACGCATCTGAAGTCACCTAATGGCTTCAAGAGCAAGTTATACAGAATACTGATTTGGAATGTGTGTGTTTTGAAACATACTCATACAGACGGAATAGGTGTTTGTGATGTGAGTAGGTTAAGTGTAACTGTATACAGCTGCACATGTATTTTAATTGCTTCTATTGGCTGGGCCTTTCATAGAAATATTTTTTCCAAGTGACTAATACAAGATCACTATATTCATAGAATATATCTTAGCACCTGTGGCAATGTTTTGATGTGAGTGCCCATCACTCACTAATGAATTTTGGTCGTCCATAACCACCTGTATGAGAAGTGAAAGCACCGCTGTCCTAAGGGCCGTAGATAAAAGGTACATTGTGTGCGGTCTCTTTCGATCCTCTTATTACAACAACTCAGTCCCCTATGTATTGCTTTATTGGGGCAAAAACAGCCCTTACAAAGGCATATAACCAGCATCATATTGAACTGAGTGAGTTGGGCCTAAACTTTTTAATTTTGCAGCCCAATGCTACAATTATATCAGGCTAAAAAGCTGGAGGTTTCACAGGCCGTTTAGACGAGAAAGGATTATAGCACCTGAGAATTTAAATTACGTTTTTAATTTCTCATCTGCCCTGACTTCACAGTCCCTGACACTGTCATGTAATTCACCTAATTAAGCAACAAAGTAGCTCTGCCATTCCAAGCCTGCATGTTCCGAAGCCACCAGAGTAGATACTTGATTGCTTCCTCATCTAGAATCACGTTGCCACTGCACCAATTGGCCCTGGGGAAGCGGTAACTTTTCAATCTTCGAAGCACCCTGTAATACAACGTTGCCTGGAATAGTTGTACGGATAAAGGCAGAAACTGTCTCTTTATGCTGAATATTCCTCCCGGTACCTTAACTAATTTCAATTTCCTCAAGAATAGTCATCATTTTTCATAATGCATCAGAAGTATATACTGATTGTACCCACTGGAAAAACCAAAGACTTCTATCTCCTTTGTTGAATTACCTATGATATTTCTTTATTCATAATGAACCCCAGACCCTGAAGAATGTACTCCATCATCTGTAGTTGAGACAACAACAGGTCTTTTTCAAGCTATTTGAATGACCCAACATCCAAATATGTTCAAAGTCTAATACCTTTTAATTTCAAAATTCGTGGTTGAAGCAGTTTGCTGAAAACCTAGGAATCTGAAGTCAGTCTGAAAACAAAACAGATAAACTGCAATTTTATTCCCTGTCAAAAAAAACTGCAGAAATGTCTGATGATGCTTTGAGAAATGTGTCCAAGAGATTTAGCCTCACCTCTAATCTTTTACCCTTCGATTGTTCCTGCGGAGATTAATTCCAATTTGAAATCCAGAAAATCCATGCTGTGAAGCTATGAAGTAAACTTTCTAAAGCTTATTATTGAACAGTATTCTTTCTCCAGTGTCTTTCAAGAAATACACTGCTGAAAAATCATAAAATATTTTCTAAGTCTGTGATGTAATGTTCGGTTAAAGGTCATCTATTTTAGCTCTAGAGTGATTGACTGGCTCTCAAAAGGTGAGAAAACATTGGTTGAATAATCACAAACGTATTGGATAGAAATACCAAATGCCCGCCTTGAACGTTTTTGAGATAACTGGGTTCTGATGTTAATTTGCTAAATTTTGGCAGGTCGGTTCATTAAAAAATCAAAAGCATGCACCAAATTTTACGTAAAAATTGCCTCGCTTGGTTTCACTTTCAGAGTGAAAATGCACATTCTGATGGTGGAAAAGGAGTCTCAAGGTTCTGCTGCAGACACACTTTTCAAAACTTTCATCAGGCACAGTTCACACACTTAGAGCAGAGCCTCCATTTAGAAAAAAATGAATTTAAAAATCGAAATGCCTTTAAATCTGCCTTCCTGCAACTAAAAATACAGAACCTGCTCCTGAATGAAGAGAAATATCATGTTACGTAAAAGAAAATGAATGCTATCAAAGTATGAAAATATTAACATGTAATTTTTGCACCACACCAAATGTAATCAAATTTTAGATGTTTTCATCCAAAATGGGGTTAGTAGGCCACTCATAGTGGAGGCCTAAGGATCCATTATAATGTTAATAAATGTTGAACGCGTTACAAATGTTAAAATGAAGCAGTCAGTTTAAATTAGAAAAGTGAAAATCTCTACATTTGGAATGGCAGTTTCTTAAGTTCTCTGGGGGATATGTACAATGAAGTGGCGGAGCGGGTCGTTAGCCTCCTGGGCTTAACGACACGCTCCCCCACTTCGGAAATGCAAGGCTGCACCATATTTACAAGAATGTGGTGCAGCCTTGCGTTTCCCCCTGCGATGGCGCTAAGTTTAACAACTTAGCGCCAATGCATGCACCCTTGTACCAGAGTGCAAGGGTGTCTGTGTGCAGGGGAGGATTGGTTATGTGTAGGAAGGCGTCCCTTCCTGCACATAAACAATCCTAAAATGCCATTTTGTAACTTTCATGTGTGCTGCTTCATGCAGCACACATGAAAGTTACAAAATAGCATTTTTTAAAAAGGTTTGTTTATGTACAGGAAGGGACACCTTCCTGTTCATAAACAAACCATGGCATTTTGCTTTTTCCATGTGTGCTGCACAAGGCAGCACACATGGAAAAAGCAAAAACGAGGAGAAATAATGCATTTCTCCTCGTTTCACCAACTTAAGACCAGGATTTTCCTGGTCTTAATTTTGGTGCTGCCTCCTATGTACGCCACCCTTGTACATAGGGGGCAGCGTCAAATACAATGGGTGTTGCGGTGGAACGCCCACCACAACACCCACTGCACACCCCTTTCACGCTAAACATAGCGTGAAAGGGTGCCTTATGTTTAAGGCAGCGTTAAGCCACGTTAAGGGGCATAACGCTGCCTTGTACATGAGGCAAGGCCCCTATGCCCCTATCGCCACGTGAACGTCACAAAAAGTGACGTTCCCGTGGCGATAGGGGCTTGTACATATGCCCCCCTGATTTCTCTTCTGATTATGCATCCAATGCTCTGCAATGGGCTAAGAATTTCCCACAGCCTTATGCCTAGAGAGCACCTTACTGTCATCAGGAATTTTCCTTGTGTACCCTATGGCTAATGTATTTACGCCTCTTTTCCTCTCCAGAGTTTGACAAATGTTTTATTACTTGAATAAGGTATATAACTGACATCCCTCATTGCTTCTTCCCATTTTGTCATTTTATGATTTCGCCCAGAGCCGAAGAACAGCATCTGAAGATTGTATATTTATTAAAAATATCGTATTCCGTTTCTGTAGCTAGAACCGTAAAACGGATTCTGAATTAGCGAAATATTTTATCTGAAAATATGTATTCATCTGATACAGTTTCATTTTGAATATTTATGCAACTGATTATGCAGATCTAAAGAAATATAAACAAATATCTGGTGGGCTGCAGTAAACAATTCCTAGTACACCAACCATAATAATATTATTTATGCGTACGTGAATAGTGTGAAGCTGCAAAATAACATGTTTTATGGAAGAAATAGGAATGAAACTTTTCTTCATTAAAAAGTGATGTACTTAAGCAGATGGGAACTAGTGTAAATATAGGAGTAAGACAGAAAAATCATTTTAAATTATCTACCTTTACAATCTTATCTCCATCATTAAGCAAGATCAAACCCAGCCTAGACTCACAGTTCAATGACTCAGTTACATCCTCACTCTAATATATAAACCTGGTCATGAATTCCAACACATTTCTTTCTACTGGACTCGGATCCTTTCACCAGAACGCCATACTATGCTGGTTGAAGAATGACATCATTCATGGTGCAGTCTATACAGAACAAGGCATCCTGACTCATTTTTTATTTACCTCATGAACACAAAATCCATCCTGGAGAAACATTATTCGCACCCCGCAATAGTCTAACTTAAACTCAAGCTACTTTTACTTCTCGCACAAAACCTCCAACCTACCTTCAGTCACCCACTAGGACAAGCAACCCTAGCAGATAAGCAGATCTTATATTCAAGACTCCACCAACACCAACAGACAAAAGGACCACATGATCCATTAGGAAATAATGTTTCTGGATTAAGTGACGTACACTAATCTGTGTCACCCCGTAATACATTGTCTTAAATTAAAAGTGTTCTTGAAATGCTCTTGGATTGTGTAGTAAATTTGCCCCATATTCTCTGGGGAAAAAAGATGCATATTTGATAGTCTATTTTATTCTCAATCAATGTATTCATCCATATCGAACTGACATACCAATGAATTGATTATAAGTATTGTGAAAAAACAGGCTATGGACTATCGAGGTTTAATTGGTTTAGAAAGCAAGCGGTAAAACCACAAAAAATTAAATGATACAGCGTGAGAATAACATTGTGAAAAATTTCTGTAGTGGATAAATATTATGTTTAAATAATATGATTCGAAATAATTTATTGATTGGTAGCATTGTGAGTTGTTCTGCTATGTTAATAATGGAAAATACACCATGGAAATATGATGCCTATGAGCTACTGTAGTATCAATTTTCTATGTCTATGAATGATCATGCACACTCTGTATACAGTGAAGAAACACAAGGTCTTCCACACTGTGAACAAGGTGACCAGGCCAAAAGGCACTGGTTTTAATGGTTTGTCAACAATAAAGTCTGCAACTGCAATAGCAGTTATGGAGTGTGCATGTTATCAGACTGCTGTCACGGCATGCCAAAATGCTGAACATGAGTTAAGGTTCACTTTGCACTCAGAATGTGCAGCACCCTGATAGGCAAGCTGGAGATTGAAGCAAGGAGAATTTGAAAGCTTGGGAGCATTAGAAAATTTGCATTCATTATTTAAAGGTGGTGAATCAAATTTCAGTGATAGAAAGAAAATTACATTTGAGGTGGAAAAGGGTATTATTCATTGTACCTACATTTTTCATTTCAGATCTAGGATTTAGAAGAGATTCAGCATGTATTGTGAAAGACCTGGATCACTCACCCTATGCAAAATCATGAGCAACAAATGCAGAATGATAATAATGTATTCTGTTTGGGGAAACAGAGTCAGTCGGGGGAATGTAGATTAAGTGAAGAAAGCCTGTTAGTAATTATATTGCTATAAGATCGTGTGAGGTGTTTACGAAACTCATCGAGTAAGAAATTAAGTGATTTCGTTTTTTTTATCAGAGTAATGGCTCAATAATGTAATCAAGTGTAGAGAGATAACAGAAGTGCTAAACATTTGAACCAAGATGTATTCAGAGAATGTGTATCTTGGTGATGGAATCTTTGCCAGTGATGAGCAGGTCACGTAGTAGAAGGCTCACTGCCTTTAAGTGATGACGTGTCATAGCTAGTGGTAAGACCTATGCCTGGTGCTTAGTTTTTTGACTCGCCTATATCTTTGGCGTTGTTTGACGAATCATACCATAATTTCCCAGAAAAAGTGTCATAGTGGATCCTCTTGTGCATGGAAAGTTTCGGGGTGATCCGTCAAGTGGGGGCCGAGAAAAAGGAGGGTCAAAAAAGTAAGCACCTCCTGTGACACGCTTTCATTATCTTTCAATTACAAGTGTGACCTCTAGATCTGACGACATATCCCACTGTTTGACTTTGTGAGCCAATCATAACTTATGGGCAACCAGAAAAGAGTCATTGCCTCCTTTTCAACTCTTTTTGAAGAGTGAGGAGTTGTCTAGCCGCACGTGGTGAGTTCATACCTCTTGCCACAATGGTAGGCTTGGTAACCTCCACTGAAGTTAACTTTTAATTTTATTGATGTACCTTAATCGCGTGAAGAGCTCTTTAACCTCTCTTCCCAACTGATGCAATCACCTGCAGCCATGTAAAACATTGCCTGTTCTGAATGAATGAGGACCGTGCCATCTTGTGATTCTCCGACTAACCCGGCCAGGTAACAAAGACATCCTCCAATGAATCACACATATCTGCATTGCACAGATAATGTTCTTAAAGTGTGAAGACACCACATGACCCAGCTATGAACCACACAGAGTCTTAATGTTTTCTAAGTGTGAAGACACCACATGACTCAGCTATGAACCACACAGAGTCTTAATGTTTTCTAAGTGTGAAGACACCACATGACCCTGCCATTAAGCACACAGAGTCTTAATGTTTTCTAAGTGTGAAGACACCACATGACCCAGCTACGAACCACACAGAGTCTTAATGTTTTCTAAGTGCGAAGACACCACATGACCCAGCTACGAAGCACACAGAGTCTTAATGTTTTCTAAGTGTGAAGACACTACATGACTCAGCTACGAACCACACAGTCTTAATGTTTTCTAAGTGCGAAGACACCACATGACCCAGCTACGAACCACACAGAGTCTTAATGTTTTCTAAGTGTGAAGACACCACATGACCCTGCCATTAAGCACACGGAGTCTTAATGTTTTCTAAGTGTGAAGACACCACATGACCCAGCTATGAACCACACAGAGTCTTAATGTTTTCTAAGTGTGAAGACTCCACATGGCCCTGCCATGAAGCACACAGAGTCTATCTAATTTCAGGCTTCATGTTAGCAAGGGATGTGACCCATGGCGGCAGTTGCAAGACTACTTATCCCCTGCCCAGTGCAGTTTCACTTCTGAACCCAAGACCCTTTTCATAAAATATTCACTATGTAGTGTGCGAGGAAATGCACAGGGGGAGTAAATGCACTACGTGACCTTAACTGTGGGTTGACATTCAACCTGTGTTCTGCTTTTGAAACTTGTGCTTTATGAAATACTAATGCCAACAGCTTTATGAATAATTTCAGTGACTTTGCAGCGTTACCCCAGATTCTTGTGGTTGAATGCTGTGGTGGGTCAACCATGCAATATTGTGCCACTAAGACACACGACTGGTTGTTCCTTCCACTACTGTCATAGACAATACAACGTTTTCGTTTTTTAATTATGTAAAACAAGCCTCCTTTCTTTTGTAGTCATCCCTCCTACAACAACATGATTATTGTGAAACAGAGGTTTTTCTGTTTCAGTAGCAGGAAGAAAAGTTAACTTCAGTGTCAATTAAAAGCTACACCACTGCCCGACATGTATTAATGTCAAAAATGTCTGATTTATTTTTTGTGTTGCAGTGAACTCAATAGGAACATTTTCACAAATGTTTTATGCCCTGGCAAACGTTTTACTGCGGCATGAAGGCAAATCTGTTTTTTCCCTGCCAGTACGGACATGCAATTTTTTCGTGCTGTGTGGTAAACTTTCAAAATACTTGTCCCGGTTAAAAATAGGATGAAAACTCAATGCCAAGAATCACTGGGAGGTTTTGAATAGCATAGTGTGAGGCGCCTGAAGTGACTGCCATTATCTCTGATAGGCAGTGTCTGACAGAGACAGAAAATATACCCAGGCACCCAAATAAATGCGGCGCCCATTAGCAAATCACATGGCTAAGAAAGTATCTCATGTTTGCAAACTGGGACAGTTGTGAACTTGTAAAGACAATGCAAGGTATAAAGAACTGCATGGATATGAGCTTGTGGTCCAGCTGACCAAGAAGCAGGCCCACAGACAGCCAGAAAACCGGTCCACACACTGACCCGTCAGACCAGCCCATCGGGCACTGCCTGGTTGCCCTATAGGCCAGCCCAACCCCACTAAGAGGACGATATCAAGAAGGAGACACAGAGCTAGAAATAGGCAGAGAGAGGAAACAGACACAACACTGCACCTGCTATATCAAGCTTTGCTAGTACCAGGATGATGGGAGGACTGGCAGGACCTTCCAACAGTGGCGTAACACAAAATGATGGGGCCCCCATGCAGAATGTTATGTGGGCCCCGGAGTCTTCCAAACCAGACAGATATTCATTTGTATTGGGGTGTTTTTTGGGGCCCCCAGAATGGTTGAGGTCCCCTCTAAAGGGTTGGAGGGCCCCCTGCACCGCAGGGGCTGTAGGGGCCTGTGTTACTCCCCTGCCCTGCACTCTTGCTGGGTCTCTGTCTGCCAGCAATATTTACTTACCAGATTTGTGATTCTGTTTGTTTCTGCTCTGGCTAGCACAGTGGCTTTTCTGAGCTCTTAACTGTTTCATATTCCATGCCATTGCACCTGTTCTGCCGGCATGCAATGACAAGGCTTAAGTGCTGAGTGGGCCCGCTCCAAAACAAGGAACCTTAGGGGCTGTGGGGGCCTCCTTTATGCCCTTGGGTTCCAGTATTAATTCAGCCATTCCTATTACGAGAAGCTGGTAAATGTCATTAGAAGTGTTTTTGGTGAGTAAAGGAAGTGTGGACATTTTGCTGTACGTAGATCATTGTGAACCTTGACTTTGTTCTGTGTATCTTCTGTATGCAAAGGCTGTAAAGTATAATAATTGGCTGCCTGATGCATGCAGATCAATGAAATCTTTCTCAGCTTTAACAGAGAGCATGAGAGGGAAGATCCGAGAAAGGGAAGTATAGTCAAGCCACCTTTCAACAATGAAAGAAGGATGCAATCACAAGGACTGAGAATTTAAACCGAGCCTCTGGGGGGCACGCTATTGGGCTCAAGTGAACAGGGACAATATCTCACATGAATTCCTTGCCTCCTACAGCTGTCTACTTCCTGTTTCTTTTCTCACATTAGCCATTTTAAATCTGTACTCCATTCTATGACCCTTTCTACTCCTTTGTCTCTCTAAAATTGGCTTTTGCCAGCCCCACCACCAAGATAAGTCAACTCACTGCCCACAGCTCTAATACCATCTTTGTCTCTTCCTGCGCCTTTACCTTACCCCTTTCCTCACAGTTCCCTTTCCCTGCTCCCTCCCCATCTATGCCTGTAACTATCTTCCACCCAATTACTGGATTTTCAACTCTCTACTGACAGCTTCCAGCTCAGGATACTGAGCGAAAGTTGAAATAATGTAAGAAACAGGTGAAAGGTGGACAGGATTTTGAACCAGCTGAAATTCTAGTTGACTGGAAATTTACAGGACTGAGCTAAATGGCAACCTCTGCCCTTTACTTTTGGATAGAACGATTTCAATTCAATTTCTTGGAGACTGGTAGAAGCTGTCCATTTATTGTATCTTATGATGCCAAAATCATGCACAATACAAAGCCCTCTAAATACACAAATTATGTAGTCTACAGCTGTAGGGAGATGAGTAATCAATCCATTGGAATATCGAGCTTTAAATATCATACTACAAAAATCTTGTAGAAAAAATATCAATGACCAAAATATTGACACGGTAAAGGTTTGCTATTCTTAACTTCATATCTATATATATATATATATATATATGTATGAAGTTAAGAATAGCAAACCTTGTGTGTATATATATATATATATATACACACACATATGTATATATTTGATATATAGATATATTTATTCATTTTTGATACATTTGCTATGATTTTCTTTCAGTACAATATTTCTGTGCTCGATAATCATAACATCAACCAGCAGAAGAGTTGGAAATGTACAGCGAAGTCTAAGAAAGCAAAGAAACGTGCTCCTGCAGAGTACAGTGATAAGTTAGACGGTAGCCCCAGTAGCTCTGACTGCAGAAGGGAGCACACGTGTGTGCACATGTGATCATGTGTAACCAGTAGGCCTGGGCGGAAAACTACACTACGCTCGCGTAGTTTGCGAAGTTTGCGCTACTTCGCACTACGCGAATTGCACGTAGCACAGTGCGAACACGCGTAGCGTAGTGCAGCGGTCATTTTTTGCTTGCTCGCGGTCCTCAACGTCAAGTTGGCGACCGCGAGCAAGCAAAATGACATCCCGGCGAGACTTTTTCCTCGTTCGTGATCAGCAACATCAAGTTGCCGATTGCGAGCGTGGAAAATAAACCTCCCGGCGAGATTCTCAACGCGGGGAGGTCAGGTTTCTCATTGCGAGTGGTCGCGTATGCTCGCGACCGCTCGCGATGAGAAACTACCAGTCCGCGTTGAGAAAGCTGCCGCTCGAGTAAAAATCTACTCGAGCGGCAGTAAAAGACAGCTCGCACTGTGCAAGATGCCGTTTTCAATGATTGCACAGTGCGGACAAGCATCCGGCACTGTGCAATCATTGCGAACACGCACTACGCGTAGCTCGCGTAGTGCGAACTGCACTTTGCGTAGCTTCGCGAAGCGTTACTTCGCGAACTACGCCCAGGGTTAGGTTAGTAACCAGTCCTGATTCTGCCGATTCTGTTTTAAAAGGCAGTCCCTGACAAGTAACACTCAAAGCCATTTTACCAGAGCTTACAATGAGTGAGACTTAGTGAGACTCACTCACAGCGGATGTCCGAAAACCAGGTTGTCCAAAAGCAAAAGCCCAGGGGGCCAAATTGGGTTAGAACCCCATTCACCACAGTCATATACAATGTGATATTACATGCAGCAAATACATTCAATTTCACTGTATTTTTCATTAAATATATTACTGATCAATAATGTTGTCGTTTCTTTACTCTTCTTCGTTTCTTAAATCAGGTCCTTCACTTCCAAAATCCTTCCTGTGCTTTAGTCCTGAAATATGACACACAATATAAATATGAAGGATTCAGATATTGATTCTTTATGTAATTTGCAGCTGCCCAACAATGAACTGCATTCATTGTAATAGAAATAGTTTTTTTTAGATTTTTGTTCACATTGTATTTTGTGGCTGACACCTCATAGATCCTGACTTGCTTCACAATGACCAGCAGACTATTCCTACTGACTTGCCAAGCATATGAGAAAACAGTAAACTCCCAAAAAATACCTGTTTCCTGACATTCGGCTCCACAGTATTTTAGTGATGAGAGGTCTGTGTTTATTGCACAAGCATGACACCATTAATGATGACTAAGGGGTTATTTAAGGATTTTAAATTTTGCTGGCCTGTCAAATCCAGCCCTCAGGTTTCTGTAATTATTAAAAATTGTTTGGTACAACTCAATATCCTCCGAAGGCTACATTCTTCTAGTCCTGCTGAGGATTTTAAAATACTTGTACATGCTTTTGTGACATCCAGATTGGATTATGCTAATTTTCTCAATCGGTATCTTCCCTTGGGCGTGATCAAGAAGCGGCAGCTACTCGAGAAGGTGGTTGCTCGGTTACCGCTGGGCTCTTCTGAGTTGTGAGAGCGTTGCTGGCAAGCCGCGGCTCAAGGAATCAAGTGCAAAGTGCTCCCTTTGAGTTAGTGCTTCAGTTTCTCGTGGCATTTTTGGCTTCCTTACATCTATGGTGCTCTGCAAGGTCATTGGATTCTGTGCTCTAGATGCGACCTAGGTCATCTTTGTCATTTGCAGCTGCCATCCTCTGGCTATAGGATGCACTCCCTGCTGAGAATTACCGAGGGACCTATTAGTCTGTAGTTCCCTTGAAGATGAAAAAGTACTTTTTGCAAGCAAGCCTACAGCAAAAGCTTATGTGTCTTTTGTTTTCTTTATTTCGGCAGTACGATTTCCAGTGTTTCTACAGACACATTTCGTTTTATTATAATCTCTCTCAAACACCAACAATATTGGCATCCTAGTATATATTTCTGAGAAAGAGTATGTCATGTGAAAAAATACATCTTACTCTAAATATACATTTTAAGTCATGAAAGGTAAGGAGAAAGCTGATTACTGTTTTTGGAAGAATACAAATAGTTATTGTAGAACATTCTGTTATTTGCCAATAATGTTACTTCTTTTAGCAAAAGAGGTTGGTTTTATGGTGTTCAAGCGCAAGAAAGGTTGCTAAATATATTTGTCCATGCCCCTTATTTGAGACATACTTAAATACAAAGTTAAGTAGCAGCGTGTAAGCAAGTTTGTGGTGTATATGTGCTAATGTAATGTCATCTTAATGGTCCTGTCAGACCAGAATATAAGTGTGTGGATATAACGTCAGCACCCATGAAGTAATATGCATGGACAACGAATTCTGGACACATGTTCATCAATTAATTGAACTATTCAGTTTCCAGAGTTACTCTCAGTAGTCTGTTTATTGAATCTAGACTGTTACCCCCAGAAAGATTTAAGCTACTGCAAAGGCTATACCAGCACTGTGGGGCATATGTACAAGCCCCTATCACCACCACAAAGTCACTTTTCCGAACGTTGTGGTGGCGTTGGGGCTGCGCCTTATGTACAAGGCAGCGTTAAGCCATTAACGTGGCTTAACGCTGCCTCATACATAAGGCACCCTTTCACGCTATGGTTAGCGTGAAAGGGGCGTGCAGTGGGTATTGTGGTGGGCGTTCCACCGCAACACCCATTGTATTTGACGCTGCCCCCTATGTACAAGGGTGGCGTACATAGGAGGCAGCACCAAAATTGAGACCAGGAAAACCCTGGTATTAAGTTGGCGAAGTGAGGAGAAATGCATTATTTCTCCTCATTTTTGCTTTTTCAATGTGTGCTGCATTGTGAAGCAAAATGCCATGGTTTGTTTATGTACAGGAAGGTGTCCCTTCCTGTACCTAAACAAACCTTTAAAAAAAATGCCATTTTGTGACTTGCAGGAAGCAGCACACATGAAAGTGACAAATGGCATTTCAGGATTGTTCATGTGCAGGAAGGGGCACCTTCCTACACATAAACAACCCTCCCCTGCACGCAGACACCCTTGCACTCTGGTGCAAGGGTGCCTGCGTTGGCGCTAAGTTGCTAAACTTAGCACCATCGCAGGGGGAAATGCAAGGCTGCACCACATTCTTGTAAATATGGTGCAGCCTTGCGTTTCCGAAGTGGCGGAGCGGGTCGTTAAGCCAAGGAGGCTAACGACACGCTCCGCCACTTCCTTGTACATATCCCCCTGTATGTTTTGAACACAGGCTTGAACAATAGTTGACTACATTCTGACCTTTTGGTGAAGTTGGAGTCTTATTAATATACAGTCAGTGTGAAATACTCCGCTTCTGATTTGTGCTCACAAAATCTTGGGAAGGTTATTTCATCTAAGAACAGTCGAGCTGTGGGCACGAACCTTTCAAATCTTGTGCTTTAAATCTCTTTTTGTTCCAGCTCTTAATGCTAAGGTAGTATTCATGCAATGCCATTTTCACAGTTGGACAACTCCATATTCAAAGGTAAACAGGGGTTTTCTTGGCAGTGCCTGTCATGGATATGACTGAAAAATGGTCTGACATTCCTCAGTTTTAGATGTGGAAAGGTAGACCCCACGCAGCGGCAAAACAACCCTCAGAAACTCCGCCACGTTGTCGGCAGAACAATGGGGCATATTAGCAAGACCGGCGATAAAATTATCGGGCTTAAAACGGCGATAATGGGCTTGATAATATGCGTTATAGAATTCCAATAGAAGCCCATGTTAGATGTGCAGGACATCTAACCTGTGCTTCTATTGGAATTCTATAACGCATATTAGCAAGCCCATTATCGCCGTTTTAGCGGCAGTTTCCTGCCGCTAAAACGGCGATAATTTTATCGCCGGTCTTGCTAATATGCCCCAATATTTATATCGAAGAAACACCTCCAAAAGCAAAGAAGGCAGCATGTTTTGCAAAAGTCGTTTGCCTTCACTATTCTGAGCTTCATAAATAACTAGGAGCACCTTCCCACATTCGCTCAGGTTGATAATTGATAAATATAATTAGTTCTGTACACGCCTATCTTATTCATCCAAATGAAACATAAGCCTCATTACATTAGGATCGAACATTCCTTGACAGAAAAATCATCCATGCTAAACACAATAAAATATGAACCCGACAAGTAAATTACCTATTGGTGGGTATGATATCACTGTACAGCTTTCTTGAGTGCACAGTTTAGGGTCATGGTGACAGCCAACAGTGTATATCGTCGTTAGACCATTGGTGTAAGAAATATTAATAATAAACATTTTATCCCTTTGTGCATTTATTAAAAAGATTAGTTTTTCAAAAATATGAATATTTGTAGGCATATTAAAAGTTGATAATGGAAAATACCATGCAGCCTAATAATAAAGTTCTTTGTAATAGAAACAATAAGCCCAGAGTAAGGTGTTATGTAAAAATTCATATAGACAAAGTCAATAGCATTTGTGCCTGAGAGTTAACACATAGATAGAACATGATAGTCAAGCTTCATGCTATCAGAACCTAGTTAATGGTCGCTAATAATCTGTAATCATTACAAAAGAGTATTTAATTTAACAAACATCTGGAACAAATCAGAATAGAACGATGCAAGACATTTTATGATATGTTCTTATTAAAGCACATTACAGCATATTGGATTATTTAGTCAAATGTAATATTTGCAGATATGATTTTGGTGATCTAAAAGATATGCAAAACTGCAGCGGTAGAACAGGGCTGAAATCAAATTCTTATCAAATAAATCTAGTAATGTTTTTGCCGTCAGACCACATCTTCCACCCTACTGTATGAATGTCAACAGAAGTAATAATTCTGCACGTAAAAACGAATCACCTAAAATCTATCTCTGCAAAGCTAGGTAAATTTAACTTGCATAAACAGGATAGACTATAAAAGTTTCCCATTTGCTTACATAATGGCAGCCTGCCAAGAGAAAAGCCTAACATATTTGTGCACAACATTTAGAATCACAGCCACACATAGGGCCTGGTTTACAAAGTAATATGTGCTTAAGTGTGCAGATAGCTTGAAGTGACCAAAAAAAAGTGCGTTAGGTCGCCCCATTCGCACTGATTTTTAGCATCGGGTGTTTGTCCCGTGCTGGAAAACCAGCGCGCATGGCACCCTGCGCAGTGCAAGAGGGCGCTGCTTCTTTCTGCCTCTCAAGTAGATGTTCTACTCGAGCGGCAGCTTCCTCAAAATGAACTAAAGGTTTCTTAAAGCAAGCGGTAGTGGGCATCCGCAATCGCACGCATTGAAAAACCTCATCGGGAGGTGGTCTGGAGTAAGATTTTCCTTGCTCGCCAACTTGGGGCCTGATTCTGATGCGGTTTGGAAAGCTTTCTGACCGAATGGGTTTGGGAATGGTTTCCGACCGAATCGGATCGGGAGAGTCTAACCGACCGAGTACGATGCATCCGGATGCTTCCAGATACGATTTGGTTGGACTCCCATTGACTTCAATGGGAGCCTTTGTTCCGACCGAATGCATAGGCTCCCATTGAAGAAAGGGGTGGCTGGGGAAAATCGGGCACCCTGTGGCGGGCACCCCCTGGTGCCTGCCACACTGTGCATGGCTGGCAAGGGGGACCCATGGGTACCCCCATGAGCCCAATTGGGAAGGCTCTGGGTGCAGGGAGGCCAACTACGTGCCCCCATAGTCTGATTCCGACTGCCGATTCGAGTCGGACAGCACGATTCAGAAAGGCTGTCCAAATCCTGCATTGTACTCGGTCATTCAGAAACGCAGCCCGTAGAGACGTACGATTCTGCTCCGCATGGCTCGGTCATTCCAAATGCCATCGACTTGGGATTGGGATATTCCTAACGCCTAACTTGCATCATACTCGGTCGGTCGGAAACCTTTCTGAGCCGGTCGGAAAGACACGTAACCGATCCGATTTGGATGGAACAAATGCCGTTAGGAGGCCTCCCTAACCGCATCAGAATCAGGCCCTTAATGTTGGCGAGCGATGAAAAACTCCACTCTGCGTAATTCACTTGTGGCAAGCATTTTTAGATATGTAGTTATGCATGCATAATTGCTTACAATTGTGTACACTCTTGCGAAAATGAGACAGAAGCAGCAACAATAAATGTTTCAGGGGCATATTCACAAGGACTCATCGCCGATTTATCGCCACCTTAACGCAACAAAAGTGGAGATAGATTTAACGCCCCATTCATAAGCGTGTGCAAACTGCAGACATCGCCAGTATTCCCGCGATAACTTCCCCCAAATTTATCCCCACGGGTAACACCACCAACTAACCCTAATGAGATGCAGAGTAGGCGTTCCCGTGCAAAAACACACGAAAACACCACTACAGCACTTTCACAACGAACTGCCAGATCTGTGATGCGAGTCAAAACCACGCGATAAGCCGCGGTAGCAGCAGGTATTTAACACCTGCCTCTTGCTGGTGTAAAGCAGGACGACTACCTGCAGCAGGCAACGGAGCCCCACACACAGCCACACCCAAAGAACAACCCACGCCATGGAGCTACTCATCATGCAGCTCGGAGCCCCAACAGGGCCACAGCACCCACCACCACCACCCCCAGGACCGCCACAGAGGCAGCGCAGAGTAAGACAGCGGACCTACCGAAAATGCACCAGTCTCACAGACCTAACGCCCGAGGAAGTCATTGCCCACTACAGGCTCAAAAGGACAACCATCCTCCGCATCATGACCCACATCGCCCACAGGTTGACGGTCCCAACACAGCGGACCACCAACATCCCTCCGCAGACAAAGCTGCTGGCTGTGCTGCACCTGTTGGCCTCTGGTACCTTCCAACCAACAACTGCCAGAGTCGGAGGAGTCTCACAGCCAGCCCTATCAAAGTTCATCACACCTGTCCTGGATGCCATCATCAGCTTCATACCCAAGTACCTTCACTTCCCCCACACTGCGCAGGAACAGCTGGAGACCAAGCAAGGCTTCTATGCCATTGCTAGCTTCCCACACGTGTTGGGGGCCATTGACTGCACACATATCCCACTTGTGCCCCCTGCGGATACTGCACACCACTACCGCAACAGAAAGCACACGCATTCCATCAATGTGCAGGCAATAGTGGACCACCGGGGAATGTTCACCAATGTCGTCGCAAACTACCCAGGCAGTGTGCACGATTCCTACATCTTCCGACAGTCCATCATCAACCAGCGCTTCCAGGATGGCACATATGGAACTGGACTGCTCGTTGGTAAGTACCAAATTTACACACCACACACCTCAAAGCCACCATCACACAACGCACAACTGTGGGAATGCACACGTGACCAAACCACATACAACATGTCAATCAACATGCCCACCTACCAGACACGACAACACAACTCCATTGGGATCCTGGGCTTCACATGTACATAATCCAGCTATATCATGGCAACAGCTGAACGTGTGGAGATGCGGAAAGCAGGCATGTGCGAAGGATGCAAGTGACCCGGGAATGTACACAACGACAAGTGAGGTGTGAATGTGCTGGACAGACCCAGGTATGCAAACCACAGATATGTCCATGCAGACATCAACTGCTGGTGTCTGGAGAGCAGTGAACAGTGGACGCAACCATGTCACCCCAGGCCGTGGGTCAGATCGCGGAAATGTCGCTCGCTGCGTCCCCCCCTGTGTGCGTGAGCGTAGTGGGTTGGCCCGGATTACGCCAGGCCTGCGCAGGGGTGTGGACAAAACCCCGTGGCGCATAGCGTGGTGCTCTCCCGGAAAGGCCAACGTCACTGCCAGGGCGGCGCCTCTCAGTCCGCCACGAGGCCGACAACGTGAGCAGCGGGGCCTGCGAGCCTGTGCGCCTGCTGCACCCCAGGACGCTGATACCCAGACCAGGCCTGCCCGCCCCAGCACTCCAAGGCCACACTGCTCACCTGCCGACACCGTCGTGTTACAAAGTGGGCCCACCACTTGCCGGTGCTAGCTCCAAGACCCATGCCCGCGACCTTGGCAGCCTCCTCAGGCCATCGCTGTCCTCCTTGACACAGGCCCCCAGGAGTCCTCATTCGTTAACATTCTCCACCGCTGCAGCCGGGCTACACTGCAGTCCAGTATGTCCCACATCTTGAACTGAGCCATCATTAATCAATGGCAGAGTCCATGCCAGTGTACGCAGGGTGAGGAGTGAGAGGAAGATGCGTCTTAGTCCAGTGGAATCACGGATCACCGTTACGGAGGAGGTCAACCAGTAGCAAGGACTGACCTGGTGCCACTAACCCTGTGCGCCGTGAGTGACCGTCAGCCTCCGGCCGAACATTGTTGGTGTCTGAGCCTGTGGCCTGGGGGTTGTCATCAGCAACGGGCAGGTACGGACTTGGTGTTTGGCATGAGTCTGTGGCATTCATATCCGCCATGTTGCCGGACATAGCTGGCATGTGCCCTCTGCATCATGCCCTGGGGTTACACCTCCCATTCTCCCCCGAAACCACCTCTGATACATACGAGACCCTGCTCTGCCCTCATGACCCTACCCCAGTCTCCCGCAAGTCAGCGTCCCGTGGCGGTAGGCCCGTGTCGGCCGCTGTGCATCCGGGGCCACTAACTCTGTGCGACTCAAGTCATGCTCCCTTGTTGTTCGGACATTGCATTTCTGAGTGCCTGATGACTGTTGGAGTTGTTGCCAGCACCAGCTACTCCCTGAGGGCTGGCTTACACTCACCCCACACACAGCCAGCACATGTGTCTCTGGACTAGTGGGCCTGCCATCACATCATGCCGAACCAAGTATTGACTCTTTTCTCTGCACTGTCACAGGTGATCAAGGATATGCACTCTGCCCTTGGATGATGACACCCCTCCGAGACCGGAACACACCCGCCAGAGGCAGTACAATGCGGCCCACATATGCACCAGGGGCATCGTTGAACGCACATTTGGCGTGTTGAAGTCACGTTTCAGGTGCCTGGACGGCACAGGTGGAAAGCTCCTGTACAGCCCAGACATCGTGTGCAAGATGATCGTTGCATGTTGTGTGTTGCACAACATCTGTGTACGCACCAATGCCCCATGGATACAAGTGCCAGAAGTACCGGACGATGATGAGGACGATGGGGCAGGTGGCCCACATGCCACTGCAGCTGCGGCAGGAATAGCCCGTAGGAACACCCTCATTGCCAATTTCTTCTCATGAGCACGTCACATTGTGGCCGTCCTTGGCAATCATAGGACAGTACAAAATGTCCACAAGCACAGCATGTGTGAATAATAAATATTTGCAGGTTACAGGTTGTACTTGTACATTGTCATGTCACAGTTTCCTGCTGTGCAAGATGTGATTGGCTATGTTGTGCACATATGCAGCACCAGTTGTGTCCTGTGTTCTGTTGTGGAGGTGTTGCTGTTTGTACCAGGATGTTGTCAATGTCGAGGTGCACTTATCATTATGTGCGTATGCTGCTCGGTGGGTGAGTCGCTCCTGCGGCTCTGATTTGGCTGCCACTTATCCCTTTCATGCGGTGTGCCTTTCAGTTCTGTGCTTCCACAGTGCTAAGATGTTGCAGACTTGGGTAACTTGTGCTCTTTGTCGAGTTGTGGCTCTTGGGCATGGTTTGTCCGCAGATGTGTCGTTGACGTCAGGGGTTGTTTGTGCAGGTGGTTGTGTCCGAGTGTGACCTGCTCCTTTTTGGTTGTGGTCCGCACTCAGCCACCTCAGTGTCGTGCCGCGTACATTGTCATGATGGTTGGCCTGCAGCCAAGCTACTCGCCATGTGGTGTCTCTTGCATTGTCAGTGTGGCTGACGTATGTGCATGTTTGCTGTGTTTCGCACGTGTGGATGTGTTGGTTGTGTGATTGTTGATGTGTTGGGTGGGTGACCCTTTGGGCACATGGTGTACGTGGGACTACTTGGTGTTTGTGTGTGTGCTGAGGTGTTCCCGTGGGATCAGGGACATGGTCCTAAGCCATTGTGGGTGTGCAGTGTGCTCTGCTTGATTGTGCATGTGTGCCATTGTGCCCATCTCCCCCCGTCCCTCCACTCCCTGGTCGGTACGCCCCCTGTTGATGTAGTGTCGGGTCATGTTGGGCAGTGTTCAGATCCCCAACTCCTGTCACCGTCTCCCGACTGGTGACTGTGGCCACCATCTTCTCCATGTCATTCAGCTCCTGGTGTTCTGCTGGCCCCCCTCCTCCGAGGTGCGTTGCTGCTTTCGTGTTGGCAGCGAGTTTCTGCTTGGTTTTGCCATTCACATCAGTTCTGTGCCTCTTGTCCTCTTCCATTGTCCTCCTCGGCGCTAGGACAGCATTCACATGGTCCGAGTGGGTGTGCCATCTTTGCCTCTTTGTTGCCAATGACACGTTGGAGGTGATGTACAGTTGGTGGTGGTGTTCTATCTCATCCGTGGCGATAATCGGGTTTTCCTGGGGACTGTACCCTGTCTTCCTCTTCTCATTGCCCTTCCAATAGCCCTGGATTCCTGGGTGTTCCTCCGTGGGGATTGTGGAGTTCATGTTGCCCTCTGCAGTCAGTCGGGTGCATCCGTGGTACTCCGCAGTTGATTTCCTTTTTAGTGGCATTTTCCGAATGCTGTTCTTGTGCTTTTTCCCGCATTACGCGTGGGTATCGCTGGCCTCTCGCTGGTTATCACTGTTTTCTTATCGCGTTTGGGCACTTCGCGTCTTTTTACGCGTTGGGGTTTGTGTTTTTATCGCCGTCGTGGTGGTTGTATCGCGGACTTTGGCCGCGGTTTCGGGAGGCTATTGCATGGTACCGCCGTGCTGTGAATTCCACGTTAACACGGGGTTATTTTCCCGCGATGGACTGCGATGTGTAAAGTTGCGTTAACATTTTTTGGGAATGTTTAGCGCACGTTCTTGTGAATATACCCCTCAGACTCTTAAAGAAAAAAAAGGTGCTCATATAGCATACAACTTTGGTTATCATGACCCAAATACGTGCAGCAGGCAGGGACTGGAGAAGTTCATTTAATGGTAGGAGTCTACTGAAAAATGCTCGGAATAAAGTTACCCCTTAAATTTAGTAAGCTAAAGAATTTTATATTCAAAAGGAGGATTTCGATGTTCATTTAATTATCGTCCTTTTGAAAAATACAGTTAACTGATATAGTTTTATACAGTGAAATACATTTTATTTTCACATCGACAGAAAGGAAAGTTATATGTGTGACAGAAATTTCTTCTACATACAATTGTAATCCCCTAACGCAGGTTTAATGTTCACTTCCATTGCTGCTCGTTCAGTTCTTTTGTGTTTCGTGAATTGGCTGAAAATATACATCTCAAGAATGTTTTAAATGTAACACTGATTAAAATAAGTTTACAAGTTATGATAAAAACAAGAGTAGGGAAACCACAATCCAGACAAATCAAGTCAAGCAGTGAAATCTTGTTTAAAAGATATATTAATATTCTTTTTGTAAATATGCTCTTTTAATGAATGGCGGTTAATTCGAAACATATATCTCATAAATTAAATTTCAGTGTAAGCGCTGGAGCACTTTCACTGAAAATATTTTAAACAACATACAGTGGTTTGAATTAATATAACACACCATTAAAAACACTTCTTAATCTCTACCCAGGTAGTGCCGCCACTTATTGCCTTGTTAGCTGTGCACTTCACTTTAACAGTGTGGATTTAATGAGTTAAACAAATGAAAGTATATTTGACTTCATTTGAACAAGAGTGATCAATTGATCCTTGCCATAGATGACATCAGTCATTCAACCAGGTATATGCTCTCCTGGACTGCACATCGCAACCACTAACAGACTTATAGGTAATGCGAACTAGTCCACAGCATCAAAAAGATAACACACCCTTTATCAATTTATGGAGAAACCCCACATCAAGAGTAATGGATGTCATTGGTATGTCTCTCTTTACAGCAGCACGCTGGTACAAGATATTTACAATAGAAACGATGCCAAGAACGTTACAGTTTAATGAATTGTTACCTGTTCCTTAGAATTTGCAAGCAGAAGCCTAAGAAAGGTGTATTGGATTTGTTGGTGTATCATGTCCACAGGCATTGACCTTTGCACCATCCAGGCTTCTGTAGCAGCACAGATAAAGTTTGTCTTTCAATTAGCAAATTAATTTTCCTACACTATGCAGACATTCAAATTTCTAAAACGATAATTTCCTAAATTAATTTTAAAACTATACCTTGGAACTACATTGTGGTTATTTCTACATTTATAGATTTAACATCCAAATAAGTGCAACCATGGAAATGAAAGAGCCTTAGTATGGTTTAGGCACAGCTGTGCAAAACCGATTTGCTCAGGTATTTTCTGCAATAGTTTCTGGAAAGGGCCTAACATATACTTCATAGCAAATGCCACATGGAAAGAAGTAAGAGTCAGCCTTTTTCTAGCTTGTTTCAATTATGTCTGACAAGCAGTTCTCTTTTAATGGTTCAGAATAAATTATTGACCCAATATTTTTAATACCACCCCCTCCTCCAACACTGTGACATTGCCTCACATGAGTGCTCTATAAAAATGTATCCAACTGCAACACAACTGGCTTTTATTTCTGTTGGATGTAGGATGCTAAGTTGAAATAAGAATTTTTTTCATATTCAGAATTTAAAGATCAGTTGTTGGCCTTATTCTAGTGCTGACAATACACCTAATGGGATTTTCTACTGACATGCACTATATTCCTGTCTTGCCTTGATTAATTGATCCCCGAGGGCTTTGAGCTCTGCATTCTAGCACCACCTGCTTAGTGCCATGCCAAACTGCCACTGACATATTTAAATATTTGTTTTGATTCAACCCGGATTAGAACTCTTTTCTAATCAATATGTGTGATGGTCATACAAAAGTTTTATATTTCAAAAAAGACGGGCAGAACTCTTCTCACCGTTTTCTCTGTAATGAAACCTGTCAAATATTATTAAAATACTAATATGTTCTATAATGTATTTACAAAATCTCTACATAGAATGTATGCATGTCACAGGCAGGTGTGGTTAAAACATCCCCTTTGAAGGCAAAAGATAGGGATGTGAGAATTGCTTTAAGAAAATGTCAATATTTCTTTAAATTATTGCCCTAATCACGTTAATGAAAGGTAGTTTGGTTCAATATATCCAAAAAGATTAACCTTGATAAATCCCATTGTACCACAATCTTGATTGGTGCAAAGTATGTAGAACCTAGAGTTATCAAAGTGAGTCAACCAGTGGAATGGGTACAGAAAGGTGTGTATCTCAGAATATCGTTTGACATAATTATTGTGTCCTTAATGTTATTTACAGAAATGGTGTCCCTTTGGGTGTAGATTTTCTATAAATAACTCTAACAGGGAGAAATGTTTTGTGCTTTATATTTAGGGCACAATATTAATGGCAGACATCATTCTGACAACAATATTCCGGTACCACGGCTAGACAAACTGTAGGATCTTTTAGAAATGGGACAAACCACACGTTTATCTTTCCCTTTCATGTGCACAATCCATGTTCGCTTATATAAACACTAGTTTTTTCTGCACTCTTTGGTACAATAAAGCTTCCCTGAATATTTGCAGCTGAAGAATGGATATAGCCTCAGCCTGAGAATCCATTACCATATGTAGATGCCTGAATTATAATATACCATAGAAATACTCCAACACACTTGCAGAAGGCACTGCTAATCACCTAAAAAATTCAATATCTTCCAAAACACACATTTTGTACCCAATATCAGTATACCTGTAGTGTTGGATGATAACCTAAATGATGTTGGATTTTCCAGATGCTTAATTGCCATCTAACATGGCTGCATTGAAGCTCTTTTCTTGTTGTTTTGCACATGTTCATTGATAGCTCGTTGGTTTTTGTTACCAGACAATCCATAGGAACCCAAAAGGATAGCGTTAAGAAGGGAAAGGGTGGGTCTGTGATATTGTAACATAAAAACCTTCAAACAAAAGAGATGTATTTCCTTGTTTTTGTGTCTGATAGGTTCAGGGAGCTGGTATCGATTCTTACCGCATGATTGTCGGGTACAATTTCAAATGATACGTAGCTAAGCTGTATTTAGGATATGAAAGTAACTGACAAACCAAAGAACAAGAAAAACATGTTTCTTTAATAGAGGGAAAGGTATTTTAAATGGATTTAATTTAACCGGAATTCTTTTTCTAAAGTATCAATGTTTTAAGAGGCAATTTGGATAGTCATGGCAATTGATAACAATTAATACAATTATTCGATCTTCATACTGGTGACATGGGTCGGTGCTAAGATGTGACTTGACAGGCACACCCTATCACATGGTGCTACGCCAAACCTTATTTATTCACTAATTTATGCCAGGATGAGTCTCAAAGTGCAGTGCAGGTTTTTATGAGACATAAATGTTACCATTCCCCTTCATTATTCTCTTACTGGCTTCTTTTTTCTTCTATGTGACTTTCCCAGAAGACGCCCCAAGTCAGTGCAAATAACAAAATAGCTGTGTTGCATGTGGATGCGCAGATGTGACATTGTAAATGAGCAGGAGATAGACCTCCTATGCACTAAGCTGTCATTCCCCACCTGCTTGAATGTGAGAGTCCTTCCTCCTGGGATAACTTTACACTCTACTGATGTTGACTGACTTCTTCCGATGTGCACATGTGATTCTGTAGTGAATATAAACTAAGAGAAGGACATTTCCGTTTTGTTTTAATAACATCTAGAATGGCTGTGGGAATCCATGCAGCAAATTGAGGCAGTGAAACATTTTTTTAGTGATATACAAAATCAATACTCTAAATTGCAACGTCATTTTTATTCATTGAAGGCAAACGTTTTCTTTTCTAAAACTAAGAAATATTAGAACAATCGTGTTAATGTCAAAACATGTTACCTGCTAAACCTGGAATGATCTGTACTATTATTATAAGCACCTATAAAGGAGCTTTTCATTGTTAGATTAAAACAATAGTTTTTGTTCACTTCTGTCATTTACAATTTAGAAAGAATTATGATTGGGAAACGAAATTGTAAAGCACACTATATAGATGACAGAGCTCAAGCTCTTGGAAAAATGATTTATAAACAGCAAAGGAGAATGCTTTTGAGAGATTGTTGGATAGTATGTCGAGAAAATACAATCTTCTTTTATACTGAATTTAAGCTTATTTTACCAATATTTTAGTCTGTTTGTATTCTGACATTTGTTGTTATATGGAAGTTTATTTATTCCATAAGCCATGCCAATGACATGCACGTTTACGCTCAAGAGTTTACTTTAATTTTCAACATGGTTAGAACATCTGAGAATTAGCTATCTTTGGTTGCTTTGTGACTAGGGAACTTGAGTACTAATCCGGTTATCATGGGAACACACATCATGTGATTCTGCTCAAATCTCAAATCTCTCTATACCCCTGTACCACACACTTTATAATTGTTTTGGATGAGTAGGTAATTTCTAGTTGTATATTGTGCTGTTGGAAAGGGGCAAGCTTTATAGCTTTTGGTGCTGTGTTGGTTGCATTTCAGTGAGGTGTTGGGTGCATCCAGTGTGTTATGTTTTGAATACAGTTTTGTGTCGCAAGACAATGGAATTATGTAATTTAGTTGATTGGTGAGCTATTCGGTTCTATCCCTGCCGGCACTCTATAGCCTTTAGCTCTCTAGAAGGGTTGTGGCATCTAGTACATAGTGGGTGCCTCTCTAAGTGGCTGCTCTATTTATCCTAGGCCCTTTATGACCATAGAAAAGAAGCAGTCCAAATGTGCCCAATGTTATAATTTTTATAAACTCAACAGGGAAAGGCGAGCAAGAGGAATGTAATGAGGATAGGACTAGGAAATAAAGTGGAGGAAGAGAAAGGCATAGAGACAGCAATCAACCACTTGGCCAAATGATTTATGTTCTGAACCATATATGATCACCAAAAATGTCTTTGAGCAGCTAAGCATTGCTAACTAGCGCAAACATAAAGTTAGAAGAACTTATTGAGAGTAGGTGATATATGAGCAGGGATTACTTCGACAAAAGACTGGCCAAGATTTTACTTTGCCATAATCATATATCTCATACATAGAAAAGGTGTTTGAAGCAGGTAAATGCTTGCCAGAAGTAATCAATTAAGATGCCCTACCACTTGGAAGAGTGCCAGTACAAATGTATTGAAAGAGCGAGAGTCTCTGTCATGTCATGTCAATAAGAACACAGCATTGGTCAGAGAAGCTCAAAACCACTGTAGTCTGTCTCCTCCCACTGTATGACACCTGAAGACAGTTGCAAACCCAGTGATTTGCGATTGCAAAATACTGTAATGCATGTGGTCCAATATTCCTCAAACAAACAATGGTAAACTGCCCCCACCGAAATGGCATGCTTCATCATCAGGCCCCTCCTCACTATGGCAATATAATATAATATAATATAATATAATATAAACAAATATGATATAAACTAATATAACATAAATACATATTTATTTAGATATTTTTCACATATTATATTATATTATATTAGTTTATATTATATTATAAATATAACTATCTATATCTTTATCCTTATTTATATAATCTTGAGCACTCATCTGACTCAAACTGAGGCCTTATTTACGAATGTTCACTTTAAATGTTATGTTCTGTTAGTTTTTGTTCATTTCAAAGTAATTTGTGAGAAGATGATTCTCTTCCTCTGGTGTAAAATGTAAATATATAAATAAGTGTTTATTTTAGGTAACCTTTCAGATCAATGGTAGCAGAGAGCTTTCAAATTAACAAGTCATGGACAAGATACCATGGAAATCACCTTGAAAAGAAATAAGCATGCAGAACAATCAAGTAGGGCTACTGGAACATCAGACTTTATGGTGTTTGTGAAATAGTGAAGTTTTAAAGTTTTAGTGGGAGGACCAGCGTGATGGGGAGTGTAAAGGCTTGAGCTACTGTCTGTCTGCTCCAGTAGAAAGGACTGTTCTGAATCTTTCTTTGGTTCAGTTCTTGAGGCCACCAGATTTTGATCCCTGTCATGCCAGGTAGGACGCTTTAGTGAAATATGACAATTTGTGAAGGGTATTTACATATTGAAAAATCAGAGGGGCAGCAAAACAGATTCTGTATGATTAGCCTACTTGCACTGGTTATTTGGCATTTCTCCTGCTAGTGTGGTAATTTACTTGCAGTAACAACCCAATTGAAAGGAATTGAAAGAGTTTTAAAATGATTGGAGGAAGCAGACATGGAGAGGTTATTATGCATTAGACCAGTTTTGAGACAGATACATGTTTAGCAATCAGCCCTTACAAGGAAATAGTCAGGAACAAAAATATAGGGCAATTAAGATATGCTTTATGGAAAATTAAATGATTTTGATATTCTGCTGCAGAAAATAGTCTCCCGAGACGAACTTCACAAAATCGGAATATAATGCAATCAGTCAACATTGGAGAAATGTTAATTTACTCAAATTACATTACATTTAAAATGATAATACAGTAATTTAGGTAGTGTGTACATGTTACACCCAATTTGAATCTCAAAACGCAGGTGTAGAGAGACATTAAGCAGGATATTCTAAATTCATTTTCTCTTGCTTCAAAACATGTTTCTCAGTGCCCCTATGCACACATAATGCGTGCATAGTCTGGAAAACACAAAGGGTCCTGTAGCATTAATTTTGTGTTTGGTTTTCATTTGCAAGGGCCTTGATATTTTGTTTACTTCCGGCACAAAGTTTATTTTTTATGGAACTATTAAGCCTTCACTATTGATAATATAGGGATAAATAGCACTAAATTACATGTGAATGTGTGGGTCACAAATCACACAGCTTCTTTTAGTGTGACTTTCTCATGGAGTAAAACTTTAAATCTTCATGCATGACTTGGACAACATTCACTAGGTCGAAAGCATCTATGTTAAAATGTAGATTGTAAGATGTTCTGGACCGAGTTAAACAAGTCAGGCCTTATTTACAAGAATTGATGCAGGGCGGTGCCTCAAGCCATTTGAAGCACAGCGATGCGTCATATATACAACGATATGACAGATACCTTTGCTCTCCCCTGCGCTGGTGCACAATTAGCTGCCATGCGCCGACGCAGGCACCCTTGCACCATGGTGCAAGGATGCCTGCATCACGGGAATGATTGTTTATGAGCGGGAAGGTGTCCCTTCCTGCAAATAAACAATCTGAAATGGTGTTTTTCATCTTCTATGTGTGCTGCATTAGCACACATAGAAGTTGCAAAATGTCATTTTTTTAAATGTCCCTTCCTGCACATAAACAAACACAAGAGGTGATTTCCTTATTCTATGTGTGCTGCAAAATGCAACAGGCATAGAAAGAGGGAAAAAACGAGGAGAAATGAATACATTTTCCTCGTTACACCTCCCTACGCCTCCCCTAGGCAGACATAGCATTCAGACGCATTTCCAGGTTTACGATTTCTCGTAAATCTGGAAATGTGTCAGGTTCCATGGATGTTGCGTGGGAACACCCACAGCAAAACCCATGGAACGCCCCTTTCACGGAAAGTGCTGCGTGTAAAGGGGCCATATTTACAAGGGCTGGAAAAACCATGCAGGGTGGCTTTTCGTGTCCTTGTAAATTTGGGGCAGCAAAATGCGCTGCCGGTGCATCACAAAGAGTGACGCACCGGCTGCGCAAGGGGCTTGTAAATAAGCCTGTCATGTTTACCTTACTCAAGAGTAAGATGCAAGGACACAAATGGCTTCCTGCAATTCTGCCGGTGCTATTGGACTCTGATATCTGTGAGTTGCACCCTTGTCTGAGGTGCCCCCTCCATGTTCTGGACCTCAGAAGTGGGTTCTGCAGCTGCTTTCTACAAAACTGATGCATCATCACCACTGTGACGGTCAGAACCAGCACATCACCCTTCGACGCAGAGGCTGTTCGCCGTAAGCGGTTCCACAGTCTGCGTGGCCCGACGACAATGATCTGCGCACCTCCAAATGATGCATTGCCTTCATCTCAGTGAAGCTGGATGACAAAGCAGCGGGCCGACTGCGTGAAAAAGAGTGATGCATCGAGCCCTCAGCATCAACACTTTGCTCCATCCAAGGTACTTTCTCATTGGGCCCAGCATAAGTCCTGCAGCCAGACAGCCCTCCATCACGGTTGGCCTGAACTTTGAATTTGCACCGATCCCTCATGACCTCAAGTAACCTTTTGACCGCTTGTGAGTTCTAAGCACTTTGTTTAAATTTAAACTTTGAAAATTCATATCTCAACTTCTACTGATTGGATTTATGTCCTTTTGGTCTTATTTTGCTCAGATAAATATTCTCTATTTTTCTAAACCTATGTGGAGTGATTTCATTGTGTTTCTGTGTGTGTGTGTGTTGCACAAATACTTTACACATTCTCTCTTTAGATCATCCTGACTGCTCTGTGCCAAGCTACCAGAGGTTGAGCACAGGTTATCTTTTAGTGATCTAGCTTACCCTGACTAGAGTGGTGGTTTCTGCCTTGCCTGGCTCCCTGCCTCAGCCAACCAGGAATCCCATTTCTAACAACATGCCATGTCTTTGACAGCTGTGAATGAAAAATGCAGTGTGCACGCTAATGTCAAACCTATTTTCTATGCTAACACTAGAGATAACAGTAATACTTGATAACAAAATTGTCAGTATGTCAGGCTCTGACTCAAATTATTATATTCCTATTCACTAGACTGCCGCTGGATTGGGGTACTCTACGCTCAGTGGCAGAGCTGGAAGAGACCTGGCGGCATGTTTCAAACAATATGCTGGGCGGTAATCTGTGGCTCCTTTTTATAACCACTCCTTGTGTACAGAGGTACAGCTGGCTCTGTTCTTCCAGTTCCCCTGCACCACAACATGGATTGGTAGTTGCTACTCCATATCTTTCAGTTGTGATCTCTGCATCATATTCTCAAACTCAAGACTTTCCGAGTTTAGTGAATGTTATAAAAAGTGAGATTTCTTTGTGATGTTGCTTTCATATTTTTTTTTATTATGCAAGGAGGTATCTCACTGTTTTTGATGTTCTGTATTAGAGGCCACGCCAAGGACTTGCTTTTCTCCAACATGAATAACTTAAGTTATGTTATGTTATTGGCTTTTGTAGCGCGCACAACTACTCCGAAGAGTGTCCCGGCGCGATCAGGAAAGAGTCGTGAGTCTCTAAAGTGAACTAAATGTTGGAAAGTTTAGTTTGGGGGAATTGGAAGAGCTCATTTCAGCAGCAGGTCCCCTTGCTTTAATCTCTGGCAAAAAACGAAACGCTAATTTACCGAACACAAAGTCGGCTAGTTCTTGCATTTGCGCCTGATGCAGCTAGGGGTCGCTCCTCTCTTCTCCACCGCACTTTCCGCCCGCCAAATAAAGGGCAGTGAACTCTTTCTTCTGCACAACATACTTTCTTTTGCTGCAACATTATTCATTAGTTAAATCACTTATTAAATGGGCTTTGCCAAGGTCAATTTGATTTTTTTAAACAGGCCAAGCAATAATATTTATCAGATACTGTATCTAATTGCATTGGGTTGACTCCTCAGTTGGGTGATAAATTCAAACGAAATGGGTCGTTTTCATATCTTAACAGGCCAGAAAGAGAGTAATTTCCTCATGAAAAATGTTTCCCGCGCTACAAATTTCAGTGCAGCTCACTTTTATATAGGCAGCAGCCATATCCAAGCACTGTCTCTACTGAAGTCTGTGGGGCTAGAGGGTTGATTGCAAATGTCACAGATGGACAAGGGCGGTGGGGGAGAGGTGAAAAGCATTCCTGGGCCTCATTAGATAAAGGGCGACATTTCTTTCATAGTTAGGTCCCACCATGGAATGGGGGTACATCCCTCCTCAATGGCAGAAACTCGAAAAGCAGATGAAAATATTGCCGATCGTGAGCAACAAAAACAATGTGTGCTAGGAATTTGCTTTAATCGTGTACATGGCTCAGTACCTGGTTTCCAACTTTCCAAAAGTCTAGTTTTTTCCATGTCCCCTAGTTATAAATCAGAGATGTTTCTTTCCTTTTTGGAACAGCTATAGAAAAAAGGGCAACAATGTGAATTTAGCACATACTGATTTAAAAAAAGTTCTTAGCGATTTATTTAAAAAAAATAATTGCATAAACGTACAAGGAATATGGAAATAGGAAAATGTTTTATAAAGTAGGTAAGGTAAAGTGGGAAAGTAATGCCCAAAAATTTAATTTGAATATTAATTTGCGACTAATGTGGCGCGAAGAAGCAAATAAATAAACGGGTAATACTTTACAAAATATTAGAGAGAGGGGCCATAGAGTGAAAGCATGAAGAGGCAAAACAGGTAAAAAGGAAGTAGTAATTGTACAACATTGAAACGTAAGTAAATAGCTTAGCAATACACTCTTTGTGTCAGTAGAGAGAAGGAAGCTACATTGCTTGTGAGTGGAAGAAAAGATGCACTTCATGTGTCTTCCCTTGTTACATTTGTGTCATCTTGGTTCTGCTGCACAATATTTGAGGGAAACAAACCCTGCTCTCCATGGCCACCAGAACTTTAAGGTCCACGAGTGCTAGCTTGTACTGTTCTGCCCCTTCTGCCGCTCCTCAAAAGGCAGATAAAGATTTCCAGCCATAGAGTAAATGTATGGAACTCTCTCCCTTCTTCCTTATGTCTCAAACCTGCTAACTAGTTTTAAGACAAACACCAAACCCATCAGTTTTTCCTAAATCTTTCTCGTGTCTTAGATGCTACCGATGGGGTAGTTGTTTAGTGTGCAGAGATGTGTAGGTGCATAGAGAGCCATATAGATATCCTACAACCCTTCTACTTAACTTGCATTAATTTGTCAAACAATGAGGCTGCAGTTGTAAATTTGAGGTTCTCTGAACTCATGTTTCCTCATGGCTACTTTGGAGCACAGCCGATTGGTGCGCAGTACAACATTGAGGCTCAAGGATCACCCATATTATGATTGAAAAGTCTTTATACAGATAGCATAGCAGTGGCTTTTAACCCCCTTTCAGAATTTTCAAAAGCATGTTTTTGCATGTTGAGCGGGATGGAGTGCCAAACCTTACAGCACTGAAAATGGAAGATCCGTCAACAAAGCATTAATGTACAGTTAAGCCAAAATACATTATTTTGTGAAAAAGAGCAGAGGTGCTTGTCCGGTTAATAGGGATGAATGAATGAACACTTCTAAAGCGCGTGGTTACCCGGGGGCATCCCAGCGCTATGGCGCCAATTATGCTGTGAGAAGATCAGGGGAAAAGAAAAGTTTTCAGTAGTTTTCTGAACTTGAGATAGTTAGGTTCGGCACGTAAGTGGGGGGGAAGATTGTTCCAAAGCCTGGCTGCATTATATGTGAAGAGTCGGCCTCCACTACGTGATTGTTTAATCTTGGGAACTACGATTAAGCCCTTGTTCTCAGATCTAAGGGCTCTGTTGGGACGATAGGGTTGAATCCATGGACGAATCAAGAGGGAGCCATTTCCAGAGAGGGCTTTATGTATAATGCACAAAGCCTTGAATTGAATTCTTTCCTGGACAGGGAGCAATGCAAGGTAGCGAGGGCGGATTTGGCTGAGGTGCGTCTGGAAATATTTAACAACATACGGGCCGCACAATTCTGCACCGTTTGAAGTCTTTTAGTGGTGGACTGAGGGGCTCCCAGGTAAACAGCATTAGCATAGTCCAGCCGTGATAGAATAAGAGCTTGGACTAGCAGTCATCTGGCAGAAAAGGGTAGCATGGGGAGTATCCTCCGGATCATTCTTAGAAGGCCATAGCAGCTGGCTGCTACTTTGCGTGCTTGTTCTTTGAAGTCAAGGTTGCAGTCAAGCCAGACCCCTAGGCTTTTAATTTGCCTTTTTCGGGCAGGGGGTGAACCTAGGCAGCCAGGCCAGAGGAGGTCTATGTTTAGAGGGGCGGACTTCCCCAGGAGCATGAGTTCAGTCTTTGATCCATTAAGTTTTAAGAATGAGTTGTTCATCCAATTAAAGACCTTCTCAAGGCAGGCAGCTAGATCCGGACCATGTTGGTTGTATTGCTTCATGGAGACAATTAACTGGGTATCGTCAGCATATGTGACGATCTGTACACCAAATGGGCATACAGTTTCTGCCAGTGACCTCATGTATATATTGAACATAGTGGGGCTAAGGGAGGATCCCTGTGGGACCCCACATGTCAGAGGTATTTGTTTTGAGGAGGATTCTTCTTCAAAGACTGTAAAGACCCTATTTTGAAGGAAGGACTGTAGCCATTTTAATGCTAATCCGGTCACTCCAGCCTCCCTGAGTCTTTGGATCATCAGATGGTGATTTACCGTATCGAAGGCTGCGCTGAGGTCCAATAAAATCAGGGCTGCGCAGCCTCCGTTATCAAGGATCTTCCTAGTTTCTTCTACTACGGCAAGAAGAGCAGTCTCAGTGCCCTGTTGTGATCTAAATCCTGTCTGAGTGGGGTGAAGACGATTGTTGTTTTCTAAAAAGGCCGATAAAATCGAATTAGTGTGCTTCTCCGCAAATTTACTTAATCCAGGTAGTAAGGAAATGGGTCGATAGTTTGCCCAATCTTCTGGATCAAGATTAGGTTTCTTCAGGAGTGCTTTGACCCTGGCGTGTTTCCATAGGGATGGTACGATCCCTGTCTTGTCAGATCAATGAGAGGCATGTGCCACAGGGGGCCCAAGGAAACTGCTTAGAAGTTGGATTGGCGCTCGACAGAGAACCAGTGCCCAGCCATTGAGCCTTGGGTGATGTGATATGTAAAATTACCAAAATTAGGTGCATTGTATATTTCAATGTTTGATGCATATCTGGTACTGTATCTTAGTTGGGAGACCCAGGTAGATGCTGCTGCAGTATTCTAGAAAGCAGAGCACACCCCAAAGAGCAGGAACAAGAATTTGATTATGTAGAGTGATGCAGATGGTAGAAGGAGCTCCGTACAAAAACATTCACACGCGGTAAGAATGACAGATTTGTGTCAGTGCATGTGTTTGGAACTTTCTAAGGTGTAAGTTCTTCAATCGGCCTGACTGCTTTGTGCCTGAGAATTACTTGATGACCTCTAATAATCTCTGAAAAACCAGTGTTATGTGAATGGTGATGGGGAATTTGCACTTCTGCTTTGCTTGAGATCAAAAAAAGTATCATAATTCTTACTTGGATTGAAGATGGAGGTCCTAGTAAAGATTCCGCAATCAACCACGGGGGGGGCGCCTGAAGAACATTATTATATTTAACAAATCATGCACTATGCTTTTATAGTTTACATTAATTGTAAATTAAATGAAAATCTATTCTGGACAAGGCCTCTATGGATAATGGCTAAACCCATAACTAAATCTGAGGGTGTATTCTGCTTGTGAGGTGTGCACCATACCAACGGTTAAGTTTCCTGTATATAACAAGTCATGAGGTGAAACTGTTGAAGGTTACTGTCATGTGAAGGCCTCAGCATTAGAATGTGGGCCTGATTTAGAGTTTGGTGGACATGTACTATGTCACAAACTTGACGAGCATCCCATCCACCATTTCCAACTGCATTAGACTACAATGCACTTGGAATAAGGCGGACTGCATATCCTTAACGTTTGTGAGGAGTACCAGTCTGCCAAACACTTAATAAGGCCAAATATGACTTTAGTACAGACAGTAAAACATAAATTCATGTGGCTACTTCCTTGTAGTTCAAAGAGAAAGTAATGCATTTATTTTACATTTATGTTTTTTTGCAAAAGGACAGGGGTGCCTCCAAGTGATGTGATTAGATTAGTCAAAGTTCTCAAAATAATAAAACGGATTAGGAATTGACACAAGGAAAATCAAATCTAAATTAAGTCCCAAATAGAGCAGACAAGAGACAGGTAATGTTATTGTTGAGTCAATAAATTTTATGTTATTGTTTAAAACCTGCTTGCTGATGTTTCAGTACGTTCAGTACTAGAGCATAGTTTATATATGGAATGGAATAGTTATCTGTTAAAAGAAATATTACCTGTGCTTTCATTAACTAGAAAGAATTAGTTATAAAAGTAGAAAGTCGCATCACTCACCTCAAAAGTATATTTCTACATTTGCATTCAATGAATTATATCAGGAATATTGGTTTTCATTGCAACAGTGTGATAAGTTGTCTTGTGGTTTGTTTTTCTATCTATCTATCTATCTATCTATCTATCTATCTATCTATCTATCTATCTATCTATCTATCTATCTATCTATCTATCTCATCTATCTATCTATCTATCTATCCATCCATCCATCCATCCATCCATCCATCCATCCATCCATCTATCTATCTATCTATCTATCTATCCATCCATCCATCCATCTATGTGTGTGTGTGTGTGTATATATATATATATATAGATGTGTGTATATGTCTATATATATATATATTTGTACATATTTATATATATATATTTAAAATAAAATGTTTTTATTAGTTCCAAAATGCTTAGTACATAATATTGCATATTCAAACATCAGTAAAACAATGAAGTCTCATTAAAGCATCGACAATTTGCATTGGTCCATTACATATTCAGGCCATTCTTTTCATGTGTCATTGTATTGCATTGCATTCAAATCCTGCCCCATAGTCACTTTACATTTAGTGCTCCATCTAGTTTCGCTAGAACGTTCCCAGTAAGTCACATATGATGGATTAAGTGTGCATCGGTTACATTCACGCTGACAGCGAACATATTTATATAATTTTTAAAAAAGAAGCGGGGAAAACTGGGTAGTGCCCAAGTTTTGGTGGAGAGCAGCTCCTATATAGAGAAACCTACAACATCACCGACACTCTGAATCTGTTCACCTCAAATGTCTATTTCTCTAGCAAACATTTTAAGCATATGATTGGTATAGTGTCATCCACGTTGAGCTGGAAAGGGACACAGCCTTTTGCCATTTTTGCTGCACAGTCTTTAAGCATAGGATTAGCTAGTGCCATCTATGCCGAGCTGCAAAATGACAAAAAATCTTTTGCCACACCAGACACAGTGTACAGTTTTAGATCAGTAAAATATTCAAGCCACCTGAAACTAATAAAAGCAACCCCTGACGTGTTTCGCTTTTGTGAGAGCTCTTCAGAGAGGTATAGCTTTGCCTTGACTCATTATGCAAGAAAGGAAGCAGGGAACTCTGGGTAGTTCTTAGGTTTTGGTGGAGAGCAGCTCCTATATAGCGCACCCTACAACACCACTGACACTCTGAATCATTTGAATTGAGCAGATTCAGAGTGTTGGTGGTGTAGGCTCAATCGTATAGGAAATTCAGTGTAGGGGTACATGCATTTAATAATAATAATTGATTAATTTATCTTATTTACACAAGTCACAGATTTATTTCCAGGTCTCCACAATTAACATGCTTTCTGCCAAGATTTCTACCTGGACCAGTAACATGCAGAGTATCAGTGAAGGTTCTCCAAGGGTGGTGCAGACACTATGAAATCAATAAGCATGCAATTCTTTCATAATACCACGTTTTCCTGTCTCCAGATATACGTGTGATAGGTGGGCTGTGTTTTGCTGCAGGTAAATGTCAATACTATGCGTAATTCAGAATTAAAAAAGGTGTCTTATTTAAAGCGAATGTAGTGAACAAATTAGACAGAGTTTAAAGGGGGTGTTACCTTTAACTGCCACGTAGACTTTTGCAAATGTAGTTAGGTTTTCTAACAGTTTTATTCTAATCCCCTATGCTGGAAGAGTGTAGTAGGTGGAAACAATGATTTCAAGGGGTCACATCTTGATGTTGTGCATAAAGAAGCAGAAGGTCAATGTGAGCACTTTTATCAAAAAATAACCCACAGCGCATGCGTTAACCTCCTGCAGACTTCTCAATAATTGACAGCAGCAGTAACCACACTAAACTACATTGTCTGTAGTGCATGTACTTACTCACAGAGTTTAGTATGTTAATGCATGTGCTGCTTACCCGATTTCATGGGAAAAAAGGATTCACTGCTCCCTTCTTTTCCTGGGCGCAGCTGTGACAACATCATGAACCAGGCCCAGGGCTATATCAACAGCACTGCACTCAGGCACACATTGGAGCTGTCCAGTGGTTCTTGCTGATTTCAGTGAAATCACTCTCTGTAGTGCAACATATGTATGTTCAAAATCTGTAATTCCGAGAATTAGGACAACAGTTTCAGGTATCAGGGGTCATATATATTGAGCAACAGAAGTGCTAATTTAAGACAGGTATGTGCCACGGTTTTGGGCTGACTTGTGTCTTAAATACTTGAAGAGCTTGAGCAGTGATATTTTACTGCCTTAGACAGAAGTAAATTGTTCTGTGTCACGAGAAATGTAAAGGCATGTGCTACATTTGCCTGTAAATGTAGTAGCATTTGTTGACATAAAGAACAGAAGGTAACACAATAACATACACAAAGCAACATAATAAAAAACAATTAAAACATATTTTGGCCCAACACAATAAAACGTGAGCACAACTCAACAACCACTGTACAACACAACTTCAAATTGCAGTAATGCAGTACAGAGTCTCAGTAGCACAACAATACCACACTCCACCATACCAAATTGCCACATAACACGTCTCACAGTGCCATATCCATACTTCTGCTTTCATAATGCATTGGTAAAGAATGTTTGCACCAAGCACTGTTTTGCTTACCATCAGTCCTGTCAAAATTATTTTGTGATTTGGCACCTGAGCTCAGAAATATGGAGTAGCAAACAACTGTGAATGGAACCAAATATCAAACGTTAGTGGGTGATTAAAATGTATATTTGAAAAATACAATTTGACTTAAATATTAACATATTGGACAAGACAACAAGTAAGGCTTTTGATGTTGGTGGCTCCCTTTGTTCTACACAGAAATGCAGCAGGTGTGTGTGTGTGTGTGTGCGCGTCCGTGAGTGTGTGTGCGTGCATGTGTGATTGTATTCTTCCATTAATTAAATTTCGCCTGCACTTTTAAACACATTGACAGTTTTTTAATATAGAAAAATTCATAAGTTAATGGATCGTTAAGTAAAATAAATAATGAATAGACTTTTAAGGTCTTGCCCACCAGACAAAATAGGCTGTGTGGTTGTATAAAACCTATTATCAGCATACAGTGAGCTTAGAACCCGCCCATTGATTGCCATTGGTTGGCTTTAATATCAATCTCTTATGCTTACTTTTTATACATTAGCTCCTCATTGCTTCCCCCTCTCCCACCTGCTGCAATTTTTTTTCAATAATTTTTTTTTTTTGCAGAGGACCAAGCAGCAAATTGCTGCCATCCCATCTGCCTTAAAAGAGCACCTACTAAATGACACAGACACATCTTCATGCCTTTTTAAAGTTTTTTTTATCTTTTCATGATGCTCCACAGCATCTTGCATGTGTTTTACAGCATGATTAAAGGGCATTGGCAAAGCCAAGAGGCCCACAAGGCAATACATTTTTTTTGTTGCAATGTTTGTTAATACAGTCTTCCTTCCCCAAATTTGCCATATCATCGCTCAACAAAGATCGTTGTCATAAATCCTAAATTCTAGCAGCTAAATCAGGGGTTACCACCGGGCCCTATGGGCTACTGCACTGCATCACTCAATAAATGCTGCATATATTTATGATGCATATAAAGCATCATAAATCAAGTTGGAGAGGGATACCTTGGCATAGCTGAGGAATTGGTGGTGACGGGCTGCCAAGTACAGAGACAGGAAAAGAAACACTGTGAAAATATAGAAAAAAGGACAATGGAAAACAGTACAAGGTAGAGAAAGGTAAGAAGCAAAACGCAAGATGGGAAGAAAAAGAAACATGGAGAAAAAGAAAAGGGAAGAAGGAAAGAAATCAGGGAAAGGATTGAAGAAAGAGTGAAATAAAGAAATGGTGAATGAAAGCAAGCGTGGAAGTAAGGATGGAAGGAAGTTAGTAGAGTGAACATAAGACAGAATGAAGGAATGGTTAAAGGAAAGAAAGAGGCATAAATGGATTGAACAGTGAAGTACAAATTGAAGAATGAACAGATGATGGAATGATGAGTGAAAGAGAGATGGGTGAAAAAATTAATGATTAGATGGAAGGGAGAAAAGATGGAGAAATGATAAAGGTGTAAAAAATATAAAAGGATGAAGAGGTGATGGATGGATGAATAGATGGATGGATGGATGGTTGGATGGTTGAAAGGATGCCTGGAAGGAAGGTGAAATAATAAGTGGATGAAAATTGGATTGGTCATATAAAGAGTGAATGGGAGGGTTAAGGACAGCTTGCTGGGCGAGGGATAGATGGATTGAAAAGGGTGGCTTGGTGAGTGAATGAGTGTGTGGAAAAGGGAAAGTAGCTATAGAGAGAATTAATCTTTTCTTGTCTAGTGCCATTGGAGTTATGGTACAAATTGAGGGGTTTTACCATGTTCTGATTACTCCCTGGTCTACAAATATCAGGTGATCTAACAGCTAGAGCCTTATCTAGACAGAAAATAGCCTGTTTTGTAATTGTGGTTAGTTGAATGCAGTGCTCTGCATCTTCATCTCGCTTGTCCTATTTGTACACAACTTTGAGAGCATTTGCTTGGGATACCCTGTTGTCGATATTACAGGAACAAGGTTGGATAGAGGAGATTTTCAGACATAGGAGAAAGAATTTCTGTTTGCCACAAGGTTTGGTGAGTAGGTTATTTACTTTTGCTTTTGTGTCAGTCCAAGCAGGCAAAATGTCCATTAAACCAAAAATAAAAGGCTTCATAGAATTCCAAACTGGAACGAAAGACTTTTGTCAAGAGCTCAGTTTGTATCACTGAGTTGTGCAGCCTTCCCTCAATATGGTTTCAGGTATCTGTAGAAAGGAAAGTTGTGATTCTCCACATAGAGGTCTGTTTGCTTGAAAGATACTATTGTAATTGTCGTCATCTGCACACTCCTCATAATACATTTTATTGCAGCATTGCAGGATGCTGAAGAGGTTATACAAACATGGTGCGAAAATGTGAGATCAAGGTCCTCCGCTATCGTTAGAGCATTCTGATTAAGAAGGCAGTATACAATGTTGGGAATATGTCTGTGACTGAGATAAATGCTGGTTGGGAGATACAGAAGGAAATTGTGGAGATGAGAGGATGGTTTTTGAGGAGCTTTAATGAGATTTGCATCTGAGGGAATACCGAAGGCAGTGATCTCTAAGGCGTCTTGCTGTTTCAGAGATGTTATGGGGTCCTTTCCTTGACTATGAGGTAGGAAGCAGACAAGTGAATTTATTTCAGCAAGGGGTTTGTTGCTCTCCATTAAGCTGGTGTGGAAGAAAGGCAGTCCCTGGATCATTAGTGGTCAGGGTGGGCTTCAATATTTCCTTCAAGTCTGTGATTAATAGGGGCTGGGCCCAACCATGACATGTCATAGACGCCCTAATGCTGGATAACATAGTGAATATATATGATGAATGAGGCCCCCTACCAAAAGCAGGGTCATTTTATTAGCCTCAAGGTCCAAACCCACCCACAAAAAAGTTAGATTTTGTGCATTGAGTAGAGTCGTGTGTGCTACACAGAGGTATTAAGAAATTTTGAGAGAAAGAGGATCAGTTAATAGGGCTTATGTAGCAACATCACTCAAATGTGGCTCGAGTACAGGACTCATATTAGACAGGGTTGATTATATGTGGAATAAGGTATACCCTGCCATACGTTATGAGGATATTGCAAGTTGCAGATGAATTTTGTGGCCATATAGAGGAACGAGGCCGAAGACCGAGTTTCTTTAGAAATATATGGAATTCCAAAATGACTTGCAATAGTCTTTTAGCATATGGCAGACAGTTTTTAATCCTTATCCTTAGTCATGCCGTTACTATTCCTACAAACCTATTAAATTCTTGGAGTTTTGCGCCTTCATATAAAAAAGATGGTAAGGTTGTAGTTATGAAAAATAAAAGTGGACTCTTTAATGGGAAAGGAAACACACCTAAAAGCTGTTAGTAACTTGTAAAATATTAGAATCAGATTAGTGTGAACCCGATAAAAAAAAGCCTGTTGCCCAGATTGAGTAGTAACAAGGAGAGATTTTCTTATACCTGTAGCGATCTGTTTGCAAAAAAACAAACATGTTGCCATAAATCTCCCCTTTCTGCTGATCATTGTTTTTTTTTAACTGTTTTTATTAACACCAATAAAACAAATACCATGGATACACCAGTTGTGTGAAAGGATGTATGACATTGCAACATTACATAAGCAGCAGAGTGAAACGGCAATGATACTGACGGAGGTCACATATGATTTGGCCATCATAGGGTTGTAATCAATGAGGGTCACGTTCATATAGTGAGGGCAAGTCAAGGAGAACCGGGGGAGGAGGGGGGGAGCCTAGCTCTTCTCTTTCTCTGGGCCTCGTCGTGTTGGGTTTGTTGTTTGTTCTTCATCTCCCACTTCTCTTATGATCATTGTTAATTTTAGAAAATATATCATAAAGATGAATAGTCAAGTCTCATGTTTTTGCCTTAACTGCTGCGAAAATGGTGCTCCTTGACTTATCTTCACCGTGGCTGCTAGCGGTAGATATTTTGCCATCAAAACGCATCTGCAATAGGTTATTACCCTTGGGCAGCTATGTCAATTTCTTATTACTGGTGAGTGCAGACATCACAACTCGACTGTAATAAGGAAATTAGAGACAGGTTTTTATATTGTGATTGCAGGCTTCCATGTATTCTAACTTCACTGTTCTTTTGAGCTCATTATATAACTTGCTTAGACCCAACAACTAAAGAGAATCGGGTGGCATACCATGATTCAGGAAACACACATGTCATGTGACTACTTTATTTAGTATGATCGAATTATAGAGAAAAGAAAGACAATCAGATTAATATTCCACATAGATAGGAAGTACTACCAAAAGGTAATCAATGGATATTGATCCTATGCAGGGTGTTTAGTACACGTTGCAGGCAGGGTATGTTGCCAGATATGAATGAAACACTGCATTATATGTATGCCCCCCCTGATATGTACGATAAAAGGAAAGAAACATGTACAGCCCCAGAATGTGCAACTTATGAGTCTGAAGGTTGTTTTACAAAATGTATGTACAGCATAATATAGTTATGCTATGTATATGATGTTATATGATGTTTTGTTGTGTTTTATTAGGCCAGGCAAGGTCAGATAAGGTGAGGCTAGGTTAGTTAGGTTGGTGATTTATGTTGCACTGAACGGGAACAGAGAACAGAAGGGCTTCGTGGATGGAGTGGCCTTCCCTGAAATTCTAATACTTTACCAGAAGGAGCTATAATGTGCTGCAGAAAGCCAGCACTGCAATGATAAATTTGCATTTGTTTTTCTACCACAGAAAAAAATTCCATGATAGTTCTTATGCATGTACATGTGTCATGATGCATTTATTACGTTTCACATGTGCCTATGTTGTGATGCGCCTGTGCATGTATCGTGACACAAGGTAGCCATTTTTAGTTGACCATTTCAATAGGGAGGATGCCCACGTGAGAGTGGGAAATAACAAAAAATGTTTAAAGCGATACGTAAGCGAAGGAGTGGGGTGGGGAGGATAAAAATGGAAAGTGTGGGGAGAGGACACAGGAACAAGAGGTGGGAGTGGAATAACATCTAATTTTATGTTATATATTGGAAACAATAGGTCTGCAAGGAAACAGATAAAGCTGTATGTAGCCGAGACATAAAACTAAAATGGAATGGCACAATGGAAACTCTTCACTTTTTTCATCTGGACTATAACAAAATGTATTTCTGTTTTTACAAATAGATAATTCATAATCAATGAACTATCCAAAAGGGGATAACATTGTAATACCGAAAAAGACAGCTGCTAGAACAACACTACTGGTACTCTACATAGGAAAGAGAAGGAAACAAGGATTCTTTGATCCTTCCAATTTGGACTAAAGGATGGGATTAACACATAATGATATATGTTAGTATTTATTTGAAGTATTTTATTGAGCAGTATTATGAGGGGCATGGGCCAGGGGTCTGCTTGAAACTAGGGGGCTTATTTATGAGAGGCTTGCGCTGCACAAACCTCTCAAGTATATCTATGAAGCAACGTAAAGCCACTTTGCATGGCTTTGCATTGCCTCATAGATATGGAGTAAGACAAGCTAGCACAAGTTACTGCGTTGCTTTACTCTCCGTCAGGGAGATGTTCCATGGGCATTGCGGTGGGTTTTCTCATGCAACACCAATGGATTTTGACGCTGCCCCAGATTTGCTTAATCACGTAATTCTAGTGTTGCACCAAAACCTTACTCCTCCCCAGAGCAAGCGTAACTAGGAGAAATGTTTGTATTTCTCCTCGTTTTTTCCTCTTTCCATGTATGCTGCATTCTGCACACACAGAACGAGGAAAACACCTCTCTCTAGTGTTTGTGCAGGAAGGCAGCGGCGGCTCCTCCTCTAAGGCGGAGGAGCGTCTCCCCACTGCTCTGTGAGCAGTGTAAAAGGGAAAACTAAAATGATAATAACTAACGTTATTATCGTTTTAGTTTTCCTTCCTGCTAGGGTGCGGGGCGGGGCAGGTGGGTTGGGCTGGCCATTGCAGGGGGCAGGAGGAGGAGTGTAAAGCACACTCTAAAGAGGGCATGGCGGTTTGGCCGGCCTGAGGGCCAGTCAAACCTTCATGCGCACTTTGCATCTTCCCCACCAGGCTGCATTACACAGCCTGGTGAGGAACATGCAAAGCCTCCAAGCCCCGATCCACGGCACTCAGACCAATCACAACGCTGCTTAAGGCAGCGTTGTGATTGGACAGGGGATTCTGGGAGGCTGGGAGCTTCCTGTTGTGGCATGGAGGATTCGGAGCAGAGGCGGCAGTACCCAGCGGCACCCAGGTAAGTCTGTTTTAATTTTATTTTTTGTATTTCCCTGATCCGCTCTCCCCTGTCCACCACCCACGCTTAGAAGCGGCCGCTACTGCAGGAAGGTGCCCCTTCCTGCAGAAAAACAATCCTGCATGCAACGCAGATACCCTTACACCGTGGTGCAAGGGTGCCTGCATTGGCGCCATGCAGCAAATTGGGTGCCAGCACAGGGGGAAAAGACAGGAATGCACCATGTTTTATAAATACGGTGCATTCCTGCACTTTCATATTGCCATAGGGCAGGACAGCAAGAAGACTTGGGGCACTGCCCTATGCCAATTCCCCGTAAATGAGGTGCTAGGTTTCTATAAGCAGGACATGATGGCAAAGAGATGGTAGAAAAAAACCGGAGTGTAGTTAACACAACACTATACAGATATTTACGTTTCATATATTTACACAATTACAAATATCGACATTACATGCTTTTAGAATTTGAATCACACAGATATAAAGTAATTTGCTTAGATTAGTAAAATTATGGCCAAGTTCCAAAATTGCAAACAGAACCCAGATCTTGGGGTGCAAGGAAAGTAGATGGGTCGCTGAACTTGAATCCCACCTCAGTGCACCGACATTTTGTAAAGCACACAAAATATACAAATCTATTACCCTAAATAAGTGTACACTTATAAAAACAGAAATCTGTGATTGTTACGCAAAATATACTGAGAATAAAAATAAATATTTCCTTGTAACCTGACCTTTCAAAAATCTACGACTAATTAAACAGTGGTCAGTTCTGCATTGAGTGAATATCAGCCTTGGACCATAGTAAAATGATATAAGTCTATTTAGGCATTAAACATTTGTGGCAATTAAAAGTTAACTGTGTAATCAATGCTTCTTCCATAACAATTATATTAATCCAAGTACTTCTGTAAGCAAATACCTCACACTGGCCTACACAATGAAAATCTGTATCACGTATCGGGACTAAGAATTTATGATTGGCAGAATTAAGCAACGGGGCATGAATATCAGAAAAGTCAAATACCTTTATTCTTGTGGACAATATATTTGGAGAATTTTTACTTGCAACAAAAAATTGGCATTTGTTAATAGAAAAAAAATGGCAAGCCAGCCAAAAAACATTATCTGTGAAGTTATTTCCGTGCTTGATTTATTTGAAATATGTACAAACGTTTTACTCTCTGCAAAATAATTCAAAACGAGAAACCAGAATTTCTGAACAGAGTACAGCAATAAAGAATAAACATCGGCAATACTGGAAATGTTGGAGCTAGATGTAATATCCGATGAGGTTGCTGCGCAGAATCAATTTTTAATTAAATCTCTCGCAGAAAAATGTGAAGTTCAATTGAACGATCTCTTGGTCCAAATTGTGCAAAGTGCTTTAAAGTGCCACTTCAGAAGAAAAGTGAAAAAAAGTGGCATGTGTGTATTAAGAAAGTCAATTGTATCTACAACTGCTACAGTCACCCAAGTATAACAAGAGTAAGGAAGGTAGAAATTGAAATGTGGAGACTTGCCCAGGCGGATTCAGTCAACCTGTGTCAATTTGCGGCAATCCAACACAGTGCCTGTCCCACTCCACAACTAATTTTGGGGAAAGGTGCAGGAAACAACTCTCAATAACATACCCATGCTTATAAATGTGATCAGAAGCCGTAAAGCTAGGGTAAGTTATGGCACTTCTGGAAGGCGCACATCCTTTCTTCAGAGGTGTATATGCACAGCATCTGTGCTGTGATCATGAAATCTGTGCCTTTAAGTGAATTTACTAGCCCAGCACAACACAAATATGCTGTTCACAAAATACGTCTCATTAATATTTATGGTGCAGGCTTGCTTCTACCACTCTTTGTGAATGGCTGCAAATCATGAGATAGAGGCCTGCAAAATGTTGGCATTGGAACTTATGTTCTTTAAAGAAACAGAGCTTCCAATGCCAAAGAAATGCTACACTGTAAAATGGACAACGGGGAAAGAGCCAGCAGTGGAATGGACACCAGGGAAACATGCAGTAGTCTAAATATCTGCTGTCTGGCTCCCTATCCTCCCAATGCAATCCGCTGTTTATCGCACAGTACCGGCTGACCAACGAAGACTCATGAGCCCTTTTGATCGATTTGTCTCCTAGACTCTATATATTGGTTCATAAAAGAAAATGTAAACTTTTATAATGGCCATGAAAATAAAACATGATTTGAAACCTCTGCATTTGAGGCAAGGCGATGTCTAGAAGGGAATATGTGTGCACAATTTATTCAAAGTAATTAAATGGTAATTTGACGGCATAATTGTATATAATAAAATATTTATCTCATTTAGTCTTAAGTAATTTGGAAGCTATAAATGTAACAGCTCAGTTATGTTTACCATTTCTTGGTAAAAGATGATGTAGGTCAAAACGCTCAATGGAAGTGATATTATAAGTCTAAAAATCTTTACGCAATCCTAATTAGTCACATAGCTAATACCTGAGACCCCAAAGCACAGCAAACAAGTTACAGGTTAGAACCGGACATCAGTTCTGTGCACCTCAAAATGAACTGAGTCTGCTTCCAATCCAGATAATCCCCACTCTTACCTTCATTTCTAATAATCTTTTTCACAGGACAGGGCCACAGCAAGGTGGAGCTAATTTTTATATGTATCTGACCCTATTCCTTGACCATGCTAGTCCTTGACATGTGAGCTATCACACATCCAGCTTGTACCCACAGTCACTTTGGTCAGTATGTAGTGAAAGCGCTCTTTTACCGACTCCTAAAATTGCGACCCTATGCCAATTCAGTATTGGGAATGGGTGTCTTGTAGGCATCCTTTGCCAACACCAGATTGGTATTTGATGTATCAATGTTTTGCGACCAAAATTCAGTTGCAAAACATAGAAAAATGACCCATGTCAAGAGTGGGAGTGGTAATAGGCTCGCAAAAATGGAAGGAGTTCCCTTCGGAAACTTTCAACTTTGTGGAAGCTAAAAATAAACGTCTGTTGTGGAGCAGGCAGTGGCCCAGGGGACCAACAACAACTTTAAAAAAAACTTGAAAATGAACATAAAGTTTGATTTTTAAACTCATCCCACTTTCCTTTGAGGAAAATGGTCTGCATGTAGAACAATGTTTGAAAGGCAATCATAGATGTGGTGGTCTGCTGACCTTAGCAGGCCACCATCCCTGTTATGTCCACCATTTGGAGTGAGTTGCAATTTGTGACCAACTTTATTAATATTCATGAGGTGGGTTGAGTTACGGCCCACTGTGAATTAGAATTTTATAAACCGACCTAATATTACAAATGTCAATTTGTAAAATTCTTTTCTGTTCGTAAATTGTGACCAAGTTTGTGTGACCGGTAAATAGTACATCTGTTCGTTAGTCCACAATTTTCTGGCACCATACTATCACTTTGTAACACCCTTTATGAGACCATTCAGGGTCAACTTCACAGGTGATAAACTTGACTCACAAAATAAAGATCTGCAAGCATTCACTATCACACATGGCCCTTACCATAGTGGGAAATCCACCCAGTTGCTGAAGTTTTTCTATTTGTAAGATGAACAATTGTATAGGAAAATGAGAGCATCTCAAGAGTGGCTAGGGCACAGGTCAGTGGGAGTGTTGGGAACACCCGTAAAGTTGAAACTTTATGGGTCATCATCACAGACATTGCCAGAGTTTTAAAGAACAAAAATGAAAAAGAGCATATTATTTCTATATATATAACTTGATTGTAAGTACAATAGGACACATCAATCAATCACATCGAATGGTATTCATCGGGGAGTCTTGTTCGTCTATTTCAAGTCCACTTTATTGACGTTTTTTTTTTACAAATGCACAATAGCCCAGCCCGCCCATGCATTTGTAATAAAACTTGAAATAAAAGTGGACTTGAAATTGACGAACAAGACTCCCCGATGAATATTATTGGATGTGTTCATCAGTGTTTTTATTGTCTGTAACTTCTAAGCAGTGAAAAGTAAAGCATAGAGAATTGATACACTGATTAGAAATTTATACTAGTGCGACATTGAATGGCCCACACTGCTAACATTTGTATTTTGATTGCCAGAGTTTTCCCTATCCTAAATGCACATGTAAAACTAATCAAAGAATAAGCAAGAGAAAGTGAGCGTTTTTGTGGAGAAAGATTCCCAAACAACCAAACCTGACAAGCAAAGGGATTTCTTCACATGGCATGAATTTTAAATTATAAAGAAACAAAAGTCTAACCTCAAAATTAGGCAACTACCTGTCAGCAGACATACAACAGCAACATGGCTATGGTAAGCACAGATGTGTCTTGAAATCTACTATGATTGTAGATGTCCCAGCATACTGGTAGGGGTGTCAGTGAATATGAAAATTAAGTAGATTTTGAAAACCATAGAGTTACGCCACAACCCACAGACCATTTGTTTCATATTCGCATCCTGAGCATACAGTTCATAACGTAAGCCTGCTTCAATCAAGCTGAGTGCGATGACACACCATGCTCTCTGCACGGTTGTATTCATAGGATAAAATGGTACAAGCTGAGTTCTGCACTGCTATCTACATCCAAATGCAAATTGATTCTCCAGGTTGATTAGGATTGATTAGGTTGGAGGGTCAATGTCACTCACTCTAGTGATGAAATTTGCAAGACGTTGTAAAGGACATTCCATCCCTTAAGTGTGTGAAAATGCAGATGTGAAAAAAAATATTCATAAAATAGATGAACTTGTAGAATGTACAGCAGCCTTCAATTTCCATGATTAAAACTGTGAGTAGCTTGGAGAGAAGAAAAATATGGACAGAGAAAAGTGAAAAAATATCTGCGCTGTGAGTCTGCTTAAACAATCCAATCTTTTCTGAGGTACTAAATTGCTTTCCAAAATAATGCCAAAATGCTGATGCTAATGTTAGAGAAAAACAAATTAAAGTATATTTGCCACATCTTGAGACATAAGTTCAAATTATAAAGGGGGGAATGTGAAATATGTTAATGTTAATAAAACATGATTGGTTTTGTACATTAAGGGAATATTAAAAGTAATGGTGGGGCTATGACATGCCTTGCCGTCTCTGAATCGCCGTCTTCATTGGGATTCCATGAGGCACATGTGTCCTCATTATAGAGCATCTCTTATCTGTCTACTGGTATATAAAAGCTTTTATCACAACTTGACAAGTTTTCCTAGCATTTGCAAGTCAACCTGTCATAGGTCTGAAATCTCAATTTCTGTGTGTCAGGTAATCACATGACCTACTCACATGATAAAGGTGTTGTTCAGGGTGTGATGTTGTATGGCTGGCCTTTAGACCCCTCTGTTCGATGAGTCATTTTAGTTTGTTTGTAATCTGTCAACGCATGGTAAGCTTCCCCTGTGCACGTCTGTCGGCAGCATGCTGTTCATTACCATGGGTCTATATTCTGTGCTATTCTCTTCTTTAGTGTTTACAAGCCTCTGGATCTTATGATGATGATAATCATTTTCTGACCCCTTGCAGTTTTCATCATTCTGAAAATGAGCTTGTTTAATCATGCATAGCTTTTAATTAGAAACAGCTAAATTATGATCGTCTGTATTGGTGAGTCATCTTTGTAAGGGCATTTCAAAGAAAACAATAGATCACTCAGCAGCAACTTCTGAAAGTTTTCTCATTGTAGAAATAAATTGCCCTGACTAATAAGTTATCTCACCCTACGGATTTACCTTAAATAATTGAATTAGTAAATAAATACAAGATCTTTTCCAAAGTTAAATTCTGGCAGGTTTGACCTGCTGAAATTTAATGGAGGCTGCAATCTTCTTCACACCCAGTATTTACTGGGTGCAAAAAACTTTGCACCAATTGTGATCCCTGCGTAAGCAGGGGTTTGCTCAAGGATCACAATGTAACAGGCAAATTGTAATAAGGCCCTTAGTGGAAGAAATTCCTGAATGTTGATATTATCTGTGTAAACTAATGTTGCCACTGCAGCTGAAAATTTACTTCAGATGTATAGAGATATCTAAAATAGTGCATTTCAGGCTGCTATTTATTAGTCATTCCCATCACTCTCACTATTCTTCACTTTATTAATCAAATTAAAAGTCCTCAAACATTTTTAGGTCTGAAAAACAGAGGGTTGGCAAAGATTTTCACTGGAGCAAATTACAAGATTACCTTAGGCATGCATCCGCCTTCTTCTTACTCTAAGGTGGGTTTGTTCAATAGATAATCTTGCAATGGAACAGATAGAGCCACCACCATTAAAGGAGCCATCAAGAGAGCAAACACTGTTTGCTTTACACAGTCCTACATCTCTAACAATCATCAAGAATAGACGTTCAAGGTTGTTCCTTTGTTTAATGAAATCTGCTTGGGATTTGAGATATATTGTGACACCATACACCAGATGGACCCTTTAATACAACAGAGGTAACACATCCAATTTGACCAGGTAAAGACATCTAACATAAACAAGAGATCCTATCCATATTGACTAAACTTAAGGATTCTGGAAGGATTCTGGAAACCTTAAAAGCAAGTTTGAGATTTAAATTGGATAAGAAGACATTTTATGCAGAAACCTTCCAAGTGATTCTAGTCAGCTCTTTCATCAATGGCAAGTAATTCAGCTCAAAACAAGGCTATCAGGAGTACTATGTGCTTAAATATTTTTAACACAAGCACTAATAACAAACCTCCATATATGTGCAATCATTGAAACCCCGCTGACAAAGAGCACCATAACTATCACAATATTCACATGATACTCCTTACTCAAGTTACAGTTAAACATAATTCCTAAATATTTACATTGCCACACTTTCTCCAATTTGAGCTGATACAGCCATCAATTAAATGTTAGTCTTTTATCACCAAAAAATAATACTTTTGTGTTCTCGATGTTTAACTTAAATGTATTATTTGTACAATAATCTGATTTATGTTGAATTCCCATTAGGTTAAGGTCCATTATTTTTACTAAATTGTTTGCATACAGCAGGCAAGCAATGTGGACTTCGCCTATTTTAAGCAACAACAAGCAGTATTCCAGAAGCAAGATTGTAAATCAGCAAGATATAATCCAAGTAACGCAAGGGTAGTTATGCATCACTGTTTCAGACTGTTTTTATGGAGATGTGCTGAGTTACCCATCCACTTATGTCAACCACTACCTTTGCTCATTTGGAAGAATGAAGCACCTGTAGGATGCACAGTAGACATGGGGAGATCAATCATGCCAATGACTGCTAGAAGTCGGCAAAGCTGGAGCACGTTTTTCCCGCTGCCCGGATCGACCTCAGGGCAATAGCCAAAAGTGTAAAACAATGATTGACATCAGAATTTTCCTTCCATATGAGACTAGTTTCCTTTCAGTTGCCTAGTCTCTACTAAAGATAGGTTTGATGGTTGCCCTGCACCACGTGTTCAGCATAGGGCCATATAATGTCTCTTGGCCCATAGAAATGAATGGGAAGCCATTCCTTATTTGCGACTCGCAATGTGCGAGTCGCAAATAAGGAATGCGTAGGAATCGCTATTTAAATTGCGAAACCTACATACATTGCATTTTGCAAATCCTTAATAGCGAATCAGTAAAATTCGCTATTAAGGTCTTGCAAAATACAATGATGATACATCTTCCCCTTAGACTCAATCTGGATTTAAATGTTAATTAAAAGAAAAGACTCAATCTGTTTTGTTAGAACAATAGCATTTAACCACCCACACCAAGGTCCATTCACAGTTAACTGCTCAGTTTTGAAAACTTTGTTGGAGAAGGCTCAAGCATATTTGCACAAACCCTTGCACAATGGAGTTTTCCCTCAGGCATGTCTCCTGTAATAGAAAGATGGCAGAGTTTTAGGAACAGCACAGATACTGGAGTTCTTGGGGCAAACCCCCTACACCAAGGACATTTCAAATCAGAACACTGGCATTGCAAGAACACCCAACATGTTAGGGAAATGCCTTTGTACATAGACGGTGAAGAGAATTACAGGGTGCCAAAGGAGAATAGAGTATACAGTCAACAATTTCCCTCGAGAAAGATTTTTCTGCTAAATTCCTTTCATATACCACAATACACATATTGTCTTGAAACCTTCAAGAATTCCTCCTCATTTTGATCATGGTTACACTTTTCCAAACGTAAGTCTCTAGAAACTAGCTCTAAATGACAATTAAGGACTGTCTGACACTTTAAAATTGCCTCTTCAATTATAGGTCCTGAACTCTTTGAACTAAAGAGCTCAGACAAGGCTTCTAAAAGTATTATCTTTACAGGACCAAAGAACAGAGATGGCTTTGTCACCTATTTCAACTCTGAGTAGACAAAGACCACTAGATCAATGCCAGTAGATGTCTAGCAGGATTATTTAAAGGGTTCAACTTCCTTACTTTTTTCATATTTTTGATTTCACGTCAAAGTAAAGGCAAATGTCCCCTTTGAAAGCACCAAAATTTGGATTTGGAAACAAATTGGGCCCAGTAGTCTAAAAAGAAGTTTGAATTTTACCAACATTAGATTTATTTGACTTGTTAACTTTCTGATCCCTCCTAATTGAGGGGAGATTTATTTGATGAATGAGAACGTGCCTTAATTATATGGCTACCACCACCTCTACTGACATCAATATGTGTGTATGTAGCTATGTTTGTGGTTCTATAGTACAAATTTAGCTAAAAGTTGATTGTACAGCCATGCATGCCTTGTTTCTGTGCTCTTCTGGTGCACTAGCAGAACGCATTACTATGCACCCTATGCTTCCAAGAGATGAGCAACTATGATGAGCCTCATTTGTTTTATCACCCTATGTGGGCCTGTCAGTAGTCCTAATTATAAAAGCCCAGATTCTTAATTATGTTGACAGCAAAAATCTAAATCCGTATGCTGGTGCCGCACTCTCTGAAATCCACCTGACTCAGAGAAGAACGAAAGAAACAGATGCAACCATGTATATTGATCATTCCCCTGTCAATATTCGGACTGCTATGCATTATGTATATCATTTTTATCTGAGCCATTCCACTAAAACAAAAAAAAAACATTAAACTGCATCAATACATATATTTGGCAGGTTGGTATAAGCTGCTACTCTGGTAAAATACCACCAGGGGTTAAAATTCCCCTTCAAAGATATGTGCTACATGAAAATCATAGGCCCGAATCTCAACTGAGCTGTCTCAGCCTTCCGTCCTCCAAGGTCGGTAACTCGTACCATCAATTAGTTTAATGGTACTACTTTATTTCCAGCACTACAAAATGGCACCAAGGCCCTTAATGCCGCTCTGCCCCTAGGCACGGTAAATCTGTAGGAGATTTCACGCAAGGGATTTGGGTCAGGGGGGCAAGAATGTTTTATTTCCCTACATGAACATGGTACCTTACTTGTGGTACATCAATTTCAGCCCATTCTGGAGGTTTTAACATTCTCTGTAGACGCTTCATTTTTATCACACATCTCCTATCGTCCTTTCTGCACCCTTGTCCACTCCCTGGCATTTTTCTGCTGACCTTGCCTCTGGTTTCTTATCTCTTGTCTGACACTGTAGATCCCTGTCTCTCCCACTTGCTTGCATTCGATCAGCACCTTCAGAACGAGGCTAACTGACTGCAAGCTGCGCACAATGATTTCACCTCTTCCTCTATCAACAACAACATGCTGTTCGGCAGCGCTTTGACAACGTGTTTACCAGTGCGCCTTCCCCACATTCTTCAACTATGAGAAGGCGACAGTTGAACAGAATGAGCATACAGTCACTCAGTCCATTTGCAGCTGCAGTGCGATAGGCCAGCATTAAAATAATATGGAGCCTTTTCCGTCAAAATGTTATGTGAGACTATTAAGGAGAACCTTTGTCTTTGCAGCTGTCTGCCAAGTGTTGCATTTCCAAATGCTCTCATTTTTCAAGTATTCGTGACAACTTTTGTAACTATGAGGCAAGTAAGTAGGTAATCTGTTTTCAGCTGTGTTGTCTTCAGAAATCTCCACTGTGTACGTACTGTAATATTCTTTAAAAAAAAAAAATTTCAGTTAAGGAAAATATTCTTCAAATCTGCGTGAAACAGATTAATGCATACCCCTTTATTCAATGTTATTGAATCGGAGTGAGTTTTTAAGTGTAGAATTTCTCAAAGTGAAGAGATGTTAGAGTATAGTGAGTTAGTGATGAATCTGGGATGGTGCGAAATGTCAATTTATTTTCATGAATTACACATAACCTTCACAAAATTACATACATTGCACAAAACACATTTCACTGTCATAGTGGCGTAGTGGGGGGCGGGGGGGGGGGCGGTCCACCTTGGGCAGAGCGAGTTTTGGGGGCGGTGGCACCTTTACCCTCATTGTCACCTGTGTCCACCCCCAAGGTCACCCCCCAGCTCTTCGCTCTTACCTGCGGCCGTCGCGGGCAGCAAACACATGGACCTTCATGGGCAGCAAAAGGTCTAGCTACGCCACTGCACTGTCATTCCGAGGAACTTTACTCCATGCTGGTATACTTCACACCAAAAATTCACACATGATTTTGCACACATAAAAATGGCCATAAAAAGTGTGGAGTAAGCAGGTTTCCCTCACTGACAAGGAATGGCAAGGCACCTTGGCATATACTTCTCGGGTGTCACGCAATGCCCGTTTCTGCCTGATACAATATTATGTGCTTCACAGGGCATAACTTACTCCGTATAATATCAACCACTATTTTCAGTGCACTGACTTATCATGCCTTCGGTGCTGTTCGCCTGATGTTACCTCCTCCATGTGTTTTGGCTCTGCTCATCCCTTGTTCACTATTGGTTGGATGTCACGAACCAGTTGTCTCGCTGTACGGTACACGACACCCTACATACATGGGAAGAATGCCTACTGGGCTTGCTGCATCGCCCGAAGAAGGCTATAGCATCCATACGCTTTATAGACCTGGCACTCCTATTGGTAAAGCGCCAAATCATGCACAGATTGAATAAATAAAGCATGGAGTAAGTGTTTAATTGGGTTGAAAAGTTTACCCAAACCCAAAAGCATTTCTGTGAGGTGGTTAGTGGTACAGAAAAAATACAAACAAAACCACAATATGCTAATTTACAGGTCTGCCAAATTTAATTGAAGGGATGGTTCCAACTCACGGAAGTAAGTGTCAGGAAGCATGCACATGTGGAAATGTATAACTTGTGTGCTTACTCCAGGCAACTTTTTGTGAAATTTTTAAAAGTCAGAATTCTCGATTTAGGGAAGGAAACCTACAAGGAACATATGTCCTGCTTAAAAATCTGTTAGTGAATTGTTGCTCTTTGATAAAACAACGTAATTTTCATTGTAGTTGGTGAACAATTTAAATTGTACTCCAAGTAAATTGTGAGCCACTGTGAGCTACAGTCAGTTAAATTGGAGCAATATTTAAAGATTCCAAATGAATTTAAACAGTGGGCTGACTGAAATAACATTTCTACAATATTCTCTGGAATTCTTACCAAATTTTTAAAAAAATCCTGATTTGTTACTGACATTTTTAGAAGGTGATGGTCAATTTTCCTGAAAACTAAGGACAAAATTACTGCATTTGTAGGATTTGCTTCCATAGTCTAATCTACAATGTTTGGTTGAGGCATCCATATTGTTGTCTTATTTGGATTTCAAAGTTAACACAGTGTGACGTTTTGCATTCAGACACTTCTCTATGGAATTCCAGGTTTCCATTAAATTCTAACAGGGAAGAAGTAGACAAACCTTTCCACTTTAACGTTGCTTCCTGACTTTAGACCCAAACCTGGATGTTCTGTACAGCAAATACTATTCAAAGGCATGTTCACACTTTCAGATCACCGTTAGGAACAGCGCCTTAGTACACCGTTGATGGTGCACTGGTACTTACCCCTTAGTCTTTTCAGTTAAATCATCAAATATATTTCCCCCTTATTCGTATGGAACTTTGTTAGTTGACTTGATGTGCGGTAAGGGAGATAACATTTGAAAAACATTTGAAATTTGTGAGTTCAAAGTAACCCTACAATAAGAATCAAGGAACCAAGAATAAACAAATTTTGATGAAATGCATTTCTTTTATAATATATTTATCAATCCAGTATATAAGGAGAATAAAAATAAGTTAATCAGATACAGCAGTATAGCTTGCAGGTTGAAATGTCTCAATATGTTGAGTAGTAATAACATGATGTACAGAATTGTAGCAGCCACAACGAGCATGTAGCAAATTGTCGCAGATATGTTTTCCATAAAGAAACTTACTTTTTCTTTTCTAATCAGAGCTAGAGGATCGATTTGCTGAAGGGGATTTTTTTCCAGGAAGCATAGAAGGTGTCAGCATAAAATAGAACTTCTGTAGAAGTTCAGGGAAAATAAAGAAGTGTTCAGCATGAAGCTTTACACTTAGAGAAAAGTTCAGAAAGAAAGAGATATGTTCCCTCTCAGAGTCAGGGAAAGTCTGCCTAAATAACTATGGAAACACCAATTAGATATAACAGTATATATATCTTGTTATGCCACCAGGAGCTAACCAAATTGCTGGATGTGAGGGGAGTCAACACACTCCCTTGAGCTCCCCATCTCATCGAAACTGGGACTGCAGCGATCAAACTTGAGCTTTCCCACCATCCTGGTACATGATAAACAGAAGGCCTCCTTTGACCATTATTTTTCTGAGTTCGTTGCCAGATTCATCCCCGCAGGTCTCACTATTAATCGTCTAATACAAACAATGAGTCTTTCTCTAGCTAACGAGGAACATGATAACGCACATGCAAAGAAAGGTTAGATGCACCTGCAAATTAAAGAAGTCGTTTCCAGACGAGGCCTTATGTCAAGTTTAGTCTCCAAAACCAACATAGAAGTGAATTTCAATATTAAGTGCAGATAAAGTAAAATCAATAATCAATATTAAATGTGAATATGCATAACATGCTTGCAGCAATCAGTTAATGCTCTCAGGTATACATCATCTCACTGTTTGCCATGGATATACTCTAATGAAGTAAAATCACACCTTGAATATGAATGTTGTATATGAATATATAGATATATATCCCTGACATAAAAGGGTGGAGCCTAAATTATGCTGCTCCACTGTGGATAACGTTATCTAAGGAAAAACAGACATTGTTTAGTTTAATTCTAAATAATTTCCATAACAACATTTAATATATGCACGTTCCTTAAATAAACACCCAAGCTAAAAGGTTTCTCCTTGCCCCAGAGACTCTCTGAGAAGATTCAATTTATGCTCAAGAGGTTTACTCAGTGAAATTGACTCTTTGATTTTGATGTTTCCAGTGCAACATTATAGCGGGTATCAATGTTCAGAATTCAGTTTTACAATCAAAAAACGGGGTGAGGTAAAGGTTAAGGTTAGGTTCACCCTCCTTACTGAATGCAATTCCACAACATCCGGAATACCGGAATTAGGAACCTAACCATAGGAAGAACAGGGATTCCACTGAACATGTGTGAAAAAACCCTCTTTCCAGAAAGAAAAATTCTTTTCTAGAGTCCCCTCACCCTACAGGGTTACCCCTAGGTGGCATGCTTCATCATTGGGGTCCTCTCAATCCGCTGCGGATTGAGGCGTGCTGCGACTTGCGAACTACGTAGGAGCACTTAGTTTTAGGAAAATATGTGTGGTGCAGTGATGTGGAGTGGGAAAAAAGGGATTAAAAATACCTAGCTATTGAGCTAATATTTTATTCCTGCTCCTAGTCGGTATGTTTTAAAATCAGGGGTTAATACTAGGGAGAGACCTAACTGTAATGAGTATGGAGTCCCTAGTACTGGGTCGACATGTTTTAAGATTTTCCCTAAAGCTCTTCTTCAGGACCACACGAGGGCCAGCCCCGTGTGTACCACTCCTAAAGAATCCTGTGAGTAGGAAACAATGGGGTGCACACCTAATGTGTGTTCACCTGATACTTAATACATACGGTTGTACACTGACACGTTGTATCTGTAGGAAATAAAACAAAGGAAAATTAAAAAGGCCTGCCTACCAGCCAAGCTGGCAGGCCCTATATATATGCGGCGTCGTATCTCGATCAATGTACTCCTCTATAGTGGGTGTACTTAACAGCTATTTTGTGCGATCATCTGTGGTGGAAGAAATCAATCACACATGATGTCTTTGTGAAGAAAAGTGGTTATGTACAAATTGCAGTTTAAAAGCACTCGTGAAAATAAGAAAGAAAGACACCATGTGACATACAGCATATAACAAAAACTTTTTAGTATTACATATCAATGACACATACTTTTGTTTAGGCAGAAATATGCCTCATGATCTGCAGGGGTAGAGGGGCTTGTAGTCACACCCTAAAATGGAAATGGGGACATAGAGATGGTCATTAGAGTTTCCTAAAGGTAAATGAGATAGGGACCGGGGAGAAAATTCCCGGTGCCTTAGCTTATCCTGGAAGGAAAATAGAAACCTTATTAATTCTTTGGAAATCTGAGAAATAAGGTCAAAAAAGGGTCTGGCTGGACTTACTTCGTCAAAGCACTCCTCTCAGAAAATTACCTGATGGCACCCCTGTAGACCGCATCTTACAGCGTCTGTCTCCCAGTGGCCATTAAATAGACCCGGAACAGCTTAGTCATGCTTACAAAATGGCCACTGTGACTGGCAATGTAGCGTGGCCATATTGGGAGAATTAAGCATGACTAGGCTGGCCCGGGTCTATTTCATTCGCCCAATATGGCCACGCTACATTGCCAGTCACAGCAGCCATTTTGTGAGTGACACGGTCTAGTTTTTGAAGTAAGCATGACTAAGCTGTTCCGGGTGCCATCAGGTCATTTTCCGAGAGGAGTGCTTTGACGAAGTAAGTCCAGCCAGACCCTTTTTGGACCTTATTTCTCAGATTTCCAAAGAATTAATAAGGTTTCTATTTTCCTCCCAGGATAAGCTAAGGTACCGGGAATTTTCTCCCCGGTCCCTATCTCATTTACCTTTAGGAAACTCTAATGACCATCTCTATGTCCCCATTACCATTTTAGGGTGTGACTACAAGCCCCTCTACCCCTGCAGATCATGAGGCATATTTCTGCCTAAACAAAAGTATGTGTCATTGATATGTAATACAATTTTTTTTGGTTATATGTTGTATGTCACGTGGTGTCTTTCTTTCTTTTTTTCACGAGTGCTTTTAAACTGCAATTTGTACATAACCACTTTTCTTCACAAAGACATCGTGTGTGATTGATTTCTTCCACCACAGATGATCGCACAAAATAGCTGTTAAGTACCCCCACTATAGAGGAGTACATTGATCGAGATACGACGCCGCATATATATAGGGCCTGCCAGCTTGGCTGGTAGGCAGGCCTTTTAATTTTCCTTTGTTTTATTTCCTACAGATACAACGTGTCAGTGTACAACCATATGTATTAAGTATCAGGTGAACACACATTAGGTGTGCACCCCATTGTTTCCTACTCACAGGATTCTTTAGGAGTGGTACACACGGGGCTGGCCCTCGTGTGGTCCTGAAGAAGAGCTTTAGGGGAAAGCTCAAAACATGTCGACCCAGTACTAGGGACTCCATACTCATTACAGTTAGGTATCTCCCTAGTATTAACCCCTGATTTTAAAACATACCGACTAGGAGCAGGAATAAAATATTAGCTCACTAGCTAGGTATTTTTAATCCCTTTTTTCCCACTCCACATCACTGCACCACACATATTTTCCTAAAACTAAGTGCTCCTACGTAGTTCGCAAGTCGCAGCACCCCTCAATCCGCAGCGGATTGAGAGGGCCCCAATGATGAAGCATGCCACCTAGAGGTAACCCTGGTGGGTGAGGGGACTCTAGAAAATAATTTTTCTTTCTGGAAAGAGGGTTTTTTCACACATGTTCAGTGGAATCCCTATTCTTCCTATGGTTAGGTTCCTAATTCCGGTATTCCGGATGTTGTGGAACAGAATTCAGTTTTGACACACTGCTCTCTAGAGAATTATTAGAGGTGAATTGAATCCTATTTTAACCACAACCATGTGTGTCTTGTATTTAAGATGACCGCAATTTAACTTTACTGGGTGATGTATTGTAACACTCTGTAAAAAGGGCTGTAAAATGTATTTGTTAACATGTCAGCACTGCTCCTTTTTGCTTCTGGTCAGGGCGCTCTCACCTTCAGCTCAAGCACATGCAGTCAAGGAAGAGCAGAGGGAAACAAGCAGTGCTCAGACTCACGGAAAGGGAATGTGTTCATGCTTTACTGACAGAAACATTGAGGTTTTGCAAACAGAAAACGTTAAATGGAGTGCAACACATATCAGAAAATTTAATGCAGAGGATTACATTAACAAGCACAGAAACTATTGCGAACATCTCTGCCTACTATTTAAAATGTGTACTTCCACATCCATAAATAGCATGACTTCGCAGAACACCCATTAAAGGAAATTTTTGCTCAAACAGTAATAAAGTGAAAACTCAAGGAAAATCCGAAATCACTTTAGAAAAATAAAGTATAGTTTAATAAATAAAGTAATACCAGAATGACAAAAATCCAATCAGTAGAGTTGGAGATGATCAGTTTCAAAGATTTAGGTAAGTATAGCAGTGGCAGTCGGCGTAAAGAGCAGGTTCCACCAGAGCTTCCATTTGTGAAAAGCCCAAACTTCTGGATTTACATCTTTTTCTTGTGGGGGAGCTCTAACTAATGGCAATCGTGTGTCCAGGACCTGGGGGGCACCTCTTGGTGATCAGGTCCCACTCCAGCAGAGGCCAGCAGCAGGCCTCAGGAAGGTCAGGCCAGGTTGTGTTGGTGCTGGTCAGCTGGGCAGTTGCATAGAGGCCTCTGGAAGCTTGTTGTGTCTCAGTAGCTCACACAGGAGGCCAGCCAACTGGCCCTCGAAGACACTCTTAATAACATGTGATCAAGACAAGCAGGTCCAATCTTCCTTCTTCAGACATCAAGGCAGTCCATCAAGCAGCAGGGCAGTCCTCTGGCTGCAGGACAGTCATTCTGCTGAATCTTCCACAGGTCCAGGAGTGTTCTGATGAGTAGGTCTGAAGGTTTTATTTTTATACCTGGTGCTAGCCTTTGTGTGGGGGAGACCCCTGACCTGCCCCTAATACTAGTTCTGATCAGTTTTTCTCTTTCCCCTGGTCCTGGCTCTAAATTGTCTAGGGTGACAAAGGCAAGAGCAGTCCTGGTGTCAGGTTCCTTTGTCTGTGCTGTAGGCTGAGCCCTTAGAAATGAAATCAGGACAGGGAAGAGCTCCCCCCAGCCATCCTGTCAGGAAAACCCACACCTCTCAGAACTATTCTTTCTTTGTTCCCATGTCTGGAAGCAATACACAAAACACCTCAGGAGAGCCATTCACAGTCATGTGACCCTGAACACAGGCAGAAAGGCACATTTTGGTTTAGGCCAGAAAAATGTAAACTTTCCAAAAGTGGTATTTTCAGAATAGTAATTTCAAATCTGACTTTCCCATTAGAAAATATTTTAAAATACAATAAATTTTAGTGTAAGCAGCATATCTCTATCTGCTCCTAATCTGATATTAGCACCTATTAAGTGTAATAAGGTAACCCAATGGTAGTCTATGGTAGAGAGATACATACAACACTGAAAAACAACATTAGGGATTTTTCCCTTTCAGGACATGTAAAACATAAACTTACATGCCCTACTTTTTAAATACTAGGCACCTATGAGCCTAGAGAGCCTTCTTCAGGGCTGACTTATAAGTCTTACAAAGGAAAGTTTGGGCTTGGTAAGAGGTTTATTTTGCTATGTCAAAATGGCAGTTTAAAACTTCCTCAGGCTGCAGTGGCAGGCCTGAGATGTGCTTTAAAAGTCTACTTTATTGGGTGGCATAATGAGTGCTGAATTCCATTAACAGCAAATAGTTTACAGGTCTTGGTTACAAGTAGTACTGTATACTAGGGACTTACAAGTAAATTATAGGTATCAATCAGGTGTAGGCCAATTTTACCATGGGGACAGAGTCCTAATGCCAACACAAATGGGTTCAGCAAAAGAAAGCAAAAACCTAGGGGTGACCTTGCAAAAAATGCCTGGTCCAACAATGTGCAAATACATGGAAGTCCACTGTCAAGCACTTTAGTTGGTACAATTATGGCCATGAACAATTTTTCACACAAGCAAATTCCTATTTTTCACAGAAATCACTGTGAATTAAAATACAGTCAATTATTCTTTTTGTTGCTTTGCTGCAGGTCTAGTCTGTAAATACTTGTAATAACCTGCCTATTTAATCTCAAGATGGAAGTATTTCATTTAGTATGTTAATAGCTTGTTAGTTTAATGTAGCTGTTTAAGAGGCACTACTAATGACCCTTTTTGTTATCATTGTGAGAGTGTCCCAGCCATCCTGGCCTTCCTGAGACCATTTTTACAGACTAATTTGGACCCAAAGCAGCGAAACATGCCATCAAAGTTGTTAATGATCTACCCCTGATTGCCGCCATTTTGGATCTCATGATGCCCCTTTACTTCTGGGAGGTGTCCCAGTACAATGTGACATGTTTATGCAGCTTGCTTTTAAGGCAAGCAGGGCCAATGATGTGTTGGTGAAATGTCACTAGCCTACCCGATGCCTTCACCTGCTTACAACATGATGCAGTGGGCAGCTAATGATTCCAGGGCAAAACCACAGTGCCAGCTTCCAGAATGAAAGGGAGCCCCAAAACTGTAAATTCTGCTTCCCAAGACAATGATATTACAGGTGACTTTAAAGATCTGCAGTTTCTGAAACTGAGGATTTCTATGGAAACAAACACAATTTCTGGCCCTCTTTCATCGTCAAAAAGGCAGCAATAAATTTAGTGATGCTGAGATAAACTAGAACTGTCATTCCACACAGCAGACTCCTGAAAGACATGAGCTAAAAACAGACAGGATCAATTTAGAGGCTGTTTTCAGAGGAAGTTTGACTTAAGCCTGGATAATAGTTGCTTACACACAGTTCAGAAACCCATAGACATTTAAAGTGAAGGTGTATTGGCAACATGTGCTTAAAGGCAATGAAAGTGTAGTGAAGGTGTACACTGCGCTTTTATAAGCTTCATCTTTGATTGCAAAAGTTGCCAGTCCTTGAGGGTATCCTGGGAGTGGTCAGGGAATTAAAATGCAATGACGTTACCACCCAGTAAATAGTACGTTAATGATCATTCACAAACATTTTGGTATGCATTTCTCAACTTCCAATCATCTAACTTGCGACAAGTGGTTCAATCACAACTGGTGCAGGGAGACGGAGAAAGTAATCCAATACGCCCACATCTCACTAGATCTTTTTAGCAATTTTAGACATTTAAAATTTCATTTTGATGTGAAATGTGTGAATGCACTCTAGGTGGTTGTACTTGAATATCTAAACAGCCATGTACTAGGCCTGTGAGTAAGCGTAAAAATGAATAGTGTAGTTTAGACATCTGTTTCCCGAATATTTATGAATTTGTCCCCTTGTGCTTAGTATTCAACTCTTCTTAGCTATGCTGGAAGTTAGTCCTTATTGTGATACTAAATGACATTTAAATTCATTCGTCAAGATTCTCCTTGATTTTATGCTCCCAGACTTATTCCTCTTTATGATTATACCTTCACAGGAAGCAAATAATAGATTGTCTAAAGTGTATAAGTTAGATGCAGCTTAATGAAGTTAAAGACTGGTTTAATTTCCATGGCAATTCCTGTCAGTATGAGGTGGCATAACCTTTTAGGTCAATGCAATTGTTTCATCTGCAGATGGAGTTCAGAAAACCATTTGGAACGCTTTAGATGCATATTTATCACTTATCAACCAAAGTCAGAATCCTGATTGTGGAGTATTTTAAACAACTGAAAATGCAAACAACAAGCATTGGCTAAATTTACAAAGCTGTTCAACAATCTGTGATAAGCACATTTCTTCTGCATAGTTTCGTCAGTAACCCTGCTTTACATCTTTATTATTGAATTTAGTAAATATCTTTGCAGGGTAGATTACAGTTGCCTGGTGGGTTTTTTTGGACTTTAAAGGGATATGTGCATAGTATGTGTGAGATTGTTGTTCTTAAATTGTTCTGGAAGCTTACGTTAAAGCAGTGAGAGGTGGCTGAAGTAAATCACTCATTGTATCATCTAGGTGTGTGCTCACATGATTTGTACAGTTGCTACAGAAACAAATTGGGATTTGTTGCATTTGAAATAATGCTTCGTTATTTCTGAAACTGTAGGTGTTGCTCTCAAAGGAATTATGCTACCACCAGGATATGAACACATTGTAAATTCTCATTTACTTAACTGTATTAAGCTACAAGTTAGAATAAATAACACTTTTGTTATTGTTCAATTGCGATCACCCATTCAGTAAAATGTTCACTTGATTTGTAAAAGCTACAAGAGACATATAGAAATATATATCTTCAGAGGATTCTGCACACCAGTTGAAAATGTGCTCATGTTGGCTAAGGGACACGTCTTCATTTCATATAATTCACAAAGAATGACAAGAACACACATGAGAAGCTGCAACGTTTTATAATCAAAAAGAATACTCACATGCAAATTCAAGCAGGCCACTCAAAATATTCTAAGGATAACAAAACCAGACATCATTATTTAATCGACAGAAAGTAATACAACTAAAAAGGTTTTTCTAAAATTTTGAAATATAATTCAAGAACGTCAGGATATTGGTAAGTTCCTTTAGTCCTGTTCTCGGATCACATACTGAAAGGCCTTTACCCTATGAAACTTCAATGATTAGAAGTCAATTTGATGAGTCTAAAAGAGAATTGACTGGCTGGAAACAAAATAAAGGGTATTTTAAAAATGTAACACGTTCAGGATATGCAAGGTCGGTGTGAACACCAAAAGTATTGAGGACCGCGAAGGAAAGGAAATGTTTATCAAAAAAGAGCCACTTGTGATATGTGGTTTGGGGTACACGTATTGGAAAGTACATGTAATCTGAAATATGTGAGCAGTACTATCTGTCATCTTCACAAACAAATTCTGGAACACATCTGTGCCATACATAACCATTATTACACCTATGCCATGGTACATATTATGGGAAATGTCACAAGGTTGATTGGACAAATTTGTAATATGTAATAGACACAGTTCCAAAAAATGAAAGAGTGGGAGCCAGGTTACAACACTGATACCACAGGAGTGCAAATATATTATATGATTAAAACAAGATTTCTGTACGGGCTGAACGCCAATGAAGAAATGCATGTACATCCAAAATACGTAGAGAATACGAGGATATTTTATATGCTAGAATATAGTGAAGCAGCAGTAGCAAGTACTGTGTATTGCAATGAATATGCAGCCAGTTACGATGTTACCAAAAACATCAAACTTATCGTTATGGTGACCACAGTGAAAATGTACATAGGAATTTCGCCCTAAGATCTCTGTATAGGTGATTTTAGTGAAATAGAAGAAAAACTGTTAATGAACTTCAATGCACAGAATCCTGCACAGTGGAATGGCTGGGCAAGGACTATAAATTGAAATTGAAATGTGACAACAACCCACCATGATTAAGACCTGTGAGAGCCAACAGGGGTTATATATAATAGTGACATGCTTTTATATAATATTAACTATTTGTCTATGGATCGCTCTCTTTAGATATTTAGATAGATAGATAGTCAGACAGACAGATCGATAGATGGATGGATGGATGATTGGATGGATGGATGGATTCATTTGCCTTGAAGGTTTGTCGGTCAGAATTCCCAATTCCCATGTATGTTTGTAGGCATTTCCAAGATCTTCTCTGACCCCTTTTCAACCTGGAAATGGTCAGAGAGTTACTCCAGACAAGGGCTAGAGCAACTCCCTGTCTAGGATGGGAAGGGGAATGGATCACACCCAGATTTGATGGGTTTGTAGAGCAAAAGCGTTCTACACAGGGATGTTTTTCCCAGGGAAAAACTATTGTGCATTTAAAGAGGGGTCTCCATCCCCACCAGTGCGGACATCTGTATTCTCTTAAACTCGTCACAAGAATAGGAGTCTGTGGAAATAGTCCTTGTAAAATGCCTGGAAACCTGCACCTGGTGCAACTATCGAGGTAGGCTACTCAAAATGTTGTAGAATAGGATAAATTGCAAAACTTTCAGGAAGAAATGGAAACCTCTACCTGCATTTTTTTGTTTCTTTTCTGAATTGTGTCCAATATGATTTGGTACTTTTCCATAAGAAATAGCAATGAATATTTTCCTTACAATGCATAGAATCAGTCTACACCACATAAGGTATGCATTGCATTTCTGACAGTTTTTATTCTCATCAATCTACTAGTTTAACACAATAGTTCCAAAAACGGCAAGTTACTAAATGTAGCAAGCTATGTCTATATATTTATTAATCTTTTGAAAGACGTTTGCCAAGTACTACACTTTTTCAACCACTGCTTTGCAAACATCTTCATTGTTTGAAACAAAAAGGTAGCCTAGCAAACATTATGCCTTTCATCTACTGCTAAACAAATATATTGTGCTATTTGACACAAAAGCACACATTTTCACTATGCTAAGCCAATGAGCTATGTGGAGGATACATGATGGCTAACCTGCAACACGGTCCTATTAAGCCATTGATGGGTTCTGATGTCATCAAACATCACATCATGAGACTAGACCTGGGCGGTGAACTCCGCTCCGTTCATGGAGTTTGCAGAGTTTTTTGCACTCCGCGGAGCACGCGGGGTGCAGAAAACTCCACTCCGCGTAGTGCTGCTGAGTTTTTTCCCTGCTCGTGCTCGTGAACGGTAAGTTGGCGAGGGCGAGCTGCCGCTCGGGTAGAATTTCTACTCAAGCAGGATGAAGATCAGCGCAAATGGCAGTTCGCACTGCACTCCGCCACTTGCGGAACTCTGCTGAGTTTTTTTGTCACTTCGCGGAGTTCCGTGTTGCGAAACCCTGCGAACTACGCCCAGGCCTATACAAGACCAAAGTCTAAGGCAGAATTATTGACCTGTAATACTGGTTGCCGAGCATAAGTTTTTAATCTTGCTTATTTTTTCGACATATAAGATTTCTGTTGAAAGCAGTACTACATAATACTTTAATACACTCTAGAATACTTCTTTATTTTCTGTGGTCATCATTGGATGAAATCTGTACTTCTCTAGTGATACCATCTAAGGGAAATATGGATGATAATTGAAAGGAATGGTGTCATTTTTGTAAAATCGAAATAGTTGTGAAACCACATCTCTTTATGCATTAACAATAGTTAAACATAATATGCAAGTGGCAGTTTCCTATGCATTGCAGCCTTTAAACCTATTAAGGCATTTTGGTGACTTTTGATTTATGATGCCATCTAAAAACCCTCAAATGGCATAGACGGCCTATAACTCACTGCAATCGCACGAGTCAAACTGATCAGCAAGAAAATGAACACATTCTCAGGACCATTTCCAAATTGCTCTTTCAAAAAGAGGAGTTTCTGATGTGGGTCTTCTGGTTCGATAAAACTAGACCAGAGAGGATGATTTGCATGGAGGCGTCTGCATTTCTCTATGTATATGTTTTATTTTTTCTAACTTGTTATCTGTTTTTTATTGTGCTACATTGTGAATGTGTAAAATTACAGTCATTCCATTTTTATTTTTTGTTCTCAGCCACTTTGTCCAGTTTACTAGGTTAATATCTTCCCCTTCATTAATTTTCATGATCTTTGTGTGCAGCTGCTTAGCCATTGCTTATTTATTTCTTGCGCTCACTTTCTTTCTGCTCTTCGAGAATTGTACAAGGGCAGAGTAATTTCACTGATGGAACTTTCACCCTACTGGGATGCTGCAAGATATAATTTACTTCTGATGTTCCCACCAGGAGTTGTTTGGGAGCCCACAGCTAAGCCAAGCTTTGAAAACAAATGTAGAGTAATCTTCCAATTGAGCATGAAAATGGAAGCCAGAGCCTAATCCGTTTCAAGGTTGCAACTGTTTACACATGGCTGATCTAACAGCTCTTATTTGTTTGCCCTTCAAAACATATTCAATGTATTTATGAAAATTGTTCCTTGGCTTCTTTCATTCTTTGTATAGAGGCTGCTTACAATCTGTCATTTTGTCCATCATAGTGGTATATGCTTGCCAACCCCACCGCCCAGTCACCAAAGAAAGGAAACAGGAAACATGCATTTTTAAAACTATATTCAGCTATTCTGAAAAGAATATGTTGATTTTGGGACAAGACATATTCACAATGATAAAAAAAAAAAACACCTGGCGCAAGAACAGAATATCATTTTAGGAAAAGAAAAAACTTTGGAGTTGAAATACAATTAAAAAAGAATGCCATTGCTGACAAAAACAATCACTGGTTGGAGTTCTTCATTGGCGAAGATGTAGACAACCGTGACCTTTTATGACTTTGTCATACAGTTTTTGGACTGTCCACAAGCTTGGCAGGCATCAACCTGGATGGAGAATTCCACTGGTTTTGTCAACGATAGGAGGGGGTGAGGAGAAGAAAACCGTAGAGGAACAATCAACCTTTTTCAGCTCCTAAGTGATGGTCTTCTGGTGGCACTTCTGGTGGAACCACTGCACTGGGGTTGGTTTAAGAAGGTTCCTCTAATGGACCAATGGCACCGCAGTTTGGCCTTGTCTGTCTGCCATTTTCTAAGGTGACTTTCTCCTTCTGGGCTCAAAAAGCAAATGTAAAGTAATTGAAAGACAAATGGAAGCAATTTGATGCAAGGGATTTTTATATTGACATTTACATTCAGCTATCCAAACCTGGAAAACTGGACGACTTATTTGTGGTGCCTTTATGAACAGCCCACTCGCCGATAAGTAAGCTCCATGACCATATATTGCATAATTTTATTCTGTTTGCTGGATCTGTCTGCAGTAATTTTTCTTTGTTAAAACAAATTGCACTAGTCAGTTTTCTGCATTTTTGTTTACTGGAAATATGGGTGGCATCCTTAGTCCTTCCACTCAATTGCGTCAGACATGATGACAAAACTCTGGTTACAAGTGTGGTTCCGATTAAATGTAGTTTCTTGTTGGCTTACATTTCTATGAAATTTGACTTTGCATCCTCAAGGAAGAAGATCAGGAGATGGCAAATGAATGTATTAAATGACGTTTCTTGATGTACTGAGTGTCACATCAACTTATTCCACAGCTACTCTAGCAAGACTCTTCCTGAGCTTTATTGATGAAAATGAGAAATATACTAACATTAACAGTTTGTCCTCCTACAGATGAGGAGGTGCTGAGAAAGTTATTAATATGCAATGGATATTTCATAGCTGGATGAGCATTTCATTACCATGTTGCAGTTTTTTGTGTGTAACTTAGGGGCTTAACAACTTTTTTCTACAAAAAAACAATGTACTGCACTGCAAGGATGTTTGTGTTTTTTTTACTTCAGACATTATTATAAGTTCTGCATCTGATTTGAGGGGGAAATTGCATTCAGTTTTTGGGAAAATGAAAGGCAAAATGTCCAGAGCTGGGTATTTTCTCGAGTGATTGGATATGAAAATGTATCTGCATAACAAGTGGCTAATTAAATACCCATAGTCTACAGTGAAGGCTGTACATCTAATGAAAGGTGAATACAAACATTACTATACTGCTCCCGGCTCTCGTAATTAGCTCTGGCAGCATGACCAATGGAAAGGCCATTTCCTACAGTCTAATGGCCACCTCAAGTAGCCATTTAGATGATATTAGCAAACTAGAAATTGCAACTCAGAAGGCCATAATTCCCCACATTTGCAATAACACCATTAACAAGACAGGCTTTGGATAATTGAGTTACGAAAATAAGTGTCAAGTAAGTATCAAAAGCATTGCATTCATGAAAGTAGTTGTTTGTGTCAAACCTGCCAGTTAGCATTCTCTGTCAAGTACTTAGCCTTACCTGAAGCAAGCCCGTGAAGAACACTAAAGCCCTGACTCCAAGGGGGCTGGTGAATTCCAGTCCCTTTTCAAACACCTATTTGTGCTTGGGATCATTATTCCAATATTTGCAGTAACTGAACCCTCTCCAACGATGTTCCATAGGTGAACTTCTTTAGGTCAAATCGGGCAAAAGTTACCAGGGGGAAACATGCAGTAATTCTGACACATGTTACATTTAGAGCAGAAAACACCATACTGCACATGTAATTCCTCATTTTCTAGGAAAATAATCACACCCCCCTGTATAAATTTGGCATACTACTGCCTCGTTGAAAGTTCTTTGTTCTTGTCATGTTTCTGAGTTAGTTGGCATGCTACTGCTGATTTTCGTTGCCATTCTGAATCATTTGACTATGTGCGTTCTCAGTTTGCCACTCTTTAATCTGCTGTTTGTGATACCTTGCTAACTCTTGTGGAACATCCAATTATGTTTTATTCACTACTTCGTTTCCATGCACCAAGTGAGATAAGGCAGCAGCCTTCAGTCAAATCAGAGTTGTGCAACCCAAATGGTAGTCTTTTTTGGGACATCACCTGTTTTTTTTTATTTTTTTTTAAGAGCTGTTTTCATTAACATACATACATCAATGTTTCAATAGATTTACCAATGAACCCCTGTGCTCCCTTTACATTCAAGAGGTTGTTATCTGGAACATGTGTTTATGTTGCCGCATTACGATTGTTCTCCAAACAATATGGCTAATGCAACTATCCATTCAATTAGATGACATTTAGTGGTGGCAGAAGGGCTTCAAGATATGTCATCTTACTGCTAATTCTGTCAAATATTATCCACTCAGGAAGTCAATATATTGTCAATCACCATCGTTACAGGGTCCGTTTTTTGTTATAAGTTACTGATACCATTAACTCTGATTTTGATAACTGCACCATTCTTCCACCTGGTCCAAAATCGAACAGGATTCTCCATGCCATCAGGCATGTGCCTCTGTTATTGCCATTCATGCTCAATCAGTATACTGTAAGTCACAGAATAGATTTGTGCCATGCAGAGGCCCAAGGCCGACTGCTTTTTTAGCTTTTAAGGTGCCTTGGCATATCCTGACTATGAGGGACTATGGCCACTCCTCCTCCAAATTGGAATATACTATAGCCTGGCTATACCGGCTATTAAAGGCCCGCTCCAGCGTCGGCGAGGGCCTTTAACAAGGGAGCGGGACTTTAATAGCCGGTATAGCCCAGCTACGAAGGGCTATAAGGCTATTAGAACATTCTGCCACTAGAGGGCAGAATGTTCTAACAAATAAAACAAAGGCTTCAGGGAGCGTGAGGGGATTGAAATCCCCTCAGGCTCCCTGAAGCCTTTGTTCACAGCCACAGCTGTGAACAAAGAAACATTGGAATGTTGGAGCTCCGGGCTTATACCACCCATTATAAGCCCGGAGCTACTCCATTGTTTTCAATGGAGCTCCCAACATTCCAATGTTCTAATATGATTTAATCCAGTTATCCAAATCACTAGGCTCCTGGCGCCACAATACAAATTTAGCCCTATGCCGTACTGCCTGACTCTCAAATGCAAAGCAAACCATGCATCCGATGTCTTTTCCACTGCCAGTTCAAAGGTTATTCGAACATCCGTAGCAGCCCCATGAATGCAGATCAGTAGTGGGTGACCTGCGCTCGCATCCAAATATATTTGATGGTGCTGCTGTACCTGAGTGGCCTCCGAGTATAGGGAGATTGATCGACTCCTGCACTGTGTTGTAATACATCATCGCAGGAGAGTTTTATACCAATGTCTTTGTTGCAAACATTGCAAATAGCCACATTTTCAAACACTTGGAGGTGTAGTCTCCTTAACTTAAATGCTTTAATATGTGGATTTGAATGGCATGACATAGAACTCATTTAATCTGACGTTTGCAAAGAAATTTCTCTTTTTCAAGATATGGTTTTTCAACTCAAGTTACTCTCAGAAATGAGAAGCAAAACCCCAGATTAAGGGAGTCTGGACAGGAGAGCCCATTAACATGGCTATATTTAATCACTAAAGGGGTCACACACCTAAATGATATATGGTCCCTTTATCGTAGGAAGATATATGATTGGCACAAGGCCATTTTATATACTTTCCTGATAATGATGGAATGAGACATCTGAGTGTTCTAAAGGCAGAACACCCTCAAGGAAAGAGAAATACCACGAATTGAAAATATCCACATTCTGCTGTCAAACAAGAACCGGAAATGAGGATTAGATCAGCCCGAGACCGCCCCAACTGTGTGCAAGTCTGCAAACTTTATTGCACCCAAAGCTGTGGCTAATAAGATTTTCTTTATTTTTTTCTACTGTTTTGTGATCGCAAGCATTAGACTTTCTTTCGTTGTGGCCTACCTCTAGCTCAGGTTCTAAATCTCCTTCCTTCTCCCCATAGTATCTTGACACTGTTTAAGGAACAAAAGAATCCATCTTGCTCTGTCAGTTCTGCATGGTGGCGATCATCAAGGCCTCCGCTTTGTCACTTTGGTGTTTGGGTTCCACTAAGACTGCCACTCTTGTGCGGTGTGTGATATATTTCCCTGTGTGAGGAGCCTTATGAGCTGCTTTAGTTTTACATTAAGGCAACCACTCCCAATATATCTTACCTTAACAATTATTTACTCACTTTAGCAAGGATTCAAGGCTCTAGACTAGTTTCGAAGAGCATGAGTGCAAATGTTCTTTACTTTTTGAAAGAAATTTAGAAACACAAGCAGTTTAGTTGCATGTTTTTTCTCAGAAGTATAATGTTTACTATACTCCAGAGCATGGTTTGTGGTGGTTTCTTTGGAGATGTTCAAGTAAAGAAATGCCCCGTCTTGATAAAAGAACTGCGAAGAGTCAAATGATACAGAGAATTAGCAGGCAGGAGAGCTCTGCTCACACACACACTTAACCCTTCATTGAACGGGAAGGCTTGGTAAGCAGGCCTGCGCGGCTACACATAGGCGCCACACACGGGCTTTGAAATCCACCACATTACTTGAGTGCAATTAGTCGCATGGCAATGACTTGGAAGACCAGCCCTCCAGGGACAGTCATCTCTTTCCTTTAAGGTTGAATTCGGGAGTAATACAGCATGCACAGCGGAGTCACTCATCAATATGATGAGAACAAATGTGGCAGCTGTGAGGGGATGTAGCTGCACAGGGAGAAAAGACAGAAATCCAATCAAGAATAAATCTTGTCACGTGGAAATTCTTTACATTAAGAACGAGTTAAGTGGATTTTGTAAGACTTCCGGTTCTTTGCAGTAATAGCCTGCCTCTTCCAACCATGCTTTACTTTAGAGATGCACTGTTCCCAGGATCCTCCTTATCAATAAGAAGGGGCGGTGTCACATGAAGAGTTCTATATCGACAAGATAGAAATGTGTAGGTGTTTTGTGCCACATAAACAGATTTATGTCGGAGGTGTTTAAATTTGCCAGCGGTAACAATAGCCTGTTATATTTTAATGTCAACATTAAATTGCACAGAATTTGATCGAAGCACAGTATTTTGACATGTAGTCAATTTTTCGTTCTTGTGAGTGGTATTCTTGTTGATTATGCACTACCAGATGGGAGCATGGCCAAGTCGGCAATAGCAGTGACTGCACTGCTGTAAGCTCTGTGGCCGAAAGGACCCCAGGTACTCTATCCTGAGGTGCACCTGACCCGAGCTGCCAAGGTGAAGGGTTGGACCCACCACTGGTGCTGGGGGAGCGCTTGGGCCCTGCGGCTGTGGCTCTGGTGGCTGCACGGTGGTACAGGAGGGAGCCGGCTGGTGGAGTGGCCTAACCATCGCTGATCTTCAATGGGCATGGCCTGCAGTGAGGAGAAGCAGCCCAGAACCAGAGCGAGGTGAGGGCACCCAATTAGGGACTGTGACCATACCAGAGGTGGAGGCAGCCCCGAAGGGAAGGGCCAGACACGGGGTACCCACTGGAGATGGAGCCCCTGCTTGACCACCCCTGGGAGAGAGTAGGGCCTGCCTCAGCGGCTTTAGGGAGAAGCCGGGTGCGGGGTGTTGGAGACCCCAGCAGAGGAATAAGAAGGCCCCGTGCACACCCTGGAATTAGGCTCCGTACTGCGAAGGAGCGGGGGCCGAGTTCCGGTTGACAGCGGGCCGGGAAAGATGCATACCGGCGTCTCCTGTGAGTGGAGAGCCCTCACCTGGGAGTGAATGCCCAGTCTCTGGACTAACCAGAGGCATCCCTATGCCCAACCACAACAAGGTACCTCTCGCAGGGCCAGAGGGCAGCTGAGTGGTGTGGCCGCCACCGGGGCCTACCCTCGGAGTCCCCTCCCCAAATTGACTGCCAAACCACCGTTCACTCTGGGCAGTATATCAAGGACCAGCTAGCGGTGGTGGGAACCTTGGAGCAAGGGGCACTGCTGGAGACCCTGGGAATTTTTTGGGACTGGGGCGGCATTGGAAGGCCTCAGAGGTCGTGGTACCAAATCACAAAACCAAGACGGCAGTGGTGCACCCTGAACAGTCCAAAATGGTGCTGCCAACTGCGACACAGGAGTCCAGAGTGAGCCCAGTGCCCAGAGGAGAGGGACCCCCCCAAGATGCATACCGCAGCAATCCTGGCAGTGATACGGAACACTAAGGTGGTCCTGGAGCATAAGATTGAGAAGTGGTTCTGGATGTGGGCCTGTTGCATTCTGACCACAAGAAGCTTGCAGCAGAGGTTTTGGGGACAGAATGCCTCGGCTGTAGTCTTGCCCTTGGTTTCGGAGGGGGCCTCCCAGCTAAAGCAACTACAGCAGGCTGCCCTGCACTTGACTAACTGATTGGAGGATGATAAGGGCCGATCGAGGCATAACAATATATGCCAGTAGCGGTCTGTGGTAGGAGTGCCGGCCGGGCGGTGACGTGGGGCGGGGGAGGGGCAGGTTGGGGGGTAGTAAACCACGGATTACGGCTGAATACAGGTAAGTAAACATTTAAATAAATAAAACGAATTTCGTTGTGAGCGCTGCATCGCCAAATGCGATGCAGTGCGCGCAACGAAATTCGTTTTATTTATTTAAATGTTTACTTACCTGTATTCGGCCGTAATCCATGGTTTACTACCCCCCGCCCCACGTCACCGCCCGGCCGGCACTCCTACCACGGACCGCTACTGATATATGCTTGATTTCAATCCCTGAAAAAGCAGAAGGGCGGGTGCTGTACTTTTTGTGGCACAATGGTTGTTGGAGACGGTGCTGGGCGGACAGGCCTCCAACATATATATAGGGCGAGAAAGCAAAAGACAAACAGATGTGGGTCCCTTGCTCACTTTGCCACTGGATTCAAGCTAGCCTGGCTGATGATGAGTGAAACTCCGAAACCGGTCCCAAGATGCTTGTTTCCGGTCCAGGGAGGACCTGCCCTGGCAGTTCGGGCTGGACTGTTCCCATGAGGCACAGGGTCAAGACTGATTTGCATGTGGCTGGTTTCAAACTGGGGTGGCTTAGTGAGCAGAGGAATGATGATGGATTAAACCCAGATCTGTGACTGTGGGTGAGTGTCTGAAAAGTTTCAGCACTCCGTCCATCATCTTATTGTGTTTCTAACATATATATGGTGGAGCAGGCCCACAAGATCCCTGGAAGGCCTCCCCCCACATGGCCAATGATAATCAGATTGGTTAACTATAGAGACCGCAACAACATCCTACAAATGGTACGGTCATATGGCCCCTGGTTGATTGATGGTAATACAGTAATTATATGCCCTGATTATACAAGGGGTGTCCAAAGACAAAGGGAGACCTTCTTGCACGTCAAAAGACACTTATGGAGCCTCAATCTAAAGTATGCTTGGCTATTCCAAGCCAAACTAAGGGTGACTACCTCCAACGAATCTCACTTTTTAACCACCACGCAGGAGACCAGGGGTGGCTGGAAAGAAGGGGATACCCTATGCTGCAAATGACTGAATGACAGCCTCCGGCAGACTGACAGCAGCTCACCGCAAAATGGAAAGTGCAAAAGAGGAAGCCAACGACCCCCACTAAAGTCCAGGCACAGCTGGAAAGGTCAAAGGTGGTACAGGAGGTGAAGGATGGTAATCTATGGGTGGCGGCCAAGAGGTGGTAATCACTCCATAGAGGCTGAACAGACTCGGGCCAATGAAGAAGCCTCAGAAACTGATGGAGAGAACGCCTTGCCCCCAAAGGTCACACCAATGAGGGCAGACAAAATCATTTGAAGAACATGTGCAAGAGGAGGTGGACACTGAAGTAGAGGCCTGAGGAGAACTAAGGGATGTCAGTTAGCTGGCTTGCCTGCTGGTCTAGGACCCCACATACACTTGCACATTATCTCTTTGTGTTCATTGTTGAACTAAACACAGAATTTTACAGGGAAGGCGAAAGGTGCCTCGGGCATTGAGGTGGCAGGTAGTTCAAAACTCACAGCACATGGAGACAGGGAGGGTGGGGTGGGCAACAGGGTTTATAGGGAGAAGAGGAAGGCATACTGGCAATCATTGGAAATCTCAGAGAGTGACCCCTTACGTTCACTACATCACATCACACAATGTCCCCCATACATCAAGGATACACTGACCCATGGATGTCCCTCACAATCCTTTCCTGAAATGTAAATGGCCTGGGGAAATAACAAAGAGGGGGACAGTGTTGAAATTCCCTCGACATGCCCCGGACATTGCCCTGTTGCAAGAAACCTACCTACTGCTAAATAAACATGAGTTCCTGCAAATGGGCAAATACACGCTCCTAGCACACGCAGACTTCTCCAAAGGCTCCCGGACCATGTGTACCATGGCATGTAAGTCGCTGCCGTAATTAGTTATGCAGACTTAGCTAGACCTGTAGGTGTGCTGGGTGGCAGTGGGAGGCATGTGGCAGGGTGAGGAACTCTATGTGGCTTCATGGTAGTATCCCCTAGGTCTACAGTCAAAGGGCCTTGAGACTATGGCAGGCTGAATCATGAAAATTCCAGAGGCACTTCTGGTAATTGGGGAACATCTAAATTTGACCCTACACAGTATGCTTGACAGGGTTTCAAACTGATTGCGTTGCTACACATTCCTTTACAGCGCAAGTCGTTAGAACGACTTGCTTTAGGGGGCGCATTGTTGGACTGGTATTGAATTTTAAGTCCAACACCTTCTCTACTGATACACTGATTGGAGATGGAATAGTAATTTATACTATTCCAAAGTCCAGTGCCCCCCTAAGGCAAGTCGTTGTAATGACTTTGGTTGCAAAGGAATGCATGGTAACATCGTAGTTGGGGTAGCGACTGCAGACTAAAGGCATGTGTGGAAAATGCATGCAGGGTTCTGTCAAAGATCCAAACTACGTCCGTTTTAGAGAGGGGGGGTCAAGAGTAGGTTATCACAAGCCCTGTAGCAGCCCGAAGGGCACAACCCCAAATTGGCTCTACTGAGGATCGGTAGGGAACAAACATTGGGAAGATATGCTCATCTTTATTGTAATGTCGCGTTGATGGTGGCCAGGTGGGACATCGTTTAATTGTGGGGGGCACCCATTAGACTGACAGTGGCCAAGTGGGAGACCAACCATACATGCGGGCTGAGTGGCAAATTTACAAGGCCAGAGCATGCCCGGGCATATTTTTTCAAGATCTGTGAACCTTGGCAACGGCTGATGGAGGACAGGAACTAGGTGGCCTGTCTACGGCTCCCCAGATGGACCTTACACAAGGCGAAGGGGGCCTCTATAAACTGCGACTCTGCCTAGACATTGAGGTGCATGTTCATACATCCCCCCTCAATGGGAGGAGGATCCCTATTTTAGAGACAATTATTGTGGGACTTATCGTTAAATCATTATATCTAGGTTGCCGGTGCCTTCCCTGTATTGTATGGCAGAGGGAGGCTTATAGCGGGTAGAAGATGGTTCTGTTATTGCATGCAAAGTCAAAACCTTAAATATAAAGGGCCTTATTTATGGGCCCTTGCGTCACTTTTGCGCCGTTGGTGCGTCACTTTTTGTGACGCACCAGCAGTGTAAAAAGTGCGCCATGTTGCGCCATATTTACAAAGTGACGCATCTGGGTAGATGCATCACTTTATACACCCCTGTGCCACATTATACCTGCGCCAGGTATAATGTATGCAGGGGAGCGTTCCGACGCAAGAAAGGGTCGTAGAAGTGACGCAGTGAAATCTATAAGATTTCACTGCTTTTCACTGCGCCACTTCTAGGACGCAAATGCGTCAATATCTTACGCCTGCCATGAGGCAGGCGTAAGACTGACGCAGGCACATTAAACATGGGACTTGCCCAAGTGTAATGACCCATTGCTGGAGTTGCGTCACTTTTGTGACACACTCCAGCAATACGTCATTTTTGCGCTAGCAGATACGTCAGAAATACTGAAGTATCTGAAACTCCTTGCGACATAATGCATCATACTGTAAATATGACGCATCATTGGTGTCGCAAGGAGGGCGTAATGAAAAGTGACGCATCGCTGTTTTCTCGCAGCGATGCGTCACTTTTCATAAATGAGGCCCAAAGAGTTTTAAAAAACCGAAAATTATGCAATACCAACACAGTTCCACCACCAACTTGTCCCACTGACAAAAATCGGTTTATATGATATGGTTAACACCACTGCCAAGTTCAATGCCTCCAAGCACTAGACTTTTTATGTGATATAAACAACGCTCAGGATTACCAATAGACGTGTTGGAAGATTGTTCCACCTAATATAGTTCCCTCCACGAGGATAATAACTTGAGTTCATGTCCAGGATCAAACAACATGATCTGGATTAGGGTTATCTGTCTGCATGAGCAAGTCACTCTTGTTTGAAGCTCCAGGTTTCTATTTCGTGAAAACCTTCTGTTTTTCTTTTTTTTGACCTTCTTACAGAGCGTGTAGCTTTTGAAATGGTATTGGTTACAAAGCTTGTGAGATGCAGCTTAGTTTACTCTTACATTTAAAGTGGAGGTGTTGTGTCCTGACCAGATATCTGAAATGTTATTAAGTATTAGATACATGTCACATATGTATTAAGGACATGTGTTTACAAAGTTGGTGCCTTCCTTTTTAGATATTGCTTGACAGCACAGCTGCCTGCAGACCTACTGCTACCAATTACGTAAAATAAGCATAAAGTGAGCTTTAATTTCGCCCAGGGGAGTAATTCACTTTCACGTGATAATTTCGAGTATTTGGTGTATCATTTGACCCTCAAGAGGGTGTTTACATCAGCAAGCTCAACAGAGGTGGCAGTATTTGAAGGTGGCACGTAGTAGGAGGTTGGTGTAGGGTGGTCAGAGCATGAGATGGTCTTTGGTTCAACAGTGGTTAATTTAACAAATGTTTCACTTTTTCACCTTTTATGTTCCTTCTTTTCATCTGTAGAACGCTCCTGATATATAGCTATGCTAGTGATGTAGTGCTGGGATGAAGCTACCTTACTAGAATTGGAACCTTTGATCTACAGTTAGCAGACAAATACCTTCAGTAGGTGCATTGAATCACTGATCTATCCCTTTAGAATTAGATCTTGTGGAATGAGAAATTGTTTTTTCCCCTGTACTTCTATCTGCTCACTAACCTGGGGAGTCAAAGCTCTAAAGCTGTGTCCTCTATTTTTCAATCTCTGCCTGATTCTCCTGGACGGTCTGCTCCAGTCCTTCAGACTTTTGATGTATGCGGATGATACACAAATGATTTTCAAACCTTCAGGCGATGTTTCGATCTGTGCCTCACATCTGCATGGCTGCTTGATCATGGTTGAAAGCTTGATGTGCTTTAATCAGCTGAAGCTGAAAGGTGAGTAGATGAAGAGCTTGTTGCTGGTTAGGCCCTACGCATGTTTGGAGCTGTTTTTCTGGCCTGGCTCTGTTAGTCAACAGCCAGCCCCTCTCTATTGTGTACACATCCTTAGTTGATTTCTATGGTTAGTCAAATCCATGCTGTATTCAACCTCTGCTTTTTTTCAACTTTGCACATATTCTTTGTTTGTTCTCACTCGCTCACAAAATACAAATTATGAATGCTTTCATCCAAGCATGTCTGTAATATTGTAAACCTGTCTACCTGGACACTCTGTGTGTATGGTCCAACTAGTATAGAATTCTCTTGTCCCTGTCGCTGGGTGTTAGGGCCTCTCTGTGGCAGCTGCCATAACATGGAATTCATTTCTCCTTCTACTTTGCTCAAAGTCTAACCTGTGACATTCAGGGAGGCTCTAAAGACCTTGCTCTTCCTTTCTTACTCTTTATAAATTTTCCAGCTTAGTCCACGGGCTTTTTGCTGTGTGGGCATGGTTTTTCATTTTTGCACCATGTTACCTTTTGTTTGAAGGGTTGCGCTCTGTAAAAAGGATAACTTAACCTCAACACTTACTCTGAATTAACGATTGGAGCTTTCTTAACGGGATTGCAGTCCTTTGCCTGCAGGACAAAATGTAGATCTCTGCTCCAGGTGTACGTGCACACAGTTTTTGGTTGTGTTAGAACCTGTAACCTGAACAGTACATAGAACTCTGCAGGTGGTATATTAAGCCCCTTTACGATCTCACATGAATTGGGTCCAGTGACCTCCTGATTTCACATAGGACTATTCAATCAGTTACTTTTTTTCATGTGGTATCTCACTAAGATTTTAGTTTTCAGCATACAGAGACTGGTTATACTTCTACTAGCTTCGTTTATATTTTTGTTTTTTCAGTCTATAATTCAGTTTTCTCTGCGATCTCTCGTTTTAGCCCATTTACTTTTTGTTGAATGGCGCTTATTTGATCTTTTCACTCTGATCCTTTTACTGTAATATTTCTGCTCCGCTTATGCAGCTCTGTCCAATGAATTGTGCATCCTTTCTATGCTTTCATCTCTCAACTCTGTCTGTTTTCTGCTGCATTGTTTGTATTGGTGTGGTTTTACTTTTTCTCTCCTGTTCTGTGCCTGTTTCGTAGATCTCTTGGTATTTTCTGTTTTTCTGCAGTTTTACATTCTTACACTTCTCCCCTTCTTTACCTCTTTCCTGCTCTGTCCCCATTTACCATAATGTCTCTTCTTTCTTCTTCCTATGCATTTGTATTTGTCTCTCTTTGCCTGAAAGGGTGCAGGTCAAGTCACAAGTGCAACAGAATGGGCTTCAAGCAGCAGCTGCTCTCAAAGATGTCTGTACAAAGCACTCACCCAACAGCACTGCAAAGGATACCAGTGGAGATGGGCCAGCCTTGTAAATTGGTACATACACTGACTTTTCTGTCCCTACTGGCCATTTCTGTCATTACATCAAAGCTCTAGCTACAGAAGAAGCCCTCTTCCCAAGTTGCAGCTCCGATGATCTGGGCAGTGGCGGCTCATCCGCTAAGGCGGAGGAGATTTGCCCCACTGCGCAAAAACGGAAAAGAAAGACAATAACGATACATTATTGTCATTTTATTTTACCTATTGCATGCAGCCTGTATGCAGTGTGGGGCGGGGCTGACCAGAGCAGGGGAGGAGTGGTTTGCACTCCCAAAGTGCGCATAAACTGTTTGGCCGACCCTCTTGTGCCGACCAAATAGTTCATGCGCACTTTGCATGGTCCTACCAGGCTGCAATACACAGACCTGTAGGAACATACACAGGCTCCCTGTTCGAGTCTGAGCGCGGATCCACGGCGCTCAGACCGGCTCAGGAGTGCCTGTGTGCCGGGTGCTTCCTGATGGTGGCCAGACTGCAGGAAGGAAGAGGACGCAGGGGAGGCGGCGGCCGGTCGGCCGTTCTAAGGTAAGTTTTTTAAAAATTAAGCTTGCACCAGAAGTGTGACCTATAGCGTATTAGTTACCTACATAGTAAACAAAGCCTATTCCGCATGCATGAGGAGGTTAACATAGGCATCTTTTCTTACATAAACAGCCTCCATTGAAAGCATTCAAATGTAATGAATTATCTATCAGTGTTTGTTTCCATTCATTCCCGACCTTCCAAGTGACTTACACTTGCCTTTCCCATCACCCCCAGAGCCGTTTGAGGTTTGCAGTACCGTTGTGTGTCAAGCACATCTCTCACTTTGATTTAGGTAGGTTTCAACCTACCAATTTACCCACATCATGTGCAGCAGCAGAGGCGGCTACCCTCCTGCTGAGCAGACACATTCAACATGCTGAACATACAGTATGAATGCAGTTCAGTCTGTTGAGTGGGTGCTGAGACAAAATGAATACCTGTGTCAATCCTGACGTCAGCGCAGATTGTTTTTTCCACAATCTTTTGACAGTAGCCAGTGGCTTGGTCTTAATATTAGGTTATGCTGTCAATCATGCCTTTTGAGCTTTCAGCTCTCTCCCGCAAACAAAAGTACGCTCCATTTAGTGTCCTACTGAGGCGGACGAGGATGCCAGCCGTGCACAGAAATAATGTTCTTAGGCATGAATTTCTGATTCTCCAAGTTTATTTGAAGGTCGCGGGAACTGCTTCACCTGAATTCTGCTCTTGAGAAACATGTTGTCAGCATGCCTTTCTTGCCTGCCAGGCACAGATAAACATATTTTAAAGAAAAAGAGCATCATTGTGAGTTGCTGAAATACCCAGCATTTTGCAAGAAGCTAGGCAGTCAAGTCATTACTGTAGACAGGGCCGTCTTAACAGCATTATAGGCCCCCGGGCAAAGCAGTGCACTGGGCCCTGCCTACACAACCACTCACAGGAATTAAAATGGTTAACAGATAATGTGAGTTAAATTCTGGTCTGCATGGGGGCCCTATGCTCGTGGGGCCCCGGGGCAACTGCCCAGCTCGCCCATGCGTTAAGGCGGCACTGACTGTAGGGATATTTAGATGGCCGTCATGCTTCTTCAGTGGGCACTAGCAATGCCGTTCAGGCGCGGGAGGCATCACATGATATACCCAGGTGTTCGTTATTACAGCTTCAAGATGAGTGAGACTTACAAGCCAATTGGTGTAATTCTAAATAGTTGAATCTTACCGTTTTCAAAAAAAGTCAACATTCGGATTACAATAAATTAACATTAGTTTATCATGTTGAGAAGTCCTACGAACAGGTTTTTTTAAAGTTTGAAAATGCTTTATTGACATCATTTCAAATATAAATAAATAAATACATCATAACAACATATAAGTACTTTTGATTCCATGCAAAAGGGCATCAGCATATCATAAGAAGCAGAACCTAAAAGCAAATAATTTGATAGACATGGTATACTACAAATAATAGAAGTAAAAGAGAGAAGTAGCATTTAGTAAGAGTTTTTGATTGAAGGGGAACACATAGAGTCAGAATGACAAATTTTAAAAAAGAAAGAGAAAAGAGAGAAGAAGAAAGAAAGAAAACCCTCACAACAGATGAAATACAGAGTACAATAAACTAGCTGAAGCCAATACAGAACAACCTGCAAGCTATATATATGGTGGTTTAAACATGGTAAACATGGTATATGGATGGTAAATAGTGGTTGATTTCCTAGATAGAAATGATGTAAATGGTAACCATAGTAAGTCTCTATTAATAAGAAGCTGTGTGAAACGTATAGATACTCTATCTAATCTATGAGTATGACATAATACATTTCCACCATCTAATCACAGTGATATTTGTAGTATCCTTCCAGCTAGAGGAAATTATTTGTTAAGTGATGGCACAAAGCGAGTCAGCAAATTGTCCGATCATAATATTATTATGCCAAACGAAAGATGAACCACCTAAAAAGAGAAGGGTTTTATCAAATGGTATTGCAGTTGAACAAATATCATTAATCTGCCCATTTAGTTTTAGGACTACAGTGCTTTTTGCACTTTTTTAAACTTCTTTTTTGAAGAGTGTACAATTGATTTCTCTCTAGGGAAACTCTCTTTTCTAAACATCCATGAATAATGTGCGTGTTCATGGCCCATCACACTCCAAAAACACAGAAATGTGTTTCGGTGAGTTTTCAGGGTGTGTAAACTGCATGGAAAGTGTTAAAAAGGGGCCCAGACAAAATGTTAATTACATAGGGGAATTCCCACTTTCATGTTATGCTACATTTGTAAAATTTCTCAGTTATGCATTTCACAATTTTATGGAATTTTCACCACACGAGCTTGACTTGGGCAGAAAATATCTCACTGGAGCAGTAAAACACTGGCATGGAGACATTTTCTGCTAGACCCCGCCTCCTGTCTGTATCTCAAATTACTTTTCTACACGAGGTATACCCTCTGGTACAAACGTTGTGCGAAATTCCACAAAACCACATCTGCAATTTCACTTATTTTTCACAACAGTTCACGGATAAAAAGATTGCTCAGTTTCTCCCACCCAGGTGAACACTGCAACATTCTCACTTGGTGGTTGTTGCCAGCGCTTTCTGTGACCACCACCTACAACTTTCATCACTTCTAACCCTGAATAATTCCTACTGAGGAAGATTTGGCATGTACCGTAGACTTTGTAAATGCTTAGAATCTCCAAAATGCAACACTAAAAAGTGTTAGCAGTCAGACCCTAATGTCAGCATTCTTTTTGAACTTGTGTGCCATTTGCTAGCACTCTATAAAATGCCTTTGCCTCAACTGACCCCCTCTCTTGTTGTCTGTTTTCAATGTGATGCTTATTTTCTGTTTCATGTTGTGGCCTGCAAAGGGGCAAAGATTTTCCCGCCAACGAAATCTCAAGCCTATTATTTCCTTTCACAGTTCCAAACAAGCGCAAAGCTCTGCAAATAACCATAGCAATTGTGTCTCCGGGCTGCAGCACTGAAAGTGTGTTCAATGACTGCCCTCGTAGTGTCACCTTAGCGTTGTCACCTTCTTTCATAATGCGATTTAATCCACAGCGAACTGTGTGATCTCTTGGTGTTGCGCTGTTCTCAGAACCCAAAACAGACACATTTCCGAATAAGGTTTCCTAACACAGGGAGCTTTGTACAAACTTTTGTAGATGGTCGTGCTGCCCATTGTGTTACACTCCTGTGACTTATCAGGGGTAGCAAGTGCTATATTAAGGCCATTACAATACCATACAATAAATATTCACACTAGTAATAACACAAGTGGGTTACATAAACTTTTTGTCACCTGTGAAGAGAGCTTTGGTTGTGTTTGCTTTTGTTTTCGCCCATAATATAAACAGATCACAAAAGTCTGCTGGCGTCGGTGATGTTTGCACATGTTTTACTTTTCCATGCGCAACTTACATCACCACGAGTGTTTAATAAAAAACAAGGGTGCTTGAACTTTCTTAGGAAAAATTACATCTGTTTTTTCTTCCTCATTCGTAGTGCGCAAAAACTGTCTCAACTCTCTCATAGTTGCACACAAAAATTGACATGATTTGACTTATGGTCACATTACGGTGTCCTACTTGTATGGGCTTTTACACATTCTTTGTGTTCTTGAGAACAGAACTCAAGGCTGTGTTAAAAAAGCAAGAGGATTTTTTCCCTTGCTACCTCTCCGGTCAGTAAACACTGGGACAATGTGATAGTTTCCCTTCAGTTGAGTATCCTAAATTATTAATCGCAGTCTTGTACTGTGTGACATTTAGGATCCACAGTTTGGCGTGAACTTGTATGCACCAATCCCCAGGAGAACCTCATATGGTAGTGTACACAATATGCTTCAAGCAGTTCAAGGCACAGCTGATTGTTCTGCTACTCAGACCCCCTCTCCCGTTTTCGTTTTATTTCTGTTCTTGAGTCTTGAGACCATTTAGTGTAAAGTGTGTCCACCAGATAACAAGCATTGACAATGCCAATACGTCTGGCTTTAAAGGAATGGTGTATGGAAATGTGAAGCATTACAAGTAAATAGGCTGAGAATGGATATGTGTTTGTGTGGAAACAAAGAATTGTACAATAATAATGGTGTAGGCTAAAAGGTCAGGTGACGGTTGAACCATCAGGTTAGATTTACTCATCCAAGTAGGTTAATGACTACCCTCCTACTATCTGTGCTGCTGCCGGAGAACAATATGGTAAGTTATCTCATTATATAAGACAGCAAACAATGCCATGTGTGTGCCCCTGAGCGTTCAAGCTCAGGCAGCTAGATAAATAAAGAAAATGATCACAGCTGTGTGGAGGGTAAACAAATTCATGCGGAAGCACACAACGTCTGTCCAATCAAAACAGGTGCTTCTGGCTCCCAACATGTGGGTGGAGCCAAAGACCCTCTCCTGGTGATTCCCACATAATTGGCAACAGCTGTGTTGTTAAGCCAGACCATACACAGGATAGGTCTTCTGAATCTCAGCTTCCGTGGGGTGCTTGTCCTTTGGCTTTGAGCACCGCTGCTTACCACCCCTTGGTAGTTGTGCTGATGTCTACTCCAGGAGCAATCGGACATCTGACCATATTTAATGTAGCTACATGTTAGGAAGAGAGCTCATCCCTAGGTGCTCGGCTTGAGCAACAAAACACTCAGTTATTCTCTTACGGACCTCCTCAGCCCGACAAACACAAGGGCATGTGAAACTTGATACTTGCAACAAAAACCTGTGCGTCACTAGAGAACACGAACATCCAGAAGCAACGGACTGCTTCCATGAATGTTGTGCTTCACACTGGGAAATCATTTCCTACTCATTGGTGCTCAGAATAATAATAATAATAATAATAATAATAATAATAATAATAATAATAATGATGATAATCATCATCATCATCATCATAATAATAATAATAATACTAATAACGGTAATGATAATAATAATTATGATAATGATAATACTACTAATAATAATAATAATAATACAAATAATGATAGTAATAATAATAATACAAATAAAAATAAAAGTAATAATAATAATGATAATACAAATAATGATAGTAATAAAAAAATAATAATAATGATAATAGGAATAATGATAATAGTAATAATAATAACAATAGTAATAATAATGATGATGATGATAATAATATCATTATTTTAATACCCTTCAGAATTATATGTATTATTGCAACTGATATAACTATTATTAGTCAAATAGTAACAAAAAAGTTATGATGATGATGATGATTATTATTACTGTTGGTATTATCATGATTAGAGCCACGTGTAGCAGTAGGCGTCTACTTAAACCGACATTGGCATGGACATTTCACAGAGAGCGGCTTACATCAAGCGAGGATGGAATTGAAGTGAAATGGTTGCTCTCCATGGGCATAGGACTGAGGGAGGGAACTTCAGAACGTTATCTCCGGTACAACAAATCTTTTTCATCCAATGGTCATCTAGCAAGCACAGCTATTGTTTCTCAAATCACAGGCTCCTGCATGTGCGACGTCCTGTAAGCATGATTTGTAGATGTCTAGGGCAGTCTCCTATATGGCTCTGTTTGTAAGGGCTCTTGGAGGCAGCCCTCTGCTTGGTCAGCAGCCAGTGTATGTATGTGGGGGGAATTTTGTACATGAGCGAGCGGCTGGAACATGAAGATCAGGCAAGCAGTCTGTGCTAAGCCAATAAGGGTACGCTAATAATGGCGCAGTCCCACCAGGTGCTTTCAAACTTAAAGCCACAAAGAGTGCATCATCTTTTTACAGATGAAAATGATGCTTTCTTTTTTTTTTACTTGGCGACAGAGAGATTGGAGAATTGCATCTATCCCTAGGATTGAACAACCAGGCACAACTCGATTTTTATTTTTATTTTATTTATTTGAAGCTTATAGAGCGCACAGCTAACCCCAACGGGGGTGTCCCGGCGCTTGTGGCAGGCGGCAGATGAGGTACCAGACAGGGTCTAAGGGCTGGAAAACAGCCAGGTCTTTAGTGAACGTCGGAAGAGCGTCTCAGACTCGACCGACCGCAAGGAGAGTGGTAGGCTGTTCCAGGTTTTGGCCGTGATCACGGCAAAGGCTCTGCCGCCCATTCTAGAGCGGCGGAAGCGTGGAGTAGCCAGAAGGCAGAGACTGTTTGATCTGAGGACACGGCTGGACTGGGAGTGCTTGAGTCGAGCTCTAAGATAGGCTGGGCCGTGACCCTGAAGCGATCTGAAGGCCAGGACGAGAGACTTGAATTGGATGCGTTTGGTCACGGGAAGCCAATAGAGTTTCCTCAAGTAGGGAGAAATTGAGTGGCGATAAGGGATTTTGCATATCAGCCTGGCAGCCGCGTTTTGAACGATCTGCAGACGTCTGATCAGATAAGCTGGAGCTCCCACATAAAGACTGTTTGCATAGTCGAGATGTGAGGTGATCATGGCATGGATGATGGTACGACGGGACTCCAGGGGAAGAAAGTGAAGGATTTTGCGGAGCATGTGCAGCTTTCCAAAGCAGGCCGAGGAAACCTGACTAATTTGGGATTTACACGATAGTTCATTATCAAACCGGAACCCAAGGTTCCTAGCCGAGTTCACCGGCTTGGGAGGGGGATTCAGCTCGGATGGCCACCACAACGATGTAGGAGGGGGGCTTGTTTGATTAAAAAATAGAACCTCGGTTTTGTCCGAGTTGAGTTTGAGTGTTCTGCGACATCCAAGTGGAGATATTTCATAAGCAGTGTCTGAAATTGACAAACGCTGCCTCGGAGTGATCATCGAAAGAGAACACCAGTTGTGTGTCGTCGGCATAGGAGATCACTCTTACCCCACAGAATTCAACCAGTGCTGCCAGGGGAGAGAGATACACATTGAAGAAGAGGGGGCTCAGGGCCGAGCCCTGGGGGACCCCGCAATTCAAGGGTTTCTCCTTGGAGACAAAAAGTTGGAGAAAGACTTGTTGAGTACGGCCACTCAGGAAGGATCGAATCCAGGACAGAGGGGTGCCCTGGATCCCAAGGTTGTGGAGTCTCTCTAGCAGGATAGAGTGAGAGACCGTATTGAATGCTGCAGACAGGTCGAGAAGCACTAGCATGGCTGATCTGCCTGAATCCACATGTTCGCGGACGGTCTCAGAGACTTCAAGGAGGGCAGTCTCAGTACTGTAACCTGATCTAAACCCGGACTGGGAGTCGTGGAAAAGACGCCGGGATTCAAGATAACTAGACAGTTGTTCCTGAACTATTTTCTCCAAAACTTTGGCTGGTGCTGGAAGAAGGGAAATGGGACGGTAGTTTTTAAAAACAGACGGGTCAGCATCTGTTTTTTTTAGGATAGGCACTAGGAGGGCCTGTTTCCAGATAGAGGGGAAAGTGGTGCATAAATGTGCAAAATGAGGTCATGGAGTAAACATCCCCATTTATTTACATCAAAAAATGAATGCATGAATGGAGCCATTTAGCTACAGTCCTTACCTGTTAAGCATTATATCGAGCAAATTTAGTTTTTTTTCTTCAATAATTAAAATCTCTTCTAGTATCAAATTTTGCACTAAGGAGCAACTGGACTTGCGTTTATGTGAAATGTAAAATCACAGCTTCAAGAAAATGAATAACAAAGTGCTTTGGTTTTAATGGGGTGAGTTTTTATGGTAAACTTGTATTTCATCTAAAACCCCATTGAACAACAGTGGTTTAGGCCAACAATGGACAGTTGGATTTATGACTAAGATAGCAGTTATTGTATCACGAACGTTGTGAACCTTTTTTTATAACACTGCTGAAGATGTCTAGAAAGAGCCATAATTTTAATGCATCAAAGGTGAATTTATGCAGTTTAAGGGAATGTTCGAAAAGCATGGATACCGGAAGAGGATGCTATTACAGTAATAAGGATTTGTATTCTATAAGTTTTGGGTGCTGAATCCAGTCCGCTGTCACCAGATAGTAAACTGTAAAAAACCTTTCATAGCCTTATTGCCTCCTCTTGCCTCAGAACTCCATTTTTTAAATCTGCTACATTGTCCTTTGCTCACATGCTTGCCTCGTTTTATGGACCTGCTTCACTGAACGCAGACTCTGGAAATGGAATATACTTTGGTCACTCCATAGTGGAATCAGAACACATAGGATCCAGGATGCTTGATTTAAGAGCGACTAGTTCATCAATGGCCCCATCGCCACCATGTATTATTAGGGCCACTCCTATTTTCACTCATCTTTCGGTGAATATATTGGTTTAAGTGGGAATGGTACCTGCCAGCCTCAAATAGGAAGTAGTAACCACAATGCTGAGGGTACCTGTGTCTGACCTATCACTTATGTCAAATGTTAATTCTGTAACAAAGCTCATGGTTCTGAAGTTGAGAAAGTTATGACAAGTTCAGGCATTCTTTAAAACGACTATTACCTGGCTGCAGGTCATTGCACATTTCAAGCCAGACTTGGGAGAGAATCAGCACTGACTGAGATCTGCGGTGAGTCCTTGAAGATCATGGATGAAGGCAGGCTATCCTTTTTAATCCAACTCAACCTCTCCAACACCGTTAGTAGTGATGTCAGTGATTTATCTTGGATGGGTTTATCCAACTCAATATGATCACTGATAATGCAGTTGCTTGTGTTAAATAATATTTGAGGGATAGCTCACAAAAAACTAGCATGAGCCCTTTCCTTCCATGTGGAAACCCCCTCTATGTTTCAGGTGATTTTAATGTCTGTCTGACTTCTCTTTCATCATAAGCTGCAAAAGACTTCTGATAAAAATAGAATTGTGTGCTAAAGACTCAAAATTCCTTTGTAGAGTTCAGTTTGATCCACTAGTTAAGGTTGTAGATGCTATCACGTTAGTTGATGAGGGAGATTCATTGTTATCATCATTGTGAAAACCCACTGGCATCCAAGCACTCAAAAAAAAAAGATGTAAGATGTAATTCAGGACTGGAGTGTCTTACCAAGTTTCCTAAAGGAAAGCGAAGTTTTGGTAGACCACCGGTGAGCAGTGCAAGGTTTTCCAAAACTGACTGGCATGATATCACATATGACAACACGGTTGCACTATTGAATTTCAACACCAACACTATTGTGGTACCAGAATATTCGAGGAACAAAATTTTGATAGTTGATTGCATATAACGAAGTATAGACTTGCTATTCCTAACTCCACATCTACGTACCTTGTGGATATATCTCCACGTATGTGTATGTTGTATATATTTATATATTTATATATATATATATATATATATATATATATATATATATATATATATATGTGTATATATATATATGTGTGTATATATATATATATGTGTATATATATATATATATATCCACAGCACAACTGCAACTCGACTCAGGAACTACGATTCCAAATCAAAAAATCACAGCGCTGGCACTCTTATATGTTATATACAAATATATGTGGAGTCAGGTATAGAAAATGTAGACATACATATATTTCATTTTCGATTTTCTGTCCTAGATATTGTGTCCCATCGATATTGTGGTTTTGATATTTGGGGGTCACGCCTGACAACGCCATCACCCTCTACATTTTCCATCCTTACTTTTGAAACTGCCAGCAAGTACTTCTTTTTTGAACAAAGGTTTCTATTGGAGAGATGTTAGACCTAGGTTAAGGTACATGGGAAGCTTACCAAACATTGTCTTATGAGTCAGGACAGAGCTTGATTTTATCAATAAGCTTTGGCATGTCCAATCATGGACATCATTTAAAGGTCATCAAGGATAGAAGAATTTTCCTCTGGCTTTCTCTTAGTTACTGTTTACAAAATGTACCAGCAGCAAGCATAACGATGCTGAGGAGATTAGAGCTGGTACAGGGATTAGCCCTTTTATGTGATCCGGAATCAAAGAGTTTGTGATGTAACTCCACTACCACTGGTATTTGGTGAACTGATGTCTACGTTCACAACCGGTTTTGATGCAGTTTATTTCTGGTAAAACTACAGATAACTGTATCTGAAACAAAGAGAACAAACTCTACAATACAATTGTTGGATTCTTGAGGCACTCCCTTCTGTGTGTTTTTTGTGATCTAACTGTATCTCACATTGGATCTACTTATTGGTGAAGTTCTGCTTCTAGCAAAGAAAGCCAAAAATCTGGGTGCAATATCAGATCCGGGCATGACAGCGAGAGCGGAACTGTTTGTATTATTCAAAAGCTGCCTCTTTAAATACTACCTTCTGAATAAGCTGACTCCAGAGAGCATAATTCCATTGACGTTAAAAGATAGAGAAGTGACAATTAATTAATTGATGAATGCAATGTTTCCTAATTAGTCCTAGCTGTGAACATTATTCCAAAATTCCAGAGGGTAGAAAATACATGGATGAGATTGATCTGGGGCATTAGAAAGCATGATTGTATTTTGAAGGAAAGACTTGCCTCACATTTACTGCAAATGACTGCAAAATAAAATAATAAAGATGGGCTGTGGAGCTTATAAACGCCAAACAAAATCAGGATACAGAGTTAGATTATGCACTGGTTAACTAAAGCCAGTACATACGTGAGAGGAAGAAGGGACCACTGCTGGTTCCTAATTTTTTTCTGGTTTGAGCAAAATGAAAAACAGAATCAAGATGGAGGCCATCGTTTTTTTGTTCCAAATTGCATTGTTCTGGAATTTATCAGCCTTTGATAATCAGAATTGTGAAAACCTGCCATATTTTAAGTTTCATTATTTTTTATTGGCAAAGGATCAAAATAGTAAATACACAGAAGAGTAGATCCTCCCAGTACACACTCTCAGTGCAGAGGCAGAAAGCCAAATAATGCCATCCTCCCACCTTTCAGAATGTGATGAGAGCCCCTGAAGCTCCCATTCCTCCCAGATATTCATTGGCCTTGGGCTTAATGGGGGGCCATAAGGATTGAGTGCCCTCCTGCCCTGAAGAACTGCAGGGGCCTTCTTTACACCCCTGTCTCAGCTCACATCTAGTGCATTAAAACCCTGTTTGAAAGTAAACCTTCAAACTGCTCAAGACTGTAATCTATAATACAGGGACCTATCAAGGGCCCAAGATGGTGGGAGAAGAAGAAGGAAGCAATAGAAAACTAGCAAATAGCAGGGAAGCTTGCCACCTACAAAGCCTCTGCGCCATTCCCCAGGAGGAGTATAACTAATGGCCCGTTCAACCCAGGACAACGTTATAAGCATCCCCCCAAGAATTCACTGTACATGTTCAGTTAGAGCTTCAGATATGAACTCTGCCAAATTGAAGAAATCTTGGGATCCCTGCAGCCTCATCCGCACATATGTTATTTTAGGCTACTGGTAGAAACCTGGTGGTTTTAAATCTAGATAAGATAGCATCAGTCCCGCACGAAGCCGCAAGGAACATCCGGATACAGCGAGGGCTGGGCGTGCGTCAGGTAATGAAGTCCAGAGAATCGGTATAGTGTTTCAAAAAGTCTTTATTTCAAATCGATTGATTCACACGATATAAGAGCATTACACTCAGCCAACGCGTTTCGTTCTCACATGGAGAACTTCATCAGGGCTTGAATAGGGCTAGTATCCTAACGATATTGAAGAGATATAACACAGTGGTGCGCTCCAGGTAGCAGCGCTGGATGTGAAGCTGGAAGATCACAGGGCCAAGTCCGGCCTGTGATCAAAGGTCATGAGTAAGGCGAGGTCGCCGAATCTAATTACGAAAAGGTTCAAGGTAGGTGCTCCAGGTAGTAACACTGGACGCAGAGCTGGACTTCCCAAGGCCAGATCCGGCCTAAGCGCAAAATTATTTCCAGAATCGAATAATCGCCGTGCGTCGATAGTGATCCGGGTACATTGCCTGTTTCAAGCATTGTTGTCTAGCTTATCAATGAAGCATTTAATCATTGCTGAACAATATGTCTCATCCACAGAGCACCAAGTCGCCTACTATCACCATGCATGCTGGTACACTGTCGACTACCACTAGTCCTTCCACCTGAACCATCCCAGGGTTTAGCGGTGAGCTCTTTTTGTTTGTTTCCTGCTGCCACCCTGCACAGTCATCAGACAACTCTCACCGCCTGGCAGGGTTCAATGTAAATTGATGATCTCTCTCGGATTAAAGAATCTGTTTTGATGCTTCCCTTATGAATGATGATTTATTATCACCCTAGTAATGGTAATAAAATAAAATGTTCCTCAGAAATGCAGCTGACAGCCCTTCTCTTGTGCCACCACTTGCAGCAAAGCAGCGGCATCATGATGCGCCCATATATATCCGCGCAGCATTCAACTGGAGTCCTCAGCCATTTGTAGCAATCTGTTATCCCAAGGCAGGAGTACAATTTCTTTCCATAAGGCAGGATTTCCCTCTAAATCGAAAGTGGTGTCAGATGGTATGATGGAGTATTATTTAGCATTTGAAGCCCAGCTCTGGGATTTTAGACGCAGCCACCGACTCTGGGTCTGGCTGTGCCGCAGTCACTGCATCTTTGTGCCCGTGGGCCAACCACGTCCCCTCTTGATGCCTCTGCTTATTCGAAGGCCCTTTGGTAATAATATGTGTTAATAGTCTCTGATATTCACAGGCAGAAGCATCTTTCCTTTCACAAAGCCACACAGTGTTGGCTTTTAATGCATACAGATTATTATAATTATCAGGAACAGTGTGGGAAACATTATCGCACTTAAACACTCTTGGAATTTAAATCGACAGGCATAAAAATATAACATTGGCTGTTTCTTGACTTTATTTAGCTGTCTCTTCCTTTTCAATTTGTATAAACAAAAAATGTATTTGGTTTAATACTGTTATTTTAACACTAGATAGTGGCAGTGATTAAGAATTTAATCAGTGAACATCTTTATTTCGCTTGCATTTGAGGGTTTATGTCTATGTGGTTGAATACAGAGTGCCAAAGCTCAATACAAAAGAGGCCTCTGGGCGCTATAAATATCAAGAAAGTAAACTGCAAACACCACTACTACTATCCCTGCTCTTACGTATCATGCAAACTGTTTTTTGTGTGAGGTAATTTGATTTTTGGTATTAGACATAACACATTAACATATTTTTATCAGCAGTATTTCAATTTATCAGCTATAAACCCCTTTATGGCCGGTTAATTTGCAGGACAAAATGTTTATATTGATATACAAATGCAACAATGAAGAATACATGATATTCTGTAATATGGTGTTAACAGCAAGCACAGGGCAAATCACTGTATGTACCAGTGGTGGCAGGCACGGATTGGTGGTGGCGGGGTGGGGGGGGTAAAGGGTTGTAAAAAACGGGGGGAAAAAACCCTTACCTTATTGCTGCGTCTCTCCTCCGCTCTTCTCTGTGCCAGGTCGAAACAGGAAGCACCAAGGCTCCCCTAAGCCAATCACAACGCTGCAATGCAGCCTTGTGATTGGTCTGAGCACTGTGGTTCAGTGCTCAGCCAAGGAAAGCAGCCTTAGTTGAGAACATGCAACGTGCGCATGAATGTCATGCGCACTTACAGAGTGTGCCCACCACTCCTCCCCCTGCTCTGAGAGCAGAGCAGCCCCACCCCAGCCCGCCCCGCAAAGCTGCTGCAGCAGGAAAAAATAAAATAACAGCGTCGAATTATCATTTTATTTTTCCTTTATTTCACTGCTGCAAAGCAGTGGGGCGACACTCCTCCGCTTTAGCAGAGGAGTCGCCACTGGTATATGCCACTGGCAAAGTTTTGAGTCAGATTGAAATACTGCTGTCACAACTTTGTTTATGCGGTAGGGACAGAACCGCCAACAAATCATAACATGGCTGGCAACTGTTTGCTTGATATGCTCAAGGTGTACCACCATCTCTCCAAGGCTCTCATTAGCCGCTAATGCTGCTTTAATAAGCTGGATGCATATTGGCTGAAATGAACATAAGGCTGCTAAAGGAGTCAACTGAGGAGCAATATGATTTATATGATTCTGTTGTCTGGGTGTAACTGCACTGGAAGGGCTTCTGTAAACTGAAATGTGCAATTCCTCATCAACAGTGGAGCAGAAATCAGTCGCGCGAACACATGTAAATTGTTTGCTTTGATGTACCTTCACTTTGACATCCCTGCTGAGAAATGTTTTTGGAAGTAAGGCGATAAAAAATCAGAGGAGCGCCGATGACAGCTGATGATATTTCACAATAATGATGTGTGATGCGATTCAGTGTTAGGGTTTTCGAGCATCTTTTCTGTGTGCCGTTATTGCCTGTCTTTCCCAGGCGGATGAGCCATTTATCGTCATTCTGCAATGCGTGCGTTCCGTCGTCTTCATTTATGTTTTTAGTTTGTGGCCTGCCTTTCTGCATTGCTGATCTGGGAGCTGTTATGTGTTGCAACTTTCAAATTACCCTTTTTTTCCCTCTGGCATCTACACTCATAAAATGATCATAAAAAAAGAAAATGATGGCCGTCTCGCACTAGCTGAGTTTATGTAGTTAACTGTTAGTAGACTCAGCACTACGAATTGGAAGAAAAAAATCCAGCAACATGCGTCAAATAATCGCACCGCGTGAGAGACAGACAGAGAGAGCGAGAGGAAGTGAGTGAGTGAGTGAGAGAGAGAGATCGGGTGTGTGCGCGTGTGTAAGTACGCCTGGGCCTATGCTTATAAACTGCCTCAAAATATTTCCGGAAGTCACTGGAAGATTTGGGTAAATCGTGGATTAAGTTTAGAACAGGCTGTGACCTATATTTACTTATGCATTTTTTTGTATCGGCTCAAATTGTGTTTTGTACTAGAAAAGTTCCACATAATATGTTTATATGTAAGATTATTACATTATGGTTTGGGTGGAATACATTTATGAGAAAATATGGGCTAGAATGATGAATACTGCGAAAATAGGCAGAACATATACACGTGAAGCACTCATACATTTTATTGTACATATTTACTGTTCCAAAAGCAAAAAATGGGATTATGGTTTAGAAAGGGGCGCGTTAACTCTTGTATTGTTTACCGAATGTGGATGTTCATTGATGGTAGTTTCAGCGGCAGCCGACGCATATTAACAGTGGTGGGGCAGGTGGAGGCTGCGGGAGGGGTGGAGGGCACGAGGGGTGGGGAGTGCGTGGATGAAACATAAAAAAATCAAACTTACCTGATGCTGATTCTGCCACCTCGCGCCTTGGAGCTCCTCTGCTTCCTGGTCCCAGTAGCCCCTGGGCCAGTATCAGAGACTCCATGTGCAATCCCCGCGCTGCCCTCATGCTGCATGAGAGCAGTGTAGGGATTGCCCTGAGCGAGCTCAATAAACGCTCTCTCAGGCACAGGGAGTTTGTGCTCTTTCTCCAACCCGGCTGTGCAATACAGCTGGGTTGGAGAAACCTAACTACGCATGTCTGTTTGGCCGGCCAAACAGACACGCACAGTTAGCAGTGCACATCACTCCGTCCCCTCCCATTGCCCAGCCCCACCCATCCCTACACACGTTGCCTCAGCCAGCAGCTGAAAAATAAAACAATATCGTTTTATTTTTCAGCCGCTGGTTGAGCCAGTGGGGCCACGCTCCTCCACCACTGCGGAGGAGCTGCCGCTGGGTAGTTTTATTTGCTGAAATTAAAGAGGAGGTTCATACATTGAATGAGAAGCATTCTATTGTAGGAGACTCAGTAAATGGAAGGCTTGGTTGGACTTGTCCTATGGCACTTGTTGGTTTAGGGACTGAAAGGCGGGGATTAAATATGAAGCGCAGGGTCCTGGTGGGAGTGAATCAGAGAAGCATGTGACCACCTGGGACTGTTAGGGGGACATGACATAGACTGCTTTCCATACCAATGAGGAGTTTATATGAGAGTCCATACTTGGGAGAGCTCTGCCCATCACAAAGGTGTTATTAGTATATATTTGTCTGGGGTGGGGGTACAGGTAGGTGTTTGGAATATTGAAAAGAGACCTGGGCAAAAGGTATGACCTAGTCTGGAGGAGGGGGTGGCGGCAAAAAATGTTGCTTGGTGTAGCATCCTCCCCATCCCGGGTACTAGCCAATGACTATGCCACACATAAGCTTAGTATAATACGTCTTTATTCTTTTGCGTGTAACTGCGAGCTCAACATTCTAAATCTGCATTAAATTCACTACGCTCTAATGCTTACATCTTAGTTCTACGGAGTCCATCAGGCGCCACAAATGTTTCATCATTGCAAACTCACACAACACTACATCTGCCCCTTTGTTAAATAAAAAACTAAAATTTTTACAAATATATACAATTAGAGCTCTTCAATTAGTCTTCATGGCACTTGGATCACACCTCCCAACTGTGTCTTCTGAAACTGGGGACAGGCAGTAGAAATATCCATGACTGGCGTCGGTGATGGAGAAAAAGCAGCAGTCAGGGGTTCTTCACTTGTCCTTTCAGACCCACTCTCTGCAATGACATCAGTGTCTGACGAGTGATGAGCCACACGTCGGAAATGCGAGGGATCTCACATAATGGACTCCCAGGATGCTGGACAGTCACTATCTGTCCCTTGTTGGTCACAACATGAAATGGTTCAGCATCACAAGAAGGATCAGACTTTCGTTTTCTATGCTGAGGAACAGGAACTCAATCTCCTCTAGTGAAGGTGACATCTTTTGCATGTCAACGCTTGTCTGAATAGACTTTAATTTTCCTCTTACGATCCAAGTCTTTCATGTGTGTTTCTTCCTCTGTATTTGCTCTTCTGTTGGTGCATTGAGGTATAACTTGGTCATCATAGCTCTCCCGAACTTCAAGGTTGCTGGTCTTTAACCTGTGGTCGAGTGAGTGGTCGTGCGGTACACTTGAAGTGTGGAATTTAAGACAGCTTTAAGGTCGAGCTTTTCTAGTACAGCACACTGGACAGCTTTCTTTAGAGTACTCATGAAATGTTCAACAAGGCAATTGGCCTGTGGCCAAATAGGAGTGCTCTTCTGATGCTTCACATTAAGATGACTGAGTAAGTCTTTGAATTTTCGACTGTTGAAAGGTGGGCAGTTGTCAGACTTTAAAATCACAGGAACACCCCAGGCCATGAAGATGCAGTCTAAATTCTCAATGACATGTTCTTGAGTGGTAGATTGGAGATCTTGTATCAATGGAAAATGGGAAATGAGGTGATGTCCATTGTCAAGAGAATATAGCATGCTACAACGCATGCTTTCACATCGCATTCCATTACAACGCGGTCATTACAGCGACCACGTTGTTAGAACGCAATACCTTTACAAAGTCATTAGATCGACTTGCACTAGATGGCGCTCCTACCTTAGGAATAGTATAATTTACTATTCCAACTCCACCCTGCGCAACAGTGGGGAAGGTGTTGGAATAGTAAATCATACTATTCCTTAGGTTGGAGCACCATCTAGAGTAAGTCGATCTAATGGCTTGCGTTGTAATGGCATCGCGTTGTAACGACCGCGTTGTAAATGTAACGCGGTGTAACAACCGAGTTGTAAAGGTTGTTTCCCTTGTCAAGAGGACCGAAGAAGTCCACTGCAATTCTTTCCCATGCATGTATTGGCAACTTTGACATGTTTAATGGGTGTTGAGTGGTTTTTGATGACAGGCAGTTGCATAGATGACAGGCCTTAAATTCTCTTTTAATTCTCTCGAGATGTGGAACCCAGACTCAGTCTCAGAGAGGTCTTTTGGTGGCAACAATCCCACGATGTCCTTCATGAGCCACTTCAATTATCTGTTGTTGCAGACTCTTCGAATGACAATTATGGACCCTCTTAGAATAATACCTTCCTGAGTAATGGATAGTTCATCTTTGAAATTCTGAAACTATTGATATTCTCTGTCACTGGTAAGAGGTCAAGTGTGCTGGTACCAAGGCTGATATTTAATAATGTCTTTCAGTTTCAGCATGTCACTATCTTGACTTGTGGCAGTGACAATTTGTTCCAATGAAATGGCAGCTGGAGCTTTTGATTTCACTATGAAATTTGCTGTAGCTTCAGTCGTCTTAAAATGGGTGCCAGGGCTTTGTAGTGGCACTTGTGAGAAGTAGTCGCAGGATTCTGATCTTTCCCTGGACGATGCACGATGGTGTAGTTGTATTCTTGCAATCGCAGACCCCAACATTCATTGTGAGAAGGTACTTTTGCTTTTGGATTTCCAAAGATAGTCAACAATGCTTGATGAACGATCACAAGCTTGAAAGGCTTCCCATACAAGAATACAGGGAAATGTTCACTAGCCCACTCCACTGCTAAGCTTTCTTTCTCAGGTTGTGAATAAGCTCGTTCAGTTTGGGACAAACTTTGGCTTGCATACGCCACAATACATCTTCAAGCATTTGGGTGCCCGCAGTGCCATGCAAGGATGGCGCCCAACCCGACAGGGCTAGTGTCAACAACAGCCTCACTTTGAAGCTTTGAATCAAAATATGCAATTTCTGTAGCGATCTCAATAGCTTGCTTGATTTTCCGGAAGCTTTGCTTGCATTCCTGTGACCAAAGAAAAGAAACATTCTTTTTCGTCAAGTTGCTTAATGACACACTGATAGTGCAAGTCTTGTATGTATCTAGAGCAATAGTTGGCCATGCGAATGAACGTAACATGGAAACATCGTGTGGGGGATTGGCAGCTGACAGCACTTGCACTTTAGCGGGATCGGGTGTCATGCCCTCATCAGAAAAGATATGGCCAATTAATTTTAACTTTGTCTTATGGTACTCACATTTCTCGGCATTCAAAGTTAAACTGTCATCAGTGAGCAACTGACACACTCGCGTGAGAACTTTGTCTTGCGTTAGAACTTTGTCATGCTCCTTCTGTGTAGCTCCGAAAACCAATATGTCATCACTGTAATTGAAAGCATTCATGACTGGCAGTATGATATGTTGAATGACATCTTGGAATAGCTCTGCAACTGATGACACCCCAAAACGCAGTCTCTTGTAACAAAATAGACCAACCAACATGTGTAGAAAAGGTTGCAATGTACCTGCAATTTTCCTTGAGTTTCAACTGATAATATCCTTTATTCAGATCTAGGCGAGAGAATACCTTTGAACCATTCAATCGCTTTATCATGTCGGCAATGTGCGGACCAGGATGTCCTTCTCTTTCAATTGTCTCGTTCACTTGACGCACATCCATGCAGATGCATGCAGCTCATTCACTGTCCTTTTTGGGTACCACCACTATGGGAGAAACCCATGGAGTTGGACCAATGGGAAGCTCAATGATATCATGTTTAAGTAAAGATTCTAGATCTTTTTCAACATCTTCCTGCAAGTGAAAGGCAATTTGTCTGTGTCTTTGAGCAATAGGACAGACTTCCTCAGTAATGTGTAATTGGACTTTCATAGGCTTGAGTTATCGCAATCCATGAAACAACAAAGGGAATTGAGTCATTATTTTGTGATGGGCATTCATGTTATAGTTCACAGATATCAGTCCCATATCATCGGCTGTGCTGAAGCTGAGTAAACAGGCACTTGACGCCATAACTTGAAGTACATGAATGGGTGCTTGTACTTTTGTTTTCTTATGTTTCAATGCTACCACAAATGAACCTTGACTTTTTAGCGGCGTTGATGTAGCCCAAGTATACACTTTAGTTTTCAAATACGTCAGTTGGGGCACTGGAGACAGTTCATTATATTTTTCCTCAGGCATAATATTTATTGATGCACTAATATCAATAATGAAAGGTTTGAACAACTATTGACTTTTAGTGTGATCTTCGGACAGTGTTTGAATGACTATGGTGCTTTGTCATATCGTTTTTTCTTGGACCAGTGTTTTTCCTCACAGGCGGCCAGTCCAACATGCTCATGCTTCTCTGAGGCACACCCATCTTCTTCACTTTCGCTTGATATTGATACAGAAGAGCTATTTGACGAAGATTTAGATGTCGATTGACTTAGTTTGGTGTCGATTTGCCTCAGCTGATGTGGTCGCTTGGCCTTATGGGCGTGCATTGAACACTGCTTCTGGAACGCTCGGGCAGCCATTTTGTCTTCAAGCTGTGACGCACTTACTTTTTCGTTCGCCTTTCACACTGTCCTCCTTTCCACAACCTTTGCAGATCTGCACAATGGCAGAACATTTGCCTTCATGTGGAAACGAAAATCCACACCTGAAGCACAATTTCTTTTTCTGTGGAGAATTCACTCTGTGTCCCTCATCCTTGTACTTTGGCTTATTTCTCACATTCATGACTGACTCACTCTGGGAACCTCTGTCCTCAATGTCAGCAGCTTGTCAATCAGCACACTCTTCAGCTCTGCCAACCATGAGAACTCGCTCCAGTCTAAGAGTTTCTCTCAGCATTCATCGTCTGAATGCATCTGACAAGCATCCGTCAATCACTCTGAGGTGAATAGCTTCCTCATCATTACATTAATTGAACTTACAGTGTTTGATGAGTATTCCAGTCTCTCAATAAATTCGTCAATGGTCTCACCAGCTTTCTGTCATTCTTTAATGAAGATGTACCTTTCGTAATCTACATTTGGAATTGGATTGAACTTGAGATTCAAGGCTGGTTTGATTTGACTGTATGTAGTTTTAACAACTCGTGGCATTTTCTTTATGACTTCTTTTACACCTTCTCCAGCAGGATTCTTAAGGCACTTGATAATCTTCTTGTTATCTGCTTCTTCAGTTGCTTCAATGAAATCATCAAATGTTTCTATCCAGGCTGTCCATCTGTCACCAATGTTCATCTTTTTGGCAGTATCGAAGGGAGGTGGTGGTCTCAGAAAGGCGGGTAAAGAGCATAAGTCTCTGCGACATGGCTTGGTGATCTTGTTTATGCAAACCATCTTGGAGACCTTGCAATGTGCTAGCCTCTGGATCATCTTTGATAATGACAGAAAAAGGGGGCCCCTTTCTTGCTCTTTGTTGGAGAAGCAAACGGTCACGATTCCGATCACCAATCTTGGCGTTCTGCACTTCAGAACCTTTGGAGTGTTCTGAGCCCCACTCAGCAGCTTTGATTGAGTGCCGCTTTGGATATGGATGGTTCTGCAAGCACAGCCCTGCGTGCTTTCTCTGGGGTCACTCTCTTCAGCTCTGTGCTGGTAAGTAGATGACTGTTTCTTGCATCACTTTATCTTTAGGTGTCTCTTTGTGCTGTCTGACATCTGGTTGATCTCTGCCTCACAGCACTTCTGTTCACAGTGTTGTCTTGCTCTTTGCTGCTCTTTCAAAACCTGGTTGCATCTGCCTATAGCGTTGTCACTCCATATGAATTTATGGCTTTGAGTTGCGTGGTAGCGCAGTATTTCTTTGTGCGGCCTTCCCAGCAGGTACTCGGGCACCGATGTGTAGACTTCTCAGTGAAGCTTTCATTAACTTCAAACGCTTTACGCAGAACTGGGGCTGAGCTTTGACACCACATACGCCAATCGGCGATTCCACACTACACCGGTGGCACACATAGCATGCATGAGCAGTTTGATGGACCACAGCAAACTCTTTGGGAAAGCACTGTCGATCTTTTGGTTACTTATCCCCTATCTCTTCACCAGTTGTAATGTCTTCCCCAGCCCGGGTACTCGCCAATGACTATGCCACACATGGAGCTTAGTATAACACGTCTTTATTCTTCTGCGTGTGACCGTGAACTCAACATTCTAAACCTGCATTCAATTCACTAAGCTCTAATGCTTATTTTACAGTTCGATTGAGTCCATCAGGAGCCACAAAGGTACCATCATTACAAACTCATACAACACTACAGGAGGCAACCACTCTTTTCAGTCTTGCTGGTAATAAAAATGTTGTGTGATTTGGCTGTGTGGTAGGGGAAATTAGATCACATGTTACAGGTATATTATAGCTGAAACTGGCTGCAGTGACAATAATGATGATGAATAATTTGAACTGTGTCTCTCTGCAAATAATGACTTCCAGGTTTGAGCTAGTGAGGGGGTGAAGGAGTACATGGCTGAAGGAAAAAGTATAGTTCAAGGAAGTGTAAGAAAGGGTTGATGATAATTGAAATTAAAAGGCCTCTTCTTTGGAAGAGCTTTGCATGAGGAATTTGACATTGTCCAGTTATAATAGTAAGAAAATCTGAGGTTCTAGATATTGCAATAACATAAATACCGAAGACAGATCGAGAGTCGGTACTGGCCGAAGCCTGGTGCACAGTTATAAAGGACGCATTCTTGAAAATGGAACCAATAGACAAGGACATTACAAAGAAATGTCCCTAGCTCAATGGAAGAGAAAGACACTCACTAAGTAGAGTCCAAATTGATCTGTCTACAAAGTAGATGTGCATTTATCCAATCTTTAAAGACTGTGCAAAGTGAAAAATGCCCTTCAGAAAACATATTACGCCATTTGGGTACTGGGTTGCAAAGATTTCTATCTGCTTTCAGAGAAGACTATCACTGAAGAGTAGAGCTCAATCTGTTGGTCCACAATTATAGAAATTGAGATAAGCTTATAATGGACCCCTGCAAAGCTACAACCTGGACACCTTTTTTAAACGGTCTGGTATCTATATTGAGTTAACTTAAAGATGTAAAATATGCTTGGAGGGCTGTCTTGCCAGATTTCGTTGATTCTTCACAGTAGTTGTGTCTTAGTTCCTCCCTCAGCAGCTGTGCTACTTCTAACACAGAGGTAAAGGGGCCACATAAAATACACATTTGTAATATTTTGTCTCTTCGTGTGCTTGCTGCTCTCACCCCATACACTGGGCATTGGGCTTGCCTACTTCAGTCAATAAATATAAGTTTTTACAACTGTAAGGGCGGTCGACCTCAAATCTGGGGAACCGGGTTTGAGTTTTGGCAACGACACTCGACGTCCTGTGATTCTGGGCAAATCGCTTAATCTCCCCGTGCCTAACAAAAATGAATGTGTCCTTATGTAACGCAACTTGTGCTCATGTAAAGCGCTCTGATACCTTCGGGTCAAGTTCGCGCTATATAAAACTCCAGAAAAAAACCCATCTAGAATACATGGCAATTTTTGCCTTTCCAAACGTGTATCCGACCTACTTCCATGCAACCCTGTTTTATACACAGTATTGCTCCATAGAGGCCACAACTCACATGAAGAACTACAAATTTTTAGTCTGTGTTTAATTATAACTGTATAGGTCTTTCAAGACAATATCAGATGTTGGCCATTGTTTTACTGTGCATGACCATACAAAATTTAAACAATACATTTAGCATTCACGAAAAATTTAAATGGAAGATTATTTTCCCAAATGTACTAATCTGCTTCATGAAAGTGCTTCACCACACAGCAGGTTAGCTAAAAAAATAATAGCACTTAAAATGAATATCCACTTGTATTTACAAATATTCGTCTCTCAGTCTTCTATTTGCCTTCCTAGTTAATTACATCTGAGCTTTGAGGTCCCATTTACAGGCAGGTGATGACTGAGTCTACCTGTGGCTCCCACATTTGACAGTCAGTCACAGAGCGCCATTTTTTTAATACTATTTCCTTCTCTGACTCTGAGTATGACAGATTGACCTGGATGTTTTGGAGACACAGTGTTTCTCAGAAGGAACTGATCCACCTCCTGTCGCTCATGTGTTATCCCCTGGTTTCAGTTTGACTTTATCATCCTGCCTATCTGCCAGCAAGCACAATTTGTTACACTTACTCTTGTGTGACTCTCCGTAAAATATTGACTTTTAAAATTCTTGCTATCTCATAAAATGCTGCCGCGTCGATAGAGATAAAAGATGACCAAATCTTTCCCCTCGCTCAGCAGAAATCAGGCTCCATATCCTTGTTTTCCCATTCTTGATTGTTCGCCCACCTTTCTGCCTCCTTTTTCGTTTTCAGGTTATTTCTTCTTATACTTAAAACATTACACCCCAGACACAGTCGCGGTTCCTGGAGGGAGTGCTGCGGGGCGGTGGGGCGGGGAGGGGCAGGGTGGGGGGGTAGTAAACTCCGGCATACGGCCGAACGGAGGTAAGTACATAAATAAATAAATAAAACGAATTACATTGCGCGCGCTGCAACGCCAAATGGCGATGCGGCGCGCGCAATGTAATTTGTTTTTGTTATTTTTTTATGTACTTACTTCCGTTCGGCCGTATGCCGGAGTTTACTACCCCCCACCCTGCCCCTCCCCCGCCCCACCGCCCCGCAGCACTCCCTCCAGGAGCCGCGACTGCCCAGACACACCTTACGACCATGCAGTACTGTTACTAACTACCAAATTTCCCGGCAGGTCCACTCAGCCTTTCATCCTTCTGAGGTGATAAAATGCGTACTATTGAGTTGGGTTACAATAAACATCCTTTATTCAGCGCCAAGATACCCTAGATTGAACATGCGCTTTACAAATACTCATTATGTAATGCTATGTATTATGTCATCTCTCTGCCCTGCTTGTTTTGCCCATGCTTCCCCTAATCTACAACACCTAGTACCTTCTTTCTTCCTTCAAATCTTGCTTCAGTCAATCTATATTATTAATCCCCGAAGGGCAATTATGGTTGGTAGCTGACCGTATCCATTGTGTGCCTTGCGATGTGGTGTGATGATACAACGTGACATCTTCTGTAGTCAACCATTGCTCGCCAAGAACATGGACGACAATTTATAAATAAATGATAACACTGTAGGAGTAATATACTGGAGCTCATCAATATTTAGTTGTTTACAGATTGAAAGCAAGGCATCTACATATTTCGTTTTTGGCATTTCACTGTGGGAAAGCACAAGTATGACAACTAATTAGCAAGCCTGGAAAGGTTTCCAATTTCCTTCGGAAGATTACTTGCTAAAATATTGATGTTTTCTGAACAGTAGATGCATGCCTGCAAAAAAGATTCATATTTTGTTTTTAGAAAGTGGGAGACCCATGTCTAGCTTCTTTTTTACAGGATTTCCTGATGATTAATCTCCTGAAGCAAAGCCTAACAGCCAGAGGTGTGAAATTAAAATCCTTTCTTTTTAGTATATTTGAAAGTCACAAATACCCAACACAGGCTAGTTAGCCATCTTGTGTATCCTATTGCAGTCTTTGTTGTTTGATTTGGAAACAGTATGAGCGGTGTTGGTGGGGGTGGGGCAGTAGGGTTGTCTAGACTAGGACGCATTCCTTGTCTCAATCAATAGTGACTGGTGTTTCGCCCTCTCTGTCAGTTGTTGGCATGTTTTGTATCCTGTTGCTGTATACTATAATTATGTTTGGGCAAAATGTAAAATATGCTGGCCTAAATTCAGGGATTTTGCATTATGTTTTTATGCAAAATCCCCAAAATTGCACTATTATGCCACGTTGCGTAATTACGCACCATTCATGTTACAAATTCACCACAAATGTGCCATTCGCTGTAAAATATTTACCACAAACAGATGGGAACAACAGAATACGAGTGCCTGTTGCTCTAGGTACTTTTGTTTTTTTGCTCTTTTTTTGTGTGAAATGTGTTCTCTCGTCAAAATTGATGTGAGGGCGTATTTCTTTTTAAAATATAGAACTAAATGATAGATTTACATTTCACGTAATTATGCACAATTTCACGTCATTTGCCGAAATTCATGCGAAAGCAATTTACATAAAGTTCACACACTTCTAATTATAATAGCTTTAATGTCTTAATTGGACAAGGAACTTGATAAAATATATATAGTTGTGTACGTAGAGGTAGTTATACATTGTAAGCATAGCTAGAAAGCAATGGAGTATTTAACAACGGAAGGAGCCCAGGAGTATAATTCAAGATAAGATTTAGAAAGAAGAAAACAATAAGCTCTTTAGTGTAAGGTGTAGTGTTTCTTGAAGAGATATGCCTAAAAACATATATCCTCTTTTCACAGGCACCTTGCCATATCAGACCCGACATGGTTGTAGATCTGTGCTGTCTGCCGAGGGTGTTTTATTCTATGTGGATTGTTCATTTTAAGATGTCTAGCTTTCTCCTTTGAGATGTGTGAAATGCAATGAGAGTTGAGAAAGGGTGATTGGTCTTTTGGGAGTGTGTGTATGGACAGTGACACTTAGTGGTAAAATGGTTGTGCAGAAAAAGTATGAATGAATGAATATCTGGGGTTAGTTGAGGCTATTCTGTGTTCTGGACTCAATTTTGGGTCTGCAAACTCACCTTTCCTCTAAGGTAACAAAATTGAGGCCATGCAGGAGGTGTCAGTGGGTGGACACTTGCTGTCATGCTCAGTCTTTGGGAGCTGACTCTCTGTCCAGGAGTCAACTCTATGGTGAAAATGCTCAGTGGTACCCAGCAGACATGGGTGTCATCCTTCCAGATCTCCCCGAACCTTAAGTATAGAACCTACACCAAACCCTTCTCCCTGGGGACACCATGGTTTTATGGTGTGGGAACTCCCGGGGGTTTGATATAGACTGGAAGGCATGGGAGGCACTCTTGGTCCCGGGCTCTTACCTGGAGACAGAGAGATGGTGTTTGAGATTTCTCAGTCCTAGGCCTTGGCTGACTTGGATCCCACATATGCTCGCTTGTGTTAGGGCTGTAAGTATTGCTTGGCTTGTACTCCCATGTATGCTTATTTGATTTTGTATTTTCTAATGGGTTTCTTTTACTACTGCTTGGTGTCAAAATATAAATATATTCTTCGAGAGACCTATTGTCTGTGTTTATTCTCCCTTGGCTGGTTTATTCTCCTCACCCAGTTAAAGAGAAGCTACGTTAAAGGTCGGACGTCCAGTGACCTTAAGATAGTGTTGTGTACTGCAGACATTCATTGCTTGGGTGTTCTGCATCACACACTCGATGTCATGATGACCTCTAATTAGATAACATGAGGATGCATCTTCCAATATTTGCACTTGTTTTATGCATGAAACTAAAACATTGCATTTGAACTTATATACATTTTGATTTGTTTACGTTATAGTAAGTGCTTTATAATGTGTGCAGCTGTTGACTTCTGGCCACTTCCCAATAGGAGGTCCAATAGACTGTTGGAAATTGACACCTACCTCTCTGGGTTACAGGCTGATGATTATGTCCCATCGTGAACGAGTTCTGCTTTTGGAAGGGTACGCCCAGTCTTACCTTAGAATGGAGAGAATATCCTAGTGCCAGCTGAATTTTCAAAATGCTAACTTGAATAGATACAACTATCTTCTTAAAGGAGGAGAGGCTGTCCAATGGTCCTCAATGGAGGTCTAATCTATTCCAAATGAATGCTCCCTTATCTGCCAAGCTTTTTCTATATTATCTTAAATTCAGGGAACAAGATCCGATCATTTTGAAATTCCTTCAACTGAGGTTTCATTAGGTTTATTTTAGGGTGTAGAATGAGGCCAATGTGTGGACCGACTTTACACCATTTCTTTTGATAGCCTCATAGTTGTACATCAAGTTTTAAATCTGACCCATTGTTCCACTTAACCCATCAACATGGTTAAAGCCCAGTCTGCAATGGCTATACTTTCATCAATATTCCTGAACCAGGTGCAAGCTACTGTGTATTGACCTCAGTCGCACTGCATGCACTGAAACCTATATCCACAAATACAATCCTATTGAATAAAGGATCAACTATTCAATTTCTGCGGCCACATCAAACAGAATGAACCCATCTCACCTTCTACGTGTGCTCCTAAACCCTACATCATACATTGGAATCTTGCAATCCAGTTGTACATCTCCGAATAATAGCACGCATATGATCCAGCCTCAAGTGTATGCAGTTTCTTTTTATGTTATGCTTAGGATCCAGTTTCCCTTTTGTGCATGTTTTCTATCCAGGAGTTATTGAATTGCATCGATTTTCTCTGTGATGTAAACAAATTTCCTTTTGACCCCCTTCACCATTAGGCCAGAGAAACATTTGGTATGGAACACACTGAGGGGCAGGTTAATGTATGCTCTTTTCCATATTTCTTATCAACAGTTTGCTCATCAGAAGTCGAGGGTGGCATGGAAGGCAGTGAAGGTCCCTTATGACCTAGCCCAACATAGACCTCCTTACATGAAACTTTAGTATGAATGCATTCTCAACTTTTATTATACATTGTGTTCCATGAGCTATGTGGCCATGAGCCACATAGGTGTAGGGCATCCATATGGTTCGGATGGTTCATATGATTCTCTGGGTGGGTCTTAAAGGACCATCAACAGAGGAGATTAACCAAAAGTCAACTCACTTAGGGGCCGATTAGGATGGCGGGCGGACATTAGTCCACCCGCCATCCCAGTGGTAATGGGACCGGCTGCCAGACATGCGGCAGTCCCGCAGCCCTGATTAGGATGCGACTGCCACCCTGGCGGTCGCATTCCGCATCTGTAAGCAGCACCCGCCGCAATGTCAAAATGACATGTGCATTTCCATGCACAACGTGGCAGGCACCGCGCGGTGCCTGCCACCTTGTGCATGGAAATGGAGGGGTGTACCCCCCAAGTGCATCCCCGGGGGCCCGCAACGGCCCCCAAAGCAAATCCCCGCCAGCCTTTCCATGGTGGCATCGCTGCCATGGAAAGGCCAAACACCGCACGCATCCTAATATTGATGGCGGTGCCTGCTAGGCACCGCCACCATATCAGGGGCCAAGTCCGCCCGGCCGGCATTCGGAACGATTGCCGACCGGCGGAAAAGCGGCGGACGCACTTTGCGTCTGCCGCGATACCCCGCCATTATAATATGGCGGGGGGTATTACTCGTTACGATGCCGTAACAGTCGCCACCACCGGCTCGGCGGTGGCGAACGTTATGACATTGTAATGACCCCCTTAGGGTTCAAAAAGGTGATAAAAGGTTTTATTTAATCTTTATTTGAACCCAAACTTTCTAGTGGACTTCCTCAATGGTGTTTATTTTGCACCTATAGATGACTGAATGTGTATTGTGAAATCCATAAATAAATGCAATAAATAGATTGCATTTCTACCCCTGATGTGCGTGCCTTCCCGTGTGAGCCTGTAGGATCAGACTTAAGATGGAAGGACTCCTGCAGAAAAAGATGCCTCTCTGACACTGTGACTGCCACACTTCCAGGATCACCCCCGGGTGCAATTGCCCACAGGGATACCTCTCTAAGCAACAACAAGAAGCCCAGTGTTTCTGGACCAAAGATTAACAGACCCATTTCACCACATCCAGGTATTGTGGGCAGAGGAACAGTGTGGCCTGTTTTCCCCCCTTTTGCACTGTGGAGGAGTAGATAGCAAGCCCGCACAATTGTCCAGGTCTGGTGTGCCTTTCCTCCACCTACAACACACAGCCTCGGCTGGCAACGCCACACCTCTGCCATTTACCAAACGCTCAAAGAAGGCGGTAAATGTTAGCGTAAAAGGGCTCTTTATTGGGCCGAAAAGGGGGAACGAGATGCAAAAAATTGCCTGTTTTTCCTGGGTTTGCATATTATTTCCCATTCCATATAACTTGTGATGCCCATTACTTGGTGTGGACCAGCCTAAATCAGAGGTCTAGACCCATGACATCTGTACACCAAATAACGGGTAAAGAGGCCCTTGTGTACAGGCAATCTTGGTTAGAAACTCGCGGCTATTCAGACATATGCCAAATGTTCTTTTTTCAATGTGCTCAGATATAATTCGAGAAATGGCCCTAACCGATCTACCAACCTTTGCTCAATAGAGTGAATGTGCAATATATTGAAATACTGTGCTGCTTATAATGTGTTATTTCTGTTTTTCAGCCACAAATGAATTACTAGACGGTAAACAAATAATCATTGTGGAATTACACAAGTGAAGTGAAGTGATTAGCTGCGTGGGTGCAATCAATTTAATTAGAAGCACATTAGCAAGTAAATGACACTGCTGATGCAGCAAGGCAGTTCCTTTTCTGCTGGAAGATTTCATCATCAAGATTGTAAATATTACAGAAGATTGACAATTTCTGTTCACAGAATTACATGCGATGTGCAGATTTATCTCAATACTGAAATTTTTTTAAATAAAAATTATCAATAATAAATCATCCCACCTTAAAGATCACCCTGGGCCAGACCATGGGATCACCGCTGTTTTCGGAATTAATGTGGTGAAATTTCATTCATATTTTAACTGGTGAAGGGCTTGACTATAAGCAGTGTTTACCTGTCTTCTGAAATACACCAACACCCACAATATGGATTTGCAACTATAGAAAGGTGATTGGCAAATGACAAAACCTAGATTCGGGATCTCCCTCTCTTAATTCACTAAAACTATGTAAACTGCTCCTGGCTTTATATGGTTAAATTCAACTTTCTTAGTACAGGGCTTTAATACCTCCGGTCGTCTGGTCCTCGATACTTAAAATAATAAAATACATCTAAAACTATATTATTTTAAAAAATAATCTGCAATAGGGCATTTATAAAATACTTTTTTATGTACAATTCTTATTACAGCTATTGTGCATAGTTGGTTTTATAGATAAATACAGGTATTGTTCAATAGAATTTGGGAACGTTTCAGGTCAGAGTTGATGAAAAAAAATGTTTATGTAAATTTCAAATACATTTAATATTAACACTATTTGAAACTCTCCTATCTATGTTTGCTATTAGTTTGCAATGCGGATCCTCACTTTGATCCAATGAAGAATAGGGCTGCATGACTATAGGGTAAGATTTTAAGTGATTCTCAGCTAAAAACTGTAAGGAATAGATCAATAGGCAAGTCCAAGTTCTAATATTTCAATAGCGTAGCCGCACCTTATGCCACTTTCTTTCCATTCTTCTCACTTGGTTCCACTTGGACACCTGTCAAAATTCTCAAAGTAGTCAAGTTGAATCAAACTTTTGGGTGCCTAAATAGCAACCAGTTTTTTCCACCTATCAAAAGTGAAACTCTAACTTATTTCTTCATATTATTCATCATTTATTTCACATTTTAAGTTGAATCCTTTTCCTGGTAGTCTAGTCAACATTGTAATTTATTTACATTACTATATGAAAGATACCAGTAAATGTGTATCCTGATCCAAACTTAGACACCAAGGGGTATGGTGATCTGTTACAGAGGTGCTGCAGCAGTAGAAAATCAAAACATGTGACATCCCATCAGAATGAAAAAAAACACAGGGACACGATTTGATTACCTGAAAGATGGCCGTTAGGTTTACAGCCATTTTTGAGCTGCCTGGATTGGTCCCTTTGTAGCCAATTAGAACAGTTGGCTCTCCTCACTCCTCTAAGGACTGTCATTGAGGTTGAGGAGAGTAGGGAAAAAATCTGGGTAATGCGGAAAGCACTTGGACTCGGTGTTTCCGCTAAAATGCGAAAACGTGGATTATTCTAATTTGATTTTCGGCTAATTTTTATGCCAATGCATAACTGGAAGTTCGAGAGGGTAGAGACTAGAGAGAGAGCTGTGCAGAAGAAAAGCAACGACAGAAAAACAGCAAAAGGCACATGCTGAGAAGGCAATAATTCATGTACCGGATTTTATGTTCCCCTCGATGGATGAAACTTCGAACACAGCATAAAAATATCGTAAAACCTCTTTCATTGTTACACTGAGGCCCTTAGGAACGCAGCTACAGATCTATCAAACAACTGAACTGGCTTTTTTTCTGTACCATCAAAAGATGTAGGTAGGACTCTTTTCCTTTCAATGTCCTCAGAAATTCAACTTTCTGACCGAGAGAAATAACTCTCTGGTGGGGAAATCTGTTGAAGCACAAGGTAAAGAGGCTTCAAGGCTTCCACTGTGCCTTCCCTGTCAAGTACTAATTGCTTCTCATAAAAGGCTTTCCTTGTTGCACATGTAAGCAAACACAACCTTGCTGGCACTGTAAAAGGTCAAACATGATGTTCATCTACCATCTTAATAAAACATATGTTATGACAGATACCAAGAACATACCACCTATGCCCTAGGGTTATACCTTGTACACCTACTTTTAAAAGTGGTGCATAATATTTGCGAAAAAAGACCACAAATGTATGCGACTTTCCCAAAAATGTGCTTTTATAGCTCTTGTTTTACTTGTGACTATTTCTCAGCTTAAACTTGCATCCAGGCTTTATTCAGATGACTGTGGCTCTTATTTAGAGTTTGGCAGATGGGGTCCTACAACAAAAAGTGACAGATATCCTGCCCACTATATCACAAGTGCCATATAACATGGAGTATCGCTGTACTGCCTTAGGAGAAAAAATGAATAAATATGTTAAAAGTTTAAAAAACGTTGTAATACACTATATTTTACAAATATAGTGTACTTCAGTGTATTTTCTATTGTTAATATATTTAAATATGCGCAAAAAAGTCTACAGAGTAACACAGTAATACCTACAAATTACTGCACTACTAGTTTTTGTTTTTTTAAATGCATGGTTTTCCCTTAACTGCTGTAAAATATATAGAAAGGCTGTAATGCACTTGTAATATGGCAGACGGGCCATCGGCCATGTTTTGACAGAGTACTCTGTCTGCCAATCTCTAAATAAGGCAGCATGTTTGTGTGTTCACATTGGTGAAATCATGATGTTTTGTTGGTTAATTGAAAGGGAGAGCGCTCCACTGGCTCTTTGAAACTCCAGTGGGTTCACTGCAGATGGTAGCTTGCATGTCCTTTAGATGTTAGACTGCGCCATTCATGCACATTTCTGGGTTTCTGGAGCACGTTTTAGTTGATGTTACATAGCAGTTACAGAAGGAATCAGATATGGAATGGTTGATTTTGATCAGTGATTTGCACACTTTAGTGACAATATAAATAGTATATGGTCAAGGTAAAAGGACTTGTGCTTATGCCAAAATGGATTTTGTGACATTTATGTGTTTTGATCACGTATCACGGTTCAGATGAAAACAGAGGACAGGATCAGATTCCTTCTATTGCTTGAAAACCTCCAGCTAAATTCTCAAGCATGATCAATGAATTCCTAGAACCGGATGATATGTATAACATAATGCACCCCATTCCCAGGAATATTTACATGTGTATCCAATTACCACAATTAGAAGTAAAGGTGCTTGATGAAACTGAAAACAAAAGTGCATATGTTCTTTATAACTTTCTTCTTCATGAGAATTTTTTTTTCCCATTTGAGGAGCCTCTTCCCTTATCCGCCCCTATCTTCGAATACCCTCTTCTACATGTCTACTAAGAAATTCCAACATAATGTCGAATTTCAGTGTCAGCAGAACCCATTCCTGATTTGCCGAATTAGAAATTGGATTACGTCCTCATAAATGCTCCTACTTGTGAACCCATATTTTATTGTTCGGCACAAAGAGCTCTGTGAATAGGTCCCTATATTTTTCACCATTAATGTTTCTCTGAAAGTATTTTTCTTTTTTATGAAAGTAGTTTTGTGATGCTTTTCAAAATCTACAACTCACAAACATATTTCAAAATATAGATGAGTATTATAATTTGTTATTATTATTTGTAGTGACGAACCTGAATGCTTTTTCTAGCACTCCTAGTAGTCACTTAGGGTCTGATTCACAAAGCTATCTTACACTTTTGAGTAATTTACACTTTTGAGTAAGTTTACTACTTTTGCCTATTCACAAAATCTGAGAGTAAAGTTACTCAGAAGTGTAAGAGTAAATTACCAATGTAATTTACTCACAAGCGTAAGAAACCTTTGTGAATCACCCATGCAGTTTGCGAATGCCCCAGGCCCTTCAGTATGGTGGAGACATGTAATCTTAATCAGATTTTGTGTATAGCAAAAAAGTAATAAACGTGCTCAAAAGTGTAAATTACTCAAAAGTGTAACCTACCTTTTTGATTTAGGCCCCTAGTGTTTTTGGCCAATAATATAAGCTTAATTTCATGGAACATATATTTTACCTATAGCAAGAATAAGAAAATAAGTCTCTGGTCAGCATTTCAATCTCCAAGAAAATCTCACACAATCCTGGAGGTTACCTACATATTGCTGTTTGTACCAAAGTGGAAGTCGAAAATATTGGACTGGATTTGGGGATTTAAACAACAAGTGTCAGGGACTGTCCGGGACTATGTCGGGAACACAGTCAGGGACTTGGGCAAGGACTGGGAACGGGGTAGAAAACGTACACAGAGAGAGGAGTACAGCGCTGCCCAGGATCACACAGGAAGTCAGAGGAGAAAAGGGATCCAAAGGGGAAGCCTGTACAAAGGAACAAGATGGCTAAGACTCAGAAAGGAAGGGCACTCACAAGGCAATTTAGCGTTCAGACTAACTACACCCAGGACGGACGTGCCAGACATATATATAATACAACATTAACAATAAAGGGAATGTGGGGTAAAGCACTCAGGAGCTCCACACGGTAAGACTGAAGCTCAGTAAGTTCCTTACCCACAATTGCTGTTACAGATACTGACTGAAAATACCCACATATAGGATATGCATGCAAAGGCAGGGTCTGTGGAGCTTATACCTATGGTGATGTTATAACTAACTCAAAGACAATACTCACAGTGAACAAGAAACACCACCTAGGTAGTCAGCTGTGCCCACGGATCCTGGTGATCAAACAGGAACACACAAGGCAGTAACAGCAAAGGGGTAGAACTAAACACAAGCACAATAGACAAGGAGCTAGCAAGGAGGAGTGCTTAACAGGAAAGGAAGGAAATCACAGGGCACACTTGGCAGAAAGCAGGTAATAAACACACAAGGTAACAGAAGCAAGACAGCAGAATAGAAAGACAGCAAACTAGAACTGGACCCAAGGAAATGGGAAGAAAGGCACGGACTGGAAAAGGATATACAGAAGGGGAGGCTACAAGGGTAAACTAGAATAGTGCAGGTTCAGGAATCAAGAAAACAAAGTAGCATAGAAGGCAGTGCTGGGGCAGGAACAAGAATTGAGCAAAAGCTCAGGAGTCAAAGTAGCACTGCAGGTAGTGCTAGTTCAGGGGAAGGAAAACTGCTGCAGGTCAGGAACAAGTAATGCTGAGGCTCAGGAGTCAAGGTAGCACTGCAGGCAGTGCTAGTTCAGGAGAAGGTAAACTGCTGCAGGTCAGGAACAAGGAATGCTAAGGCTCAGGAGTCAAGGTAGCACTGCAGGCAGTGCTAGTTCAGGAACAAGGGAAACTGGTGCAGTTCAGGAATAAGGAATGATAAGGCTCAGGAGTCAAGGTAGCACTGCAGGCAGTGCTAGTTCAGGAACAAGGGAAACTGCTGCAGTTCAGGAACAAGGAATGCTAAGGCTCAGGAGTCAAGGTAACACTGCAGGCAGTACTGGTTCAAGGAAACAGGAAATAGCTACAGCTCAGGAAACAAGGAGTCAAGAGAGCACTGCAAGCAGTGCAAATCAGGAACAAGAAATAGCTGAAGCCCAGGAACAGGAACAAAGAATAACTATAGCTCAGGAACTCAGGAAACAAGGTAGCACTGCAGGCAGTGCTAATTCAGGCACAAGGAATAGCTATAGCTCAGGAACTCAGGAAACAAGGTAGCACTGCAGGCAGTGCTAATTCAGGTACAAGGAATAGCTATAGCTCAGGAATCAAGGAACAAGGATTAACTATAGCTCAGGAATCAAGGAATATCAAAAGCTCAGGAAACACTGGAAACAAGGGTATCAAAAGCTCAGGAAACACTGGAAACAAGGATCGGCCTCACCGGTATACAGCTACAATGACCAACACTGGGCTGAAGGGAGCTGGGGCTAAAAAGAACTCACAGTAATCACATGCATCAGGTGTGAGCAGGCTAGCAGCAGCCAGCCACAGGTGAACTGAATTCCTCCACCCATCCTTGGCCTGCAGGGGTGGAGACAAAGCAGTGAGCAGGGGATTATAGGTAATGGAGTTTCCAGCATGAGCAGATTGGCTTCCACAAAACCCGGCATGGATTGGGAATGGATGTCAATTCCCAAATAGTGTCCAAATGGCTGGAAGTCAGTATGTACATGAAGGGGAGGGTCTGGAAGCTTGTTATGACACTGGAGAGTCCCACAGTTCAGCCCCCTGGTGGTGGACACGAAAACGCAGGGAGCAAGTTGGGACAGTACACCCCCTCCAAGGACTGGCTCCCGGAATCTGGGACTCGATTTAAAGCCTTTGCTGCTATGAAATAAGTTCATTCCCATCAGAGATGTAGTGCAAGATACCAGAGGACTACAGGAAAAATGTGATGTTCTGGAGGGTAGGATAATAGGCTGTAAATTAACAGCAGTATTGAAGGCAGAACCTGAAGAGTCCAAATCCAGTAATGGGGGCTTAGAAGCCTGAATTAAAGGTGTTTGAAGTCCTGATGATGGCAGGCTAGAGTAGCACTCTGAAAACAAAGGAAGATTAGGGTCAAAAGCATATAACGGATTGGCAGGAGGCACAGAGGTCAACAGCTAACTGGCTGAAGACAAAGGAGACAACGAAAAGCAGACCTGAGGCTCTGGCCCTGGATGAAAACATACAGAAGACTCACATGCAGGAGACTCTGAAAGCAGGTATGCAGGAGACCCAGGCCCTTGAGGCTTACATGTTGAGAGTTTTGTCTCTGCTGGAGATTCAGTCTCTGAATGTATACGTACTGAGACCTCTGAAGGCTGGCAAACTGGAAACACAGGGTCAAAAAGTAGGCAAGATAGAGGCTCAAGGCCACAAGGCAGGGAGCCTGGAAGCTCTGGTGCTGAAGGCAGACAGGCTGGATGCTCTGGTTCGGAAGTCAGACAGCCTGGAAGCTCTGGTGCTGAAGGCAGACAGGCTGGAAGCTCTGGTGCTGAAGGCAGACAGGCTGGAAGCTCTGGTTCGGAAGTCAGAGAGGCTGGAAGCTCTGGTTCGGAAGTCAGAGAGGCTGGAAGCTCTGGTTCGGAAGTCAGACAGGCTGGAAGCTCTGGTTCGGAAGTCAGACAGGCTGGAAGCTCTGGTTCGGAAGTCAGACAGGCTGGAAGCTCTGGCTCGGAAGTCAGACATGCTGGAAGCTCTGGTTCGGAAGTCAGACAGGCTGGAAGCTCTGGCTCGGAAGTCAGGCATGCTGGAAGCTCTGGCTCGGAAGTCAGACAGGCTGGAAGCTCTGGCTCTGAAGTCAGACAGGCTGGAAGTTCTGGCTCTAAAGTCAAACAGGCTGGAAGTTCTGGCTCTGAAGTCAGATAGGCTGGAAGTTCTGGCTCTGAAGTCAGACAGGCTGGAGACTCTGACTTAGTGGGCAGGTGAGCTGAGGGCTAGTGCTCTGAATGCAGGCAGTCTGGAGGCTCCGGTACTAATGGCAGGCATGCTGCTGGCTCGGGCTCAGATGGCAGGCAGGCTGCAGGCTCGGGCTCACATGGCAGGCAGGCTGCAGGCTCGGGCTCACATGACAGGCAGGCTGCAGGCTCGGGTTCACATGGCAGGCAGGCTGTAGGCTGAACTTCAGAAGGCAGCAGGCCGGCTGAGGATTCTGGAGACTCTGAGAGCAGCAGCCGGCTGAGGATTCTGGAGACTTTGCAAAAAGACAAGCTGATGACAGAGAGACACAAGGATGATGGACTTTAAATTCTGGGAATGGCGATAGCCCGTGAACAGTAGATTCCCTATTGTCAATATTGAAATCTTCACATTTCCTTGGCTCATTAAAACACACTGAAGGACTTTCTTCGGGATGGCTAAGAATACTGCTTATCTTAGAGTCTCTGATGACCAGACTCCCTTTACCATTTGGCAGTTCACATGTCTTAGTCAGAGGAAATAGGTCTGAGACTTCTTGGTCATGGGAAATTTGTTCAATTCCTTCTGCATTACAAGGTGGTACAGATGCATCAGAGCATAGAGTAATATTATGTCCTGACTTTTCAATATGTGGCGTGCTTGAAGGCGAGAGAGCAAACAAGGGGTCAGGATTTTGTTCCTTCTCAGTGAGGAGGTTGGCTTCAGTCGCAGAAGTTGGACCAAGAGCATAGACTGAGTCAGAGGGTGTTGTCACATCAGGGATTATGTTGGGGACTGGTTCAGGTTTTGTCTGTATGTCAATGGCCAGTGTATGTGATACCCCCGGGGTGGAACTGACATCACTACCAGGAAGAGAAAGCAAACAAGTATTTAGTGTCTTTCCTGGCATCTGGGGTTCCTTAGAAGTGGAGGGACACATCTCAGATGTAGTGCCTATACACAGTTTAGCACTAGAAGACAACACATCAGAGGAGGTAGAAATTTCAGAATTCAAACAAATACTTTCATTAACTGGACTGTGAGACAAGGTACTATGGTTTTTCTGAATGGAATCTGAGGGATCAGCCACTGTATTGTTCACACAAATGCTGGACCAGCTCTGAGGGGAACGCAAAAGAGAGCGCAAGGCTTCATTCTCCATTTCTAAGTAGGCTAACATAGAGGTGGAAAAGTTGTTTTCTATAGGGGTTTTAGATTCCCACTTGAACTGTGGGTTATAATTTTTTAACAGAGTCTGAAACATTTTATTCTCCCGTTGTAATTCAAGATTCTTAGATGTACTCATATCCTGTGAAGACTGCAGATCTTTCTCTTCAAGGACAGTGGTAGACTTGGCAACTTCACAACAAACAACAGAGCTATACCTTGGATTTTGTTCAAAGTGGCTATTAGCTGTCTGTGTTCTAGTAGGTGTTTTCTTTCTTTTGTTAATCTGATTGTTTACTTTGAATGTATCATTAAACATTGTCTCTTTAGTATCAGGGACTGTGATCTTCACTGGGTCACAAGACTGAGGTATATCATTTGTATGGAAAACAGAGGTTATATAATGCATCTGCTCTTTCTTTGTCTGTTGTGTGGTTAAACATGCTTTAACTGGGGTCATTGAACTACCAGTTTGGTAAGATGCTGATAAATACTGTGTCTGGAAATTGTCTTCAAAGAAAACATTGTCTTGACAGAGGGTCTCTGAGTTACAAACTTCAGAAACATTTCCCCTAATAGTACCACTCTCTAAATTACCATTTTGTCTTTCTGCTGCTAACAAGGTTTGCAGAAATTCGTTTTCATCCTGTAGGTCACAGGCTGACATCAGGTGAGGATCAGGGTTACAGATGGAATGAAAATCTAACATAGAAGGATCAGCCAACCACAGGGAATAATATTCAGCACGTAAAAGTCTGTTTTGTTCCATGAATCGATCTCTAGAGTCTAAGGACTTTCTAATAGGTTGTACGGAACTGTGCTGCCTTGGCAATGGATGTCTGCCATCATACGCAGACTTTCTGGTTCTGATGCTAAACATCTTGACAAGGACTGACTTGGGGAGCTTTGAGAGAAAACAAAAGTGGTAGCTAACTGAATGCAAAGAAACCTCACAAGTGACCCTGGAAATGTGGGTTGGTCATTCTGTCAGGGACTGTCCGGGACTATGTCGGGAACACAGTCAGGGACTTGGGCAAGGACTGGGAACGGGGTAGAAAACGTACACAGAGAGAGGAGTACAGCGCTGCCCAGGATCACACAGGAAGTCAGAGGAGAAAAGGGATCCAAAGGGGAAGCCTGTACAAAGGAACAAGATGGCTAAGACTCAGAAAGGAAGGGCACTCACAAGGCAATTTAGCATTCAGACTAACTACACCCAGGACGGACGTGCAAGACATATATATAATACAACATTAACAATAAAGGGAATGTGGGGTAAAGCACTCAGGAGCTCCACACGGTAAGACTGAAGCTCAGTAAGTTCCTTACCCACAATTGCTGTTACAGATACTGACTGAAAATACCCACATATAGGATATGTGTGCAAAGGCAGGGTTTGTGGAGCTTATACCTATGGTGATGTTATAACTAACTCAAAGACAATACTCACAGTGAACAAGAAACACCACCTAGGTAGTCAGCTGTGCCCACGGATCCTGGTGATCAAACAGGAACACGCAAGGCAGTAACAGCAAAGGGGTAGAACTAAACACAAGCACAATAGACAAGGAGCTAGCAAGGAGGAGTGCTTAACAGGAAAGGAAGGAAATCACAGGGCACACTTGGCAGAAAGCAGGTAATAAACATACAAGGTAACAGAAGCAAGACAGCAGACTAGAAAGACAGCAAACTAGAACTGGAACCAAGGAAATGGGAAGAAAGGCAGGGACTGGAAAAGGATATACAGAAGGGGAGGCTACAAGGGTAAACTAGAATAGTGCAGGTTCAGGAATCAAGAAAACAAAGTAGCATAGAAGGCAGTGCTTGGGCAGGAACAAGAATTGAGCAAAAGCTCAGAAGTCAAAGTAGCACTGCAGGTAGTGCTAGTTCAGGAGAAGGAAAACTGCTGCAGGTCAGGAACAAGGAATGCTGAGGCTCAGGAGTCAAGGTAGCACTGCAGGCAGTGCAAGTTCAGGAGAAGGGAAACTGATGCAGGTCAGGAACAAGGAATGCTAAGGCTCAGGAGTCAAGGTAGCACTACAGGCAGTGCTAGTTCAGGAACAAGGGAAACTGGTGCAGTTCAGGAACAAGGAATGATAAGGCTCAGGAGTCAAGGTAGCACTGCAGGCAGTGCTAGTTCAGGAACAAGGGAACCTGCTGCAGTTCAGGAACAAGGAATGCTAAGGCTCAGGAGTCAAGGTAGCACTGCAGGCAGTACTGGTTCAAGGAAACAGGAAATAGCTACAGCTCAGGAAACAAGGAGTCAAGAGAGCACTGCAAGCAGTGCAAATCAGGAACAAGAAATAGCTGAAGCCCAGGAACAGGAACAAAGAATAACTATAGCTCAGGAACTCAGGAAACAAGGTAGCACTGCAGGCAGTGCTAATTCAGGCACAAGGAATAGCTATAGCTCAGGAACTCAGGAAACAAGGTAGCACTGCAGGCAGTGCTAATTCAGGTACAAGGAATAGCTATAGCTCAGGAATCAAGGAACAAGGATTAACTATAGCTCAGGAATCAAGGAATATCAAAAGCTCAGGAAACACTGGAAACAAGGGTATCAAAAGCTCAGGAAACACTGGAAACAAGGATCGGCCTCACCGGTATACAGCTACAATGACCAACACTGGGCTGAAGGGAGCTGGGGCTTTAAAGAACTCACAGTAATCACATGCATCAGGTGTGAGCAGGCTAGCAGCAGCCAGCCACAGGTGAACTGAATTCCTCCACCCATCCTTGGCCTGCAGGGTTGGAGACAAAGCAGTGAGCAGGGGATTATAGGTAATGGAGTTTCCAGCATGAGCAGACTGGCTTCCACAAAACCCGGCATGGATTGGGAATGGATGTCAATTCCCAAATAGTGTCCAAATGGCTGGAAGTCAGTATGTACATGAAGGGGAGGGTCTGGAAGCTTGTTATGACACTGGAGAGTCCCACAGTTCAGCCCCCTGGTGGTGGACACGAAACCGCAGGGAGCAAGTTGTGACAACAAGTTTTTAAGGCTCTTAATGCATTTCATGTATTTTAGCTGAATCCAAGCGATACCATTTGTCCCATCTACGGTATTTTGACACCTTTTCCTAGAATTCACAAGATCACTGACACGTCATCACTAACTCAAAAGTGAAGACAAATGCAGCATTTATAATGGGACTATCTAACTCTTAAATATTTTAATAGTTCTCATTTTTGCTGCAACTTTTTCCAACATTCCTTCAACTGAACTAGTCATGACATGGCCCATAGGAACGCTATGGCTGTCATTCATAGGTGAGAGCAAATTTTGACAGTTTACAGTCAATGCAGATAATTTCATTTAGCCTTCCTTGTATATATTGCGTTTAATAGATAGATGTGCACATTTGCTACCTCTCAGAGAACTATTATTTTGAATTCTCCTGTGATTTTATTTTCACTATTATATAACATCCATTCAGAATGGAGGAAAGGATACCGATCAGAAATGCAATGGCAGACCACAAGGTAAGTTCCTCCTTCAAAGCTATAAACATGTAAGATATCTTCTCATTGGTTAACAAATAAGTGAACATGCTCTATAAAAGTAATTACCTTCAAGGATTTTGATGGAGTTGAAAATTGCAATCCTTATGGGACTCTACCTATTATGTACCTGTCAATCCAGCACACATTGAAACCCCACACGACCAGTGTTAGCTGTAATGCATGAGGTAAACTTTGCTTTGTAAACAAACAAGGCAGAGCTCTCCTCCGCCTCTTCCAATCCCAAACACTGACACTTCCTTCTTTCAGATGGGAGGCTATCTGACAGGAATAGGAATGAAGTATTTTGTTCAAGTCTACTACTGGACTCCTTCAAGACAGCTATCGGCTGCTTTAATTGCATGTCAGTGGAGGATACCGTTGAGTGACAATTCCATTGAGCAGAGACAGGATGTGACCGCCTCATGCATTCAGAGGAAATCCTTTCGAAGGCAAACAATGGTGATAAGCAATAACAGAGGATTAAGGTACTGGGAGACTACCCCATTGATTGTCGGTCCCATGAGGCGAGGTTGCATTTTGAATGCCATCGTACACTAGCGGACAATGAAGGCATGTGCCACTGTAGGTGCAGGAAGTATTTCTGCATGTGTCTGGCTAAGGGTATTTCATTACTTTTTCCTCACAGGAACGAAGGACATTGACACCGTAAGAGAAGAAACTGCCTCAAAAGTCCTAACATTTCCTATCAGATTATAGACCTTACGAGATGTGTAGCGGCTGCAATATTCTGAGGGAAATCAATAACATCATGTCTACTTTATTAGTTCCTTAACTGTCCTCCATAATTACGAGGGCACCAGAGCTGCTGACATAAAAATTTCAAAAGGGAAACTGGCATACAAATGGCCAGCTCCTCAGAGTCCAATTATAGTAAATGTATGGCAATTATCCCCAACTACTGTAGGATGTAGAGCTGCAACGTGGAAACAGTAGCAATAGATCCTCGCCATAAATCAACTGATATGGCCCACTTCACGAGCCCAGGGATTTGGGGGATGTGGCAGAGCAGTGAATTGTGGATTTATGTGCTGAAATGAGCAGTAAATGCTAATATCATTTCAAGTCACTCTCAGAAGGGTGCTTGCGCTGCGTCAGTCCTTTAACCAGTGTAGTTTATATCCACCAGTCCCGCAATTGGTATCTGCAGGTGCAGGATGAGTCGCCTTCTCATACCCTGATGTGCTGCTCTCACAATATGATACTATTCCTACCCTCACGACTTCAGGCGCCTGGCTGCAGTGATCTCTGTGCTCCATTCTTCTCAAGCCTAAGAGAAGACCAAGGATTTTAGTGATTGCAACTACATTTTCCTCCAAAGACAGTAAACTCAGTGTCACAGCCATTCAACCTCAGTCCTCCTCAGTCTCCCACCAGTGGAAGACAACAATGTCAGGTCCTGATTCAAAGCAATATGGGATTATTGGGAGATATACGCACCCCGAGAAAAAATGTCACTACAACCTGAGGTTTCCCTCTGGGGAAATTTCACCTCCCACTGTTCAAAACGAGCGATAACTTTATTTTTATGGCACGTTAAAAATACATATTTTTCTCATCCCAAGTTGCAAAACTCAGAGTCAGAATCTTTGCCTGCACCTTTTGCCCAAAGCAAATTTCTCCATGTAAACCTGTAAGAATTGCTTGAGAAAACTGGATGTCAGTGAGTAATGTGAGTGTAACCTAAAATAAGAAAGCAAGTGCAGATCCCTGGTTTTATAAACCTCTTATGACTCTCTGACAGAGGTGTCATGTGTCCACCAGTGGCGTAACGAAACTTGAGGCCCCTCCCCCTGCAAAGTACATAGAGGGGCCCCCTCCGAACTCACTCAGGAGCTCTCAGGCAAGGTTACTGTGATGAGGGGGCTCCCTGGAGCTCAGGGCCCCACCACACTGCGGGGGCTGTGGGGGCATTTGTTATGCCACTGGTGTCCACTCGAATAGTAGCAACTTGTATGTTTTTAACGATTGGTAGTGCAGGTCTGCTGTTTGGCACTGTTATAAATTGCAATTATTACCATTCCTTTCCCATTACCTCTCAGGTAGTATCCCTGAGAGCTTGGGCGCTCTCAGTTAGACACTTAGCCTTAGCTCCTTCACATGTCTTTTGTACATTGGTGTCTCTAGAGAGGGGCCAGATGAGGCCTGTGCTCCAGCACTATCTAGCCTGGTCCTCCCTTGCACCCCAGCACCAAAGCTGCCGAACGTGCCAGAAGGCAACACAGATAACAGACACTGCACCATGCCACACACATTCATTTTTTTAATTCGGACTTCGAATGTAATGTATGTGTGTATATCTATGTCTAAAATGTGCATATAAAGACAGGTTTCAGCATTTTAAGCAAACATGAATATATGTACATAAATCTGTGTATGTATACATATGTACATATACATATATATATATATATTCCAAACGTAATCCTGCAATCCTGGTTTGTGGACATCCATCGTAGCCAGCAGGAAAACAGCCACACCAACGCAGTTTTCTGTAACACAGTTTTATTTCAGCAAAAGAAACAGACGCATTTCGAACTTTCGTTCTTTATCACATGACCCGTTTTTTAAAGTTTGCTTCCTTAAATACAACGTCATTCTGATGATTAGTGCAACAAACATAGCAGAAATACTATACAATCCTCAAATGTTCCTACTTTCAACAAAACTTTATCCACCGTTTCAAAAAACATAAAGTTCTTTAATTGTTTATAAACATTGGACCATGTTTCTGTATATTTAAATAATAATGTTTTCAAGATATCCCTTTTGGTTGTGGTTTAAAGGTAGAGAGGTCACAGTGTCAACCTGACCGTCTTACTCATTTTTCCCTTCCCTCATGATTGAAACTTTATACATTATAAGTGATGGTCAAAAGGACATTTGATCGTCTATACATACTGCGCTTGTGGGTATAGTACCCTAATAAACTCTCTGTAGTAAATTACTAGATGTGAACGGAAATAACATTAGAAAAAAGGTGTTGCCACATGGGGATCGCCTTCTACTCTTCCATAAATATTTTCCAGCACAATTTGCTTGGAGATTTCCCTTCCATCTGTAATAAAGCAGAGATACTGTTATCTGACATGTAGGTATGCTTGACCAATGCTAACCAAACTTGGTACATTAATACTCCTGGTCCATTACATATTTGTAGGAACAATAATTTAATATAATTAATGAAAACAAAGAAATTATTAAAAAGTGAGAAAACACGGAAGAAAAAAAACAAAAAACAAAAATAGATTGTGTTCATATTATTTCAAGGATTACAATCCTTTCTAGATTAAAATAGAGGGTCGGAGCTTCAAGGTTAAAGATGTGTATACAGCTCTTCATCAAGGTTCATACCATGTGGTGCAAGACAGCCCGCCTTCAGGATGTACATAGACTCCATTCTGCATAATGCAGTGATTCTGTTACCTCCCCTAGGGTGCTTAACAACTGTATCCAATCCAAAGAACTTGGCTTTGGTCCAGTCTCCCTCATGGTGTTGCCTGAAGTGACGTGCCGTACTATAACTCATGGCTGAGTTAGTAATTGCGCGCCAATGCTTCAATATTCGTTTCTGTGCTGGAAATGTTGTAGACCCTATGTACCACATGGCACAGGGACATGTGATGACATATACTACAAAATCTGTCTTGCACGTAATCAGTTTTGTGATGCACTGTTTTTTCCTGATTCTCTCTAGATACACTTCCTTGATGTTGGGACTGTGTTTGCACGCTTTACAGTGTCCACACTTTTTAAAACCTCGGCTTTGTTGTAACCATGTTTGGGTATTGCTTTTCGGATGACTGTGTACTAACATGTCTCTTAATGAGACATTTCTTTGAAAGGTTACATTAGGGGTGTTTCCTACTTTAGGTTTCAATGTGGTATCCCATGTAAGGATTGCCCATCTACTCTGTAGAATCCTACGTAAATCGTTCGCCTGGCTTGTGTATTTCGTGACAAACCTTATCAGTGCTTTTTCTGAGTCATTGGCTATCTGTGGTTTGTCTTGTAGAAGACATTCCCTGCTTTTCTTGTCAGCTCTTGTACGTGCTTTGTCTAGACTCTTAGGATATTTTCTCGTAATAAGGCGACTAGTCATTTCCTGTTTAGTGTTCTTATAGCCTTCCTCAGTGCTACTGTTACGTTTTGCTCTGAGAAATTCACTAAATGGAATACTCCAGCGGAAGCTAGGTGGATGACAGCTATCCGCATGGAGTATGGAATTTCCGGCAGTGCTTTTTCTGAAGAGTTCTGTGTGTAAAGTACCTTCTCTCAAAGTCACCCTTAAATCCAGAAAATCTACTGTGTCTTTGCTGTAGTTCATAGTGAATCTCAGGTTGACTTCGTTTTCATTGATAGATGTTAAAAAATCATTCAAGTCTTTCTTGCTCCCCTCCCAAGCGAAGAAGACATCGTCTATATACCTGTACCACACACTGATATGATCGATGTATCTGTTGTGATCATGATTCCATAGGACCTGCTCCTCCCACCAGCCCACCAAAAGATTGGCGTAACTGGGGGCCAAGCAGGTCCCCATGGCAGTCCCCTGTATCTGCTTATATAGCGTGTTTTCATATAGGAAAATATTCTCCTTCAAACATGTTTCAATCATTTCCATGATCATCTGTGTGTGTAGTAGAGTCGTGGCACTTCTCATCCTTAAAAAATGTTTACAAGCATTCATACCATCTTGATGTCTTATACTCGTATATAGACTTTCTACATCTAAACAAACGAGCCAACATTCTCCTTTCCAGCACAGATTGTTAGTTTTATGGATAAAATCTTTTGTAACTCTGATGTAGAAGTCTAAGTTATGTACAAAAGGTGACAAGAAATGGTCTACAACCCTAGAAGTATTTTCAAGAATACTGTTTTTTGAAGAAACAATTGGGCGTCCTGGTGGGTTAGTAGGATTTTTATGGATTTTGGGCAGTAGGTATAGGGTCGGAATAGTAGGTGTCTCACTTTCAAAAATTGCAGTTCATCCCAGCTTAACAATTGTTGTTCATGCCAGGCAAGTAATCTCTCTCTATAATTCGAGATTACATTGTATAGGTATTCTTTGTCAGTACGGATGTAACAAGTACCATTTCTCACCTGTCTTAATCCTTCTTTCACAAAACTTTCCCTGTCCATAATAACAATGTTTCCCCCTTGTCAGAGAGCTTGATAACTATCGTTTGGTCTTTCTATAGTTGAGTCAGGAGATTCTATTGTGTCTTAGTTAAGTTAGTCTGTTTTGGGTTGTTTCTACTCAGTTTTAAAATGTCATTGGCCACTGTATCAGAGAAAACATCAATATTATCCTTAGGTAGTTGAGGGATAGATCTGGATGGTACCCTGAAGGTAGTGCTTTCCGTTGCACCCAGATCTATCCCAAGATTCTGATTGAAAAATTCAGTGTCAGTCAGGTCAAATGGATCCCTCAGTGTGATGTTAGCTTCATCAGTACTTTCTAAGTTGTGCAAAGTCTGGAGTGTATCTAAAGCCCCCATTTGTCAGGTTATCTGGGGCGCCAGTGGGTTGGTGTACTACCCCTGTTCTGCTGTTTTCTGGTCTTAATGCATGTACTTTATACAATTTCAGCTTTCTTATAAATTTAAATAAGTCTATCCTGACTTGAGCCTAGTCAATTCCGGCTGTCGGGCAGAACGACAGTCCCAGTTGTAAAGTCTCAATCTCTGCTTCTGACAAATGTTTTTTGGAAAGGTTTATTACCGTGATTTCCTTGGATTGTGCTGCCATTACTTCATTTTCTTTGTTTGGCCTCTTGTTCCCACGCCGCTGTTGACTTGCTTTTCTTCGTTGCCGTCGTTTCTTGCTTTCACCTTTGTTCTCTGCCTCTTCCTCTTTGTTTTCCCTGCAAGGAATGTTCTTTTTCCTTTTGTAGCATCCTCAGTTCCTCGGAAAAAGAAATCTTGGTTACACTGGTGCTGGTCAAGTCTTCTACTGATCCCAAATCTGAGCTCTGGTCTGTGCCAGATTCTGATCTTCTTTGTTCCATCGCTCCCAGTGTTCTATCCCTTGCAATTTCTTTGCACGCTTTATCAAACTTCCTGGCGAAAGTCAGAATTCTTCCTGCTGCATAATCCTGCTCGTCGCGCATGAATTTACGTTGCTTTTGTTGTATTATTTCTTTTTCATGAGTTTTAAGGCGCTCTTCAACGGCAGTGAGCATCTTCTTGACAGCTTCTTGATCAGTTTCCTTTTCAAAGTCATTCATCATTGATTTAATTTTTTCAGTTAATTCGCCATGTTCTACCCTGCATTCTTGATTAGAATTCTTAACATTGTTTTTGAACATGCATTCGTGTTCTCCGTCCAGTCCTTCAACAGTTCCGGCCTTGGGTTGGCTAATGTGGGGATAATAAAGATTCTAAGTCCTCTTTGGATCCTATCTACCTCTAAATAGTTTTGTAAAGAGGTAGCTTCCCACCAACGACTTATTTCTTTTTTCCTCATCCTTTCAAGTGCAATGCCTCTCTGTTTCAGATTACTTGTAGTGTCCGTACTATTGGAAGCATCCGCTTTGCTTCCTCCATTGACAGTTGATGTTTTTTTGAAAATGCGGAGAGCCGATGCCTCTCGCTCCTTCATCATTTCGTTTGCCATATTGTGTTTGTGTCACCGTGTTGCGTTAAGAGAACCTTCTCACGCACCCTAGTCACTAAGGAAAATGTTCCCGTTCTGTGTATATCCGGCCCCTTCTGTGTCACAACAACAATAAGAACAATTGTTCTTACCCGATCTTGAAGTTCCCGATCTCCCGGTTCCTTCCATTTTTCCTTCGGGCACGGGGCTCTCCGGAATCCAAATCCTTGGTTTAAATCCTTGCACAGCGTGACCGGCGGGCTTCCCTCTCCCCACGGGTAAAGTTCCAAATGCCGGCGCGTTCTACCGGAAGCCTCGCCTGACGGGTTGGGGCTGTTACAGCGATCGCCACCGCATACACATTCCAAACGTAATCCTGCAATCCTGGTTTGTGGACATCCGTCGCAGCCAGCAGGAAAACAGCCACACCAACGCATGTCTAAAATGTGCATATAAAGTCAGGTTTCAGCATTTTAAGCAAACATGAATATATGTACATAAATCTGTATATGTACACATATGTACATAAATCTGTGTATGTATACATATGTATATATATATATATATATATCAAAGCTTCCAAGTGCCCACAGGCAAGGACGCACAAACTTCTTGTCGAGCCTCTGAAGAGAGCAGAAGCTCAGAAACGCGTCAGGCTTATAACTACCGACATGAGAGCTGTAATTTTATCGGAATGCGAAACTCAGCCTTACCCTAATAAACGCTTCTCAGCGAGCTGTTGGTCGAGTGCGTCCTTGCCTGTGGGCACTTAGAAGCTTTGATATATATATATATATATGTACATATATATATGGGTTCACTGATAGAATATCGATGTCACAAACATCGATGTTCTAAATATCGAGTTAAAAATATTGACTACAAAAATATCAACTCCCATACCTTAACAGGTAAGTACAAAAATATCGACTCAAAAATATCGAGGCAAAAAATATAGATGTAAAAAATATTGATTTAAAAATATATATAAAATAAAATAATATATATTTAATATATTAAATAATAATATTATTTTTAATAAAATAAATCAAATTTAATATACATTTTAACTAAATATAACAAATAAACTTAATTTAAAAAAATATAAACACACTAACATAATGATTTATACATATACATATATTTACTTACAAATATTTTATTAACTATTACCTTTATTTCATTTTTAAACTTTAAAATTATATAAAAATAATATTTATATATATGTATATATATATATATATCAATCATTTAAAATAAAATAAAAACATTCTATAATAAATTAAAACATTAAACTATTAAAAAAATGTAAACTAACATTTCCCAATACGATAAGTGCAACAGTAGGGAAAGTGTTGGATAGCGGAATAATTAAATTTACTATTCCAACTCCAGTGAATGTAACAGTAGGGAGAGTGTTGGATAGTGGAGGGGTAAAAATTACTATTCCCACTTCAGCGATAACAACAGTAATGAAAGTGTTGGATAGCGGAGGGGAAAAAATTACTATTCCCACTCCAAAGAGTGCAATAGTAGGGAAAGTGTTGGATAGCGGTGGGGTAAAAATTACTATTCCCACTCCAGTAAGTGCAAAAGTAGGGTAAGTATTGGATAGCAGAGGAATTAAATTTACTATTCTAACTCCAGTGAGTGCAACAGTAGAAAAATGTTGGATAGTGGAGGGGTAAAAAATACTATTCCCACTCCAGTAAGTGCAACAGTAGGGAAAGTGTTGGATAGCGGAGGGGTAAAAATTACTATTCCCACTCCAAAGAGTGCAACAGTAGGGAAAGTGTAGGATAGAGGAGGGGTAAAAATGACTATTGCCACTCCAGTGAGTACAAAAATAGGGTAAGTGTTGGATAGCGGAGGAATAAAATGTACTATTCCAACTCCAGTGAGTACAACAGTAGGGAAAATGTTGGATAGCGGAGGGGTAAAAATTACTATTCCCACTCCAGTAAGTGCAACAGTAGGGAAAGTGTTGGATAGGGAAGAGGTGAAAATGACTATTCCCACTCCAAAGAGTGCAACATTAGGGAAAGTGTTGGATAGCGGAGGGAGAAAAATTATTATTCCCACTCCAGTGAGTGCAATAGTAGGGAAAGTATTGGATAGCGGAGGGGTAAAAATTACTATTCCCACTACAAAGAATGCAACAGTAGAGAAAGTGTTGGATAGCTGATGGGTAAATATTACTATTCCCACTTCAGTGAGTGCAACAGTAGGGAAAGTGTTGGATAGCGAGAGGTATAAACTACTATTCCCACTCCAAAGAGTGCAACAGTAGGGAAAGTGTTGGATAGCAGAGGGACAAAAATTACTATTCCCACTCCAAAGAGTGCAATAGTAGGGAAAGTGTTGGATAGCGGTGGGTTAAAAAATACTATTTCCACTCCAAAGAGTGCAACAGTAGCGAAAGTGTTGGATAGCGGAGGGGGAAAAATTACTATTCCCACTCCAGTAAGTGCAAAAGTAGGGTAAGTATTGGCTAGCAGAGGAATTAAATTTACTATTCCAACTCCAGTGAATGCAACAGTAGGAAAAATGTTGGATAGTGGAGGAGTAAAAATTACTATTCCCACTCCAGTAAGTGCAACAGTAGGGAAAGTGTTGGATAGCGGAGGGGGAAAATTACTATTCCCACTCCAGTAAGTGCAAAAGTAGGGTAAGTATTGGCTAGCAGAGGAATAAAATTTACTATTCCAACTCCAGTGAATGCAACAGTAGGAAAAATGTTGGATAGTGGAGGAGTAAAAATTACTATTCCCACTCCAGTAAGTGCAACAGTTGGGAAAGTGTTGGATAGCAGAGGGGTAAAAATTACTATTCCCACTTCAAAGAGTGCAACAGTAGGGAAAGTGTTGGACAGCGGAGGGGTAAAAGTTACTATTGCCACACCAGTGATTTCAAAAGTAGGGTAAGTGTTGGATAGCGGAGGAATACAATTTACTATTCCAACTCCAGTGAGTACAACAGTAGGGAAAATGTTGGATAGCGGAGGGGTAAAAATGACTATTCCCACTCCAGTAAGTGCAACAGTAGGGAAAGTGTTGGATAGGGAAGGGGTAAAAATTACTATTCCCACTCCAAACAGTGCAACAGTAGGGAAAGTGTTGGATAGCGGAGGGACAAAAATTACTATTCCCACTCCAGTGAGTGCAATAGTAGGGAAAGTATTGGATAGCGGAGGGATAAAAATTACCATTCCTACTCCAAAGAATGCAACAGTAGAGAAAGTGTTGGAGAGCGGAGGGGTAAAAATGACGATTCCCACTCCAGTGAGTGCAACAGTAGGGAAAGTGTCGGGCAGCGGAGGGGTAAAAACTACTATTCCCACTCCAGTGAATGCAACATTAGAGAAAGTGCTGGATAGTGGAGGGGTAAAAATTACTATTTCCACTCCAGTGAATGCAATATCAGGGAAAGTGCTGGAAAGCGAAGAGGTAAAAATTACTATTCCCACTCCAGTGAGTGAAACATTCGAGAAAGTGTTGGATAGCAGAGAAACAAAAATTACTAATAATACTTAAACAGTTGAAAAAACCCCAAAAATTATTACAATTTTTCAAAAATCGTAAAAATAAAAAAATAATATTTAAAAAATATAAATTTTGATGTATTAAACATATAAAAAGAACACATATTATAATATTAATTACATATAAAAAACCCTACAAATAATATATCAAATAAATTAATAAATACATTTATAAACAATAATTATTTAAAAGTAGCAAATATTAACATTTTTTTATTTAAAACATAAATGTATTTATTTTATTTCATACCTTATAACACCACACCAATAACAAAACACATTAACATTTTTAATTACATTTATTTCCATAATTACTATAATTAATAATAAATTAAAAAACATCTTATTATTAAAAAATAAAAATAAACATTGAGTACACAAGCTTAAACACTCTAATATCCACAACACACACCTAAATTAAACTATGAAATAATAAAACACAATTATATATCATTTGTTAAAGAAAAACTATTACTATTAACAACTAGTAATTAAATAACAACATTTTATTTAATACCCACCCTTTACCCCTTTAAAAGTAAAAACAAAACACAAATAAATAATTACCCAAAATAAATATCAAATAATTAACATTAATTAACAACTATATATTAATGAATTAAACATAAATAACTTCCCACCCTTTACTCCTATAAACACCACAGCAAACACATAAAATTAATTACACAAAAACCATAATTAATTAGCAATTAATTAATTAAAATTAATTAACAACTAATTATTAATTCATCAATGAAAAATAATTTACTTCCCACCCTTCCCACCCTTTACACCTATAAATACTACCACACACAAATATAATTAATTACACAATTACCAAAATGAATTACAAATTAATTAATTAAAATTAATTAACAACCAATTATTAATTAATTAATAATAAATTAATTTGCACATTTAACACTATAACATCTCAATTAAACAAAAATTAATAAATAAAAATTAATCAATAAATTAAATATAAATACATTACTTCCCACCCTATTCCCCTATAAACCCACAACTTGCTACGGAACTAAAAATGCAAAAATAAAATAAAAATAAATTAATACATTTATTATAATTAAATTACTTCCCACCCTATTCCCCTATAAACCCACAACCCGCTACGAAACTAAAACCGCAAAATTCAAACTAAAAAAAAATAATACATTTAATATAATTAAATTACTTCCCATCCTATTCCCCTATGAACCCACAACCTGCTACAGGACTAAAAGCGCAAAATTCTATTTAAAAAAAATTAATAACTACTAAAAATTTAACACATATATTAAAAATACAAAAAATGTTATACAAAAAAACATATATCAAATACATATAAAATATATACTAAAATACATAATAATAAAAAACGATATTTTTAACAACTATATTTTTGCAAACGATATTTAACACTTGGATATTTTTAAAAACTATATTTCTTACCTTAAGTCTATATTCTTGACCACGATATTCTTGCTGTTGTTATTCCTGACCCACGATATTAATAACTCGATATTTGTGCAACTCAATATTTTGTACTTGATATTCTGTCTCTGCACCATATATATGTATAGTTAAAGTAACAATATAGTTAAGTGCAGAAATGAGATAAAAACTAATGTTTAAAAAACTAATAACCATTGAAATTCACCAGTTATTCTTTACTGAACTAACAATAACTATAACTTGCAACCTGCCATCCACTGCTTATGACCTAACATATTAACTCACTCATGACATATTACATAACATGATTGATGACATCTCAAATTACATTATTGATAACATCACTGTAACACCATAGTCATATGCAGCATACAGTTACTGTGTGTACATGTGGGGGTGCATAACATGGAAAATGTATTATCTCTGGAGCTATGATCTTATTAGCATACCTACCAAAATGTCACTTTAATCTTTGGTTCACACCCTGCTCCCTTATAACCTTTATTGCTAACTTTGTTAGGCATCGGGGTCTGAGTCTCAGAGTCCTGTAATGGTGGTCGCATCATTTTCCTCACATTTGCTTTCAGCTGTTCAGATCACGTGGTCGTAAGGGACCGGAACTGATCCTGCAGTGACGAAGTGGCTGATGGGAGAAAAAGCTCTCTCTGTAAATCAGAAAGCCCTATTTTTTTAATTTTCGGTACTGGCGGACCAACTTCCCAGACATACCTAACTTTTTAACCACTTCATGCTGAACTTGAGCCCCTCTGTAAATCCTAATTTCTCGAAAACAGCAGCATGAATTTCCACCAAATCACAAAAAGCACACTTTTGAACATAATTCAAACATTTTGCCAAACTTATGTAATTTCATTCAGCTATTTTTCTTAATTGGAGAGAAAAGTTTCATATGGGAATTAACATGGCAAGTCAACATTTTGAGGCCCCCCTTTTTCCTGGCCTTTCTTGGCGGATCTCCTTAGCCCTGCTTGACGACTGACGCAAAACTTTCCCTGAAGGAGCAGAGGTGGATGAACTTTTTTGGTAACGTTTAGTGCAGATTTGTCAAAGGGTGCCAAAGGTATTAGTGAACAAATATGCCATTCCAAAGAAACTGTGACCTAACTATAACAACACAATGATGACTGCCACTGTGTAATATATAAGGGGTAAAGTACTCCTTGCCGTACAGTATAAGGATATTGCCGAGGAGTGCCACGACGAAATGAAGGAACAAGGTGAAAGGCTGAATCCTTTATAAGGTCATGGACCTCTGAGGTGACTTGCAATATCCTTTCAATGTACAGTAGAGTGTATTTCATTCCTTATAAATCATGGGCATACCATCAACCTTTCCTCAAACTGCAGAAATCCTTAGCGTTTTTCTCTTTCATGTTGCTTGCAGGCACCAACAACAAAAGCAGAGTCTTGACTGCCAAATTAAATACACCAGTAAGTAATTTTTGCCAAAAGATATTAGCATCAGTTTTATATAAATCAGATTATAAAAAGGCTGTATTGAAACATGCAGAGTTTCTGTCTTTCCTGTAAGCGCCTTTAACATGGAAAAAAATAAAGATGTTGCTATAAATATCTCCTTTCTGCTGAATGCTTTTCATTTATAGAAACATATAGTTCCCGTTCTCATCTGCTGCACTTAAGCTCTATGACATGCCTTTGACCCTGGATGTTGGCTCTGGCACCAGACATTGGGAAGTCGGAACTCAAATGTAAAACGTTATTGCTGTAGATCAGCTATATATATATATATATATAGAGAGAGAGAGCGAGAGAGAAAGACAGAGAGAGACACAGAGAGAGAGAGCGAGAGAGAAAGACAGAGAGAGACACAGAGAGAGAGCGAGAGCGAGAGAGAAAGACAGAGAGTCACAGAGAGAGAGAAAGAGAGAGAGAGCGAGAGAGAAAGACAGAGAGAGACACAGAGAGAGAGTGAGAACGAGAGAGAAAGACAGAGAGAGACATAGAGAGAGAGAGAGAGAGAGAGAGAGAGAGAGGGGGCTTTTGTAGTTGGCCCACCAGTTTATCTGTGGCCCAATGTTTGACACCCAAAAATTCACTTCTAGAGACGCCAGTGCTTTTGTAATGGCCCAGCTTGCAGTGTACCTGAGCTCATATATTTGATACGTCAGGGAGGGAAAATACACAATTTAAAGACGCTTGGCAATGACTTTCTTTGCTAGCATTTCCATCTGTTCCTAATATGAAGCCCATGATCAAGTTGCCATTCCTGCTATTCCTTCTTATTGTCCCTGGTAACAGCTGTTTAACCTCTTTGTACCTAAACCTAAACCATGTCGAGCCTACCTATGGATATTTCAGAGGCATGCCCGCTTTGGCACACACTGTCTATATTCTAATGTAAAGATGTGCAATGTTTTTCTACTCTCCAATCTTCATATGAGCCATGTCTGCTGAGACAAATGTTGACAAACGCTTTTAAAAAAGTGTGAGCTCTGAAAGACAAATAGGCTTTTAATTAGTTTTGATTAAAACCTCGCATTGAGGTCAACAAAACATTAACATTTCGTCATTTCCAAAGTATACAATGCATTAAATCTCCATAATTAGAATAGAGAACAACCTAAAAATAAATTAAGAATTCATCAAATAACATAAAATATCCAAATTTTGAAATCTATTTTTATATTAATTAGAAATTATTCTAAAATTGGATGAAAATATATAAACCCTGTCACATTCTGCTATTGTGAGAGGGGCATAGATAAACCTTGGAGAATTCTGTACACAGGAGGACCATTCTACAAAAACATGTTTCCTAGGACAAATGTTGACATAAAATAATTTAAAATGTTCGTGCTCTAGCAATTTCTACACCTGTGGAATCCCACATGTCAAGGAATTGGAGGATCAAACATGTTTAAACCACTGCCATCATGACGTATCCCCAATCATGTGTTGAAAATGGGTGGAAAACACGGAGATTTTCTGCAGTGGAGTAGCTAGGCATTCTGAGGCGGCCATAAGAGGGGGGGGAAGCTGGGGGGGGGGGTGTTTGCCACCCCGCACTGCCACAGGTAAGAGGGGGGGCTGCCACCTCCAAAACTTGCGTCACCCGCAAACCCCCGCCCCCGCCCACGGCCCCCCTTGCTACGCCACTGGTTTTCTGTTTTGTTCATAACCACCAAGAGACACATTATGTTGTTGTTTGGGTCTCCTCTCCTTCCTTAAATTGCTTTTACCTGCTATGACACACTCTATCTTATTTCCAGGCAGGATGGTAAACAAATTGTGCCTTTTGCATGATATTGAAACGTGTTTTACGGACCAGGCAGCTTTTATTGCAGAGATAAGCAATTCCTGACTGCTCCTGTCGAGGAACCTGATCCCACTATAAGCCAGAGTACCTTCCATAAGCACTCAACTACTGATTACCCACCTGAGTAAATCAGTAAGGTCTTTATCAATTGCACCCTCTCTCAAGAAAATGAACGACCTGTGTATTCCCATAGTCCTCATAACGATAAAGTGCCCCCTTTCACAGCATTTTTCTTTTCCTGGTTGTCAACTCCAAGGTCCACACCATCATGCTAGTAAATCTCGTTTGCAAACATATCGTTCCATTGGAGTTAAATCAACACACAATGGAGCAATATGTTTGTAAAAATGATTTAAACAGCATATTTCAGTAAAACAATATTTTGGCTAGTGGAATTCTGACATACAACCCAGCTCCAAGGAGTGGGGCTTCTACTTTAGATTATAATCCTGCTATAAAGTCTCTGCAGGGAGCATGTACACCACAACACAACCTAAAAAACCCAATGTCCTTGATATAAGCTGCTCAAATCTACATGTTAACATGAATCATAAAATAATTGGTTTCCAACTGAGGTCACACTTACTGTGCAAATGATATCTAAAGCTAATGTTGTGGAACATGGGGAGAATTGTCTCCTCTGCCCCATCATGGTCCACATCTCTGCAGCTGTGTTCTGGGGTGCATTTGTGTGGTTTTTGCACAAAATAAACTCCCCAAAAAACACCAGCATACAAGGATAGAATTAAAAGGATAAAATCATGCATGCTCTGGTATGATACAAAAGCAAAATAGACACCCAGACAACAATTCTGACGTGGGTTTAATATTTCCTAGTCTAATTGCATTTATTTTAGTGATTTAGTGACTCATTCATTTGTGAGAGTATTCATTAACTGCATATTTCACAACCAAAACTCCTTTGTGTAGATAATTCCAATTCGATTTGACATCAGACTTGATACATCAGTGCTTGAGGGAATTAGAGGTAAAACATGGTTTTAACTTTGCAGGATATTTTTTGTGTTAGGGGCTAACACTTAGGGGCTGATTCCAAGTTTGGCGGTGCGGAGGCGAGACCGCCCCCGCCGCCACACCGCCAACCCGTGTGAGAACTACCCACCGTATTATGACTTTCTCAGTCACTGGCGGGCGGTTCTTTTGGCGTTCCACGGGCGTGCCTATAAATAGGCACCGCAATGGGAACGTCAAAGGAAGTTCCAGCACGGCATGGACTGTGAATTCCATGGCTTGCTGGAACTGGGGGTGCATGCAGTGGCGGCTCGCCGTGGGAGTGCTGCGGGGCGGTGGGGTGGGGGGTAGTAAACTCCAGCATACGGCGCAACGGAGTTAAGCAAATAAATAAATAAATGAAACAATTTACATTGCGCGCACTGCAACGCCAACTCGGCGATGCAGCGCGCGCAATGTAAATTGTTTCATTTATTTATTTATTTGCTTAAATCCGTTGCGCCGAATGCCGGAGTTTACTACCCCCTGCCCTGCCCCTCCCCTCCCCCGCCCCGCCCCACCGCCCGCAGCACTCCCACGGCGAGCAGCCACTGGGTGCATGCACACAGGGGGACACGTGTTGTGCCCCCATGTGTGCATCCACATGGAGTGAGGTTACGAATTTCCTCACTGCCACTGTTTTCATGGAGAAAAGACCTCCATGAAATCAGTGGCGGTGAGGAAATTCGTAACTGTGGCGGTACTGCTAAGCATATTACTGCCTCAAGACCGCTGCACCACTGCCAGGGAATGACAGCTCCCTGGCGGCGGCGGTGGTCCCAGGGTGGCACGACCTCCAAGGTCGTAATGTGGCAGTCGGAAGACCACCACCGCAGCCCCACCACAAGTCTGGCAGTTCGTAACTATATACCAAAAGTGACAAAGCTGGAAACACATATAGTAAATTGGTAAAGAGATGTAAGAACAATATCCACTTTTATGGGGTTAGCAACGGTTATAAACAATCAAAATAAACTTTGAACTTGTAATAAAAGTTAGTAATATCTTGAAAACCTAGGAAAGAAAACAATAGTTACAGTTCGTCATTCCAAGCTCTCAAGAAAATCATTGTTGCCATAACAACGTGAAGTGGCTTTTGCCATGACTGGTGTTGCTAGTGCTATTTTTTTAAATGTTAAGTTTCCATAACAACAGAAAGCGAATTTAATTTTAGAAACGTACATATTTGTTTTTTAATTTAAAATGGAAAATATGGATCTTTTATAAACTAAATGTTCAATTTAACTCTAGAAGGTGATGAACTATATTTTCATTTAATCTTTATACACATTGCAATAGTGTACATTTGCATCTGTATATTTTTTTACATCACGTTTATTCCATTTTCACTAAAGCAAGTGCTGTGCCAAGATCTGTCTTATCTTTCTTCCTTCTTTCTTTCTTTCTTTCTTTCTTTCTTTCTTTCTTTCTTTCTTTCTTTCTTTCTTTCTTTCTTTCTCCATGTGCAGTGAGGGAGAGGACCCAGTCCTGAGGTGGGTATGTCCCAAACAAGAATGTTCTCACTTACTTTAAATTATTTTATCCGATTGCTATGGATTATATCATGCATATGTGTATATATGGGTAGAGTAGTTGGTTAAGTAACGCTGAAGGCTGAGTAGTATTCAAATGCTGTGAATTCCAAGATGCCATTGCTGGCCCCTAGTATATATTTTTCTTGAAATATATAAGTAAGGGGGTTAAGGTTGATTGAGATAGTGGCTGCAGCACAAAATATCAAAAGCCATGAAATACACATGCTAAGTTACTAGCTAATCCTTAGGTCACACCCACTGTACCCACTTATTGGGAATTCCCACCCTGTCCCATTTTTACATACTTTAAACATGTTATCCCGCATTAGATTTAATTATATTTATACCAGATGATATAATATACGCTATAACAAATTGCACAAATTTAGATTGTTAAATATTTTTTCCTGTCCTGTTTGTGAGTCTTATATTAATAGCTGTAATTTGTGACTGGAAAGTCTCCTTTTCCCCCTGAAGCTGGATTAGGGGGAAAGTGATGCAGATCTAAAATCCTATTTTGGTCATTGTGACTATGTCCTTTATCCACATGTGGCCTGGGCATAGGGTCTGTGGCCTCAACCTCTATTGCTCACTCCATGGACATGTTCTATGGGTTGTGCCCATACATGATCTTTGAGCAGGGTCTAGCTCGATGGCCAAGCCTGCCTTCTACTCATTCTGCCCTTGGTTTATAGCATGTGTGGTTGGTTACATTGACACAAGGGCACAGAGAAGGCTCTGGCAATAGATAAGGTGATATGTAATGTAGCCAGATTCAACTTTGTTTGAACCATCTGGATGAACCATCACAACAATCAGGCTGCACGCTGATTTTCAATTAAAACATTATGAATGCCATTCAAAATGCAGCAGCGAGAGTGCTGCTCATGCTTAATCCCAGGACTCAGATGTCCCCTCACCTCAAGGCTCTACACTGGCTTCCGTTGAGAAAGAGGATTAAATTTAAGGCATTGGTGCTGATTTTCAAAGCCCTACAAGGCATGGGTGCTGGCTATCTCAGGAAGAGAGTATCTCATTACACGTCATCCAGAACGCTGAGGTCTTCCTCGAATGGCTTGGCCTTGGTACCCAGGATCCGTCGAGTCTGATCAGGATGAAGATCTTTTAGGTTCCTGGGAGCCCAAACCTGGAACTTGCTCCCAGCGACCCTCAGATCTATAACGGACCTGGCTGTCTTTAGGAAACAGCTTAAAACTTGGTTATTCTGTGACTAGGGGCATTTGGGAAGGTAGATGGGGACCATTAGGGCCAGGACACTCGTGCTGAGTAGCTGTGTGCTCTATAAATGCGGTCATTCATTCATTAGAATGTGTTCAGTGATGCCACTGATGATGTCATTTTTGGAGTCGTTTGCAAAATTACAAATAATGACAGGAGCACTGTACTAATGTCCTATCCCTTCTGTATAAACACCTTCTGTAGGTATAATATACATACAGTGTGTTTGTAAAGAGCACGGTCACCCAGAATGGTAGCCAGGCACTGAATAAAACACATGTTTCTTGCTATCCAACTCAATGGGACTCATTTTATCGATGATGGGAGGATGAACTGCTGAGAAAGCCTCCTGGGATATGAATCTGTCACCATGAGGTCAAACATAAATGCCTGCAGTTGATGTATTAGTCCACTAAGTGACAAGACCCAGATATACAAAATAATTCTAGCAACAAGCATACCTGAAAGCTTTTTTAAAGTTAATCAAGGGGCATTGGATCTAAGTCATCATTTGAATTTTAAAGAGTATTAGTAATCGAAACGAATCACCACATATGGTACTGTGTGCCAAAATCACCTGCCACCAAGTGCTGTGAGCGTTTAATACCCATCATTTAGCAATTAATTAATAACAGCAATTTTTAGAAGCAATTAGTATAGCTTCTAAAAATAGCGTTATTAGCATGTACCGCTTTGCTAAAGAGCAGTCGCGCAAACTGTGGGGAACGTGGTTATGTGCCCATCCTTAAAACGGAACTGAAGATCAGATAGTGAAGGCATGCCATTCTCTCCTGAAACCAGGTTTCTCTACTGTGAAGATTTGACTGCAACTGATTCTTTTAAGTTGATTTCATTTAAATATGGAGAGTGACTTCTCCGGCAGATCATTGGCCTGTCTGCCTTTCATATCCAACTCTTGCTCCCTGGGCTCCTTCTGCCATGTGTTAGATTGAAGATGCCAAATTCGAGCAAACAATGTGATTGTTGTAGCATGTACAATGAAGGAGGGCTCTGCTCTCCTTTTAACTGCCTGTCATTCCTCATCATTGTGAAGTTGGAAACAGAGCGGGGGTTTTGGAATAGATTTTCTTTCAGATTTGAGGTATATTTATGAACATTGTGAAAGCACTATGATTGAAATGCATGTTCTTTGACAGTGTATTTTTGCAATATGCAAAGCAACTAAAAAGGTCCATAAATTAGAGAAGGCTGAAAGAAAATTTAATTTACTGTTAATATTAATATGTATGTGACCGTAGGTGTTGCATTCTACTGCATCCATAGCACTGGTAAAGCTTTGTGTTTTTATTCTCAGTTTAATTCTTCAGCATGACAAGTGTACTTAAACAGAGTTTACATATGGAATAAAGTACCCCACGCCGTACATTCTAAGGGCATTGCAAGTCACAGAGTGGTTCCTTTATAAGGTTATGGAATTCTGGCTTGACTGTCAATATCCTGATAATATATGGAGGGGGCATTTTAATCCTTATAATACATGGTATTAACACACTTAATTCCTTGGTGTCTTGGTATTTTATGTTCATTGCATATAATAAGACTAGAAGCAGAATCTGTACTGTGAAATGAAACTCAGCAAAAACAGTTACTAATTTAAAACAAAAAGTCAATAATTTTTGAAAAAAAGTTATTTAAATCAGTTTAATGTAAGTCAGGTTAAAATTGCTGTGACTCAGATTGTGTAGAAGCATGCAGAGATTCTGTTACCTGAAATGACCTATTGTGTGGAATAACAATAATTATCTTGCTACAAATATTTCCTTTCTGCTGATATTATTTTCTTTTTACAAAATATATTGGAAAGTAAAGCCAGTTTCGTTTTTTCTTGTTTAAACTATGGCTGTACTTATGCTCGGTAACCTGCCTTTCACCCTGACTGTTGACTCTGGCAGCGGACATTGTGACATCAGAAGTTAACTTGTTCCTGTTAAGAAGCTATGTAATTTATTTATTACAGTTGACTAGAGACATCACAGCTGTACATTAATAGGGAAACTAAACAGTGATTGCAGACTCTCATGTATTGTAAAATTTTATGAAAAATGGGATGGTGGTAGAAGCAAAACAAAGGCTGTCATAACCAGAAGCCACCCTTTCCCAAGTTGTCACAGGGTGGGGTGTGGTCAGAAAGCATAAAAGACCCCACCCAACCCTGTGACAGTTCAGAATGTGAGGGGATATTTAACAACTTAAGCATATTACTAATTTTTTTGCAAATACACTCTGCTGTGATTATGGTAGTTACTACAGTAATTACAGCACAGTGTATTCGCTAAATTATAAATATGATTAAAATCTAACATTGAAGAGTCACGGATTGAACTCTGTAACCAGCGGCGGCTCCCCAACAATGGCGGAGGTATGTCGCCCTACTGGCTCAGAGCCAGCAGCTGAAAAATAAAACAATATTTTATTTTCGTTTTATTTTCACCTGCTGGCGGAGCCAGCATGTGTGGGGAGGGGCCAGGCCGGGCCATGGGAGGGAGGAGTGGAGTGCACTACTAATTGCGCATGTCTGTTTGGTCGGCTGTCTTAGGCTGGCGAAACAGACAGGCTCAGTTAGGTTTCTTCAACTTAGCTATATTAAACAGACAGATTGGAGAAACAGCACAGACTCCCTGTGCCTAAGCTGGGACCAGAAAGAAGGTTAACACGAGGCACGGGGAGCAAGGCGGCCGGCAGCTTCAGGTAAATGTTTTTAATTATTAACCCCCCCACGCTCCCCCTCCCGTGCTCCCCGTGCCCCCTCCATCTGCCCCACCACCTCTTAATTGTGTTTGCCACCACTGTCTGTGATGTCAGGTCACATGGTGCTGGAATCTGGAAATAGAATACACTGTGCATTCTTCTGCTCAGTGTATCTGTTTATAGTATTTGAGCCGCAAGGAGAGCTCAACTTTCCCTTTCAGTTCTGCAGTGGCGGCCGGCATGGATTGGGGGCAGGGGAATGTGAGGGGATTTAAAAAAAAGAAAATAAATCGTACCAGATTGCTGGGTCCCTCCTTGACTCTCCTCCGTCTCTTCAGGCCAGAACAGAGAAGCAGGAAGCACCCAGCTCCCAGGCTCCCCATAGCCAATCACAATGCTGCAACAAAGCATTATGATTGGTCTGAGCACCGTGGTTCGGCGCTCAGCCAGGGACCGGGGGCCTGGGCATGTTCTCCACCCAGGCTGTAATGCAGCTTGCGTGGAGAACATGCAAAGTGCGCATGAATGTTTGGCCGGTCCAAGAGGGCCGACCAAGCATTCATGCGCACTTGGAGTGGGCAAACCACTCGTCTCCTGCTCTGCTCTGAGAGTAGAGCAGCCCCGACCCACCCAGGGGGGACTCATAAAATAATAATAACAGTGAGTTTCTATCATATTATGTTTCCTTAATTTACACTGCTAAAAAGCAGTGGGGCGAAGCTCCTCCGCCTTAGTGGAGGTGCCGCGACTGCAGTTCTGTGAAATCAAATCGGACTGGTGTGCACCTCTGTCTGTGACACCAATCCTCCTGCACCTCAACAACCACAGGACTAGGACAGTGCCTTGGAGGACAAACTACTAAATTGGGTAAGTTAACCAAGGGTGACAGGTGGTCATCATTCAATATGATCTGCAAAATTAACTAAAAACACTGGTTGCATCCCTGACGTATTTTTTGGGTTGCTTATTTATGGATTAAATTTACTGATATTTGAGAATAAACAGAGTGAACCATCTCAGTGGTAATCACTAATGCTAATCTTGGAAAATGTTCCTACAAAATAGAATATATTAAATGGGGTAACACATAGAAATTCCAATTCATTACTGTGAGTTAAATTCAATTTAGCGAACTCATTTCTACTTTTGTTGCACTTTCACGTTATATCTCCTTGCTCTGCCATTCAGGGAAACCTTCATCATAATCCATATTTCATCTGAGAAAAACAGTGAAGTCACCTTTCTGACGTAGGAACTGTGATTAGATTTTTATATTTCAATGCACTTCATCAGTGGAAAATGGGGTTGTGAAGCCATTGCATAGGCTCCAGAGCCCCAAAAAGATGGTGGAATGGCAGAAGACAGTCCATAGTTTACATTTTCTTTGCCCTTCCCCTCATTGGAATCTGCAGGTTTGATGCAACTGTAGAACACAGGTGGTGCAGTTGCAACTTTTAGATAATTGTAATGTATGCTGCTATTTATCTAGATTTTTATTGAGGGTTTTTATGGCTATATATAAATTTGTAGCTTCTGGCTAATTCATGTATTTACTGAAGATTTTTAACTGTTTTAACTGTTTGTACTGTGTTTTTTATGATTGCTACTGCATAGCCAACCTTCTTCACACAGTGGCGTAACACAGGCCGCCGCAGCCACGCAGTGCAAGTGGGCCCAAGCTCCAGGGTGCCCCCTCAGCCCCATACTCTGGCCAAAGAGCTCCTGATTGAGTCCGAAGGGGGCCCCTCTACGAACCTTGCGGGGGGCCCCCTCAAGGTTCTTTACGCCAGTGTCTTCACAACCACCCCACATTGCTTCTGCAAGTATGTGAAGAACACAGGCAGGGCATTTCAGTCCATGCTGGCAGCAGTTCTATAAGAGCCTCTGACATCGTGGATGTTGACAGCAGACCTCGCAGTGCTGCAGCTTTCATGGCACTTGGCATAGTACACTGCCCTTTGGGTGAGAAAGGGAGGGATGGCCCAGGGAGAGGTGGGGAAGGGTAGCCAAATGCTGAAAAAGTTTTCCCTTTTGGCGGAAGCTTCTTTGGGCTACTGAAGGATGGGGAGGGGAAAAATGCCAGATATGCTTGATTGTTTTAGGGGCTAATAAGGGTGGTGGTTGAGACAGGGGTGTCGGAACACCAAATATTCCCTTGTATGGAGGAAAGGTATATATAGGGTGTTTGGTTTGGGTGGAAAGACATAGGCATATATTGTTATATGGTGTGGGGGTGAAAAAGGTGGAGAAGGGTAAGGAGTTGCATAGTGTGCATGTATACCCCATGACCCCTCTTCCACTGTGCAGCTTATGGATGGCAGCAGCTTTCAAGGATATTGACTTGTGTGGGGTGGGTGACATTAAATGTTAATCTTTTGGTCCATTTATCAAAGAAATAGAACTGAAAAATTGCACCAATGTGCTCTTGTTTTTAAAACTTTTATCAGGGGGGAACCCCCTGACCCCTCCACTGCACCTCCCCACATACCCCTCCACCAAACCCCTCGCCGAACTGTAGGGCTCGCGCGCAATGATTTATTTATTTTACCCCACCCCTTTAAAATTTCCACCAGCCACCCCTGGTGTTTGCTGTATTTCTCTCACATGGTTCTCAACTCCCAACAGTTTGAAAGCATCTATACCTCACGATTTTGAAATGAATAGGTTGCATTTTCATCATAGAGCGAACGACATTCATCACACTGAAAGACTATTTGGACACACTTGATCGAAACCATACAATAAAGTCATGAAAAGATACTACATGTTGAAAACGTTAAGTAGATTTACTACACTGCTGCTATTTTTCCATGTAGTCCATTGATGAAAGGGTATTGTCTTATATGGATTTTCCCATATATCGTGGATACAGATGATGTTACCATAATATGCTTTCAGATATTAAGGCCCTATTATAATTAATCCCCTACCGACCGTAAACATCCATTTTTAGCCGAAACAGAATTAGAGTTTTCTAGGTTTTAATGGATTGGGATTGCTGGTTGTGATGAAACCCAGGCACAGCCCCACCAGGTGGATTTCATGCGCAAAAACTGAGCCCTACAAAGGAGCAAATGCGGAGACAAATGCGGTAATTTCACATCCTGCATGTTATTCCTCATTAAGAGGCCAAAAGCTATAATTGAATGGTAATGGTTGGCTGATGCTCTAGAAAAATGGTAATTTTGGATGGGGAGTTACCACTACGCTTACATGCACCTCCTAATCAGCCCCTGAGTAGTGTTTAAAAACTGCTCTTAGCTTTCTTGATTCATTTAAAAAAATTCTGAGCGATTTCATAAATATGTACAACCTGACAAAGGAAGAAAGGAATGATTGAAAAGTATCCCTCACTTGATTTGTAGGCCTCACTGAAGTGTAGATTTTATTCGAAAGTGGTACAGCATTCACCAAAGCAGAGGAATGAGTCAGATCGCCTATAGATCACAGGTACTGTCAATCACTGCCTTCTTACACTTGTCAGTGGCATAAAAGTAGGACTAATAACTTGTGTTAAATAATTGCTTAGCCAACCATTGTGAGCTGTATGACATTTGGTCAGTTCTCAGCTTTTTCAAATGGCAATGTCAAAAGAAACATTGCCAACTTGAAATGGTCTAAAGGAAGCCAGTGGTAGGAACATCTGCCTTTCAAAGTAGATTTTTCTTAGTTGAGAATAACTATTCCTCTTCAATGATCTTCTGTCAGTTTTATAGAGTTTTCATACTGCCCAGTGGCTGCTCGCACAGGTAACGCAGTGGGGCGGTGAGGCGGGGGCGAGGCCGGGTGGGGGGGTAGTGGAGTTTGACATACGACAGGAAAGTGGAATTGAATTAAATAAATAAATAAAACCACTTACCTTGTGCAAGGTCGGTGGTTTAATTTATTTCCATTCCACTCTCCCGTTCTATGTTGAACTCCACAACCCCCCCCCCCACCCGGCCTCGCCCCGCCTCACCACCCCGCAGCGTTACCTGTGCGAGCCGCCACTGATACTGCCTGTGATGTTATTGCTAGGAAGAGATGCATGGCTGCAATGAGGTATCAGCTGTGAGAGACTGCAAGCAGTTAGAGGAATGTGAGCAGATAAAGTAAGAGTTATACTGAGAAACAAGAGACTAAAAGCTATCAACATTACAGCTCTGGGAAGCAGCATAAGGCACAATGTGTGCCTGAAATACAACACATACGGCAGAATGTATGCATCCCCAACAAAATTATTTTCCATAACTTTTTATCAGAGAGAGAAAAGAGAAAAGAGAGAGAGAGGATGTGTGAGAAAGAAAAATGAGAGTGAGGCCGAAAGAAAAGAGAGTAGTGATAGTTAAAAGGAGGTATATTGTGCAGGAAAAAGAGGATGTGACAGAAAAAGAAATATTAAGTGACAATAAAAACAATATGGCATGAATTCCAAAGGCGCAGGTAGAGGTAAATAAATAATGGGGGGCATACAACACAGATGGAGAGAAATAAGAAAGGTGAGATGGTTTTGGGTAAGTTTGTCTTCGAGAGAAAATGATAGAGCAAGTGAGAGAGAGAAAATGTGAGAGAGCATGTGAGAGAGTGAGCTACATAGAGATCAAGGGAAAGAGTAAGACATGGGGAGATTTGATGTGAGAGAGACTGTAGGGCATATGTACAAGGAAATGGCGCAGCTCTGCGCAGTGGCAAATTTTGCAGCGCCATGCCATTTCCAAAAGCAGGTATGCACCATATTTACAAGAATGCAGCACACCCCTGTGTTTTCCCTAGCGGTGGCACTAAAAATAGCTGCCTAGCGCCAACACAGACACTGTTGTGCCATAGTGCAAGGGTGCCTGCGTTCCAGGGATGATTGTTTATGTGCAGGAAGTTGTCCCTTCCTGCACATAAACAGTCAATAATGGCGATGTGCTACTTCTGTGTGCTGCATTCCTTAGAAATCTGGGACAGTGTCAAAAAGCAATGGGCATTGCGGTGGAATGCCCACAGCAACACCCATTGCACGCCCCTTTCACGCAGATACCTGCGTGAAAGGGGACCATATTTACAAAGCTGCGTTAGGCCACAAAAAGCGGCTTAACGCCACTTTGTAAATATGGAGCAGGGCATGGCGCCACAGGAACATTGGTAAAAGTGACGTTCCGGTGGCACAATCCCCTTGTGCATATGCCCCTGTGTGAGAGAAATAAATGTGTGTGCGCAAAAGAGTGTTAAAATACACAAAGACTGTAAGAGAGCCAAAAAGGGTGCAAAAAAGGACAGAAAGTTAATACTTTGAAAGAAAAAAGTGTGAGAGAGAATCAAGTGCTCCCGGTAAATAACACGGAAAACCATATGGGGTGCTTTACATAGGAGGAAGGAGAGGGACATTTGTGGGGTGAGCCATACGCCATAAATGTAGAGAAGGAAAAAGGGCGAGAGGGATTTGATGAGAGAGAGCATGAAAGAGAGGGTTGGAGAGACGGAGTAAAATTGAACTCGAGTGATGGCTGAAATCTAGGGTGACCAGGCGTCCCTGATTTGCCCGGACGGTCGGGGTTTTCACCAGCTGTCCGGGCAGATTTCAGGAAATTTAGCTCCTGTCCCGGTTTTTAGGAGAGGGTCAGCTGAAAACGGCGGGAGGTGTTTTTATGTTGTACAAAGCAGGGATAGTGAGCAGTTGTTTCTAGAAAGCAAGTTAATTAACAGGGAAGCTTCTGGGTTTAAAAATTGCATTTTATGTATGGTCTAACTACCTGTTCTGTAATTCCGTGCTGAGGAGCACTGTCATTCTGTGCGCTCGCTTGAAGTAAAACTGTAGTCCTTCCAGGGGCGTAGCTAGGCCTCAGGCTGCCCGTGGCGGCCCCTGCTTAGAAGAGCGGAGCGGGGCGGGCGGGGGGGGGGTGGTAGCGGCCGCAGGTAAGAGCGGGTGAAGGGGGGCCGCCTGCCGCCCCAAAACTCGTGCCGCCTGGGGCGGTCCGCCCCCATCGCCCCCCCCTAGCTACGCCACTGAGTCCTTCTTCTATTTTCATGAAATGTCCCGGTTTTTGGCTTTACAATTCTGGTCACCCTACTGAAATCAGATGACCAACCGCTTCCCCGCTACTGAAGGCCACACAACAGTGAATCAGTATCCAATGAGGAGGCCGCCATGCTGTGTTCTGGCTTTAATTGCCATTCCTCGCCCGTCGTCAGATTGTAACAATGTTAAACCCAGCACCATGCACAACAAACTTTTAAAGGCCTTATGCCGATTGCCTGTCACATTTTGTGCAAAATGTGCCCTGCGCTCCCAGTTGCAAGAGAAACACAAGAAATGATTCATATAATTGCTGTTCCCACAAAACCAGTCTAATATACAATCAATAGGGAAACACTTATTCAGCGGCATTCGAGGACTCCATTGATTTTGCAATATGTCCACCACTTAGAAGTGTAAACTAAAATGCTCACAGCTGTATTGCAACCTACACAAAGGAGACTTTTGCCTACTGACTCAACAAAATGTGATATAGAGTCGATAGGGGTCCCTACTATATAACAGCCTAAGCAAGATTATACTGAAGTCGTTAACATTAAACTAACACTTAATACTGTGTTGTTATGCTGTCCTATTTGGTTAAACCAATTACACCTTTATTTTATCATGCAATCTGGGCCCGTATGGGACCTTCTTTTTCTTTTTTTTGTTATTCTTTCTCTGCACCTATCTGTAATTACCCTATTGTGCAGTTCTTTGAATGCTATTAGGGACAGGGAATTGCACTATTTTTAATAACCTAGATTACTGCAAGCTGGTTCACACTCCCCTCGCAGCCCAGCCCTTCAGTGGGCCCCAACTGAGCCACAGATCAATGAATATGTGTGAGATATAGGGTACTCAGCAGCCCGTACTGCAGTGGCATAACACAAAAACGTCAGGGCCCCCAGGTAGCATGGGATGAGAGGACCCAGAGTCTCTCATATCTTAGCAGTAGCGACCGCTGACAGATGAGAGGAGAGAGGTGGGGCGGGGGAATGACGAACAATGAAAAAAAGGAGAATAAAAGAACTTACCTGCCGTCTGCAGTCCACCGCATCGATGTCTCCTCTTGTGGCTCCACTGCAGGCAGAGACTCCCCTGCGGCCAATCCTGAAACTGCTCTCACGCATGAGAGCAGCTTCAGGATTGGCCTGAGCGCCGATGATTTGTGCTTCCAGGGAGACTGGGAGCCTGTGCTTTACTATCTCCAACCCAGCAAAGCAGCAGGGTTGGAGAGATCTTCAGTGCGCATGACGGTTTAGCTGGCCTGAGATGGTCGGCCAACCCATCATGCGCACTGATAGCAGTGCAACCACTCCCCGTCGGGGCCTGTCATCCCCCTACCTCGTCACATGACTCGGCCGGGAAACAAAATAAAACAATAATAAACCCAGGTTTATTATCATTTTTTTTTTTTACGCTGCTGGCAGGGGGGCGATGCTCCTCTGCCATAGCGAAGGAGCCGCCCCTGTAGCTTACAGATATTTATTGGCCTTTGGCTGAATAAGAGGCCCCTAAGGGCCCCTGGAGGGTCGGGGGCACCCCTGCAACGCAGGGGCCTGCCTCTCGCCCCTGATTTCATCACATTCAGCAGGAGGGCCCATCATATGGCATTGTGCCACTGATGTATTGTGTATAAACAGACACTGAGAACTGCTGAGAAGAACGATTTATGTCTGTCAAAATGATGTGGCTAAGTCTTGAACCACACTGCCAAAGTTGTAAAGGTCTAACAGTCCCTTCGACCTGAACGGATTCCGGGCTCCTCGTGCTGTTTGCTGACGGCACTGTTCCCAAATTTGTAAAGACGAAAAATGACGCACAGTAAAAGAGGCACAAAACACCTGAACAACACACTGTTAGAGCTGGCTCAGCCTTTCAGTCCTTCTAGCCCAAGAGAATTAGAACAAATTAGGCAGGCGATAACAAACAGGAAGCTTTGGGAACAAAATTCAGTTTCTGGTACAAACTGTAAGAATGACCAGCATTACTAGTGTCCTGAGGAGTGAAATGAGGGAGGACCTCAATGCTGTTGTTACAAAGTTTGTTCGTAAAGGGATTCCCAATGAAACAGTAGCGACCCATGGTGGGAGTGCTGCCGGGCGGTGACGCGGGGCGGGAGAGGGGCAGGGTGTGGCATAGCAAACTACGGAATTCGGCCGCACAGAGGTAAGTAAACAAACAAATAAATAAAACGAATTTCGTTGCGCACGCTGTATCGCATTTGGCGAAGCAGCGCGCGCAACGAAATTCGTTTTATTCATTTGTTTGTTTACTTACCTCTGTGCGGCCGTATTCTGTAGTTTACTACCCCCCACCCTGCCCCTCCCCCGCCCCGCATCACCACCCGGCAGCACTCCCACCACGGGCCGCTGCTGCAATGAAATGCAGCAGATGAAATGCAACTGAGACAACGAATGGGAAAACTATGTCATGGAAAAATAATGATTGCACCTCCTTCTTCTTTACAGTGCCGTACTAATCAAGAGGGTTATTATGTGACAAATGTCTTCTTTGCCTCGTGGCTCTCACCCATTAATTGATTTGGTCCTTGGCATATACTCTAGAACACCTTCTCCACTTCTTCTGGGCAGCCTAACTCAGCCTACCCCTCCCCCCCCCACACTGCAGGGAAAAGTGGCTGGACAAGTCACAAGGGTCAAATAATCAAGACTGCTCACAGTGTAATGCTGTTATTCGCCCCTTTGGAAGGAAGAGTCATGACACTGTAGCCAGGTAACCATAAAGAGCATATATTACAGATAAGGAACACAGCAACTCCCATATGGAGGCACACAATCACTCCCGGAACTGATAAGTGTGAAACCCTGAGCTAGGCCAAATGTCCTCTGAAGCACTGACCTGTCGCCTTTATTGCTTGAAGAAGATTAGTGTTAGGGGTCAGTTCAAAATGGGCTTCTACCTCAACAGAAGATCACAGGAGACATACAGTCCAGTCCCTCTACGGGTGCTGAAAGTCAACTTGTCCACCCAAGAGAGGTTTTCTGGAGGTCTTGTCCAAGTGGCCGCGTACAGACTCCTCCTAGCAGGAATGTTGACCCTGAGGTAACTGAGCTCCTCTTGGAGCTGTCCAAGATCTTACATTTAGCAGGGCAGTCCTTGTGCTCCGAGGTGCAGCAAGAGCTGGTCCCACCCTTGTTGCCAGGACAAGACAGTGAAATGACAGTGATGCATGCACCAGTCCAACAAGTGAGAGAAAGACACATATTACTGAACACTACTGTATTATTACTAACGGAAACACAATAGATTTCTTATTCCAATAAATACTATTCATAACAACATCAATTGAAAATCTGAATTGTTTTTGCAGATGCAGTGAATCTCTCAGTGCTTCCGTTAAGCCCTTGACTAATTGTTTCGTCATCTTTGAGTATTGCCTAATTGCTATATATTTTCATTCACTGGTGTTTAGAAAACTGTTTTCATATTGATTTTTTGTTGTGCTAATTGGTGGGTCTTGGGAACTCAGCAATAGTGTTTGTTTACAGAAAGCAAACAAACACAGTTACAGGATAGACATGCATTCAATTAAAATGAACATTGTACTTTCCTGCAATGCTAATCCATCCGGAAAGTACACTTGTGCTAGTATTTATGATATGTCGCTGACTCACTGTCTAGAAGAAAGACATCACTAATGCAGATAGCGCCATGTCATCTGTATTGAATCTCACAAAAATAATTTTTCATTGATAAAAGCCAGCATGCCGTATTCACCAAATAATTTGTAAACGTATGGGCAAAGCTCAATGACACTGCCAGAGTACACGTTTGCACTTTTTTTGTTATTCACAAAGCAGACGCACTGATAAACCTGTCATGGGACTTTTTCAAGGCTGCTGTGTCTAACTGTGCAGTGTACATAACGTACAATTCCTCACAGTGGGGTGGACGGCCAAATGTGCAAACACATATTTTGTTTTTTTATTTGGTTTCTCTGTAGGGGAGAAAGCACTTTAACTATACTCTCAGCAAATTGGTAGGATATTAATTCCCATTTTCATTCTATAGGGAGAGTTAGTAATTATCCAAGGTTGTATGATAGAGGCACGCATGGTTCAACCACGCATGCCTCTACCGCGCAGCCCAAACCACAAATGCGTCTCAAACACACATTCCTTTACCACGCATGCGTTTACCACTCTATTTTGTGGTATAGGCTTGAATGGTAAAGGGTAACTGTAATGGGACTGCAGAGACCTGTTCACCTGACTTCTAGATACACGACTGTCTGCCACGAACCCTGCCTTGAAAAAGCCCTCGGCCGATGGGCCATATGGGCGAAACACGTGTCGGCTGTTTCTTTACCTTGTTTGTGTCCTATGCATGAGAATCCAAATAAATATTATGCATTTGAAAATCACCAAAGAACGCTTGGAAATCATTTATCAAAAATACATTCGAATTTGAAAAGGCACAATCCTCCATCCTTCTCTTGAATGGTAAAGGGGTATGTTCGGCTAAGGTCGCCACTACACTGACCACCCAACCCCCACCCACCCGCCGCCACCCAACCCTGCGCTGTCCCTAAAACCCTGCCCCTTTACAAACACGACCCCGACCCCCCCACCTCCGTGCTCGCCCTAAAAGTACCCCGTCTACCCATTCCCCTCCCCTGCCCTAAGGCCTAAAACTCTGCCCCTCTACTTACACTACCCCAACCCCCCGCGCTGTCCCTTAATCCACACCAACACCTTCAACTGCCCTGAGACCTACCCCGACCCCCCCAGGCCTAAGAACTACCCCAACTACCCATTCCCCTGCCCTAAGGCCTAAAACCCTGCCACTTTACTCTGACCCCCCTCCCCCTGCGCTGTCCCTAAAACTACTCCAACCCCTTCCACTGCCCTGAAACCTACCTTGACCCCCCCAGGTCTAAAAACTACCACAACTACCCATTCCCCTCCCACTGCCCTGAGACCTACCTCGACTCCCCAGCCCTAAAAACTACCCCAACTACCCATTCCCCTGCCCTAAGGCCTACAACCCTGCCCCTTTACATACACTACCCGACCCACCCACGCGCTGTCCCTAAAACTACCCCAACCCCCCAGCTCTGAAACTACGCCCTGAGCCCCCTTACCTCATCGTGTCTCTTCCTGGCGTCTTCCTGCTTCCGCCTTCACCACAGCAGCAGCAGCCAGCAGCTAGACCGCGCACTGCCTTAATGCGTGGTTAAGGCATATGCGTGGTTAAGGCAAGCGTGGTTGAGCTTGCGTAGTCGGAACACGCGTGGTTAAGACCGCGGTGTTCCGACTGTTTCCTATTTTCAGTTGTATAATGGAGGCACGCATGGTTCAACCAAACGTGCCTCTACCACGCACCCCAAACCACAGATGTGTCTTAACCACGCATTTCTTTACCATGCATGCTTTTACCATGCAATTTTGATGTATAAGCTTGAATGGTGAAGGGGTATGTGCGGCTAAGGTCGCCACTACACCGAACACCCAACCCCCTCCCCCCTGCCGCCCCCCAACCCTGCGCTGTCCCTAAAACCCTGCCCCTTTACAAACACTACCCCAACCTCCCACCCCTGCGCTGTCCCTAAAACTACCACATCTACCCATTCCCCTCCCCCTACCCTAAGGCCTAAAACCCTGCCCCTTTACTTACACTACCCCGAGCTTGCGTAGTCGGAACACACGTGGTTAAGACCCCGGTGTTCCAACTGTTTCCCATTTTGCAACCATTTCCAGGATGAGAACTTGTTGAATTGGAGCTGAATGCCCACAAGCTTATCTGTTTCTTTGTCTTCAAAAACTTGTATGTCAAACCACGATGGGTGAAGCCCCTTCCCACCACTTGTATGGCACTGACTACTACTGATTTCCACAGTAATAAATGCATTTACGCCGGCTAGAAATCCTTTTAAGCAGTGCTGGCAGGAATAGTGCCCAATTTTATTAACCAACATTTTATTTAACTTGATGGTATTTTTATTGTATGAAATGGAAATCAGAAGCTGTTGAGAGGCTGTTGATAAGTAGTAGTTCACATTTCTCGGCTTTCTTTGAATATCAAAATATTGTCTGTTCCTGGTGAACACATAGCTGAATCCACCAACACTCAGAAGCACACACACAATCTGTCAAAAGGATCTAAGCATCCTTGAAATTTAGAAGCCAAAAAGAAATGAAATCATAAAACTAAACTAAGTGAAAAAAGTAAGACTAAAAATCATAACTCAATCATCCTAATACAGAATTAACGAAGACTTTCATTTCAGTTAGTTGATATAGCACCTGCATAAAGTAGATTGACAATGTTGGTTAAGAGGAAAAATCATATTTCACATTTTAAACTGTGGGCCATATTATCAAGAACGGCGATAACGTTATCGCCGCTTTAGCGGCAGGAAACTGCTGCTAAAGCGGCGATAAGGGGCTTGATAATATGCCCTATAGAATTCCAATAGAAGCCCAGGTTTGATGTGCCTTCACACCAGAATCTGGGCTTTTATTGGAATTCTATAGGGCATATTATCAAGCCCCTTAACGCCGCTTTAGCGGCAGTTTCCTGCCGCTAAAGCGGCGATAATGTTATCGCCGTACTTGATAATATGGCCCTGTGTGTTTTGTAGCTGGTCAGAGAAGTGACTTGAAAAGAAAAGGTATGAGATGCAGACATTAAGATAAGCTCATAAGAAATTAAAGGGCTTTCCCGTGAAGAACAGTTCTCCTTACAGAGTCCTACATCACTAACAATCATACACAGCATTCTCGAATGATCGTTTGTTTGGGGACGTCAGCTTCGATTGGGGCATATTGTGACATCATTCATTAGATGGTAAGGCACCGCATTCAGGCCACAGCCGTCTATGCATCAGATCATAGTTATGCTTATCACTAAACCACTCTTCTTAAGCCAGGCCTTTCCAAAAAGTTATCACTGGGGCCCTACTGGAATTATTAGGCAGGGGAGTTGCAAACTTTGTGGCGGAGTTGACTAAATTAGGCAGCACAAAAAAAGCCAAATTATGCGGCATAACGCAGCACATTTCGTGATGGTATTACTTCATTATTGTGTCAGAAAGTAGTAGCTTTTGAGTATTCACAAAAATTTGGCAACACAGTACCTAATGGTTTATGAGTCCATAATTTGCACTGGTTAAGAAGTCCCAAACATATAGGCAAGTGAACCAACTAGTTCTGTTTCATCTGATTTCCGTTTGGGGAGAGATGTCATGCATTTGCAATCTATTTTATCAAAGGGAAAACAGCACATTTGAAACAAAATTGAAAGTTCTATAATACTCTGAATCTCTTATGCACAGTGTAAATTGCACATAATAGGGTTAGGGAAATGGATATAAATCGTCATTGCATGAGTATTTTTTATTACGAGATCTACATTATGCATCGCAAAACGTTTATAAAATTTGTAATTTATTGATATTTTTCTACACCTTTATCAAGCAGCCATTGAATCCATGAGTACTGTCATACTCTCGCTTTTTTTGTTTGTTTTGTCCTCCATAACTTGTTGTACCATCTGTAGAGTGGCAGTTGCTGGCCTCTGTTTTAAAAAATGATCACTACTTTGAAATGTGCATGCTCTTATATACACTAGCCGCATACTATGGTACATCATGTGACCACAAATAGAGTTGATGTCACCCTTTTTTATAAAGTAGTGATCAGGTTCACTAAGAACTGCTTTCTATCGTGGAACCAGGTAATGACACAAATAAAAGCACACATTTAGCAATTCATTTGAGGAGAGTAGGTATTTCACTGTTTGGAAAGGATTTTGTGGGTGTTTCTAGCAAACGCTGACTGACCTGGGCACCCTTGTGATAGGTCATAGTTCATAAGCTCCCATAATGCTTTGTATCTGTTAAAACATTGAATGAATAAAAGGTTTTGCCTCTGCAAGAACAAGTATGAGCATTGACATGATTGGCTGTCAAGACTAGCCAGATACTCCCACTCCTAAAGAAATCTACAGTAGGCCCTGTTGACTTTACCAACTACAGGCCCATCACTCACCTACCGTTCATCGGCAAGATCATTGAAAAAGCAGTCTATGCTCAATACCAAGATCACATCAGTGCTAATCATCTCCTTCACAACTACCAGTCTAGCTTCAGATCATGTTTCAGCCCAGGGACCGCCACCGTAACATTGTAGATAATGACCACTATGACACAGATGAAGTTGACCTCTACATCCTGATATTGGTGGACCTCTCTGCTGCCTTCAAAACAGTCCAGCTATCTATCCCTCATACCCACCCTTGAGTCGAACGTCGAATCTTTGGATTGCTCCATGGCTAATCAGACTGTTGAAGCTCTAGCAACTCCTAGTACAACTGGCTATGGGCCCTACTCACATGGTAGGACATACGCTAGATGTGGTCTTCTCTAATTATGAGTTGTTGAAGACTGGGGTTCCTAGCCCATTGATTTGGTTGAATCACTGTTTTATCCCCTTTTCTTTCAAACTTTTTGGGGATGAACCAATTGTTCCAAACCCACCCAATATGCCCTGTCCTTGGTTCAAGGTGAATGAGTTCAACCTCTCTGCCAATTTCTCCACATCCATCCTTGTGCTAAGTGATGATGTGGAAGGTAACATGTCTTTGATCAATAACTGGCTTCTCATGTCAGTTAATTCAGTCACACCAGCCAGAACAAATGCCTCTTCGGGAGCTCAACCTGCGGCTCCCAGGTTTTCGACTGAGCTGTAGATCGAAAAATCAAATGTAAGAGATTGGAGAGAACTTGTAGGAAGAATTACAACCAAGCAGCTAAGGATTGTTACAAGGTGGCATTAGGGAAATACCATCAAGCCATCTATCAAACACAGGCTGACTTCTTTTCCAACTCTATTATTTCTTCGGCCATTGCCACTAAAGAAATCTTTGAAATTGTGAATTCTTTCTCTCCCTGTATACATGCAACAGCCATGTTGCTTCATCTGCAGAGCTCTGTGAGAATCTATCTGGGTTTTTTCCAAGGCAAAATCGATGTAACAATGCCGAATTTGAAGTTAGGGAACTGTTGGTTCCCACACTACTCCTATAAATGGGTCAATGCCAGGCAAAGTTCTCTCTCAGTTTTAATCAAGTTCAATTGAGGAATCGACACAGGCATTAATAGTCTGTACGTCAGGCTCTCTGCTTGACCCGTGCTCCCCTCAATTATGGCTAAGGCTGTGCGCATACTTAACCCTGTCATGAATTCACTTTTTTAAAGGGTCGCTGAAGCAGGCAGTTGTCCAGAAGCTGTGGAAAATGCGCAGGTTACCCCACTCTGGAAAAGTCAACTGCAGATCTTAGGGTCATGGCTAAATTCAGACCAATCTCGTAGCTTCCAGCCAGGACAAATGTATTGGAAAAATAATACATAAACAGCTACATACGTATATTTGGAAGCTAACAATCTTTTTCACTCCATGCAATCAGGGTTCAGAATACATCAAATAAAGCCTGGATCAGGGACACTCAGCAGCAATAGTGCTGCTTTATCTCTCTGCACCTTTCGGCATTATGTCACTTTGCATTCTTTTAGACAGCCTGACCGAGTGTGACATCTGTGGTCCTGCCAGGCAATGGATACAATCCGTCTTGTCAGACAGATTTCAGACTGTTCACCTTACCCCTTATTTCACAGCACCTTAGTCTTTGCGACAGGGCTTGGCACTGAGCCCTACACTGTTTAATATGTGTCCTACTCCACTGGCAGACAATATTCAACCTTTGGCCTGAAAATAATATCTTATGCAGATGACACTCAGCTTATGTGCTCCTTCAAGGAGGCGAAGCATGAGCCACAAAAGGCATTCAGATCTTGACTTACCCAGGTTGTTGGCTCGATGAAGAACAACTATTTAAAACTTCAGAAATACTGTTTTTCAAAGCTTCTCGCTGTATGTGGCCCAGTACCTAGTGGCCTTAAGGGTTAGGGGCCCCACCAGCTCAAGTGGATGTAGTGAAATATCTAGGCATAAAATTGCCAAAAAAGATCTCACCTTTCGGCCTCAAGTTAGGCAGTGTCAGGGTCTTGTTTTTTGATGTTGAAGAGTCCAAAGAAAATCTTTACTATTGTACCTGGAAAATACTTGCAAGACTATTTTTCATGTTGATTAATTCATGCCTCAACTATGCTAACATGCTTTATCTAGGCTTGCCTGACTATCTGATACAACGTTTACAGATTGTACAGAATGCTACCTCAAGACTCCTGCTGAATCTGCCTAGGCAGAATTCGGTTACCATGCACCTTAATGCCTTGCATTGGCTTCCATGAGAAAACACATTGTCTTCAATTGCCCTCTGTTAATATTTCAAGCTTATCATGAGAGAGGAACTTAATACATCAGGGAAAGGATTATTCCTTATCAGAGCTCTCACATCCTACAGCCAGCTTCTTCTATCAATGCCCAGAGTGAGATATGCCCGAACTGGTGGTCGCTCCTGATCCAGGCAATTTGTTATTGCATTACTGGGCCCAACTGGTACTGAGAATTTACCTCCTTTACTGGATCATTTACTACCACTTACTTACTTGCCAACTTGGTCCTCCGATGGACCTTTTTCGTTGCACTGAGAAGAAAGAGAGTTAGCATGTCTTGTCTGATCAAATGTAATTAACAGTGCAACCAATTTGGCTATACAATGAGGACCAGGAATCGGTAGTCAAGTTCAAGGGTGTTTATTACAAATTAATGATCAGTTTCAGGAGTATCACTCCTAAGATCAGACTATATAGGTATAGTATGGCAACAGGGAGGCAAAGCCTCCTAAAGAAGTTTAGGTGAACAAGAATCAGACATACAAGCAGCTCTGTAGCCACGATACAACATAACAACATAAGTATTTGATACTCGGAATACAATTTAGTTTGGTCCTTTCTAGGCATTCGCAATCTAATCTCTCAGGTATAGCTTAATGCACATAAATGCTCATAGTACAAATCTACAGAAAATAATGGGAATCATGCAAAAGATTACAAGTAGTATTAGCAATAGCATTGCAGAAGCTCGGGTAATATTCTTCAAAGTTTCGGGAAAATTGTCATTCTAAACCAGACTTAGGGAAATTAATGGAATATGGGAAATGTCTCTAAAAGTCCATTCAAAGGGCAATGGGATTTGGGAAATGGTTCAGGTCAGAGTCCAAGGAAGGTTCTGCATACAATCTGCAGAAAAAGGTTCAGCATAGGAGCTCAGCAAGAAAGTCCATAGCCATCTGTCGTCAGAGTTCTCCGTTCTGCCATACCCTCAACCAGGGCAGCGATAAGTTATAATTAAGGCTCCCCGTTTTCCGTTTTTTTACTGATTTTTACAGATAAATACAGACAGAAAACCATTTATTTTCCTGTCTGTATTTATTTTTAAATGTGGATAAAAACGGAAATTGGATTGTTTTTGAGTGATTCTAAATCCTGTCAATCATGGCTGCCAGGACAAAAGATGTGCAGATTGACAGGCAAGGGGATTAAAAAATATAGGGATTTTAGGAAAGAGCCTTAAACAGCAGTAGATTTGCATAACCTTGATACTAAAATTACATATTTTCTTATAAGTGCATATTTTACCATATGCGTGTGTATATATCATTGAAACCTGTCAGGCGTTCAGGCATGAGTGTACATTAACTGGTTAAATAAATGCAGAAATATACACATTTCAGCTTCTTTTTTCCCAAAACGTAAAATAAATATGGATAAATACAGGTAAAATTAACAAAAAATAAATATGGATAAATACAGACGGAAATGCCAAAAATATAAATACCATAAAACCGGGAGCCCAAGTTATAACCAATAGTCTGTTGGCAACTACCCTTTGGTTATGTCATCAATAGAAGCCTCATTGTAATTGTCTCAATGTCTGTATTGATTCACATGGTATCATAATGAAACATTGGAAAAAAATCCCACACTGGACATGTGAATACCATCTTGGTCACTTGCTCAGGGTTTAATACAACAGTCCATTGTTCCTCTACGGGTTTCTCATGTGCTTGTCATTCAAATCTGTTCCCTAACATGTATCTATTGCTTGTTACAAGAAAGGTATCTATTCTAAACTAACAGTTTGTGGGAACACTTGCAAAGAAAGCAAGTCAGAAGAAATGCAGAAGCACAGTAGGGTCCGATGCGATAAAGATTCAGGCCTTTCGAGTGAAAACCTACTAACTTAAGACATTAATCAATAATGTACATTTAATATATGTGTGCACATTTAAACATATACGTATGTAATATTTATTTAGTACTTTTAGTTCACAATGTGTAAATCATATAGCAAGCAATAAAATTGCACAACAGTAAGTATACCTAGGTACTACATTTGAAAGTACATAAGTGTAACATTAATGCTTACATTGATGACATTTTATTGTTTGACCTATACTAATATCCTACACGTATGAGGATCATTTAAAGCTAAGAACGACATTTCTAGCAGTTACACGGACGAATTAGCACACATTTAAGAATCAAGTTTAAGGCTTCAGCAATGAACTAAAGAGGATGGTTTTTAGGGTAAACTACACATTGCAGGACGAATTAGCACACATTTAAGAATCAAGTTTAAGGCTTCAGCAATGAACTAAAGAGGATGGTTTTTAGGGTAAACTACACATTGCAAATGCTTCACTTTTTAATATAGCACGTATTACAAATGTAAATCCTTTCAGTTGTGACAAATCATATATGTTTTTATCAATACATGTCAGTCACTTTTATTAAAACAACATCGGGTAACTGTTTTCTAAATCATTCATTTTAGAACATTTCTTATTTATTGAAGACAATTTCTAAGTTAAAAAAATGTATTTCTTTCAATATTAGTGAAACATTCTATATGAGCACTATAAATTCTATAGTAAAGACTCTCTGCATCCGCAGTGTCAGGTGTAATGGGTGTAAGTATCATTAAAACATGTATGACTCATGTGCGAAGTGCACATTCATTTTGTGTGTCAGGAATCAGTCGTATTTTGATTTTGTGACGTGTACAGTGTGGGCAACTTTACGCTGCATCAGTCCTTCTGCACCCTGGGTCCTAAATGTTGGAACAGACTTCCACTGGCTATGAGAAGCTGTGGGACAGATCAGGATTTCAAATCCCAGCTAAAAACCTGGACCCATATTTATTAATATTTTGTGTCACCCTTGCAACACACAAGGCGACCTAGAATGAGATTTACCAAGCCTGCGTGGCTTGGCAAATCTGGAGTAGCGGAAGGCAGTGCAAGTTGCTGCCTTGCATTACCCATGGGTGAAGTTTAATTGTTGCCATGCATCTACCTCTAGGTTTTGGCGCATTCCCAGATATACCAAGACTGGTAACCTTGGGAATGGGTCAAAATGCTATGCCTTCCCAGAGTAAGTGCTACTTTTTTTGTTTATTATTTCCCCCTCCCTATGTTCCCCTCCCCAACGCCCCCACCACTCCTGTTTGGCAGCAGCCGCTACTGGGGTTCCCTGATGGGATTTCAGAGTAGGGGCATGTGCTGTGGGAGGACTGCTGGACAGTGTGAATGGAGCTGTGCTATATTGTCAGTATGTCCTGCAGGGCGTGTGAGTGGTTGGCATTCAATGATATTCCATTTGGTGGAGTCCAAAGGCTTGTCAGTGGATTACATGCAAAGATGTTCTGTGAGGGCCCTCAGAGGTGCATTGATACGTGTTCTAACCTACGAGAATGTCTCTGTGGGTAGTTTGCTGGGTGTGTTGGTGAGTGGCAGTGAAAGACAGGCTCTCGGAAACAGTGGATGTTTTTCTCCAGCTACTTTCCTTCCCGTATTGCAGAGATTGTTTGCTATGTTTGTTAAAGGCAGTCATTATACTTCTTGACAATTATAATGGCCCCAAAAAGCACCAACACAGGCAAAATGAATGCCTTTCGAGGGCTAATATATGCATAAACATCTTCGTATAAATGCTTCTTGCATGTGTTAACACATTAAAGCCAGACCTAGTGCCTTTGTCAAGGCATATGCTATGAAGGACAGCCACTCCTTAGCAGGGCATCTTTGGGACTACTGTGTAACATCTGCGGTTTCCTTTATTGCTCCTGCCCGTCTCAGTTAAGAAAATGCATTTGCTTTTTTCATGCGGAAACTTGAAAATACGTTCGGAAATGGGCGCCGCCTTACTGAAGTACCACTTTCCCAAGTCTAAATCTAATTAAACAAGTCCGTGGGCGAGGAGATGCAGGTCTCTGGGGTTTCAGTAGTCCAATCAACGCGAACTGTAGGAGGAAGGCGGCCATAAAACTGCCCATGAATGCAACAAATCCGCACCCACTTGAATACTGCTGCCTGAAGAACAGCGTGGTGAAAACTAATTCAGACTTAGTCCTATTGCTAAAGCCTCAAGCGGAGCTCGGGTTTAATGTAAACATAAATGGGCAAAAAGATATCAATATTAACAAAAGTTTCAAAGAGGAAGAGACTTGCAGTTTGTTGGCGAGGTAACTGCACTGCTACAGTTAAGCCCTCGTTGGGAGTGGGTCAGTGTTTGGTGCGATAATTATCACACTGAATACCAGCATTGACAAAGCCAAAAGGTGGGCAGGCTATTGGCTTAGGTAATCAGGTGGTGGTGGGTATCAGGGGGATGGATGGTTGTTGGATAACGAGACAGTTAAAAAAATGCTTTGAAGCGGACAGCACTGGCTACTTCATACTGCTTTTTTTTTACCTCCTGTCAGTTGTGAGGGAGAGAATAAACAAAGACAGGAACAGGTGGGAGGGGGAAGAATCATGCACAGGAGAGCAGGTGGGGGAGAAGAAACAGGCGGGTGGGGAAGAAGAAACCGGGGCAGGGAGAAGGTAAAAAAGCGCTATGACGTAGCTAGCGTTGAGAGTGTCTTGCGTTTTAGTTTTTTCAGAAAAGTACCTGAATCACAGCACGAGCAACGGATGGCCAGCGGAGGGACACTGATCAAATTTAATTAATCTGTGCTTGGTCCATGCCCCACAGAAGGAAAAGGAAGTGACGCACCGTAAGCGCTGTCCACTTAGAAGGCAGCAAAGAAGAGTGACAATGATGCCGATGAATAGGTAACAATGGGCAGGCTCCAAGCCCATTATTGAACACAAGAGTCTCGCAAGTGAGAGTGCATGAGTTAGTGCATGCTCACGCAGGCTCAACCTAAAAACCAGCAACAAAGTCTTCGAAATTTATCTGATACAATAATTCTTCACTATTGGAAATTTCCCCCTAAAACGGGGGATTACATGCAGATTTTGATGCATACTGCACCCAAAAATTTGCAAGCCCTTGTTTTACCGGCCATTTTTCCCACCGATAAACATTAGCAGTCTTGATTTGGCGAAATTCATCTGGGGAACATGGTTTTCATAGCAAAACTTTTAATTCTGATATGGCTGTAAAAAGTAGTTACCATACATATCAGGCCACTTGTCACGAGGGCTTTACTGTGAGACTGGCATCGTAGGAGAGACTGCATTGCTTAACTGTTGAGGCCAATCCAGCACATTCAGCTTTTTGATACTGAAAAGCGCTGGGTAACCTTTTCTTCCATGCATGCCTTACTTTTTTTGTTTATTGATGTTGTGTGCTGTAGCATGCGGCACATCCCTTCGTTCTGAATGTTGCATTTATTTGCTTTCTCCGAGTCATGAAGCTGCATGGCCAAAATGTCTCCTAAACACTTGTGGTTAGCTTTGCAGTGGCAACAGGTGAATTTGATTCAGAGTAGTAATAAAAACAACCCTGCCAGCTTATCGACAGAGAGCTTAGCAATGAGTCAGACATAAAGATAACCAAATAAGTGATAGAAAAGCTGATACATTTGTAAGAGGAGCTCCTTTCAATAGACCCGGCTTGGATGGTATGCGTGATATAGGGCGCGAGTTAAGAATTCCCACCTTACACTTGAAGTAATGAGATGTATGGTGTGTGTAACTGTTTTTTATTCCTATAGGAGTTTGTCATCGTAGTCAATTCTCCCCAACTTTCTCTAGGCACAGAAAGGTTCCTTAACATTTTGTGATATGGACAGGGGTGTAGCTTGGTCGGTAAGTCTGGGGCGGGAGGGGTGAGCTTCAGATTTTCTGCCACACCGCCATATCAGAAGGAGCGCATGAGGGGAGCTTAGGGCCAGTGGAAAGAGAAAGGAGTGTGGATTGTGAGGGGTACTTAAAACACAGTATTTTGTAAAATAGTCATGTTTTAAGACCTTCAAAACAGAAGAGTTTGCCTGTATTTCTGTATGAGTATTTAAAAATTCCATGTGAAATCCAAGAGACAACTTACTATACCTAACTAAAAGCTCATGTACCCAACTATTTGCTAAATAATACATTTATTAGGGGAGTGTAACAACCCAAAGCCCCCTCCCCCAAGCTATTCCCCTGGATACCAACCGACATTCTACCTCTGACACCTAATATGAGAAGAACAATACTGATGCCAAAAAATGTGACTAAATTAAGAACCGTAAATGATTCAAATCTCATGCTTATGTCTTTTCACCCAAAGTATTCAAATGAAGCAGGGAAGGCCAGTGGCTTGGTGGCTCAGTGAGCTAAGAATGCAATGCTGAGGCGTTGCATGATCTGCAAGTCAAGAAATCGAATCCTGGCAAAGCCAACACAACCTTTTTTCCTTTTAGAGTTGGACATTTTGAGTGCCTATTAATTAGGTATAAGCCACAATGGGGATTCATTTTACTAAAGTGACTTGGAGTATAGTGGTTAGTTGCGGTCAATATTATTTTTTCCTGTGCACTTTTGAATTGCAAAAGGAACAAAAGAGACTTATGTGGTCTCTCTTATCGTATGCATTGAACTTGCACAAGTGTGTTCCAGGGCATTGCTACGTGGGCATTCCCTAATTTGCTCAGTGTGGATAAGTGCACATCTATGCCCATACATATGTACCATAAGCAGCGAGGCCATCGATGGATGCTCTAACTTTCAGGAGGTAGTGCAGGGCAAGTGAGTCCCTAAGTCTGACATTTGGAGGAAGAAGAAAGGATTCATGGACCCTTCCTGGCGGCATCTCGACTGGGGTATGCAATCACTGACAATTTCCCTACTCTGGTGGAAGAGTTCCTTCTATCTCCAATAGAAGGCCTGAGGAGCATGGTGCAGAAGGAGAATTGTAAATACAAGGTAAATATTTTAAGACATTGAAATGCAAAAAGTTGAAGCTGTAGAGTTTTCTTAACACAAACCCTGTTTCTTGTGGGTGCCCCTTCGTTTTGGGCCTCTGGAATCAAAATATAGAATAAAGTTAAAATCACATAAATACAAATTTCTACTTTGCGTTGATGACTTCTAAGCACTTTTTCCCCTCCTTAAATCCTGTGTTGCAGTCAGGATAAGTGTGATTGATTATGTTGAAAGGTTTTCTAGCTACACAATAAACCCATAGACACCTAGGGGGCCGAATCTGATGCGGGTTGGAAAAGCTTCCCGACCGAATCGGTTGGGAAATGGTGTCCGACCCACTCGGATCGGGAAAGTCCGACCAGCGGAGTAGGATGCATCCGGATGCTTCCAGATACGATTTGGTTGAACTCCCATAAACTTCAATGGGAACATTTGTTCCTAACCGCATCAGAATTGGGCCCTCGGTCGGGAAGACACGTTCCCGATCCGATTTGGAAGGAGCAAATGCCGTTAGGAGGCCTTCCTAACCGCATCAGAATCAGGCCCTCGGTCGGGAAGCTTTTCCAACCCGCATCAGAATCGGGCCCAAAGTCTCATTTTATTTCCTAATGAACTGGAAAGTCAGGGGCCGATTCTGATGCGGGTTGGAAAAGCTTCCCGACCGAATCGGTTGGGAAATGGTGTCCGACCCACTCGGATCGGGAAAGTCCGACCGGCGGAGTAGGATGCATCCGGATGCTTCCAGATACGATTTGGTTGAACTCCCATTGACTTCAATGGGAACATTTGTTCCTAACCGCATCAGAATTGGGCCCTCGGTCGGGAAGACACGTTCCCGATCCGATTTGGAAGGAGCAAATGCCGTTAGGAGGCCTTCCTAACCGCATCAGAATCAGGCCCTCGGTCGGGAAGCTTTTCCAACCCGCATCAGAATCGGGCCCTAAGTCTTCAAATGGACTAACAACCAATTAGTAGATTAAGCATCTGGTTTGGAGGAAACATAGAAAACCTATATGCCACCAACAAGGTATTAATCAGACTAAAAATGAAATCCTTCATTTGAATAAAGAAGATGCAAGATGTGAATTCTACAAAAATGTTTTTATGTGCTATTGCTTCTTACAAAAAGCTGCTCCAACTGAGTTCATATCTTCTGGGTTCATATCATCTTTGGCAATTTATGCACATACCTTTTAGACTGAGGGGCCGATTCCGATCTCGGCCGGTAGGGCACCGAATCGGATTCGGCTGAACCGGATCCGATTCGGAGCCCTTTTTCCCGACCGATCCGTACGTGTGTCCGGGCGAACGAGTATGATGCGAGCGCGTGCGAATTCGCCGACCGACTCGTACGCCCGTCCCAACCGCACCGACCGACTCGCACGGATGCGCCTCGCACCGCGCAATGGAGACGTACACCGGCCGGGCAAGTACGATGCGTGCCGCGAGCAGTCCGACCGACTCGCGCCGTCCGTCTCGAAGAAGCAGTCGGAGCCGCACTTTGGGGGTCCGTGTCGGACCCTCCTGTACGCGTAGCCGCGCGAGTCGCACACAGGGGGGACCCATGGGTCCCCCCTACCTGTGCATGTACGGAGCGAGTCGCTTCGCCGCGTACGCGCTGTAGGGGGCGCCCTTGTTCGCCTCGCACCCATTGAGTCAATGGGAGCCCGCGTACGAGTTGTACGACAGGCTCCCATTGACTTCAATGGGAGTCCGACCGAATCGAGTCCGATGGCATACGTGCGCATCGTACTCGTTCGGTCGGGCTGCTAGGGTCCGATTCGGTCGGAATTCTCTCCGGGTCCGACTCGGTCGGAGAGATTTCCGGCCCGAATCGGAATCGGCCCCTGAGTGTTTTAAAAAAATACCATTGTAATTGGAAGACTGGAAATCCCTACTTCCAAAGATGGATTTGACTATCCTAATATTGCAATTTGCCACTAGAGCATCAATTTGCTGCATGCTAGAGACTGACTGTCTTCTGAGAATTGAATGGAGAATCTCCAAGTTGGCTTTGTACTGCATTGTACTGACTGAGTGAGCTTTCTGCCCTTTGTGTACATGCAAATTCGAGTGTCCCTAGCTATAAAAAAGACCTTGATTGGTGATCTGGCACACATTCATGCATCAGCAAATGTTTACATACATGACATGGCTGGTATTTAGCATAATCCAATTTCTACTATAAAACACAAGGTAAATTCTTTCATAGTGACGAATGGACTGGTGTGTAGATTCCTTACCAGAGAATGAAGAAAGGTGCTTTTTGACATACTTAGCTTCAAAATTCAATTTACCAAATAAGTGACCTGTAGAATGACCTGTTTTTGAAAAATTTACTCACCAATTTTGGACCACTTCCGCCGACAAAATGATATCATTTCTTAAATTTCTTTTGTAACCTTTTTGTATAAGGTTGGAAGCCTACAAAAGCATCCAAAGGCTTTCTAAATTGTTTGTAAACTGAGAACATGACCTAGTATGTTTTTGGCCTCACTCACAAACCTTGGCCCAGATCTTTTTTTGCAATCCATCAAAATATATTTTGAAAAATATATGGGATGTTCTTAAAACTTTATAAAAGGCTTTTTAAAGAAGATTCTTCATGCAGAACATGTGGACAGTAAACTCCAGTATACATGCCTATGTTTATCTCCAGTAAATCAGGTTTTGAACAACAGGAAAGAACCAAAGTCAAAATTAGCATGAATGTGCAGCTCCCTCTACCATTGCCTGCTTTGGTTGCAGGCTGACATGATCCCAGCGGAAGCTCTGGGTGGATACTGTTCTTATTGGATCTCAAACAGCCTAGTTATGGCCAAATATTTGTTAAGATATTGGAAAACGTTCTGTGAATTAAACATTGTGGACTGAACCAATGGCTTATCTGTCCAAATGACACTTAAAAAAGTGGCATAACACTTAATGCATGACGAGTCTACAGTTAAGAATATGTGGAGCAATCACTTAGACCGCTACAATTTGATCTCTCACAGCTGTAAAACGTTAGTCGCACCATGTATTAAAAATCAGCGGCGGCCGGCAAAGGTAAAAGCGGTGAGGTGGTGGGGCGGTGAGGCGGGGCGGGGTAGGGTGGGAATGGGAGAAATCGACAGATGATGGAATAGGTATAATTAAATAAATAAATAATACCTATTCCGTTGTCTGTCGGCTTCCCCCCTGCCATGCCCTGCCCCGCCACACCGCACTTACCTGTGCCAGCCGCCACTGTTAATACTTGTACCAGTCATTCTTTCCCTGCTTTCTACTAAGGGGTCGATTCCGATTCGGGCCGGAAAAAGCACCGACCGACTCGGAACCGGAAATAATACCGACCGACACGTACCCGTGTCGCACGACACGCCAAGTACGATGCAAGGCGCGAAAAATCCGACCGACACGTACCTAAACCAAGTCGACCGACCGAGCCGCACGGAAAACAGCAATCCGGCCGGAAAAACACGCGAATGCAACCGACCGACACGCACCCGGAACAAATCCGACCGAAACGTACCCGGGAACTCCAAACCGCAAAGTACGATGCAAGGCGCGAAACCACGAGCGAGTCGGACGGAGGCCAAGCCGTACGACCGACACGCATACAAAACCGAGCCGAAGCAACACAAAACACCGCGACCGACGCGTACGCAGCATAGAAAACTGCACAAACACAGCGTGAACGAAACGGAGAACACCGTACGAGACTAATGCAGGGTCCGACTCGGTCACAAGAACGTTTCCAACATGCACAAACAGCACAAAGGAAAAATCACCCAAAAAAAGGCCAAACAAGCAATTACCAAGCCAATAAATACTGGGGGGGGGAGTGGGGACAGAGAACAAAGACACACCCACAACTCCACCTATATAAAGGACACAAATCACAACCATGAGCCTTTGCAAATGCCATTCCACTGCCAGCACCCAAGAGAAAGCAACCACACACCCACAGCTCATCCCTCACACAAGCCACACACCATCAGCACACCAACAAATACCTACCTCACATACACCCAGCAAAACACACACTCACACACCCTCACCTGCACACCAACACACACATCACCCACCATCACCACCCATCACCATGCCCCCAAGAAGAATCCCAAGTTCCTAGATAGTGAATTGGAAGTCATGGTAGACGAGATCCTCAGGGTGGAGCCACAGCTGTTTGGCACACTGGTCCAACAGACCCCCATGTCGCAGAAAACCAAGATGTGGGAGAGGATCATCAACAGGGTGAACGCACAATCACCATGTCGGCGCACAAAGACCGACATCCAGAACAGGTGGTATGACGTGCGCAGGAGGGTACGGGACATGCTGAAGAAAGACTACATCAACAGCCAATACACCGGCAGTGGCCCTCCTGCCAAGCCAATATACCTCAGGCCCTGGGAGGAGAAGGTGCGGGCCATCCTTCCGCCAGTGAGCGTATATGGACTAGAGGACATCCCAGAGCCTGGTGAGTACACAACAAATGTACACAATATACTGCCACAAAACACACACATCACTGTCAAGGGGAGAGTCAAACCATGCACTCATAGCAATTACACAGCAACAAGAACAGAATCATCCCAAAATGTGTATGTCAGTCAGATAAACACAACACATGCCATCCAAAAAGTCACATCCAACTGTGCCAACACATGTACAAACACAACTACAACTACAGCTAGGCAGTGGCACAAATAGAACTAACAAACACATCCACACATGTAGCCACCACAACAACACCAACACACAGTGAAGGCCACTCAAAGGAAGGAATTCTGTGTATGCTGGCCAAGTCAGTGTAGCCAATAGCATCATGGGAGTCGCAGTCACAGATATTGCCCCCCCCCACAACTGTCCCATCAACACCACCATGAACCATGCTCACATCACAGGGAGTGGAGAAGGACTCACAAGATGGCTGACACTGGCTACTGCTGTGGGGAGCACAAGGCCCTGCTGGCAACTGTGCACCAACAAACAGCAGGACACCACTGACTGACATCCTGAGAGACAACTTACACTCCCTGCAATGCAAGCACGTTCCATGGTGGGATATCTGGCTAGCTGGGTGGGAAGGGTGACTTGCAGCACTGACCATAGTCACAAGCACCTCCCCTCACACACCCCCCAACACAAACTCCACAGAACCCACCTGGTAGAATGCAATGCCCCCCATCCTAACACAAGATCCCACAAAGAACCACCACCCTGGGTTATGTTGTGTGAAGCACAGGGACACTCTTGGGACTTCCAGCCAAACAACTGCCAGGACAACACTCCCAGCCATCCTGTCAGCACAGCCACCCCACCCCACAGGGAAGCAGAGTCAAAAGGAAGGAAGCATGGGCATGCTGGGAAGGGGGTGGAGGCAATAGCATGATGGGAGTCGTAGTCACTGATATTGGTCACCCCCACAACTGTCCCATCAACACCACCCTGAACCATGCTCACATCACAGGAAGTGGAGAAGGACTCACAAGATGGCTGACACTGGCTACTGCTGTGGGGAGCACAAGGCCCTGCTGGCAACTGTGCACCAACAAACAGCAGGACACCACTGACTGACATCCTGAGAGACAACTTACACTCCCTGCAATGCAAGCACGTTCCATGGTGGGATATCTGGCTAGCTGGTTGGGAAGGGGGACTTGCAGCACTGACCATAGTCACAAGCACCTCCCCTCACCCCCCCAACACAAACTCCACAGAACCCACCTGGTAGAATACAATGCCCCCCATCCTAACACAAGATCCCACAAAGAACCACCACCCTGGGTTATGTTGTGTGAAGCACAGGGACACTCTTGGGACTTCTAGCCAAACAACTGCCAGGACAACACTCCCAGACATCCTGTCAGCACAGCCACCCCACCCCACAGGGAAGCAGAGTCAAAAGGAAGGAAGCATGGGCATGCTGGGAAGGGGGTGGAGGCAATAGCATGATGGGAGTCGTAGTCACTGATATTGGTCACCCCCACAACTGTCCCATCAACACCACCCTGAACCATGCTCACATCACAGGAAGTGGAGAAGGACTCACAAGATGGCTGACACTGGCTACTGCTGTGGGGAGCACAAGGCCCTGCTGGCAACTGTGCACCAACAAACAGCAGGACACCACTGACTGACATCCTGAGAGACAACTTACACTCCATGCAATGCAAGCACGTTCCATGGTGGGATATCTGGCTAGCTGGGTGGGAAGGGGGACTTGCAGCACTGACCATAGTCACAAGCACCTCCCCTCACACCCCCCAACACAAACTCCACAGAACCCACCTGGTAGAATGCAATGCCCCCATCCTAACACAAGATCCCACAAAGAACCACCACCCTGGGTTATGTTGTGTGAAGCACAGGGACACTCTTGGGACTTCCAGCCAAACAACTGCCAGGACAACACTCCCAGCCATCCTGTCAGCACAGCCACCCCACCCCACAGGGAAGCAGAGTCAAAGGAAGGAAGCATGGGCATGCTGGGAAGGGGGTGGAGGCAATAGCATGATGGGAGTCGTAGTCACTGATATTGGTCACCCCCACAACTGTCCCATCAACACCACCCTGAACCATGCTCACATCACAGGAAGTGGAGAAGGACTCACAAGATGGCTGACACTGGCTACTGCTGTGGGGAGCACAAGGCCCTGCTGGCAACTGTGCACCAACAAACAGCAGGACACCACTGACTGACATCCTGAGAGACAACTTACACTCCCTGCAATGCAAGCACGTTCCATGGTGGGATATCTGGCTAGCTGGGTGGGAAGGGGGACTTGCAGCACTGACCATAGTCACAAGCACCTCCCCTCACACCCCCCCAACACAAACTCCACAGAACCCACCTGGTAGAATGCAATGCCCCCCATCCTAACACAAGATCCCACAAAGAACCACCACCCTGGGTTATGTTGTGTGAAGCACAGGGACACTCTTGGGACCTCTAGCCAAACAACTACCAGGACAACACTCCCAGCCATCCTGTCAGCACAGCCAGCCCACCCCACAGGGAAGCAGAGTCAAAAGGAAGGAAGCATGGGCATGCTGGGAAGGGGGGAGGAGGCAATAGCATGATGGGAGTCGTAGTCACAGCTCTACATCCCCCACCACATGGCCCAGCAAGCTCACACTCACGCATGCACATCCCACAGAGAGTGGAAAGGCCCATCAAAGATGTCTGACACTGTTGCTGTGTCGTGGGGAGCACAAGGGCATGCTGGGTACTGCACATCAACCAACCAACAGCAGGACACCACTGTCAGCCATCTTGCCATTGCTCTCACACCCACACACACTGAACTCCACACAAAAGCAAGTCAGTATGGGAATGCTGGGAAGTGGGGTGGAGGCAATGGCATGATGGGAGTCGTAGTCACTGATATTGGTCACCCCCACAACTGTCCCATCAACACCACCCTGAACCATGCTCACATCACAGGAAGTGGAGAAGGACTCACAAGATGGCTGACACTGGCTACTGCTGTGGGGAGCACAAGGCCCTGCTGGCAACTGTACACCAACAAACAGCAGGACACCACTGACTGACATCCTGAGAGACAACTTACACTCCCTGCAATGCAAGCACGTTCCATGGTGGGATAACTGACTGGCTGGGTGGGTGGGAAGGAGGGCCGGCTGTCAACCAAACACAACCAATGCAGACCATGTTCACACCCCAGAAAATAGATAGACATGCCCAAATAATGCAGGACAATGTGCCACACCAATATCAACCCCTGACTGTGACGACTTAGGACAATGCAATGTACAGGCCCGCACCCAGAGGCACAGTCACAACTGTCATGTGTGTCAACCATTGATGCCTGCAGAAACATAACACACATTGTTTGGTTCTCCCAAAAACAGGTGATGATGGGGACACAGCAGCAGACGCTGAGGAGTCCCAGTCCCAGGCTCAAGAGGATGCCGAGCTCACTGGCGTCGTACAGCCTCTGTCCTCCTCGGACGATGAAGACCAACCTGGCACATCCGGTGCAAGTCAACATGCAGCACCAGCAGGACCACCAGCTGCAGCAGCAGCAGGACCACCAGCTGCACCCCCTGCACCCACCCCTCCAACGACTGTCACCACGAATACCATCCCTGCCGACATGGACAGAACAAGGAGCAACACCAGCACAGGGACCCTGGACCAACCTGGGGCCATGGACACCACCACCACCACTAACCCCCAAGGTGGACCAGGGTTATCTGTGCGTGCCACTGCACACACTGCACATGTCAGCAGGGGTGGTGGGAGGGGTGGGAGACAGAGGTCGCTGCTTGCAGACGTTGCTGGTGTGCATGATGACCCACAACTGGTACGCATAGCTGATGCGTACCAGTCCAGCACCGGAGAGCTCAGCCAGGTAGTGGGGCTCCTCAGAGACATGAAACAGCAGCAGGCTGCCCATCATGCCCGCTTGGACTCCCACATGTCCCACGTGGAGTCACACATGTCCCGTGTGGACTCACACATGTCCCGCGTGGAGTCCAAGTGGGATGCACTGAATGAGAAGACGGCGGTGCACAGGGACATTTTACAATGCCTCCGCCAGATGAACAGCAACCAGTCCACACCTCCCTGTGTGCCAACAACATCTGGTGCCGAACAAACTGCAACTGCCACAGGGAGGGAGGAGGCCTCTGGCGGAGAGTCCCCTGCCCCGCAGCAGCCTGTACTTGAGGGCCCCCCAAGAAGAGGGGTCGTCCGAGGAGGGAAAAGTGAGAGGCCGATGGCCAAGCGCAACTCCCAGGAAGCCTGAACCTGTTCTGGATGTTCGCCTTTGTGCACAGACTGTTCACCCTGTTGACGGCAACACTACTCCCACACATTGCATGGGGAGTACAAGTTGGACCAATGTGTCAGACAACTGTGGCCCCGATACTGGGGATCCTGTCTACCTGGACTTTCAATTCACCTAGGAACTTGGGATTGCAAGATTTATGTACAGCACTACCCATCCCATGCACTATTAACACAAATGTATCACAATAAACACACTAATACACCATACTTGCCTCTGTCGTGATTCCAACGTGGGTGCTGTTATGGGGATGATGAACTGCAAAATTACACTGTGTATGCGAACTGCAACAGCAAGGACAACACAGGCATGTGAGTACAGGCAACGTGACACACATGAGGGAGACACACCACCAGGGCTACACAACACATACACACCTAGGCCATCTGACTCATTGCCTACACTGATGTTGCCAGGGAAGACGGTGCAATGCACAGACACCACACCCATTCCCAGTTGTAGTCAAGTAGCCCACAGGTGCAGTAAGCAAATGGCAGTCAAATGTGTGACCACAGACAACGCACATCACAAAGTGAAGCACAGGTTTATTACACAGTTGCAACATGTCGTAACCACTACAGATGCAAGGTAATCCCACCTGGCAGCGGGCACACAGTCAACAACTGTAGACGGAAGGAAGTCCATGGGTGTGGCGCACATCACCTGTAGGGACACAACAGCTACCAGCCTGGATGTGCAATCACGTCGTCGGTGGACACAGTTGACCAAACGAATCTGAAAGTACCCTGTGAAGGACAGAAATGACACACAGTCGAAAGCAATGGAGTACAGGACAGAACAGCAAAACTCATGCACAATACATGTTACAAGATACCCACCCAGAACCAAGTTAGCATGTCAACACTGTTGGGGAGTACAGCCCACCTGTCACCACACATCGCAACACACATCCAGTCAAGTAGCCCATGGACACACTCCAACAGCACCAGAGCACCACCCACACATCATGCCAACTCACATCATTGACATGACACCTCAGGATACTCACATTCAGCTAAAGAAGTTGGTGATGAGCTGTGTGCGGACATCACCATCACCATCATCATCATCATCGTCACTGGCATCGTGGTCCAGGCCAGGATCCTCCACAGGTGGCGGATGTTGGTCATTGTCATCCTGGATGAGAGGCAACTCCTTCCGCACTGCCAGGTTGTGGAGCATGCAGCAGACGATGATAATCTTGCACACTTTCGCAGGGGCATATGGGAGGGACCCTCCGGTCTTGTCCAGGCAGCGGAAGCGGCTCTTCAGGAGACCAAAGGTCCGCTCAATCACTCTCCTGGTCCGACCATGTGCCTCATTGTAGCGCATCTGGGCTGGTGTCACAGGGTTCCTGAGGGGTGTCAGCAACCACGGCATGTTGGGGTATCCCGAGTCACCTACGGACAGACAAGTGCACATTAGCTGACTTGGAAAAGTGGGCGGAATACTACAGATCAGATCACACACAATGGCACAAAGTCAGTACACACCGACAAGCCAGGCACGCTGGTTCTGCATCTGTGCCATCATCCTGGGGATGCGACTACTCCTCATCACAAAGGCATCGTGTGCTGAACAAGGGAAACGGGCACACACGTGTGTGATGGTCATGTCGGCAAGACACACCACCAGTGCATTGACCGAGTGGTAGTGCTTGCGGTTCCTGTAGGCCTGCTCCTGGGCCTGTGGTGGTACCAAAGCCACATGTGTCCCATCAATGGAGCCAATGACATGCGGCATCCTCCCCAGGGCATAAAAGTCACTCTTCACGTCAGTGAGTCGTCGCAGTCTAGGGAAATAGATGTACCGGTTCAGGAAGAGCAACATTGCCGCCAAAACATCGCGGAGCACACGGCTGAACATGGTCTGTGACATCCCACCAGCAGTCGCCACAGTATGTTGGAAGGTACCAGTGGCAAAGAAGTGTAGGGCTGCCATCACCTTCACCTTGGGGGTCAGCGCTGTAGGATACGGCCGGCCAGGCTGCAAATGTGGGGACAACTGCACTGCCAAATCCTCAATCAGCTGCCTGGTGAAGCGGTACCGTCGGATGCTGTCCCGTTCCACCATCGTTGCCAGGTCTGGGAATGGTCGATGGACAGCAGGAGCCCTGCAGTGCAGAGGAGAAGTAAGCAAGATTGTCAGTCACCCCACATATGCGGCATTGAACACACTCAAGATCCCAACATACATCATTATGAGGCACAACTACATGAAGTGTGCAGTACCGGAAGGACATGTATGGTACATACATGGCCAACATCTGTCAACACGGTCCAACAGGTGGCATCAATTAGTCCCAGGTTGGCCCATTGGATATCATGAGGCCGTGTCACAGTTCCCATCTCCTGCTGCCGTGTCACAATAACCCCCCACAGTGACATGTGAGGACAGTTGTGCCCCAGGCACCACAGCTCAACGACAGGTACATTCCCAGGGACCCTGTAATGCCACATGGACACTGGCATTACATGGAGTATCATGTATACACCACAGCAAAACAACCATGACCCCCACAGGTAGTGGCCCCACTTGCCACGGCAGGACAGACATGGACGTCTGTGACACACACACGCACATCAGAGTCCATGCACACACAACGTGGATGTGGAGACTGTCTCCCATTGTGCACATGAAATCAGAGACATTGTAAACACTACATGCACAAAGACTGTGGAGGACCATCACTATTGTGCCACTGGGACACCCTGGCTCAAACATACCGTCCCACATGGGACTCACGGGGTATGTGACATGACATACACATACACCACTGTGAAATGTGACCATGGCACATGCACAGATATGAACAGTTGCACATCACAGTGGTCATGTACACGTAACACCCAGGATCCTGTCCCCATGAACACGTGCACAGCCTGGGGGTGGCTGCCCACAGGTGACACCCACAGGACAACATGTACACCAACATACACACAATAGGAAATGCAGCCTTACATGCCTTATGATAAAGTTTGGACAGGCTGTCGTGATGTAGGTGTGCCCCTCACTCCCTGGGAGCTATCTGTGGCTGGCATATGTCCATCTGAGACAGGCATGCTGACATATGCCAGTCACATGTACAGTGATGCGTTGTACTGCAATGGACCGATCGGTGCCTCCGGCCGGCCCATTGCATTCAATGTGTGCGGGTACGCGTTGTACCCCTGTGCGCGTTGAACTGCAATGGACCGATCGGTGCCTCCGGCCGGCCCATTGCATTCAATGTGTGCGGGTACGCGTTGTACCCCTGTGCGCGTTGAACTGCAATGGACCGATCGGTGACTCCGGCCGGCCCATTGCATTCAATGTGTGCGGGTACGCGTTGTACCCCTGTGCGCGTTGAACTGCAATGGACCGATCGGTGCCTCCGGCCGGCCCATTGCATTCAATGTGTGCGGGTACGCGTTGTACCCCTGTGCGCGTTGAACTGCAATGGACCGATCGGTGCCTCCGGCCGGCCCATTGCATTCAATGTGTGCGGGTACGCGTTGTACCCCTGTGCGCGTTGAACTGCAATGGACCGATCGGTGCATCCGGCCGGCCCATTGCATTCAATGTGTGTGGGTACGCGTTGTACCCCTGTGCGCGTTGAACTGCAATGGACCGATCGGTGCCTCCGGCCGGCCCATTGCATTCAATGTGTGCGGGTACGCGTTGTACCCCTGTGCGCGTTGAACTGCAATGGACCGATCGGTGCATCCGGCCGGCCCATTGCATTCAATGTGTGCGGGTACGCGTTGTACCCCTGTGCGCGTTGTACCGCAATGGACCGATCGGTGCGCACCCATTGACAATGGGCTTGCCTGGCAACGGACGCGTTTTCGAATTTCGAACGAGTCGGTTGCTGTAAATTCAGTTGGTCACCCACAACAATGTTGCAAAATCATGTATGTCATGAAGTTGAAGATTTGAAGGATGCTGTGGGCGTGTTTTGGTGCTGCTATTCCATGGATTGGCCAGATTCAGAAGATGCAAACGACTTGGACCTATCACTTTGGACACAAGGGACAGTATCTGCCTCTCCAGCACATATATATTGCTGGCTATTCCCCTGAGAGCT